>OX352764.1:56817678-58260784 GCA_947095585.1 Nephrocerus scutellatus
ATAAAACCTATAGCTAATGTATGATTTATTTGTATAAATAAAAAATTACAAATTAAAATTAGAGAATATAACATAAGTTGAAAAATTTCAAGAAATAGTTTAATAAAAATATTAATTTTGGAGATTAAGGATAAAGAAATTTCTTTTTTCTTGAAATTTTAAAAGATTATTCTTATTTTTGATTTACAAGACCAATGTTTTTATTAAACTATTAAATCTAATGATTATATTTATTTATTGAATATTACCAGTAATTTTATTGATAATGGGTTTTTTAATTTTTGTTTATAATAGAAAACATTTGTTATCAATATTATTAAGATAAGAATATATTGTTTTAAGATTATTTATATTTTTATTTATAAATATAATAAATTATGAAACTTATTTTAGAATAATATTTTTAACTTTTAGAGTTTGTGAGGGGGCATTAGGATTATCAATTTTAGTTTCTATAATTCGTACACATGGAAATTATTATTTTCAATCATTTAATATTTTACAATGTTAAAAATTTTATTTATATTTTTATTTTCTTTTCCAGTATGTTTTATAAAAAATTCATTTTGGATGGCTCAGAGTTTTTTATTTTTAAATTATTTTATTTTTATTATTATAAATATTTACTCAATATATTGAATAAATATCTCATATTTTTTTATCTATCTTATGGATTTATTTTATTAAGTTTTTGGATTTGTTTTTTGATAATAATAGCTAGAGAAAGAATAATAATAATAATTAATAATTTCAAAAATTTATTTATATTAAATATTTTATTTTTATTATTTTTTTTAATTGTTACGTTTATATCTATAAGATTATTTATATTTTATTTATTTTTTGAAAGAAGATTAATTCCTACATTATTTTTAATTTTAGGAAAATCTTTAATTGCTTATTCTTCTGTTGCTCATATAGGAATTGTTTTAAGAGGATTAATAACTATAAGATATTGAGGAATATGTGGATCTTTTACTCTAATAATTTCTCATGGGTTATGTTCTTCAGGATTTTTTTGTTTAGCAAATATTTCTTATGAACGATTAGGAAGACGAAGTTTATTAATTAATAAAGGTTTATTAAATTGTATGCCTTCTATTTATTCTTTATCTATTCTATTCTTTATTTTGATTTTTACTTAGATCTGCTAATATAGGAGCACCTCCAACTTTAAATTTATTGGGGGAAATTTCTTTATTAAATAGAATTGTTGGGTGATCATGAATTTCAATATTTATGTTAATATTCATTTCATTTTTTAGAGCTGCATATACTTTATTTATATATTTTTATAGACAACACGGATAGATTTATTCTGGGTCTTTTAATTTTAGATCAGGGGTTAATCGGAATATTTGTTATTATTTTTACATTGATTTCCATTAAATTTATTAATTTTAAAAAGTGATATGTGTATTTTATGGTTATATTTAAATAGTTTATTAAAAATTTTGATTTGTGGTATCAATGATATGAATTTATTCATTTTAAATTATTAAATATTTATCAATTTGTAGAATTATATGTTTATGTTTATTATTAATTTCATTTATTTTTTTTTCGTTTAGAATAATTTTTCTCAATTTTGAAATAGTTTATTTTATTGAATGGGAAGTTGTTTCATTAAATAGATCAATAATTGTCATAACTTTTTCATTTGATTGAATAACTTTTTTATTTATATCATTTGTATTATTTATTTCTTCTTTAGTTATTTTTTATAGAAAAGAATATATAATAGGAGATATAAATATAAATCGTTTTATTATATTAGTAGTTATATTTATTATATCAATAATGTTATTAATTATTAGCCCTAATTTAATTAGTATTTTATTAGGATGAGTTGGTTTAGGGTTAGTTTCTTACTGTTTAGTAATTTATTATAATAATGTAAAGTCTTAAAATGCAGGAATGTTAACTGTTTTATCTAATCGAATTGGAGATGTAGCTTTATTATTAGCTATTGCTTGGATATTAAATTATGGGAGTTGAAATTTTATTTTTTATTTAGATATAATAAAAAATAATAAAGAAATAATGATTATTGGTAGTTTAATTATATTAGCGGCAATAACAAAAAGAGCTCAAATTCTTTTTCCTCATGGTTGCCTGCAGCAATAGCTGCTCCTACTCCTGTTTCGGCTTTAGTTTATTCTTCAACATTAGTAACAGCTGGGGTTTATTTATTAGTTCGTTTTAATATTTTGTTAGAAAATACTGTATTAGGACAATTTTTATTGTTAATGTCAGGATTAACAATATTTATAGCTGGTTTAGGTGCTAATTTTGAATTTGATTTAAAAAAAATTATTGCTTTATCTACATTAAGACAATTAGGGTTAATAATAAGAATTTTGTCAATGGGGTTTTATACATGCTTTATTTAAAGCTTTATTATTTATATGTGTGGGATCAATTATTCATAATATAAATAATTCTCAGGATATTCGATTAATAGGTGGGTTAAGAATAAGTATGCCATTAACATCTTCTTGTTTTAACGTTGCTAATTTAACTTTATGCGGAATGCCTTTTTTAGCTGGATTTTATTCTAAAGAACTAAAAAACTAAAAATAAAATATAAGAAAATCAAAAAGATTTTGTTATTAATCCTTTAAATAAACAAATTAAAAATGTTTGGATGAATAGTATAAAACCTATAGCTAATGTATGATTTATTTGTATAAATAAAAAATTACAAATTAAAATTAGAGAATATAACATAAGTTGAAAAATTTCAAGAAATAGTTTAATAAAAATATTAATTTTGGAGATTAAGGATAAAGAAATTTCTTTTTTCTTGAAATTTTAAAAGATTATTCTTATTTTTGATTTACAAGACCAATGTTTTTATTAAACTATTAAATCTAATGATTATATTTATTTATTGAATATTACCAGTAATTTTATTGATAATGGGTTTTTTAATTTTTGTTTATAATAGAAAACATTTGTTATCAATATTATTAAGATAAGAATATATTGTTTTAAGATTATTTATATTTTTAAATATAATAAATTATGAAACTTATTTTAGAATAATATTTTTAACTTTTAGAGTTTGTGAGGGGGCATTAGGATTATCAATTTTAGTTTCTATAATTCGTACACATGGAAATGATTATTTTCAATCATTTAATATTTTACAATGTTAAAAATTTTATTTTATTGAGGAATATATTAGAGTAAAACTCTAATAATTTCTCATGGGTTATGTTCTTCAGGATTTTTTTGTTTAGCAAATTTTTCTTATGAACGATTAGGAAGACGAAGTTTATTAATTAATAAAGGTTTATTAAATTGTATGTCTTCTATTTATTCTTTATCTATTCTATTCTTTATTTTGATTTTTACTTAGATCTGCTAATATAGGAGCACCTCCAACTTTAAATTTATTGGGGGAAATTTCTTTATTAAATAGAATTGTTGGGTGATCATGAATTTCAATATTTATGTTAATATTCATTTCATTTTTTAGAGCTGCATATACTTTATTTATATATTTTTATAGACAACACGGATAGATTTATTCTGGGTCTTTTAATTTTAGATCAGGGGTTAATCGGAATATTTGTTATT
The DNA here is from genome assembly GCA_947095585.1 of Nephrocerus scutellatus. NCBI lineage: Eukaryota > Metazoa > Arthropoda > Insecta > Diptera > Pipunculidae > Nephrocerus > Nephrocerus scutellatus. The sequence continues at coordinate 56,821,264 of OX352764.1, forward strand.
ATTTTTACATTGATTTCCATTAAATTTATTAATTTTAAAAAGTGATATGTGTATTTTATGGTTATATTTAAATAGTTTATTAAAAATTTTGATTTGTGGTATCAATGATATGAATTTATTCATTTTAAATTATTAAATATTTATCAATTTGTAGAATTATATGTTTATGTTTATTATTAATTTCATTTATTTTTTTTTCGTTTAGAATAATTTTTCTCAATTTTGAAATAGTTTATTTTATTGAATGGGAAGTTGTTTCATTAAATAGATCAATAATTGTCATAACTTTTTCATTTGATTGAATAACTTTTTTATTTATATCATTTGTATTATTTATTTCTTCTTTAGTTATTTTTTATAGAAAAGAATATATAATAGGAGATATAAATATAAATCGTTTTATTATATTAGTAGTTATATTTATTATATCAATAATGTTATTAATTATTAGCCCTAAATTAATTAGTATTTTATTAGGATGAGTTGGTTTAGGGTTAGTTTCTTACTGTTTAGTAATTTATTATAATAATGTAAAGTCTTAAAATGCAGGAATGTTAACTGTTTTATCTAATCGAATTGGAGATGTAGCTTTATTATTAGCTATTGCTTGGATATTAAATTATGGGAGTTGAAAATTTATTTTTTATTTAGATATAATAAAAAATAATAAAGAAATAATGATTATTGGTAGTTTAATTATATTAGCGGCAATAACAAAAAGAGCTCAAATTCCTTTTTCCTCATGGTTGCCTGCAGCAATAGCTGCTCCTACTCCTGTTTCGGCTTTAGTTTATTCTTCAACATTAGTAACAGCTGGGGTTTATTTATTAGTTCGTTTTAATATTTTGTTAGAAAATACTGTATTAGGACAATTTTTATTGTTAATGTCAGGATTAACAATATTTATAGCTGGTTTAGGTGCTAATTTTGAATTTGATTTAAAAAAAATTATTGCTTTATCTACATTAAGACAATTAGGGTTAATAATAAGAATTTTGTCAATGGGGTTTTATACATGCTTTATTTAAAGCTTTATTATTTATATGTGTGGGATCAATTATTCATAATATAAATAATTCTCAGGATATTCGATTAATAGGTGGGTTAAGAATAAGTATGCCATTAACATCTTCTTGTTTTAATGTTGCTAATTTATCTTTATGCGGAATGCCTTTTTTAGCTGGATTTTATTCTAAAGAACTAAAAAACTAAAAATAAAATATAAGAAAATCAAAAAGATTTTGTTATTAATCCTTTAAATAAACAAATTAAAAATGTTTGGATGAATAGTATAAAACCTATAGCTAATGTATGATTTATTTGTATAAAAAAAAAATTACAAATTAAAATTAGAGAATATAACATAAGTTGAAAAATTTCAAGAAATAGTTTAATAAAAATATTAATTTTGGAGATTAAGGATAAAGAAATTTCTTTTTTCTTGAAATTTTAAAAGATTATTCTTATTTTTGATTTACAAGACCAATGTTTTTATTAAACTATTAAATCTAATGATTATATTTATTTATTGAATATTACCAGTAATTTTATTGATAATGGGTTTTTTAATTTTTGTTTATAATAGAAAACATTTGTTATCAATATTATTAAGATAAGAATATATTGTTTTAAGATTATTTATATTTTTAAATATAATAAATTATGAAACTTATTTTAGAATAATATTTTTAACTTTTAGAGTTTGTGAGGCGGCATTAGGATTATCAATTTTAGTTTCTATAATTCGTACACATGGAAATGATTATTTTCAATCATTTAATATTTTACAATGTTAAAAATTTTATTTATATTTTTATTTTCTTTTCCAGTATGTTTTATAAAAAATTCATTTTGGATGGCTCAGAGTTTTTTATTTTTAAATTATTTTATTTTTATTATTATAAATATTTAAATATTTCAAGAAAAAGAAATTTCTTTATCCTTAATCTCCAAAATTAATATTTTTATTAAATTATTTCTTGAAAATTTTCAACTTATGTTATATTCTCTAATTTTAATTTGTAATTTTTTATTTATACAAATAAATCATACATTAGCTATAGGTTTTATACTATTCATCCAAACATTTTTAATTTGTTTATTTAAAGGATTATATTTTATTTTTAGTTTTTTAGTTCTTTAGAATAAAATCCAGCTAAAAAAGGCATTCCGCATAAAGTTAAATTAGCAACATTAAAACAAGAAGATGTTAGTGGCATACTTATTCTTAACCCACCTATTAATCGAATATCCTGAGAATTATTTATATTATGAATAATTGATCCAGAACATATAAATAATAAAGCTTTAAATAAAGCATGTGTTAACAAATGAAAAAATGCTAATTTATAAAAACCTACTGACAAAATTCTTATTATTAACCCTAATTGTCTTAATGTAGATAAAGTAATAATTTTTTTTAAATCAAATTCAAAATTAGCACCTAAACCAGCTATAAATATTGTTAATCCTGACATTAACAATAAAAATTGTCCTAATACAGTATTTTCTAACAAAATATTAAAACGAACTAATAAATAAACCCCAGCTGTTACTAATGTTGAAGAATGAACTAAAGCCGAAACAGAAGTAGGAGCAGCTATTGTTTCAGGCAACCATGAGGAAAAAGGAATTTGAGCTCTTTTTGTTATTGCCGCTAATATAATTAAACTACCAATAATCATTATTTCTTTATTATTTTTTATTATATCTAAATAAAAAATAAAATTTCAACTCCCATAATTTAATATCCAAGCAATAGCTAATAATAAAGCTACATCTCCAATTCGATTAGATAAAACAGTTAACATTCCTGCATTTTAAGACTTTACATTATTATAATAAATTACTAAACAGTAAGAAACTAACCCTAATCCATCTCACCCTAATAAAATACTAATTAAATTAGGGCTAATAATTAATAACATTATTGATAAAATAAATATAACTACTAATATAATAAAACGATTTATATTTATATCTCCTATTATATATTCTTTTCTATAAAAAATAACTAAAGAAGAAATAAATAATACAAATGATATAAATAAAAAAGTTATTCAATCAAATATAAAAGTTATGACAATTATTGATCTTTTTAATGAAACAACTTCCCATTCAATAAAATAAACTATTTCAAAATTGAGAAAAATTATTCTAAACGAAAAAAAAATAAATGAAATTAATAATAAACATAAACATATAATTCTACAAATTGATAAATATTTAATAATTTAAAATGAATAAATTCATATCATTGATACCACAAATAAAAATTTTTAATAAACTATTTAAATATAAAATCTTAAAATGCAGGAATGTTAACTGTTTTATCTAATCGAATTGGAGATGTAGCTTTATTATTAGCTATTGCTTGGATATTAAATTATGGGAGTTGAAATTTTATTTTTTATTTAGATATAATAAAAAATAATAAAGAAATAATGATTATTGGTGGTTTAATTATATTAGCGGCAATAACAAAAAGAGCTCAAATTCCTTTTTCCTCATGGTTGCCTGCAACAATAGCTGCTCCTACTTCTGTTTCGGCTTTAGTTCATTCTTCAACATTAGTAACAGCTGGGGTTTATTTATTAGTTCGTTTTAATATTTTGTTAGAAAATACTGTATTAGGACAATTTTTATTGTTAATGTCAGGATTAACAATATTTATAGCTGGTTTAGGTGCTAATTTTGAATTTGATTTAAAAAAAATTATTACTTTATCTACATTAAGACAATTAGGGTTAATAATAAGAATTTTGTCAGTAGGTTTTTATAAATTAGCATTTTTTCATTTGTTAACACATGCTTTATTTAAAGCTTTATTATTTATATGTTCTGGATCTGGATCTGGATAATTCTCAGGATATTCGATTAATAGGTGGGTTAAGAATAAGTATGCCACTAACATCTTCTTGTTTTAATGTTGCTAATTTAACTTTATGCGGAATGCCTTTTTTAGCTGGATTTTATTCTAAAGAACTAAAAAACTAAAAATAAAATATAAGAAAATCAAAAAGATTTTGTTATTAATCCTTTAAATAAACAAATTAAAAATGTTTGGATGAATAGTATAAAACCTATAGCTAATGTATGATTTATTTGTATAAATAAAAAATTACAAATTAAAATTAGAGAATATAACATAAGTTGAAAATTTTCAAGAAATAGTTTAATAAAAATATTAATTTTGGAGATTAAGGATAAAGAAATTTCTTTTTCTTGAAATTTTAAAAGATTATTCTTATTTTTATTAAACTATTAAATCTAATGATTATATTTATTTATTGAATATTACCTTTAAATAAACAAATTAAAAATGTTTGGATGAATAGTATAAAACCTATAGCTAATGTATGATTTATTTGTATAAATAAAAAATTACAAATTAAAATTAGAGAATATAACATAAGTTGAAAAATTTCAAGAAATAGTTTAATAAAAATATTAATTTTGGAGATTAAGGATAAAGAAATTTCTTTTTTCTTGAAATTTTAAAAGATTATTCTTATTTTTGATTTACAAGACCAATGTTTTTATTAAACTATTAAATCTAATGATTATATTTATTTATTGAATATTACCAGTAATTTTATTGATAATGGGTTTTTTAATTTTTGTTTATAATAGAAAACATTTGTTATCAATATTATTAAGATAAGAATATATTGTTTTAAGATTATTTATATTTTTAAATATAATAAATTATGAAACTTATTTTAGAATAATATTTTTAACTTTTAGAGTTTGTGAGGGGGCATTAGGATTATCAATTTTAGTTTCTATAATTCGTACACATGGAAATTATTATTTTCAATCATTTAATATTTTACAATGTTAAAAATTTTATTTATATTTTTATTTTCTTTTCCAGTATGTTTTATAAAAAATTCATTTTGGATGGCTCAGAGTTTTTTATTTTTAAATTATTTTATTTTTATTATTATAAATATTTACTCAATATATTGAATAAATATCTCATATTTTTTTATCTATCTTATGGATTTATTTTATTAAGTTTTTGGATTTGTTTTTTGATAATAATAGCTAGAGAAAGAATAATAATAATAATTAATAATTTCAAAAATTTATTTATATTAAATATTTTATTTTTATTATTTTTTTTAATTGTTACGTTTATATCTATAAGATTATTTATATTTTATTTATTTTTTGAAAGAAGATTAATTCCTACATTATTTTTAATTTTAGGAAAATCTTTAATTGCTTATTCTTCTGTTGCTCATATAGGAATTGTTTTAAGAGGATTAATAACTATAAGATATTGAGGAATATGTGGATCTTTTACTCTAATAATTTCTCATGGGTTATGTTCTTCAGGATTTTTTTGTTTAGCAAATATTTCTTATGAACGATTAGGAAGACGAAGTTTATTAATTAATAAAGGTTTATTAAATTGTATGCCTTCTATTTATTCTTTATCTATTCTATTCTTTATTTTGATTTTTACTTAGATCTGCTAATATAGGAACACCTCCAACTTTAAATTTATTGGGGGAAATTTCTTTATTAAATAGAATTGTTGGGTGATCATGAATTTCAATATTTATGTTAATATTCATTTCATTTTTTAGAGCTGCATATACTTTATTTATATATTCTTATAGACAACACGGACAGATTTATTCTGGGTCTTTTAATTTTAGATCAGGGGTTAATCGGAATATTTGTTATTATTTTTACATTGATTTCCATTAAATTTATTAATTTTAAAAAGTGATATGTGTATTTTATGGTTATATTTAAATAGTTTATTGTGGTATCAATGATATGAATTTATTCATTTTAAATTATTAAATATTTATCAATTTGTAGAATTATATGTTTATGTTTATTATTAATTTCATTTATTTTTTTTTCGTTTAGAATAATTTTTCTCAATTTTGAAATAGTTTATTTTATTGAATGGGAAGTTGTTTCATTAAAAAGATCAATAATTGTCATAACTTTTATATTTGATTGAATAACTTTTTTATTTATATCATTTGTATTATTTATTTCTTCTTTAGTTATTTTTTTTAGAAAAGAATATATAATAGGAGATATAAATATAAATCGTTTTATTATATTAGTAGTTATAATGTTATTAATTATTAGCCCTAATTTAATTAGTATTTTATTAGGGTGAGATGTTTTAGGGTTAGTTTCTTACTGTTTAGTAATTTATTATAATAATGTAAAGTCTTAAAATGCAGGAATGTTAACTGTTTTATCTAATCGAATTGGAGATGTAGCTTTATTATTAGCTATTGCTTGGATATTAAATTATGGGAGTTGAAATTTTATTTTTTATTTAGATAAAATAAAAAATAATAAAGAAATAATGATTATTGGTAGTTTAATTATATTAGCGGCAATAACAAAAAGAGCTCAAATTCCTTTTTCCTCATGGTTGCCTGCAGCAATAGCTGCTCCTACTCCTGTTTCGGCTTTAGTTCATTCTTCAACATTAGTAACAGCTGGGGTTTATTTATTAGTTCGTTTTAATATTTTGTTAGAAAATACTGTATTAGGACAATTTTTATTGTTAATGTCAGGATTAACAATATTTATAGCTGGTTTAGGTGCTAATTTTGAATTTGATTTAAAAAAAATTATTACTTTATCTACATTAAGACAATTAGGGTTAATAATAAGAATTTTGTCAGTAGGTTTTTATAAATTAGCATTTTTTCATTTGTTAACACATGCTTTATTTAAAGCTTTATTATTTATATGTTCTGGATCAATAATTCATAATAAATAATTCTCAGGATATTCGATTAATAGGTGGGTTAAGAATAAGTATGCCACTAACATCTTCTTGTTTTAATGTTGCTAATTTAACTTTATGCGGAATGCCTTTTTTAGCTGGATTTTATTCTAAAGAACTAAAAAACTAAAAATAAAATATAAGAAAATCAAAAAGATTTTGTTATTAATCCTTTAAATAAACAAATTAAAAATGTTTGGATGAATAGTATAAAACCTATAGCTAATGTATGATTTATTTGTATAAATAAAAAATTACAAATTAAAATTAGAGAATATAACATAAGTTGAAAATTTTCAAGAAATAGTTTAATAAAAATATTAATTTTGGAGATTAAGGATAAAGAAATTTCTTTTTCTTGAAATTTTAAAAGATTATTCTTATTTTTATTAAACTATTAAATCTAATGATTATATTTATTTATTGAATATTACCTTTAAATAAACAAATTAAAAATGTTTGGATGAATAGTATAAAACCTATAGCTAATGTATGATTTATTTGTATAAATAAAAAATTACAAATTAAAATTAGAGAATATAACATAAGTTGAAAAATTTCAAGAAATAGTTTAATAAAAATATTAATTTTGGAGATTAAGGATAAAGAAATTTCTTTTTTCTTGAAATTTTAAAAGATTATTCTTATTTTTGATTTACAAGACCAATGTTTTTATTAAACTATTAAATCTAATGATTATATTTATTTATTGAATATTACCAGTAATTTTATTGATAATGGGTTTTTTAATTTTTGTTTATAATAGAAAACATTTGTTATCAGTATTATTAAGATAAGAATATATTGTTTTAAGATTTCATTTCATTTTTTAGAGCTGCATATACTTTATTTATATATTCTTATAGACAACACGGACAGATTTATTCTGGGTCTTTTAATTTTAGATCAGGGGTTAATCGGAATATTTGTTATTATTTTTACATTGATTTCCATTAAATTTATTAATTTTAAAAAGTGATATGTGTATTTTATGGTTATATTTAAATAGTTTATTAAAAATTTTGATTTGTGGTATCAATGATATGAATTTATTCATTTTAAATTATTAAATATTTATCAATTTGTAGAATTATATGTTTATGTTTATTATTAATTTCATTTATTTTTTTTTCGTTTAGAATAATTTTTCTCAATTTTGAAATAGTTTATTTTATTGAATGGGAAGTTGTTTCATTAAAAAGATCAATAATTGTCATAACTTTTATATTTGATTGAATAACTTTTTTATTTATATCATTTGTATTATTTATTTCTTCTTTAGTTATTTTTTTTAGAAAAGAATATATAATAGGAGATATAAATATATATCGTTTTATTATATTAGTAGTTATAATGTTATTAATTATTAGCCCTAATTTAATTAGTATTTTATTAGGGTGAGATGTTTTAGGGTTAGTTTCTTACTGTTTAGTAATTTATTATAATAATGTAAAGTCTTAAAATGCAGGAATGTTAACTGTTTTATCTAATCGAATTGGAGATGTAGCTTTATTATTAGCTATTGCTTGGATATTAAATTATGGGAGTTGAAATTTTATTTTTTATTTAGATAAAATAAAAAATAATAAAGAAATAATGATTATTGGTAGTTTAATTATATTAGCGGCAATAACAAAAAGAGCTCAAATTCCTTTTTCCTCATGGTTGCCTGCAGCAATAGCTGCTCCTACTCCTGTTTCGGCTTTAGTTCATTCTTCAACATTAGTAACAGCTGGGGTTTATTTATTAGTTCGTTTTAATATTTTGTTAGAAAATACTGTATTAGGACAATTTTTATTGTTAATGTCAGGATTAACAATATTTATAGCTGGTTTAGGTGCTAATTTTGAATTTGATTAAAAAAAAATTATTACTTTATCTACATTAAGACAATTAGGGTTAATAATAAGAATTTTGTCAGTAGGTTTTTATAAATTAGCATTTTTTCATTTGTTAACACATGCTTTATTTAAAGCTTTATTATTTATATGTTCTGGATCAATTATTCATAATATAAATAATTCTCAGGATATTCGATTAATAGGTGGGTTAAGAATAAGTATGCCACTAACATCTTCTTGTTTTAATGTTGCTAATTTAACTTTATGCGGAATGCCTTTTTTAGCTGGATTTTATTCTAAAGAACTAAAAAACTAAAAATAAAATATAAGAAAATCAAAAAGATTTTGTTATTAATCCTTTAAATAAACAAATTAAAAATGTTTGGATGAATAGTATAAAACCTATAGCTAATGTATGATTTATTTGTATAAATAAAAAATTACAAATTAAAATTAGAGAATATAACATAAGTTGAAAATTTTCAAGAAATAGTTTAATAAAAATATTAATTTTGGAGATTAAGGATAAAGAAATTTCTTTTTCTTGAAATTTTAAAAGATTATTCTTATTTTTATTAAACTATTAAATCTAATGATTATATTTATTTATTGAATATTACCTTTAAATAAACAAATTAAAAATGTTTGGATGAATAGTATAAAACCTATAGCTAATGTATGATTTATTTGTATAAATAAAAAATTACAAATTAAAATTAGAGAATATAACATAAGTTGAAAAATTTCAAGAAATAGTTTAATAAAAATATTAATTTTGGAGATTAAGGATAAAGAAATTTCTTTTTTCTTGAAATTTTAAAAGATTATTCTTATTTTTGTTTTACAAGACCAATGTTTTTATTAAACTATTAAATCTAATGATTATATTTATTTATTGAATATTACCAGTAATTTTATTGATAATGGGTTTTTTAATTTTTGTTTATAATAGAAAACATTTGTTATCAGTATTATTAAGATAAGAATATATTGTTTTAAGATTTCATTTCATTTTTTAGAGCTGCATATACTTTATTTATATATTCTTATAGACAACACGGACAGATTTATTCTGGGTCTTTTAATTTTAGATCAGGGGTTAATCGGAATATTTGTTATTATTTTTACATTGATTTCCATTAAATTTATTAATTTTAAAAAGTGATATGTGTATTTTATGGTTATATTTAAATAGTTTATTAAAAATTTTGATTTGTGGTATCAATGATATGAATTTATTCATTTTAAATTATTAAATATTTATCAATTTGTAGAATTATATGTTTATGTTTATTATTAATTTCATTTATTTTTTTTTCGTTTAGAATAATTTTTCTCAATTTTGAAATAGTTTATTTTATTGAATGGGAAGTTGTTTCATTAAAAAGATCAATAATTGTCATAACTTTTATATTTGATTGAATAACTTTTTTATTTATATCATTTGTATTATTTATTTCTTCTTTAGTTATTTTTTTTAGAAAAGAATATATAATAGGAGATATAAATATATATCGTTTTATTATATTAGTAGTTATAATGTTATTAATTATTAGCCCTAATTTAATTAGTATTTTATTAGGGTGAGATGTTTTAGGGTTAGTTTCTTACTGTTTAGTAATTTATTATAATAATGTAAAGTCTTAAAATGCAGGAATGTTAACTGTTTTATCTAATCGAATTGGAGATGTAGCTTTATTATTAGCTATTGCTTGGATATTAAATTATGGGAGTTGAAATTTTATTTTTTATTTAGATAAAATAAAAAATAATAAAGAAATAATGATTATTGGTAGTTTAATTATATTAGCGGCAATAACAAAAAGAGCTCAAATTCCTTTTTCCTCATGGTTGCCTGCAGCAATAGCTGCTCCTACTCCTGTTTCGGCTTTAGTTCATTCTTCAACATTAGTAACAGCTGGGGTTTATTTATTAGTTCGTTTTAATATTTTGTTAGAAAATACTGTATTAGGACAATTTTTATTGTTAATGTCAGGATTAACAATATTTATAGCTGGTTTAGGTGCTAATTTTGAATTTGATTAAAAAAAATTATTACTTTATCTACATTAAGACAATTAGGGTTAATAATAAGAATTTTGTCAGTAGGTTTTTATAAATTAGCATTTTTTCATTTGTTAACACATGCTTTATTTAAAGCTTTATTATTTATATGTTCTGGATCAATTATTCATAATATAAATAATTCTCAGGATATTCGATTAATAGGTGGGTTAAGAATAAGTATGCCACTAACATCTTCTTGTTTTAATGTTGCTAATTTAACTTTATGCGGAATGCCTTTTTTAGCTGGATTTTATTCTAAAGAACTAAAAAACTAAAAATAAAATATAAGAAAATCAAAAAGATTTTGTTATTAATCCTTTAAATAAACAAATTAAAAATGTTTGGATGAATAGTATAAAACCTATAGCTAATGTATGATTTATTTGTATAAATAAAAAATTACAAATTAAAATTAGAGAATATAACATAAGTTGAAAATTTTCAAGAAATAGTTTAATAAAAATATTAATTTTGGAGATTAAGGATAAAGAAATTTCTTTTTCTTGAAATTTTAAAAGATTATTCTTATTTTTATTAAACTATTAAATCTAATGATTATATTTATTTATTGAATATTACCTTTAAATAAACAAATTAAAAATGTTTGGATGAATAGTATAAAACCTATAGCTAATGTATGATTTATTTGTATAAATAAAAAATTACAAATTAAAATTAGAGAATATAACATAAGTTGAAAAATTTCAAGAAATAGTTTAATAAAAATATTAATTTTGGAGATTAAGGATAAAGAAATTTCTTTTTTCTTGAAATTTTAAAAGATTATTCTTATTTTTGTTTTACAAGACCAATGTTTTTATTAAACTATTAAATCTAATGATTATATTTATTTATTGAATATTACCAGTAATTTTATTGATAATGGGTTTTTTAATTTTTGTTTATAATAGAAAACATTTGTTATCAGTATTATTAAGATAAGAATATATTGTTTTAAGATTTCATTTCATTTTTTAGAGCTGCATATACTTTATTTATATATTCTTATAGACAACACGGACAGATTTATTCTGGGTCTTTTAATTTTAGATCAGGGGTTAATCGGAATATTTGTTATTATTTTTACATTGATTTCCATTAAATTTATTAATTTTAAAAAGTGATATGTGTATTTTATGGTTATATTTAAATAGTTTATTAAAAATTTTGATTTGTGGTATCAATGATATGAATTTATTCATTTTAAATTATTAAATATTTATCAATTTGTAGAATTATATGTTTATGTTTATTATTAATTTCATTTATTTTTTTTTCGTTTAGAATAATTTTTCTCAATTTTGAAATAGTTTATTTTATTGAATGGGAAGTTGTTTCATTAAAAAGATCAATAATTGTCATAACTTTTATATTTGATTGAATAACTTTTTTATTTATATCATTTGTATTATTTATTTCTTCTTTAGTTATTTTTTTTAGAAAAGAATATATAATAGGAGATATAAATATATATCGTTTTATTATATTAGTAGTTATAATGTTATTAATTATTAGCCCTAATTTAATTAGTATTTTATTAGGGTGAGATGTTTTAGGGTTAGTTTCTTACTGTTTAGTAATTTATTATAATAATGTAAAGTCTTAAAATGCAGGAATGTTAACTGTTTTATCTAATCGAATTGGAGATGTAGCTTTATTATTAGCTATTGCTTGGATATTAAATTATGGGAGTTGAAATTTTATTTTTTATTTAGATAAAATAAAAAATAATAAAGAAATAATGATTATTGGTAGTTTAATTATATTAGCGGCAATAACAAAAAGAGCTCAAATTCCTTTTTCCTCATGGTTGCCTGCAGCAATAGCTGCTCCTACTCCTGTTTCGGCTTTAGTTCATTCTTCAACATTAGTAACAGCTGGGGTTTATTTATTAGTTCGTTTTAATATTTTGTTAGAAAATACTGTATTAGGACAATTTTTATTGTTAATGTCAGGATTAACAATATTTATAGCTGGTTTAGGTGCTAATTTTGAATTTGATTAAAAAAAAATTATTACTTTATCTACATTAAGACAATTAGGGTTAATAATAAGAATTTTGTCAGTAGGTTTTTATAAATTAGCATTTTTTCATTTGTTAACACATGCTTTATTTAAAGCTTTATTATTTATATGTTCTGGATCAATTATTCATAATATAAATAATTCTCAGGATATTCGATTAATAGGTGGGTTAAGAATAAGTATGCCACTAACATCTTCTTGTTTTAATGTTGCTAATTTAACTTTATGCGGAATGCCTTTTTTAGCTGGATTTTATTCTAAAGAACTAAAAAACTAAAAATAAAATATAAGAAAATCAAAAAGATTTTGTTATTAATCCTTTAAATAAACAAATTAAAAATGTTTGGATGAATAGTATAAAACCTATAGCTAATGTATGATTTATTTGTATAAATAAAAAATTACAAATTAAAATTAGAGAATATAACATAAGTTGAAAATTTTCAAGAAATAGTTTAATAAAAATATTAATTTTGGAGATTAAGGATAAAGAAATTTCTTTTTCTTGAAATTTTAAAAGATTATTCTTATTTTTATTAAACTATTAAATCTAATGATTATATTTATTTATTGAATATTACCTTTAAATAAACAAATTAAAAATGTTTGGATGAATAGTATAAAACCTATAGCTAATGTATGATTTATTTGTATAAATAAAAAATTACAAATTAAAATTAGAGAATATAACATAAGTTGAAAAATTTCAAGAAATAGTTTAATAAAAATATTAATTTTGGAGATTAAGGATAAAGAAATTTCTTTTTTCTTGAAATTTTAAAAGATTATTCTTATTTTTGTTTTACAAGACCAATGTTTTTATTAAACTATTAAATCTAATGATTATATTTATTTATTGAATATTACCAGTAATTTTATTGATAATGGGTTTTTTAATTTTTGTTTATAATAGAAAACATTTGTTATCAATATTATTAAGATAAGAATATATTGTTTTAAGATTATTTATATTTTTATTTATATTTTTAAATATAATAAATTATGAAACTTATTTTAGAATAATATTTTTAACTTTTAGAGTTTGTGAGGGGGCATTAGGATTATCAATTTTAGTTTCTATAATTCGTACACATGGAAATGATTATTTTCAATCATTTAATATTTTACAATGTTAAAAATTTTATTTATATTTTTATTTTCTTTTCCAGTATGTTTTATAAAAAATTCATTTTGGATGGCTCAGAGTTTTTTATTTTTAAATTATTTTATTTTTATTATTATAAATATTTACTCAAGATATTGAATAAATATCTCATATTTTTTTATCTATCTTATGGATTTATTTTATTAAGTTTTTGGATTTGTTTTTTGATAATAATAGCTAGAGAAAGAATAATAATAATAATTAATAATTTCAAAAATTTATTTATATTAAATATTTTATTTTTATTATTTTTTTAATTGTTACGTTTATATCTATAAGATTATTTATATTTTATTTATTTTTTGAAAGAAGATTAATTCCTACATTATTTTTAATTTTAGGATGAGGATATCAACCTGAACGTTTACAAGCTGGAATGTATTTATTATTTTAAACTTTATTAGTATATTTACCTATATTAATTGGTATTTTTTATTTATATAATCATTTAAATACAATAAATTATTATTTAATAATAAATAAATTTTTTGATAAATTATGATTTACTGTATTTTATTATAATTTTAGCTTTTTTAGTAAAAATACCTATATTTTTAGTTCATTTATGATTGCCAAAAGCTCATGTTAAGGCTCCACTAATAATAATAATAATAATTTTGGCTGGGATTATATTAAAATTAGGTGGATATGGAGTATTACGTATTTTCCCAATTTTACAAATTACGGGATTAAAATTTAATTATATTTGAATTAGAATTAGATTAATTGGTGGGGTTTTAATTAGATTAGCGTGTTTGCGTCAAATTGATTTAAAATCTTTAATTGCTTATTCTTCTGTTGCTCATATAGGAATTGTTTTAAGAGGATTAATAACTATAAGATATTGAGGAATATGCGGATCTTTTACTCTAATAATTTCTCATGGGTTATGTTCTTCAGGATTTTTTTGTTTAGCAAATATTTCTTATGAACGATTAGGAAGACGAAGTTTATTAATTAATAAAGGTTTATTAAATTGTATGCCTTCTATTTATTCTTTATCTATTCTATTCTTTATTTTGATTTTTACTTAGATCTGCTAATATAGGAACACCTCCAACTTTAAATTTACTGGGGGAAATTTCTTTATTAAATAGAATTGTTGGGTGATCATGAATTTCAATATTTATGTTAATATTCATTTCATTTTTTAGAGCTGCATATACTTTATTTATATATTCTTATAGACAACACGGACAGATTTATTCTGGGTCTTTTAATTTTAGATCAGGGGTTAATCGGAATATTTGTTATTATTTTTACATTGATTTCCATTAAATTTATTAATTTTAAAAAGTGATATGTGTATTTTATGGTTATATTTAAATAGTTTATTAAAAATTTTGATTTGTGGTATCAATGATATGAATTTATTCATTTTAAATTATTAAATATTTATCAATTTGTAGAATTATATGTTTATGTTTATTATTAATTTCATTTATTTTTTTTTCGTTTAGAATAATTTTTCTCAATTTTGAAATAGTTTATTTTATTGAATGGGAAGTTGTTTCATTAAAAAGATCAATAATTGTCATAACTTTTATATTTGATTGAATAACTTTTTTATTTATATCATTTGTATTATTTATTTCTTCTTTAGTTATTTTTTTTAGAAAAGAATATATAATAGGAGATATAAATATATATCGTTTTATTATATTAGTAGTTATAATGTTATTAATTATTAGCCCTAATTTAATTAGTATTTTATTAGGGTGAGATGTTTTAGGGTTAGTTTCTTACTGTTTAGTAATTTATTATAATAATGTAAAGTCTTAAAATGCAGGAATGTTAACTGTTTTATCTAATCGAATTGGAGATGTAGCTTTATTATTAGCTATTGCTTGGATATTAAATTATGGGAGTTGAAATTTTATTTTTTATTTAGATAAAATAAAAAATAATAAAGAAATAATGATTATTGGTAGTTTAATTATATTAGCGGCAATAACAAAAATAGCTCAAATTCCTTTTTCCTCATGGTTGCCTACTCCTGTTTCGGCTTTAGTTCATTCTTCAACATTAGTAACAGCTGGGGTTTATTTATTAGTTCGTTTTAATATTTTGTTAGAAAATACTGTATTAGGACAATTTTTATTGTTAATGTCAGGATTAACAATATTTATAGCTGGTTTAGGTGCTAATTTTGAATTTGATTTAAAAAAAATTATTGCTTTATCTACATTAAGACAATTAGGGTTAATAATAAGAATTTTGTCAGTAGGTTTTTATAAATTAGCATTTTTTCATTTGTTAACACATGCTTTATTTAAAGCTTTATTATTTATATGTTCTGGATCAATTATTCATAATATAAATAATTCTCAGGATATTCGATTAATAGGTGGGTTAAGAATAAGTATGCCACTAACATCTTCTTGTTTTAATGTTGCTAATTTAACTTTATGCGGAATGCCTTTTTTAGCTGGATTTTATTCTAAAGAACTAAAAAACTAAAAATAAAATATAAGAAAATCAAAAAGATTTTGTTATTAATCCTTTAAATAAACAAATTAAAAATGTTGGGATGAATAGTATAAAACCTATAGCTAATGTATGATTTATTTGTATAAATAAAAAATTACAAATTAAAATTAGAGAATATAACATAAGTTGAAAATTTTCAAGAAATAGTTTAATAAAAATATTAATTTTGGAGATTAAGGATAAAGAAATTTCTTTTTCTTGAAATTTTAAAAGATTATTCTTATTTTTATTAAACTATTAAATCTAATGATTATATTTATTTATTGAATATTACCTTTAAATAAACAAATTAAAAATGTTTGGATGAATAGTATAAAACCTATAGCTAATGTATGATTTATTTGTATAAATAAAAAATTACAAATTAAAATTAGAGAATATAACATAAGTTGAAAAATTTCAAGAAATAGTTTAATAAAAATATTAATTTTGGAGATTAAGGATAAAGAAATTTCTTTTTTCTTGAAATTTTAAAAGATTATTCTTATTTTTGATTTACAAGACCAATGTTTTTATTAAACTATTAAATCTAATGATTATATTTATTTATTGAATATTACCAGTAATTTTATTGATAATGGGTTTTTTAATTTTTGTTTATAATAGAAAACATTTGTTATCAATATTATTAAGATAAGAATATATTGTTTTAAGATTATTTATATTTTTATTTATAAAAAATATAATAAATTATGAAACTTATTTTAGAATAATATTTTTAACTTTTAGAGTTTGTGAGGGGGCATTAGGATTATCAATTTTAGTTTCTATAATTCGTACACATGGAAATTATTATTTTCAATCATTTAATATTTTACAATGTTAAAAATTTTATTTATATTTTTATTTTCTTTTCCAGTATGTTTTATAAAAAATTCATTTTGGATGGCTCAGAGTTTTTTATTTTTAAATTATTTTATTTTTATTATTATAAATATTTACTCAATATATTGAATAAATATCTCATATTTTTTTATCTATCTTATGGATTTATTTTATTAAGTTTTTGGATTTGTTTTTTGATAATAATAGCTAGAGAAAGAATAATAATAATAATTAATAATTTCAAAAATTTTATTTATATTAAATATTTTATTTTTATTATTTTTTTTAATTGTTACGTTTATATCTATAAGATTATTTATATTTTATTTATTTTTTGAAAGAAGATTAATTCCTACATTATTTTTAATTTTAGGATGAGGATATCAACCTGAACGTTTACAAGCTGGAATGTATTTATTATTTTAAACTTTATTAGTATCTTTACCTATATTAATTGGTATTTTTTATTTATATAATCATTTAAATACAATAAATTATTATTTAATAATAAATACATTTTTTGATAAATTATGATTTATTGTATTTTATTATAATTTTAGCTTTTTTAGTAAAAATACCTATATTTTTAGTTCATTTATGATTGCCAAAAGCTCATGTTGAGGCTCCACTAATAATAATAATAATAATTTTGGCTGGGATTATATTAAAATTAGGTGGATATGGAGTATTACGTATTTTCCCAATTTTACAAATTACGGGATTAAAATTTAATTATATTTGAATTAGAATTAGATTAATTGGTGGGGTTTTAATTAGATTAGTGTGTTTGCGTCAAATTGATTTAAAATCTTTAATTGCTTATTCTTCTGTTGCTCATATAGGAATTGTTTTAAGAGGATTAATAACTATAAGATATTGAGGAATATGTGGATCTTTTACTCTAATAATTTCTCATGGGTTATGTTCTTCAGGATTTTTTTGTTTAGCAAATATTTCTTATGAACGATTAGGAAGACGAAGTTTATTAATTAATAAAGGTTTATTAAATTGTATGCCTTCTATTTATTCTTTATCTATTCTATTCTTTATTTTGATTTTTACTTAGATCTGCTAATATAGGAACACCTCCAACTTTAAATTTATTGGGGGAAATTTCTTTATTAAATAGAATTGTTGGGTGATCATGAATTTCAATATATATGTTAATATTCATTTCATTTTTTAGAGCTGCATATACTTTATTTATATATTCTTATAGACAACACGGACAGATTTATTCTGGGTCTTTTAATTTTAGATCAGGGGTTAATCGGAATATTTGTTATTATTTTTACATTGATTTCCATTAAATTTATTAATTTTAAAAAGTGATATGTGTATTTTATGGTTATATTTAAATAGTTTATTAAAAATTTTTATTTGTGGTATCAATGATATGAATTTATTCATTTTAAATTATTAAATATTTATCAATTTGTAGAATTATATGTTTATGTTTATTATTAATTTCATTTATTTTTTTTTCGTTTAGAATAATTTTTCTCAATTTTGAAATAGTTTATTTTATTGAATGGGAAGTTGTTTCATTAAAAAGATCAATAATTGTCATAACTTTTATATTTGATTGAATAACTTTTTTATTTATATCATTTGTATTATTTATTTCTTCTTTAGTTATTTTTTTTAGAAAAGAATATATAATAGGAGATATAAATATAAATCGTTTTATTATATTAGTAGTTATAATGTTATTAATTATTAGCCCTAATTTAATTAGTATTTTATTAGGGTGAGATGTTTTAGGGTTAGTTTCTTACTGTTTAGTAATTTATTATAATAATGTAAAGTCTTAAAATGCAGGAATGTTAACTGTTTTATCTAATCGAATTGGAGATGTAGCTTTATTATTAGCTATTGCTTGGATATTAAATTATGGGAGTTGAAATTTTATTTTTTATTTAGATATAATAAAAAATAATAAAGAAATAATGATTATTGGTAGTTTAATTATATTAGCGGCAATAACAAAAAGAGCTCAAATTCCTTTTTCCTCATGGTTGCCTGCAACAATAGCTGCTCCTACTTCTGTTTCGGCTTTAGTTCATTCTTCAACATTAGTAACAGCTGGGGTTTATTTATTAGTTCGTTTTAATATTTTGTTAGAAAATACTGTATTAGGACAATTTTTATTGTTAATGTCAGGATTAACAATATTTATAGCTGGTTTAGGTGCTAATTTTGAATTTGATTTAAAAAAAATTATTACTTTATCTACATTAAGACAATTAGGGTTAATAATAAGAATTTTGTCAGTAGGTTTTTATAAATTAGCATTTTTTCATTTGTTAACACATGCTTTATTTAAAGCTTTATTATTTATATGTTCTGGATCAATTATTCATAATATAAATAATTCTCAGGATATTCGATTAATAGGTGGGTTAAGAATAAGTATGCCACTAACATCTTCTTGTTTTAATGTTGCTAATTTAACTTTATGCGGAATGCCTTTTTTAGCTGGATTTTATTCTAAAGAACTAAAAAACTAAAAATAAAATATAAGAAAATCAAAAAGATTTTGTTATTAATCCTTTAAATAAACAAATTAAAAATGTTTGGAGGAATAGTATAAAACCTATAGCTAATGTATGATTTATTTGTATAAATAAAAAATTACAAATTAAAATTAGAGAATATAACATAAGTTGAAAATTTTCAAGAAATAGTTTAATAAAAATATTAATTTTGGAGATTAAGGATAAAGAAATTTCTTTTTCTTGAAATTTTAAAAGATTATTCTTATTTTTATTAAACTATTAAATCTAATGATTATATTTATTTATTGAATATTACCTTTAAATAAACAAATTAAAAATGTTTGGATGAATAGTATAAAACCTATAGCTAATGTATGATTTATTTGTATAAATAAAAAATTACAAATTAAAATTAGAGAATATAACATAAGTTGAAAAATTTCAAGAAATAGGTTAATAAAAATATTAATTTTGGAGATTAAGGATAAAGAAATTTCTTTTTTCTTGAAATTTTAAAAGATTATTCTTATTTTTGATTTACAAGACCAATGTTTTTATTAAACTATTAAATCTAATGATTATATTTATTTATTGAATATTACCAGTAATTTTATTGATAATGGGTTTTTTAATTTTTGTTTATAATAGAAAACATTTGTTATCAATATTATTAAGATAAGAATATATTGTTTTAAGATTATTTATATTTTTAAATATAATAAATTATGAAACTTATTTTAGAATAATATTTTTAACTTTTAGAGTTTGTGAGGGGGCATTAGGATTATCAATTTTAGTTTCTATAATTCGTACACATGGAAATGATTATTTTCAATCATTTAATATTTTACAATGTTAAAAATTTTATTTTATTGAGGAATATATTAGAGTAAAACTCTAATAATTTCTCATGGGTTATGTTCTTCAGGATTTTTTTGTTTAGCAAATTTTTCTTATGAACGATTAGGAAGACGAAGTTTATTAATTAATAAAGGTTTATTAAATTGTATGTCTTCTATTTATTCTTTATCTATTCTATTCTTTATTTTGATTTTTACTTAGATCTGCTAATATAGGAGCACCTCCAACTTTAAATTTATTGGGGGAAATTTCTTTATTAAATAGAATTGTTGGGTGATCATGAATTTCAATATTTATGTTAATATTCATTTCATTTTTTAGAGCTGCATATACTTTATTTATATATTTTTATAGACAACACGGATAGATTTATTCTGGGTCTTTTAATTTAGAAAACATTTGTTATCAATATTATTAAGATAAGAATATATTGTTTTAAGATTATTTATATTTTTATTTATATTTTTAAATATAATAAATTATGAAACTTATTTTAGAATAATATTTTTAACTTTTAGAGTTTGTGAAGCGGCATTAGGATTATCAATTTTAGTTTCTATAATTCGTACACATGGAAATGATTATTTTCAATCATTTAATATTTTACAATGTTAAAAATTTTATTTATATTTTTATTTTCTTTTCCAGTATGTTTTATAAAAAATTCATTTTGGATGGCTCAGAGTTTTTTATTTTTAAATTATTTTATTTTTATTATTATAAATATTTACTCAAGATATGGATTATGGATTTATTTTATTAAGTTTTTGGATTTGTTTTTTGATAATAATAGCTAGAGAAAGAAAAATAATAATAATTAATAATTTCAAAAATTTATTTATATTAAATATTTTATTTTTATTATTTTTTTTAATTGTTACGTTTATATCTATAAGATTATTTATATTTTATTTATTTTTTGAAAGAAGATTAATTCCTACATTATTTTTAATTTTAGGATGAGGATATCAACCTGAACGTTTACAAGCTGGAATGTATTTATTATTTTAAACTTTATTAGTATCTTTACCTATATTAATTGGTATTTTTTATTTATATAATCATTTAAATACAATAAATTATTATTTAATAATAAATACATTTTTTGATAAATTATGATTTATTGTATTTTATTATAATTTTAGCTTTTTTAGTAAAAATACCTATATTTTTAGTTCATTTATGATTGCCAAAAGCTCATGTTGAGGCTCCACTAATAATAATAATAATAATTTGGCTGGGATTATATTAAAATTAGGTGGATATGGAGTATTACGTATTTTCCCAATTTTACAAATTGGTGGGGTTTTAATTAGATTAGTGTGTTTGCGTCAAATTGATTTAAAATCTTTAATTGCTTATTCTTCTGTTGATCATATAGGAATTGTTTTAAGAGGATTAATAACTATAAGATATTGAGGAATATGTGGATCTTTTACTCTAATAATTTCTCATGGGTTATGTTCTTCAGGATTTTTTTGTTTAGCAAATATTTCTTATGAACGATTAGGAAGACGAAGTTTATTAATTAATAAAGGTTTATTAAATTGTATGCCTTCTATTTATTCTTTATCTATTCTATTCTTTATTTTGATTTTTACTTAGATCTGCTAATATAGGAGCACCTCCAACTTTAAATTTATTGGGGGAAATTTCTTTATTAAATAGAATTGTTGGGTGATCATGAATTTCAATATTTATGTTAATATTCATTTCATTTTTTAGAGCTGCATATACTTTATTTATATATTTTTATAGACAACACGGATAGATTTATTCTGGGTCTTTTAATTTTAGATCAGGGGTTAATCGGAATATTTGTTATTATTTTTACATTGATTTCCATTAAATTTATTAATTTTAAAAAGTGATATGTGTATTTTATGGTTATATTTAAATAGTTTATTAAAAATTTTGATTTGTGGTATCAATGATATGAATTTATTCATTTTAAATTATTAAATATTTATCAATTTGTAGAATTATATGTTTATGTTTATTATTAATTTCATTTATTTTTTTTTCGTTTAGAATAATTTTTCTCAATTTTGAAATAGTTTATTTTATTGAATGGGAAGTTGTTTCATTAAATAGATCAATAATTGTCATAACTTTTTCATTTGATTGAATAACTTTTTTATTTATATCATTTGTATTATTTATTTCTTCTTTAGTTATTTTTTATAGAAAAGAATATATAATAGGAGATATAAATATAAATCGTTTTATTATATTAGTAGTTATATTTATTATATCAATAATGTTATTAATTATTAGCCCTAATTTAATTAGTATTTTATTAGGATGAGTTGGTTTAGGGTTAGTTTCTTACTGTTTAGTAATTTATTATAATAATGTAAAGTCTTAAAATGCAGGAATGTTTTATCTAATCGAATTGGAGATGTAGCTTTATTATTAGCTATTGCTTGGATATTAAATTATGGGAGTTGAAATTTTATTTTTTATTTAGATATAATAAAAAATAATAAAGAAATAATGATTATTGGTAGTTTAATTATATTAGCGGCAATAACAAAAAGAGCTCAAATTCCTTTTTCCTCATGGTTGCCTGCAACAATAGCTGCTCCTACTTCTGTTTCGGCTTTAGTTCATTCTTCAACATTAGTAACAGCTGGGGTTTATTTATTAGTTCGTTTTAATATTTTGTTAGAAAATACTGTATTAGGACAATTTTTATTGTTAATGTCAGGATTAACAATATTTATAGCTGGTTTAGGTGCTAATTTTGAATTTGATTTAAAAAAAATTATTGCTTTATCTACATTAAGACAATTAGGGTTAATAATAAGAATTTTGTCAATGGGGTTTTATACATGCTTTATTTAAAGCTTTATTATTTATATGTGTGGGATCAATTATTCATAATATAAATAATTCTCAGGATATTCGATTAATAGGTGGGTTAAGAATAAGTATGCCATTAACATCTTCTTGTTTTAACGTTGCTAATTTAACTTTATGCGGAATGCCTTTTTTAGCTGGATTTTATTCTAAAGAACTAAAAAACTAAAAATAAAATATAAGAAAATCAAAAAGATTTTGTTATTAATCCTTTAAATAAACAAATTAAAAATGTTTGGATGAATAGTATAAAACCTATAGCTAATGTATGATTTATTTGTATAAATAAAAAATTACAAATTAAAATTAGAGAATATAACATAAGTTGAAAAATTTCAAGAAATAGTTTAATAAAAATATTAATTTTGGAGATTAAGGATAAAGAAATTTCTTTTTTCTTGAAATTTTAAAAGATTATTCTTATTTTTGATTTACAAGACCAATGTTTTTATTAAACTATTAAATCTAATGATTATATTTATTTATTGAATATTACCAGTAATTTTATTGATAATGGGTTTTTTAATTTTTGTTTATAATAGAAAACATTTGTTATCAATATTATTAAGATAAGAATATATTGTTTTAAGATTATTTATATTTTTAAATATAATAAATTATGAAACTTATTTTAGAATAATATTTTTAACTTTTAGAGTTTGTGAGGGGGCATTAGGATTATCAATTTTAGTTTCTATAATTCGTACACATGGAAATGATTATTTTCAATCATTTAATATTTTACAATGTTAAAAATTTTATTTTATTGAGGAATATATTAGAGTAAAACTCTAATAATTTCTCATGGGTTATGTTCTTCAGGATTTTTTTGTTTAGCAAATTTTTCTTATGAACGATTAGGAAGACGAAGTTTATTAATTAATAAAGGTTTATTAAATTGTATGTCTTCTATTTATTCTTTATCTATTCTATTCTTTATTTTGATTTTTACTTAGATCTGCTAATATAGGAGCACCTCCAACTTTAAATTTATTGGGGGAAATTTCTTTATTAAATAGAATTGTTGGGTGATCATGAATTTCAATATTTATGTTAATATTCATTTCATTTTTTAGAGCTGCATATACTTTATTTATATATTTTTATAGACAACACGGATAGATTTATTCTGGGTCTTTTAATTTAGAAAACATTTGTTATCAATATTATTAAGATAAGAATATATTGTTTTAAGATTATTTATATTTTTATTTATATTTTTAAATATAATAAATTATGAAACTTATTTTAGAATAATATTTTTAACTTTTAGAGTTTGTGAAGCGGCATTAGGATTATCAATTTTAGTTTCTATAATTCGTACACATGGAAATGATTATTTTCAATCATTTAATATTTTACAATGTTAAAAATTTTATTTATATTTTTATTTTCTTTTCCAGTATGTTTTATAAAAAATTCATTTTGGATGGCTCAGAGTTTTTTATTTTTAAATTATTTTATTTTTATTATTATAAATATTTACTCAAGATATGGATTATGGATTTATTTTATTAAGTTTTTGGATTTGTTTTTTGATAATAATAGCTAGAGAAAGAAAAATAATAATAATTAATAATTTCAAAAATTTATTTATATTAAATATTTTATTTTTATTATTTTTTTTAATTGTTACGTTTATATCTATAAGATTATTTATATTTTATTTATTTTTTGAAAGAAGATTAATTCCTACATTATTTTTAATTTTAGGATGAGGATATCAACCTGAACGTTTACAAGCTGGAATGTATTTATTATTTTAAACTTTATTAGTATCTTTACCTATATTAATTGGTATTTTTTATTTATATAATCATTTAAATACAATAAATTATTATTTAATAATAAATACATTTTTTGATAAATTATGATTTATTGTATTTTATTATAATTTTAGCTTTTTTAGTAAAAATACCTATATTTTTAGTTCATTTATGATTGCCAAAAGCTCATGTTGAGGCTCCACTAATAATAATAATAATAATTTGGCTGGGATTATATTAAAATTAGGTGGATATGGAGTATTACGTATTTTCCCAATTTTACAAATTGGTGGGGTTTTAATTAGATTAGTGTGTTTGCGTCAAATTGATTTAAAATCTTTAATTGCTTATTCTTCTGTTGATCATATAGGAATTGTTTTAAGAGGATTAATAACTATAAGATATTGAGGAATATGTGGATCTTTTACTCTAATAATTTCTCATGGGTTATGTTCTTCAGGATTTTTTTGTTTAGCAAATATTTCTTATGAACGATTAGGAAGACGAAGTTTATTAATTAATAAAGGTTTATTAAATTGTATGCCTTCTATTTATTCTTTATCTATTCTATTCTTTATTTTGATTTTTACTTAGATCTGCTAATATAGGAGCACCTCCAACTTTAAATTTATTGGGGGAAATTTCTTTATTAAATAGAATTGTTGGGTGATCATGAATTTCAATATTTATGTTAATATTCATTTCATTTTTTAGAGCTGCATATACTTTATTTATATATTTTTATAGACAACACGGATAGATTTATTCTGGGTCTTTTAATTTTAGATCAGGGGTTAATCGGAATATTTGTTATTATTTTTACATTGATTTCCATTAAATTTATTAATTTTAAAAAGTGATATGTGTATTTTATGGTTATATTTAAATAGTTTATTACAAATTTTGATTTGTGGTATCAATGATATGAATTTATTCATTTTAAATTATTAAATATTTATCAATTTGTAGAATTATATGTTTATGTTTATTATTAATTTCATTTATTTTTTTTTCGTTTAGAATAATTTTTCTCAATTTTGAAATAGTTTATTTTATTGAATGGGAAGTTGTTTCATTAAATAGATCAATAATTGTCATAACTTTTTCATTTGATTGAATAACTTTTTTATTTATATCATTTGTATTATTTATTTCTTCTTTAGTTATTTTTTATAGAAAAGAATATATAATAGGAGATATAAATATAAATCGTTTTATTATATTAGTAGTTATATTTATTATATCAATAATGTTATTAATTATTAGCCCTAATTTAATTAGTATTTTATTAGGATGAGTTGGTTTAGGGTTAGTTTCTTACTGTTTAGTAATTTATTATAATAATGTAAAGTCTTAAAATGCAGGAATGTTTTATCTAATCGAATTGGAGATGTAGCTTTATTATTAGCTATTGCTTGGATATTAAATTATGGGAGTTGAAATTTTATTTTTTATTTAGATATAATAAAAAATAATAAAGAAATAATGATTATTGGTAGTTTAATTATATTAGCGGCAATAACAAAAAGAGCTCAAATTCCTTTTTCCTCATGGTTGCCTGCAGCAATAGCTGCTCCTACTCCTGTTTCGGCTTTAGTTTATTCTTCAACATTAGTAACAGCTGGGGTTTATTTATTAGTTCGTTTTAATATTTTGTTAGAAAATACTGTATTAGGACAATTTTTATTGTTAATGTCAGGATTAACAATATTTATAGCTGGTTTAGGTGCTAATTTTGAATTTGATTTAAAAAAAATTATTGCTTTATCTACATTAAGACAATTAGGGTTAATAATAAGAATTTTGTCAATGGGGTTTTATACATGCTTTATTTAAAGCTTTATTATTTATATGTGTGGGATCAATTATTCATAATATAAATAATTCTCAGGATATTCGATTAATAGGTGGGTTAAGAATAAGTATGCCATTAACATCTTCTTGTTTTAACGTTGCTAATTTAACTTTATGCGGAATGCCTTTTTTAGCTGGATTTTATTCTAAAGAACTAAAAAACTAAAAATAAAATATAAGAAAATCAAAAAGATTTTGTTATTAATCCTTTAAATAAACAAATTAAAAATGTTTGGATGAATAGTATAAAACCTATAGCTAATGTATGATTTATTTGTATAAATAAAAAATTACAAATTAAAATTAGAGAATATAACATAAGTTGAAAAATTTCAAGAAATAGTTTAATAAAAATATTAATTTTGGAGATTAAGGATAAAGAAATTTCTTTTTTCTTGAAATTTTAAAAGATTATTCTTATTTTTGATTTACAAGACCAATGTTTTTATTAAACTATTAAATCTAATGATTATATTTATTTATTGAATATTACCAGTAATTTTATTGATAATGGGTTTTTTAATTTTTGTTTATAATAGAAAACATTTGTTATCAATATTATTAAGATAAGAATATATTGTTTTAAGATTATTTATATTTTTAAATATAATAAATTATGAAACTTATTTTAGAATAATATTTTTAACTTTTAGAGTTTGTGAGGGGGCATTAGGATTATCAATTTTAGTTTCTATAATTCGTACACATGGAAATGATTATTTTCAATCATTTAATATTTTACAATGTTAAAAATTTTATTTTATTGAGGAATATATTAGAGTAAAACTCTAATAATTTCTCATGGGTTATGTTCTTCAGGATTTTTTTGTTTAGCAAATTTTTCTTATGAACGATTAGGAAGACGAAGTTTATTAATTAATAAAGGTTTATTAAATTGTATGTCTTCTATTTATTCTTTATCTATTCTATTCTTTATTTTGATTTTTACTTAGATCTGCAAATATAGGAGCACCTCCAACTTTAAATTTATTGGGGGAAATTTCTTTATTAAATAGAATTGTTGGGTGATCATGAATTTCAATATTTATGTTAATATTCATTTCATTTTTTAGAGCTGCATATACTTTATTTATATATTTTTATAGACAACACGGATAGATTTATTCTGGGTCTTTTAATTTTAGATCAGGGGTTAATCGGAATATTTGTTATTATTTTTACATTGATTTCCATTAAATTTATTAATTTTAAAAAGTGATATGTGTATTTTATGGTTATATTTAAATAGTTTATTAAAAATTTTGATTTGTGGTATCAATGATATGAATTTATTCATTTTAAATTATTAAATATTTATCAATTTGTAGAATTATATGTTTATGTTTATTATTAATTTCATTTATTTTTTTTTCGTTTAGAATAATTTTTCTCAATTTTGAAATAGTTTATTTTATTGAATGGGAAGTTGTTTCATTAAATAGATCAATAATTGTCATAACTTTTTCATTTGATTGAATAACTTTTTTATTTATATCATTTGTATTATTTATTTCTTCTTTAGTTATTTTTTATAGAAAAGAATATATAATAGGAGATATAAATATAAATCGTTTTATTATATTAGTAGTTATATTTATTATATCAATAATGTTATTAATTATTAGCACTAATTTAATTAGTATTTTATTAGGATGAGTTGGTTTAGGGTTAGTTTCTTACTGTTTAGTAATTTATTATAATAATGTAAAGTCTTAAAATGCAGGAATGTTAACTGTTTTATCTAATCGAATTGGAGATGTAGCTTTATTATTAGCTATTGTTTGGATATTAAATTATGGGAGTTGAAATTTTATTTTTTATTTAGATATAATAAAAAATAATAAAGAAATAATGATTATTGGTAGTTTAATTATATTAGCGGCAATAACAAAAAGAGCTCAAATTCCTTTTTCCTCATGGTTGCCTGCAGCAATAGCTGCTCCTACTCCTGTTTCGGCTTTAGTTTATTCTTCAACATTAGTAACAGCTGGGGTTTATTTATTAGTTCGTTTTAATATTCTGTTAGAAAATACTGTATTAGGACAATTTTTATTGTTAATGTCAGGATTAACAATATTTATAGCTGGTTTAGGTGCTAATTTTGAATTTGATTTAAAAAAAATTATTGCTTTATCTACATTAAGACAATTTTGTCAGTAGGTTTTTATAAATTAGCATTTTTTCATTTGTTAACACATGCTTTATTTAAAGCTTTATTATTTATATGTTCTGGATCAATTATTCATAATATAAATAATTCTCAGGATATTCGATTAATAGGTGGGTTAAGAATAAGTATGCCACTAACATCTTCTTGTTTTAATGTTGCTAATTTAACTTTATGCGGAATGCCTTTTTTAGCTGGATTTTATTCTAAAGAACTAAAAAACTAAAAATAAAATATAAGAAAATCAAAAAGATTTTGTTATTAATCCTTTAAATAAACAAATTAAAAATGTTTGGAGGAATAGTATAAAACCTATAGCTAATGTATGATTTATTTGTATAAATAAAAAATTACAAATTAAAATTAGAGAATATAACATAAGTTGAAAATTTTCAAGAAATAGTTTAATAAAAATATTAATTTTGGAGATTAAGGATAAAGAAATTTCTTTTTCTTGAAATTTTAAAAGATTATTCTTATTTTTATTAAACTATTAAATCTAATGATTATATTTATTTATTGAATATTACCTTTAAATAAACAAATTAAAAATGTTTGGATGAATAGTATAAAACCTATAGCTAATGTATGATTTATTTGTATAAATAAAAAATTACAAATTAAAATTAGAGAATATAACATAAGTTGAAAAATTTCAAGAAATAGGTTAATAAAAATATTAATTTTGGAGATTAAGGATAAAGAAATTTCTTTTTTCTTGAAATTTTAAAAGATTATTCTTATTTTTGATTTACAAGACCAATGTTTTTATTAAACTATTAAATCTAATGATTATATTTATTTATTGAATATTACCAGTAATTTTATTGATAATGGGTTTTTTAATTTTTGTTTATAATAGAAAACATTTGTTATCAATATTATTAAGATAAGAATATATTGTTTTAAGATTATTTATATTTTTAAATATAATAAATTATGAAACTTATTTTAGAATAATATTTTTAACTTTTAGAGTTTGTGAGGGGGCATTAGGATTATCAATTTTAGTTTCTATAATTCGTACACATGGAAATGATTATTTTCAATCATTTAATATTTTACAATGTTAAAAATTTTATTTTATTGAGGAATATATTAGAGTAAAACTCTAATAATTTCTCATGGGTTATGTTCTTCAGGATTTTTTTGTTTAGCAAATTTTTCTTATGAACGATTAGGAAGACGAAGTTTATTAATTAATAAAGGTTTATTAAATTGTATGTCTTCTATTTATTCTTTATCTATTCTATTCTTTATTTTGATTTTTACTTAGATCTGCTAATATAGGAGCACCTCCAACTTTAAATTTATTGGGGGAAATTTCTTTATTAAATAGAATTGTTGGGTGATCATGAATTTCAATATTTATGTTAATATTCATTTCATTTTTTAGAGCTGCATATACTTTATTTATATATTTTTATAGACAACACGGATAGATTTATTCTGGGTCTTTTAATTTAGAAAACATTTGTTATCAATATTATTAAGATAAGAATATATTGTTTTAAGATTATTTATATTTTTATTTATATTTTTAAATATAATAAATTATGAAACTTATTTTAGAATAATATTTTTAACTTTTAGAGTTTGTGAAGCGGCATTAGGATTATCAATTTTAGTTTCTATAATTCGTACACATGGAAATGATTATTTTCAATCATTTAATATTTTACAATGTTAAAAATTTTATTTATATTTTTATTTTCTTTTCCAGTATGTTTTATAAAAAATTCATTTTGGATGGCTCAGAGTTTTTTATTTTTAAATTATTTTATTTTTATTATTATAAATATTTACTCAAGATATGGATTATGGATTTATTTTATTAAGTTTTTGGATTTGTTTTTTGATAATAATAGCTAGAGAAAGAAAAATAATAATAATTAATAATTTCAAAAATTTATTTATATTAAATATTTTATTTTTATTATTTTTTTTAATTGTTACGTTTATATCTATAAGATTATTTATATTTTATTTATTTTTTGAAAGAAGATTAATTCCTACATTATTTTTATTTTAGGATGAGGATATCAACCTGAACGTTTACAAGCTGGAATGTATTTATTATTTTAAACTTTATTAGTATCTTTACCTATATTAATTGGTATTTTTTATTTATATAATCATTTAAATACAATAAATTATTATTTAATAATAAATACATTTTTTGATAAATTATGATTTATTGTATTTTATTATAATTTTAGCTTTTTTAGTAAAAATACCTATATTTTTAGTTCATTTATGATTGCCAAAAGCTCATGTTGAGGCTCCACTAATAATAATAATAATAATTTGGCTGGGATTATATTAAAATTAGGTGGATATGGAGTATTACGTATTTTCCCAATTTTACAAATTGGTGGGGTTTTAATTAGATTAGTGTGTTTGCGTCAAATTGATTTAAAATCTTTAATTGCTTATTCTTCTGTTGATCATATAGGAATTGTTTTAAGAGGATTAATAACTATAAGATATTGAGGAATATGTGGATCTTTTACTCTAATAATTTCTCATGGGTTATGTTCTTCAGGATTTTTTTGTTTAGCAAATATTTCTTATGAACGATTAGGAAGACGAAGTTTATTAATTAATAAAGGTTTATTAAATTGTATGCCTTCTATTTATTCTTTATCTATTCTATTCTTTATTTTGATTTTTACTTAGATCTGCTAATATAGGAGCACCTCCAACTTTAAATTTATTGGGGGAAATTTCTTTATTAAATAGAATTGTTGGGTGATCATGAATTTCAATATTTATGTTAATATTCATTTCATTTTTTAGAGCTGCATATACTTTATTTATATATTTTTATAGACAACACGGATAGATTTATTCTGGGTCTTTTAATTTTAGATCAGGGGTTAATCGGAATATTTGTTATTATTTTTACATTGATTTCCATTAAATTTATTAATTTTAAAAAGTGATATGTGTATTTTATGGTTATATTTAAATAGTTTATTAAAAATTTTGATTTGTGGTATCAATGATATGAATTTATTCATTTTAAATTATTAAATATTTATCAATTTGTAGAATTATATGTTTATGTTTATTATTAATTTCATTTATTTTTTTTTCGTTTAGAATAATTTTTCTCAATTTTGAAATAGTTTATTTTATTGAATGGGAAGTTGTTTCATTGGATGAATAGTATAAAACCTATAGCTAATGTATGATTTATTTGTATAAATAAAAAATTACAAATTAAAATTAGAGAATATAACATAAGTTGAAAAATTTCAAGAAATAGGTTAATAAAAATATTAATTTTGGAGATTAAGGATAAAGAAATTTCTTTTTTCTTGAAATTTTAAAAGATTATTCTTATTTTTGATTTACAAGACCAATGTTTTTATTAAACTATTAAATCTAATGATTATATTTATTTATTGAATATTACCAGTAATTTTATTGATAATGGGTTTTTTAATTTTTGTTTATAATAGAAAACATTTGTTATCAATATTATTAAGATAAGAATATATTGTTTTAAGATTATTTATATTTTTAAATATAATAAATTATGAAACTTATTTTAGAATAATATTTTTAACTTTTAGAGTTTGTGAGGGGGCATTAGGATTATCAATTTTAGTTTCTATAATTCGTACACATGGAAATGATTATTTTCAATCATTTAATATTTTACAATGTTAAAAATTTTATTTTATTGAGGAATATATTAGAGTAAAACTCTAATAATTTCTCATGGGTTATGTTCTTCAGGATTTTTTTGTTTAGCAAATTTTTCTTATGAACGATTAGGAAGACGAAGTTTATTAATTAATAAAGGTTTATTAAATTGTATGTCTTCTATTTATTCTTTATCTATTCTATTCTTTATTTTGATTTTTACTTAGATCTGCTAATATAGGAGCACCTCCAACTTTAAATTTATTGGGGGAAATTTCTTTATTAAATAGAATTGTTGGGTGATCATGAATTTCAATATTTATGTTAATATTCATTTCATTTTTTAGAGCTGCATATACTTTATTTATATATTTTTATAGACAACACGGATAGATTTATTCTGGGTCTTTTAATTTAGAAAACATTTGTTATCAATATTATTAAGATAAGAATATATTGTTTTAAGATTATTTATATTTTTATTTATATTTTTAAATATAATAAATTATGAAACTTATTTTAGAATAATATTTTTAACTTTTAGAGTTTGTGAAGCGGCATTAGGATTATCAATTTTAGTTTCTATAATTCGTACACATGGAAATGATTATTTTCAATCATTTAATATTTTACAATGTTAAAAATTTTATTTATATTTTTATTTTCTTTTCCAGTATGTTTTATAAAAAATTCATTTTGGATGGCTCAGAGTTTTTTATTTTTAAATTATTTTATTTTTATTATTATAAATATTTACTCAAGATATGGATTATGGATTTATTTTATTAAGTTTTTGGATTTGTTTTTTGATAATAATAGCTAGAGAAAGAAAAATAATAATAATTAATAATTTCAAAAATTTATTTATATTAAATATTTTATTTTTATTATTTTTTTTAATTGTTACGTTTATATCTATAAGATTATTTATATTTTATTTATTTTTTGAAAGAAGATTAATTCCTACATTATTTTTATTTTAGGATGAGGATATCAACCTGAACGTTTACAAGCTGGAATGTATTTATTATTTTAAACTTTATTAGTATCTTTACCTATATTAATTGGTATTTTTTATTTATATAATCATTTAAATACAATAAATTATTATTTAATAATAAATACATTTTTTGATAAATTATGATTTATTGTATTTTATTATAATTTTAGCTTTTTTAGTAAAAATACCTATATTTTTAGTTCATTTATGATTGCCAAAAGCTCATGTTGAGGCTCCACTAATAATAATAATAATAATTTGGCTGGGATTATATTAAAATTAGGTGGATATGGAGTATTACGTATTTTCCCAATTTTACAAATTGGTGGGGTTTTAATTAGATTAGTGTGTTTGCGTCAAATTGATTTAAAATCTTTAATTGCTTATTCTTCTGTTGATCATATAGGAATTGTTTTAAGAGGATTAATAACTATAAGATATTGAGGAATATGTGGATCTTTTACTCTAATAATTTCTCATGGGTTATGTTCTTCAGGATTTTTTTGTTTAGCAAATATTTCTTATGAACGATTAGGAAGACGAAGTTTATTAATTAATAAAGGTTTATTAAATTGTATGCCTTCTATTTATTCTTTATCTATTCTATTCTTTATTTTGATTTTTACTTAGATCTGCTAATATAGGAGCACCTCCAACTTTAAATTTATTGGGGGAAATTTCTTTATTAAATAGAATTGTTGGGTGATCATGAATTTCAATATTTATGTTAATATTCATTTCATTTTTTAGAGCTGCATATACTTTATTTATATATTTTTATAGACAACACGGATAGATTTATTCTGGGTCTTTTAATTTTAGATCAGGGGTTAATCGGAATATTTGTTATTATTTTTACATTGATTTCCATTAAATTTATTAATTTTAAAAAGTGATATGTGTATTTTATGGTTATATTTAAATAGTTTATTAAAAATTTTGATTTGTGGTATCAATGATATGAATTTATTCATTTTAAATTATTAAATATTTATCAATTTGTAGAATTATATGTTTATGTTTATTATTAATTTCATTTATTTTTTTTTCGTTTAGAATAATTTTTCTCAATTTTGAAATAGTTTATTTTATTGAATGGGAAGTTGTTTCATTAAATAGATCAATAATTGTCATAACTTTTTCATTTGATTGAATAACTTTTTTATTTATATCATTTGTATTATTTATTTCTTCTTTAGTTATTTTTTATAGAAAAGAATATATAATAGGAGATATAAATATAAATCGTTTTATTATATTAGTAGTTATATTTATTATATCAATAATGTTATTAATTATTAGCCCTAATTTAATTAGTATTTTATTAGGATGAGTTGGTTTAGGGTTAGTTTCTTACTGTTTAGTAATTTATTATAATAATGTAAAGTCTTAAAATGCAGGAATGTTAACTGTTTTATCTAATCGAATTGGAGATGTAGCTTTATTATTAGCTATTGCTTGGATATTAAATTATGGGAGTTGAAATTTTATTTTTTATTTAGATATAATAAAAAATAATAAAGAAATAATGATTATTGGTAGTTTAATTATATTAGCGGCAATAACAAAAAGAGCTCAAATTCCTTTTTCCTCATGGT
The DNA here is from genome assembly GCA_947095585.1 of Nephrocerus scutellatus. Lineage (NCBI taxonomy): Eukaryota > Metazoa > Arthropoda > Insecta > Diptera > Pipunculidae > Nephrocerus > Nephrocerus scutellatus. Next base: position 56,856,712 of record OX352764.1, read on the forward strand.
TGCCTGCAGCAATAGCTGCTCCTACTCCTGTTTCGGCTTTAGTTTATTCTTCAACATTAGTAACAGCTGGGGTTTATTTATTAGTTCGTTTTAATATTTTGTTAGAAAATACTGTATTAGGACAATTTTTATTGTTAATGTCAGGATTAACAATATTTATAGCTGGTTTAGGTGCTAATTTTGAATTTGATTTAAAAAAAATTATTGCTTTATCTACATTAAGACAATTAGGGTTAATAATAAGAATTTTGTCAATGGGGTTTTATACATGCTTTATTTAAAGCTTTATTATTTATATGTGTGGGATCAATTATTCATAATATAAATAATTCTCAGGATATTCGATTAATAGGTGGGTTAAGAATAAGTATGCCATTAACATCTTCTTGTTTTAACGTTGCTAATTTAACTTTATGCGGAATGCCTTTTTTAGCTGGATTTTATTCTAAAGAACTAAAAAACTAAAAATAAAATATAAGAAAATCAAAAAGATTTTGTTATTAATCCTTTAAATAAACAAATTAAAAATGTTTGGGTGAATAGTATAAAACCTATAGCTAATGTATGATTTATTTGTATAAATAAAAGATTACAAATTAAAATTAGAGAATATAACATAAGTTGAAAAATTTCAAGAAATAGTTTAATAAAAATATTAATTTTGGAGATTAAGGATAAAGAAATTTCTTTTTTCTTGAAATTTTAAAAGATTATTCTTATTTTTGATTTACAAGACCAATGTTTTTATTAAACTATTAAATCTAATGATTATATTTATTTATTGAATATTACCAGTAATTTTATTGATAATGGGTTTTTTAATTTTTGTTTATAATAGAAAACATTTGTTATCAATATTATTAAGATAAGAATATATTGTTTTAAGATTATTTATATTTTTAAATATAATAAATTATGAAACTTATTTTAGAATAATATTTTTAACTTTTAGAGTTTGTGAGGGGGCATTAGGATTATCAATTTTAGTTTCTATAATTCGTACACATGGAAATGATTATTTTCAATCATTTAATATTTTACAATGTTAAAAATTTTATTTTATTGAGGAATATATTAGAGTAAAACTCTAATAATTTCTCATGGGTTATGTTCTTCAGGATTTTTTTGTATAGCAAATTTTTCTTATGAACGATTAGGAAGACGAAGTTTATTAATTAATAAAGGTTTATTAAATTGTATGTCTTCTATTTATTCTTTATCTATTCTATTCTTTATTTTGATTTTTACTTAGATCTGCTAATATAGGAGCACCTCCAACTTTAAATTTATTGGGGGAAATTTCTTTATTAAATAGAATTGTTGGGTGATCATGAATTTCAATATTTATGTTAATATTCATTTCATTTTTTAGAGCTGCATATACTTTATTTATATATTTTTATAGACAACACGGATAGATTTATTCTGGGTCTTTTAATTTTAGATCAGGGGTTAATCGGAATATTTGTTATTATTTTTACATTGATTTCCATTAAATTTATTAATTTTAAAAAGTGATATGTGTATTTTATGGTTATATTTAAATAGTTTATTAAAAATTTTGATTTGTGGTATCAATGATATGAATTTATTCATTTTAAATTATTAAATATTTATCAATTTGTAGAATTATATGTTTATGTTTATTATTAATTTCATTTATTTTTTTTTCGTTTAGAATAATTTTTCTCAATTTTGAAATAGTTTATTTTATTGAATGGGAAGTTGTTTCATTAAATAGATCAATAATTGTCATAACTTTTTCATTTGATTGAATAACTTTTTTATTTATATCATTTGTATTATTTATTTCTTCTTTAGTTATTTTTTATAGAAAAGAATATATAATAGGAGATATAAATATAAATCGTTTTATTATATTAGTAGTTATATTTATTATATCAATAATGTTATTAATTATTAGCCCTAATTTAATTAGTATTTTATTAGGATGAGTTGGTTTAGGGTTAGTTTCTTACTGTTTAGTAATTTATTATAATAATGTAAAGTCTTAAAATGCAGGAATGTTAACTGTTTTATCTAATCGAATTGGAGATGTAGCTTTATTATTAGCTATTGTTTGGATATTAAATTATGGGAGTTGAAATTTTATTTTTTATTTAGATATAATAAAAAATAATAAAGAAATAATGATTATTGGTAGTTTAATTATATTAGCGGCAATAACAAAAAGAGCTCAAATTCCTTTTTCCTCATGGTTGCCTGCAGCAATAGCTGCTCCTACTCCTGTTTCGGCTTTAGTTTATTCTTCAACATTAGTAACAGCTGGGGTTTATTTATTAGTTCGTTTTAATATTTTGTTAGAAAATACTGTATTAGGACAATTTTTATTGTTAATGTCAGGATTAACAATATTTATAGCTGGTTTAGGTGCTAATTTTGAATTTGATTTAAAAAAAATTATTGCTTTATCTACATTAAGACAATTAGGGTTAATAATAAGAATTTTGTCAATGGGGTTTTATACATGCTTTATTTAAAGCTTTATTATTTATATGTGTGGGATCAATTATTCATAATATAAATAATTCTCAGGATATTCGATTAATAGGTGGGTTAAGAATAAGTATGCCATTAACATCTTCTTGTTTTAATGTTGCTAATTTATCTTTATGCGGAATGCCTTTTTTAGCTGTATTTTATTCTAAAGAACTTTAAAACTAAAAATAAAATATAAGAAAATCAAAAAGATTTTGTTATTAATCCTTTAAATAAACAAATTAAAAATGTTTGGATGAATAGTATAAAACCTATAGCTAATGTATGATTTATTTGTATAAATAAAAAATTACAAATTAAAATTAGAGAATATAACATAAGTTGAAAAATTTCAAGAAATAGTTTAATAAAAATATTAATTTTGGAGATTAAGAATAAAGAAATTTCTTTTTTCTTGAAATTTTAAAAGATTATTCTTATTTTTGATTTACAAGACCAATGTTTTTATTAAACTATTAAATCTAATGATTATATTTATTTATTGAATATTACCAGTAATTTTATTGATAATGGGTTTTTTAATTTTTGTTTATAATAGAAAACATTTGTTATCAATATTATTAAGATAAGAATATATTGTTTTAAGATTATTTATATTTTTAAATATAATAAATTATGAAACTTATTTTAGAATAATATTTTTAACTTTTAGAGTTTGTGAGGCGGCATTAGGATTATCAATTTTAGTTTCTATAATTCGTACACATGGAAATGATTATTTTCAATCATTTAATATTTTACAATGTTAAAAATTTTATTTATATTTTTATTTTCTTTTCCAGTATGTTTTATAAAAAATTCATTTTGGATGGCTCAGAGTTTTTTATTTTTAAATTATTTTATTTTTATTATTATAAATATTTACTCAAGATATGGATTATGGATTTATTTTATTAAGTTTTTGGATTTGTTTTTTGATAATAATAGCTAGAGAAAGAAAAATAATAATAATTAATAATTTCAAAAATTTATTTATATTAAATATTTTATTTTTATTATTTTTTTTAATTGTTACGTTTATATCTATAAGATTATTTATATTTTATTTATTTTTTGAAAGAAGATTAATTCCTACATTATTTTTAATTTTAGGATGAGGATATCAACCTGAACGTTTACAAGCTGGAATGTATTTATTATTTTAAACTTTATTAGTATCTTTACCTATATTAATTGGTATTTTTTATTTATATAATCATTTAAATACAATAAATTATTATTTAATAATAAATACATTTTTTGATAAATTATGATTTATTGTATTTTATTATAATTTTAGCTTTTTTAGTAAAAATACCTATATTTTTAGTTCATTTATGATTGCCAAAAGCTCATGTTGAGGCTCCACTAATAATAATAATAATAATTTGGCTGGGATTATATTAAAATTAGGTGGATATGGAGTATTACGTATTTTCCCAATTTTACAAATTGGTGGGGTTTTAATTAGATTAGTGTGTTTGCGTCAAATTGATTTAAAATCTTTAATTGCTTATTCTTCTGTTGATCATATAGGAATTGTTTTAAGAGGATTAATAACTATAAGATATTGAGGAATATGTGGATCTTTTACTCTAATAATTTCTCATGGGTTATGTTCTTCAGGATTTTTTTGTTTAGCAAATATTTCTTATGAACGATTAGGAAGACGAAGTTTATTAATTAATAAAGGTTTATTAAATTGTATGCCTTCTATTTATTCTTTATCTATTCTATTCTTTATTTTGATTTTTACTTAGATCTGCTAATATAGGAGCACCTCCAACTTTAAATTTATTGGGGGAAATTTCTTTATTAAATAGAATTGTTGGGTGATCATGAATTTCAATATTTATGTTAATATTCATTTCATTTTTTAGAGCTGCATATACTTTATTTATATATTTTTATAGACAACACGGATAGATTTATTCTGGGTCTTTTAATTTTAGATCAGGGGTTAATCGGAATATTTGTTATTATTTTTACATTGATTTCCATTAAATTTATTAATTTTAAAAAGTGATATGTGTATTTTATGGTTATATTTAAATAGTTTATTAAAAATTTTGATTTGTGGTATCAATGATATGAATTTATTCATTTTAAATTATTAAATATTTATCAATTTGTAGAATTATATGTTTATGTTTATTATTAATTTCATTTATTTTTTTTTCGTTTAGAATAATTTTTCTCAATTTTGAAATAGTTTATTTTATTGAATGGGAAGTTGTTTCATTAAATAGATCAATAATTGTCATAACTTTTTCATTTGATTGAATAACTTTTTTATTTATATCATTTGTATTATTTATTTCTTCTTTAGTTATTTTTTATAGAAAAGAATATATAATAGGAGATATAAATATAAATCGTTTTATTATATTAGTAGTTATATTTATTATATCAATAATGTTATTAATTATTAGCCCTAATTTAATTAGTATTTTATTAGGATGAGTTGGTTTAGGGTTAGTTTCTTACTGTTTAGTAATTTATTATAATAATGTAAAGTCTTAAAATGCAGGAATGTTAACTGTTTTATCTAATCGAATTGGAGATGTAGCTTTATTATTAGCTATTGCTTGGATATTAAATTATGGGAGTTGAAATTTTATTTTTTATTTAGATATAATAAAAAATAATAAAGAAATAATGATTATTGGTAGTTTAATTATATTAGCGGCAATAACAAAAAGAGCTCAAATTCCTTTTTCCTCATGGTTGCCTGCAGCAATAGCTGCTCCTACTCCTGTTTCGGCTTTAGTTTATTCTTCAACATTAGTAACAGCTGGGGTTTATTTATTAGTTCGTTTTAATATTTTGTTAGAAAATACTGTATTAGGACAATTTTTATTGTTAATGTCAGGATTAACAATATTTATAGCTGGTTTAGGTGCTAATTTTGAATTTGATTTAAAAAAAATTATTGCTTTATCTACATTAAGACAATTAGGGTTAATAATAAGAATTTTGTCAATGGGGTTTTATACATGCTTTATTTAAAGCTTTATTATTTATATGTGTGGGATCAATTATTCATAATATAAATAATTCTCAGGATATTCGATTAATAGGTGGGTTAAGAATAAGTATGCCATTAACATCTTCTTGTTTTAACGTTGCTAATTTAACTTTATGCGGAATGCCTTTTTTAGCTGGATTTTATTCTAAAGAACTAAAAAACTAAAAATAAAATATAAGAAAATCAAAAAGATTTTGTTATTAATCCTTTAAATAAACAAATTAAAAATGTTTGGGTGAATAGTATAAAACCTATAGCTAATGTATGATTTATTTGTATAAATAAAAGATTACAAATTAAAATTAGAGAATATAACATAAGTTGAAAAATTTCAAGAAATAGTTTAATAAAAATATTAATTTTGGAGATTAAGGATAAAGAAATTTCTTTTTTCTTGAAATTTTAAAAGATTATTCTTATTTTTGATTTACAAGACCAATGTTTTTATTAAACTATTAAATCTAATGATTATATTTATTTATTGAATATTACCAGTAATTTTATTGATAATGGGTTTTTTAATTTTTGTTTATAATAGAAAACATTTGTTATCAATATTATTAAGATAAGAATATATTGTTTTAAGATTATTTATATTTTTAAATATAATAAATTATGAAACTTATTTTAGAATAATATTTTTAACTTTTAGAGTTTGTGAGGGGGCATTAGGATTATCAATTTTAGTTTCTATAATTCGTACACATGGAAATGATTATTTTCAATCATTTAATATTTTACAATGTTAAAAATTTTATTTTATTGAGGAATATATTAGAGTAAAACTCTAATAATTTCTCATGGGTTATGTTCTTCAGGATTTTTTTGTATAGCAAATTTTTCTTATGAACGATTAGGAAGACGAAGTTTATTAATTAATAAAGGTTTATTAAATTGTATGTCTTCTATTTATTCTTTATCTATTCTATTCTTTATTTTGATTTTTACTTAGATCTGCTAATATAGGAGCACCTCCAACTTTAAATTTATTGGGGGAAATTTCTTTATTAAATAGAATTGTTGGGTGATCATGAATTTCAATATTTATGTTAATATTCATTTCATTTTTTAGAGCTGCATATACTTTATTTATATATTTTTATAGACAACACGGATAGATTTATTCTGGGTCTTTTAATTTTAGATCAGGGGTTAATCGGAATATTTGTTATTATTTTTACATTGATTTCCATTAAATTTATTAATTTTAAAAAGTGATATGTGTATTTTATGGTTATATTTAAATAGTTTATTAAAAATTTTGATTTGTGGTATCAATGATATGAATTTATTCATTTTAAATTATTAAATATTTATCAATTTGTAGAATTATATGTTTATGTTTATTATTAATTTCATTTATTTTTTTTTCGTTTAGAATAATTTTTCTCAATTTTGAAATAGTTTATTTTATTGAATGGGAAGTTGTTTCATTAAATAGATCAATAATTGTCATAACTTTTTCATTTGATTGAATAACTTTTTTATTTATATCATTTGTATTATTTATTTCTTCTTTAGTTATTTTTTATAGAAAAGAATATATAATAGGAGATATAAATATAAATCGTTTTATTATATTAGTAGTTATATTTATTATATCAATAATGTTATTAATTATTAGCCCTAATTTAATTAGTATTTTATTAGGATGAGTTGGTTTAGGGTTAGTTTCTTACTGTTTAGTAATTTATTATAATAATGTAAAGTCTTAAAATGCAGGAATGTTAACTGTTTTATCTAATCGAATTGGAGATGTAGCTTTATTATTAGCTATTGTTTGGATATTAAATTATGGGAGTTGAAATTTTATTTTTTATTTAGATATAATAAAAAATAATAAAGAAATAATGATTATTGGTAGTTTAATTATATTAGCGGCAATAACAAAAAGAGCTCAAATTCCTTTTTCCTCATGGTTGCCTGCAGCAATAGCTGCTCCTACTCCTGTTTCGGCTTTAGTTTATTCTTCAACATTAGTAACAGCTGGGGTTTATTTATTAGTTCGTTTTAATATTTTGTTAGAAAATACTGTATTAGGACAATTTTTATTGTTAATGTCAGGATTAACAATATTTATAGCTGGTTTAGGTGCTAATTTTGAATTTGATTTAAAAAAAATTATTGCTTTATCTACATTAAGACAATTAGGGTTAATAATAAGAATTTTGTCAATGGGGTTTTATACATGCTTTATTTAAAGCTTTATTATTTATATGTGTGGGATCAATTATTCATAATATAAATAATTCTCAGGATATTCGATTAATAGGTGGGTTAAGAATAAGTATGCCATTAACATCTTCTTGTTTTAATGTTGCTAATTTATCTTTATGCGGAATGCCTTTTTTAGCTGTATTTTATTCTAAAGAACTTTAAAACTAAAAATAAAATATAAGAAAATCAAAAAGATTTTGTTATTAATCCTTTAAATAAACAAATTAAAAATGTTTGGATGAATAGTATAAAACCTATAGCTAATGTATGATTTATTTGTATAAATAAAAAATTACAAATTAAAATTAGAGAATATAACATAAGTTGAAAAATTTCAAGAAATAGTTTAATAAAAATATTAATTTTGGAGATTAAGAATAAAGAAATTTCTTTTTTCTTGAAATTTTAAAAGATTATTCTTATTTTTGATTTACAAGACCAATGTTTTTATTAAACTATTAAATCTAATGATTATATTTATTTATTGAATATTACCAGTAATTTTATTGATAATGGGTTTTTTAATTTTTGTTTATAATAGAAAACATTTGTTATCAATATTATTAAGATAAGAATATATTGTTTTAAGATTATTTATATTTTTAAATATAATAAATTATGAAACTTATTTTAGAATAATATTTTTAACTTTTAGAGTTTGTGAGGCGGCATTAGGATTATCAATTTTAGTTTCTATAATTCGTACACATGGAAATGATTATTTTCAATCATTTAATATTTTACAATGTTAAAAATTTTATTTATATTTTTATTTTCTTTTCCAGTATGTTTTATAAAAAATTCATTTTGGATGGCTCAGAGTTTTTTATTTTTAAATTATTTTATTTTTATTATTATAAATATTTACTCAAGATATGGATTATGGATTTATTTTATTAAGTTTTACTAAACAGTAAGAAACTAACCCTAAAACATCTCACCCTAATAAAATACTAATTAAATTAGGGCTAATAATTAATAACATTATAACTACTAATATAATAAAACGATTTATATTTATATCTCCTATTATATATTCTTTTCTAAAAAAAATAACTAAAGAAGAAATAAATAATACAAATGATATAAATAAAAAAGTTATTCAATCAAATATAAAAGTTATGACAATTATTGATCTTTTTAATGAAACAACTTCCCATTCAATAAAATAAACTATTTCAAAATTGAGAAAAATTATTCTAAACGAAAAAAAAATAAATGAAATTAATAATAAACATAAACATATAATTCTACAAATTGATAAATATTTAATAATTTAAAATGAATAAATTCATATCATTGATACCACAAATCAAAATTTTTAATAAACTATTTAAATATAACCATAAAATACACATATCACTTTTTAAAATTAATAAATTTAATGGAAATCAATGTAAAAATAATAACAAATATTCCGATTAACCCCTGATCTAAAATTAAAAGACCCAGAATAAATCTTTCCGTGTTGTCTATAAGAATATATAAATAAAGTATATGCAGCTCTAAAAAATGAAATGAATATTAACATAAATATTGAAATTCATGATCACCCAACAATTCTATTTAATAAAGAAATTTCCCCCAATAAATTTAAAGTTGGAGGTGTTCCTATATTAGCAGATCTAAGTAAAAATCAAAATAAAGAATAGAATAGATAAAGAATAAATAGAAGGCATACAATTTAATAAACCTTTATTAATTAATAAACTTCGTCTTCCTAATCGTTCATAAGAAATATTTGCTAAACAAAAAAATCCTGAAGAACATAACCCATGAGAAATTATTAGAGTAAAAGATCCACATATTCCTCAATATCTTATAGTTATTAATCCTCTTAAAACAATTCCTATATGAGCAACAGAAGAATAAGCAATTAAAGATTTTCCTAAAATTAAAAATAATGTAGGAATTAATCTTCTTTCAAAAAATAAATAAAATATAAATAATCTTATAGATATAAACGTAACAATTAAAAAAAATAATAAAAATAAAATATTTAATATAAATAAATTTTTGAAATTATTAATTATTATTATTATTCTTTCTCTAGCTATTATTATCAAAAAACAAATCCAAAAACTTAATAAAATAAATCCATAAGATAGATAAAAAAATATGAGATATTTATTCAATATATTGAGTAAATATTTATAATAATAAAAATAAAATAATTTAAAAATAAAAAACTCTGAGCCATCCAAAATGAATTTTTTATAAAACATACTGGAAAAGAAAATAAAAATATAAATAAAATTTTTAACATTGTAAAATATTAAATGATTGAAAATAATAATTTCCATGTGTACGAATTATAGAAACTAAAATTGATAATCCTAATGCCCCCTCACAAACTCTAAAAGTTAAAAATATTATTCTAAAATAAGTTTCATATTTTATTATATTTAAAAATATAAATAAAAATATAAATAATCTTAAAACAATATATTCTTATCTTAATAATATTGATAACAAATGTTTTCTATTATAAACAAAAATTAAAAAACCCATTATCAATAAAATTACTGGTAATATTCAATAAATAAATATAATCATTAGATTTAATAGTTTAATAAAAACATTGGTCTTGTAATCTTTTAAAATTTCAAGAAAAAAGAAATTTCTTTATCCTTAATCTCCAAAATTAATATTTTTATTAAACTATTTCTTGAAATTTTTCAACTTATGTTATATTCTCTAATTTTAATGTGTAATTTTTTATTTATACAAATAAATCATACATTAGCTATAGGTTTTATACTATTCATCCAAACATTTTTAATTTGTTTATTTAAAGGTAATATTCAATAAATAAATATAATCATTAGATTTAATAGTTTAATAAAAATAAGAATAATCTTTTAAAATTTCAAGAAAAAGAAATTTCTTTATCCTTAATCTCCAAAATTAATATTTTTATTAAACTATTTCTTGAAAATTTTCAACTTATGTTATATTATCTAATTTTAATTTGTAATTTTTTATTTATACAAATAAATCATACATTAGCTATAGGTTTTATACTATTCATCCAAACATTTTTAATTTGTTTATTTAAAGGATTAATAACAAAATCTTTTTGATTTTCTTATATTTTATTTTTAGTTTTTTAGTTCTTTAGAATAAAATCCAGCTAAAAAAGGCATTCCGCATAAAGTTAAATTAGCAACATTAAAACAAGAAGATGTTAGTGGCATACTTATTCTTAACCCACCTATTAATCGAATATCCTGAGAATTATTTATATTATGAATAATTGATCCAGAACATATAAATAATAAAGCTTTAAATAAAGCATGTGTTAACAAATGAAAAAATGCTAATTTATAAAAACCTACTGACAAAATTCTTATTATTAACCCTAATTGTCTTAATGTAGATAAAGTAATAATTTTTTTTAAATCAAATTCAAAATTAGCACCTAAACCAGCTATAAATATTGTTAATCCTGACATTAACAATAAAAATTGTCCTAATACAGTATTTTCTAACAAAATATTAAAACGAACTAATAAATAAACCCCAGCTGTTACTAATGTTGAAGAATGAACTAAAGCCGAAACAGAAGTAGGAGCAGCTATTGTTTCAGGCAACCATGAGGAAAAAGGAATTTGAGCTCTTTTTGTTATTGCCGCTAATATAATTAAACTACCAATAATCATTATTTCTTTATTATTTTTTATTATATCTAAATAAAAAATAAAATTTCAACTCCCATAATTTAATATCCAAGCAATAGCTAATAATAAAGCTACATCTCCAATTCGATTAGATAAAACAGTTAACATTCCTGCATTTTAAGACTTTACATTATTATAATAAATTACTAAACAGTAAGAAACTAACCCTAAAACATCTCACCCTAATAAAATACTAATTAAATTAGGGCTAATAATTAATAACATTATAACTACTAATATAATAAAACGATTTATATTTATATCTCCTATTATATATTCTTTTCTAAAAAAAATAACTAAAGAAGAAATAAATAATACAAATGATATAAATAAAAAAGTTATTCAATCAAATATAAAAGTTATGACAATTATTGATCTTTTTAATGAAACAACTTCCCATTCAATAAAATAAACTATTTCAAAATTGAGAAAAATTATTCTAAACGAAAAAAAAATAAATGAAATTAATAATAAACATAAACATATAATTCTACAAATTGATAAATATTTAATAATTTAAAATGAATAAATTCATATCATTGATACCACAAATAAAAATTTTTAATAAACTATTTAAATATAAAATCTTAAAATGCAGGAATGTTAACTGTTTTATCTAATCGAATTGGAGATGTAGCTTTATTATTAGCTATTGCTTGGATATTAAATTATGGGAGTTGAAATTTTATTTTTTATTTAGATATAATAAAAAATAATAAAGAAATAATGATTATTGGTAGTTTAATTATATTAGCGGCAATAACAAAAAGAGCTCAAATTCCTTTTTCCTCATGGTTGCCTGCAACAATAGCTGCTCCTACTTCTGTTTCGGCTTTAGTTCATTCTTCAACATTAGTAACAGCTGGGGTTTATTTATTAGTTCGTTTTAATATTTTGTTAGAAAATACTGTATTAGGACAATTTTTATTGTTAATGTCAGGATTAACAATATTTATAGCTGGTTTAGGTGCTAATTTTGAATTTGATTTAAAAAAAATTATTACTTTATCTACATTAAGACAATTAGGGTTAATAATAAGAATTTTGTCAGTAGGTTTTTATAAATTAGCATTTTTTCATTTGTTAACACATGCTTTATTTAAAGCTTTATTATTTATATGTTCTGGATCAATTATTCATAATATAAATAATTCTCAGGATATTCGATTAATAGGTGGGTTAAGAATAAGTATGCCACTAACATCTTCTTGTTTTAATGTTGCTAATTTAACTTTATGCGGAATGCCTTTTTTAGCTGGATTTTATTCTAAAGAACTAAAAAACTAAAAATAAAATATAAGAAAATCAAAAAGATTTTGTTATTAATCCTTTAAATAAACAAATTAAAAATGTTTGGATGAATAGTATAAAACCTATAGCTAATGTATGATTTATTTGTATAAATAAAAAATTACAAATTAAAATTAGAGAATATAACATAAGTTGAAAATTTTCAAGAAATAGTTTAATAAAAATATTAATTTTGGAGATTAAGGATAAAGAAATTTCTTTTTCTTGAAATTTTAAAAGATTATTCTTATTTTTATTAAACTATTAAATCTAATGATTATATTTATTTATTGAATATTACCTTTAAATAAACAAATTAAAAATGTTTGGATGAATAGTATAAAACCTATAGCTAATGTATGATTTATTTGTATAAATAAAAAATTACAAATTAAAATTAGAGAATATAACATAAGTTGAAAAATTTCAAGAAATAGTTTAATAAAAATATTAATTTTGGAGATTAAGGATAAAGAAATTTCTTTTTTCTTGAAATTTTAAAAGATTATTCTTATTTTTGATTTACAAGACCAATGTTTTTATTAAACTATTAAATCTAATGATTATATTTATTTATTGAATATTACCAGTAATTTTATTGATAATGGGTTTTTTAATTTTTGTTTATAATAGAAAACATTTGTTATCAATATTATTAAGATAAGAATATATTGTTTTAAGATTATTTATATTTTTAAATATAATAAATTATGAAACTTATTTTAGAATAATATTTTTAACTTTTAGAGTTTGTGAGGGGGCATTAGGATTATCAATTTTAGTTTCTATAATTCGTACACATGGAAATTATTATTTTCAATCATTTAATATTTTACAATGTTAAAAATTTTATTTATATTTTTATTTTCTTTTCCAGTATGTTTTATAAAAAATTCATTTTGGATGGCTCAGAGTTTTTTATTTTTAAATTATTTTATTTTTATTATTATAAATATTTACTCAATATATTGAATAAATATCTCATATTTTTTTATCTATCTTATGGATTTATTTTATTAAGTTTTTGGATTTGTTTTTTGATAATAATAGCTAGAGAAAGAATAATAATAATAATTAATAATTTCAAAAATTTATTTATATTAAATATTTTATTTTTATTATTTTTTTTAATTGTTACGTTTATATCTATAAGATTATTTATATTTTATTTATTTTTTGAAAGAAGATTAATTCCTACATTATTTTTAATTTTAGGAAAATCTTTAATTGCTTATTCTTCTGTTGCTCATATAGGAATTGTTTTAAGAGGATTAATAACTATAAGATATTGAGGAATATGTGGATCTTTTACTCTAATAATTTCTCATGGGTTATGTTCTTCAGGATTTTTTTGTTTAGCAAATATTTCTTATGAACGATTAGGAAGACGAAGTTTATTAATTAATAAAGGTTTATTAAATTGTATGCCTTCTATTTATTCTTTATCTATTCTATTCTTTATTTTGATTTTTACTTAGATCTGCTAATATAGGAACACCTCCAACTTTAAATTTATTGGGGGAAATTTCTTTATTAAATAGAATTGTTGGGTGATCATGAATTTCAATATTTATGTTAATATTCATTTCATTTTTTAGAGCTGCATATACTTTATTTATATATTCTTATAGACAACACGGACAGATTTATTCTGGGTCTTTTAATTTTAGATCAGGGGTTAATCGGAATATTTGTTATTATTTTTACATTGATTTCCATTAAATTTATTAATTTTAAAAAGTGATATGTGTATTTTATGGTTATATTTAAATAGTTTATTAAAAATTTTGATTTGTGGTATCAATGATATGAATTTATTCATTTTAAATTATTAAATATTTATCAATTTGTAGAATTATATGTTTATGTTTATTATTAATTTCATTTATTTTTTTTTCGTTTAGAATAATTTTGAAATAGTTTATTTTATTGAATGGGAAGTTGTTTCATTAAAAAGATGAATAATTGTCATAACTTTTATATTTGATTGAATAACTTTTTTATTTATATCATTTGTATTATTTATTTCTTCTTTAGTTATTTTTTATAGAAAAGAATATATAATAGGAGATATAAATATAAATCGTTTTATTATATTAGTAGTTATAATGTTATTAATTATTAGCCCTAATTTAATTAGTATTTTATTAGGGTGAGATGTTTTAGGGTTAGTTTCTTACTGTTTAGTAATTTATTATAATAATGTAAAGTCTTAAAATGCAGGAATGTTAACTGTTTTATCTAATCGAATTGGAGATGTAGCTTTATTATTAGCTATTCCTTGGATATTAAATTATGGGAGTTGAAATTTTATTTTTTATTTAGATAAAATAAAAAATAATAAAGAAATAATGATTATTGGTAGTTTAATTATATTAGCGGCAATAACAAAAAGAGCTCAAATTCCTTTTTCCTCATGGTTGCCTGCAGCAATAGCTGCTCCTACTCCTGTTTCGGCTTTAGTTCATTCTTCAACATTAGTAACAGCTGGGGTTTATTTATTAGTTCGTTTTAATATTTTGTTAGAAAATACTGTATTAGGACAATTTTTATTGTTAATGTCAGGATTAACAATATTTATAGCTGGTTTAGGTGCTAATTTTGAATTTGATTTAAAAAAAATTATTACTTTATCTACATTAAGACAATTAGGGTTAATAATAAGAATTTTGTCAGTAGGTTTTTATAAATTAGCATTTTTTCATTTGTTAACACATGCTTTATTTAAAGCTTTATTATTTATATGTTCTGGATCAATAATTCATAATAAATAATTCTCAGGATATTCGATTAATAGGTGGGTTAAGAATAAGTATGCCACTAACATCTTCTTGTTTTAATGTTGCTAATTTAACTTTATGCGGAATGCCTTTTTTAGCTGGATTTTATTCTAAAGAACTAAAAAACTAAAAATAAAATATAAGAAAATCAAAAAGATTTTGTTATTAATCCTTTAAATAAACAAATTAAAAATGTTTGGATGAATAGTATAAAACCTATAGCTAATGTATGATTTATTTGTATAAATAAAAAATTACAAATTAAAATTAGAGAATATAACATAAGTTGAAAATTTTCAAGAAATAGTTTAATAAAAATATTAATTTTGGAGATTAAGGATAAAGAAATTTCTTTTTCTTGAAATTTTAAAAGATTATTCTTATTTTTATTAAACTATTAAATCTAATGATTATATTTATTTATTGAATATTACCTTTAAATAAACAAATTAAAAATGTTTGGATGAATAGTATAAAACCTATAGCTAATGTATGATTTATTTGTATAAATAAAAAATTACAAATTAAAATTAGAGAATATAACATAAGTTGAAAAATTTCAAGAAATAGTTTAATAAAAATATTAATTTTGGAGATTAAGGATAAAGAAATTTCTTTTTTCTTGAAATTTTAAAAGATTATTCTTATTTTTGATTTACAAGACCAATGTTTTTATTAAACTATTAAATCTAATGATTATATTTATTTATTGAATATTACCAGTAATTTTATTGATAATGGGTTTTTTAATTTTTGTTTATAATAGAAAACATTTGTTATCAGTATTATTAAGATAAGAATATATTGTTTTAAGATTTCATTTCATTTTTTAGAGCTGCATATACTTTATTTATATATTCTTATAGACAACACGGACAGATTTATTCTGGGTCTTTTAATTTTAGATCAGGGGTTAATCGGAATATTTGTTATTATTTTTACATTGATTTCCATTAAATTTATTAATTTTAAAAAGTGATATGTGTATTTTATGGTTATATTTAAATAGTTTATTAAAAATTTTGATTTGTGGTATCAATGATATGAATTTATTCATTTTAAATTATTAAATATTTATCAATTTGTAGAATTATATGTTTATGTTTATTATTAATTTCATTTATTTTTTTTTCGTTTAGAATAATTTTTCTCAATTTTGAAATAGTTTATTTTATTGAATGGGAAGTTGTTTCATTAAAAAGATCAATAATTGTCATAACTTTTATATTTGATTGAATAACTTTTTTATTTATATCATTTGTATTATTTATTTCTTCTTTAGTTATTTTTTTTAGAAAAGAATATATAATAGGAGATATAAATATATATCGTTTTATTATATTAGTAGTTATAATGTTATTAATTATTAGCCCTAATTTAATTAGTATTTTATTAGGGTGAGATGTTTTAGGGTTAGTTTCTTACTGTTTAGTAATTTATTATAATAATGTAAAGTCTTAAAATGCAGGAATGTTAACTGTTTTATCTAATCGAATTGGAGATGTAGCTTTATTATTAGCTATTGCTTGGATATTAAATTATGGGAGTTGAAATTTTATTTTTTATTTAGATAAAATAAAAAATAATAAAGAAATAATGATTATTGGTAGTTTAATTATATTAGCGGCAATAACAAAAAGAGCTCAAATTCCTTTTTCCTCATGGTTGCCTGCAGCAATAGCTGCTCCTACTCCTGTTTCGGCTTTAGTTCATTCTTCAACATTAGTAACAGCTGGGGTTTATTTATTAGTTCGTTTTAATATTTTGTTAGAAAATACTGTATTAGGACAATTTTTATTGTTAATGTCAGGATTAACAATATTTATAGCTGGTTTAGGTGCTAATTTTGAATTTGATTAAAAAAAAATTATTACTTTATCTACATTAAGACAATTAGGGTTAATAATAAGAATTTTGTCAGTAGGTTTTTATAAATTAGCATTTTTTCATTTGTTAACACATGCTTTATTTAAAGCTTTATTATTTATATGTTCTGGATCAATTATTCATAATATAAATAATTCTCAGGATATTCGATTAATAGGTGGGTTAAGAATAAGTATGCCACTAACATCTTCTTGTTTTAATGTTGCTAATTTAACTTTATGCGGAATGCCTTTTTTAGCTGGATTTTATTCTAAAGAACTAAAAAACTAAAAATAAAATATAAGAAAATCAAAAAGATTTTGTTATTAATCCTTTAAATAAACAAATTAAAAATGTTTGGATGAATAGTATAAAACCTATAGCTAATGTATGATTTATTTGTATAAATAAAAAATTACAAATTAAAATTAGAGAATATAACATAAGTTGAAAATTTTCAAGAAATAGTTTAATAAAAATATTAATTTTGGAGATTAAGGATAAAGAAATTTCTTTTTCTTGAAATTTTAAAAGATTATTCTTATTTTTATTAAACTATTAAATCTAATGATTATATTTATTTATTGAATATTACCTTTAAATAAACAAATTAAAAATGTTTGGATGAATAGTATAAAACCTATAGCTAATGTATGATTTATTTGTATAAGTAAAAAATTACAAATTAAAATTAGAGAATATAACATAAGTTGAAAAATTTCAAGAAATAGTTTAATAAAAATATTAATTTTGGAGATTAAGGATAAAGAAATTTCTTTTTTCTTGAAATTTTAAAAGATTATTCTTATTTTTGTTTTACAAGACCAATGTTTTTATTAAACTATTAAATCTAATGATTATATTTATTTATTGAATATTACCAGTAATTTTATTGATAATGGGTTTTTTAATTTTTGTTTATAATAGAAAACATTTGTTATCAATATTATTAAGATAAGAATATATTGTTTTAAGATTATTTATATTTTTATTTATATTTTTAAATATAATAAATTATGAAACTTATTTTAGAATAATATTTTTAACTTTTAGAGTTTGTGAGGGGGCATTAGGATTATCAATTTTAGTTTCTATAATTCGTACACATGGAAATGATTATTTTCAATCATTTAATATTTTACAATGTTAAAAATTTTATTTATATTTTTATTTTCTTTTCCAGTATGTTTTATAAAAAATTCATTTTGGATGGCTCAGAGTTTTTTATTTTTAAATTATTTTATTTTTATTATTATAAATATTTACTCAAGATATTGAATAAATATCTCATATTTTTTTATCTATCTTATGGATTTATTTTATTAAGTTTTTGGATTTGTTTTTTGATAATAATAGCTAGAGAAAGAATAATAATAATAATTAATAATTTCAAAAATTTATTTATATTAAATATTTTATTTTTATTATTTTTTTAATTGTTACGTTTATATCTATAAGATTATTTATATTTTATTTATTTTTTGAAAGAAGATTAATTCCTACATTATTTTTAATTTTAGGATGAGGATATCAACCTGAACGTTTACAAGCTGGAATGTATTTATTATTTTAAACTTTATTAGTATATTTACCTATATTAATTGGTATTTTTTATTTATATAATCATTTAAATACAATAAATTATTATTTAATAATAAATAAATTTTTTGATAAATTATGATTTACTGTATTTTATTATAATTTTAGCTTTTTTAGTAAAAATACCTATATTTTTAGTTCATTTATGATTGCCAAAAGCTCATGTTGAGGCTCCACTAATAATAATAATAATAATTTTGGCTGGGATTATATTAAAATTAGGTGGATATGGAGTATTACGTATTTTCCCAATTTTACAAATTACGGGATTAAAATTTAATTATATTTGAATTAGAATTAGATTAATTGGTGGGGTTTTAATTAGATTAGCGTGTTTGCGTCAAATTGATTTAAAATCTTTAATTGCTTATTCTTCTGTTGCTCATATAGGAATTGTTTTAAGAGGATTAATAACTATAAGATATTGAGGAATATGTGGATCTTTTACTCTAATAATTTCTCATGGGTTATGTTCTTCAGGATTTTTTTGTTTAGCAAATATTTCTTATGAACGATTAGGAAGACGAAGTTTATTAATTAATAAAGGTTTATTAAATTGTATGCCTTCTATTTATTCTTTATCTATTCTATTCTTTATTTTGATTTTTACTTAGATCTGCTAATATAGGAACACCTCCAACTTTAAATTTACTGGGGGAAATTTCTTTATTAAATAGAATTGTTGGGTGATCATGAATTTCAATATTTATGTTAATATTCATTTCATTTTTTAGAGCTGCATATACTTTATTTATATATTCTTATAGACAACACGGACAGATTTATTCTGGGTCTTTTAATTTTAGATCAGGGGTTAATCGGAATATTTGTTATTATTTTTACATTGATTTCCATTAAATTTATTAATTTTAAAAAGTGATATGTGTATTTTATGGTTATATTTAAATAGTTTATTAAAAATTTTGATTTGTGGTATCAATGATATGAATTTATTCATTTTAAATTATTAAATATTTATCAATTTGTAGAATTATATGTTTATGTTTATTATTAATTTCATTTATTTTTTTTTCGTTTAGAATAATTTTTCTCAATTTTGAAATAGTTTATTTTATTGAATGGGAAGTTGTTTCATTAAAAAGATCAATAATTGTCATAACTTTTATATTTGATTGAATAACTTTTTTATTTATAGTATTTGTATTATTTATTTCTTCTTTAGTTATTTTTTTTAGAAAAGAATATATAATAGGAGATATAAATATATATCGTTTTATTATATTAGTAGTTATAATGTTATTAATTATTAGCCCTAATTTAATTAGTATTTTATTAGGGTGAGATGTTTTAGGGTTAGTTTCTTACTGTTTAGTAATTTATTATAATAATGTAAAGTCTTAAAATGCAGGAATGTTAACTGTTTTATCTAATCGAATTGGAGATGTAGCTTTATTATTAGCTATTGCTTGGATATTAAATTATGGGAGTTGAAATTTTATTTTTTATTTAGATAAAATAAAAAATAATAAAGAAATAATGATTATTGGTAGTTTAATTATATTAGCGGCAATAACAAAAATAGCTCAAATTCCTTTTTCCTCATGGTTGCCTGCAGCAATAGCTGCTCCTACTCCTGTTTCGGCTTTAGTTCATTCTTCAACATTAGTAACAGCTGGGGTTTATTTATTAGTTCGTTTTAATATTTTGTTAGAAAATACTGTATTAGGACAATTTTTATTGTTAATGTCAGGATTAACAATATTTATAGCTGGTTTAGGTGCTAATTTTGAATTTGATTTAAAAAAAATTATTGCTTTATCTACATTAAGACAATTAGGGTTAATAATAAGAATTTTGTCAGTAGGTTTTTATAAATTAGCATTTTTTCATTTGTTAACACATGCTTTATTTAAAGCTTTATTATTTATATGTTCTGGATCAATTATTCATAATATAAATAATTCTCAGGATATTCGATTAATAGGTGGGTTAAGAATAAGTATGCCACTAACATCTTCTTGTTTTAATGTTGCTAATTTAACTTTATGCGGAATGCCTTTTTTAGCTGGATTTTATTCTAAAGAACTAAAAAACTAAAAATAAAATATAAGAAAATCAAAAAGATTTTGTTATTAATCCTTTAAATAAACAAATTAAAAATGTTGGGATGAATAGTATAAAACCTATAGCTAATGTATGATTTATTTGTATAAATAAAAAATTACAAATTAAAATTAGAGAATATAACATAAGTTGAAAATTTTCAAGAAATAGTTTAATAAAAATATTAATTTTGGAGATTAAGGATAAAGAAATTTCTTTTTCTTGAAATTTTAAAAGATTATTCTTATTTTTATTAAACTATTAAATCTAATGATTATATTTATTTATTGAATATTACCTTTAAATAAACAAATTAAAAATGTTTGGATGAATAGTATAAAACCTATAGCTAATGTATGATTTATTTGTATAAATAAAAAATTACAAATTAAAATTAGAGAATATAACATAAGTTGAAAAATTTCAAGAAATAGTTTAATAAAAATATTAATTTTGGAGATTAAGGATAAAGAAATTTCTTTTTTCTTGAAATTTTAAAAGATTATTCTTATTTTTGATTTACAAGACCAATGTTTTTATTAAACTATTAAATCTAATGATTATATTTATTTATTGAATATTACCAGTAATTTTATTGATAATGGGTTTTTTAATTTTTGTTTATAATAGAAAACATTTGTTATCAATATTATTAAGATAAGAATATATTGTTTTAAGATTATTTATATTTTTAAATATAATAAATTATGAAACTTATTTTAGAATAATATTTTTAACTTTTAGAGTTTGTGAGGGGGCATTAGGATTATCAATTTTAGTTTCTATAATTCGTACACATGGAAATTATTATTTTCAATCATTTAATATTTTACAATGTTAAAAATTTTATTTATATTTTTATTTTCTTTTCCAGTATGTTTTATAAAAAATTCATTTTGGATGGCTCAGAGTTTTTTATTTTTAAATTATTTTATTTTTATTATTATAAATATTTACTCAATATATTGAATAAATATCTCATATTTTTTTATCTATCTTATGGATTTATTTTATTAAGTTTTTGGATTTGTTTTTTGATAATAATAGCTAGAGAAAGAATAATAATAATAATTAATAATTTCAAAAATTTATTTATATTAAATATTTTATTTTTATTATTTTTTTTAATTGTTACGTTTATATCTATAAGATTATTTATATTTTATTTATTTTTTGAAAGAAGATTAATTCCTACATTATTTTTAATTTTAGGAAAATCTTTAATTGCTTATTCTTCTGTTGCTCATATAGGAATTGTTTTAAGAGGATTAATAACTATAAGATATTGAGGAATATGTGGATCTTTTACTCTAATAATTTCTCATGGGTTATGTTCTTCAGGATTTTTTTGTTTAGCAAATATTTCTTATGAACGATTAGGAAGACGAAGTTTATTAATTAATAAAGGTTTATTAAATTGTATGCCTTCTATTTATTCTTTATCTATTCTATTCTTTATTTTGATTTTTACTTAGATCTGCTAATATAGGAACACCTCCAACTTTAAATTTATTGGGGGAAATTTCTTTATTAAATAGAATTGTTGGGTGATCATGAATTTCAATATTTATGTTAATATTCATTTCATTTTTTAGAGCTGCATATACTTTATTTATATATTCTTATAGACAACACGGACAGATTTATTCTGGGTCTTTTAATTTTAGATCAGGGGTTAATCGGAATATTTGTTATTATTTTTACATTGATTTCCATTAAATTTATTAATTTTAAAAAGTGATATGTGTATTTTATGGTTATATTTAAATAGTTTATTAAAAATTTTGATTTGTGGTATCAATGATATGAATTTATTCATTTTAAATTATTAAATATTTATCAATTTGTAGAATTATATGTTTATGTTTATTATTAATTTCATTTATTTTTTTTTCGTTTAGAATAATTTTGAAATAGTTTATTTTATTGAATGGGAAGTTGTTTCATTAAAAAGATGAATAATTGTCATAACTTTTATATTTGATTGAATAACTTTTTTATTTATATCATTTGTATTATTTATTTCTTCTTTAGTTATTTTTTATAGAAAAGAATATATAATAGGAGATATAAATATAAATCGTTTTATTATATTAGTAGTTATAATGTTATTAATTATTAGCCCTAATTTAATTAGTATTTTATTAGGGTGAGATGTTTTAGGGTTAGTTTCTTACTGTTTAGTAATTTATTATAATAATGTAAAGTCTTAAAATGCAGGAATGTTAACTGTTTTATCTAATCGAATTGGAGATGTAGCTTTATTATTAGCTATTGCTTGGATATTAAATTATGGGAGTTGAAATTTTATTTTTTATTTAGATAAAATAAAAAATAATAAAGAAATAATGATTATTGGTAGTTTAATTATATTAGCGGCAATAACAAAAAGAGCTCAAATTCCTTTTTCCTCATGGTTGCCTGCAGCAATAGCTGCTCCTACTCCTGTTTCGGCTTTAGTTCATTCTTCAACATTAGTAACAGCTGGGGTTTATTTATTAGTTCGTTTTAATATTTTGTTAGAAAATACTGTATTAGGACAATTTTTATTGTTAATGTCAGGATTAACAATATTTATAGCTGGTTTAGGTGCTAATTTTGAATTTGATTTAAAAAAAATTATTACTTTATCTACATTAAGACAATTAGGGTTAATAATAAGAATTTTGTCAGTAGGTTTTTATAAATTAGCATTTTTTCATTTGTTAACACATGCTTTATTTAAAGCTTTATTATTTATATGTTCTGGATCAATAATTCATAATAAATAATTCTCAGGATATTCGATTAATAGGTGGGTTAAGAATAAGTATGCCACTAACATCTTCTTGTTTTAATGTTGCTAATTTAACTTTATGCGGAATGCCTTTTTTAGCTGGATTTTATTCTAAAGAACTAAAAAACTAAAAATAAAATATAAGAAAATCAAAAAGATTTTGTTATTAATCCTTTAAATAAACAAATTAAAAATGTTTGGATGAATAGTATAAAACCTATAGCTAATGTATGATTTATTTGTATAAATAAAAAATTACAAATTAAAATTAGAGAATATAACATAAGTTGAAAATTTTCAAGAAATAGTTTAATAAAAATATTAATTTTGGAGATTAAGGATAAAGAAATTTCTTTTTCTTGAAATTTTAAAAGATTATTCTTATTTTTATTAAACTATTAAATCTAATGATTATATTTATTTATTGAATATTACCTTTAAATAAACAAATTAAAAATGTTTGGATGAATAGTATAAAACCTATAGCTAATGTATGATTTATTTGTATAAATAAAAAATTACAAATTAAAATTAGAGAATATAACATAAGTTGAAAAATTTCAAGAAATAGTTTAATAAAAATATTAATTTTGGAGATTAAGGATAAAGAAATTTCTTTTTTCTTGAAATTTTAAAAGATTATTCTAATTTTTAATTTACAAGACCAATGTTTTTATTAAACTATTAAATCTAATTATTATATTTATTTATTGAATATTACCAGTAATTTTATTGATAATGGGTTTTTTAATTTTTGTTTATAATAGAAAACATTTGTTATCAATATTATTAAGATAAGAATATATTGTTTTAAGATTATTTATATTTTTATTTATATTTTTAAATATGTTTGGATGAATAGTATAAAACCTATAGCTAATGTATGATTTATTTGTATAAATAAAAAATTACAAATTAAAATTAGAGAATATAACATAAGTTGAAAAATTTCAAGAAATAGTTTAATAAAAATATTAATTTTGGAGATTAAGGATAAAGAAATTTCTTTTTTCTTGAAATTTTAAAAGATTATTCTTATTTTTGATTTACAAGACCAATGTTTTTATTAAACTATTAAATCTAATGATTATATTTATTTATTGAATATTACCAGTAATTTTATTGATAATGGGTTTTTTAATTTTTGTTTATAATAGAAAACATTTGTTATCAATATTATTAAGATAAGAATATATTGTTTTAAGATTATTTATATTTTTATTTATATTTTTAAATATGTTTGGATGAATAGTATAAAACCTATAGCTAATGTATGATTTATTTGTATAAATAAAAAATTACAAATTAAAATTAGAGAATATAACATAAGTTGAAAAATTTCAAGAAATAGTTTAATAAAAATATTAATTTTGGAGATTAAGGATAAAGAAATTTCTTTTTTCTTGAAATTTTAAAAGATTATTCTTATTTTTGATTTACAAGACCAATGTTTTTATTAAACTATTAAATCTAATGATTATATTTATTTATTGAATATTACCAGTAATTTTATTGATAATGGGTTTTTTAATTTTTGTTTATAATAGAAAACATTTGTTATCAGTATTATTAAGATAAGAATATATTGTTTTAAGATTTCATTTCATTTTTTAGAGCTGCATATACTTTATTTATATATTCTTATAGACAACACGGACAGATTTATTCTGGGTCTTTTAATTTTAGATCAGGGGTTAATCGGAATATTTGTTATTATTTTTACATTGATTTCCATTAAATTTATTAATTTTAAAAAGTGATATGTGTATTTTATGGTTATATTTAAATAGTTTATTAAAAATTTTGATTTGTGGTATCAATGATATGAATTTATTCATTTTAAATTATTAAATATTTATCAATTTGTAGAATTATATGTTTATGTTTATTATTAATTTCATTTATTTTTTTTTCGTTTAGAATAATTTTTCTCAATTTTGAAATAGTTTATTTTATTGAATGGGAAGTTGTTTCATTAAAAAGATCAATAATTGTCATAACTTTTATATTTGATTGAATAACTTTTTTATTTATATCATTTGTATTATTTATTTCTTCTTTAGTTATTTTTTTTAGAAAAGAATATATAATAGGAGATATAAATATATATCGTTTTATTATATTAGTAGTTATAATGTTATTAATTATTAGCCCTAATTTAATTAGTATTTTATTAGGGTGAGATGTTTTAGGGTTAGTTTCTTACTGTTTAGTAATTTATTATAATAATGTAAAGTCTTAAAATGCAGGAATGTTAACTGTTTTATCTAATCGAATTGGAGATGTAGCTTTATTATTAGCTATTGCTTGGATATTAAATTATGGGAGTTGAAATTTTATTTTTTATTTAGATAAAATAAAAAATAATAAAGAAATAATGATTATTGGTAGTTTAATTATATTAGCGGCAATAACAAAAAGAGCTCAAATTCCTTTTTCCTCATGGTTGCCTGCAGCAATAGCTGCTCCTACTCCTGTTTCGGCTTTAGTTCATTCTTCAACATTAGTAACAGCTGGGGTTTATTTATTAGTTCGTTTTAATATTTTGTTAGAAAATACTGTATTAGGACAATTTTTATTGTTAATGTCAGGATTAACAATATTTATAGCTGATTTAGGTGCTAATTTTGAATTTGATTAAAAAAAAATTATTACTTTATCTACATTAAGACAATTAGGGTTAATAATAAGAATTTTGTCAGTAGGTTTTTATAAATTAGCATTTTTTCATTTGTTAACACATGCTTTATTTAAAGCTTTATTATTTATATGTTCTGGATCAATAATTCATAATAAATAATTCTCAGGATATTCGATTAATAGGTGGGTTAAGAATAAGTATGCCACTAACATCTTCTTGTTTTAATGTTGCTAATTTAACTTTATGCGGAATGCCTTTTTTAGCTGGATTTTATTCTAAAGAACTAAAAAACTAAAAATAAAATATAAGAAAATCAAAAAGATTTTGTTATTAATCCTTTAAATAAACAAATTAAAAATGTTTGGATGAATAGTATAAAACCTATAGCTAATGTATGATTTATTTGTATAAATAAAAAATTACAAATTAAAATTAGAGAATATAACATAAGTTGAAAATTTTCAAGAAATAGTTTAATAAAAATATTAATTTTGGAGATTAAGGATAAAGAAATTTCTTTTTCTTGAAATTTTAAAAGATTATTCTTATTTTTATTAAACTATTAAATCTAATGATTATATTTATTTATTGAATATTACCTTTAAATAAACAAATTAAAAATGTTTGGATGAATAGTATAAAACCTATAGCTAATGTATGATTTATTTGTATAAATAAAAAATTACAAATTAAAATTAGAGAATATAACATAAGTTGAAAAATTTCAAGAAATAGTTTAATAAAAATATTAATTTTGGAGATTAAGGATAAAGAAATTTCTTTTTTCTTGAAATTTTAAAAGATTATTCTTATTTTTGTTTTACAAGACCAATGTTTTTATTAAACTATTAAATCTAATGATTATATTTATTTATTGAATATTACCAGTAATTTTATTGATAATGGGTTTTTTAATTTTTGTTTATAATAGAAAACATTTGTTATCAATATTATTAAGATAAGAATATATTGTTTTAAGATTATTTATATTTTTATTTATATTTTTAAATATAATAAATTATGAAACTTATTTTAGAATAATATTTTTAACTTTTAGAGTTTGTGAGGGGGCATTAGGATTATCAATTTTAGTTTCTATAATTCGTACACATGGAAATGATTATTTTCAATCATTTAATATTTTACAATGTTAAAAATTTTATTTATATTTTTATTTTCTTTTCCAGTATGTTTTATAAAAAATTCATTTTGGATGGCTCAGAGTTTTTTATTTTTAAATAATTTTATTTTTATTATTATAAATATTTACTCAAGATATTGAATAAATATCTCATATTTTTTTATCTATCTTATGGATTTATTTTATTAAGTTTTTGGATTTGTTTTTTGATAATAATAGCTAGAGAAAAAATAATAATAATAATTAATAATTTCAAAAATTTATTTATATTAAATATTTTATTTTTATTATTTTTTTAATTGTTACGTTTATATCTATAAGATTATTTATATTTTATTTATTTTTTGAAAGAAGATTAATTCCTACATTATTTTTAATTTTAGGATGAGGATATCAACCTGAACGTTTACAAGCTGGAATGTATTTATTATTTTAAACTTTATTAGTATATTTACCTATATTAATTGGTATTTTTTATTTATATAATCATTTAAATACAATAAATTATTATTTAATAATAAATAAATTTTTTGATAAATTATGATTTACTGTATTTTATTATAATTTTAGCTTTTTTAGTAAAAATACCTATATTTTTAGTTCATTTATGATTGCCAAAAGCTCATGTTGAGGCTCCACTAATAATAATAATAATAATTTTGGCTGGGATTATATTAAAATTAGGTGGATATGGAGTATTACGTATTTTCCCAATTTTACAAATTACGGGATTAAAATTTAATTATATTTGAATTAGAATTAGATTAATTGGTGGGGTTTTAATTAGATTAGCGTGTTTGCGTCAAATTGATTTAAAATCTTTAATTGCTTATTCTTCTGTTGCTCATATAGGAATTGTTTTAAGAGGATTAATAACTATAAGATATTGAGGAATATGTGGATCTTTTACTCTAATAATTTCTCATGGGTTATGTTCTTCAGGATTTTTTTGTTTAGCAAATATTTCTTATGAACGATTAGGAAGACGAAGTTTATTAATTAATAAAGGTTTATTAAATTGTATGCCTTCTATTTATTCTTTATCTATTCTATTCTTTATTTTGATTTTTACTTAGATCTGCTAATATAGGAACACCTCCAACTTTAAATTTACTGGGGAAATTTCTTTATTAAATAGAATTGTTGGGTGATCATGAATTTCAATATTTATGTTAATATTCATTTCATTTTTTAGAGCTGCATATACTTTATTTATATATTCTTATAGACAACACGGACAGATTTATTCTGGGTCTTTTAATTTTAGATCAGGGGTTAATCGGAATATTTGTTATTATTTTTACATTGATTTCCATTAAATTTATTAATTTTAAAAAGTGATATGTGTATTTTATGGTTATATTTAAATAGTTTATTAAAAATTTTGATTTGTGGTATCAATGATATGAATTTATTCATTTTAAATTATTAAATATTTATCAATTTGTAGAATTATATGTTTATGTTTATTATTAATTTCATTTATTTTTTTTTCGTTTAGAATAATTTTTCTCAATTTTGAAATAGTTTATTTTATTGAATGGGAAGTTGTTTCATTAAAAAGATCAATAATTGTCATAACTTTTATATTTGATTGAATAACTTTTTTATTTATATCATTTGTATTATTTATTTCTTCTTTAGTTATTTTTTTTAGAAAAGAATATATAATAGGAGATATAAATATATATCGTTTTATTATATTAGTAGTTATAATGTTATTAATTATTAGCCCTAATTTAATTAGTATTTTATTAGGGTGAGATGTTTTAGGGTTAGTTTCTTACTGTTTAGTAATTTATTATAATAATGTAAAGTCTTAAAATGCAGGAATGTTAACTGTTTTATCTAATCGAATTGGAGATGTAGCTTTATTATTAGCTATTGCTTGGATATTAAATTATGGGAGTTGAAATTTTATTTTTTATTTAGATAAAATAAAAAATAATAAAGAAATAATGATTATTGGTAGTTTAATTATATTAGCGGCAATAACAAAAAGAGCTCAAATTCCTTTTTCCTCATGGTTGCCTGCAGCAATAGCTGCTCCTACTCCTGTTTCGGCTTTAGTTCATTCTTCAACATTAGTAACAGCTGGGGTTTATTTATTAGTTCGTTTTAATATTTTGTTAGAAAATACTGTATTAGGACAATTTTTATTGTTAATGTCAGGATTAACAATATTTATAGCTGATTTAGGTGCTAATTTTGAATTTGATTAAAAAAAAATTATTACTTTATCTACATTAAGACAATTAGGGTTAATAATAAGAATTTTGTCAGTAGGTTTTTATAAATTAGCATTTTTTCATTTGTTAACACATGCTTTATTTAAAGCTTTATTATTTATATGTTCTGGATCAATAATTCATAATAAATAATTCTCAGGATATTCGATTAATAGGTGGGTTAAGAATAAGTATGCCACTAACATCTTCTTGTTTTAATGTTGCTAATTTAACTTTATGCGGAATGCCTTTTTTAGCTGGATTTTATTCTAAAGAACTAAAAAACTAAAAATAAAATATAAGAAAATCAAAAAGATTTTGTTATTAATCCTTTAAATAAACAAATTAAAAATGTTTGGATGAATAGTATAAAACCTATAGCTAATGTATGATTTATTTGTATAAATAAAAAATTACAAATTAAAATTAGAGAATATAACATAAGTTGAAAATTTTCAAGAAATAGTTTAATAAAAATATTAATTTTGGAGATTAAGGATAAAGAAATTTCTTTTTCTTGAAATTTTAAAAGATTATTCTTATTTTTATTAAACTATTAAATCTAATGATTATATTTATTTATTGAATATTACCTTTAAATAAACAAATTAAAAATGTTTGGATGAATAGTATAAAACCTATAGCTAATGTATGATTTATTTGTATAAATAAAAAATTACAAATTAAAATTAGAGAATATAACATAAGTTGAAAAATTTCAAGAAATAGTTTAATAAAAATATTAATTTTGGAGATTAAGGATAAAGAAATTTCTTTTTTCTTGAAATTTTAAAAGATTATTCTTATTTTTGTTTTACAAGACCAATGTTTTTATTAAACTATTAAATCTAATGATTATATTTATTTATTGAATATTACCAGTAATTTTATTGATAATGGGTTTTTTAATTTTTGTTTATAATAGAAAACATTTGTTATCAATATTATTAAGATAAGAATATATTGTTTTAAGATTATTTATATTTTTATTTATATTTTTAAATATAATAAATTATGAAACTTATTTTAGAATAATATTTTTAACTTTTAGAGTTTGTGAGGGGGCATTAGGATTATCAATTTTAGTTTCTATAATTCGTACACATGGAAATGATTATTTTCAATCATTTAATATTTTACAATGTTAAAAATTTTATTTATATTTTTATTTTCTTTTCCAGTATGTTTTATAAAAAATTCATTTTGGATGGCTCAGAGTTTTTTATTTTTAAATAATTTTATTTTTATTATTATAAATATTTACTCAAGATATTGAATAAATATCTCATATTTTTTTATCTATCTTATGGATTTATTTTATTAAGTTTTTGGATTTGTTTTTTGATAATAATAGCTAGAGAAAAAATAATAATAATAATTAATAATTTCAAAAATTTATTTATATTAAATATTTTATTTTTATTATTTTTTTAATTGTTACGTTTATATCTATAAGATTATTTATATTTTATTTATTTTTTGAAAGAAGATTAATTCCTACATTATTTTTAATTTTAGGATGAGGATATCAACCTGAACGTTTACAAGCTGGAATGTATTTATTATTTTAAACTTTATTAGTATATTTACCTATATTAATTGGTATTTTTTATTTATATAATCATTTAAATACAATAAATTATTATTTAATAATAAATAAATTTTTTGATAAATTATGATTTACTGTATTTTATTATAATTTTAGCTTTTTTAGTAAAAATACCTATATTTTTAGTTCATTTATGATTGCCAAAAGCTCATGTTGAGGCTCCACTAATAATAATAATAATAATTTTGGCTGGGATTATATTAAAATTAGGTGGATATGGAGTATTACGTATTTTCCCAATTTTACAAATTACGGGATTAAAATTTAATTATATTTGAATTAGAATTAGATTAATTGGTGGGGTTTTAATTAGATTAGCGTGTTTGCGTCAAATTGATTTAAAATCTTTAATTGCTTATTCTTCTGTTGCTCATATAGGAATTGTTTTAAGAGGATTAATAACTATAAGATATTGAGGAATATGTGGATCTTTTACTCTAATAATTTCTCATGGGTTATGTTCTTCAGGATTTTTTTGTTTAGCAAATATTTCTTATGAACGATTAGGAAGACGAAGTTTATTAATTAATAAAGGTTTATTAAATTGTATGCCTTCTATTTATTCTTTATCTATTCTATTCTTTATTTTGATTTTTACTTAGATCTGCTAATATAGGAACACCTCCAACTTTAAATTTACTGGGGAAATTTCTTTATTAAATAGAATTGTTGGGTGATCATGAATTTCAATATTTATGTTAATATTCATTTCATTTTTTAGAGCTGCATATACTTTATTTATATATTCTTATAGACAACACGGACAGATTTATTCTGGGTCTTTTAATTTTAGATCAGGGGTTAATCGGAATATTTGTTATTATTTTTACATTGATTTCCATTAAATTTATTAATTTTAAAAAGTGATATGTGTATTTTATGGTTATATTTAAATAGTTTATTAA
The DNA here is from genome assembly GCA_947095585.1 of Nephrocerus scutellatus. Classification (NCBI taxonomy): domain Eukaryota; kingdom Metazoa; phylum Arthropoda; class Insecta; order Diptera; family Pipunculidae; genus Nephrocerus; species Nephrocerus scutellatus. Next base: position 56,889,035 of record OX352764.1, read on the forward strand.
AAATTTTGATTTGTGGTATCAATGATATGAATTTATTCATTTTAAATTATTAAATATTTATCAATTTGTAGAATTATATGTTTATGTTTATTATTAATTTCATTTATTTTTTTTTCGTTTAGAATAATTTTTCTCAATTTTGAAATAGTTTATTTTATTGAATGGGAAGTTGTTTCATTAAAAAGATCAATAATTGTCATAACTTTTATATTTGATTGAATAACTTTTTTATTTATATCATTTGTATTATTTATTTCTTCTTTAGTTATTTTTTTTAGAAAAGAATATATAATAGGAGATATAAATATATATCGTTTTATTATATTAGTAGTTATAATGTTATTAATTATTAGCCCTAATTTAATTAGTATTTTATTAGGGTGAGATGTTTTAGGGTTAGTTTCTTACTGTTTAGTAATTTATTATAATAATGTAAAGTCTTAAAATGCAGGAATGTTAACTGTTTTATCTAATCGAATTGGAGATGTAGCTTTATTATTAGCTATTGCTTGGATATTAAATTATGGCAGTTGAAATTTTATTTTTTATTTAGATAAAATAAAAAATAATAAAGAAATAATGATTATTGGTAGTTTAATTATATTAGCGGCAATAACAAAAATAGCTCAAATTCCTTTTTCCTCATGGTTGCCTGCAGCAATAGCTGCTCCTACTCCTGTTTCGGCTTTAGTTCATTCTTCAACATTAGTAACAGCTGGGGTTTATTTATTAGTTCGTTTTAATATTTTGTTAGAAAATACTGTATTAGGACAATTTTTATTGTTAATGTCAGGATTAACAATATTTATAGCTGGTTTAGGTGCTAATTTTGAATTTGATTTAAAAAAAATTATTGCTTTATCTACATTAAGACAATTAGGGTTAATAATAAGAATTTTGTCAGTAGGTTTTTATAAATTAGCATTTTTTCATTTGTTAACACATGCTTTATTTAAAGCTTTATTATTTATATGTTCTGGATCAATTATTCATAATATAAATAATTCTCAGGATATTCGATTAATAGGTGGGTTAAGAATAAGTATGCCACTAACATCTTCTTGTTTTAATGTTGCTAATTTAACTTTATGCGGAATGCCTTTTTTAGCTGGATTTTATTCTAAAGAACTAAAAAACTAAAAATAAAATATAAGAAAATCAAAAAGATTTTGTTATTAATCCTTTAAATAAACAAATTAAAAATGTTGGGATGAATAGTATAAAACCTATAGCTAATGTATGATTTATTTGTATAAATAAAAAATTACAAATTAAAATTAGAGAATATAACATAAGTTGAAAATTTTCAAGAAATAGTTTAATAAAAATATTAATTTTGGAGATTAAGGATAAAGAAATTTCTTTTTCTTGAAATTTTAAAAAATTATTCTTATTTTTATTAAACTATTAAATCTAATGATTATATTTATTTATTGAATATTACCTTTAAATAAACAAATTAAAAATGTTTGGATGAATAGTATAAAACCTATAGCTAATGTATGATTTATTTGTATAAATAAAAAATTACAAATTAAAATTAGAGAATATAACATAAGTTGAAAAATTTCAAGAAATAGTTTAATAAAAATATTAATTTTAGAGATTAAGGATAAAGAAATTTCTTTTTTCTTGAAATTTTAAAAGATTATTCTTATTTTTGATTTACAAGACCAATGTTTTTATTAAACTATTAAATCTAATGATTATATTTATTTATTGAATATTACCAGTAATTTTATTGATAATGGGTTTTTTAATTTTTGTTTATAATAGAAAACATTTGTTATCAATATTATTAAGATAAGAATATATTGTTTTAAGATTATTTATATTTTTATTTATAAAAAATATAATAAATTATGAAACTTATTTTAGAATAATATTTTTAACTTTTAGAGTTTGTGAGGGGGCATTAGGATTATCAATTTTAGTTTCTATAATTCGTACACATGGAAATTATTATTTTCAATCATTTAATATTTTACAATGTTAAAAATTTTATTTATATTTTTATTTTCTTTTCCAGTATGTTTTATAAAAAATTCATTTTGGATGGCTCAGAGTTTTTTATTTTTAAATTATTTTATTTTTATTATTATAAATATTTACTCAATATATTGAATAAATATCTCATATTTTTTTATCTATCTTATGGATTTATTTTATTAAGTTTTTGGATTTGTTTTTTGATAATAATAGCTAGAGAAAGAATAATAATAATAATTAATAATTTCAAAAATTTTATTTATATTAAATATTTTATTTTTATTATTTTTTTTAATTGTTACGTTTATATCTATAAGATTATTTATATTTTATTTATTTTTTGAAAGAAGATTAATTCCTACATTATTTTTAATTTTAGGATGAGGATATCAACCTGAACGTTTACAAGCTGGAATGTATTTATTATTTTAAACTTTATTAGTATCTTTACCTATATTAATTGTTATTTTTTATTTATATAATCATTTAAATACAATAAATTATTATTTAATAATAAATAAATTTTTTGATAAATTATGATTTATTGTATTTTATTATAATTTTAGCTTTTTTAGTAAAAATACCTATATTTTTAGTTCATTTATGATTGCCAAAAGCTCATGTTGAGGCTCCACTAATAATAATAATAATAATTTTGGCTGGGATTATATTAAAATTAGGTGGATATGGAGTATTACGTATTTTCCCAATTTTACAAATTACGGGATTAAAATTTAATTATATTTGAATTAGAATTAGATTAATTGGTGGGGTTTTAATTAGATTAGTGTGTTTGCGTCAAATTGATTTAAAATCTTTAATTGCTTATTCTTCTGTTGCTCATATAGGAATTGTTTTAAGAGGATTAATAACTATAAGATATTGAGGAATATGTGGATCTTTTACTCTAATAATTTCTCATGGGTTATGTTCTTCAGGATTTTTTTGTTTAGCAAATATTTCTTATGAACGATTAGGAAGACGAAGTTTATTAATTAATAAAGGTTTATTAAAATGTATGCCTTCTATTTATTCTTTATCTATTCTATTCTTTATTTTGATTTTTACTTAGATCTGCTAATATAGGAACACCTCCAACTTTAAATTTATTGGGGGAAATTTCTTTATTAAATAGAATTGTTGGGTGATCATGAATTTCAATATATATGTTAATATTCATTTCAATTTTTAGAGCTGCATATACTTTATTTATATATTCTTATAGACAACACGGACAGATTTATTCTGGGTCTTTTAATTTTAGATCAGGGGTTAATCGGAATATTTGTTATTATTTTTACATTGATTTCCATTAAATTTATTAATTTTAAAAAGTGATATGTGTATTTTATGGTTATATTTAAATAGTTTATTAAAAATTTTTATTTGTGGTATCAATGATATGAATTTATTCATTTTAAATTATTAAATATTTATCAATTTGTAGAATTATATGTTTATGTTTATTATTAATTTCATTTATTTTTTTTTCGTTTAGAATAATTTTTCTCAATTTTGAAATAGTTTATTTTATTGAATGGGAAGTTGTTTCATTAAAAAGATCAATAATTGTCATAACTTTTATATTTGATTGAATAACTTTTTTATTTATATCATTTGTATTATTATAGGAGATATAAATATAAATCGTTTTATTATATTAGTAGTTATAATGTTATTAATTATTAGCCCTAATTTAATTAGTATTTTATTAGGGTGAGATGTTTTAGGGTTAGTTTCTTACTGTTTAGTAATTTATTATAATAATGTAAAGTCTTAAAATGCAGGAATGTTAACTGTTTTATCTAATCGAATTGGAGATGTAGCTTTATTATTAGCTATTGCTTGGATATTAAATTATGGGAGTTGAAATTTTATTTTTTATTTAGATATAATAAAAAATAATAAAGAAATAATGATTATTGGTAGTTTAATTATATTAGCGGCAATAACAAAAAGAGCTCAAATTCCTTTTTCCTCATGGTTGCCTGCAACAATAGCTGCTCCTACTTCTGTTTCGGCTTTAGTTCATTCTTCAACATTAGTAACAGCTGGGGTTTATTTATTAGTTCGTTTTAATATTTTGTTAGAAAATACTGTATTAGGACAATTTTTATTGTTAATGTCAGGATTAACAATATTTATAGCTGGTTTAGGTGCTAATTTTGAATTTGATTTAAAAAAAATTATTACTTTATCTACATTAAGACAATTAGGGTTAATAATAAGAATTTTGTCAGTAGGTTTTTATAAATTAGCATTTTTTCATTTGTTAACACATGCTTTATTTAAAGCTTTATTATTTATATGTTCTGGATCAATTATTCATAATATAAATAATTCTCAGGATATTCGATTAATAGGTGGGTTAAGAATAAGTATGCCACTAACATCTTCTTGTTTTAATATTGCTAATTTAACTTTATGCGGAATGCCTTTTTTAGCTGGATTTTATTCTAAAGAACTAAAAAACTAAAAATAAAATATAAGAAAATCAAAAAGATTTTGTTATTAATCCTTTAAATAAACAAATTAAAAATGTTGGGATGAATAGTATAAAACCTATAGCTAATGTATGATTTATTTGTATAAATAAAAAATTACAAATTAAAATTAGAGAATATAACATAAGTTGAAAATTTTCAAGAAATAGTTTAATAAAAATATTAATTTTGGAGATTAAGGATAAAGAAATTTCTTTTTCTTGAAATTTTAAAAAATTATTCTTATTTTTATTAAACTATTAAATCTAATGATTATATTTATTTATTGAATATTACCTTTAAATAAACAAATTAAAAATGTTTGGATGAATAGTATAAAACCTATAGCTAATGTATGATTTATTTGTATAAATAAAAAATTACAATTTAAAATTAGAGAATATAACATAAGTTGAAAAATTTCAAGAAATAGTTTAATAAAAATATTAATTTTGGAGATTAAGGATAAAGAAATTTCTTTTTTCTTGAAATTTTAAAAGATTATTCTTATTTTTGATTTACAAGACCAATGTTTTTATTAAACTATTAAATCTAATGATTATATTTATTTATTGAATATTACCAGTAATTTTATTGATAATGGGTTTTTTAATTTTTGTTTATAATAGAAAACATTTGTTATCAATATTATTAAGATAAGAATATATTGTTTTAAGATTATTTATATTTTTATTTATATTTTTAAATATAATAAATTATGAAACTTATTTTAGAATAATATTTTTAACTTTTAGAGTTTGTGAGGGGGCATTAGGATTATCAATTTTAGTTTCTATAATTCGTACACATGGAAATTATTATTTTCAATCATTTAATATTTTACAATGTTAAAAATTTTATTTATATTTTTATTTTCTTTTCCAGTATGTTTTATAAAAAATTCATTTTGGATGGCTCAGAGTTTTTTATTTTTAAATTATTTTATTTTTATTATTATAAATATTTACTCAATATATTGAATAAATATCTCATATTTTTTTATCTATCTTATGGATTTATTTTATTAAGTTTTTGGATTTGTTTTTTGATAATAATAGCTAGAGAAAGAATAATAATAATAATTAATAATTTCAAAAATTTTATTTATATTAAATATTTTATTTTTATTATTTTTTTTAATTGTTACGTTTATATCTATAAGATTATTTATATTTTATTTATTTTTTGAAAGAAGATTAATTCCTACATTATTTTTAATTTTAGGATGAGGATATCAACCTGAACGTTTACAAGCTGGAATGTATTTATTATTTTAAACTTTATTAGTATCTTTACCTATATTAATTGGTATTTTTTATTTATATAATCATTTAAATACAATAAATTATTATTTAATAATAAATAAATTTTTTGATAAATTATGATTTATTGTATTTTATTATAATTTTAGCTTTTTTAGTAAAAATACCTATATTTTTAGTTCATTTATGATTGCCAAAAGCTCATGTTGAGGCTCCACTAATAATAATAATAATAATTTTGGCTTATATTATATTAAAATTAGGTGGATATGGAGTATTACGTATTTTCCCAATTTTACAAATTACGGGATTAAAATTTAATTATATTTGAATTAGAATTAGATTAATTGGTGGGGTTTTAATTAGATTAGTGTGTTTGCGTCAAATTGATTTAAAATCTTTAATTGCTTATTCTTCTGTTGCTCATATAGGAATTGTTTTAAGAGGATTAATAACTATAAGATATTGAGGAATATGTGGATCTTTTACTCTAATAATTTCTCATGGGTTATGTTCTTCAGGATTTTTTTGTTTAGCAAATATTTCTTATGAACGATTAGGAAGACGAAGTTTATTAATTAATAAAGGTTTATTAAATTGTATGCCTTCTATTTATTCTTTATCTATTCTATTCTTTATTTTGATTTTTACTTAGATCTGCTAATATAGGAACACCTCCAACTTTAAATTTATTGGGGGAAATTTCTTTATTAAATAGAATTGTTGGGTGATCATGAATTTCAATATATATGTTAATATTCATTTCAATTTTTAGAGCTGCATATACTTTATTTATATATTCTTATAGACAACACGGACAGATTTATTCTGGGTCTTTTAATTTTAGATCAGGGGTTAATCGGAATATTTGTTATTATTTTTACATTGATTTCCATTAAATTTATTAATTTTAAAAAGTGATATGTGTATTTTATGGTTATATTTAAATAGTTTATTAAAAATTTTTATTTGTGGTATCAATGATATGAATTTATTCATTTTAAATTATTAAATATTTATCAATTTGTAGAATTATATGTTTATGTTTATTATTAATTTCATTTATTTTTTTTTCGTTTAGAATAATTTTTCTCAATTTTGAAATAGTTTATTTTATTGAATGGGAAGTTGTTTCATTAAAAAGATCAATAATTGTCATAACTTTTATATTTGATTGAATAACTTTTTTATTTATATCATTTGTATTATTATAGGAGATATAAATATAAATCGTTTTATTATATTAGTAGTTATAATGTTATTAATTATTAGCCCTAATTTAATTAGTATTTTATTAGGGTGAGATGTTTTAGGGTTAGTTTCTTACTGTTTAGTAATTTATTATAATAATGTAAAGTCTTAAAATGCAGGAATGTTAACTGTTTTATCTAATCGAATTGGAGATGTAGCTTTATTATTAGCTATTGCTTGGATATTAAATTATGGGAGTTGAAATTTTATTTTTTATTTAGATATAATAAAAAATAATAAAGAAATAATGATTATTGGTAGTTTAATTATATTAGCGGCAATAACAAAAAGAGCTCAAATTCCTTTTTCCTCATGGTTGCCTGCAACAATAGCTGCTCCTACTTCTGTTTCGGCTTTAGTTCATTCTTCAACATTAGTAACAGCTGGGGTTTATTTATTAGTTCGTTTTAATATTTTGTTAGAAAATACTGTATTAGGACAATTTTTATTGTTAATGTCAGGATTAACAATATTTATAGCTGGTTTAGGTGCTAATTTTGAATTTGATTTAAAAAAAATTATTACTTTATCTACATTAAGACAATTAGGGTTAATAATAAGAATTTTGTCAGTAGGTTTTTATAAATTAGCATTTTTTCATTTGTTAACACATGCTTTATTTAAAGCTTTATTATTTATATGTTCTGGATCAATTATTCATAATATAAATAATTCTCAGGATATTCGATTAATAGGTGGGTTAAGAATAAGTATGCCACTAACATCTTCTTGTTTTAATATTGCTAATTTAACTTTATGCGGAATGCCTTTTTTAGCTGGATTTTATTCTAAAGAACTAAAAAACTAAAAATAAAATATAAGAAAATCAAAAAGATTTTGTTATTAATCCTTTAAATAAACAAATTAAAAATGTTGGGATGAATAGTATAAAACCTATAGCTAATGTATGATTTATTTGTATAAATAAAAAATTACAAATTAAAATTAGAGAATATAACATAAGTTGAAAATTTTCAAGAAATAGTTTAATAAAAATATTAATTTTGGAGATTAAGGATAAAGAAATTTCTTTTTCTTGAAATTTTAAAAAATTATTCTTATTTTTATTAAACTATTAAATCTAATGATTATATTTATTTATTGAATATTACCTTTAAATAAACAAATTAAAAATGTTTGGATGAATAGTATAAAACCTATAGCTAATGTATGATTTATTTGTATAAATAAAAAATTACAATTTAAAATTAGAGAATATAACATAAGTTGAAAAATTTCAAGAAATAGTTTAATAAAAATATTAATTTTGGAGATTAAGGATAAAGAAATTTCTTTTTTCTTGAAATTTTAAAAGATTATTCTTATTTTTGATTTACAAGACCAATGTTTTTATTAAACTATTAAATCTAATGATTATATTTATTTATTGAATATTACCAGTAATTTTATTGATAATGGGTTTTTTAATTTTTGTTTATAATAGAAAACATTTGTTATCAATATTATTAAGATAAGAATATATTGTTTTAAGATTATTTATATTTTTATTTATATTTTTAAATATAATAAATTATGAAACTTATTTTAGAATAATATTTTTAACTTTTAGAGTTTGTGAGGGGGCATTAGGATTATCAATTTTAGTTTCTATAATTCGTACACATGGAAATTATTATTTTCAATCATTTAATATTTTACAATGTTAAAAATTTTATTTATATTTTTATTTTCTTTTCCAGTATGTTTTATAAAAAATTCATTTTGGATGGCTCAGAGTTTTTTATTTTTAAATTATTTTATTTTTATTATTATAAATATTTACTCAATATATTGAATAAATATCTCATATTTTTTTATCTATCTTATGGATTTATTTTATTAAGTTTTTGGATTTGTTTTTTGATAATAATAGCTAGAGAAAGAATAATAATAATAATTAATAATTTCAAAAATTTTATTTATATTAAATATTTTATTTTTATTATTTTTTTTAATTGTTACGTTTATATCTATAAGATTATTTATATTTTATTTATTTTTTGAAAGAAGATTAATTCCTACATTATTTTTAATTTTAGGATGAGGATATCAACCTGAACGTTTACAAGCTGGAATGTATTTATTATTTTAAACTTTATTAGTATCTTTACCTATATTAATTGGTATTTTTTATTTATATAATCATTTAAATACAATAAATTATTATTTAATAATAAATAAATTTTTTGATAAATTATGATTTATTGTATTTTATTATAATTTTAGCTTTTTTAGTAAAAATACCTATATTTTTAGTTCATTTATGATTGCCAAAAGCTCATGTTGAGGCTCCACTAATAATAATAATAATAATTTTGGCTTATATTATATTAAAATTAGGTGGATATGGAGTATTACGTATTTTCCCAATTTTACAAATTACGGGATTAAAATTTAATTATATTTGAATTAGAATTAGATTAATTGGTGGGGTTTTAATTAGATTAGTGTGTTTGCGTCAAATTGATTTAAAATCTTTAATTGCTTATTCTTCTGTTGCTCATATAGGAATTGTTTTAAGAGGATTAATAACTATAAGATATTGAGGAATATGTGGATCTTTTACTCTAATAATTTCTCATGGGTTATGTTCTTCAGGATTTTTTTGTTTAGCAAATATTTCTTATGAACGATTAGGAAGACGAAGTTTATTAATTAATAAAGGTTTATTAAATTGTATGCCTTCTATTTATTCTTTATCTATTCTATTCTTTATTTTGATTTTTACTTAGATCTGCTAATATAGGAACACCTCCAACTTTAAATTTATTGGGGGAAATTTCTTTATTAAATAGAATTGTTGGGTGATCATGAATTTCAATATATATGTTAATATTCATTTCATTTTTTAGAGCTGCATATACTTTATTTATATATTCTTATAGACAACACGGACAGATTTATTCTGGGTCTTTTAATTTTAGATCAGGGGTTAATCGGAATATTTGTTATTATTTTTACATTGATTTCCATTAAATTTATTAATTTTAAAAAGTGATATGTGTATTTTATGGTTATATTTAAATAGTTTATTAAAAATTTTTATTTGTGGTATCAATGATATGAATTTATTCATTTTAAATTATTAAATATTTATCAATTTGTAGAATTATATGTTTATGTTTATTATTAATTTCATTTATTTTTTTTTCGTTTAGAATAATTTTTCTCAATTTTGAAATAGTTTATTTTATTGAATGGGAAGTTGTTTCATTAAAAAGATCAATAATTGTCATAACTTTTATATTTGATTGAATAACTTTTTTATTTATATCATTTGTATTATTTATTTCTTCTTTAGTTATTTTTTTTAGAAAAGAATATATAATAGGAGATATAAATATAAATCGTTTTATTATATTAGTAGTTATAATGTTATTAATTATTAGCCCTAATTTAATTAGTATTTTATTAGGGTGAGATGTTTTAGGGTTAGTTTCTTACTGTTTAGTAATTTATTATAATAATGTAAAGTCTTAAAATGCAGGAATGTTAACTGTTTTATCTAATCGAATTGGAGATGTAGCTTTATTATTAGCTATTGCTTGGATATTAAATTATGGGAGTTGAAATTTTATTTTTTATTTAGATATAATAAAAAATAATAAAGAAATAATGATTATTGGTAGTTTAATTATATTAGCGGCAATAACAAAAAGAGCTCAAATTCCTTTTTCCTCATGGTTGCCTGCAACAATAGCTGCTCCTACTTCTTTTTCGGCTTTAGTTCATTCTTCAACATTAGTAACAGCTGGGGTTTATTTATTAGTTCGTTTTAATATTTTGTTAGAAAATACTGTATTAGGACAATTTTTATTGTTAATGTCAGGATTAACAATATTTATAGCTGGTTTAGGTGCTAATTTTGAATTTGATTTAAAAAAAATTATTACTTTATCTACATTAAGACAATTAGGGTTAATAATAAGAATTTTGTCAGTAGGTTTTTATAAATTAGCATTTTTTCATTTGTTAACACATGCTTTATTTAAAGCTTTATTATTTATATGTTCTGGATCAATTATTCATAATATAAATAATTCTCAGGATATTCGATTAATAGGTGGGTTAAGAATAAGTATGCCACTAACATCTTCTTGTTTTAATGTTGCTAATTTAACTTTATGCGGAATGCCTTTTTTAGCTGGATTTTATTCTAAAGAACTAAAAAACTAAAAATAAAATATAAGAAAATCAAAAAGATTTTGTTATTAATCCTTTAAATAAACAAATTAAAAATGTTTGGATGAATAGTATAAAACCTATAGCTAATGTATGATTTATTTGTATAAATAAAAAATTACAAATTAAAATTAGAGAATATAACATAAGTTGAAAATTTTCAAGAAATAGTTTAATAAAAATATTAATTTTGGAGATTAAGGATAAAGAAATTTCTTTTTCTTGAAATTTTAAAAGATTATTCTTATTTTTATTAAACTATTAAATCTAATGATTATATTTATTTATTGAATATTACCTTTAAATAAACAAATTAAAAATGTTTGGATGAATAGTATAAAACCTATAGCTAATGTATGATTTATTTGTATAAATAAAAAATTACAAATTAAAATTAGAGAATATAACATAAGTTGAAAAATTTCAAGAAATAGTTTAATAAAAATATTAATTTTGGAGATTAAGGATAAAGAAATTTCTTTTTTCTTGAAATTTTAAAAGATTATTCTTATTTTTGATTTACAAGACCAATGTTTTTATTAAACTATTAAATCTAATGATTATATTTATTTATTGAATATTACCAGTAATTTTATTGATAATGGGTTTTTTAATTTTTGTTTATAATAGAAAACATTTGTTATCAATATTATTAAGATAAGAATATATTGTTTTAAGATTATTTATATTTTTATTTATATTTTTAAATATAATAAATTATGAAACTTATTTTAGAATAATATTTTTAACTTTTAGAGTTTGTGAGGGGGCATTAGGATTATCAATTTTAGTTTCTATAATTCGTACACATGGAAATTATTATTTTCAATCATTTAATATTTTACAATGTTAAAAATTTTATTTATATTTTTATTTTCTTTTCCAGTATGTTTTATAAAAAATTCATTTTGGATGGCTCAGAGTTTTTTATTTTTAAATTATTTTATTTTTATTATTATAAATATTTACTCAATATATTGAATAAATATCTCATATTTTTTTATCTATCTTATGGATTTATTTTATTAAGTTTTTGGATTTGTTTTTTGATAATAATAGCTAGAGAAAGAATAATAATAATAATTAATAATTTCAAAAATTTATTTATATTAAATATTTTATTTTTATTATTTTTTTTAATTGTTACGTTTATATCTATAAGATTATTTATATTTTATTTATTTTTTGAAAGAAGATTAATTCCTACATTATTTTTAATTTTAGGAAAATCTTTAATTGCTTATTCTTCTGTTGCTCATATAGGAATTGTTTTAAGAGGATTAATAACTATAAGATATTGAGGAATATGTGGATCTTTTACTCTAATAATTTCTCATGGGTTATGTTCTTCAGGATTTTTTTGTTTAGCAAATATTTCTTATGAACGATTAGGAAGACGAAGTTTATTAATTAATAAAGGTTTATTAAATTGTATGCCTTCTATTTATTCTTTATCTATTCTATTCTTTATTTTGATTTTTACTTAGATCTGCTAATATAGGAACACCTCCAACTTTAAATTTATTGGGGGAAATTTCTTTATTAAATAGAATTGTTGGGTGATCATGAATTTCAATATTTATGTTAATATTCATTTCATTTTTTAGAGCTGCATATACTTTATTTATATATTCTTATAGACAACACGGACAGATTTATTCTGGGTCTTTTAATTTTAGATCAGGGGTTAATCGGGAATATTTGTTATTATTTTTACATTGATTTCCATTAAATTTATTAATTTTAAAAAGTGATATGTGTATTTTATGGTTATATTTAAATAGTTTATTAAAAATTTTGATTTGTGGTATCAATGATATGAATTTATTCATTTTAAATTATTAAATATTTATCAATTTGTAGAATTATATGTTTATGTTTATTATTAATTTCATTTATTTTTTTTTCGTTTAGAATAATTTTTCTCAATTTTGAAATAGTTTATTTTATTTAATGGGAAGTTGTTTCATTAAAAAGATCAATAATTGTCATAACTTTTATATTTGATTGAATAACTTTTTTATTTATATCATTTGTATTATTTATTTCTTCTTTAGTTATTTTTTATAGAAAAGAATATATAATAGGAGATATAAATATAAATCGTTTTATTATATTAGTAGTTATAATGTTATTAATTATTAGCCCTAATTTAATTAGTATTTTATTAGGGTGAGATGTTTTAGGGTTAGTTTCTTACTGTTTAGTAATTTATTATAATAATGTAAAGTCTTAAAATGCAGGAATGTTAACTGTTTTATCTAATCGAATTGGAGATGTAGCTTTATTATTAGCTATTGCTGGGATATTAAATTATGGGAGTTGAAATTTTATTTTTTATTTAGATAAAATAAAAAATAATAAAGAAATAATGATTATTGGTAGTTTAATTATATTAGCGGCAATAACAAAAAGAGCTCAAATTCCTTTTTCCTCATGGTTGCCTGCGGCAATAGCTGCTCCTACTCCTGTTTCGGCTTTAGTTCATTCTTCAACATTAGTAACAGCTGGGGTTTATTTATTAGTTCGTTTTAATATTTTGTTAGAAAATACTGTATTAGGACAATTTTTATTGTTAATGTCAGGATTAACAATATTTATAGCTGGTTTAGGTGCTAATTTTGAATTTGATTTAAAAAAAATTATTGCTTTATCTACATTAAGACAATTAGGGTTAATAATAAGAATTTTGTCAGTAGGTTTTTATAAATTAGCATTTTTTCATTTGTTAACACATGCTTTATTTAAAGCTTTATTATTTATATGTTCTGGATCAATTATTCATAATATAAATAATTCTCAGGATATTCGATTAATAGGTGGTTTAAGAATAAGTATGCCACTAACATCTTCTTGTTTTAATGTTGCTAATTTAACTTTATGCGGAATGCCTTTTTTAGCTGGATTTTATTCTAAAGAACTAAAAAACTAAAAATAAAATATAAGAAAAACAAAAAGATTTTGTTATTAATCCTTTAAATAAACAAATTAAAAAATTGAAAATTTTCAAGAAATAGTTTAATAAAAATATTAATTTTGGAGATTAAGGATAAAGAAATTTCTTTTTCTTGAAATTTTAAAAGATTATTCTTATTTTTATTAAACTATTAAATCTAATGATTATATTTATTTATTGAATATTACCTTTAAATAAACAAATTAAAAATGTTTGGATGAATAGTATAAAACCTATAGCTAATGTATGATTTATTTGTATAAATAAAAAATTACAAATTAAAATTAGAGAATATAACATAAGTTGAAAAATTTCAAGAAATAGTTTAATAAAAATATTAATTTTGGAGATTAAGGATAAAGAAATTTCTTTTTTCTTGAAATTTTAAAAGATTATTCTTATTTTTGATTTACAAGACCAATGTTTTTATTAAACTATTAAATCTAATGATTATATTTATTTATTGAATATTACCAGTAATTTTATTGATAATGGGTTTTTTAATTTTTGTTTATAATAGAAAACATTTGTTATCAATATTATTAAGATAAGAATATATTGTTTTAAGATTATTTATATTTTTATTTATATTTTTAAATATAATAAATTATGAAACTTATTTTAGAATAATATTTTTAACTTTTAGAGTTTGTGAGGGGGCATTAGGATTATCAATTTTAGTTTCTATAATTCGTACACATGGAAATTATTATTTTCAATCATTTAATATTTTACAATGTTAAAAATTTTATTTATATTTTTATTTTCTTTTCCAGTATGTTTTATAAAAAATTCATTTTGGATGGCTCAGAGTTTTTTATTTTTAAATTATTTTATTTTTATTATTATAAATATTTACTCAATATATTGAATAAATATCTCATATTTTTTTATCTATCTTATGGATTTATTTTATTAAGTTTTTGGATTTGTTTTTTGATAATAATAGCTAGAGAAAGAATAATAATAATAATTAATAATTTCAAAAATTTATTTATATTAAATATTTTATTTTTATTATTTTTTTTAATTGTTACGTTTATATCTATAAGATTATTTATATTTTATTTATTTTTTGAAAGAAGATTAATTCCTACATTATTTTTAATTTTAGGAAAATCTTTAATTGCTTATTCTTCTGTTGCTCATATAGGAATTGTTTTAAGAGGATTAATAACTATAAGATATTGAGGAATATGTGGATCTTTTACTCTAATAATTTCTCATGGGTTATGTTCTTCAGGATTTTTTTGTTTAGCAAATATTTCTTATGAACGATTAGGAAGACGAAGTTTATTAATTAATAAAGGTTTATTAAATTGTATGCCTTCTATTAGTCTTTATCTATTCTTTTCTTTATTTTGATTTTTACTTAGATCTGCTAATATAGGAACACCTCCAACTTTAAATTTATTGGGGGAAATTTCTTTATTAAATAGAATTGTTGGGTGATCATGAATTTCAATATTTATGTTAATATTCATTTCATTTTTTAGAGCTGCATATACTTTATTTATATATTCTTATAGACAACACGGACAGATTTATTCTGGGTCTTTTAATTTTAGATCAGGGGTTAATCGGAATATTTGTTATTATTTTTACATTGATTTCCATTAAATTTATTAATTTTAAAAAGTGATATGTGTATTTTATGGTTATATTTAAATAGTTTATTAAAAATTTTGATTTGTGGTATCAATGATATGAATTTATTCATTTTAAATTATTAAATATTTATCAATTTGTAGAATTATATGTTTATGTTTATTATTAATTTCATTTATTTTTTTTTCGTTTAGAATAATTTTTCTCAATTTTGAAATAGTTTATTTTATTGAATGGGAAGTTGTTTCATTAAAAAGATCAATAATTGTCATAACTTTTATATTTGATTGAATAACTTTTTTATTTATATCATTTGTATTATTTATTTCTTCTTTAGTTATTTTTTTTAGAAAAGAATATATAATAGGAGATATAAATATATATCGTTTTATTATATTAGTAGTTATAATGTTATTAATTATTAGCCCTAATTTAATTAGTATTTTATTAGGGTGAGATGTTTTAGGGTTAGTTTCTTACTGTTTAGTAATTTATTATAATAATGTAAAGTCTTAAAATGCAGGAATGTTAACTGTTTTATCTAATCGAATTGGAGATGTAGCTTTATTATTAGCTATTGCTTGGATATTAAATTATGGGAGTTGAAATTTTATTTTTTATTTAGATAAAATAAAAAATAATAAAGAAATAATGATTATTGGTAGTTTAATTATATTAGCGGCAATAACAAAAATAGCTCAAATTCCTTTTTCCTCATGGTTGCCTGCAGCAATAGCTGCTCCTACTCCTGTTTCGGCTTTAGTTCATTCTTCAACATTAGTAACAGCTGGGGTTTATTTATTAGTTCGTTTTAATATTTTGTTAGAAAATACTGTATTAGGACAATTTTTATTGTTAATGTCAGGATTAACAATATTTATAGCTGGTTTAGGTGCTAATTTTGAATTTGATTTAAAAAAAAATATTGCTTTATCTACATTAAGACAATTAGGGTTAATAATAAGAATTTTGTCAGTAGGTTTTTATAAATTAGCATTTTTTCATTTGTTAACACATGCTTTATTTAAAGCTTTATTATTTATATGTTCTGGATCAATTATTCATAATATAAATAATTCTCAGGATATTCGATTAATAGGTGGGTTAAGAATAAGTATGCCACTAACATCTTCTTGTTTTAATGTTGCTAATTTAACTTTATGCGGAATGCCTTTTTTAGCTGGATTTTATTCTAAAGAACTAAAAAACTAAAAATAAAATATAAGAAAATCAAAAAGATTTTGTTATTAATCCTTTAAATAAACAAATTAAAAATGTTGGGATGAATAGTATAAAACCTATAGCTAATGTATGATTTATTTGTATAAATAAAAAATTACAAATTAAAATTAGAGAATATAACATAAGTTGAAAATTTTCAAGAAATAGTTTAATAAAAATATTAATTTTGGAGATTAAGGATAAAGAAATTTCTTTTTCTTGAAATTTTAAAAAATTATTCTTATTTTTATTAAACTATTAAATCTAATGATTATATTTATTTATTGAATATTACCTTTAAATAAACAAATTAAAAATGTTTGGATGAATAGTATAAAACCTATAGCTAATGTATGATTTATTTGTATAAATAAAAAATTACAATTTAAAATTAGAGAATATAACATAAGTTGAAAAATTTCAAGAAATAGTTTAATAAAAATATTAATTTTGGAGATTAAGGATAAAGAAATTTCTTTTTTCTTGAAATTTTAAAAGATTATTCTTATTTTTGATTTACAAGACCAATGTTTTTATTAAACTATTAAATCTAATGATTATATTTATTTATTGAATATTACCAGTAATTTTATTGATAATGGGTTTTTTAATTTTTGTTTATAATAGAAAACATTTGTTATCAATATTATTAAGATAAGAATATATTGTTTTAAGATTATTTATATTTTTATTTATATTTTTAAATATAATAAATTATGAAACTTATTTTAGAATAATATTTTTAACTTTTAGAGTTTGTGAGGGGGCATTAGGATTATCAATTTTAGTTTCTATAATTCGTACACATGGAAATGATTATTTTCAATCATTTAATATTTTACAATGTTAAAAATTTTATTTATATTTTTATTTTCTTTTCCAGTATGTTTTATAAAAAATTCATTTTGGATGGCTCAGAGTTTTTTATTTTTAAATTATTTTATTTTTATTATTATAAATATTTACTCAATATATTGAATAAATATCTCATATTTTTTTATCTATCTTATGGATTTATTTTATTAATTTTTTGGATTTGTTTTTTGATAATAATAGCTAGAGAAAGAATAATAATAATAATTAATAATTTCAAAAATGTTATTTATATTAAATATTTTATTTTTATTATTTTTTTTAATTGTTACGTTTATATCTATAAGATTATTTATATTTTATTTATTTTTTGAAAGAAGATTAATTCCTACATTATTTTTAATTTTAGGATGAGGATATCAACCTGAACGTTTACAAGCTGGAATGTATTTATTATTTTAAACTTTATTAGTATCTTTACCTATATTAATTGGTATTTTTTATTTATATAATCATTTAAATACAATAAATTATTATTTAATAATAAATAAATTTTTTGATAAATTATGATTTATTGTATTTTATTATAATTTTAGCTTTTTTAGTAAAAATACCTATATTTTTAGTTCATTTATGATTGCCAAAAGCTCATGTTGAGGCTCCACTAATAATAATAATAATAATTTTGGCTTATATTATATTAAAATTAGGTGGATATGGAGTATTACGTATTTTCCCAATTTTACAAATTACGGGATTAAAATTTAATTATATTTGAATTAGAATTAGATTAATTGGTGGGGTTTTAATTAGATTAGTGTGTTTGCGTCAAATTGATTTAAAATCTTTAATTGCTTATTCTTCTGTTGCTCATATAGGAATTGTTTTAAGAGGATTAATAACTATAAGATATTGAGGAATATGTGGATCTTTTACTCTAATAATTTCTCATGGGTTATGTTCTTCAGGATTTTTTTGTTTAGCAAATATTTCTTATGAACGATTAGGAAGACGAAGTTTATTAATTAATAAAGGTTTATTAAATTGTATGCCTTCTATTTATTCTTTATCTATTCTATTCTTTATTTTGATTTTTACTTAGATCTGCTAATATAGGAACACCTCCAACTTTAAATTTATTGGGGGAAATTTCTTTATTAAATAGAATTGTTGGGTGATCATGAATTTCAATATATATGTTAATATTCATTTCATTTTTTAGAGCTGCATATACTTTATTTATATATTCTTATAGACAACACGGACAGATTTATTCTGGGTCTTTTAATTTTAGATCAGGGGTTAATCGGAATATTTGTTATTATTTTTACATTGATTTCCATTAAATTTATTAATTTTAAAAAGTGATATGTGTATTTTATGGTTATATTTAAATAGTTTATTAAAAATTTTTATTTGTGGTATCAATGATATGAATTTATTCATTTTAAATTATTAAATATTTATCAATTTGTAGAATTATATGTTTATGTTTATTATTAATTTCATTTATTTTTTTTTCGTTTAGAATAATTTTTCTCAATTTTGAAATAGTTTATTTTATTGAATGGGAAGTTGTTTCATTAAAAAGATCAATAATTGTCATAACTTTTATATTTGATTGAATAACTTTTTTATTTATATCATTTGTATTATTTATTTCTTCTTTAGTTATTTTTTTTAGAAAAGAATATATAATAGGAGATATAAATATAAATCGTTTTATTATATTAGTAGTTATAATGTTATTAATTATTAGCCCTAATTTAATTAGTATTTTATTAGGGTGAGATGTTTTAGGGTTAGTTTCTTACTGTTTAGTAATTTATTATAATAATGTAAAGTCTTAAAATGCAGGAATGTTAACTGTTTTATCTAATCGAATTGGAGATGTAGCTTTATTATTAGCTATTGCTTGGATATTAAATTATGGGAGTTGAAATTTTATTTTTTATTTAGATATAATAAAAAATAATAAAGAAATAATGATTATTGGTAGTTTAATTATATTAGCGGCAATAACAAAAAGAGCTCAAATTCCTTTTTCCTCATGGTTGCCTGCAACAATAGCTGCTCCTACTTCTGTTTCGGCTTTAGTTCATTCTTCAACATTAGTAACAGCTGGGGTTTATTTATTAGTTCGTTTTAATATTTTGTTAGAAAATACTGTATTAGGACAATTTTTATTGTTAATGTCAGGATTAACAATATTTATAGCTGGTTTAGGTGCTAATTTTGAATTTGATTTAAAAAAAATTATTACTTTATCTACATTAAGACAATTAGGGTTAATAATAAGAATTTTGTCAGTAGGTTTTTATAAATTAGCATTTTTTCATTTGTTAACACATGCTTTATTTAAAGCTTTATTATTTATATGTTCTGGATCAATTATTCATAATATAAATAATTCTCAGGATATTCGATTAATAGGTGGGTTAAGAATAAGTATGCCACTAACATCTTCTTGTTTTAATGTTGCTAATTTAACTTTATGCGGAATGCCTTTTTTAGCTGGATTTTATTCTAAAGAACTAAAAAACTAAAAATAAAATATAAGAAAATCAAAAAGATTTTGTTATTAATCCTTTAAATAAACAAATTAAAAATGTTTGGATGAATAGTATAAAACCTATAGCTAATGTATGATTTATTTGTATAAATAAAAAATTACAAATTAAAATTAGAGAATATAACATAAGTTGAAAATTTTCAAGAAATAGTTTAATAAAAATATTAATTTTGGAGATTAAGGATAAAGAAATTTCTTTTTCTTGAAATTTTAAAAGATTATTCTTATTTTTATTAAACTATTAAATCTAATGATTATATTTATTTATTGAATATTACCTTTAAATAAACAAATTAAAAATGTTTGGATGAATAGTATAAAACCTATAGCTAATGTATGATTTATTTGTATAAATAAAAAATTACAAATTAAAATTAGAGAATATAACATAAGTTGAAAAATTTCAAGAAATAGTTTAATAAAAATATTAATTTTGGAGATTAAGGATAAAGAAATTTATTTTTTCTTGAAATTTTAAAAGATTATTCTTATTTTTGATTTACAAGACCAATGTTTTTATTAAACTATTAAATCTAATGATTATATTTATTTATTGAATATTACCAGTAATTTTATTGATAATGGGTTTTTTAATTTTTGTTTATAATAGAAAACATTTGTTATCAATATTATTAAGATAAGAATATATTGTTTTAAGATTATTTATATTTTTATTTATATTTTTAAATATAATAAATTATGAAACTTATTTTAGAATAATATTTTTAACTTTTAGAGTTTGTGAGGGGGCATTAGGATTATCAATTTTAGTTTCTATAATTCGTACACATGGAAATTATTATTTTCAATCATTTAATATTTTACAATGTTAAAAATTTTATTTATATTTTTATTTTCTTTTCCAGTATGTTTTATAAAAAATTCATTTTGGATGGCTCAGAGTTTTTTATTTTTAAATTATTTTATTTTTATTATTATAAATATTTACTCAATATATTGAATAAATATCTCATATTTTTTTATCTATCTTATGGATTTATTTTATTAAGTTTTTGGATTTGTTTTTTGATAATAATAGCTAGAGAAAGAATAATAATAATAATTAATAATTTCAAAAATTTATTTATATTAAATATTTTATTTTTATTATTTTTTTTAATTGTTACGTTTATATCTATAAGATTATTTATATTTTATTTATTTTTTGAAAGAAGATTAATTCCTACATTATTTTTAATTTTAGGATGAGGATATCAACCTGAACGTTTACAAGTTGGAATGTATTTATTATTTTAAACTTTATTAGTATCTTTACCTATATTAATTGGTATTTTTTATTTATATAATCATTTAAATACAATAAATTATTATTTAATAATAAATAAATTTTTTCATAAATTATGATTTATTGTATTTTATTATAATTTTAGCTTTTTTAGTAAAAATACCTATATTTTTAGTTCATTTATGATTGCCAAAAGCTCATGTTGAGGCTCCACTAATAATAATAATAATAATTTTGGCTGGGATTATATTAAAATTAGGTGGATATGGAGTATTACGTATTTTCCCAATTTTACAAATTACGGGATTAAAATTTAATTATATTTGAATTAGAATTAGATTAATTGGTGGGGTTTTAATTAGATTAGTGTGTTTGCGTCAAATTGATTTAAAATCTTTAATTGCTTATTCTTCTGTTGATCATATAGGAATTGTTTTAAGAGGATTAATAACTATAAGATATTGAGGAATATGTGGATCTTTTACTCTAATAATTTCTCATGGGTTATGTTCTTCAGGATTTTTTTGTTTAGCAAATATTTCTTATGAACGATTAGGAAGACGAAGTTTATTAATTAATAAAGGTTTATTAAATTGTATGCCTTCTATTTATTCTTTATCTATTCTATTCTTTATTTTGATTTTTACTTAGATCTGCTAATATAGGAACACCTCCAACTTTAAATTTATTGGGGGAAATTTCTTTATTAAATAGAATTGTTGGGTGATCATGAATTTCAATATTTATGTTAATATTCATTTCATTTTTTAGAGCTGCATATACTTTATTTATATATTCTTATAGACAACACGGACAGATTTATTCTGGGTCTTTTAATTTTAGATCAGGGGTTAATCGGGAATATTTGTTATTATTTTTACATTGATTTCCATTAAATTTATTAATTTTAAAAAGTGATATGTGTATTTTATGGTTATATTTAAATAGTTTATTAAAAATTTTGATTTGTGGTATCAATGATATGAATTTATTCATTTTAAATTATTAAATATTTATCAATTTGTAGAATTATATGTTTATGTTTATTATTAATTTCATTTATTTTTTTTTCGTTTAGAATAATTTTTCTCAATTTTGAAATAGTTTATTTTATTTAATGGGAAGTTGTTTCATTAAAAAGATCAATAATTGTCATAACTTTTATATTTGATTGAATAACTTTTTTATTTATATCATTTGTATTATTTATTTCTTCTTTAGTTATTTTTTATAGAAAAGAATATATAATAGGAGATATAAATATAAATCGTTTTATTATATTAGTAGTTATAATGTTATTAATTATTAGCCCTAATTTAATTAGTATTTTATTAGGGTGAGATGTTTTAGGGTTAGTTTCTTACTGTTTAGTAATTTATTATAATAATGTAAAGTCTTAAAATGCAGGAATGTTAACTGTTTTATCTAATCGAATTGGAGATGTAGCTTTATTATTAGCTATTGCTTGGATATTAAATTATGGGAGTTGAAATTTTATTTTTTATTTAGATAAAATAAAAAATAATAAAGAAATAATGATTATTGGTAGTTTAATTATATTAGCGGCAATAACAAAAAGAGCTCAAATTCCTTTTTCCTCATGGTTGCCTGCGGCAATAGCTGCTCCTACTCCTGTTTCGGCTTTAGTTCATTCTTCAACATTAGTAACAGCTGGGGTTTATTTATTAGTTCGTTTTAATATTTTGTTAGAAAATACTGTATTAGGACAATTTTTATTGTTAATGTCAGGATTAACAATATTTATAGCTGGTTTAGGTGCTAATTTTGAATTTGATTTAAAAAAAATTATTGCTTTATCTACATTAAGACAATTAGGGTTAATAATAAGAATTTTGTCAGTAGGTTTTTATAAATTAGCATTTTTTCATTTGTTAACACATGCTTTATTTAAAGCTTTATTATTTATATGTTCTGGATCAATTATTCATAATATAAATAATTCTCAGGATATTCGATTAATAGGTGGTTTAAGAATAAGTATGCCACTAACATCTTCTTGTTTTAATGTTGCTAATTTAACTTTATGCGGAATGCCTTTTTTAGCTGGATTTTATTCTAAAGAACTAAAAAACTAAAAATAAAATATAAGAAAAACAAAAAGATTTTGTTATTAATCCTTTAAATAAACAAATTAAAAAATTGAAAATTTTCAAGAAATAGTTTAATAAAAATATTAATTTTGGAGATTAAGGATAAAGAAATTTCTTTTTCTTGAAATTTTAAAAGATTATTCTTATTTTTATTAAACTATTAAATCTAATGATTATATTTATTTATTGAATATTACCTTTAAATAAACAAATTAAAAATGTTTGGATGAATAGTATAAAACCTATAGCTAATGTATGATTTATTTGTATAAATAAAAAATTACAAATTAAAATTAGAGAATATAACATAAGTTGAAAAATTTCAAGAAATAGTTTAATAAAAATATTAATTTTGGAGATTAAGGATAAAGAAATTTCTTTTTTCTTGAAATTTTAAAAGATTATTCTTATTTTTGATTTACAAGACCAATGTTTTTATTAAACAATTAAATCTAATGATTATATTTATTTATTGAATATTACCAGTAATTTTATTGATAATGGGTTTTTTAATTTTTGTTTATAATAGAAAACATTTGTTATCAATATTATTAAGATAAGAATATATTGTTTTAAGATTATTTATATTTTTATTTATATTTTTAAATATAATAAATTATGAAACTTATTTTAGAATAATATTTTTAACTTTTAGAGTTTGTGAGGGGGCATTAGGATTATCAATTTTAGTTTCTATAATTCGTACACATGGAAATGATTATTTTCAATCATTTAATATTTTACAATGTTAAAAATTTTATTTATATTTTTATTTTCTTTTCCAGTATGTTTTATAAAAAATTCATTTTGGATGGCTCAGAGTTTTTTATTTTTAAATTATTTTATTTTTATTATTATAAATATTTACTCAAGATATTGAATAAATATCTCATATTTTTTTATCTATCTTATGGATTTATTTTATTAAGTTTTTGGATTTGTTTTTTGATAATAATAGCTAGAGAAAGAATAATAATAATAATTAATAATTTCAAAAATTTATTTATTTATTTATATTAAATATATATATATAAAGGTTTATTAAATTGTATGCCTTCTATTTATTCTTTATCTATTCTATTCTTTATTTTGATTTTTACTTAGATCTGCTAATATAGGAGCACCTCCAACTTTAAATTTATTGGGGGAAATTTCTTTATTAAATAGAATTGTTGGGTGATCATGAATTTCAATATTTATGTTAATATTCATTTCATTTTTTAGAGCTGCATATACTTTATTTATATATTCTTATAGACAACACGGACAGATTTATTCTGGGTCTTTTAATTTTAGATCAGGGGTTAATCGGAATATTTGTTATTATTTTTACATTGATTTCCATTAAATTTATTAATTTTAAAAAGTGATATGTGTATTTTATGGTTATATTTAAATAGTTTATTAAAAATTTTGATTTGTGGTATCAATGATATGAATTTATTCATTTTAAATTATTAAATATTTATCAATTTGTAGAATTATATGTTTATGTTTATTATTAATTTCATTTATTTTTTTTTCGTTTAGAATAATTTTTCTCAATTTTGAAATAGTTTATTTTATTGAATGGGAAGTTGTTTCATTAAAAAGATCAATAATTGTCATAACTTTTATATTTGATTTTTTATTTATATCATTTGTATTATTTATTTCTTCTTTAGTTATTTTTTATAGAAAAGAATATATAATAGGAGATATAAATATAAATCGTTTTATTATATTAGTAGTTATAATGTTATTAATTATTAGCCCTAATTTAATTAGTATTTTATTAGGGTGAGATGTTTTAGGGTTAGTTTCTTACTGTTTAGTAATTTATTATAATAATGTAAAGTCTTAAAATGCAGGAATGTTAACTGTTTTATATAATCGAATTGGAGATGTAGCTTTATTATTAGCTATTGCTTGGATATTAAATTATGGGAGTTGAAATTTTATTTTTTATTTAGATAAAATAAAAAATAATAAAGAAATATTGATTATTGGTAGTTTAATTATATTAGCGGCAATAACAAAAAGAGCTCAAATTCCTTTTTCCTCATGGTTGCCTGCAGCAATAGCTGCTCCTACTCCTGTTTCGGCTTTAGTTCATTCTTCAACATTAGTAACAGCTGGGGTTTATTTATTAGTTCGTTTTAATATTTTGTTAGAAAATACTGTATTAGGACAATTTTTATTGTTAATGTCAGGATTAACAATATTTATAGCTGGTTTAGGTGCTAATTTTGAATTTGATTTAAAAAAAATTATTGCTTTATCTACATTAAGACAATTAGGGTTAATAATAAGAATTTTGTCAGTAGGTTTTTATAAATTAGCATTTTTTCATTTGTTAACACATGCTTTATTTAAAGCTTTATTATTTATATGTTCTGGATCAATTATTCATAATATAAATAATTCTCAGGATATTCGATTAATAGGTGGGTTAAGAATAAGTATGCCACTAACATCTTCTTGTTTTAATGTTGCTAATTTAACATTATGCGGAATACCTTTTTTAGCTGGATTTTATTCTAAAGAACTAAAAAACTAAAAATAAAATATAAGAAAATCAAAAAGATTTTGTTATTAATCCTTTAAATAAACAAATTAAAAATGTTGGGATGAATAGTATAAAACCTATAGCTAATGTATGATTTATTTGTATAAAAAAAAATTACAAATTAAAATTAGAGAATATAACATAAGTTGAAAATTTTCAAGAAATAGTTTAATAAAAATATTAATTTTGGAGATTAAGGATAAAGAAATTTCTTTTTCTTGAAATTTTAAAAAATTATTCTTATTTTTATTAAACTATTAAATCTAATGATTATATTTATTTATTGAATATTACCTTTAAATAAACAAATTAAAAATGTTTGGATGAATAGTATAAAACCTATAGCTAATGTATGATTTATTTGTATAAATAAAAAATTACAAATTAAAATTAGAGAATATAACATAAGTTGAAAAATTTCAAGAAATAGTTTAATAAAAATATTAATTTTGGAGATTAAGGATAAAGAAATTTCTTTTTTCTTGAAATTTTAAAAGATTATTCTTATTTTTGATTTACAAGACCAATGTTTTTATTAAACTATTAAATCTAATGATTATATTTATTTATTGAATATTACCAGTAATTTTATTGATAATGGGTTTTTTAATTTTTGTTTATAATAGAAAACATTTGTTATCAATATTATTAAGATAAGAATATATTGTTTTAAGATTATTTATATTTTTATTTATATTTTTAAATATAATAAATTATGAAACTTATTTTAGAATAATATTTTTAACTTTTAGAGTTTGTGAGGGGGCATTAGGATTATCAATTTTAGTTTCTATAATTCGTACACATGGAAATGATTATTTTCAATCATTTAATATTTTACAATGTTAAAAATTTTATTTATATTTTTATTTTCTTTTCCAGTATGTTTTATAAAAAATTCATTTTGGATGGCTCAGAGTTTTTTATTTTTATTATTATAAATATTTACTCAATATATTGAATAAATATCTCATATTTTTTTATCTATCTTATGGATTTATTTTATTAAGTTTTTGGATTTGTTTTTTGATAATAATAGCTAGAGAAAGAATAATAATAATAATTAATAATTTCAAAAATTTATTTATATTAAATATTTTATTTTTATTATTTTTTTTAATTGTTACGTTTATATCTATAAGATTATTTATATTTTATTTATTTTTTGAAAGAAGATTAATTCCTACATTATTTTTAATTTTAGGATGAGGATATCAACCTGAACGTTTACAAGCTGGAATGTATTTATTATTTTAAACTTTATTAGTATCTTTACCTATATTAATTGGTATTTTTTATTTATATAATCATTTAAATACAATAAATTATTATTTAATAATAAATAAATTTTTTGATAAATTATGATTTATTGTATTTTATTATAATTTTAGCTTTTTTAGTAAAAATACCTATATTTTTAGTTCATTTATGATTGCCAAAAGCTCATGTTGAGGCTCCACTAATAATAATAATAATAATTTTGGCTGGGATTATATTAAAATTAGGTGGATATGGAGTATTACGTATTTTCCCAATTTTACAAATTACGGGATTAAAATTTAATTATATTTGAATTAGAATTAGATTAATTGGTGGGGTTTTAATTAGATTAGTGTGTTTGCGTCAAATTGATTTAAAATCTTTAATTGCTTATTCTTCTGTTGCTCATATAGGAATTGTTTTAAGAGGATTAATAACTATAAGATATTGAGGAATATGTGGATCTTTTACTCTAATAATTTCTCATGGGTTATGTTCTTCAGGATTTTTTTGTTTAGCAAATATTTCTTATGAACGATTAGGAAGACGAAGTTTATTAATTAATAAAGGTTTATTAAATTGTATGCCTTCTATTTATTCTTTATCTATTCTATTCTTTATTTTGATTTTTACTTAGATCTGCTAATATAGGAACACCTCCAACTTTAAATTTATTGGGGGAAATTTCTTTATTAAATAGAATTGTTGGGTGATCATGAATTTCAATATATATGTTAATATTCATTTCATTTTTTAGAGCTGCATATACTTTATTTATATATTCTTATAGACAACACGGACAGATTTATTCTGGGTCTTTTAATTTTAGATCAGGGGTTAATCGGAATATTTGTTATTATTTTTACATTGATTTCCATTAAATTTATTAATTTTAAAAAGTGATATGTGTATTTTATGGTTATATTTAAATAGTTTATTAAAAATTTTTATTTGTGGTATCAATGATATGAATTTATTCATTTTAAATTATTAAATATTTATCAATTTGTAGAATTATATGTTTATGTTTATTATTAATTTCATTTATTTTTTTTTCGTTTAGAATAATTTTTCTCAATTTTGAAATAGTTTATTTTATTGAATGGGAAGTTGTTTCATTAAAAAGATCAATAATTGTCATAACTTTTATATTTGATTGAATAACTTTTTTATTTATATCATTTGTATTATTTATTTCTTCTTTAGTTATTTTTTTTAGAAAAGAATATATAATAGGAGATATAAATATAAATCGTTTTATTATATTAGTAGTTATAATGTTATTAATTATTAGCCCTAATTTAATTAGTATTTTATTAGGGTGAGATGTTTTAGGGTTAGTTTCTTACTGTTTAGTAATTTATTATAATAATGTAAAGTCTTAAAATGCAGGAATGTTAACTGTTTTATCTAATCGAATTGGAGATGTAGCTTTATTATTAGCTATTGCTTGGATATTAAATTATGGGAGTTGAAATTTTATTTTTTATTTAGATATAATAAAAAATAATAAAGAAATAATGATTATTGGTAGTTTAATTATATTAGCGGCAATAACAAAAAGAGCTCAAATTCCTTTTTCCTCATGGTTGCCTGCAACAATAGCTGCTCCTACTTCTGTTTCGGCTTTAGTTCATTCTTCAACATTAGTAACAGCTGGGGTTTATTTATTAGTTCGTTTTAATATTTTGTTAGAAAATACTGTATTAGGACAATTTTTATTGTTAATGTCAGGATTAACAATATTTATAGCTGGTTTAGGTGCTAATTTTGAATTTGATTTAAAAAAAATTATTACTTTATCTACATTAAGACAATTAGGGTTAATAATAAGAATTTTGTCAGTAGGTTTTTATAAATTAGCATTTTTTCATTTGTTAACACATGCTTTATTTAAAGCTTTATTATTTATATGTTCTGGATCAATTATTCATAATATAAATAATTCTCAGGATATTCGATTAATAGGTGGGTTAATAATAAGTATGCCACTAACATCTTCTTGTTTTAATGTTGCTAATTTAACTTTATGCGGAATGCCTTTTTTAGCTGGATTTTATTCTAAAGAACTAAAAAACTAAAAATAAAATATAAGAAAATCAAAAAGATTTTGTTATTAATCCTTTAAATAAACAAATTAAAAATGTTTGGATGAATAGTATAAAACCTATAGCTAATGTATGATTTATTTGTATAAATAAAAAATTACAAATTAAAATTAGAGAATATAACATAAGTTGAAAATTTTCAAGAAATAGTTTAATAAAAATATTAATTTTGGAGATTAAGGATAAAGAAATTTCTTTTTCTTGAAATTTTAAAAGATTATTCTTATTTTTATTAAACTATTAAATCTAATGATTATATTTATTTATTGAATATTACCTTTAAATAAACAAATTAAAAATGTTTGGATGAATAGTATAAAACCTATAGCTAATGTATGATTTATTTGTATAAATAAAAAATTACAAATTAAAATTAGAGAATATAACATAAGTTGAAAAATTTCAAGAAATAGTTTAATAAAAATATTAATTTTGGAGATTAAGGATAAAGAAATTTCTTTTTTCTTGAAATTTTAAAAGATTATTCTTATTTTTGATTTACAAGACCAATGTTTTTATTAAACTATTAAATCTAATGATTATATTTATTTATTGAATATTACCAGTAATTTTATTGATAATGGGTTTTTTAATTTTTGTTTATAATAGAAAACATTTGTTATCAATATTATTAAGATAAGAATATATTGTTTTAAGATTATTTATATTTTTATTTATATTTTTAAATATAATAAATTATGAAACTTATTTTAGAATAATATTTTTAACTTTTAGAGTTTGTGAGGGGGCATTAGGATTATCAATTTTAGTTTCTATAATTCGTACACATGGAAATTATTATTTTCAATCATTTAATATTTTACAATGTTAAAAATTTTATTTATATTTTTATTTTCTTTTCCAGTATGTTTTATAAAAAATTCATTTTGGATGGCTCAGAGTTTTTTATTTTTAAATTATTTTATTTTTATTATTATAAATATTTACTCAATATATTGAATAAATATCTCATATTTTTTTATCTATCTTATGGATTTATTTTATTAAGTTTTTGGATTTGTTTTTTGATAATAATAGCTAGAGAAAGAATAATAATAATAATTAATAATTTCAAAAATTTATTTATATTAAATATTTTATTTTTATTATTTTTTTTAATTGTTACGTTTATATCTATAAGATTATTTATATTTTATTTATTTTTTGAAAGAAGATTAATTCCTACATTATTTTTAATTTTAGGATGAGGATATCAACCTGAACGTTTACAAGCTGGAATGTATTTATTATTTTAAACTTTATTAGTATCTTTACCTATATTAATTGGTATTTTTTATTTATATAATCATTTAAATACAATAAATTATTATTTAATAATAAATAAATTTTTTGATAAATTATGATTTATTGTATTTTATTATAATTTTGGCTGGGATTATATTAAAATTAGGTGGATATGGAGTATTACGTATTTTCCCAATTTTACAAATTACGGGATTAAAATTTAATTATATTTGAATTAGAATTAGATTAATTGGTGGGGTTTTAATTAGATTAGTGTGTTTGCGTCAAATTGATTTAAAATCTTTAATTGCTTATTCTTCTGTTGATCATATAGGAATTGTTTTAAGAGGATTAATAACTATAAGATATTGAGGAATATGTGGATCTTTTACTCTAATAATTTCTCATGGGTTATGTTCTTCAGGATTTTTTTGTTTAGCAAATATTTCTTATGAACGATTAGGAAGACGAAGTTTATTAATTAATAAAGGTTTATTAAATTGTATGCCTTCTATTTATTCTTTATCTATTCTATTCTTTATTTTGATTTTTACTTAGATCTGCTAATATAGGAACACCTCCAACTTTAAATTTATTGGGGGAAATTTCTTTATTAAATAGAATTGTTGGGTGATCATGAATTTCAATATTTATGTTAATATTCATTTCATTTTTTAGAGCTGCATATACTTTATTTATATATTCTTATAGACAACACGGACAGATTTATTCTGGGTCTTTTAATTTTAGATCAGGGGTTAATCGGGAATATTTGTTATTATTTTTACATTGATTTCCATTAAATTTATTAATTTTAAAAAGTGATATGTGTATTTTATGGTTATATTTAAATAGTTTATTAAAAATTTTGATTTGTGGTATCAATGATATGAATTTATTCATTTTAAATTATTAAATATTTATCAATTTGTAGAATTATATGTTTATGTTTATTATTAATTTCATTTATTTTTTTTTCGTTTAGAATAATTTTTCTCAATTTTGAAATAGTTTATTTTATTTAATGGGAAGTTGTTTCATTAAAAAGATCAATAATTGTCATAACTTTTATATTTGATTGAATAACTTTTTTATTTATATCATTTGTATTATTTATTTCTTCTTTAGTTATTTTTTATAGAAAAGAATATATAATAGGAGATATAAATATAAATCGTTTTATTATATTAGTAGTTATAATGTTATTAATTATTAGCCCTAATTTAATTAGTATTTTATTGGGGTGAGATGTTTTAGGGTTAGTTTCTTACTGTTTAGTAATTTATTATAATAATGTAAAGTCTTAAAATGCAGGAATGTTAACTGTTTTATCTAATCGAATTGGAGATGTAGCTTTATTATTAGCTATTGCTTGGATATTAAATTATGGGAGTTGAAATTTTATTTTTTATTTAGATAAAATAAAAAATAATAAAGAAATAATGATTATTGGTAGTTTAATTATATTAGCGGCAATAACAAAAAGAGCTCAAATTCCTTTTTCCTCATGGTTGCCTGCAGCAATAGCTGCTCCTACTCCTGTTTCGGCTTTAGTTCATTCTTCAACATTAGTAACAGCTGGGGTTTATTTATTAGTTCGTTTTAATATTTTGTTAGAAAATACTGTATTAGGACAATTTTTATTGTTAATGTCAGGATTAACAATATTTATAGCTGGTTTAGGTGCTAATTTTGAATTTGATTTAAAAAAAATTATTGCTTTATCTACATTAAGACAATTAGGGTTAATAATAAGAATTTTGTCAGTAGGTTTTTATAAATTAGCATTTTTTCATTTGTTAACACATGCTTTATTTAAAGCTTTATTATTTATATGTTCTGGATCAATTATTCATAATATAAATAATTCTCAGGATATTCGATTAATAGGTGGGTTAAGAATAAGTATGCCACTAACATCTTCTTGTTTTAATGTTGCTAATTTAACTTTATGCGGAATGCCTTTTTTAGCTGGATTTTATTCTAAAGAACTAAAAAACTAAAAATAAAATATAAGAAAAACAAAAAGATTTTGTTATTAATCCTTTAAATAAACAAATTAAAAAATTGAAAATTTTCAAGAAATAGTTTAATAAAAATATTAATTTTGGAGATTAAGGATAAAGAAATTTCTTTTTCTTGAAATTTTAAAAGATTATTCTTATTTTTATTAAACTATTAAATCTAATGATTATATTTATTTATTGAATATTACCTTTAAATAAACAAATTAAAAATGTTTGGATGAATAGTATAAAACCTATAGCTAATGTATGATTTATTTGTATAAATAAAAAATTACAAATTAAAATTAGAGAATATAACATAAGTTGAAAAATTTCAAGAAATAGTTTAATAAAAATATTAATTTTGGAGATTAAGGATAAAGAAATTTCTTTTTTCTTGAAATTTTAAAAGATTATTCTTATTTTTGATTTACAAGACCAATGTTTTTATTAAACTATTAAATCTAATGATTATATTTATTTATTGAATATTACCAGTAATTTTATTGATAATGGGTTTTTTAATTTTTGTTTATAATAGAAAACATTTGTTATCAATATTATTAAGATAAGAATATATTGTTTTAAGATTATTTATATTTTTATTTATATTTTTAAATATAATAAATTATGAAACTTATTTTAGAATAATATTTTTAACTTTTAGAGTTTGTGAGGGGGCATTAGGATTATCAATTTTAGTTTCTATAATTCGTACACATGGAAATGATTATTTTCAATCATTTAATATTTTACAATGTTAAAAATTTTATTTATATTTTTATTTTCTTTTCCAGTATGTTTTATAAAAAATTCATTTTGGATGGCTCAGAGTTTTTTATTTTTATTATTATAAATATTTACTCAATATATTGAATAAATATCTCATATTTTTTTATCTATCTTATGGATTTATTTTATTAAGTTTTTGGATTTGTTTTTTGATAATAATAGCTAGAGAAAGAATAATAATAATAATTAATAATTTCAAAAATTTATTTATATTAAATATTTTATTTTTATTATTTTTTTTAATTGTTACGTTTATATCTATAAGATTATTTATATTTTATTTATTTTTTGAAAGAAGATTAATTCCTACATTATTTTTAATTTTAGGATGAGGATATCAACCTGAACGTTTACAAGCTGGAATGTATTTATTATTTTAAACTTTATTAGTATCTTTACCTATATTAATTGGTATTTTTTATTTATATAATCATTTAAATACAATAAATTATTATTTAATAATAAATAAATTTTTTGATAAATTATGATTTATTGTATTTTATTATAATTTTAGCTTTTTTAGTAAAAATACCTATATTTTTAGTTCATTTATGATTGCCAAAAGCTCATGTTGAGGCTCCACTAATAATAATAATAATAATTTTGGCTGGGATTATATTAAAATTAGGTGGATATGGAGTATTACGTATTTTCCCAATTTTACAAATTACGGGATTCAAATTTAATTATATTTGAATTAGAATTAGATTAATTGGTGGGGTTTTAATTAGATTAGTGTGTTTGCGTCAAATTGATTTAAAATCTTTAATTGCTTATTCTTCTGTTGATCATATAGGAATTGTTTTAAGAGGATTAATAACTATAAGATATTGAGGAATATGTGGATCTTTTACTCTAATAATTTCTCATGGGTTATGTTCTTCAGGATTTTTTTGTTTAGCAAATATTTCTTATGAACGATTAGGAAGACGAAGTTTATTAATTAATAAAGGTTTATTAAATTGTATGCCTTCTATTTATTCTTTATCTATTCTATTCTTTATTTTGATTTTTACTTAGATCTGCTAATATAGGAACACCTCCAACTTTAAATTTATTGGGGGAAATTTCTTTATTAAATAGAATTGTTGGGTGATCATGAATTTCAATATTTATGTTAATATTCATTTCATTTTTTAGAGCTGCATATACTTTATTTATATATTCTTATAGACAACACGGACAGATTTATTCTGGGTCTTTTAATTTTAGATCAGGGGTTAATCGGAATATTTGTTATTATTTTTACATTGATTTCCATTAAATTTATTAATTTTAAAAAGTGATATGTGTATTTTATGGTTATATTTAAATAGTTTATTAAAAATTTTGATTTGTGGTATCAATGATATGAATTTATTCATTTTAAATTATTAAATATTTATCAATTTGTAGAATTATATGTTTATGTTTATTATTAATTTCATTTATTTTTTTTTCGTTTAGAATAATTTTTCTCAATTTTGAAATAGTTTATTTTATTTAATGGGAAGTTGTTTCATTAAAAAGATCAATAATTGTCATAACTTTTATATTTGATTGAATAACTTTTTTATTTATATCATTTGTATTATTTATTTCTTCTTTAGTTATTTTTTATAGAAAAGAATATATAATAGGAGATATAAATATAAATCGTTTTATTATATTAGTAGTTATAATGTTATTAATTATTAGCCCTAATTTAATTAGTATTTTATTAGGGTGAGATGTTTTAGGGTTAGTTTCTTACTGTTTAGTAATTTATTATAATAATGTAAAGTCTTAAAATGCAGGAATGTTAACTGTTTTATCTAATCGAATTGGAGATGTAGCTTTATTATTAGCTATTGCTTGGATATTAAATTATGGGAGTTGAAATTTTATTTTTTATTTAGATAAAATAAAAAATAATAAAGAAATAATGATTATTGGTAGTTTAATTATATTAGCGGCAATAACAAAAAGAGCTCAAATTCCTTTTTCCTCATGGTTGCCTGCAGCAATAGCTGCTCCTACTCCTGTTTCGGCTTTAGTTCATTCTTCAACATTAGTAACAGCTGGGGTTTATTTATAAGTTCGTTTTAATATTTTGTTAGAAAATACTGTATTAGGACAATTTTTATTGTTAATGTCAGGATTAACAATATTTATAGCTGGTTTAGGTGCTAATTTTGAATTTGATTTAAAAAAAATTATTGCTTTATCTACATTAAGACAATTTTGTCAGTAGGTTTTTATAAATTAGCATTTTTTCATTTGTTAACACATGCTTTATTTAAAGCTTTATTATTTATATGTTCTGGATCAATTATTCATAATATAAATAATTCTCAGGATATTCGATTAATAGGTGGGTTAAGAATAAGTATGCCACTAACATCTTCTTGTTTTAATGTTGCTAATTTAACTTTATGCGGAATGCCTTTTTTAGTTGGATTTTATTCTAAAGAACTAAAAAACTAAAAATAAAATATAAGAAAAACAAAAAGATTTTGTTATTAATCCTTTAAATAAACAAATTAAAAAATTGAAAATTTTCAAGAAATAGTTTAATAAAAATATTAATTTTGGAGATTAAGGATAAAGAAATTTCTTTTTCTTGAAATTTTAAAAGATTATTCTTATTTTTATTAAACTATTAAATCTAATGATTATATTTATTTATTGAATATTACCTTTAAATAAACAAATTAAAAATGTTTGGATGAATAGTATAAAACCTATAGCTAATGTATGATTTATTTGTATAAATAAAAAATTACAAATTAAAATTAGAGAATATAACATAAGTTGAAAAATTTCAAGAAATAGTTTAATAAAAATATTAATTTTGGAGATTAAGGATAAAGAAATTTCTTTTTTCTTGAAATTTTAAAAGATTATTCTTATTTTTGATTTACAAGAACAATGTTTTTATTAAACTATTAAATCTAATGATTATATTTATTTATTGAATATTACCAGTAATTTTATTGATAATGGGTTTTTAATTTTTGTTTATAATAGAAAACATTTGTTATCAATATTATTAAGATAAGAATATATTGTTTTAAGATTATTTATATTTTTATTTATATTTTTAAATATAATAAATTATGAAACTTATTTTAGAATAATATTTTTAACTTTTAGAGTTTGTGAGGGGGCATTAGGATTATCAATTTTAGTTTCTATAATTCGTACACATGGAAATGATTATTTTCAATCATTTAATATTTTACAATGTTAAAAATTTTATTTATATTTTTATTTTCTTTTCCAGTATGTTTTATAAAAAATTCATTTTGGATGGCTCAGAGTTTTTTATTTTTATTATTATAAATATTTACTCAATATATTGAATAAATATCTCATATTTTTTTATCTATCTTATGGATTTATTTTATTAAGTTTTTGGATTTGTTTTTTGATAATAATAGCTAGAGAAAGAATAATAATAATAATTAATAATTTCAAAAATTTATTTATATTAAATATTTTATTTTTATTATTTTTTTTAATTGTTACGTTTATATCTATAAGATTATTTATATTTTATTTATTTTTTGAAAGAAGATTAATTCCTACATTATTTTTAATTTTAGGATGAGGATATCAACCTGAACGTTTACAAGCTGGAATATATTTATTATTTTAAACTTTATTAGTATCTTTACCTATATTAATTGGTATTTTTTATTTATATAATCATTTAAATACAATAAATTATTATTTAATAATAAATAAATTTTTTGATAAATTATGATTTATTGTATTTTATTATAATTTTAGCTTTTTTAGTAAAAATACCTATATTTTTAGTTCATTTATGATTGCCAAAAGCTCATGTTGAGGCTCCACTAATAATAATAATAATAATTTTGGCTGGGATTATATTAAAATTAGGTGGATATGGAGTATTACGTATTTTCCCAATTTTACAAATTACGGGATTAAAATTTAATTATATTTGAATTAGAATTAGATTAATTGGTGGGGTTTTAATTAGATTAGTGTGTTTGCGTCAAATTGATTTAAAATCTTTAATTGCTTATTCTTCTGTTGCTCATATAGGAATTGTTTTAAGAGGATTAATAACTATAAGATATTGAGGAATATGTGGATCTTTTACTCTAATAATTTCTTATGGGTTATGTTCTTCAGGATTTTTTTGTTTAGCAAATATTTCTTATGAACGATTAGGAAGACGAAGTTTATTAATTAATAAAGGTTTATTAAATTGTATGCCTTCTATTTATTCTTTATCTATTCTATTCTTTATTTTGATTTTTACTTAGATCTGCTAATATAGGAGCACCTCCAACTTTAAATTTATTGGGGGAAATTTCTTTATTAAATAGAATTGTTGGGTGATCATGAATTTCAATATTTATGTTAATATTCATTTCATTTTTTAGAGCTGCATATACTTTATTTATATATTCTTATAGACAACACGGACAGATTTATTCTGGGTCTTTTAATTTTAGATCAGGGGTTAATCGGAATATTTGTTATTATTTTTACATTGATTTCCATTAAATTTATTAATTTTAAAAAGTGATATGTGTATTTTATGGTTATATTTAAATAGTTTATTAAAAATTTTGATTTGTGGTATCAATGATATGAATTTATTCATTTTAAATTATTAAATATTTATCAATTTGTAGAATTATATGTTTATGTTTATTATTAATTTCATTTATTTTTTTTTCGTTTAGAATAATTTTTCTCAATTTTGAAATAGTTTATTTTATTGAATGGGAAGTTGTTTCATTAAAAAGATCAATAATTGTCATAACTTTTATATTTGATTGAATAACTTTTTTATTTATATCATTTGTATTATTTATTTCTTCTTTAGTTATTTTTTATAGAAAAGAATATATAATAGGAGATATAAATATAAATCGTTTTATTATATTAGTAGTTATAATGTTATTAATTATTAGCCCTAATTTAATTAGTATTTTATTAGGGTGAGATGTTTTAGGGTTAGTTTCTTACTGTTTAGTAATTTATTATAATAATGTAAAGTCTTAAAATGCAGGAATGTTAACTGTTTTATCTAATCGAATTGGAGATGTAGCTTTATTATTAGCTATTGCTTGGATATTAAATTATGGGAGTTGAAATTTTATTTTTTATTTAGATAAAATAAAAAATAATAAAGAAATATTGATTATTGGTAGTTTAATTATATTAGCGGCAATAACAAAAAGAGCTCAAATTCCTTTTTCCTCATGGTTGCCTGCAGCAATAGCTGCTCCTACTCCTGTTTCGGCTTTAGTTCATTCTTCAACATTAGTAACATTAGTAACAGTTAAACATTTTATTTATATTTTTATT
The DNA here is from genome assembly GCA_947095585.1 of Nephrocerus scutellatus. Classification (NCBI taxonomy): domain Eukaryota; kingdom Metazoa; phylum Arthropoda; class Insecta; order Diptera; family Pipunculidae; genus Nephrocerus; species Nephrocerus scutellatus. The sequence goes on from OX352764.1 coordinate 56,928,001, forward strand.
TTTTTTTCCAGTATGTTTTATAAAAAATTCATTTTGGATGGCTCAGAGTTTTTTATTTTTAAATTATTTTATTTTTATTATTATAAATATTTACTCAAGATATTGAATAAATATCTCATATTTTTTTATCTATCTTATGGATTTATTTTATTAAGTTTTTGGATTTGTTTTTTGATAATAATAGCTAGAGAAAGAATAATAATAATAATTAATAATTTCAAAAATTTATTTATATTAAATATTTTATTTTTATTATTTTTTTTAATTGTTACGTTTATATCTATAAGATTATTTATATTTTATTTATTTTTTGAAAGAAGATTAATTCCTACATTATTTTTAATTTTAGGATGAGGATATCAACCTGAACGTTTACAAGCTGGAATGTATTTATTATTTTAAACTTTATTAGTATCTTTACCTATATTAATTGGTATTTTTTATTTATATAATCATTTAAATACAATAAATTATTATTTAATAATAAATAAATTTTTTGATAAATTATGATTTATTGTATTTTATTATAATTTTAGCTTTTTTAGTAAAAATACCTATATTTTTAGTTCATTTATGATTGCCAAAAGCTCATGTTGAGGCTCCACTAATAATAATAATAATAATTTTGGCTGGGATTATATTAAAATTAGGTGGATATGGAGTATTACGTATTTTCCCAATTTTACAAATTACGGGATTAAAATTTAATTATATTTGAATTAGAATTAGATTAATTGGTGGGGTTTTAATTAGATTAGTGTGTTTGCGTTAAATTGATTTAAAATCTTTAATTGCTTATTCTTCTGTTGCTCATATAGGAATTGTTTTAAGAGGATTAATAACTATAAGATATTGAGGAATATGTGGATCTTTTACTCTAATAATTTCTCATGGGTTATGTTCTTCAGGATTTTTTTGTTTAGCAAATATTTCTTATGAACGATTAGGAAGACGAAGTTTATTAATTAATAAAGGTTTATTAAATTGTATGCCTTCTATTTATTATTTATCTATTCTATTCTTTATTTTGATTTTTACTTAGATCTGCTAATATAGGAGCACCTCCAACTTTAAATTTATTGGGGGAAATTTCTTTATTAAATAGAATTGTTGGGTGATCATGAATTTCAATATTTATGTTAATATTCATTTCATTTTTTAGAGCTGCATAGACTTTATTTATATATTCTTATAGACAACACGGACAGATTTATTCTGGGTCTTTTAATTTTAGAACAGGGGTTAATCGGAATATTTGTTATTATTTTTACATTGATTTCCATTAAATTTATTAATTTTAAAAAGTGATATGTGTATTTTATGGTTATATTTAAATAGTTTATTAAAAATTTTGATTTGTGGTATCAATGATAAGAATTTATTCATTTTAAATTATTAAATATTTATCAATTTGTAGAATTATATGTTTATGTTTTTTATTAATTTCATTTATTTTTTTTCGTTTAGAATAATTTTTCTCAATTTTGAAATAGTTTATTTTATTGAATGGGAAGTTGTTTCATTAAATAGATCAATAATTGTCATAACTTTTTTATTTGATTGAATAACTTTTTTATTTATATCATTTGTATTATTTATTTCTTCTTTAGTTATTTTTTATAGAAAAGAATATATAATAGGAGATATAAATATAAATCGTTTTATTATATTAGTAGTTATATTTCTTATATCAATAATGTTATTAATTATTAGCCCTAATTTAATTAGTATTTTATTAGGGTGAGATGTTTTAGGGTTAGTTTCTTACTGTTTAGTAATTTATTATAATAATGTAAAGTCTTAAAATGCAGGAATGTTAACTGTTTTATCTAATCGAATTGGAGATGTAGCTTTATTATTAGCTATTGCTTGGATATTAAATTATGGGAGTTGAAATTTTATTTTTTATTTAGATATAATAAAAAATAATAAAGAAATAATGATTATTGGTAGTTTAATTATATTAGCGGCAATAACAAAAAGAGCTCAAATTCCTTTTTCCTCATGGTTGCCTGCAACAATAGCTGCTCCTACTCCTGTTTCGGCTTTAGTTCATTCTTCAACATTAGTAACAGCTGGGGTTTATTTATTAGTTCGTTTTAATATTTTGTTAGAAAATACTGTATTATGACAATTTTTATTGTTAATGTCAGGATTAACAATATTTATAGCTGGTTTAGGTGCTAATTTTGAATTTGATTTAAAAAAAATTATTGCTTTATCTACATTAAGACAATTAGGGTTAATAATAAGAATTTTGTCAGTAGGTTTTTATAAATTAGCATTTTTTCATTTGTTAACACATGCTTTATTTAAAGCTTTATTATTTATATGTTCTGGATCAATTATTCATAATATAAATAATTCTCAGGATATTCGATTAATAGGTGGGTTAAGAATAAGTATGCCACTAACATCTTCTTGTTTTAATGTTGCTAATTTAACTTTTTGCGGAATGCCTTTTTTAGCTGGATTTTATTCTAAAGAACTAAAAAACTAAAAATAAAATATAAGAAAATCAAAAAGATTTTGTTATTAATCCTTTAAATAAACAAATTAAAAATGTTTGGATGAATAGTATAAAACCTATAGCTAATGTATGATTTATTTGTATAAATAAAAAATTACAAATTAAAATTAGAGAATATAACATAAGTTGAAAAATTTCAAGAAATAGTTTAATAAAAATATTAATTTTGGAGATTAAGGATAAAGAAATTTCTTTTTTCTTGAAATTTTAAAAGATTATTCTAATTTTTAATTTACAAGACCAATGTTTTTATTAAACTATTAAATCTAATGATTATATTTATTTATTGAATATTACCAGTAATTTTATTGATAATGGGTTTTTTAATTTTTGTTTATAATAGAAAACATTTGTTATCAATATTATTAAGATAAGAATATATTGTTTTAAGATTATTTATATTTTTATTTATATTTTTAAATATGTTTGGATGAATAGTATAAAACCTATAGCTAATGTATGATTTATTTGTATAAATAAAAAATTACAAATTAAAATTAGAGAATATAACATAAGTTGAAAAATTTCAAGAAATAGTTTAATAAAAATATTAATTTTGGAGATTAAGGATAAAGAAATTTATTTTTTCTTGAAATTTTAAAAGATTATTCTTATTTTTGATTTACAAGACCAATGTTTTTATTAAACTATTAAATCTAATGATTATATTTATTTATTGAATATTACCAGTAATTTTATTGATAATGGGTTTTTTAATTTTTGTTTATAATAGAAAACATTTGTTATCAATATTATTAAGATAAGAATATATTGTTTTAAGATTATTTATATTTTTATTTATATTTTTAAATATAATAAATTATGAAACTTATTTTAGAATAATATTTTTAACTTTTAGAGTTTGTGAGGGGGCATTAGGATTATCAATTTTAGTTTCTATAATTCGTACACATGGAAATGATTATTTTCAATCATTTAATATTTTACAATGTTAAAAATTTTATTTATATTTTTATTTTCTTTTCCAGTATGTTTTATAAAAAATTCATTTTGGATGGCTCAGAGTTTTTTATTTTTAAATTATTTTATTTTTATTATTATAAATATTTACTCAAGATATTGAATAAATATCTCATATTTTTTTATCTATCTTATGGATTTATTTTATTAAGTTTTTGGATTTGTTTTTTGATAATAATAGCTAGAGAAAGAATAATAATAATAATTAATAATTTCAAAAATTTATTTATATTAAATATTTTATTTTTATTATTTTTTTTAATTGTTACGTTTATATCTATAAGATTATTTATATTTTATTTATTTTTTGAAAGAAGATTAATTCCTACATTATTTTTAATTTTAGGATGAGGATATCAACCTGAACGTTTACAAGCTGGAATGTATTTATTATTTTAAACTTTATTAGTATCTTTACCTATATTAATTGGTATTTTTTATTTATATAATCATTTAAATACAATAAATTATTATTTAATAATAAATAAATTTTTTGATAAATTATGATTTATTGTATTTTATTATAATTTTAGCTTTTTTAGTAAAAATACCTATATTTTTTTTTGATTTGTGGTATCAATGATATGAATTTATTCATTTTAAATTATTAAATATTTATCAATTTGTAGAATTATATGTTTATGTTTATTATTAATTTCATTTATTTTTTTTCGTTTAGAATAATTTTTCTCAATTTTGAAATAGTTTATTTTATTGAATGGGAAGTTGTTTCATTAAATAGATCAATAATTGTCATAACTTTTTTATTTGATTGAATAACTTTTTTATTTATATCATTTGTATTATTTATTTCTTCTTTAGTTATTTTTTATAGAAAAGAATATATAATAGGAGATATAAATATAAATCGTTTTATTATATTAGTAGTTTATTTCTTATATCAATAATGTTATTAATTATTAGCCCTAATTTAATTAGTATTTTATTAGGGTGAGATGTTTTAGGGTTAGTTTCTTACTGTTTAGTAATTTATTATAATAATGTAAAGTCTTAAAATGCAGGAATGTTAACTGTTTTATCTAATCGAATTGGAGATGTAGCTTTATTATTAGCTATTGCTTGGATATTAAATTATGGGAGTTGAAATTTTATTTTTTATTTAGATATAATAAAAAATAATAAAGAAATAATGATTATTGGTAGTTTAATTAATAACAAAAAGAGCTCAAATTCCTTTTTCCTCATGGTTGCCTGCAACAATAGCTGCTCCTACTCCTGTTTCGGCTTTAGTTCATTCTTCAACATTAGTAACAGCTGGGGTTTATTTATTAGTTCGTTTTAATATTTTGTTAGAAAATACTGTATTATGACAATTTTTATTGTTAATGTCAGGATTAACAATATTTATAGCTGGTTTAGGTGCTAATTTTGAATTTGATTTAAAAAAAATTATTGCTTTATCTACATTAAGACAATTAGGGTTAATAATAAGAATTTTGTCAGTAGGTTTTTATAAATTAGCATTTTTTCATTTGTTAACACATGCTTTATTTAAAGCTTTATTATTTATATGTTCTGGATCAATTATTCATAATATAAATAATTCTCAGGATATTCGATTAATAGGTGGGTTAAGAATAAGTATGCCACTAACATCTTCTTGTTTTAATGTTGCTAATTTAACTTTTTGCGGAATGCCTTTTTTAGCTGGATTTTATTCTAAAGAACTAAAAAACTAAAAATAAAATATAAGAAAATCAAAAAGATTTTGTTATTAATCCTTTAAATAAACAAATTAAAAATGTTTGGATGAATAGTATAAAACCTATAGCTAATGTATGATTTATTTGTATAAATAAAAAATTACAAATTAAAATTAGAGAATATAACATAAGTTGAAAAATTTCAAGAAATAGTTTAATAAAAATATTAATTTTGGAGATTAAGGATAAAGAAATTTCTTTTTTCTTGAAATTTTAAAAGATTATTCTAATTTTTAATTTACAAGACCAATGTTTTTATTAAACTATTAAATCTAATGATTATATTTATTTATTGAATATTACCAGTAATTTTATTGATAATGGGTTTTTTAATTTTTGTTTATAATAGAAAACATTTGTTATCAATATTATTAAGATAAGAATATATTGTTTTAAGATTATTTATATTTTTATTTATATTTTTAAATATGTTTGGATGAATAGTATAAAACCTATAGCTAATGTATGATTTATTTGTATAAATAAAAAATTACAAATTAAAATTAGAGAATATAACATAAGTTGAAAAATTTCAAGAAATAGTTTAATAAAAATATTAATTTTGGAGATTAAGGATAAAGAAATTTCTTTTTTCTTGAAATTTTAAAAGATTATTCTTATTTTTGATTTACAAGACCAATGTTTTTATTAAACTATTAAATCTAATGATTATATTTATTTATTGAATATTACCAGTAATTTTATTGATAATGGGTTTTTTAATTTTTGTTTATAATAGAAAACATTTGTTATCAATATTATTAAGATAAGAATATATTGTTTTAAGATTATTTATATTTTTATTTATATTTTTAAATATAATAAATTATGAAACTTATTTTAGAATAATATTTTTAACTTTTAGAGTTTGTGAGGGGGCATTAGGATTATCAATTTTAGTTTCTATAATTCGTACACATGGAAATGATTATTTTCAATCATTTAATATTTTACAATGTTAAAAATTTTATTTATATTTTTATTTTCTTTTCCAGTATGTTTTATAAAAAATTCATTTTGGATGGCTCAGAGTTTTTTATTTTTAAATTATTTTATTTTTATTATTATAAATATTTACTCAAGATATTGAATAAATATCTCATATTTTTTTATCTATCTTATGGATTTATTTTATTAAGTTTTTGGATTTGTTTTTTGATAATAATAGCTAGAGAAAGAATAATAATAATAATTAATAATTTCAAAAATTTATTTATATTAAATATTTTATTTTTATTATTTTTTTTAATTGTTACGTTTATATCTATAAGATTATTTATATTTTATTTATTTTTTGAAAGAAGATTAATTCCTACATTATTTTTAATTTTAGGATGAGGATATCAACCTGAACGTTTACAAGCTGGAATGTATTTATTATTTTAAACTTTATTAGTATCTTTACCTATATTAATTGGTATTTTTTATTTATATAATCATTTAAATACAATAAATTATTATTTAATAATAAATAAATTTTTTGATAAATTATGATTTATTGTATTTTATTATAATATTAATAAAATTATAATATTAATATTATAATAATTTTTAGTAAAAATACCTATATTTTTTTTTGATTTGTGGTATCAATGATATGAATTTATTCATTTTAAATTATTAAATATTTATCAATTTGTAGAATTATATGTTTATGTTTATTATTAATTTCATTTATTTTTTTTCGTTTAGAATAATTTTTCTCAATTTTGAAATAGTTTATTTTATTGAATGGGAAGTTGTTTCATTAAATAGATCAATAATTGTCATAACTTTTTTATTTGATTGAATAACTTTTTTATTTATATCATTTGTATTATTTATTTCTTCTTTAGTTATTTTTTATAGAAAAGAATATATAATAGGAGATATAAATATAAATCGTTTTATTATATTAGTAGTTATATTTCTTATATCAATAATGTTATTAATTATTAGCCCTAATTTAATTAGTATTTTATTAGGGTGAGATGTTTTAGGGTTAGTTTCTTACTGTTTAGTAATTTATTATAATAATGTAAAGTCTTAAAATGCAGGAATGTTAACTGTTTTATCTAATCGAATTGGAGATGTAGCTTTATTATTAGCTATTGCTTGGATATTAAATTATGGGAGTTGAAATTTTATTTTTTATTTAGATATAATAAAAAATAATAAAGAAATAATGATTATTGGTAGTTTAATTATATTAGCGGCAATAACAAAAAGAGCTCAAATTCCTTTTTCCTCATGGTTGCCTGCAACAATAGCTGCTCCTACTCCTGTTTCGGCTTTAGTTCATTCTTCAACATTAGTAACAGCTGGGGTTTATTTATTAGTTCGTTTTAATATTTTGTTAGAAAATACTGTATTATGACAATTTTTATTGTTAATGTCAGGATTAACAATATTTATAGCTGGTTTAGGTGCTAATTTTGAATTTGATTTAAAAAAAATTATTGCTTTATCTACATTAAGACAATTAGGGTTAATAATAAGAATTTTGTAAGTAGGTTTTTATAAATTAGCATTTTTTCATTTGTTAACACATGCTTTATTTAAAGCTTTATTATTTATATGTTCTGGATCAATTATTCATAATATAAATAATTCTCAGGATATTCGATTAATAGGTGGGTTAAGAATAAGTATGCAACTAACATCTTCTTGTTTTAATGTTGCTAATTTAACTTTTTGCGGAATGCCTTTTTTAGCTGGATTTTATTTTAAAGAACTAAAAAACTAAAAATAAAATATAAGAAAATCAAAAAGATTTTGTTATTAATCCTTTAAATAAACAAATTAAAAATGTTTGGATGAATAGTATAAAACCTATAGCTAATGTATGATTTATTTGTATAAATAAAAAATTACAAATTAAAATTAGAGAATATAACATAAGTTGAAAAATTTCAAGAAATAGTTTAATAAAAATATTAATTTTGGAGATTAAGGATAAAGAAATTTCTTTTTTCTTGAAATTTTAAAAGATTATTCTAATTTTTAATTTACAAGACCAATGTTTTTATTAAACTATTAAATCTAATTATTATATTTATTTATTGAATATTACCAGTAATTTTATTGATAATGGGTTTTTTAATTTTTGTTTATAATAGAAAACATTTGTTATCAATATTATTAAGATAAGAATATATTGTTTTAAGATTATTTATATTTTTATTTATATTTTTAAATATGTTTGGATGAATAGTATAAAACCTATAGCTAATGTATGATTTATTTGTATAAATAAAAAATTACAAATTAAAATTAGAGAATATAACATAAGTTGAAAAATTTCAAGAAATAGTTTAATAAAAATATTAATTTTGGAGATTAAGGATAAAGAAATTTCTTTTTTCTTGAAATTTTAAAAGATTATTCTTATTTTTGATTTACAAGACCAATGTTTTTATTAAACTATTAAATCTAATGATTATATTTATTTATTGAATATTACCAGTAATTTTATTGATAATGGGTTTTTTAATTTTTGTTTATAATAGAAAACATTTGTTATCAATATTATTAAGATAAGAATATATTGTTTTAAGATTATTTATATTTTTATTTATATTTTTAAATATAATAAATTATGAAACTTATTTTAGAATAATATTTTTAACTTTTAGAGTTTGTGAGGGGGCATTAGGATTATCAATTTTAGTTTCTATAATTCGTACACATGGAAATGATTATTTTCAATCATTTAATATTTTACAATGTTAAAAATTTTATTTATATTTTTATTTTCTTTTCCAGTATGTTTTATAAAAAATTCATTTTGGATGGCTCAGAGTTTTTTATTTTTAAATTATTTTATTTTTATTATTATAAATATTTACTCAAGATATTGAATAAATATCTCATATTTTTTTATCTATCTTATGGATTTATTTTATTAAGTTTTTGGATTTGTTTTTTGATAATAATAGCTAGAGAAAGAATAATAATAATAATTAATAATTTCAAAAATTTATTTATATTAAATATTTTATTTTTATTATTTTTTTTAATTGTTACGTTTATATCTATAAGATTATTTATATTTTATTTATTTTTTGAAAGAAGATTAATTCCTACATTATTTTTAATTTTAGGATGAGGATATCAACCTGAACGTTTACAAGCTGGAATGTATTTATTATTTTAAACTTTATTAGTATCTTTACCTATATTAATTGGTATTTTTTATTTATATAATCATTTAAATACAATAAATTATTATTTAATAATAAATAAATTTTTTGATAAATTATGATTTATTGTATTTTATTATAATATTAATAAAATTATAATATTAATATTATAATAATTTTTAGTAAAAATACCTATATTTTTTTTTGATTTGTGGTATCAATGATATGAATTTATTCATTTTAAATTATTAAATATTTATCAATTTGTAGAATTATATGTTTATGTTTATTATTAATTTCATTTATTTTTTTTCGTTTAGAATAATTTTTCTCAATTTTGAAATAGTTTATTTTATTGAATGGGAAGTTGTTTCATTAAATAGATCAATAATTGTCATAACTTTTTTATTTGATTGAATAACTTTTTTATTTATATCATTTGTATTATTTATTTCTTCTTTAATTATTTTTTATAGAAAAGAATATATAATAGGAGATATAAATATAAATCGTTTTATTATATTAGTAGTTATATTTCTTATATCAATAATGTTATTAATTATTAGCCCTAATTTAATTAGTATTTTATTAGGGTGAGATGTTTTAGGGTTAGTTTCTTACTGTTTAGTAATTTATTATAATAATGTAAAGTCTTAAAATGCAGGAATGTTAACTGTTTTATCTAATCGAATTGGAGATGTAGCTTTATTATTAGCTATTGCTTGGATATTAAATTATGGGAGTTGAAATTTTATTTTTTATTTAGATATAATAAAAAATAATAAAGAAATAATGATTATTGGTAGTTTAATTATATTAGCGGCAATAACAAAAAGAGCTCAAATTCCTTTTTCCTCATGGTTGCCTGCAACAATAGCTGCTCCTACTCCTGTTTCGGCTTTAGTTCATTCTTCAACATTAGTAACAGCTGGGGTTTATTTATTAGTTCGTTTTAATATTTTGTTAGAAAATACTGTATTATGACAATTTTTATTGTTAATGTCAGGATTAACAATATTTATAGCTGGTTTAGGTGCTAATTTTGAATTTGATTTAAAAAAAATTATTGCTTTATCTACATTAAGACAATTAGGGTTAATAATAAGAATTTTGTAAGTAGGTTTTTATAAATTAGCATTTTTTCATTTGTTAACACATGCTTTATTTAAAGCTTTATTATTTATATGTTCTGGATCAATTATTCATAATATAAATAATTCTCAGGATATTCGATTAATAGGTGGGTTAAGAATAAGTATGCAACTAACATCTTCTTGTTTTAATGTTGCTAATTTAACTTTTTGCGGAATGCCTTTTTTAGCTGGATTTTATTTTAAAGAACTAAAAAACTAAAAATAAAATATAAGAAAATCAAAAAGATTTTGTTATTAATCCTTTAAATAAACAAATTAAAAATGTTTGGATGAATAGTATAAAACCTATAGCTAATGTATGATTTATTTGTATAAATAAAAAATTACAAATTAAAATTAGAGAATATAACATAAGTTGAAAAATTTCAAGAAATAGTTTAATAAAAATATTAATTTTGGAGATTAAGGATAAAGAAATTTCTTTTTTCTTGAAATTTTAAAAGATTATTCTAATTTTTAATTTACAAGACCAATGTTTTTATTAAACTATTAAATCTAATTATTATATTTATTTATTGAATATTACCAGTAATTTTATTGATAATGGGTTTTTTAATTTTTGTTTATAATAGAAAACATTTGTTATCAATATTATTAAGATAAGAATATATTGTTTTAAGATTATTTATATTTTTATTTATATTTTTAAATATGTTTGGATGAATAGTATAAAACCTATAGCTAATGTATGATTTATTTGTATAAATAAAAAATTACAAATTAAAATTAGAGAATATAACATAAGTTGAAAAATTTCAAGAAATAGTTTAATAAAAATATTAATTTTGGAGATTAAGGATAAAGAAATTTCTTTTTTCTTGAAATTTTAAAAGATTATTCTTATTTTTGATTTACAAGACCAATGTTTTTATTAAACTATTAAATCTAATGATTATATTTATTTATTGAATATTACCAGTAATTTTATTGATAATGGGTTTTTTAATTTTTGTTTATAATAGAAAACATTTGTTATCAATATTATTAAGATAAGAATATATTGTTTTAAGATTATTTATATTTTTATTTATATTTTTAAATATAATAAATTATGAAACTTATTTTAGAATAATATTTTTAACTTTTAGAGTTTGTGAGGGGGCATTAGGATTATCAATTTTAGTTTCTATAATTCGTACACATGGAAATGATTATTTTCAATCATTTAATATTTTACAATGTTAAAAATTTTATTTATATTTTTATTTTCTTTTCCAGTATGTTTTATAAAAAATTCATTTTGGATGGCTCAGAGTTTTTTATTTTTAAATTATTTTATTTTTATTATTATAAATATTTACTCAAGATATTGAATAAATATCTCATATTTTTTTATCTATCTTATGGATTTATTTTATTAAGTTTTTGGATTTGTTTTTTGATAATAATAGCTAGAGAAAGAATAATAATAATAATTAATAATTTCAAAAATTTATTTATATTAAATATTTTATTTTTATTATTTTTTTTAATTGTTACGTTTATATCTATAAGATTATTTATATTTTATTTATTTTTTGAAAGAAGATTAATTCCTACATTATTTTTAATTTTAGGATGAGGATATCAACCTGAACGTTTACAAGCTGGAATGTATTTATTATTTTAAACTTTATTAGTATCTTTACCTATATTAATTGGTATTTTTTATTTATATAATCATTTAAATACAATAAATTATTATTTAATAATAAATAAATTTTTTGATAAATTATGATTTATTGTATTTTATTATAATATTAATAAAATTATAATATTAATATTATAATAATTTTTAGTAAAAATACCTATATTTTTTTTTGATTTGTGGTATCAATGATATGAATTTATTCATTTTAAATTATTAAATATTTATCAATTTGTAGAATTATATGTTTATGTTTATTATTAATTTCATTTATTTTTTTTCGTTTAGAATAATTTTTCTCAATTTTGAAATAGTTTATTTTATTGAATGGGAAGTTGTTTCATTAAATAGATCAATAATTGTCATAACTTTTTTATTTGATTGAATAACTTTTTTATTTATATCATTTGTATTATTTATTTCTTCTTTAGTTATTTTTTATAGAAAAGAATATATAATAGGAGATATAAATATAAATCGTTTTATTATATTAGTAGTTATATTTCTTATATCAATAATGTTATTAATTATTAGCCCTAATTTAATTAGTATTTTATTAGGGTGAGATGTTTTAGGGTTAGTTTCTTACTGTTTAGTAATTTATTATAATAATGTAAAGTCTTAAAATGCAGGAATGTTAACTGTTTTATCTAATCGAATTGGAGATGTAGCTTTATTATTAGCTATTGCTTGGATATTAAATTATGGGAGTTGAAATTTTATTTTTTATTTAGATATAATAAAAAATAATAAAGAAATAATGATTATTGGTAGTTTAATTATATTAGCGGCAATAACAAAAAGAGCTCAAATTCCTTTTTCCTCATGGTTGCCTGCAACAATAGCTGCTCCTACTCCTGTTTCGGCTTTAGTTCATTCTTCAACATTAGTAACAGCTGGGGTTTATTTATTAGTTCGTTTTAATATTTTGTTAGAAAATACTGTATTATGACAATTTTTATTGTTAATGTCAGGATTAACAATATTTATAGCTGGTTTAGGTGCTAATTTTGAATTTGATTTAAAAAAAATTATTGCTTTATCTACATTAAGACAATTAGGGTTAATAATAAGAATTTTGTAAGTAGGTTTTTATAAATTAGCATTTTTTCATTTGTTAACACATGCTTTATTTAAAGCTTTATTATTTATATGTTCTGGATCAATTATTCATAATATAAATAATTCTCAGGATATTCGATTAATAGGTGGGTTAAGAATAAGTATGCAACTAACATCTTCTTGTTTTAATGTTGCTAATTTAACTTTTTGCGGAATGCCTTTTTTAGCTGGATTTTATTTTAAAGAACTAAAAAACTAAAAATAAAATATAAGAAAATCAAAAAGATTTTGTTATTAATCCTTTAAATAAACAAATTAAAAATGTTTGGATGAATAGTATAAAACCTATAGCTAATGTATGATTTATTTGTATAAATAAAAAATTACAAATTAAAATTAGAGAATATAACATAAGTTGAAAAATTTCAAGAAATAGTTTAATAAAAATATTAATTTTGGAGATTAAGGATAAAGAAATTTCTTTTTTCTTGAAATTTTAAAAGATTATTCTAATTTTTAATTTACAAGACCAATGTTTTTATTAAACTATTAAATCTAATTATTATATTTATTTATTGAATATTACCAGTAATTTTATTGATAATGGGTTTTTTAATTTTTGTTTATAATAGAAAACATTTGTTATCAATATTATTAAGATAAGAATATATTGTTTTAAGATTATTTATATTTTTATTTATATTTTTAAATATGTTTGGATGAATAGTATAAAACCTATAGCTAATGTATGATTTATTTGTATAAATAAAAAATTACAAATTAAAATTAGAGAATATAACATAAGTTGAAAAATTTCAAGAAATAGTTTAATAAAAATATTAATTTTGGAGATTAAGGATAAAGAAATTTCTTTTTTCTTGAAATTTTAAAAGATTATTCTTATTTTTGATTTACAAGACCAATGTTTTTATTAAACTATTAAATCTAATGATTATATTTATTTATTGAATATTACCAGTAATTTTATTGATAATGGGTTTTTTAATTTTTGTTTATAATAGAAAACATTTGTTATCAATATTATTAAGATAAGAATATATTGTTTTAAGATTATTTATATTTTTATTTATATTTTTAAATATAATAAATTATGAAACTTATTTTAGAATAATATTTTTAACTTTTAGAGTTTGTGAGGGGGCATTAGGATTATCAATTTTAGTTTCTATAATTCGTACACATGGAAATGATTATTTTCAATCATTTAATATTTTACAATGTTAAAAATTTTATTTATATTTTTATTTTCTTTTCCAGTATGTTTTATAAAAAATTCATTTTGGATGGCTCAGAGTTTTTTATTTTTAAATTATTTTATTTTTATTATTATAAATATTTACTCAAGATATTGAATAAATATCTCATATTTTTTTATCTATCTTATGGATTTATTTTATTAAGTTTTTGGATTTGTTTTTTGATAATAATAGCTAGAGAAAGAATAATAATAATAATTAATAATTTCAAAAATTTATTTATATTAAATATTTTATTTTTATTATTTTTTTTAATTGTTACGTTTATATCTATAAGATTATTTATATTTTATTTATTTTTTGAAAGAAGATTAATTCCTACATTATTTTTAATTTTAGGATGAGGATATCAACCTGAACGTTTACAAGCTGGAATGTATTTATTATTTTAAACTTTATTAGTATCTTTACCTATATTAATTGGTATTTTTTATTTATATAATCATTTAAATACAATAAATTATTATTTAATAATAAATAAATTTTTTGATAAATTATGATTTATTGTATTTTATTATAATATTAATAAAATTATAATATTAATATTATAATAATTTTTAGTAAAAATACCTATATTTTTTTTTGATTTGTGGTATCAATGATATGAATTTATTCATTTTAAATTATTAAATATTTATCAATTTGTAGAATTATATGTTTATGTTTATTATTAATTTCATTTATTTTTTTTCGTTTAGAATAATTTTTCTCAATTTTGAAATAGTTTATTTTATTGAATGGGAAGTTGTTTCATTAAATAGATCAATAATTGTCATAACTTTTTTATTTGATTGAATAACTTTTTTATTTATATCATTTGTATTATTTATTTCTTCTTTAGTTATTTTTTATAGAAAAGAATATATAATAGGAGATATAAATATAAATCGTTTTATTATATTAGTAGTTATATTTCTTATATCAATAATGTTATTAATTATTAGCCCTAATTTAATTAGTATTTTATTAGGGTGAGATGTTTTAGGGTTAGTTTCTTACTGTTTAGTAATTTATTATAATAATGTAAAGTCTTAAAATGCAGGAATGTTAACTGTTTTATCTAATCGAATTGGAGATGTAGCTTTATTATTAGCTATTGCTTGGATATTAAATTATGGGAGTTGAAATTTTATTTTTTATTTAGATATAATAAAAAATAATAAAGAAATAATGATTATTGGTAGTTTAATTATATTAGCGGCAATAACAAAAAGAGCTCAAATTCCTTTTTCCTCATGGTTGCCTGCAACAATAGCTGCTCCTACTCCTGTTTCGGCTTTAGTTCATTCTTCAACATTAGTAACAGCTGGGGTTTATTTATTAGTTCGTTTTAATATTTTGTTAGAAAATACTGTATTATGACAATTTTTATTGTTAATGTCAGGATTAACAATATTTATAGCTGGTTTAGGTGCTAATTTTGAATTTGATTTAAATTATTGCTTTATACTTAGTTTAATAGTTAATATATAGTTTAATTATATTAGCGGCAATAACAAAAAGAGCTCAAATTCCTTTTTCCTCATGGTTGCCTGCAACAATAGCTGCTCCTACTCCTGTTTCGGCTTTAGTTCATTCTTCAACATTAGTAACAGCTGGGGTTTATTTATTAGTTCGTTTTAATATTTTGTTAGAAAATACTGTATTATGACAATTTTTATTGTTAATGTCAGGATTAACAATATTTATAGCTGGTTTAGGTGCTAATTTTGAATTTGATTTAAAAAAAATTATTGCTTTATCTACATTAAGACAATTAGGGTTAATAATAAGAATTTTGTAAGTAGGTTTTTATAAATTAGCATTTTTTCATTTGTTAACACATGCTTTATTTAAAGCTTTATTATTTATATGTTCTGGATCAATTATTCATAATATAAATAATTCTCAGGATATTCGATTAATAGGTGGGTTAAGAATAAGTATGCAACTAACATCTTCTTGTTTTAATGTTGCTAATTTAACTTTTTGCGGAATGCCTTTTTTAGCTGGATTTTATTTTAAAGAACTAAAAAACTAAAAATAAAATATAAGAAAATCAAAAAGATTTTGTTATTAATCCTTTAAATAAACAAATTAAAAATGTTTGGATGAATAGTATAAAACCTATAGCTAATGTATGATTTATTTGTATAAATAAAAAATTACAAATTAAAATTAGAGAATATAACATAAGTTGAAAAATTTCAAGAAATAGTTTAATAAAAATATTAATTTTGGAGATTAAGGATAAAGAAATTTCTTTTTTCTTGAAATTTTAAAAGATTATTCTAATTTTTAATTTACAAGACCAATGTTTTTATTAAACTATTAAATCTAATGATTATATTTATTTATTGAATATTACCAGTAATTTTATTGATAATGGGTTTTTTAATTTTTGTTTATAATAGAAAATATTTGTTATCAATATTATTAAGATAAGAATATATTGTTTTAAGATTATTTATATTTTTATTTATATTTTTAAATATGTTTGGATGAATAGTATAAAACCTATAGCTAATGTATGATTTATTTGTATAAATAAAAAATTACAAATTAAAATTAGAGAATATAACATAAGTTGAAAAATTTCAAGAAATAGTTTAATAAAAATATTAATTTTGGAGATTAAGGATAAAGAAATTTATTTTTTCTTGAAATTTTAAAAGATTATTCTTATTTTTGATTTACAAGACCAATGTTTTTATTAAACTATTAAATCTAATGATTATATTTATTTATTGAATATTACCAGTAATTTTATTGATAATGGGTTTTTTAATTTTTGTTTATAATAGAAAACATTTGTTATCAATATTATTAAGATAAGAATATATTGTTTTAAGATTATTTATATTTTTATTTATATTTTTAAATATAATAAATTATGAAACTTATTTTAGAATAATATTTTTAACTTTTAGAGTTTGTGAGGGGGCATTAGGATTATCAATTTTAGTTTCTATAATTCGTACACATGGAAATGATTATTTTCAATCATTTAATATTTTACAATGTTAAAAATTTTATTTATATTTTTATTTTCTTTTCCAGTATGTTTTATAAAAAATTCATTTTGGATGGCTCAGAGTTTTTTATTTTTAAATTATTTTATTTTTATTATTATAAATATTTACTCAAGATATTGAATAAATATCTCATATTTTTTTATCTATCTTATGGATTTATTTTATTAAGTTTTTGGATTTGTTTTTTGATAATAATAGCTAGAGAAAGAATAATAATAATAATTAATAATTTCAAAAATTTATTTATATTAAATATTTTATTTTTATTATTTTTTTTAATTGTTACGTTTATATCTATAAGATTATTTATATTTTATTTATTTTTTGAAAGAAGATTAATTCCTACATTATTTTTAATTTTAGGATGAGGATATCAACCTGAACGTTTACAAGCTGGAATGTATTTATTATTTTAAACTTTATTAGTATCTTTACCTATATTAATTGGTATTTTTTATTTATATAATCATTTAAATACAATAAATTATTATTTAATAATAAATAAATTTTTGATAAATTATGATTTATTGTATTTTATTATAATTTTAGCTTTTTTAGTAAAAATACCTATATTTTTTTTTGATTTGTGGTATCAATGATATGAATTTATTCATTTTAAATTATTAAATATTTATCAATTTGTAGAATTATATGTTTATGTTTATTATTAATTTCATTTATTTTTTTTCGTTTAGAATAATTTTTCTCAATTTTGAAATAGTTTATTTTATTGAATGGGAAGTTGTTTCATTAAATAGATCAATAATTGTCATAACTTTTTTATTTGATTGAATAACTTTTTTATTTATATCATTTGTATTATTTATTTCTTCTTTAGTTATTTTTTATAGAAAAGAATATATAATAGGAGATATAAATATAAATCGTTTTATTATATTAGTAGTTTATTTCTTATATCAATAATGTTATTAATTATTAGCCCTAATTTAATTAGTATTTTATTAGGGTGAAATGTTTTAGGGTTAGTTTCTTACTGTTTAGTAATTTATTATAATAATGTAAAGTCTTAAAATGCAGGAATGTTAACTGTTTTATCTAATCGAATTGGAGATGTAGCTTTATTATTAGCTATTGCTTGGATATTAAATTATGGGAGTTGAAATTTTATTTTTTATTTAGATATAATAAAAAATAATAAAGAAATAATGATTATTGGTAGTTTAATTAATAACAAAAAGAGCTCAAATTCCTTTTTCCTCATGGTTGCCTGCAACAATAGCTGCTCCTACTCCTGTTTCGGCTTTAGTTCATTCTTCAACATTAGTAACAGCTGGGGTTTATTTATTAGTTCGTTTTAATATTTTGTTAGAAAATACTGTATTATGACAATTTTTATTGTTAATGTCAGGATTAACTATATTTATAGCTGGTTTAGGTGCTAATTTTGAATTTGATTTAAAAAAAATTATTGCTTTATCTACATTAAGACAATTAGGGTTAATAATAAGAATTTTGTCAGTAGGTTTTTATAAATTAGCATTTTTTCATTTGTTAACACATGCTTTATTTAAAGCTTTATTATTTATATGTTCTGGATCAATTATTCATAATATAAATAATTCTCAGGATATTCGATTAATAGGTGGGTTAAGAATAAGTATGCCACTAACATCTTCTTGTTTTAATGTTGCTAATTTAACTTTTTGCGGAATGCCTTTTTTAGCTGGATTTTATTCTAAAGAACTAAAAAACTAAAAATAAAATATAAGAAAATCAAAAAGATTTTGTTATTAATCCTTTAAATAAACAAATTAAAAATGTTTGGATGAATAGTATAAAACCTATAGCTAATGTATGATTTATTTGTATAAATAAAAAATTACAAATTAAAATTAGAGAATATAACATAAGTTGAAAAATTTCAAGAAATAGTTTAATAAAAATATTAATTTTGGAGATTAAGGATAAAGAAATTTCTTTTTTCTTGAAATTTTAAAAGATTATTCTAATTTTTAATTTACAAGACCAATGTTTTTATTAAACTATTAAATCTAATGATTATATTTATTTATTGAATATTACCAGTAATTTTATTGATAATGGGTTTTTTAATTTTTGTTTATAATAGAAAACATTTGTTATCAATATTATTAAGATAAGAATATATTGTTTTAAGATTATTTATATTTTTATTTATATTTTTAAATATGTTTGGATGAATAGTATAAAACCTATAGCTAATGTATGATTTATTTGTATAAATAAAAAATTACAAATTAAAATTAGAGAATATAACATAAGTTGAAAAATTTCAAGAAATAGTTTAATAAAAATATTAATTTTGGAGATTAAGGATAAAGAAATTTCTTTTTTCTTGAAATTTTAAAAGATTATTCTTATTTTTGATTTACAAGACCAATGTTTTTATTAAACTATTAAATCTAATGATTATATTTATTTATTGAATATTACCAGTAATTTTATTGATAATGGGTTTTTTAATTTTTGTTTATAATAGAAAACATTTGTTATCAATATTATTAAGATAAGAATATATTGTTTTAAGATTATTTATATTTTTATTTATATTTTTAAATATAATAAATTATGAAACTTATTTTAGAATAATATTTTTAACTTTTAGAGTTTGTGAGGGGGCATTAGGATTATCAATTTTAGTTTCTATAATTCGTACACATGGAAATGATTATTTTCAATCATTTAATATTTTACAATGTTAAAAATTTTATTTATATTTTTATTTTCTTTTCCAGTATGTTTTATAAAAAATTCATTTTGGATGGCTCAGAGTTTTTTATTTTTAAATTATTTTATTTTTATTATTATAAATATTTACTCAAGATATTGAATAAATATCTCATATTTTTTTATCTATCTTATGGATTTATTTTATTAAGTTTTTGGATTTGTTTTTTGATAATAATAGCTAGAGAAAGAATAATAATAATAATTAATAATTTCAAAAATTTATTTATATTAAATATTTTATTTTTATTATTTTTTTTAATTGTTACGTTTATATCTATAAGATTATTTATATTTTATTTATTTTTTGAAAGAAGATTAATTCCTACATTATTTTTAATTTTAGGATGAGGATATCAACCTGAACGTTTACAAGCTGGAATGTATTTATTATTTTAAACTTTATTAGTATCTTTACCTATATTAATTGGTATTTTTTATTTATATAATCATTTAAATACAATAAATTATTATTTAATAATAAATAAATTTTTTGATAAATTATGATTTATTGTATTTTATTATAATATTAATATTATAATAATTTTTAGTAAAAATACCTATATTTTTTTTTGATTTGTGGTATCAATGATATGAATTTATTCATTTTAAATTATTAAATATTTATCAATTTGTAGAATTATATGTTTATGTTTATTATTAATTTCATTTATTTTTTTTCGTTTAGAATAATTTTTCTCAATTTTGAAATAGTTTATTTTATTGAATGGGAAGTTGTTTCATTAAATAGATCAATAATTGTCATAACTTTTTTATTTGATTGAATAACTTTTTTATTTATATCATTTGTATTATTTATTTCTTCTTTAGTTATTTTTTATAGAAAAGAATATATAATAGGAGATATAAATATAAATCGTTTTATTATATTAGTAGTTATATTTCTTATATCAATAATGTTATTAATTATTAGCCCTAATTTAATTAGTATTTTATTAGGGTGAGATGTTTTAGGGTTAGTTTCTTACTGTTTAGTAATTTATTATAATAATGTAAAGTCTTAAAATGCAGGAATGTTAACTGTTTTATCTAATCGAATTGGAGATGTAGCTTTATTATTAGCTATTGCTTGGATATTAAATTATGGGAGTTGAAATTTTATTTTTTATTTAGATATAATAAAAAATAATAAAGAAATAATGATTATTGGTAGTTTAATTATATTAGCGGCAATAACAAAAAGAGCTCAAATTCCTTATTCCTCATGGTTGCCTGCAACAATAGCTGCTCCTACTCCTGTTTCGGCTTTAGTTCATTCTTCAACATTAGTAACAGCTGGGGTTTATTTATTAGTTCGTTTTAATATTTTGTTAGAAAATACTGTATTATGACAATTTTTATTGTTAATGTCAGGATTAACAATATTTATAGCTGGTTTAGGTGCTAATTTTGAATTTGATTTAAAAAAAATTATTGCTTTATCTACATTAAGACAATTAGGGTTAATAATAAGAATTTTGTAAGTAGGTTTTTATAAATTAGCATTTTTTCATTTGTTAACACATGCTTTATTTAAAGCTTTATTATTTATATGTTCTGGATCAATTATTCATAATATAAATAATTCTCAGGATATTCGATTAATAGGTGGGTTAAGAATAAGTATGCAACTAACATCTTCTTGTTTTAATGTTGCTAATTTAACTTTTTGCGGAATGCCTTTTTTAGCTGGATTTTATTTTAAAGAACTAAAAAACTAAAAATAAAATATAAGAAAATCAAAAAGATTTTGTTATTAATCCTTTAAATAAACAAATTAAAAATGTTTGGATGAATAGTATAAAACCTATAGCTAATGTATGATTTATTTGTATAAATAAAAAATTACAAATTAAAATTAGAGAATATAATATAAGTTGAAAAATTTCAAGAAATAGTTTAATAAAAATATTAATTTTGGAGATTAAGGATAAAGAAATTTCTTTTTTCTTGAAATTTTAAAAGATTATTCTAATTTTTAATTTACAAGACCAATGTTTTTATTAAAATATTAAATCTAATGATTATATTTATTTATTGAATATTACAAGTAATTTTATTGATAATGGGTTTTTTAATTTTTGTTTATAATAGAAAACATTTGTTATCAATATTATTAAGATAAGAATATATTGTTTTAAGATTATTTATATTTTTATTTATATTTTTAAATATGTTTGGATGAATAGTATAAAACCTATAGCTAATGTATGATTTATTTGTATAAATAAAAAATTACAAATTAAAATTAGAGAATATAACATAAGTTGAAAAATTTCAAGAAATAGTTTAATAAAAATATTAATTTTGGAGATTAAGGATAAAGAAATTTATTTTTTCTTGAAATTTTAAAAGATTATTCTTATTTTTGATTTACAAGACCAATGTTTTTATTAAACTATTAAATCTAATGATTATATTTATTTATTGAATATTACCAGTAATTTTATTGATAATGGGTTTTTTAATTTTTGTTTATAATAGAAAACATTTGTTATCAATATTATTAAGATAAGAATATATTGTTTTAAGATTATTTATATTTTTATTTATATTTTTAAATATAATAAATTATGAAACTTATTTTAGAATAATATTTTTAACTTTTAGAGTTTGTGAGGGGGCATTAGGATTATCAATTTTAGTTTCTATAATTCGTACACATGGAAATGATTATTTTCAATCATTTAATATTTTACAATGTTAAAAATTTTATTTATATTTTTATTTTCTTTTCCAGTATGTTTTATAAAAAATTCATTTTGGATGGCTCAGAGTTTTTTATTTTTAAATTATTTTATTTTTATTATTATAAATATTTACTCAAGATATTGAATAAATATCTCATATTTTTTTATCTATCTTATGGATTTATTTTATTAAGTTTTTGGATTTGTTTTTTGATAATAATAGCTAGAGAAAGAATAATAATAATAATTAATAATTTCAAAAATTTATTTATATTAAATATTTTATTTTTATTATTTTTTTTAATTGTTACGTTTATATCTATAAGATTATTTATATTTTATTTATTTTTTGAAAGAAGATTAATTCCTACATTATTTTTAATTTTAGGATGAGGATATCAACCTGAACGTTTACAAGCTGGAATGTATTTATTATTTTAAACTTTATTAGTATCTTTACCTATATTAATTGGTATTTTTTATTTATATAATCATTTAAATACAATAAATTATTATTTAATAATAAATAAATTTTTTGATAAATTATGATTTATTGTATTTTATTATAATATTAATAAAATTATAATATTAATATTATAATAATTTTTAGTAAAAATACCTATATTTTTTTTTGATTTGTGGTATCAATGATATGAATTTATTCATTTTAAATTATTAAATATTTATCAATTTGTAGAATTATATGTTTATGTTTATTATTAATTTCATTTATTTTTTTTCGTTTAGAATAATTTTTCTCAATTTTGAAATAGTTTATTTTATTGAATGGGAAGTTGTTTCATTAAATAGATCAATAATTGTCATAACTTTTTTATTTGATTGAATAACTTTTTTATTTATATCATTTGTATTATTTATTTCTTCTTTAGTTATTTTTTATAGAAAAGAATATATAATAGGATATATAAATATAAATCGTTTTATTATATTAGTAGTTATATTTCTTATATCAATAATGTTATTAATTATTAGCCCTAATTTAATTAGTATTTTATTAGGGTGAGATGTTTTAGGGTTAGTTTCTTACTGTTTAGTAATTTATTATAATAATGTAAAGTCTTAAAATGCAGGAATGTTAACTGTTTTATCTAATCGAATTGGAGATGTAGCTTTATTATTAGCTATTGCTTGGATATTAAATTATGGGAGTTGAAATTTTATTTTTTATTTAGATATAATAAAAAATAATAAAGAAATAATGATTATTGGTAGTTTAATTATATTAGCGGCAATAACAAAAAGAGCTCAAATTCCTTTTTCCTCATGGTTGCCTGCAACAATAGCTGCTCCTACTCCTGTTTCGGCTTTAGTTCATTCGTCAACATTAGTAACAGCTGGGGTTTATTTATTAGTTCGTTTTAATATTTTGTTAGAAAATACTGTATTATGACAATTTTTATTGTTAATGTCAGGATTAACAATATTTATAGCTGGTTTAGGTGCTAATTTTGAATTTGATTTAAAAAAAATTATTGCTTTATCTACATTAAGACAATTAGGGTTAATAATAAGAATTTTGTAAGTAGGTTTTTATAAATTAGCATTTTTTCATTTGTTAACACATGCTTTATTTAAAGCTTTATTATTTATATGTTCTGGATCAATTATTCATAATATAAATAATTCTCAGGATATTCGATTAATAGGTGGGTTAAGAATAAGTATGCAACTAACATCTTCTTGTTTTAATGTTGCTAATTTAACTTTTTGCGGAATGCCTTTTTTAGCTGGATTTTATTTTAAAGAACTAAAAAACTAAAAATAAAATATAAGAAAATCAAAAAGATTTTGTTATTAATCCTTTAAATAAACAAATTAAAAATGTTTGGATGAATAGTATAAAACCTATAGCTAATGTATGATTTATTTGTATAAATAAAAAATTACAAATTAAAATTAGAGAATATAACATAAGTTGAAAAATTTCAAGAAATAGTTTAATAAAAATATTAATTTTGGAGATTAAGGATAAAGAAATTTCTTTTTTCTTGAAATTTTAAAAGATTATTCTAATTTTTAATTTACAAGACCAATGTTTTTATTTAAATATTAAATCTAATGATTATATTTATTTATTGAATATTACAAGTAATTTTATTGATAATGGGTTTTTTAATTTTTGTTTATAATAGAAAACATTTCTTATCAATATTATTAAGATAAGAATATATTGTTTTAAGATTATTTATATTTTTATTTATATTTTTAAATATGTTTGGATGAATAGTATAAAACCTATAGCTAATGTATGATTTATTTGTATAAATAAAAAATTACAAATTAAAATTAGAGAATATAACATAAGTTGAAAAATTTCAAGAAATAGTTTAATAAAAATATTAATTTTGGAGATTAAGGATAAAGAAATTTCTCTTTTCTTGAAATTTTAAAAGATTATTCTTATTTTTGATTTACAAGACCAATGTTTTTATTAAACTATTAAATCTAATGATTATATTTATTTAGTGAATATTACCAGTAATTTTATTGATAATGGGTTTTTTAATTTTTGTTTATAATAGAAAACATTTGTTATCAATATTATTAAGATAAGAATATATTGTTTTAAGATTATTTATATTTTTATTTATATTTTTAAATATAATAAATTATGAAACTTATTTTAGAATAATATTTTTAACTTTTAGAGTTTGTGAGGGGGCATTAGGATTATCAATTTTAGTTTCTATAATTCGTACACATGGAAATGATTATTTTCAATCATTTAATATTTTACAATGTTAAAAATTTTATTTATATTTTTATTTTCTTTTCCAGTATGTTTTATAAAAAATTCATTTTGGATGGCTCAGAGTTTTTTATTTTTAAATTATTTTATTTTTATTATTATAAATATTTACTCAAGATATTGAATAAATATCTCATATTTTTTTATCTATCTTATGGATTTATTTTATTAAGTTTTTGGATTTGTTTTTTGATAATAATAGCTAGAGAAAGAATAATAATAATAATTAATAATTTCAAAAATTTATTTATATTAAATATTTTATTTTTATTATTTTTTTTAATTGTTACGTTTATATCTATAAGATTATTTATATTTTATTTATTTTTTGAAAGAAGATTAATTCCTACATTATTTTTAATTTTAGGATGAGGATATCAACCTGAACGTTTACAAGCTGGAATGTATTTATTATTTTAAACTTTATTAGTATCTTTACCTATATTAATTGGTATTTTTTATTTATATAATCATTTAAATACAATAAATTATTATTTAATAATAAATAAATTTTTTGATAAATTATGATTTATTGTATTTTATTATAATTTTAGCTTTTTTAGTAAAAATACCTATATTTTTTTTTGATTTGTGGTATCAATGATATGAATTTATTCATTTTAAATTATTAAATATTTATCAATTTGTAGAATTATATGTTTATGTTTATTATTAATTTCATTTATTTTTTTTCGTTTAGAATAATTTTTCTCAATTTTGAAATAGTTTATTTTATTGAATGGGAAGTTGTTTCATTAAATAGATCAATAATTGTCATAACTTTTTTATTTGATTGAATAACTTTTTTATTTATATCATTTGTATTATTTATTTCTTCTTTAGTTATTTTTTATAGAAAAGAATATATAATAGGAGATATAAATATAAATCGTTTTATTATATTAGTAGTTATATTTCTTATATCAATAATGTTATTAATTATTAGCCCTAATTTAATTAGTATTTTATTAGGGTGAGATGTTTTAGGGTTAGTTTCTTACTGTTTAGTAATTTATTATAATAATGTAAAGTCTTAAAATGCAGGAATGTTAACTGTTTTATCTAATCGAATTGGAGATGTAGCTTTATTATTAGCTATTGCTTGGATATTAAATTATGGGAGTTGAAATTTTATTTTTTATTTAGATATAATAAAAAATAATAAAGAAATAATGATTATTGGTGTTTAATTATATTAGCGGCAATAACAAAAAGAGCTCAAATTCCTTTTTCCTCATGGTTGCCTGCAACAATAGCTGCTCCTACTCCTGTTTCGGCTTTAGTTCATTCTTCAACATTAGTAACAGCTGGGGTTTATTTATTAGTTCGTTTTAATATTTTGTTAGAAAATACTGTATTATGACAATTTTTATTGTTAATGTCAGGATTAACAATATTTATAGCTGGTTTAGGTGCTAATTTTGAATTTGATTTAAAAAAAATTATTGCTTTATCTACATTAAGACAATTAGGGTTAATAATAAGAATTTTGTCAGTAGGTTTTTATAAATTAGCATTTTTTCATTTGTTAACACATGCTTTATTTAAAGCTTTATTATTTATATGTTCTGGATCAATTATTCATAATATAAATAATTCTCAGGATATTCGATTAATAGGTGGGTTAAGAATAAGTATGCCACTAACATCTTCTTGTTTTAATGTTGCTAATTTAACTTTTTGCGGAATGCCTTTTTTAGCTGGATTTTATTCTAAAGAACTAAAAAACTAAAAATAAAATATAAGAAAATCAAAAAGATTTTGTTATTAATCCTTTAAATAAACAAATTAAAAATGTTTGGATGAATAGTATAAAACCTATAGCTAATGTATGATTTATTTGTATAAATAAAAAATTACAAATTAAAATTAGAGAATATAACATAAGTTGAAAAATTTCAAGAAATAGTTTAATAAAAATATTAATTTTGGAGATTAAGGATAAAGAAATTTCTTTTTTCTTGAAATTTTAAAAGATTATTCTAATTTTTAATTTACAAGACCAATGTTTTTATTAAACTATTAAATCTAATGATTATATTTATTTATTGAATATTACCAGTAATTTTATTGATAATGGGTTTTTTAATTTTTGTTTATAATAGAAAACATTTGTTATCAATATTATTAAGATAAGAATATATTGTTTTAAGATTATTTATATTTTTATTTATATTTTTAAATATGTTTGGATGAATAGTATAAAACCTATAGCTAATGTATGATTTATTTGTATAAATAAAAAATTACAAATTAAAATTAGAGAATATAACATAAGTTGAAAAATTTCAAGAAATAGTTTAATAAAAATATTAATTTTGGAGATTAAGGATAAAGAAATTTATTTTTTCTTGAAATTTTAAAAGATTATTCTTATTTTTGATTTACAAGACCAATGTTTTTATTAAACTATTAAATCTAATGATTATATTTATTTATTGAATATTACCAGTAATTTTATTGATAATGGGTTTTTTAATTTTTGTTTATAATAGAAAACATTTGTTATCAATATTATTAAGATAAGAATATATTGTTTTAAGATTATTTATATTTTTATTTATATTTTTAAATATAATAAATTATGAAATTTATTTTAGAATAATATTTTTAACTTTTAGAGTTTGTGAGGGGGCATTAGAATTATCAATTTTAGTTTCTATAATTCGTACACATGGAAATGATTATTTTCAATCATTTAATATTTTACAATGTTAAAAATTTTATTTATATTTTTATTTTCTTTTCCAGTATGTTTTATAAAAAATTCATTTTGGATGGCTCAGAGTTTTTTATTTTTAAATTATTTTATTTTTATTATTATAAATATTTACTCAAGATATTGAATAAATATCTCATATTTTTTTATCTATCTTATGGATTTATTTTATTAAGTTTTTGGATTTGTTTTTTGATAATAATAGCTAGAGAAAGAATAATAATAATAATTAATAATTTCAAAAATTTATTTATATTAAATATTTTATTTTTATTATTTTTTTTAATTGTTACGTTTATATCTATAAGATTATTTATTTTTTGAAAGAAGATTAATTCCTACATTATTTTTAATTTTAGGATGAGGATATCAACCTGAACGTTTACAAGCTGGAATGTATTTATTATTTTAAACTTTATTAGTATCTTTACCTATATTAATTGGTATTTTTTATTTATATAATCATTTAAATACAATAAATTATTATTTAATAATAAATAAATTTTTTGATAAATTATGATTTATTGTATTTTAGCTTTTTTAGTAAAAATACCTATATTTTTTTTTGATTGTGGTATCAATGATATGAATTTATTCATTTTAAATTATTAAATATTTATCAATTTGTAGAATTATATGTTTATGTTTATTATTAATTTCATTTATTTTTTTCGTTTAGAATAATTTTTCTCAATTTTGAAATAGTTTATTTTATTGAATGGGAAGTTGTTTCATTAAATAGATCAATAATTGTCATAACTTTTTTATTTGATTGAATAACTTTTTTATTTATATCATTTGTATTATTTATTTCTTCTTTAGTTATTTTTTATAGAAAAGAATATATAATAGGAGATATAAATATAAATCGTTTTATTATATTAGTAGTTATATTTCTTATATCAATAATGTTATTAATTATTAGCCCTAATTTAATTAGTATTTTATTAGGGTGAGATGTTTTAGGGTTAGTTTCTTACTGTTTAGTAATTTATTATAATAATGTAAAGTCTTAAAATGCAGGAATGTTAACTGTTTTATCTAATCGAATTGGAGATGTAGCTTTATTATTAGCTATTGCTTGGAATTAAATTATGGGAGTTGAAATTTTATTTTTTATTTAGATATAATAAAAAATAATAAAGAAATAATGATTATTGGTAGTTTAATTATATTAGCGGCAATAACAAAAAGAGCTCAAATTCCTTTTTCCTCATGGTTGCCTGCAACAATAGCTGCTCCTACTCCTGTTTCGGCTTTAGTTCATTCTTCAACATTAGTAACAGCTGGGGTTTATTTATTAGTTCGTTTTAATATTTTGTTAGAAAATACTGTATTATGACAATTTTTATTGTTAATGTCAGGATTAACAATATTTATAGCTGGTTTAGGTGCTAATTTTGAATTTGATTTAAAAAAAATTATTGCTTTATCTACATTAAGACAATTAGGGTTAATAATAAGAATTTTGTCAGTAGGTTTTTATAAATTAGCATTTTTTCATTTGTTAACACATGCTTTATTTAAAGCTTTATTATTTATATGTTCTGGATCAATTATTCATAATATAAATAATTCTCAGGATATTCGATTAATAGGTGGGTTAAGAATAAGTATGCCACTAACATCTTCTTGTTTTAATGTTGCTAATTTAACTTTTTGCGGAATGCCTTTTTTAGCTGGATTTTATTCTAAAGAACTAAAAAACTAAAAATAAAATATAAGAAAATCAAAAAGATTTTGTTATTAATCCTTTAAAAAAACAAATTAAAAATGTTTGGATGAATAGTATAAAACCTATAGCTAATGTATGATTTATTTGTATAAATAAAAAATTACAAATTAAAATTAGAGAATATAACATAAGTTGAAAAATTTCAAGAAATAGTTTAATAAAAATATTAATTTTGGAGATTAAGGATAAAGAAATTTCTTTTTTCTTGAAATTTTAAAAGATTATTCTAATTTTTAATTTACAAGACCAATGTTTTTATTAAACTATTAAATCTAATGATTATATTTATTTATTGAATATTACCAGTAATTTTATTGATAATGGGTTTTTTAATTTTTGTTTATAATAGAAAACATTTGTTATCAATATTATTAAGATAAGAATATATTGTTTTAAGATTATTTATATTTTTATTTATATTTTTAAATATGTTTGGATGAATAGTATAAAACCTATAGCTAATGTATGATTTATTTGTATAAATAAAAAATTACAAATTAAAATTAGAGAATATAACATAAGTTGAAAAATTTCAAGAAATAGTTTAATAAAAATATTAATTTTAGAGATTAAGGATAACGAAATTTATTTTTTCTTGAAATTTTAAAAGATTATTCTTATTTTTGATTTACAAGACCAATGTTTTTATTAAACTATTAAATCTAATGATTATATTTATTTATTGAATATTACCAGTAATTTTATTGATAATGGGTTTTTTAATTTTTGTTTATAATAGAAAACATTTGTTATCAATATTATTAAGATAAGAAAATATTGTTTTAAGATTATTTATATTTTTATTTATATTTTTAAATATAATAAATTATGAAACTTATTTTAGAATAATATTTTTAACTTTTAGAGTTTGTGAGGGGGCATTAGGATTATCAATTTTAGTTTCTATAATTCGTACACATGGAAATGATTATTTTCAATCATTTAATATTTTACAATGTTAAAAATTTTATTTATATTTTTATTTTCTTTTCCAGTATGTTTTATAAAAAATTCATTTTGGATGGCTCAGAGTTTTTTATTTTTAAATTATTTTATTTTTATTATTATAAATATTTACTCAAGATATTGAATAAATATCTCATATTTTTTTATCTATCTTATGGATTTATTTTATTAAGTTTTTGGATTTGTTTTTTGATAATAATAGCTAGAGAAAGAATAATAATAATAATTAATAATTTCAAAAATTTATTTATATTAAATATTTTATTTTTATTATTTTTTTTAATTGTTACGTTTATATCTATAAGATTATTTATATTTTATTTATTTTTTGAAAGAAGATTAATTCCTACATTCTTTTTAATTTTAGGATGATGATATCAACCTAAACGTTTACAAGCTGGAATGTATTTATTATTTTAAACTTTATTAGTATCTTTACCTATATTAATTGGTATTTTTTATTTATATAATCATTTAAATACAATAAATTATTATTTAATAATAAAAAAATTTTTTGATAAATTATGATTTATTGTATTTTATTATAATTTTAGCTTTTTTAGTAAAAATACCTATATTTTTAGTTCATTTATGATTGCCAAAAGCTCATGTTGAGGCTCCACTAATAATAATAATAATAATTTTGGCTGGGATTATATTAAAATTAGGTGGATATGGAGTATTACGTATTTTCCCAATTTTACAAATTACGGGATTAAAATTTAATTATATTTGAATTAGAATTAGATTAATTGGTGGGGTTTTAATTAGATTAGTGTGTTTGCGTCAAATTGATTTAAAATCTTTAATTGCTTATTCTTCTGTTGCTCATATAGGAATTGTTTTAAGAGGATTAATAACTATAAGATATTGAGGAATATGTGGATCTTTTACTCTAATAATTTCTCATGGGTTATGTTCTTCAGGATTTTTTTGTTTAGCAAATATTTCTTATGAACGATTAGGAAGACGAAGTTTATTAATTAATAAAGGTTTATTAAATTGTATGCCTTCTATTTATTATTTATCTATTCTATTCTTTATTTTGATTTTTACTTAGATCTGCTAATATAGGAGCACCTCCAACTTTAAATTTATTGGGGGAAATTTCTTTATTAAATAGAATTGTTGGGTGATCATGAATTTCAATATTTATGTTAATATTCATTTCATTTTTTAGAGCTGCATATACTTTATTTATATATTCTTATAGACAACACGGACAGATTTATTCTGGGTCTTTTAATTTTAGATCAGGGGTTAATCGGAATATTTGTTATTATTTTTACATTGATTTCCATTAAATTTATTAATTTTAAAAAGTGGTATGTGTATTTTATGGTTATATTTAAATAGTTTATTAAAAATTTTGATTTGTGGTATCAATGATATGAATTTATTCATTTTAAATTATTAAATATTTATCAATTTGTAGAATTATATGTTTATGTTTATTATTAATTTCATTTATTTTTTTTTCGTTTAGAATAATTTTTCTCAATTTTGAAATAGTTTATTTTATTGAATGGGAAGTTGTTTCATTAAATAGATCAATAATTGTCATAACTTTTTTATTTGATTGAATAACTTTTTTATTTATATCATTTGTATTATTTATTTCTTCTTTAGTTATTTTTTATAGAAAAGAATATATAATAGGAGATATAAATATAAATCGTTTTATTATATTAGTAGTTATATTTATTATATCAATAATGTTATTAATTATTAGCCCTAATTTAATTAGTATTTTATTAGGGTGAGATGTTTTAGGGTTAGTTTCTTACTGTTTAGTAATTTATTATAATAATGTAAAGTCTTAAAATGCAGGAATGTTAACTGTTTTATCTAATCGAATTGGAGATGTAGCTTTATTATTAGCTATTGCTTGGATATTAAATTATGGGAGTTGAAATTTTATTTTTTATTTAGATATAATAAAAAATAATAAAGAAATAATGATTATTGGTAGTTTAATTATATTAGCGGCAATAACAAAAAGAGCTCAAATTCCTTTTTCCTCGTGGTTGCCTGCAACAATAGCTGCTCCTACTCCTGTTTCGGCTTTAGTTCATTCTTCAACATTAGTAACAGCTGGGGTTTATTTATTAGTTCGTTTTAATATTTTGTTAGAAAATACTGTATTATGACAATTTTTATTGTTAATGTCAGGATTAACAATATTTATAGCTGGTTTAGGTGCTAATTTTGAATTTGATTTAAAAAAAATTATTGCTTTATCTACATTAAGACAATTAGGGTTAATAATAAGAATTTTGTCAGTAGGTTTTTATAAATTAGCATTTTTTCATTTGTTAACACATGCTTTATTTAAAGCTTTATTATTTATATGTTCTGGATCAATTATTCATAATATAAATAATTCTCAGGATATTCGATTAATAGGTGGGTTAAGAATAAGTATGCCACTAACATCTTCTTGTTTTAATGTTGCTAATTTAACTTTATGCGGAATGCCTTTTTTAGCTGGATTTTATTCTAAAGAACTAAAAAACTAAAAATAAAATATAAGAAAATCAAAAAGATTTTGTTATTAATCCTTTAAATAAACAAATTAAAAATGTTTGGATGAATAGTATAAAACCTATAGCTAATGTATGATTTATTTGTATAAATAAAAAATTACAAATTAAAATTAGAGAATATAACATAAGTTGAAAAATTTCAAGAAATAGTTTAATAAAAATATTAATTTTGGAGATTAAGGATAAAGAAATTTCTTTTTTCTTGAAATTTTAAAAGATTATTCTAATTTTTAATTTACAAGACCAATGTTTTTATTAAACTATTAAATCTAATGATTATATTTATTTATTGAATATTACCAGTAATTTTATTGATAATGGGTTTTTTAATTATTGTTTATAATAGAAAACATTTGTTATCAATATTATTAAGATAAGAATATATTGTTTTAAGATTATTTATATTTTTAAATATGTTTGGATGAATAGTATAAAACCTATAGCTAATGTATGATTTATTTGTATAAATAAAAAATTACAAATTAAAATTAGAGAATATAACATAAGTTGAAAAATTTCAAGAAATAGTTTAATAAAAATATTAATTTTGGAGATTAAGGATAAAGAAATTTATTTTTTCTTGAAATTTTAAAAGATTATTCTTATTTTTGATTTACAAGACCAATGTTTTTATTAAACTATTAAATCTAATGATTATATTTATTTATTGAATATTACCAGTAATTTTATTGATAATGGGTTTTTTAATTTTTGTTTATAATAGAAAACATTTGTTATCAATATTATTAAGATAAGAATATATTGTTTTAAGATTATTTATATTTTTATTTATATTTTTAAATATAATAAATTATGAAACTTATTTTAGAATAATATTTTTAACTTTTAGAGTTTGTGAGGGGGCATTAGGATTATCAATTTTAGTTTCTATAATTCGTACACATGGAAATGATTATTTTCAATCATTTAATATTTTACAATGTTAAAAATTTTATTTATATTTTTATTTTCTTTTCCAGTATGTTTTATAAAAAATTCATTTTGGATGGCTCAGAGTTTTTTATTTTTAAATTATTTTATTTTTATTATTATAAATATTTACTCAAGATATTGAATAAATATCTCATATTTTTTTATCTATCTTATGGATTTATTTTATTAAGTTTTTGGATTTGTTTTTTGATAATAATAGCTAGAGAAAGAATAATAATAATAATTAATAATTTCAAAAATTTATTTATATTAAATATTTTATTTTTATTATTTTTTTTAATTGTTACGTTTATATCTATAAGATTATTAATATTTTATTTATTTTTTGAAAGAAGATTAATTCCTACATTATTTTTAATTTTAGGATGAGGATATCAACCTAAACGTTTACAAGCTGGAATGTATTTATTATTTTAAACTTTATTAGTATCTTTACCTATATTAATTGGTATTTTTTATTTATATAATCATTTAAATACAATAAATTATTATTTAATAATAAAAAAATTTTTTGATAAATTATGATTTATTGTATTTTATTATAATTTTAGCTTTTTTAGTAAAAATACCTATATTTTTAGTTCATTTATGATTGCCAAAAGCTCATGTTGAGGCTCCACTAATAATAATAATAATAATTTTGGCTGGGATTATATTAAAATTAGGTGGATATGGAGTATTACGTATTTTCCCAATTTTACAAATTACGGGATTAAAATTTAATTATATTTGAATTAGAATTAGATTAATTGGTGGGGTTTTAATTAGATTAGTGTGTTTGCGTCAAATTGATTTAAAATCTTTAATTGCTTATTCTTCTGTTGCTCATATAGGAATTGTTTTAAGAGGATTAATAACTATTAGATCTTTTACTCTAATAATTTCTCATGGGTTATGTTCTTCAGGATTTTTTGTTTAGCAAATATTTCTTATGAACGATTAGGAAGACGAAGTTTATTAATTAATAAAGGTTTATTAAATTGTATGCCTTCTATTTATTATTTATCTATTCTATTCTTTATTTTGATTTTTACTTAGTACTGCTAATATAGGAGCACCTCCAAATTTAAATTTATTGGGGGAAATTTCTTTATTAAATAGAATTGTTGGGTGATCATGAATTTCAATATTTATGTTAATATTCATTTCATTTTTTAGAGCTGCATATACTTTATTTATATATTCTTATAGACAACACGACAGATTTATTCTGGGTCTTTTAATTTTAGATCAGGGGTTAATCGGAATATTTGTTATTATTTTTACATTGATTTCCATTAAATTTATTAATTTTAAAAAGTGATATGTGTATTTTATGGTTATATTTAAATAGTTTATTAAAAATTTTGATTTGTGGTATCAATGATATGAATTTATTCATTTTAAATTATTAAATATTTATCAATTTGTAGAATTATATGTTTATATTTATTATTAATTTCATTTATTTTTTTTTCGTTTAGAATAATTTTTCTCAATTTTGAAATAGTTTATTTTATTGAATGGGAAGTTGTTTCTTTAAATAGATCAATAATTGTCATAACTTTTTTATTTGATTGAATAACTTTTTTATTTATATCATTTGTATTATTTATTTCTTCTTTAGTTATTTTTTATAGAAAAGAATATATAATAGGAGATATAAATATAAATCGTTTTATTATATTAGTAGTTATATTTATTATATCAATAATGTTATTAATTATTAGCCCTAATTTAATTAGTATTTTATTAGGGTGAGATGTTTAAGGTTAGTTTCTTACTGTTTAGTAATTTATTATAATAATGTAAAGTCTTAAAATGCAGGAATGTTAACTGTTTTATCTAATCGAATTGGAGATGTAGCTTTATTATTAGCTATTGCTTGGATATTAAATTATGGGAGTTGAAATTTTATTTTTTATTTAGATATAATAAAAAATAATAAAGAAATAATGATTATTGGTAGTTTAATTATATTAGCGGCAATAACAAAAAGAGCTCAAATTCCTTTTTCCTCATGGTTGCCTGCAACAATAGCTGCTCCTACTCCTGTTTCGGCTTTAGTTCATTCTTCAACATTAGTAACAGCTGGGGTTCATTTATTAGTTCGTTTTAATATTTTGTTAGAAAATACTGTATTATGACAATTTTTATTGTTAATGTCAGGATTAAAAATATTTATAGCTGGTTTAGGTGCTAATTTTGAATTTGATTTAAAAAAAATTATTGCTTTATCTACATTAAGACAATTAGGATTAATAATAAGAATTTTGTCAGTAGGTTTTTATAAATTAGCATTTTTTCATTTGTTAACACATGCTTTATTTAGCGCTTTATTATTTATATGTTCTGGATCAATTATTCATAATATAAATAATTCTCAGGATATTCGATTAATAGGTGGGTTAAGAATAAGTATGCCACTAACATATTCTTGTTTTAATGTTGCTAATTTAACTTTATACGGAATGCCTTTTTTAGCTGGATTTTATTCTAAAGAACTAAAAAACTAAAAATAAAATATAAGAAAATCAAAAAGATTTTGTTATTAATCCTTTAAATAAACAAATTAAAAATGTTTGGATGAATAGTATAAAACCTATAGCTAATGTATGATTTATTTGTATAAATAAAAAATTACAAATTAAAATTAGAGAATATAACATAAGTTGAAAAATTTCAAGAAATAGTTTAATAAAAATATTAATTTTGGAGATTAAGGATAAAGAAATTTCTTTTTTCTTGAAATTTTAAAAGATTATTCTTATTTTTGATTTACAAGACCAATGTTTTTATTAAACTATTAAATCTAATGATTATATTTATTTATTGAATATTACCAGTAATTTTATTGATAATGGGTTTTTTAATTTTTGTTTATAATAGAAAACATTTGTTATCAATATTATTAAGATAAGAATATATTGTTTTAAGATTATTTATATTTTTATTTATATTTTTAAATATAATAAATTATGAAACTTATTTTAGAATAATATTTTTAACTTTTAGAGTTTGTGAGGGGGCATTAGGATTATCAATTTTAGTTTCTATAATTCGTACACATGGAAATGATTATTTTCAATCATTTAATATTTTACAATGTTAACAATTTTATTTATATTTTTATTTTCTTTTCCAGTATGTTTTATAAAAAATTCATTTTGGATGGCTCAGAGTTTTTTATTTTTAAATTATTTTATTTTTATTATTATAAATATTTACTCAAGATATTGAATAAATATCTCATATTTTTTTATCTATCTTATGGATTTATTTTATTAAGTTTTTGGATTTGTTTTTTGATAATAATAGCTAGAGAAAGAATAATAATAATAATTAATAATTTCAAAAATTTATTTATATTAAATATTTTATTTTTATTATTTTTTTTAATTGTTACGTTTATATCTATAAGATTATTTATATTTTATTTATTTTTTGAAAGAAGATTAATTCCTACATTATTTTTAATTTTAGGATGAGGATATCAACCTGAACGTTTACAAGCTGGAATGTATTTATTATTTTAAACTTTATTAGTATCTTTACCTATATTAATTGGTATTTTTTATTTATATAATCATTTAAATACAATAAATTATTATTTAATAATAAATAAATTTTTTGATAAATTATGATTTATTGTATTTTATTATAATTTTAGCTTTTTTAGTAAAAATACCTATATTTTTAGTTCATTTATGATTGCCAAAAGCTCATGTTGAGGCTCCACTAATAATAATAATAATAATTTTGGCTGGGATTATATTAAAATTAGGTGGATATGGAGTATTACGTATTTTCCCAATTTTACAAATTACGGGATTAAAATTTAATTATATTTGAATTAGAATTAGATTAATTGGTGGGGTTTTAATTAGATTAGTGTGTTTGCGTCAAATTGATTTAAAATCTTTAATTGCTTATTCTTCTGTTGCTCATATAGGAATTGTTTTAAGAGGATTAATAACTATAAGATATTGAGGAATATGTGGATCTTTTACTCTAATAATTTCTCATGGGTTATGTTCTTCAGGATTTTTTTGTTAAGCAAATATTTCTTATGAACGATTAGGAAGACGAAGTTTATTAATTAATAAAGGTTTATTAAATTGTATGCCTCCTATTTATACTTATCTATTCTATTCTTTATTTTGATTTTTACTTAGATCTGCTAATATAGGAGCACCTCCAACTTTAAATTTATTGGGGGAAATTTCTTTATTAAATAGAATTGTTGGGTGATCATGAATTTCAATATTTATGTTAATATTCATTTCATTTTTTAGAGCTGCATATACTTTATTTATATATTCTTATAGACAACACGGACAGATTTATTCTGGGTCTTTTAATTTTAGATCAGGGGTTAATCGGAATATTTGTTATTATTTTTACATTGATTTACATTAAATTTATTAATTTTAAAAAGTGATATGTGTATTTTATGGTTATATTTAAATAGTTTATTAAAAATTTTGATTTGTGGTATCAATGATATGAATTTATTCATTTTAAATTATTAAATATTTATCAATTTGTAGAATTATATGTTTATGTTTATTATTAATTTCATTTATTTTTTTTTCGTTTAGAATAATTTTTCTCAATTTTGAAATAGTTTATTTTATTGAATGGGAAGTTGTTTCTTTAAATAGATCAATAATTGTCATTACTTTTTTATTTGATTGAATAACTTTTTTATTTATATCATTTGTATTATTTATTTCTTCTTTAGTTATTTTTATAGAAAAGAATATATAATAGGAGATATAAATATAAATCGTTTTATTATATTAGTAGTTATATTTATTATATCAATAATGTTATTAATTATTAGCCCTAATTTAATTAGTATTTTATTAGGGTGAGATGTTTAAGGTTAGTTTCTTACTGTTTAGTAATTTATTATAAT
Source organism: Nephrocerus scutellatus (assembly GCA_947095585.1). Taxonomy (NCBI): domain Eukaryota; kingdom Metazoa; phylum Arthropoda; class Insecta; order Diptera; family Pipunculidae; genus Nephrocerus; species Nephrocerus scutellatus. Next base: position 56,967,498 of record OX352764.1, read on the forward strand.
AATGTAAAGTCTTAAAATGCAGGAATGTTAACTGTTTTATCTAATCGAATTGGAGATGTAGCTTTATTATTAGCTATTGCTTGGATATTAAATTATGGGAGTTGAAATTTTATTTTTTATTTAGATAAAATAAAAAATAATAAAGAAATAATGATTATTGGTAGTTTAATTATATTAGCGGCAATAACAAAAAGAGCTCAAATTCCTTTTACCTCATGGTTGCCTGCAGCAATAGCTGCTCCTACTCCTGTTTCGGCTTTAGTTCATTCTTCAACATTAGTAACAGCTGGGGTTTATTTATTAGTTCGTTTTAATATTTTGTTAGAAAATACTGTATTATGACAATTTTTATTGTTAATGTCAGGATTAAAAATATTTATAGCTGGTTTAGGTGCTAATTTTGAATTTGATTTAAAAAAAATTATTGCTTTATCTACATTAAGACAATTAGGATTAATAATAAGAATTTTGTCAGTAGGTTTTTATAAATTAGCATTTTTTCATTTGTTAACACATGCTTTATTTAGCGCTTTATTATTTATATGTTCTGGATCAATTATTCATAATATAAATAATTCTCAGGATATTCGATTAATAGGTGGGTTAAGAATAAGTATGCCACTAACATATTCTTGTTTTAATGTTGCTAATTTAACTTTATGCGGAATGCCTTTTTTAGCTGGATTTTATTCTAAAGAACTAAAAAACTAAAAATAAAATATAAGAAAATCAAAAAGATTTTGTTATTAATCCTTTAAATAAACAAATTAAAAATGTTTGGATGAATAGTATAAAACCTATAGCTAATGTATGATTTATTTGTATAAATAAAAAATTACAAATTAAAATTAGAGAATATAACATAAGTTGAAAAATTTCAAGAAATAGTTTAATAAAAATATTAATTTTGGAGATTAAGGATAATGAAATTTCTTTTTTCTTGAAATTTTAAAAGATTATTCTTATTTTTGATTTACAAGACCAATGTTTTTATTAAACTATTAAATCTAATGATTATATTTATTTATTGAATATTACCAGTAATTTTATTGATAATGGGTTTTTTAATTTTTGTTTATAATAGAAAACATTTGTTATCAATATTATTAAGATAAGAATATATTGTTTTAAGATTATTTATATTTTTATTTATATTTTTAAATATAATAAATTATGAAACTTATTTTAGAATAATATTTTTAACTTTTAGAGTTTGTGAGGGGGCATTAGGATTATCAATTTTAGTTTCTATAATTCGTACACATGGAAATGATTATTTTCAATCATTTAATATTTTACAATGTTAAAAATTTTATTTATATTTTTATTTTCTTTTCCAGTATGTTTTATAAAAAATTCATTTTGGATGGCTCAGAGTTTTTTATTTTTAAATTATTTTATTTTTATTATTATAAATATTTACTCAAGATATTGAATAAATATCTCATATTTTTTTATCTATCTTATGGATTTATTTTATTAAGTTTTTGGATTTGTTTTTTGATAATAATAGCTAGAGAAAGAATAATAATAATAATTAATAATTACAAAAATTTATTTATATTAAATATTTTATTTTTATTATTTTTTTTAATTGTTACGTTTATATCTATAAGATTATTTATATTTTATTTATTTTTTGAAAGAAGATTAATTCCTACATTATTTTTAATTTTAGGATGAGGATATCAACCTGAACGTTTACAAGCTGGAATGTATTTATTATTTTAAACTTTATTAGTATCTTTACCTATATTAATTGGTATTTTTTATTTATATAATCATTTAAATACAATAAATTATTATTTAATAATAAATAAATTTTTTGATAAATTATGATTTATTGTATTTTATTATAATTTTAGCTTTTTTCGTAAAAATACCTATATTTTTAGTTCATTTATGTTTGCCAAAAGCTCATGTTGAGGCTCCACAACCTGAACGTTTACAAGCTGGAATGTATTTATTATTTTAAACTTTATTAGTATCTTTACCTATATTAATTGGTATTTTTTATTTATATAATCATTTAAATACAATAAATTATTATTTAATAATAAATAAATTTTTTGATAAATTATGATTTATTGTATTTTATTATAATTTTAGCTTTTTTAGTAAAAATACCTATATTTTTAGTTCATTTATGATTGCCAAAAGCTCATGTTGAGGCTCCACTAATAATAATAATAATAATTTTGGCTGGGATTATATTAAAATTAGGTGGATATGGAGTATTACGTATTTTCCCAATTTTACAAATTACGGGATTAAAATTTAATTATATTTGAATTAGAATTAGATTAATTGGTGGGGTTTTAATTAGATTAGTGTGTTTGCGTCAAATTGATTTAAAATCTTTAATTGCTTATTCTTCTGTTGCTCATATAGGAATTGTTTTAAGAGGATTAATAACTATAAGATATTGAGGAATATGTGGATCTTTTACTCTAATAATTTCTCATGGGTTATGTTCTTCAGGATTTTTTTGTTAAGCAAATATTTCTTATGAACGATTAGGAAGACGAAGTTTATTAATTAATAAAGGTTTATTAAATTGTATGCCTCCTATTTATACTTATCTATTCTATTCTTTATTTTGATTTTTACTTAGATCTGCTAATATAGGAGCACCTCCAACTTTAAATTTATTGGGGGAAATTTCTTTATTAAATAGAATTGTTGGGTGATCATGAATTTCAATATTTATGTTAATATTCATTTCATTTTTTAGAGCTGCATATACTTTATTTATATATTCTTATAGACAACACGGACAGATTTATTCTGGGTCTTTTAATTTTAGATCAGGGGTTAATCGGAATATTTGTTATTATTTTTACATTGATTTCCATTAAATTTATTAATTTTAAAAAGTGATATGTGTATTTTATGGTTATATTTAAATAGTTTATTAAAAATTTTAATTTGTGGTATCAATGATATGAATTTATTCATTTTAAATTATTAAATATTTATCAATTTGTAGAATTATATGTTTATGTTTATTATTAATTTCATTTATTTTTTTTTTGTTTAGAATAATTTTTCTCAATTTTGAAATAGTTTATTTTATTGAATGGAAAGTTGTTTCTTTAAATAGATCAATAATTGTCATTACTTTTTTATTTGATTGAATAACTTTTTTATTTATATCATTTGTATTATTTATTTCTTCTTTAGTTATTTTTATAGAAAAGAATATATAATAGGAGATATAAATATAAATCGTTTTATTATATTAGTAGTTATATTTATTATATCAATAATGTTATTAATTATTAGCCCTAATTTAATTAGTATTTTATTAGGGTGAGATGTTTAAGGTTAGTTTCTTACTGTTTAGTAATTTATTATAATAATGTAAAGTCTTAAAATGCAGGAATGTTAACTGTTTTATCTAATCGAATTGGAGATGTAGCTTTATTATTAGCTATTGCTTGGATATTAAATTATGGGAGTTGAAATTTTATTTTTTATTTAGATAAAATAAAAAATAATAAAGAAATAATGATTATTGGTAGTTTAATTATATTAGCGGCAATAACAAAAAGAGCTCAAATTCCTTTTACCTCATGGTTGCCTGCAGCAATAGCTGCTCCTACTCCTGTTTCGGCTTTAGTTCATTCTTCAACATTAGTAACAGCTGGGGTTTATTTATTAGTTCGTTTTAATATTTTGTTAGAAAATACTGTATTATGACAATTTTTATTGTTAATGTCAGGATTAAAAATATTTATAGCTGGTTTAGGTGCTAATTTTGAATTTGATTTAAAAAAAATTATTGCTTTATCTACATTAAGACAATTAGGATTAATAATAAGAATTTTGTCAGTAGGTTTTTATAAATTAGCATTTTTTCATTTGTTAACACATGCTTTATTTAGCGCTTTATTATTTATATGTTCTGGATCAATTATTCATAATATAAATAATTCTCAGGATATTCGATTAATAGGTGGGTTAAGAATAAGTATGCCACTAACATATTCTTGTTTTAATGTTGCTAATTTAACTTTATGCGGAATGCCTTTTTTAGCTGGATTTTATTCTAAAGAACTAAAAAACTAAAAATAAAATATAAGAAAATCAAAAAGATTTTGTTATTAATCCTTTAAATAAACAAATTAAAAATGTTTGGATGAATAGTATAAAACCTATAGCTAATGTATGATTTATTTGTATAAATAAAAAATTACAAATTAAAATTAGAGAATATAACATAAGTTGAAAAATTTCAAGAAATAGTTTAATAAAAATATTAATTTTGGAGATTAAGGATAAAGAAATTTCTTTTTTCTTGAAATTTTAAAAGATTATTCTTATTTTTGATTTACAAGACCAATGTTTTTATTAAACTATTAAATCTAATGATTATATTTATTTATTGAATATTACCAGTAATTTTATTGATAATGGGTTTTTTAATTTTTGTTTATAATAGAAAACATTTGTTATCAATATTATTAAGATAAGAATATATTGTTTTAAGATTATTTATATTTTTATTTATATTTTTAAATATAATAAATTATGAAACTTATTTTAGAATAATATTTTTAACTTTTAGAGTTTGTGAGGGGGCATTAGGATTATCAATTTTAGTTTCTATAATTCGTACACATGGAAATGATTATTTTCAATCATTTAATATTTTACAATGTTAAAAATTTTATTTATATTTTTATTTTCTTTTCCAGTATGTTTTATAAAAAATTCATTTTGGATGGCTCAGAGTTTTTTATTTTTAAATTATTTTATTTTTATTATTATAAATATTTACTCAAGATATTGAATAAATATCTCATATTTTTTTATCTATCTTATGGATTTATTTTATTAAGTTTTTGGATTTGTTTTTTGATAATAATAGCTAGAGAAAGAATAATAATAATAATTAATAATTACAAAAATTTATTTATATTAAATATTTTATTTTTATTATTTTTTTTAATTGTTACGTTTATATCTATAAGATTATTTATATTTTATTTATTTTTTGAAAGAAGATTAATTCCTACATTATTTTTAATTTTAGGATGAGGATATCAACCTGAACGTTTACAAGCTGGAATGTATTTATTATTTTAAACTTTATTAGTATCTTTACCTATATTAATTGGTATTTTTTATTTATATAATCATTTAAATACAATAAATTATTATTTAATAATAAATAAATTTTTTGATAAATTATGATTTATTGTATTTTATTATAATTTTAGCTTTTTTCGTAAAAATACCTATATTTTTAGTTCATTTATGTTTGCCAAAAGCTCATGTTGAGGCTCCACTAATAATAATAATAATAATTTTGGCTGGGATTATATTAAAATTAGGTGGATATGGAGTATTACGTATTTTCCCAATTTTACAAATTACGGGATTAAAATTTAATTATATTTGAATTAGAATTAGATTAATTGGTGGGGTTTTAATTAGATTAGTGTGTTTGCGTCAAATTGATTTAAAATCTTTAATTGCTTATTCTTCTGTTGCTCATATAGGAATTGTTTTAAGAGGATTAATAACTATAAGATATTGAGGAATATGTGGATCTTTTACTCTAATAATTTCTCATGGGTTATGTTCTTCAGGATTTTTTTGTTTAGCAAATATTTCTTATGAACGATTAGGAAGACGAAGTTTATTAATTAATAAAGGTTTATTAAATTGTATGCCTTCTATTTATTATTTATCTATTCTATTCTTTATTTTGATTTTTACTTAGATCTGCTAATATAGGAGCACCTCCAACTTTAAATTTATTGGGGGAAATTTCTTTATTAAATAGAATTGTTGGGTGATCATGAATTTCAATATTTATGTTAATATTCATTTCATTTTTTAGAGCTGCATATACTTTATTTATATATTCTTATAGACAACACGGACAGATTTATTCTGGGTCTTTTAATTTTAGATCAGGGGTTAATCGGAATATTTGTTATTATTTTTACATTGATTTCCATTAAATTTATTAATTTTAAAAAGTGGTATGTGTATTTTATGGTTATATTTAAATAGTTTATTAAAAATTTTGATTTGTGGTATCAATGATATGAATTTATTCATTTTAAATTATTAAATATTTATCAATTTGTAGAATTATATGTTTATGTTTATTATTAATTTCATTTATTTTTTTTTCGTTTAGAATAATTTTTCTCAATTTTGAAATAGTTTATTTTATTGAATGGGAAGTTGTTTCATTAAATAGATCAATAATTGTCATAACTTTTTTATTTGATTGAATAACTTTTTTATTTATATCATTTGTATTATTTATTTCTTCTTTAGTTATTTTTTATAGAAAAGAATATATAATAGGAGATATAAATATAAATCGTTTTATTATATTAGTAGTTATATTTATTATATCAATAATGTTATTAATTATTAGCCCTAATTTAATTAGTATTTTATTAGGGTGAGATGTTTTAGGGTTAGTTTCTTACTGTTTAGTAATTTATTATAATAATGTAAAGTCTTAAAATGCAGGAATGTTAACTGTTTTATCTAATCGAATTGGAGATGTAGCTTTATTATTAGCTATTGCTTGGATATTAAATTATGGGAGTTGAAATTTTATTTTTTATTTAGATATAATAAAAAATAATAAAGAAATAATGATTATTGGTAGTTTAATTATATTAGCGGCAATAACAAAAAGAGCTCAAATTCCTTTTTCCTCATGGTTGCCTGCAACAATAGCTGCTCCTACTCCTGTTTCGGCTTTAGTTCATTCTTCAACATTAGTAACAGCTGGGGTTTATTTATTAGTTCGTTTTAATATTTTGTTAGAAAATACTGTATTATGACAATTTTTATTGTTAATGTCAGGATTAACAATATTTATAGCTGGTTTAGGTGCTAATTTTGAATTTTGTCAGTAGGTTTTTATAAATTAGCATTTTTTCATTTGTTAACACATGCTTTATTTAAAGCTTTATTATTTATATGTTCTGGATCAATTATTCATAATATAAATAATTCTCAGGATATTCGATTAATAGGTGGGTTAAGAATAAGTATGCCACTAACATCTTCTTGTTTTAATGTTGCTAATTTAACTTTTTGCGGAATGCCTTTTTTAGCTGGATTTTATTCTAAAGAACTAAAAAACTAAAAATAAAATATAAGAAAATCAAAAAGATTTTGTTATTAATCCTTTAAAAAAACAAATTAAAAATGTTTGGATGAATAGTATAAAACCTATAGCTAATGTATGATTTATTTGTATAAATAAAAAATTACAAATTAAAATTAGAGAATATAACATAAGTTGAAAAATTTCAAGAAATAGTTTAATAAAAATATTAATTTTGGAGATTAAGGATAAAGAAATTTCTTTTTTCTTGAAATTTTAAAAGATTATTCTAATTTTTAATTTACAAGACCAATGTTTTTATTAAACTATTAAATCTAATGATTATATTTATTTATTGAATATTACCAGTAATTTTATTGATAATGGGTTTTTTAATTTTTGTTTATAATAGAAAACATTTGTTATCAATATTATTAAGATAAGAATATATTGTTTTAAGATTATTTATATTTTTATTTATATTTTTAAATATGTTTGGATGAATAGTATAAAACCTATAGCTAATGTATGATTTATTTGTATAAATAAAAAATTACAAATTAAAATTAGAGAATATAACATAAGTTGAAAAATTTCAAGAAATAGTTTAATAAAAATATTAATTTTGGAGATTAAGGATAACGAAATTTATTTTTTCTTGAAATTTTAAAAGATTATTCTTATTTTTGATTTACAAGACCAATGTTTTTATTAAACTATTAAATCTAATGATTATATTTATTTATTGAATATTACCAGTAATTTTATTGATAATGGGTTTTTTAATTTTTGTTTATAATAGAAAACATTTGTTATCAATATTATTAAGATAAGAAAATATTGTTTTAAGATTATTTATATTTTTATTTATATTTTTAAATATAATAAATTATGAAACTTATTTTAGAATAATATTTTTAACTTTTAGAGTTTGTGAGGGGGCATTAGGATTATCAATTTTAGTTTCTATAATTCGTACAAATGGAAATGATTATTTTCAATCATTTAATATTTTACAATGTTAAAAATTTTATGTATATTTTTATTTTCTTTTCCAGTATGTTTTATAAAAAATTCATTTTGGATGGCTCAGAGTTTTTTATTTTTAAATTATTTTATTTTTATTATTATAAATATTTACTCAAGATATTGAATAAATATCTCATATTTTTTTATCTATCTTATGGATTTATTTTATTAAGTTTTTGGATTTGTTTTTTGATAATAATAGCTAGAGAAAGAATAATAATAATAATTAATAATTTCAAAAATTTATTTATATTAAATATTTTATTTTTATTATTTTTTTTAATTGTTACGTTTATATCTATAAGATTATTTATATTTTATTTATTTTTTGAAAGAAGATTAATTCCTACATTATTTTTAATTTTAGGATGATGATATCAACCTAAACGTTTACAAGCTGGAATGTATTTATTATTTTAAACTTTATTAGTATCTTTACCTATATTAATTGGTATTTTTTATTTATATAATCATTTAAATACAATAAATTATTATTTAATAATAAAAAAATTTTTTGATAAATTATGATTTATTGTATTTTATTATAATTTTAGCTTTTTTAGTAAAAATACCTATATTTTTAGTTCATTTATGATTGCCAAAAGCTCATGTTGAGGCTCCACTAATAATAATAATAATAATTTTGGCTGGGATTATATTAAAATTAGGTGGATATGGAGTATTACGTATTTTCCCAATTTTACAAATTACGGGATTAAAATTTAATTATATTTGAATTAGAATTAGATTAATTGGTGGGGTTTTAATTAGATTAGTGTGTTTGCGTCAAATTGATTTAAAATCTTTAATTGCTTATTCTTCTGTTGCTCATATAGGAATTGTTTTAAGAGGATTAATAACTATAAGATATTGAGGAATATGTGGATCTTTTACTCTAATAATTTCTCATGGGTTATGTTCTTCAGGATTTTTTTGTTTAGCAAATATTTCTTATGAACGATTAGGAAGACGAAGTTTATTAATTAATAAAGGTTTATTAAATTGTATGCCTTCTATTTATTATTTATCTATTCTATTCTTTATTTTGATTTTTACTTAGATCTGCTAATATAGGAGCACCTCCAACTTTAAATTTATTGGGGGAAATTTCTTTATTAAATAGAATTGTTGGGTGATCATGAATTTCAATATTTATGTTAATATTCATTTCATTTTTTAGAGCTGCATATACTTTATTTATATATTCTTATAGACAACACGGACAGATTTATTCTGGGTCTTTTAATTTTAGATCAGGGGTTAATCGGAATATTTGTTATTATTTTTACATTGATTTCCATTAAATTTATTAATTTTAAAAAGTGGTATGTGTATTTTATGGTTATATTTAAATAGTTTATTAAAAATTTTGATTTGTGGTATCAATGATATGAATTTATTCATTTTAAATTATTAAATATTTATCAATTTGTAGAATTATATGTTTATGTTTATTATTAATTTCATTTATTTTTTTTTCGTTTAGAATAATTTTTCTCAATTTTGAAATAGTTTATTTTATTGAATGGGAAGTTGTTTCATTAAATAGATCAATAATTGTCATAACTTTTTTATTTGATTGAATAACTTTTTTATTTATATCATTTGTATTATTTATTTCTTCTTTAGTTATTTTTTATAGAAAAGAATATATAATAGGAGATATAAATATAAATCGTTTTATTATATTAGTAGTTATATTTATTATATCAATAATGTTATTAATTATTAGCCCTAATTTAATTAGTATTTTATTAGGGTGAGATGTTTTAGGGTTAGTTTCTTACTGTTTAGTAATTTATTATAATAATGTAAAGTCTTAAAATGCAGGAATGTTAACTGTTTTATCTAATCGAATTGGAGATGTAGCTTTATTATTAGCTATTGCTTGGATATTAAATTATGGGAGTTGAAATTTTATTTTTTATTTAGATATAATAAAAAATAATAAAGAAATAATGATTATTGGTAGTTTAATTATATTAGCGGCAATAACAAAAAGAGCTCAAATTCCTTTTTCCTCGTGGTTGCCTGCAACAATAGCTGCTCCTACTCCTGTTTCGGCTTTAGTTCATTCTTCAACATTAGTAACAGCTGGGGTTTATTTATTAGTTCGTTTTAATATTTTGTTAGAAAATACTGTATTATGACAATTTTTATTGTTAATGTCAGGATTAACAATATTTATAGCTGGTTTAGGTGCTAATTTTGAATTTGATTTAAAAAAAATTATTGCTTTATCTACATTAAGACAATTAGGGTTAATAATAAGAATTTTGTCAGTAGGTTTTTATAAATTATCATTTTTTCATTTGTTAACACATGCTTTATTTAAAGCTTTATTATTTATATGTTCTGGATCAATTATTCATAATATAAATAATTCTCAGGATATTCGATTAATAGGTGGGTTAAGAATAAGTATGCCACTAACATCTTCTTGTTTTAATGTTGCTAATTTAACTTTATGCGGAATGCCTTTTTTAGCTGGATTTTATTCTAAAGAACTAAAAAACTAAAAATAAAATATAAGAAAATCAAAAAGATTTTGTTATTAATCCTTTAAATAAACAAATTAAAAATGTTTGGATGAATAGTATAAAACCTATAGCTAATGTATGATTTATTTGTATAAATAAAAAATTACAAATTAAAATTAGAGAATATAACATAAGTTGAAAAATTTCAAGAAATAGTTTAATAAAAATATTAATTTTGGAGATTAAGGATAAAGAAATTTCTTTTTTCTTGAAATTTTAAAAGATTATTCTAATTTTTAATTTACAAGACCAATGTTTTTATTAAACTATTAAATCTAATGATTATATTTATTTATTGAATATTACCAGTAATTTTATTGATAATGGGTTTTTTAATTATTGTTTATAATAGAAAACATTTGTTATCAATATTATTAAGATAAGAATATATTGTTTTAAGATTATTTATATTTTTATTTATATTTTTAAATATGTTTGGATGAATAGTATAAAACCTATAGCTAATGTATGATTTATTTGTATAAATAAAAAATTACAAATTAAAATTAGAGAATATAACATAAGTTGAAAAATTTCAAGAAATAGTTTAATAAAAATATTAATTTTGGAGATTAAGGATAAAGAAATTTATTTTTTCTTGAAATTTTAAAAGATTATTCTTATTTTTGATTTACAAGACCAATGTTTTTATTAAACTATTAAATCTAATGATTATATTTATTTATTGAATATTACCAGTAATTTTATTGATAATGGGTTTTTTAATTTTTGTTTATAATAGAAAACATTTGTTATCAATATTATTAAGATAAGAATATATTGTTTTAAGATTATTTATATTTTTATTTATATTTTTAAATATAATAAATTATGAAACTTATTTTAGAATAATATTTTTAACTTTTAGAGTTTGTGAGGGGGCATTAGGATTATCAATTTTAGTTTCTATAATTCGTACACATGGAAATGATTATTTTCAATCATTTAATATTTTACAATGTTAAAAATTTTATTTATATTTTTATTTTCTTTTCCAGTATGTTTTATAAAAAATTCATTTTGGATGGCTCAGAGTTTTTTATTTTTAAATTATTTTATTTTTATTATTATAAATATTTACTCAAGATATTGAATAAATATCTCATATTTTTTTATCTATCTTATGGATTTATTTTATTAAGTTTTTGGATTTGTTTTTTGATAATAATAGCTAGAGAAAGAATAATAATAATAATTAATAATTTCAAAAATTTATTTATATTAAATATTTTATTTTTATTATTTTTTTTAATTGTTACGTTTATATCTATAAGATTATTTATATTTTATTTATTTTTTGAAAGAAGATTAATTCCTACATTATTTTTAATTTTAGGATGAGGATATCAACCTAAACGTTTACAAGCTGGAATGTATTTATTATTTTAAACTTTATTAGTATCTTTACCTATATTAATTGGTATTTTTTATTTATATAATCATTTAAATACAATAAATTATTATTTAATAATAAAAAATTTTTTTGATAAATTATGATTTATTGTATTTTATTATAATTTTAGCTTTTTTAGTAAAAATACCTATATTTTTAGTTCATTTATGATTGCCAAAAGCTCATGTTGAGGCTCCACTAATAATAATAATAATAATTTTGGCTGGGATTATATTAAAATTAGGTGGATATGGAGTATTACGTATTTTCCCAATTTTACAAATTACGGGATTAAAATTTAATTATATTTGAATTAGAATTAGATTAATTGGTGGGGTTTTAATTAGATTAGTGTGTTTGCGTCAAATTGATTTAAAATCTTTAATTGCTTATTCTTCTGTTGCTCATATAGGAATTGTTTTAAGAGGATTAATAACTATTAGATCTTTTACTCTAATAATTTCTCATGGGTTATGTTCTTCAGGATTTTTTGTTTAGCAAATATTTCTTATGAACGATTAGGAAGACGAAGTTTATTAATTAATAAAGGTTTATTAAATTGTATGCCTTCTATTTATTATTTATCTATTCTATTCTTTATTTTGATTTTTACTTAGTACTGCTAATATAGGAGCACCTCCAAATTTAAATTTATTGGGGGAAATTTCTTTATTAAATAGAATTGTTGGGTGATCATGAATTTCAATATTTATGTTAATATTCATTTCATTTTTTAGAGCTGCATATACTTTATTTATATATTCTTATAGACAACACGACAGATTTATTCTGGGTCTTTTAATTTTAGATCAGGGGTTAATCGGAATATTTGTTATTATTTTTACATTGATTTCCATTAAATTTATTAATTTTAAAAAGTGATATGTGTATTTTATGGTTATATTTAAATAGTTTATTAAAAATTTTGATTTGTGGTATCAATGATATGAATTTATTCATTTTAAATTATTAAATATTTATCAATTTGTAGAATTATATGTTTATGTTTATTATTAATTTCATTTATTTTTTTTTCGTTTAGAATAATTTTTCTCAATTTTGAAATAGTTTATTTTATTGAATGGGAAGTTGTTTCTTTAAATAGATCAATAATTGTCATAACTTTTTTATTTGATTGAATAACTTTTTTATTTATATCATTTGTATTATTTATTTCTTCTTTAGTTATTTTTTATAGAAAAGAATATATAATAGGAGATATAAATATAAATCGTTTTATTATATTAGTAGTTATATTTATTATATCAATAATGTTATTAATTATTAGCCCTAATTTAATTAGTATTTTATTAGGGTGAGATGTTTAAGGTTAGTTTCTTACTGTTTAGTAATTTATTATAATAATGTAAAGTCTTAAAATGCAGGAATGTTAACTGTTTTATCTAATCGAATTGGAGATGTAGCTTTATTATTAGCTATTGCTTGGATATTAAATTATGGGAGTTGAAATTTTATTTTTTATTTAGATATAATAAAAAATAATAAAGAAATAATGATTATTGGTAGTTTAATTATATTAGCGGCAATAACAAAAAGAGCTCAAATTCCTTTTTCCTCATGGTTGCCTGCAACAATAGCTGCTCCTACTCCTGTTTCGGCTTTAGTTCATTCTTCAACATTAGTAACAGCTGGGGTTCATTTATTAGTTCGTTTTAATATTTTGTTAGAAAATACTGTATTATGACAATTTTTATTGTTAATGTCAGGATTAAAAATATTTATAGCTGGTTTAGGTGCTAATTTTGAATTTGATTTAAAAAAAATTATTGCTTTATCTACATTAAGACAATTAGGATTAATAATAAGAATTTTGTCAGTAGGTTTTTATAAATTAGCATTTTTTCATTTGTTAACACATGCTTTATTTAGCGCTTTATTATTTATATGTTCTGGATCAATTATTCATAATATAAATAATTCTCAGGATATTCGATTAATAGGTGGGTTAAGAATAAGTATGCCACTAACATATTCTTGTTTTAATGTTGCTAATTTAACTTTATGCGGAATGCCTTTTTTAGCTGGATTTTATTCTAAAGAACTAAAAAACTAAAAATAAAATATAAGAAAATCAAAAAGATTTTGTTATTAATCCTTTAAATAAACAAATTAAAAATGTTTGGATGAATAGTATAAAACCTATAGCTAATGTATGATTTATTTGTATAAATAAAAAATTACAAATTAAAATTAGAGAATATAACATAAGTTGAAAAATTTCAAGAAATAGTTTAATAAAAATATTAATTTTGGAGATTAAGGATAAAGAAATTTCTTTTTTCTTGAAATTTTAAAAGATTATTCTTATTTTTGATTTACAAGACCAATGTTTTTATTAAACTATTAAATCTAATGATTATATTTATTTATTGAATATTACCAGTAATTTTATTGATAATGGGTTTTTTAATTTTTGTTTATAATAGAAAACATTTGTTATCAATATTATTAAGATAAGAATATATTGTTTTAAGATTATTTATATTTTTATTTATATTTTTAAATATAATAAATTATGAAACTTATTTTAGAATAATATTTTTAACTTTTAGAGTTTGTGAGGGGGCATTAGGATTATCAATTTTAGTTTCTATAATTCGTACACATGGAAATGATTATTTTCAATCATTTAATATTTTTCAATGTTAACAATTTTATTTATATTTTTATTTTCTTTTCCAGTATGTTTTATAAAAAATTCATTTTGGATGGCTCAGAGTTTTTTATTTTTAAATTATTTTATTTTTATTATTATAAATATTTACTCAAGATATTGAATAAATATCTCATATTTTTTTATCTATCTTATGGATTTATTTTATTAAGTTTTTGGATTTGTTTTTTGATAAAAATAGCTAGAGAAAGAATAATAATAATAATTAATAATTTCAAAAATTTATTTATATTAAATATTTTATTTTTATTATTTTTTTTAATTGTTACGTTTATATCTATAAGATTATTTATATTTTATTTATTTTTTGAAAGAAGATTAATTCCTACATTATTTTTAATTTTAGGATGAGGATATCAACCTGAACGTTTACAAGCTGGAATGTATTTATTATTTTAAACTTTATTAGTATCTTTACCTATATTAATTGGTATTTTTTATTTATATAATCATTTAAATACAATAAATTATTATTTAATAATAAATAAATTTTTTGATAAATTATGATTTATTGTATTTTATTATAATTTTAGCTTTTTTAGTAAAAATACCTATATTTTTAGTTCATTTATGATTGCCAAAAGCTCATGTTGAGGCTCCACTAATAATAATAATAATAATTTTGGCTGGGATTATATTAAAATTAGGTGGATATGGAGTATTACGTATTTTCCCAATTTTACAAATTACGGGATTAAAATTTAATTATATTTGAATTAGAATTAGATTAATTGGTGGGGTTTTAATTAGATTAGTGTGTTTGCGTCAAATTGATTTAAAATCTTTAATTGCTTATTCTTCTGTTGCTCATATAGGAATTGTTTTAAGAGGATTAATAACTATAAGATATTGAGGAATATGTGGATCTTTTACTCTAATAATTTCTCATGGGTTATGTTCTTCAGGATTTTTTTGTTAAGCAAATATTTTTTATGAACGATTAGGAAGACGAAGTTTATTAATTAATAAAGGTTTATTAAATTGTATGCCTCCTATTTATACTTATCTATTCTATTCTTTATTTTGATTTTTACTTAGATCTGCTAATATAGGAGCACCTCCAACTTTAAATTTATTGGGGGAAATTTCTTTATTAAATAGAATTGTTGGGTGATCATGAATTTCAATATTTATGTTAATATTCATTTCATTTTTTAGAGCTGCATATACTTTATTTATATATTCTTATAGACAACACGGACAGATTTATTCTGGGTCTTTTAATTTTAGATCAGGGGTTAATCGGAATATTTGTTATTATTTTTACATTGATTTCCATTAAATTTATTAATTTTAAAAAGTGATATGTGTATTTTATGGTTATATTTAAATAGTTTATTAAAAATTTTGATTTGTGGTATCAATGATATGAATTTATTCATTTTAAATTATTAAATATTTATCAATTTGTAGAATTATATGTTTATGTTTATTATTAATTTCATTTATTTTTTTTTCGTTTAGAATAATTTTTCTCAATTTTGAAATAGTTTATTTTATTGAATGGGAAGTTGTTTCTTTAAATAGATCAATAATTGTCATTACTTTTTTATTTGATTGAATAACTTTTTTATTTATATCATTTGTATTATTTATTTCTTCTTTAGTTATTTTTATAGAAAAGAATATATAATAGGAGATATAAATATAAATCGTTTTATTATATTAGTAGTTATATTTATTATATCAATAATGTTATTAATTATTAGCCCTAATTTAATTAGTATTTTATTAGGGTGAGATGTTTAAGGTTAGTTTCTTACTGTTTAGTAATTTATTATAATAATGTAAAGTCTTAAAATGCAGGAATGTTAACTGTTTTATCTAATCGAATTGGAGATGTAGCTTTATTATTAGCTATTGCTTGGATATTAAATTATGGGAGTTGAAATTTTATTTTTTATTTAGATATAATAAAAAATAATAAAGAAATAATGATTATTGGTAGTTTAATTATATTAGCGGCAATAACAAAAAGAGCTCAAATTCCTTTTTCCTCATGGTTGCCTGCAACAATAGCTGCTCCTACTCCTGTTTCGGCTTTAGTTCATTCTTCAACATTAGTAACAGCTGGGGTTTATTTATTAGTTCGTTTTAATATTTTGTTAGAAAATACTGTATTATGACAATTTTTATTGTTAATGTCAGGATTAACAATATTTATAGCTGGTTTAGGTGCTAATTTTGAATTTGATTTAAAAAAAATTATTGCTTTATCTACATTAAGACAATTAGGGTTAATAATAAGAATTTTGTCAGTAGGTTTTTATAAATTAGCATTTTTTCATTTGTTAACACATGCTTTATTTAGCGCTTTATTATTTATATGTTCTGGATCAATTATTCATAATATAAATAATTCTCAGGATATTCGATTAATAGGTGGGTTAAGAATAAGTATGCCACTAACATATTCTTGTTTTAATGTTGCTAATTTAACTTTATGCGGAATGCCTTTTTTAGCTGGATTTTATTCTAAAGAACTAAAAAACTAAAACTAAAATATAAGAAAATCAAAAAGATTTTGTTATTAATCCTTTAAATAAACAGATTAAAAATGTTTGGATGAATAGTATAAAACCTATAGCTAATGTATGATTTATTTGTATAAATAAAAAATTACAAATTAAAATTAGAGAATATAACATAAGTTGAAAAATTTCAAGAAATAGTTTAATAAAAATATTAATTTTGGAGATTAAGGATAAAGAAATTTCTTTTTTCTTGAAATTTTAAAAGATTATTCTTATTTTTGATTTACAAGACCAATGTTTTTATTAAACTATTAAATCTAATGATTATATTTATTTATTGAATATTACCAGTAATTTTATTGATAATGGGTTTTTTAATTTTTGTTTATAATAGAAAACATTTGTTATCAATATTATTAAGATAAGAATATATTGTTTTAAGATTATTTATATTTTTATTTATATTTTTAAATATAATAAATTATGAAACTTATTTTAGAATAATATTTTTAACTTTTAGAGTTTGTGAGGGGGCATTAGGATTATCAATTTTAGTTTCTATAATTCGTACACATGGAAATGATTATTTTCAATCATTTAATATTTTACAATGTTAAAAATTTTATTTATATTTTTATTTTCTTTTCCAGTATGTTTTATAAAAAATTCATTTTGGATGGCTCAGAGTTTTTTATTTTTAAATTATTTTATTTTTATTATTATAAATATTTACTCAAGATATTGAATAAATATCTCATATTTTTTTATCTATCTTATGGATTTATTTTATTAAGTTTTTGGATTTGTTTTTTGATAATAATAGCTAGAGAAAGAATAATAATAATAATTAATAATTTCAAAAATTTATTTATATTAAATATTTTATTTTTATTATTTTTTTTAATTGTTACGTTTATATCTATAAGATTATTTATATTTTATTTATTTTTTGAAAGAATATTAATTCCTACATTTTAATTTTAGGATGAGGATATCAACCTGAACGTTTACAAGCTGGAATGTATTTATTATTTTAAACTTTATTAGTATCTTTACCTATATTAATTGGTATTTTTTATTTATATAATCATTTAAATACAATAAATTATTATTTAATAATAAATAAATTTTTTGATAAATTATGATTTATTGTATTTTATTATAATTTTAGCTTTTTTAGTAAGAATACCTATATTTTTAGTTCATTTATGATTGCCAAAAGCTCATGTTGAGGCTCCACTAATAATAATAATAATAATTTTGGCTGGGATTATATTAAAATTAGGTGGATATGGAGTATTACGTATTTTCCCAATTTTACAAATTACGGGATTAAAATTTAATTATATTTGAATTAGAATTAGATTAATTGGTGGGGTTTTAATTAGATTAGTGTGTTTGCGTCAAATTGATTTAAAATCTTTAATTGCTTATTCTTCTGTTGCTCATATAGGAATTGTTTTAAGAGGATTAATAACTATAAGATATTGAGGAATATGTGGATCTTTTACTCTAATAATTTCTCATGGGTTATGTTCTTCAGGATTTTTTTGTTTAGCAAATATTTCTTATGAACGATTAGGAAGACGAAGTTTATTAATTAATAAAGGTTTATTAAATTGTATGCCTACTATTTATTATTTATCTATTCTATTCTTTATTTTGATTTTTACTTAGATCTGCTAATATAGGAGCACCTCCAACTTTAAATTTATTGGGGGAAATTTCTTTATTAAATAGAATTGTTGGGTGATCATGAATTTCAATATTTATGTTAATATTCATTTCATTTTTTAGAGCTGCATATACTTTATTTATATATTCTTATAGACAACACGGACAGATTTATTCTGGGTCTTTTAATTTTAGATCAGGGGTTAATCGGAATATTTGTTATTATTTTTACATTGATTTCCATTAAATTTATTAATTTTAAAAAGTGATATGTGTATTTTATGGTTATATTTAAATAGTTTATTAAAAATTTTGATTTGTGGTATCAATGATATGAATTTATTCATTTTACATTATTAAATATTTATCAATTTGTAGAATTATATGTTTATGTTTATTATTAATTTCATTTATTTTTTTTTCGTTTAGAATAATTTTTCTCAATTTTGAAATAGTTTATTTTATTGAATGGGAAGTTGTTTCTTTAAATAGATCAATAATTGTCATTACTTTTTTATTTGATTGAATAACTTTTTTTATTTATATCATTTGTATTATTTATTTCTTCTTTAGTTATTTTTTATAGAAAAGAATATATAATAGGAGATATAAATATAAATCGTTTTATTATATTAGTAGTTATATTTATTATATCAATAATGTTATTAATTATTAGCCCTAATTTAATTAGTATTTTATTAGGGTGAGATGTTTAAGGTTAGTTTCTTACTGTTTAGTAATTTATTATAATAATGTAAAGTCTTAAAATGCAGGAATGTTAACTGTTTTATCTCATCGAATTGGAGATGTAGCTTTATTATTAGCTATTGCTTGGATATTAAATAGTGGGAGTTGAAATTTTATTTTTTATTTAGATATAATAAAAAATAATAAAGAAATAATGATTATTGGTAGTTTAATTATATTAGCGGCAATAACAAAAAGAGCTCAAATTCCTTTTTCCTCATGGTTGCCTGCAACAATAGCTGCTCCTACTCCTGTTTCGGCTTTAGTTCATTCTTCAACATTAGTAACAGCTGGGGTTTATTTATTAGTTCGTTTTAATATTTTGTTAGAAAATACTGTATTAGGACAATTTTTATTGTTAATGTCAGGATTAAAAATATTTATAGCTGGTTTAGGTGCTAATTTTGAATTTGATTTAAAAAAAATTATTGCTTTATCTACATTAAGACAATTAGGATTAATAATAAGAATTTTGTCAGTAGGTTTTTATAAATTAGCATTTTTTCATTTGTTAACACATGCTTTATTTAGCGCTTTATTATTTATATGTTCTGGATCAATTATTCATAATATAAATAATTCTCAGGATATTCGATTAATAGGTGGGTTAAGAATAAGTATGCCACTAACATATTCTTGTTTTAATGTTGCTAATTTAACTTTAAGCGGAATGCCTTTTTTAGCTGGATTTTATTCTAAAGAACTAAAAAACTAAAAATAAAATATAAGAAAATCAAAAAGATTTTGTTATTAATCCTTTAAATAAACAAATTAAAAATGTTTGGATGAATAGTATAAAACCTATAGCTAATGTATGATTTATTTGTATAAATAAAAAATTACAAATTAAAATTAGAGAATATAACATAAGTTGAAAAATTTCAAGAAATAGTTTAATAAAAATATTAATTTTGGAGATTAAGGATAAAGAAATTTCTTTTTTCTTGAAATTTTAAAAGATTATTCTTATTTTTGATTTACAAGACCAATGTTTTTATTAAACTATTAAATCTAATGATTATATTTATTTATTGAATATTACCAGTAATTTTATTGATAATGGGTTTTTTAATTTTTGTTTATAATAGAAAACATTTGTTATCAATATTATTAAGATAAGAATATATTGTTTTAAGATTATTTATATTTTTATTTATATTTTTAAATATAATAAATTATGAAACTCATTTTAGAATAATATTTTTAACTTTTAGAGTTTGTGAGGGGGCATTAGGATTATCAATTTTAGTTTCTATAATTCGTACACATGGAAATGATTATTTTCAATCATTTAATATTTTACAATGTTAAAAATTTTATTTATATTTTTATTTTCTTTTCCAGTATGTTTTATAAAAAATTCATTTTGGATGGCTCAGAGTTTTTTATTTTTAAATTATTTTATTTTTATTATTATAAATATTTACTCAAGATATTGAATAAATATCTCATATTTTTTTATCTATCTTATGGATTTATTTTATTAAGTTTTTGGATTTGTTTTTTGATAATAATAGCTAGAGAAAGAATAATAATAATAATTAATAATTTCAAAAATTTATTTATATTAAATATTTTATTTTTATTATTTTTTTTAATTGTTACGTTTATATCTATAAGATTATTTATATTTTATTTATTTTTTGAAAGAAGATTAATTCCTACATTATTTTTAATTTTAGGATGAGGATATCAACCTGAACGTTTACAAGCTGGAATGTATTTATTATTTTAAACTTTATTAGTATCTTTACCTATATTAATTGGTATTTTTTATTTATATAATCATTTAAATACAATAAATTATTATTTAATAATAAATAAATTTTTTGATAAATTATGATTTATTGTATTTTATTATAATTTTAGCTTTTTTAGTAAAAATACCTATATTTTTAGTTCATTTATGATTGCCAAAAGCTCATGTTGAGGCTCCACTAATAATAATAATAATAATTTTGGCTGGGATTATATTAAAATTAGGTGGATATGGAGTATTACGTATTTTCCCAATTTTACAAATTACGGGATTAAAATTTAATTATATTTGAATTAGAATTAGAATAATTGGTGGGGTTTTAATTAGATTAGTGTGTTTGCGTCAAATTGATTTAAAATCTTTAATTGCTTATTCTTCTGTTGCTCATATAGGAATTGTTTTAAGAGGATTAATAACTATAAGATATTGAGGAATATGTGGATCTTTTACTCTAATAATTTCTCATGGGTTATGTTCTTCAGGATTTTTTTGTTAAGCAAATATTTCTTATGAACGATTAGGAAGACGAAGTTTATTAATTAATAAAGGTTTATTAAATTGTATGCCTCCTATTTATTCTTTATCTATTCTATTCTTTATTTTGATTTTTACTTAGATCTGCTAATATAGGAGCACCTCCAACTTTAAATTTATTGGGGGAAATTTCTTTATTAAATAGAATTGTTGGGTGATCATGAATTTCAATATTTATGTTAATATTCATTTCATTTTTTAGAGCTGCATATACTTTATTTATATATTCTTATAGACAACACGGACAGATTTATTCTGGGTCTTTTAATTTTAGATCAGGGGTTAATCGGAATATTTGTTATTATTTTTACATTGATTTCCATTAAATTTATTAATTTTAAAAAGTGATATGTGTATTTTATGGTTATATTTAAATAGTTTATTAAAAATTATGATTTGTGGTATCAATGATATGAATTTATTCATTTTACATTATTAAATATTTATCAATTTGTAGAATTATATGTTTATGTTTATTATTAATTTCATTTATTTTTTTTTCGTTTAGAATAATTTTTCTCAATTTTGAAATAGTTTATTTTATTGAATGGGAAGTTGTTTCTTTAAATAGATCAATAATTGTCATTACTTTTTTATTTGATTGAATAACTTTTTTTATTTATATCATTTGTATTATTTATTTCTTCTTTAGTTATTTTTTATAGAAAAGAATATATAATAGGAGATATAAATATAAATCGTTTTATTATATTAGTAGTTATATTTATTATATCAATAATGTTATTAATTATTAGCCCTAATTTAATTAGTATTTTATTAGGGTGAGATGTTTAAGGTTAGTTTCTTACTGTTTAGTAATTTATTATAATAATGTAGTCTTAAAATGCAGGAATGTTAACTGTTTTATCTCATCGAATTGGAGATGTAGCTTTAT
Source organism: Nephrocerus scutellatus (assembly GCA_947095585.1). Classification (NCBI taxonomy): domain Eukaryota; kingdom Metazoa; phylum Arthropoda; class Insecta; order Diptera; family Pipunculidae; genus Nephrocerus; species Nephrocerus scutellatus. The sequence goes on from OX352764.1 coordinate 56,990,328, forward strand.
TATTAGCTATTGCTTGGATATTAAATAGTGGGAGTTGAAATTTTATTTTTTATTTAGATATAATAAAAAATAATAAAGAAATAATGATTATTGGTAGTTTAATTATATTAGCGGCAATAACAAAAAGAGCTCAAATTCCTTTTTCCTCATGGTTGCCTGCAACAATAGCTGCTCCTACTCCTGTTTCGGCTTTAGTTCATTCTTCAACATTAGTAACAGCTGGGGTTTATTTATTAGTTCGTTTTAATATTTTGTTAGAAAATACTGTATTATGACAATTTTTATTGTTAATGTCAGGATTAAAAATATTTATAGCTGGTTTAGGTGCTAATTTTGAATTTGATTTAAAAAAAATTATTGCTTTATCTACATTAAGACAATTAGGATTAATAATAAGAATTTTGTCAGTAGGTTTTTATAAATTAGCATTTTTTCATTTGTTAACACATGCTTTATTTAGCGCTTTATTATTTATATGTTCTGGATCAATTATTCATAATATAAATAATTCTCAGGATATTCGATTAATAGGTGGGTTAAGAATAAGTATGCCACTAACATATTCTTGTTTTAATGTTGCTAATTTAACTTTATGCGGAATGCCTTTTTTAGCTGGATTTTATTCTAAAGAACTAAAAAACTAAAAATAAAATATAAGAAAATCAAAAAGATTTTGTTATTAATCCTTTAAATAAACAAATTAAAAATGTTTGGATGAATAGTATAAAACCTATAGCTAATGTATGATTTATTTGTATAAATAAAAAATTACAAATTAAAATTAGAGAATATAACATAAGTTGAAAAATTTCAAGAAATAGTTTAATAAAAATATTAATTTTGGAGATTAAGGATAAAGAAATTTCTTTTTTCTTGAAATTTTAAAAGATTATTCTTATTTTTGATTTACAAGACCAATGTTTTTATTAAACTATTAAATCTAATGATTATATTTATTTATTGAATATTACCAGTAATTTTATTGATAATGGGTTTTTTAATTTTTGTTTATAATAGAAAACATTTGTTATCAATATTATTAAGATAAGAATATATTGTTTTAAGATTATTTATATTTTTATTTATATTTTTAAATATAATAAATTATGAAACTCATTTTAGAATAATATTTTTAACTTTTAGAGTTTGTGAGGGGGCATTAGGATTATCAATTTTAGTTTCTATAATTCGTACACATGGAAATGATTATTTTCAATCATTTAATATTTTACAATGTTAAAAATTTTATTTATATTTTTATTTTCTTTTCCAGAATGTTTTATATAAAATTCATTTTGGATGGCTCAGAGTTTTTTATTTTTAAATTATTTTATTTTTATTATTATAAATATTTACTCAAGATATTGAATAAATATCTCATATTTTTTTATCTATCTTATGGATTTATTTTATTAAGTTTTTGGATTTGTTTTTTGATAATAATAGCTAGAGAAAGAATAATAATAATAATTAATAATTTCAAAAATTTATTTATATTAAATATTTTATTTTTATTATTTTTTTTAATTGTTACGTTTATATCTATAAGATTATTAATATTTTATTTATTTTTTGAAAGAAGATTAATTCCTACATTATTTTTAATTTTAGGATGAGGTTATCAACCTGAACGTTTACAAGCTGGAATGTATTTATTATTTTAAACTTTATTAGTATCTTTACCTATATTAATTGGTATTTTTTATTTATATAATCATTTAAATACAATAAATTATTATTTAATAATAAATAAATTTTTTGATAAATTATGATTTATTGTATTTTATTATAATTTTAGCTTTTTTAGTAAAAATACCTATATTTTTAGTTCAGTTATGATTGCCAAAAGCTCATGTTGAGGCTCCACTAATAATAATAATAATAATTTTGGCTGGGATTATATTAAAATTAGGTGGATATGGAGTATTACGTATTTTCCCAATTTTACAAATTACGGGATTAAAATTTAATTATATTTGAATTAGAATTAGAATAATTGGTGGGGTTTTAATTAGATTAGTGTGTTTGCGTCAAATTGATTTAAAATCTTTAATTGCTTATTCTTCTGTTGCTCATATAGGAATTGTTTTAAGAGGATTAATAACTATAAGATATTGAGGAATATGTGGATCTTTTACTCTAATAATTTCTCATGGGTTATGTTCTTCAGGATTTTTTTGTTAAGCAAATATTTCTTATGAACGATTAGGAAGACGAAGTTTATTAATTAATAAAGGTTTATTAAATTGTATGCCTCCTATTTATTCTTTATCTATTCTATTCTTTATTTTGATTTTTACTTAGATCTGCTAATATAGGAGCACCTCCAACTTTAAATTTATTGGGGGAAATTTCTTTATTAAATAGAATTGTTGGGTGATCATGAATTTCAATATTTATGTTAATATTCATTTCATTTTTTAGAGCTGCATATACTTTATTTATATATTCTTATAGACAACACGGACAGATTTATTCTGGGTCTTTTAATTTTAGATCAGGGGTTAATCGGAATATTTGTTATTATTTTTACATTGATTTCCATTAAATTTATTAATTTTAAAAAGTGATATGTGTATTTTATGGTTATATTTAAATAGTTTATTAAAAATTTTGATTTGTGGTATCAATGATATGAATTTATTCATTTTAAATTATTAAATATTTATCAATTTGTAGAATTATATGTTTATGTTTATTATTAATTGCATTTATTTTTTTTTCGTTTAGAATAATTTTTCTCAATTTTGAAATAGTTTATTTTATTGAATGGGAAGTTGTTTCTTTAAATAGATCAATAATTGTCATAACTTTTTTATTTGATTGAATAACTTTTTTATTTATATCATTTGTATTATTTATTTCTTCTTTAGTTATTTTTTATAGAAAAGAATATATAATAGGAGATATAAATATAAATCGTTTAATTATATTAGTAGTTATATTTATTATATCAATAATGTTATTAATTATTAGCCCTAATTTAATTAGTATTTTATTAGGGTGAGATGTTTAAGGTTAGTTTCTTACTGTTTAGTAATTTATTATAATAATGTAAAGTCTTAAAAAGCAGGAATGTTAACTGTTTTATCTCATCGAATTGGAGATGTAGCTTTATTATTAGCTATTGCTTGGATATTAAATTATGGGAGTTGAAATTTTATTTTTTATTTAGATATAATAAAAAATAATAAAGAAATAATGATTATTGGTAGTTTAATTATATTAGCGGCAATAACAAAAAGAGCTCAAATTCCTTTTTCCTCATGGTTGCCTGCAACAATAGCTGCTCCTACTCCTGTTTCGGCTTTAGTTCATTCTTCAACATTAGTAACAGCTGGGGTTTATTTATTAGTTCGTTTTAATATTTTGTTAGAAAATACTGTATTATGACAATTTTTATTGTTAATGTCAGGATTAACAATATTTATAGCTGGTTTAGGTGCTAATTTTGAATTTGATTTAAAAAAAATTATTGCTTTATCTACATTAAGACAATTAGGGTTAATAATAAGAATTTTGTCAGTAGGTTTTTATAAATTAGCATTTTTTCATTTGTTAACACATGCTTTATTTAGCGCTTTATTATTTATATGTTCTGGATCAATTATTCATAATATAAATAATTCTCAGGATATTCGATTAATAGGTGGGTTAAGAATAAGTATGCCACTAACATATTCTTGTTTTAATGTTGCTAATTTAACTTTATGCGGAATGCCTTTTTTAGCTGGATTTTATTCTAAAGAACTAAAAAACTAAAAATAAAATATAAGAAAATCAAAAAGATTTTGTTATTAATCCTTTAAATAAACAGATTAAAAATGTTTGGATGAATAGTATAAAACCTATAGCTAATGTATGATTTATTTGTATAAATAAAAAATTACAAATTAAAATTAGAGAATATAACATAAGTTGAAAAATTTCAAGAAATAGTTTAATAAAAATATTAATTTTGGAGATTAAGGATAAAGAAATTTATTTTTTCTTGAAATTTTAAAAGATTATTCTTATTTTTGATTTACAAGACCAATGTTTTTATTAAACTATTAAATCTAATGATTATATTTATTTATTGAATATTACCAGTAATTTTATTGATAATGGGTTTTTTAATTTTTGTTTATAATAGAAAACATTTGTTATCAATATTATTAAGATAAGAATATATTGTTTTAAGATTATTTATATTTTTATTTATATTTTTAAATATAATAAATTATGAAACTTATTTTAGAATAATATTTTTAACTTTTAGAGTTTGTGAGGGGGCATTAGGATTATCAATTTTAGTTTCTATAATTCGTACACATGGAAATGATTATTTTCAATCATTTAATATTTTACAATGTTAAAAATTTTATTTATATTTTTATTTTCTTTTCCAGTATGTTTTATAAAAAATTCATTTTGGATGGCTCAGAGTTTTTTATTTTTAAATTATTTTATTTTTATTATTATAAATATTTACTCAAGATATTGAATAAATATCTCATATTTTTTTATCTATCTTATGGATTTATTTTATTAAGTTTTTGGATTTGTTTTTTGATAATAATAGCTAGGAAAGAATAATAATAATAATTAATAATTTCAAAAATTTATTTATATTAAATATTTTATTTTTATTATTTTTTTTAATTGTTACGTTTATATCTATAAGATTATTTATATTTTATTTATTTTTTGAAAGAAGATTAATTCCTACATTATTTTTAATTTTAGGATGAGGATATCAACCTGAACGTTTACAAGCTGGAATGTATTTATTATTTTAAACTTTATTAGTATCTTTACCTATATTAATTGGTATTTTTTATTTATATAATCATTTAAATACAATAAATTATTATTTAATAATAAATAAATTTTTTGATAAATTATGATTTATTGTATTTTATTATAATTTTAGCGTTTTTAGTAAAAATACCTATATTTTTAGTTCATTTATGATTGCCAAAAGCTCATGTTGAGGCTCCACTAATAATAATAATAATAATTTTGGCTGGGATTATATTAAAATTAGGTGGATATGGAGTATTACGTATTTTCCCAATTTTACAAATTACGGGATTAAAATTTAATTATATTTGAATTAGAATTAGAATAATTGGTGGGGTTTTAATTAGATTAGTGTGTTTGCGTCAAATTGATTTAAAATCTTTAATTGCTTATTCTTCTGTTGCTCATATAGGAATTGTTTTAAGAGGATTAATAACTATAAGATATTGAGGAATATGTGGATCTTTTACTCTAATAATTTCTCATGGGTTATGTTCTTCAGGATTTTTTTGTTTAGCAAATATTTCTTATGAACGATTAGGAAGACGAAGTTTATTAATTAATAAAGGTTTATTAAATTGTATGCCTTCTATTTATTCTTTATCTATTCTATTCTTTATTTTGATTTTTACTTAGATCTGCTAATATAGGAGCACCTCCAACTTTAAATTTATTGGGGGAAATTTCTTTATTAAATAGAATTGTTGGGTGATCATGAATTTCAATATTTATGTTAATATTCATTTCATTTTTTAGAGCTGCATATACTTTATTTATATATTCTTATAGACAACACGGACAGATTTATTCTGGGTCTTTTAATTTTAGATCAGGGGTTAATCGGAATATTTGTTATTATTTTTACATTGATTTCCATTAAATTTATTAATTTTAAAAAGTGATATGTGTATTTTATGGTTATATTTAAATAGTTTATTAAAAATTTTGATTTGTGGTATCAATGATATGAATTTATTCATTTTAAATTATTAAATATTTATCAATTTGTAGAATTATATGTTTATGTTTATTATTAATTTCATTTATTTTTTTTTTCGTTTAGAATAATTTTTCTCAATTTTGAAATAGTTTATTTTATTGAATGGGAAGTTGTTTCATTAAATAGATCAATAATTGTCATAACTTTTTTATTTGATTGAATAACTTTTTTATTTATATCATTTGTATTATTTATTTCTTCTTTAGTTATTTTTTATAGAAAAGAATATATAATAGGAGATATAAATATAAATCGTTTTATTATATTAGTAGTTATATTTATTATATCAATAATGTTATTAATTATTAGCCCTAATTTAATTAGTATTTTATTAGGGTGAGATGTTTTAGGGTTAGTTTCTTACTGTTTAGTAATTTATTATAATAATGTAAAGTCTTAAAATGCAGGAATGTTAACTGTTTTATCTAATCGAATTGGAGATGTAGCTTTATTATTAGCTATTGCTTGGATATTAAATTATGGGAGTTGAAATTTTATTTTTTATTTAGATATAATAAAAAATAATAAAGAAATAATGATTATTGGTAGTTTAATTATATTAGCGGCAATAACAAAAAGAGCTCAAATTCCTTTTTCCTCATGGTTGCCTGCAACAATAGCTGCTCCTACTTCTGTTTCGGCTTTAGTTCATTCTTCAACATTAGTAACAGCTGGGGTTTATTTATTAGTTCGTTTTAATATTTTGTTAGAAAATACTGTATTATGACAATTTTTATTGTTAATGTCAGGATTAACAATATTTATAGCTGGTTTAGGTGCTAATTTTGAATTTGATTTAAAAAAAATTATTGCTTTATCTACATTAAGACAATTAGGGTTAATAATAAGAATTTTGTCAGTAGGTTTTTATAAATTAGCATTTTTTCATTTGTTCTTCAGGATTTTTTTGTTTAGCAAATATTTCTTATGAACGATTAGGAAGACGAAGTTTATTAATTAATAAAGGTTTATTAAATTGTATGCCTACTATTTATTATTTATCTATTCTATTCTTTATTTTGATTTTTACTTAGATCTGCTAATATAGGAGCACCTCCAACTTTAAATTTATTGGGGGAAATTTCTTTATTAAATAGAATTGTTGGGTGATCATGAATTTCAATATTTATGTTAATATTCATTTCATTTTTTAGAGCTGCATATACTTTATTTATATATTCTTATAGACAACACGGACAGATTTATTCTGGGTCTTTTAATTTTAGATCAGGGGTTAATCGGAATATTTGTTATTATTTTTACATTGATTTCCATTAAATTTATTAATTTTAAAAAGTGATATGTGTATTTTATGGTTATATTTAAATAGTTTATTAAAAATTTTGATTTGTGGTATCAATGATATGAATTTATTCATTTTAAATTATTAAATATTTATCAATTTGTAGAATTATATGTTTATGTTTATTATTAATTTCATTTATTTTTTTTTCGTTTAGAATAATTTTTCTCAATTTTGAAATAGTTTATTTTATTGAATGGGAAGTTGTTTCATTAAATAGATCAATAATTGTCATAACTTTTTTATTTGATTGAATAACTTTTTTATTTATATCATTTGTATTATTTATTTCTTCTTTAGTTATTTTTTATAGAAAAGAATATATAATAGGAGATATAAATATAAATCGTTTTATTATATTAGTAGTTATATTTATTATATCAATAATGTTATTAATTATTAGCCCTAATTTAATTAGTATTTTATTAGGGTGAGATGTTTTAGGGTTAGTTTCTTACTGTTTAGAAATTTATTATAGTAATGTAAAGTCTTAAAATGCAGGAATGTTAACTGTTTTATCTAATCGAATTGGAGATGTAGCTTTATTATTAGCTATTGCTTGGATATTAAATTATGGGAGTTGAAATTTTATTTTTTATTTAGATATAATAAAAAATAATAAAGAAATAATGATTATTGGTAGTTTAATTATATTAGCGGCAATAACAAAAAGAGCTCAAATTCCTTTTTCCTCATGGTTGCCTGCAACAATAGCTGCTCCTACTCCTGTTTCGGCTTTAGTTCATTCTTCAACATTAGTAACAGCTGGGGTTTATTTATTAGTTCGTTTTAATATTTTGTTAGGAAATACTGTATTATGACAATTTTTATTGTTAATGTCAGGATTAACAATATTTATAGCTGGTTTAGGTGCTAATTTTGAATTTGATTTAAAAAAAATTATTGCTTTATCTACATTAAGACAATTAGGGTTAATAATAAGAATTTTGTCAGTAGGTTTTTATAAATTATCATTTTTTCATTTGTTAACACATGCTTTATTTAAAGCTTTATTATTTATATGTTCTGGATCAATTATTCATAATATAAATAATTCTCAGGATATTCGATTAATAGGTGGGTTAAGAATAAGTATGCCACTAACATATTCTTGTTTTAATGTTGCTAATTTAACTTTATGCGGAATGCCTTTTTTAGCTGGATTTTATTCTAAAGAACTAAAAAACTAAAAATAAAATATAAGAAAATCAAAAAGATTTTGTTATTAATCCTTTAAATAAACAAATTAAAAATGTTTGGATGAATAGTATAAAACCTATAGCTAATGTATGATTTATTTGTATAAATAAAAAATTACAAATTAAAATTAGAGAATATAACATAAGTTGAAAAATTTCAAGAAATAGTTTAATAAAAATATTAATTTTGGAGATTAAGGATAAAGAAATTTCTTTTTTCTTGAAATTTTAAAAGATTATTCTTATTTTTGATTTACAAGACCAATGTTTTTATTAAACTATTAAATCTAATGATTATATTTATTTATTGAATATTACCAGTAATTTTATTGATAATGGGTTTTTTAATTTTTGTTTATAATAGAAAACATTTGTTATCAATATTATTAAGATAAGAATATATTGTTTTAAGATTATTTATATTTTTAAATATAATAAATTATGAAACTTATTTTAGAATAATATTTTTAACTTTTAGAGTTTGTGAGGGGGCATTAGGATTATCAATTTTAGTTTCTATAATTCGTACACATGGAAATGATTATTTTCAATCATTTAATATTTTACAATGTTAAAAATTTTATTTATATTTTTATTTTCTTTTCCAGTATGTTTTATAAAAAATTCATTTTGGATGGCTCAGAGTTTTTTATTTTTAAATTATTTTATTTTTATTATTATAAATATTTACTCAAGATATTGAATAAATATCTCATATTTTTTTTATCTATCTTATGGATTTATTTTATTAAGTTTTTGGATTTGTTTTTTGATAATAATAGCTAGAGAAAGAATAATAATAATAATTAATAATTTCAAAAATTTATTTAAATTAAATATTTTATTTTTATTTTTTTTTTTAATTGTTACGTTTATATCTATAAGATTATTTATATTTTATTTATTTTTTGAAAGAAGATTAATTCCTACATTATTTTTAATTTTAGGATGAGGATATCAACCTGAACGTTTACAAGCTGGAATGTATTTATTATTTTAAACTTTATTAGTATCTTTACCTATATTAATTGGTATTTTTTATTTATATAATCATTTAAATACAATAAATTATTATTTAATAATAAATAAATTTTTTGATAAATTATGATTTATTGTATTTTATTATAATTTTAGCTTTTTTAGTAAAAATACCTATATTTTTAGTTCATTTATGATTGCCAAAAGCTCATGTTGAGGCTCCACTAATAATAATAATAATAATTTTGGCTGGGATTATATTAAAATTAGGTGGATATGGAGTATTATTTGATAAATTATGATTTATTGTATTTTATTATAATTTTAGCTTTTTTAGTAAAAATACCTATATTTTTAGTTCATTTATGATTGCCAAAAGCTCATGTTGAGGCTCCACTAATAATAATAATTTTGGCTGGGATTATATTAAAATTAGGTGGATATGGAGTATTACGTATTTTCCCAATTTTACAAATTACGGGATTAAAATTTAATTATATTTGAATTAGAATTAGATTAATTGGTGGGGTTTTAATTAGATTAGTGTGTTTGCGTCAAATTGATTTAAAATCTTTAATTGCTTATTCTTCTGTTGCTCATATAGGAATTGTTTTAAGAGGATTAATAACTATAAGATATTGAGGAATATGTGGATCTTTTACTCTAATAATTTCTCATGGGTTATGTTCTTCAGGATTTTTTTGTTTAGCAAATATTTCTTATGAACGATTAGGAAGACGAAGTTTATTAATTAATAAAGGTTTATTAAATTGTATGCCTTCTATTTATTATTTATCTATTCTATTCTTTATTTTGATTTTTACTTAGATCTGCTAATATAGGAGCACCTCCAACTTTAAATTTATTGGGGGAAATTTCTTTATTAAATAGAATTGTTGGGTGATCATGAATTTCAATATTTATGTTAATATTCATTTCATTTTTTAGAGCTGCATATACTTTATTTATATATTCTTATAGACAACACGGACAGATTTATTCTGGGTCTTTTAATTTTAGATCAGGGGTTAATCGGAATATTTGTTATTATTTTTACATTGATTTCCATTAAATTTATTAATTTTAAAAAGTGATATGTGTATTTTATGGTTATATTTAAATAGTTTATTAAAAATTTTGATTTGTGGTATCAATGATATGAATTTATTCATTTTAAATTATTAAATATTTATCAATTTGTAGAATTATATGTTTATGTTTATTATTAATTTCATTTATTTTTTTTCGTTTAGAATAATTTTTCTCAATTTTGAAATAGTTTATTTTATTGAATGGGAAGTTGTTTCATTTAATAGATCAATAATTGTCATAACTTTTTTATTTGATTGAATAACTTTTTTATTTATATCATTTGTATTATTTATTTCTTCTTTAGTTATTTTTTATAGAAAAGAATATATAATAGGAGATATAAATATAAATCGTTTTTTTATTTTTTGAAAGAAGATTAATTCCTACATTATTTTTAATTTTAGGATGAGGATATCAACCTGAACGTTTACAAGCTGGAATGTATTTATTATTTTAAACTTTATTAGTATCTTTACCTATATTAATTGGTATTTTTTATTTATATAATCATTTAAATACAATAAATTATTATTTAATAATAAATAAATTTTTTGATAAATTATGATTTATTGTATTTTATTATAATTTTAGCTTTTTTAGTAAAAATACCTATATTTTTAGTTCATTTATGATTGCCAAAAGCTCATGTTGAGGCTCCACTAATAATAATAATAATAATTTTTGCTGGGATTATATTAAAATTAGGTGGATATGGAGTATTACGTATTTTCCCAATTTTACAAATTACGGGATTAAAATTTAATTATATTTGAATTAGAATTAGATTAATTGGTGGGGTTTTAATTAGATTAGTGTGTTTGCGTCAAATTGATTTAAAATCTTTAATTGCTTATTCTTCTGTTGCTTGTTGTTAAGAGGATTAATAACTATAAGATATTGAGGAATATGTGGATCTTTTACTCTAATAATTTCTCATGGGTTATGTTCTTCAGGATTTTTTTGTTTAGCAAATATTTCTTATGAACGATTAGGAAGACGAAGTTTATTAATTAATAAAGGTTTATTAAATTGTATGCCTTCTATTTATTCTTTATCTATTCTATTCTTTATTTTGATTTTTACTTAGATCTGCTAATATAGGAGCACCTCCAACTTTAAATTTATTGGGGGAAATTTCTTTATTAAATAGAATTGTTGGGTGATCATGAATTTCAATATTTATATTAATATTCATTTCATTTTTTAGAGCTGCATATACTTTATTTATATATTCTTATAGACAACACGGACAGATTTATTCTGGGTCTTTTAATTTTAGATCAGGGGTTTATCGGAATATTTGTTATTATTTTTACATTGATTTCCATTAAATTTATTAATTTTAAAAAGTGATATGTGTATTTTATGGTTATATTTAAATAGTTTATTAAAAATTTTGATTTGTGGTATCAATGATATGAATTTATTCATTTTAAATTATTAAATATTTATCAATTTGTAGAATTATATGTATATGTTTATTATTAATTTCATTTATTTTTTTTTCGTTTAGAATAATTTTTCTCAATTTTGAAATAGTTTATTTTATTGAATGGGAAGTTGTTTCATTAAATAGATCAATAATTGTCATAACTTTTTTATTTGATTGAATAACTTTTTTATTTATATCATTTGTATTATTTATTTCTTCTTTAGTTATTTTTTATAGAAAAGAATATATAATAGGAGATATAAATGATTTATTTGTATAAATAAAAAATTACAAATTAAAATTAGAGAATATAACATAAGTTGAAAAATTTCAAGAAATAGTTTAATAAAAATATTAATTTTGGAGATTAAGGATAAAGAAATTTCATTTTTCTTGAAATTTTAAAAGATTATTCTTATTTTTGATTTACAAGACCAATGTTTTTATTAAACTATTAAATCTAATGATTATATTTATTTATTGAATATTACCAGTAATTTTATTGATAATGGGTTTTTTAATTTTTGTTTATAATAGAAAACATTTGTTATCAATATTATTAAGATAAGAATATATTGTTTTAAGATTATTTATATTTTTAAATATAATAAATTATGAAACTTATTTTAGAATAATATTTTTAACTTTTAGAGTATGTGAGGGGGCATTAGGATTATCAATTTTAGTTTCTATAATTCGTACACATGGAAATGATTATTTTCAATCATTTAATATTTTACAATGTTAAAAATTTTATTTATATTTTTATTTTCTTTTCCAGTATGTTTTATAAAAAATTCATTTTGGATGGCTCAGAGTTTTTTATTTTTAAATTATTTTATTTTTATTATTATAAATATTTACTCAAGATATTGAATAAATATCTCATATTTTTTTTATCTATCTTATGGATTTATTTTATTAAGTTTTTGGATTTGTTTTTTGATAATAATAGCTAGAGAAAGAATAATAATAATAATTAATAATTTCAAAAATTTATTTATATTAAATATTTTATTTTTATTATTTTTTTTAATTGTTACGTTTATATCTATAAGATTATTTATATTTTATTTATTTTTTGAAAGAAGATTAATTCCTACATTATTTTTAATTTTAGGATGAGGATATCAACCTGAACGTTTACAAGCTGGAATGTATTTATTATTTTAAACTTTATTAGTATCTTTACCTATATTAATTGGTATTTTTTATTTATATAATCATTTAAATACAATAAATTATTATTTAATAATAAATAAATTTTTTGATAAATTATGATTTATTGTATTTTATTATAATTTTACCTTTTTTAGTAAAAATACCTATATTTTTAGTTCATTTATGATTGCCAAAAGCTCATGTTGAGGCTCCACTAATAATAATAATAATAATTTTGGCTGGGATTATATTAAAATTAGGTGGATATGGAGTATTACGTATTTTCCCAATTTTACAAATTACGGGATTAAAATTTAATTATATTTGAATTAGAATTAGATTAATTGGTGGGGTTTTAATTAGATTAGTGTGTTTGCGTCAAATTGATTTAAAATTTTTAATTGCTTATTCTTCTGTTGCTCATATAGGAATTGTTTTAAGAGGATTAATAACTATAAGATATTGAGGAATATGTGGATCTTTTACTCTAATAATTTCTCATGGGTTATGTTCTTCAGGATTTTTTTGTTTAGCAAATATTTCTTATGAACGATTAGGAAGACGAAGTTTATTAATTAATAAAAGTTTATTAAATTGTATGCCTTCTATTTATTATTTATCTATTCTATTCTTTATTTTGATTTTTACTTAGATCTGCTAATATAGGAGCACCTCCAACTTTAAATTTATTGGGGGAAATTTCTTTATTAAATAGAATTGTTGGGTGATCATGAAATTCAATATTTATGTTAATATTCATTTCATTTTTTAGAGCTGCATATACTTTATTTATATATTCTTATAGACAACACGGACAGATTTATTCTGGGTCTTTTAATTTTAGATCAGGGGTTAATCGGAATATTTGTTATTATTTTTACATTGATTTCCATTAAATTTATTAATTTTAAAAAGTGATATGTGTATTTTATGGTTATATTTAAATAGTTTATTAAAAATTTTGATTTGTGGTATCAATGATATGAATTTATTCATTTTAAATTATTAAATATTTATCAATTTGTAGAATTATATGTTTATGTTTATTATTAATTTCATTTATTTTTTTTTCGTTTAGAATAATTTTTCTCAATTTTGAAATAGTTTATTTTATTGAATGGGAAGTTGTTTCATTAAATAGATCAATAATTGTCATAACTTTTTTATTTGATTGAATAACTTTTTTATTTATATCATTTGTATTATTTATTTCTTCTTTAGTTATTTTTTATAGAAAAGAATTTATAATAGGAGATATAAATATAAATCGTTTTATTATATTAGTAGTTATATTTATTATATCAATAATGTTATTAATTATTAGCCCTAATTTAATTAGTATTTTATTAGGGTGAGATGTTTAAGGTTAGTTTCTTACTGTTTAGTAATTTATTATAATAATGTAAAGTCTTAAAATGCAGGAATGTTAACTGTTTTATCTAATCGAATTGGAGATGTAGCTTTATTATTAGCTATTGCTTGGATATTAAATTATGGGAGTTGAAATTTTATTTTTTATTTAGATATAATAAAAAATAATAAAGAAATAATGATTATTGGTAGTTTAATTATATTAGCGGCAATAACAAAAAGAGCTCAAATTCCTTTTTCCTCATGGTTGCCTGCAACAATAGCTGCTCCTACTCCTGTTTCGGCTTTAGTTCATTCTTCAACATTAGTAACAGCTGGGGTTTATTTATTAGTTCGTTTTAATATTTTGTTAGAAAATACTGTATTATGACAATTTTTATTGTTAATGTCAGGATTAACAATATTTATAGCTGGTTTAGGTGCTAATTTTGAATTTGATTTAAAAAAAATTATTGCTTTATCTACATTAAGACAATTAGGGTTAATAATAAGAATTTTGTCAGTAGGTTTTTATAAATTAGCATTTTTTCATTTGTTAACACATGCTTTATTTAGCGCTTTATTATTTATATGTTCTGGATCAATTATTCATAATATAAATAATTCTCAGGATATTCGATTAATAGGTGGGTTAAGAATAAGTATGCCACTAACATATTCTTGTTTTAATGTTGCTAATTTAACTTTATGCGGAATGCCTTTTTTAGCTGGATTTTATTCTAAAGAACTAAAAAACTAAAAATAAAATATAAGAAAATCAAAGGGATTTTGTTATTAATCCTTTAAATAAACAGATTAAAAATGTTTGGATGAATAGTATAAAACCTATAGCTAATGTATGATTTATTTGTATAAATAAAAAATTACAAATTAAAATTAGAGAATATAACATAAGTTGAAAAATTTCAAGAAATAGTTTAATAAAAATATTAATTTTGGAGATTAAGGATAAAGAAATTTATTTTTTCTTGAAATTTTAAAAGATTATTCTTATTTTTGATTTACAAGACCAATGTTTTTATTAAACTATTAAATCTAATGATTATATTTATTTATTGAATATTACCAGTAATTTTATTGATAATGGGTTTTTTAATTTTTGTTTATAATAGAAAATATTTGTTATCAATATTATTAAGATAAGAATATATTGTTTTAAGATTATTTATATTTTTATTTATATTTTTAAATATAATAAATTATGAAACTTATTTTAGAATAATATTTTTAACTTTTAGAGTTTGTGAGGGGGCATTAGGATTATCAATTTTAGTTTCTATAATTCGTACACATGGAAATGATTATTTTCAATCATTTAATATTTTACAATGTTAAAAATTTTATTTATATTTTTATTTTCTTTTCCAGTATGTTTTATAAAAAATTCATTTTGGATGGCTCAGAGTTTTTTATTTTTAAATTATTTTATTTTTATTATTATAAATATTTACTCAAGATATTGAATAAATATCTCATATTTTTTTATCTATCTTATGGATTTATTTTATTAAGTTTTTGGATTTGTTTTTTGATAATAATAGCTAGAGAAAGAATAATAATAATAATTAATAATTTCAAAAATTTATTTATATTAAATATTTTATTTTTATTATTTTTTTTAATTGTTACGTTTATATCTATAAGATTATTTATATTTTATTTATTTTTTGAAAGAAGATTAATTCCTACATTATTTTTAATTTTAGGATGAGGATATCAACCTGAACGTTTACAAGCTGGAATGTATTTATTATTTTAAACTTTATTAGTATCTTTACCTATATTAATTGGTATTTTTTATTTATATAATCATTTAAATACAATAAATTATTATTTAATAATAAATAAATTTTTTGATAAATTATGATTTATTGTATTTTATTATAATTTTAGCGTTTTTAGTAAAAATACCTATATTTTTAGTTCATTTATGATTGCCAAAAGCTCATGTTGAGGCTCCACTAATAATAATAATAATAATTTTGGCTGGGATTATATTAAAATTAGGTGGATATGGAGTATTACGTATTTTCCCAATTTTACAAATTACGGGATTAAAATTTAATTATATTTGAATTAGAATTAGATTAATTGGTGGGGTTTTAATTAGATTAGTGTGTTTGCGTCAAATTGATTTAAAATCTTTAATTGCTTATTCTTCTGTTGCTCATATAGGAATTGTTTTAAGAGGATTAATAACTATAAGATATTGATGAATATGTGGATCTTTTACTCTAATAATTTCTCATGGGTTATGTTCTTCAGGATTTTTTTGTTTAGCAAATATTTCTTATGAACGATTAGGAAGACGAAGTTTATTAATTAATAAAGGTTTATTAAATTGTATGCCTTCTATTTATTATTTATCTATTCTATTCTTTATTTTGATTTTTACTTAGATCTGCTAATATAGGAGCACCTCCAACTTTAAATTTATTGGGGGAAATTTCTTTATTAAATAGAATTGTTGGGTGATCATGAATTTCAATATTTATGTTAATATTCATTTCATTTTTTAGAGCTGCATATACTTTATTTATATATTCTTATAGACAACACGGACAGATTTATTCTGGGTCTTTTAATTTTAGATCAGGGGTTAATCGGAATATTTGTTATTATTTTTACATTGATTTCCATTAAATTTATTAATTTTAAAAAGTGATATGTGTATTTTATGGTTATATTTAAATAGTTTATTAAAAATTTTGATTTGTGGTATCAATGATATGAATTTATTCATTTTAAATTATTAAATATTTATCAATTTGTAGAATTATATGTTTATGTTTATTATTAATTTCATTTATTTTTTTTTCGTTTAGAATAATTTTTCTCAATTTTGAAATAGTTTATTTTATTGAATGGGAAGTTGTTTCATTAAATAGATCAATAATTGTCATAACTTTTTTATTTGATTGAATAACTTTTTTATTTATATCATTTGTATTATTTATTTCTTCTTTAGTTATTTTTTATAGAAAAGAATTTATAATAGGAGATATAAATATAAATCGTTTTATTATATTAGTAGTTATATTTATTATATCAATAATGTTATTAATTATTAGCCCTAATTTAATTAGTATTTTATTAGGGTGAGATGTTTAAGGTTAGTTTCTTACTGTTTAGTAATTTATTATAATAATGTAAAGTCTTAAAATGCAGGAATGTTAACTGTTTTATCTAATCGAATTGGAGATGTAGCTTTATTATTAGCTATTGCTTGGATATTAAATTATGGGAGTTGAAATTTTATTTTTTATTTAGATATAATAAAAAATAATAAAGAAATAATGATTATTGGTAGTTTAATTATATTAGCGGCAATAACAAAAAGAGCTCAAATTCCTTTTTCCTCATGGTTGCCTGCAACAATAGCTGCTCCTACTCCTGTTTCGGCTTTAGTTCATTCTTCAACATTAGTAACAGCTGGGGTTTATTTATTAGTTCGTTTTAATATTTTGTTAGAAAATACTGTATTATGACAATTTTTATTGTTAATGTCAGGATTAACAATATTTATAGCTGGTTTAGGTGCTAATTTTGAATTTGATTTAAAAAAAATTATTGCTTTATCTACATTAAGACAATTAGGGTTAATAATAAGAATTTTGTCAGTAGGTTTTTATAAATTAGCATTTTTTCATTTGTTAACACATGCTTTATTTAGCGCTTTATTATTTATATGTTCTGGATCAATTATTCATAATATAAATAATTCTCAGGATATTCGATTAATAGGTGGGTTAAGAATAAGTATGCCACTAACATATTCTTGTTTTAATGTTGCTAATTTAACTTTATGCGGAATGCCTTTTTTAGCTGGATTTTATTCTAAAGAACTAAAAAACTAAAAATAAAATATAAGAAAATCAAAGGGATTTTGTTATTAATCCTTTAAATAAACAGATTAAAAAATAAAAATAAAAAAAAAAAATAAAAATAAATAAAAAATTACAAATTAAAATTAGAGAATATAACATAAGTTGAAAAATTTCAAGAAATAGTTTAATAAAAATATTAATTTTGGAGATTAAGGATAAAGAAATTTCTTTTTTCTTGAAATTTTAAAAGATTATTCTTATTTTTGATTTACAAGACCAATGTTTTTATTAAACTATTAAATCTAATGATTATATTTATTTATTGAATATTACCAGTAATTTTATTGATAATGGGTTTTTTAATTTTTGTTTATAATAGAAAACATTTGTTATCAATATTATTAAGATAAGAATATATTGTTTTAAGATTATTTATATTTTTATTTATATTTTTAAATATAATAAATTATGAAACTTATTTTAGAATAATATTTTTAACTTTTAGAGTTTGTGAGGGGGCATTAGGATTATCAATTTTAGTTTCTATAATTCGTACACATGGAAATGATTATTTTCAATCATTTAATATTTTACAATGTTAAAAATTTTATTTATATTTTTATTTTCTTTTCCAGTATGTTTTATAAAAAATTCATTTTGGATGGCTCAGAGTTTTTTATTTTTAAATTATTTTATTTTTATTATTATAAATATTTACTCAAGATATTGAATAAATATCTCATATTTTTTTATCTATCTTATGGATTTATTTTATTAAGTTTTTGGATTTGTTTTTTGATAATAATAGCTAGAGAAAGAATAATAATAATAATTAATAATTTCAAAAATTTATTTATATTAAATATTTTATTTTTATTATTTTTTTTAATTGTTACGTTTATATCTATAAGATTATTTATATTTTATTTATTTTTTGAAAGAAGATTAATTCCTACATTATTTTTAATTTTAGGATGAGGATATCAACCTGAACGTTTACAAGCTGGAATGTATTTATTATTTTAAACTTTATTAGTATCTTTACCTATATTAATTGGTATTTTTTATTTATATAATCATTTAAATACAATAAATTATTATTTAATAATAAATAAATTTTTTGATAAATTATGATTTATTGTATTTTATTATAATTTTAGCGTTTTTAGTAAAAATACCTATATTTTTAGTTCATTTATGATTGCCAAAAGCTCATGTTGAGGCTCCACTAATAATAATAATAATAATTTTGGCTGGGATTATATTAAAATTAGGTGGATATGGAGTATTACGTATTTTCCCAATTTTACAAATTACGGGATTAAAATTTAATTATATTTGAATTAGAATTAGATTAATTGGTGGGGTTTTAATTAGATTAGTGTGTTTGCGTCAAATTGATTTAAAATCTTTAATTGCTTATTCTTCTGTTGCTCATATAGGAATTGTTTTAAGAGGATTAATAACTATAAGATATTGATGAATATGTGGATCTTTTACTCTAATAATTTCTCATGGGTTATGTTCTTCAGGATTTTTTTGTTTAGCAAATATTTCTTATGAACGATTAGGAAGACGAAGTTTATTAATTAATAAAGGTTTATTAAATTGTATGCCTTCTATTTATTATTTATCTATTCTATTCTTTATTTTGATTTTTACTTAGATCTGCTAATATAGGAACACCTCCAACTTTAAATTTATTGGGGGAAATTTCTTTATTAAATAGAATTGTCGGGTGATCATGAATTTCAATATTTATGTTAATATTCATTTCATTTTTTAGAGCTGCATATACTTTATTTATATATTCTTATAGACAACACGGACAGATTTATTCTGGGTCTTTTAATTTTAGATCAGGGGTTAATCGGAATATTTGTTATTATTTTTACATTGATTTCCATTAAATTTATTAATTTTAAAAAGTGATATGTGTATTTTATGGTTATATTTAAATAGTTTATTAAAAATTTTGATTTGTGGTATCAATGATATGAATTTATTCATTTTAAATTATTAAATATTTATCAATTTGTAGAATTATATGTTTATGTTTATTATTAATTGCATTTATTTTTTTTTCGTTTAGAATAATTTTTCTCAATTTTGAAATAGTTTATTTTATTGAATGGGAAGTTGTTTCTTTAAATAGATCAATAATTGTCATAACTTTTTTATTTGATTGAATAACTTTTTTATTTATATCATTTGTATTATTTATTTCTTCTTTAGTTATTTTTTATAGAAAAGAATATATAATAGGAGATATAAATATAAATCGTTTAATTATATTAGTAGTTATATTTATTATATCAATAATGTTATTAATTATTAGCCCTAATTTAATTAGTATTTTATTAGGGTGAGAT
The DNA here is from genome assembly GCA_947095585.1 of Nephrocerus scutellatus. Lineage (NCBI taxonomy): Eukaryota > Metazoa > Arthropoda > Insecta > Diptera > Pipunculidae > Nephrocerus > Nephrocerus scutellatus. The sequence goes on from OX352764.1 coordinate 57,010,848, forward strand.
GTTTAAGGTTAGTTTCTTACTGTTTAGTAATTTATTATAATAATGTAAAGTCTTAAAATGCAGGAATGTTAACTGTTTTATCTCATCGAATTGGAGATGTAGCTTTATTATTAGCTATTGCTTGGATATTAAATTATGGGAGTTGAAATTTTATTTTTTATTTAGATATAATAAAAAATAATAAAGAAATAATGATTATTGGTAGTTTAATTATATTAGCGGCAATAACAAAAAGAGCTCAAATTCCTTTTTCCTCATGGTTGCCTGCAACAATAGCTGCTCCTACTCCTATTTCGGCTTTAGTTCATTCTTCAACATTAGTAACAGCTGGGGTTTATTTATTAGTTCGTTTTAATATTTTGTTAGAAAATACTGTATTATGACAATTTTTATTGTTAATGTCAGGATTAACAATATTTATAGCTGGTTTAGGTGCTAATTTTGAATTTGATTTAAAAAAAATTATTGCTTTATCTACATTAAGACAATTAGGGTTAATAATAAGAATTTTGTCAGTAGGTTTTTATAAATTAGCATTTTTTCATTTGTTAACACATGCTTTATTTAGCGCTTTATTATTTATATGTTCTGGATCAATTATTCATAATATAAATAATTCTCAGGATATTCGATTAATAGGTGGGTTAAGAATAAGTATGCCACTAACATATTCTTGTTTTAATGTTGCTAATTTAACTTTATGCGGAATGCCTTTTTTAGCTGGATTTTATTCTAAAGAACTAAAAAACTAAAAATAAAATATAAGAAAATCAAAAAGATTTTGTTATTAATCCTTTAAATAAACAAATTAAAAATGTTTGGATGAATAGTATAAGACCTATAGCTAATGTATGATTTATTTGTATAAATAAAAAATTACAAATTAAAATTAGAGAATATAACATAAGTTGAAAAATTTCAAGAAATAGTTTAATAAAAATATTAATTTTGGAGATTAAGGATAAAGAAATTTCTTTTTTCTTGAAATTTTAAAAGATTATTCTTATTTTTGATTTACAAGACCAATGTTTTTATTAAACTATTAAATCTAATGATTATATTTATTTATTGAATATTACCAGTAATTTTATTGATAATGGGTTTTTTAATTTTTGTTTATAATAGAAAACATTTGTTATCAATATTATTAAGATAAGAATATATTGTTTTAAGATTATTTATATTTTTATTTATATTTTTAAATATAATAAATTATGAAACTTATTTTAGAATAATATTTTTAACTTTTAGAGTTTGTGAGGGGGCATTAGGATTATCAATTTTAGTTTCTATAATTCGTACACATGGAAATGATTATTTTCAATCATTTAATATTTTACAATGTTAAAAATTTTATTTATATTTTTATTTTCTTTTCCAGTATGTTTTATAAAAAATTCATTTTGGATGGCTCAGAGTTTTTTATTTTTAAATTATTTTATTTTTATTATTATAAATATTTACTCAAGATATTGAATATTTTTTTATCTATCTAATGGATTTATTTTATTAAGTTTTTGGATTTGTTTTTTGATAATAATAGCTAGAGAAAGAATAATAATAATAATTAATAATTTCAAAAATTTATTTATATTAAATATTTTATTTTTATTATTTTTTTTAATTGTTACGTTTATATCTATAAGATTATTTATATTTTATTTATTTTTTGAAAGAATATTAATTCCTACATTTTAATTTTAGGATGAGGATATCAACCTGAACGTTTACAAGCTGGAATGTATTTATTATTTTAAACTTTATTAGTATCTTTACCTATATTAATTGGTATTTTTTATTTATATAATCATTTAAATACAATAAATTATTATTTAATAATAAATAAATTTTTTGATAAATTATGATTTATTGTATTTTATTATAATTTTAGCTTTTTTAGTAAAAATACCTATATTTTTAGTTCATTTATGATTGCCAAAAGCTCATGTTGAGGCTCCACTAATAATAATAATAATAATTTTGGCTGGGATTATATTAAAATTAGGTGGATATGGAGTATTACGTATTTTCCCAATTTTACAAATTACGGGATTAAAATTTAATTATATTTGAATTAGAATTAGATTAATTGGTGGGGTTTTAATTAGATTAGTGTGTTTGCGTCAAATTGATTTAAAATCTTTAATTGCTTATTCTTCTGTTGCTCATATAGGAATTGTTTTAAGAGGATTAATAACTATAAGATATTGAGGAATATGTGGATCTTTTACTCTAATAATTTCTCATGGGTTATGTTCTTCAGGATTTTTTTGTTTAGCAAATATTTCTTATGAACGATTAGGAAGACGAAGTTTATTAATTAATAAAGGTTTATTAAATTGTATGCCTTCTATTTATTATTTATCTATTCTATTCTTTATTTTGATTTTTACTTAGATCTGCTAATATAGGAGCACCTCCAACTTTAAATTTATTGGGGGAAATTTCTTTATTAAATAGAATTGTTGGGTGATCATGAATTTCAATATTTATGTTAATATTCATTTCATTTTTTAGAGCTGCATATACTTTATTTATATATTCTTATAGACAACACGGACAGATTTATTCTGGGTCTTTTAATTTTAGATCAGGGGTTAATCGGAATATTTGTTATTATTTTTACATTGATTTCCATTAAATTTATTAATTTTAAAAAGTGATATGTGTATTTTATGGTTATATTTAAATAGTTTATTAAAAATTTTGATTTGTGGTATCAATGATATGAATTTATTCATTTTAAATTATTAAATATTTATCAATTTGTAGAATTATATGTTTATGTTTATTATTAATTTCATTTATTTTTTTTTCGTTTAGAATAATTTTTCTCAATTTTGAAATAGTTTATTTTATTGAATGGGAAGTTGTTTCATTAAATAGATCAATAATTGTCATAACTTTTTTATTTGATTGAATAACTTTTTTATTTATATCATTTGTATTATTTATTACTTCTTTAGTTATTTTTTATAGAAAAGAATATATAATAGGAGATATAAATATAAATCGTTTTATTATATTAGTAGTTATATTTATTATATCAATAATGTTATTAATTATTAGCCCTAATTTAATTAGTATTTTATTAGGGTGAGATGTTTTAGGGTTAGTTTCTTACTGTTTAGTAATTTATTATAATAATGTAAAGTCTTAAAATGAAGGAATGTTAACTGTTTTATCTAATCGAATTGGAGATGTAGCTTTATTATTAGCTATTGCTTGGATATTAAATTATGGGAGTTGAAATTTTATTTTTTATTTAGATATAATAAAAAATAATAAAGAAATAATGATTATTGGTAGTTTAATTATATTAGCGGCAATAACAAAAAGAGCTCAAATTCCTTTTTCCTCATGGTTGCCTGCAACAATAGCTGCTCCTACTCCTGTTTCGGCTTTAGTTCATTCTTCAACATTAGTAACAGCTGGGGTTTATTTATTAGTTCGTTTTAATATTTTGTTAGAAAATACTGTATTATGACAATTTTTATTGTTAATGTCAGGATTAACAATATTTATAGCTGGTTTAGGTGCTAATTTTGAATTTGATTTAAAAAAAATTATTGCTTTATCTACATTAAGACAATTAGGGTTAATAATAAGAATTTTGTCAGTAGGTTTTTATAAATTATCATTTTTTCATTTGTTAACACATGCTTTATTTAAAGCTTTATTATTTATATGTTCTGGATCAATTATTCATAATATAAATAATTCTCAGGATATTCGATTAATAGGTGGGTTAAGAATAAGTATGCCACTAACATCTTCTTGTTTTAATGTTGCTAATTTAACTTTTTGCGGAATGCCTTTTTTAGCTGGATTTTATTCTAAAGAACTAAAAAACTAAAAATAAAATATAAGAAAATCAAAAAGATTTTGTTATTAATCCTTTAAATAAACAAATTAAAAATGTTTGGATGAATAGTATAAAACCTATAGCTAATGTATGATTTATTTGTATAAATAAAAAATTACAAATTAAAATTAGAGAATATAACATAAGTTGAAAAATTTCAAGAAATAGTTTAATAAAAATATTAATTTTGGAGATTAAGGATAAAGAAATTTCTTTTTTCTTGAAATTTTAAAAGATTATTCTTATTTTTGATTTACAAGACCAATGTTTTTATTTAAAAGATTTAAAATCTTTAATTGCTTATTCTTCTGTTGCTCATATAGGAATTGTTTTAAGAGGATTAATAACTATAAGATATTGAGGAATATGTGGATCTTTTACTCTAATAATTTCTCATGGGTTATGTTCTTCAGGATTTTTTTGTTTAGCAAATATTTCTTATGAACGATTAGGAAGACGAAGTTTATTAATTAATAAAGGTTTATTAAATTGTATGCCTTCTATTTATTATTTATCTATTCTATTCTTTATTTTGATTTTTACTTAGATCTGCTAATATAGGAGCACCTCCAACTTTAAATTTATTGGGGGAAATTTCTTTATTAAATAGAATTGTTGGGTGATCATGAATTTCAATATTTATGTTAATATTCATTTCATTTTTTAGAGCTGCATATACTTTATTTATATATTCTTATAGACAACACGGACAGATTTATTCTGGGTCTTTTAATTTTAGATCAGGGGTTAATCGGAATATTTGTTATTATTTTTACATTGATTTCCATTAAATTTATTAATTTTAAAAAGTGATATGTGTATTTTATGGTTATATTTAAATAGTTTATTAAAAATTTTGATTTGTGGTATCAATGATATGAATTTATTCATTTTAAATTATTAAATATTTATCAATTTGTAGAATTATATGTTTATGTTTATTATTAATTTCATTTATTTTTTTTTCGTTTAGAATAATTTTTCTCAATTTTGAAATAGTTTATTTTATTGAATGGGAAGTTGTTTCATTAAATAGATCAATAATTGTCATAACTTTTTTATTTGATTGAATAACTTTTTTATTTATATCATTTGTAATATTTATTTCTTCTTTAGTTATTTTTTATAGAAAAGAATATATAATAGGAGATATAAATATAAATCGTTTTATTATATTAGTAGTTATATTTATTATATCAATAATGTTATTAATTATTAGCCCTAATTTAATTAGTATTTTATTAGGGTGAGATGTTTTAGGGTTAGTTTCTTACTGTTTAGTAATTTATTATAATAATGTAAAGTCTTAAAATGAAGGAATGTTAACTGTTTTATCTAATCGAATTGGAGATGTAGCTTTATTATTAGCTATTGCTTGGATATTAAATTATGGGAGTTGAAATTTTATTTTTTATTTAGATATAATAAAAAATAATAAAGAAATAATGATTATTGGTAGTTTAATTATATTAGCGGCAATAACAAAAAGAGCTCAAATTCCTTTTTCCTCATGGTTGCCTGCAACAATAGCTGCTCCTACTCCTGTTTCGGCTTTAGTTCATTCTTCAACATTAGTAACAGCTGGGGTTTATTTATTAGTTCGTTTTAATATTTTGTTAGAAAATACTGTATTATGACAATTTTTATTGTTAATGTCAGGATTAACAATATTTATAGCTGGTTTAGGTGCTAATTTTGAATTTGATTTAAAAAAAATTATTGCTTTATCTACATTAAGACAATTAGGGTTAATAATAAGAATTTTGTCAGTAGGTTTTTATAAATTATCATTTTTTCATTTGTTAACACATGCTTTATTTAAAGCTTTATTATTTATATGTTCTGGATCAATTATTCATAATATAAATAATTCTCAGGATATTCGATTAATAGGTGGGTTAAGAATAAGTATGCCACTAACATCTTCTTGTTTTAATGTTGCTAATTTAACTTTTTGCGGAATGCCTTTTTTAGCTGGATTTTATTCTAAAGAACTAAAAAACTAAAAATAAAATATAAGAAAATCAAAAAGATTTTGTTATTAATCCTTTAAATAAACAAATTAAAAATGTTTGGATGAATAGTATAAAACCTATAGCTAATGTATGATTTATTTGTATAAATAAAAAATTACAAATTAAAATTAGAGAATATAACATAAGTTGAAAAATTTCAAGAAATAGTTTAATAAAAATATTAATTTTGGAGATTAAGGATAAAGAAATTTCTTTTTTCTTGAAATTTTAAAAGATTATTCTTATTTTTGATTTACAAGACCAATGTTTTTATTAAACTATTAAATCTAATGATTATATTTATTTATTGAATATTACCAGTAATTTTATTGATAATGGGTTTTTTAATTTTTGTTTATAATAGAAAACATTTGTTATCAATATTATTAAGATAAGAATATATTGTTTTAAGATTATTTATATTTTTATTTATATTTTTAAATATAATAAATTATGAAACTTATTTTAGAATAATATTTTTAACTTTTAGAGTTTGTGAGGGGGCATTAGGATTATCAATTTTAGTTTCTATAATTCGTACACATGGAAATGATTATTTTCAATCATTTAATATTTTACAATGTTAAAAATTTTATTTATATTTTTATTTTCTTTTCCAGTATGTTTTATAAAAAATTCATTTTGGATGGCTCAGAGTTTTTTATTTTTAAATTATTTTATTTTTATTATTATAAATATTTACTCAAGATATTGATTAAATATCTCATATTTTTTAGGGTGTGAAATATTATCTGATGGATTTATTTTATTAAGTTTTTGGATTTGTTCTTTGATAATAATAGCTAGAGAAAGAATTTTCAAGTTTAATAATTTCAAAAATTTATTTATATTAAATATTTTATTTTTATTATTTTTTTTAATTGTTACGTTTATATCTATAAGATTATTTATATTTTATTTATTTTTTGAAAGAAGATTAATTCCTACATTATTTTTAATTTTAGGATGAGGATATCAACCTGAACGTTTACAAGCTGGAATGTATTTATTATTTTAAACTTTATTAGTATCTTTACCTATATTAATTGGTATTTTTTATTTATATAATCATTTAAATACAATAAATTATTATTTAATAATAAATAAATTTTTTGATAAATTATGATTTATTGTATTTTATTATAATTTTAGCTTTTTTAGTAAAAATACCTATATTTTTAGTTCATTTATGATTGCCAAAAGCTCATGTTGAGGCTCCACTAATAATAATAATTTTGGCTGGGATTATATTAAAATTAGGTGGATATGGAGTATTACGTATTTTCCCAATTTTACAAATTACGGGATTAAAATTTAATTATATTTGAATTAGAATTAGATTAATTGGTGGGGTTTTAATTAGATTAGTGTGTTTGCGTCAAATTGATTTAAAATCTTTAATTGCTTATTCTTCTGTTGCTCATATAGGAATTGTTTTAAGAGGATTAATAACTATAAGATATTGAGGAATATGTGGATCTTTTACTCTAATAATTTCTCATGGGTTATGTTCTTCAGGATTTTTTTGTTTAGCAAATATTTCTTTTGAACGATTAGGAAGACGAAGTTTATTAATTAATAAAGGTTTATTAAATTGTATGCCTTCTATTTATTATTTATCTATTCTATTCTTTATTTTGATTTTTACTTAGATCTGCTAATATAGGAGCACCTCCAACTTTAAATTTATTGGGGGAAATTTCTTTATTAAATAGAATTGTTGGGTGATCATGAATTTCAATATTTATGTTAATATTCATTTCATTGTTTAGAGCTGCATATACTTTATTTATATATTCTTATAGACAACACGGACAGATTTATTCTGGGTCTTTTAATTTTAGATCAGGGGTTAATCGGAATATTTGTTATTATTTTTACATTGATTTCCATTAAATTTATTAATTTTAAAAAGTGATATGTGTATTTTATGGTTATATTTAAATAGTTTATTAAAAATTTTGATTTGTGGTATCAATGATATGAATTTATTCATTTTAAATTATTAAATATTTATCAATTTGTAGAATTATATGTTTATGTTTATTATTAATTTCATTTATTTTTTTTTCGTTTAGAATAATTTTTCTCAATTTTGAAATAGTTTATTTTATTGAATGGGAAGTTGTTTCATTAAATAGATCAATAATTGTCATAACTTTTTTATTTGATTGAATAACTTTTTTATTTATATCATTTGTATTATTTATTTCTTCTTTAGTTATTTTTTATAGAAAAGAATATATAATAGGAGATATAAATATAAATCGTTTTATTATATTAGTAGTTATATTTATTATATCAATAATGTTATTAATTATTAGCCCTAATTTAATTAGTATTTTATTAGGGTGAGATGTTTTAGGGTTAGTTTCTTACTGTTTAGTAATTTATTATAATAATGTAAAGTCTTAAAATGCAGGAATGTTAACTGTTTTATCTAATCGAATTGGAGATGTAGCTTTATTATTAGCTATTGCTTGGATATTAAATTATGGGAGTTGAAATTTTATTTTTTATTTAGATATAATAAAAAATAATAAAGAAATAATGATTATTGGTAGTTTAATTATATTAGCGGCAATAACAAAAAGAGCTCAAATTCCTTTTTCCTCATGGTTGCCTGCAACAATAGCTGCTCCTACTCCTGTTTCGGCTTTAGTTCATTCTTCAACATTAGTAACAGCTGGGGTTTATTTATTAGTTCGTTTTAATATTTTGTTAGAAAATACTGTATTATGACAATTTTTATTGTTAATGTCAGGATTAACAATATTTATAGCTGGTTTAGGTGCTAATTTTGAATTTGATTTAAAAAAAATTATTGCTTTATCTACATTAAGACAATTAGGGTTAATAATAAGAATTTTGTCAGTAGGTTTTTATAAATTATCATTTTTTCATTTGTTAACACATGCTTTATTTAAAGCTTTATTATATATATGTTCTGGATCAATTATTCATAATATAAATAATTCTCAGGATATTCGATTAATAGGTGGGTTAAGAATAAGTATGCCACTAACATCTTCTTGTTTTAATGTTGCTAATTTAACTTTTTGCGGAATGCCTTTTTTAGCTGGATTTTATTCTAAAGAACTAAAAAACTAAAAATAAAATATAAGAAAATCAAAAAGATTTTGTTATTAATCCTTTAAATAAACAAATTAAAAATGTTTGGATGAATAGTATAAAACCTATAGCTAATGTATGATTTATTTGTATAAATAAAAAATTACAAATTAAAATTAGAGAATATAACATAAGTTGAAAAATTTCAAAAAATAGTTTAATAAAAATATTAATTTTGGAGATTGAGGATAAAGAAATTTATTTTTTCTTGAAATTTTAAAAGATTATTCTTATTTTTGATTTACAAGACCAATGTTTTTATTAAACTATTAAATCTAATGATTATATTTATTTATTGAATATTACCAGTAATTTTATTGATAATGGGTTTTTTAATTTTTGTTTATAATAGAAAACATTTGTTATCAATATTATTAAGATAAGAATATATTGTTTTAAGATTATTTATATTTTTATTTATATTTTTAAATATAATAAATTATGAAACTTATTTTAGAATAATATTTTTAACTTTTAGAGTTTGTGAGGGGGCATTAGGATTATCAATTTTAGTTTCTATAATTCGTACACATGGAAATGATTATTTTCAATCATTTAATATTTTACAATGTTAAAAATTTTATTTATATTTTTATTTTCTTTTCCAGTATGTTTTATAAAAAATTCATTTTGGATGGCTCAGAGTTTTTTATTTTTAAATTATTTTATTTTTATTATTATAAATATTTACTCAAGATATTGAATAAATATCTCATATTTTTTTTATCTATCTTATGGATTTATTTTATTAAGTTTTTGGATTTGTTTTTTGATAAAAATAGCTAGAGAAAGAATAATAATAATAATTAATAATTTCAAAAATTTATTTAAATTAAATATTTTATTTTTATTATTTTTTTTAATTGTTACGTTTATATCTATAAGATTATAAGATTATTTATTTTTATTTATTTTTTGAAAGAAGATTAATTCCTACATTATTTTTAATTTTAGGATGAGGATATCAACCTGAACGTTTACAAGCTGGAATGTATTTATTATTTTAAACTTTATTAGTATCTTTACCTATATTAATTGGTATTTTTTATTTATATAATCATTTAAATACAATAAATTATTATTTAATAATAAATAAATTTTTTGATAAATTATGATTTATTGTATTTTATTATAATTTTAGCTTTTTTAGTAAAAATAACTATATTTTTAGTTCATTTATGATTGCCAAAAGCTCATGTTGAGGCTCCACTAATAATAATAATAATAATTTTGGCTGGGATTATATTAAAATTAGGTGGATATGGAGTATTACGTATTTTCCCAATTTTACAAATTACGGGATTAAAATTTAATTATATTTGAATTAGAATTAGATTAATTGGTGGGGTTTTAATTAGATTAGTGTGTTTGCGTCAAATTGATTTAAAATTTTTAATTGCTTATTCTTCTGTTGCTCATATAGGAATTGTTTTAAGAGGATTAATAACTATAAGATATTGAGGAATATGTGGATCTTTTACTCTAATAATTTCTCATGGGTTATGTTCTTCAGGATTTTTTTGTTTAGCAAATATTTCTTATGAACGATTAGGAAGACGAAGTTTATTAATTAATAAAAGTTTATTAAATTGTATGCCTTCTATTTATTATTTATCTATTCTATTCTTTATTTTGATTTTTACTTAGATCTGCTAATATAGGAGCACCTCCAACTTTAAATTTATTGGGGGAAATTTCTTTATTAAATAGAATTGTTGGGTGATCATGAATTTCAATATTTATGTTAATATTCATTTCATTTTTTAGAGCTGCATATACTTTATTTATATATTCTTATAGACAACACGGACAGATTTATTCTGGGTCTTTTAATTTTAGATCAGGGGTTAATCGGAATATTTGTTATTATTTTTACATTGATTTCCATTAAATTTATTAATTTTAAAAAGTGATATGTGTATTTTATGGTTATATTTAAATAGTTTATTAAAAATTTTGATTTGCGGTATCAATGATATGAATTTATTCATTTTAAATTATTAAATATTTATCAATTTGTAGAATTATATGTTTATGTTTATTATTAATTTCATTTTTTTTTTTTTCGTTTAGAATAATTTTTCTCAATTTTGAAATAGTTTATTTTATTGAATGGGAAGTTGTTTCATTAAATAGATCAATAATTGTCATAACTTTTTTATTTGATTGAATAACTTTTTTATTTATATCATTTGTATTATTTATTTCTTCTTTAGTTATTTTTTATAGAAAAGAATATATAATAGGAGATATAAATATAAATCGTTTTATTATATTAGTAGTTATATTTATTATATCAATAATGTTATTAATTATTAGCCCTAATTTAATTAGTATTTTATTAGGGTGAGATGTTTTAGGGTTAGTTTCTTACTGTTTAGTAATTTATTATAATAATGTAAAGTCTTAAAATGCAGGAATGTTAACTGTTTTATCTAATCGAATTGGAGATGTAGCTTTATTATTAGCTATTGCTTGGATATTAAATTATGGGAGTTGAAATTTTATTTTTTATTTAGATATAATAAAAAATAATAAAGAAATAATGATTATTGGTAGTTTAATTATATTAGCGGCAATAACAAAAAGAGCTCAAATTCCTTTTTCCTCATGGTTGCCTGCAACAATAGCTGCTCCTACTTCTGTTTCGGCGTTAGTTCATTCTTCAACATTAGTAACAGCTGGGGTTTATTTATTAGTTCGTTTTAATATTTTGTTAGAAAATACTGTATTATGACAATTTTTATTGTTAATGTCAGGATTAACAATATTTATAGCTGGTTTAGGTGCTAATTTTGAATTTGATTTAAAAAAAATTATTGCTTTATCTACATTAAGACAATTAGGGTTAATAATAAGAATTTTGTCAGTAGGTTTTTATAAATTAGCATTTTTTCATTTGTTAACACATGCTTTATTTAAAGCTTTATTATTTATATGTTCTGGATCAATTATTCATAATATAAATAACTCTCAGGATATTCGATTAATAGGTGGGTTAAGAATAAGTATGCCACTAACATATTCTTGTTTTAATGTTGCTAATTTAACTTTATGCGGAATGCCTTTTTTAGCTGGATTTTATTCTAAAGAACTAAAAAACTAAAAATAAAATATAAGAAAATCAAAAAGATTTTGTTATTAATCCTTTAAATAAACAAATTAAAAATGTTTGGGTGAATAGTATAAAACCTATAGCTAATGTATGATTTATTTGTATAAATAAAAAATTACAAATTAAAATTAGAGAATATAACATAAGTTGAAAAATTTCAAGAAATAGTTTAATAAAAATATTGATTTTGGAGATTAAGGATAAAGAAATTTCTTTTTTCTTGAAATTTTAAAAGATTATTCTTATTTTTGATTTACAAGACCAATGTTTTTATTTAAAAGATTTAAAATCTTTAATTGCTTATTCTTCTGTTGCTCATATAGGAATTGTTTTAAGAGGATTAATAACTATAAGATATTGAGGAATATGTGGATCTTTTACTCTAATAATTTCTCATGGGTTATGTTCTTCAGGATTTTTTTGTTTAGCAAATATTTCTTATGAACGATTAGGAAGACGAAGTTTATTAATTAATAAAGGTTTATTAAATTGTATGCCTTCTATTTATTATTTATCTATTCTATTCTTTATTTTGATTTTTACTTAGATCTGCTAATATAGGAGCACCTCCAACTTTAAATTTATTGGGGGAAATTTCTTTATTAAATAGAATTGTTGGGTGATCATGAATTTCAATATTTATGTTAATATTCATTTCATTTTTTAGAGCTGCATATACTTTATTTATATATTCTTATAGACAACACGGACAGATTTATTCTGGGTCTTTTAATTTTAGATCAGGGGTTAATCGGAATATTTGTTATTATTTTTACATTGATTTCCATTAAATTTATTAATTTTAAAAAGTGATATGTGTATTTTATGGTTATATTTAAATAGTTTATTAAAAATTTTGATTTGTGGTATCAATGATATGAATTTATTCATTTTAAATTATTAAATATTTATCAATTTGTAGAATTATATGTTTATGTTTATTATTAATTTCATTTATTTTTTTTTCGTTTAGAATAATTTTTCTCAATTTTGAAATAGTTTATTTTATTGAATGGGAAGTTGTTTCATTAAATAGATCAATAATTGTCATAACTTTTTTATTTGATTGAATAACTTTTTTATTTATATCATTTGTAATATTTATTTCTTCTTTAGTTATTTTTTATAGAAAAGAATATATAATAGGAGATATAAATATAAATCGTTTTATTATATTAGTAGTTATATTTATTATATCAATAATGTTATTAATTATTAGCCCTAATTTAATTAGTATTTTATTAGGGTGAGATGTTTTAGGGTTAGTTTCTTACTGTTTAGTAATTTATTATAATAATGTAAAGTCTTAAAATGAAGGAATGTTAACTGTTTTATCTAATCGAATTGGAGATGTAGCTTTATTATTAGCTATTGCTTGGATATTAAATTATGGGAGTTGAAATTTTATTTTTTATTTAGATATAATAAAAAATAATAAAGAAATAATGATTATTGGTAGTTTAATTATATTAGCGGCAATAACAAAAAGAGCTCAAATTCCTTTTTCCTCATGGTTGCCTGCAACAATAGCTGCTCCTACTCCTGTTTCGGCTTTAGTTCATTCTTCAACATTAGTAACAGCTGGGGTTTATTTATTAGTTCGTTTTAATATTTTGTTAGAAAATACTGTATTATGACAATTTTTATTGTTAATGTCAGGATTAACAATATTTATAGCTGGTTTAGGTGCTAATTTTGAATTTGATTTAAAAAAAATTATTGCTTTATCTACATTAAGACAATTAGGGTTAATAATAAGAATTTTGTCAGTAGGTTTTTATAAATTATCATTTTTTCATTTGTTAACACATGCTTTATTTAAAGCTTTATTATTTATATGTTCTGGATCAATTATTCATAATATAAATAATTCTCAGGATATTCGATTAATAGGTGGGTTAAGAATAAGTATGCCACTAACATCTTCTTGTTTTAATGTTGCTAATTTAACTTTTTGCGGAATGCCTTTTTTAGCTGGATTTTATTCTAAAGAACTAAAAAACTAAAAATAAAATATAAGAAAATCAAAAAGATTTTGTTATTAATCCTGTAATTAAACAAATTAAAAATGTTTGGATTAATAGTATAAAACCTATAGCTAATGGATGATTTATTTGTATAAATAAAAAATTACAAATTAAAATTAGAGAATATAACATAAGTTGAAAAATTTCAAGAAATAGTTTAATAAAAATATTGATTTTGGAGATTAAGGATAAAGAAATTTCTTTTTTCTTGAAATTTTAAAAGATTATTCTTATTTTTGATTTACAAGACCAATGTTTTTATTAAACTATTAAAACTAATGATTATATATTTATTATGTTATATGTGTTTGCGTCAAATTGATTTAAAATCTTTAATTGCTTATTCTTCTGTTGCTCATATAGGAATTGTTTTAAGAGGATTAATAACTATAAGATATTGAGGAATATGTGGATCTTTTACTCTAATAATTTCTCATGGGTTATGTTCTTCAGGATTTTTTTGTTTAGCAAATATTACTTATGAACGATTAGGAAGACGAAGTTTATTAATTAATAAAGGTTTATTAAATTGTATGCCTTCTATAATTTTATTTTGATTTTTACTTAGATCTGCTAATATAGGAGCACCTCCAACTTTAAATTTATTGGGGGAAATTTCTTTATTAAATAGAATTGTTGGGTGATCATGAATTTCAATATTTATGTTAATATTCATTTCATTTTTTAGAGCTGCATATACTTTATTTATATATTCTTATAGACAACACGGACAGATTTATTCTGGGTCTTTTAATTTTAGATCAGGGGTTAATCGGAATATTTGTTATTATTTTTACATTGATTTCCATTAAATTTATTAATTTTAAAAAGTGATATGTGTATTTTATGGTTATATTTAAATAGTTTATTAAAAATTTTGATTTGTGGTATCAATGATATGAATTTATTCATTTTAAATTATTAAATATTTATCAATTTGTAGAATTATATGTTTATGTTTATTATTAATTTCATTTATTTTTTTTTCGTTTAGAATAATTTTTCTCAATTTTGAAAAAGTTTATTTTATTGAATGGGAAGTTGTTTCATTAAATAGATCAATAATTGTCATAACTTTTTTATTTGATTGAATAACTTTTTTATTTATATCATTTGTATTATTTATTTCTTCTTTAGTTATTTTTTATAGAAAAGAATATATAATAGGAGATATAAATATAAATCGTTTTATTATATTAGTAGTTATATTTATTATATCAATAATGTTATTAATTATTAGCCCTAATTTAATTAGTATTTTATTAGAGTGAGATGGTTTAGGGTTAGTTTCTTACTGTTTAGTAATTTATTATAATAATGTAAAGTCTTAAAATGCAGGAATGTTAACTGTTTTATCTAATCGAATTGGAGATGTAGCTTTATTATTAGCTTATGCTTAGATATTAAATTATGGGAGTTGAAATTTTATTTTTTATTTATAAAGAAATAATGATTATTGGTAGTTTAATTATATTAGCGGCAA
This sequence comes from Nephrocerus scutellatus, assembly GCA_947095585.1. Lineage (NCBI taxonomy): Eukaryota > Metazoa > Arthropoda > Insecta > Diptera > Pipunculidae > Nephrocerus > Nephrocerus scutellatus. The sequence goes on from OX352764.1 coordinate 57,026,485, forward strand.
TAACAAAATTTGTGGTATCAATGATATGAATTTATTCATTTAAAATTATTAAATATTTATCAATTTGTAGAATTATATGTTTATGTTTATTATTAATTTCATTTATTTTTTTTTTCGTTTAGAATAATTTTTCTCAATTTTGAAATAGTTTATTTTATTGAATGGGAAGTTGTTTCATTAAATAGATCAATAATTGTCATAACTTTTTTATTTGATTGAATAACTTTTTTATTTATATCATTTGAATTATTTATTTCTTCTTTAGTTATTTTTTATAGAAAAGAATATATAATAGGAGATATAAATATAAATCGTTTTATTATATTAGTAGTTATATTTATTATATCAATAATGTTATTAATTATTAGCCCTAATTTAATTAGTATTTTATTAGGGTGAGAAGGTTTACGGTTAGTTTCTTACTGTTTAGTAATTTATTATAATAATGTAAAGTCTTAAAATGCAGGAATGTTAACTGTTTTATCTAATCGAATTGGAGATGTAGCTTTATTATTAGCTATTGCTTGGATATTAAATTATGGGAGTTGAAATTTTATTTTTTATTTAGATATAAAAAAAAATAATAAAGAAATAATGATTATTGGTAGTTTAATTATATTAGCGGCAATAACAAAAAGAGCTCAAATTCCTTTTTCCTCATGGTTGCCTGCAGCAATAGCTGCTCCTACTCCTGTTTCGGCTTTAGTTCATTCTTCGACATTAGTAACAGCTGGGGTTTATTTATTAGTTCGTTTTAATATTTTGTTAGAAAATACTGCATTATGACAATTTTTATTGTTAATGTCAGGATTAACAATATTTATAGCTGGGTTTGGTGCTAATTTTGAATTTGATTTCAACAAAATTATTGCTTTATCTACATTAAGACAATTAGGGTTAATAATTAGAATTTTAACGGTATAAAAATTTAAATTTTTCTTGTAAATTCTCTAATCGGAGATAGACGTTGTAACGAAGTTTCGCTCGGATGACGCTCGCCGGTCACCCAGGGTTCATATGGTGGGTTGTTACAAATTAAAAGATTTATGCTTCGGTTTAATTATAAAATTTATTTACACTATTCTTAAGTCTACTTACTATAACTTATTCTACGGGTGGTACTTGGCCAAATTATGGCGTCAGTCGGTATCGGTCGGTATGTCGATGTTATGGCGGGGGTTTATCGGATCGGAGGTGTTTGCCTCAGGACGCGAGATATAGCGCTTTATATCTCGACACTATAGGGTAAGGTTTCGCGCCGTTGCGCATTCCCTGGGGTCGGATGGTGCCACACAACTGGGGGTGGGTATGAGTGACGTGTCACTCGTACCGCTCTTGGTGGGCAGCTAGCCTTATCGGAAGGCACGCGGGGGGGGGGGGAGCTTGGTGACGACCAGGCTACCGAGTTGTGAAGCCGAACAAGTCGTAGGTTCAACAGTAGCGGCGGGCCTCTACGGGTGTTCCGATCTAGGACGGACGGTTAAGTTTTCAGTCGCACAAGTGGCTGTTTTAGCAGTAGTCGCCCCGTCTAACGAGCGGCGTGCCCCTAATGTTCACTCTGGACTCGGACGGTAAAGTTTGAGTCAAACAAGTTGTATATTGACTGGGACTCATCACTTTCAAATAACCTAATGGAAGAATTTGAAAACATATACAATCGATTAACTTTTGTCAACAAAATTAAAATCCCAAGGTGTTATTTCACAAACCATCAACCAACTAGCATTCATTTCATTGCGTAGTTTACGCTCTTTGTGCATATGCAAATGGTACAATTAACAAATCATTGGTTTGTGCCAAGAGTAAAGTGCTCCAATTAATCAAGTAAGTTTACCTCGATTGGAGCTGTGTGCAGCATTTTTACTGTGTAAATTGGTGAAATACCTTAAATCAGAAATTTTCATTAAACAAGAGATAAAAATATACGCATGGACTGATTCAATGGTGGTCTTGCATTGGCTTTCAGACGTTTCAAGAAGATGGAAAAATTTTATAGTAAATCGCACTTCAAAAATGCTTGCAATAATTCCGAATACTTCATGGTATCACGTTCCGTCAAAACAAAATCCTGCGGACTTTATTTCACGAGGCATTCAGCCAGACAAATTAAGCGATATTCAAATATGGTGGAAGGGACCATCATGGATAACTAAAGAAGTTATACATTGGCCGAATACAACAGGACAGCCAAAACTATTAGAAAGCTCTATACTTGAGGCAAGACAAAACGTTTTACATACAGTACTACAGGAACAACCGAATGAAATTTGTCAACTCGCTGAAAAGGTTTCATCTTGGTTTAAGCTAAGGCGGATAATATCGGGTGTTTCAACAGGTGCGCTTCAACTTTTCTCCGATAGGGACGGCGAACGACGCCATATTTTTTATTGTTCTTTTGTCATTTGGAAACTTTAGTATACATTTCATCATGGAACGCTACACATGTGAACAGCGATTGCAAATCGTGCAAATTTTTTATCAAAATAATCGTTCTGTTGCCGCTACTTTAAGAGCATTACGGCCATTTTACGGTCCATTTAACAAGACAGCCCGTTCGACAATCGACCGTATAGTAGCAAAATTTGAGTCTACGTTTTCGCTACATAATGTTCCGGTGCCCTCGAGAGCAAGAAGTGCTCGAAGTGTTGAAAACATCGCAGCCGCCAGGGCTTCATTTCAAGAAGACGCGAATGTGTCGCTCACACGACGTTCGCAACAATTGGGCCTTTCTGTGACATCATTGTGGCGAATTTTACGTAAAGATCTTGGCCTACATCCGTATAAGATCAAGCTGACACAACAACTAAAGCCGTTTGACCATTTGAAGCGACGCCGATTCGTGAATTGGGCTCAAGAGCAAATCGAAAATGATGCAGATTTTCACCGAAAAATCATCTTCAGCGATGAGGCTCACTTTTGGCTAGAAGGATTGATTTGTCAACAAGCAAAATATGCGTTACTGGGCAGAAAGCAACCCACACGTGATTCATGAGGCACCGTTGCATCCCGAAAAAGTCACTGTTTGGTGCGGATTACATGCCGGCGGCGTCATTGGGCCATATTTTTTCATCGACGATAACGATCGCCACGTTACTGTTAATGGAAATCGGTACCGCGATATGATAAACGATTTTTTTTGGCCGCAATTGAATGGAATGGACTTGGACGACATGTGGTTTCAGCAAGATGGGGCCACATGCCACACAGCACACGATACAATCGCGTTATTGAAGACTAAGATCGATGAGCGTGTTATTTCGCGAAATGGGCCCGTCCAGTGGCCGCCGAGCTCGTGTGATTGGACACCTCTAGATTATTTTCTTTGGGGTTATGTGAAGTCATTGGTCTATGCCAAAAACTAAAAATAAAATATAAGAAAATCAAAAAGATTTTGTTATTAATCCTGTAATTAAACAAATTAAAAATGTTTGGATTAATAGTATAAAACCTATAGCTAATGGATGATTTATTTGTATAAATAAAAAATTACAAATTAAAATTAGAGAATATAACATAAGTTGAAAAATTTCAAGAAATAGTTTAATAAAAATATTAATTTTGGAGATTAAGGATAAAGAAATTTATTTTTTCTTGAAATTTTAAAAGATTATTTATATTATATTACTAATGATTAAATTTATTTATTGAATATTACCAGTAATTTTATTGATAATGGGTTTTTTAATTTTTGTTTATAATAGAAAACATTTGTTATCAATATTATTAAGATTAGAATATATTGTTTTAAGATTATTTATATTTTTATTTATATTTTTAAATATAATAAATTATGAAAGTTATTTTAGAATATTATTTTTAACTTTTAGAGTTTGTGAGTGGGCATTAGGATTATCAATTATATATATATATAATAGAGTTATTAAATTAGTTGGAAAATTATATAATTTATTTAAATTTAATGAGTTTTCATTTAATAAAGTATTTAAGTTAATAATAGAAATTATTTCATTATTATTTATATATAAAATAAATCTTGATTTGTCTAATATAAAAATTAAAGTTATAATAAAAATAAAATATATAATTGAATAAACTAATATTTTTATAGAAAATGAGAATATTTCATTTGAAGCTAATGAAGTTACATAAATAAATAAAACTAATATACCTCCCAAAAAAACTAAAAATAAAATATAAGAAAATCAAAAAGATTTTGTTATTAATTCAGTAATTAAACAAATTAAAAATGTTTGGATTAATAGTATAAAACCTATAGCTAATGGATGATTTATTTGTATAAATAAAAAATTACAAATTAAAATTAGAGAATATAACATAAGTTGAAAAATTTCAAGAAATAGTTTAATAAAAATATTGATTTTGGAGATTAAGGATAAAGAAATTTCTTTTTTCTTGAAATTTTAAAAGATTATTCTTATTTTTGATTTACAAGACCAATGTTTTTATTAAACTATTAAAACTAATGATTATATATTTATTATGTTATATGTGTTTGCGTCAAATTGATTTAAAATCTTTAATTGCTTATTCTTCTGTTGCCCATATAGGAATTGTTTTAAGAGGATTAATAACTATAAGATATTGAGGAATATGTGGATCTTTTACTCTAATAATTTCTCATGGGTTATGTTCTTCAGGATTTTTTTATTTTAGCAAATATTACTTATGAACGATTAGGAAGACGAAGTTTATTAATTAATAAAGGTTTATTAAATTGTATGCCTTCTATAACTTTATTTTGATTTTTACTTAGATCTGCTAATATAGCAGCACCTCCAACTTTAAATTTATTGGGGGAAATTTCTTTATTAAATAGAATTGTTGGGTGATCATGAATTTCAATATTTATGTTAATATTCATTTCATTTTTTAGAGCTGCATATACGGACAGATTTATTCTGGGTCTTTTAATTTTAGATCAGGGGTTAATCGGAATATTTGTTATTATTTTTACATTGATTTCCATTAAATTTATTAATTTTAAAAAGTGATATGTGTATTTTATGGTTATATTTAAATAGTTTATTAAAAATTTTGATTTGTGGTATCAATGATATGGATTTATTCATTTTAAATTATTAAATATTTTATTATAATAATGTAAAGTCTTAAAATGCAGGAATGTAACTGTTTTATCTAATCGAATTGGAGATGTAGCTTTATTATTAGCTATTGCTTTGATATTAAATTATGGGAGTTGAAATTTTATTTTTTATTTAGATATAATAAAAAATAATAAAGAAATAATGATTATTGGTAGTTTAATTATATTAGCGGCAATAACAAAATTTGTGGTATCAATGATATGAATTTATTTATTTTAAATTATTAAATATTTATCAATTTGTAGAATTATATGTTTATGTTTATTATTAATTTCATTTATTTTTTTTTTCGTTTAGAATAATTTTTCTCAATTTTGAAATAGTTTATTTTATTGAATGGGAAGTTGTTTCATTATATAGATCAATAATTGTCATAACTTTTTTATTTGATTGAATAACTTTTTTATTTATATCATTTGAATTATTTATTTCTTCTTTAGTTATTTTTTATAGAAAAGAATATATAATAGGAGATATAAATATAAATCGTTTTATTATATTAGTAGTTATATTTATTATATCAATAATGTTATTAATTATTAGCCCTAATTTAATTAGTATTTTATTAGGGTGAGATGGTTTAGTGTTAGTTTCTTACTGTTTAGTAATTTATTATAATAATGTAAAGTCTTAAAATGCAGGAATGTTAACTGTTTTATCTAATTGAATTGGAGATGTAGCTTTATTATTAGCTATTGCTTGGATATTAAATTATGGGAGTTGAAATTTTATTTTTTATTTAGATATAATAAAAAATAATAAAGAAATAATGATTATTGGTAGTTTAATTATATTAGCATATAGCATATATTAACAAAAAGAGCTCAAATTCCTTTTTCCTCATGGTTGCCTGCAGCAATAGCTGCTCCTACTCCTGTTTCGGCTTTAGTTCATTCTTCAACATTAGTAACAGCTGGGGTTTATTTATTAGTTCGTTTTAATATTTTGTTAGAAAATACTGTATTAGGACAATTTTTATTGTTAATGTCAGGATTAACAATATTTATAGCTGGTTTAGGTGCTAATTTTGAATTTGATTTAAAAAAAATTATTGCTTTATCTACATTAAGACAATTAGGGTTAATAATAAGAATTTTGTCAATGGGTTTTTATAAATTAGCATTTTTTCATTTGTTAACACATGCTTTATTTAAAGCTTTATTATTTATATGTGCTGGATCAATTCATCATAATATAAATAATTCTCAGGATATTCGATTAATAGGTGGGTTAAAAATAAGTATGCCATTAACATCTTCTTGTTTTAATGTTGCTAATTTAACTTTATGCGGAATGCCTTTTTTAGCTGGATTTTATTCTAAAGAACTAAAAAACTAAAAATAAAATATAAGAAAATCAAAAAGATTTTGTTATTAATCCTGTAATTAAACAAATTAAAAATGTTTGGATTAATAGTATAAAACCTATAGCTAATGGATGATTTATTTGTATAAATAAAAAACTACAAATTAAAATTAGAGAATATAACATAAGTTGAAAAATTTCAAGAAATAGTTTAATAAAAATATTAATTTTGGAGATTAAGGATAAAGAAATTTCTTTTTTCTTGAAATTTTAAAAGATTATTCTTATTTTTGATTTACAAGACCAATGTTTTTATTAAACTATTAAAACTAATGATTATATTTATTTATTGAATATTACCAGTAATTTTATTGATAATGGGTTTTTTAATTTTTGTTTATAATAGAAAACATTTGTTATCAATATTATTAAGATTAGAATATATTGTTTTAAGATTATTTATATTTTTAAATATAATAAATTATTAAAGTTCTTTTAGAATAATATTTTTAACTTTTAGAGTTTGTGAGTGGGCATTAGGATTATCAATTATATATATATAATAGAGTTATTAAATTAGTTGGAAAATTATATAATTTATTTAAATTTAATGAGTTTTCATTTAATAAAGTATTTAAGTTAATAATAGAAATTATTTCATTATTATTTATATATAAAATAAATCTTGATTTGTCTAATATAAAAATTAAAGTTATAATAAAAATAAAATATATAATTGAATAAACTAATATTTTTATAGAAAAAGAGAATATTTCATTTGAAGCTAATGAAGTTACATAAATAAATAAAACTAATATACCTCCCAAAAAAACTAAAAATAAAATATAAGAAAATCAAAAAGATTTTGTTATTAATTCAGTAATTAAACAAATTAAAAATGTTTGGATTAATAGTATAAAACCTATAGCTAATGGATGATTTATTTGTATAAATAAAAAATTACAAATTAAAATTAGAGAATATAACATAAGTTGAAAAATTTCAAGAAATAGTTTAATAAAAATATTGATTTTGGAGATTAAGTATAAAGAAATTTCTTTTTTCTTGAAATTTTAAAAGATTATTTTTATTTTTGATTTACAAGACCAATGTTTTTATTAAACTATTAAAACTAATGATTATATATTTATTATGTTGTACTTTATTAGTATCTTTACCTTTATTAATTGGTATTTTTTATTTATATAATCATTTAAATACAATAAATTATTATTTAATAATAAATACATTTTTTGATAAATTATGATTTATTGTATTTTATTATAATTTTAGTTTTTTTAGTAAAAATACCTATATTTTTAGTTCATTTATGATTGCCAAAAGCTCATGTTGAGGCTCCACTATCAGGTTCAATAATTTTGGCTGGGATTATATTAAAATTAGGTGGATATGGAGTATTACGTATTTTCCCAATTTTACAAATTACGGGATTAAAATTTAATTATATTTGAATTAGAATTAGATTAATTGGTGGGGTTTTAATTATATTAGTATGTTTGCGTCAAATTGATTTAAAATCTTTAATTGATTATTCTTCTGTTGCTCATATAGGAATTGTTTTAAGAGGATTAATAACTATAAGATATTGAGGAATATGTGGATCTTTTACTCTAATAATTTCTCATGGGTTATGTTCTTCAGGATTTTTTTGTTTAGCAAATATTACTTATGAACGATTAGGAAGACGAAGTTTATTAATTAATAAAGGTTTATTAAATTGTATGCCTTCTATATCTTTATTTTGATTTTTACTTAGATCTGCTAATATAGCAGCACCTCCAACTTTAAATTTATTGGGGGAAATTTCTTTATTAAATAGAATTGTTGGGTGATAATGAATTTCAATATTTATGTTAATATTCATTTCATTTTTTAGAGCTGCATATACTTTATTTATATATTCTTATAGACAACACGGACAAATTTATTCTGGGTCTTTTAATTTTAGATCAGGGGTTAATCGGAATATTTGTTATTATTTTTACATTGATTTCCATTAAATTTATTAATTTTAAAAAGTGATATGTGTATTTTATGGTTATATTTAAATAGTTTATTAAAAATTTTGATTTGTGGTATCAATGATATGAATTTATTCATTTTAAATTATTAAATATTTATCAATTTGTAGAATTATATGTTTATGTTTATTATTAATTTCATTTATTTTTTTTTCGTTTAGAATAATTTTTCTCAATTTTGAAATAGTTTATTTTATTGAATGGGAAGTTGTTTCATTAAATAGATCAATAATTGTCATAACTTTTTTATTTGATTGAATAACTTTTTTATTTATATCATTTGTATTTTTTATTTCTTCTTTAGTTATTTTTTATAGAAAAGAATATATAATAGGAGATATAAATATAAATCGTTTTATTATATCAATAATGTTATTAATTATTAGCCCTAATTTAATTAGTATTTTATTAGGGTGAGATGGATTAGGGTTAGTTTCTTACTGTTTAGTAATTTATTATAATAATGTAAAGTCTTAAAATGCAGGAATGTTAATTGTTTTATCTAATCGAATTGGAGATGTAGCTTTATTATTAGCTATTGCTTGGATATTAAATTATGGGAGTTGAAATTTTATTTTTTATTTAGATATAATAAAAAATAATAAAGAAATAATGATTATTGGTAGTTTAATTATATTAGCGGCAATAACAAAAAGATCTCAAATTCCTTTTTCCTCATGGTTGCCTGCAGCAATAGCTGCTCCTACTCTTGTTTCGGCTTTAGTTCATTCTTCAACATTAGTAACAGCTGGGGTTTATTTATTAGTTCGTTTTAATATTTTGTTAGAAAATACTGTATTAGGACAAATTTTATTGTTAATGTCAGGATTAACAATATTTATAGCTGGTTTAGGTGCTAATTTTGAATTTGATTTAAAAAAAATTATTGCTTTATCTACATTAAGACAATTAGGGTTAATAATAAGAATTTTGTCAATGGGTTTTTATAAATTAGCATTTTTTCATTTGTTAACACATGCTTTATTGAAAGCTTTATTATTTATATGTGCTGGATCAATTATTCATAATATAAATAATTCTCAGGATATTCGATTAATAGGTGGGTTAAGAATAAGTATGCCATTAACATCTTCTTGTTTTAATGTTGCTAATTTAACTTTATGCGGAATGCCTTTTTTAGCTGGATTTTATTCTAAAGAACTAAAAAACTAAAAATAAAATATAAGAAAATTAAAAAGATTTTGTTATTAATCCTGTAATTAAACAAATTAAAAATGTTTGGATTAATAGTATAAAACCTATAGCTAATGGATGATTTATTTGTATAAATAAAAAATTACAAATTAAAATTAGAGAATATAACATAAGTTGAAAAATTTCAAGAAATAGTTTAATAAAAATATTAATTTTGGAGATTAAGGATAAAGAAATTTATTTTTTCTTGAAATTTTAAAAGATTATTCTTATTTTTGATTTACAAGACCAATGTTTTTATTAAACTATGGTATCAATGATATGAATTTATTCATTTTAAATTATTAAATATTTATCAATTTGTAGAATTATATGTTTATGTTTATTATTAATTTCATTTATTTTTTTTTCGTTTAGAATAATTTTTCTCAATTTTGAAATAGTTTATTTTATTGAATGGGAAGTTGTTTCATTAAATAGATCAATAATTGTCATAACTTTTTTATTTGATTGAATAACTTTTTTATTTATATCATTTGTATTTTTTATTTCTTCTTTAGTTATTTTTTATAGAAAAGAATATATAATAGGAGATATAAATATAAATCGTTTTATTATATCAATAATGTTATTAATTATTAGCCCTAATTTAATTAGTATTTTATTAGGGTGAGATGGATTAGGGTTAGTTTCTTACTGTTTAGTAATTTATTATAATAATGTAAAGTCTTAAAATGCAGGAATGTTAATTGTTTTATCTAATCGAATTGGAGATGTAGCTTTATTATTAGCTATTGCTTGGATATTAAATTATGGGAGTTGAAATTTTATTTTTTATTTAGATATAATAAAAAATAATAAAGAAATAATGATTATTGGTAGTTTAATTATATTAGCGGCAATAACAAAAAGATCTCCTCCTTTTTCCTCATGGTTGCCTGCAGCAATAGCTGCTCCTACTCTTGTTTCGGCTTTAGTTCATTCTTCAACATTAGTAACAGCTGGGGTTTATTTATTAGTTCGTTTTAATATTTTGTTAGAAAATACTGTATTAGGACAAATTTTATTGTTAATGTCAGGATTAACAATATTTATAGCTGGTTTAGGTGCTAATTTTGAATTTGATTTAAAAAAAATTATTGCTTTATCTACATTAAGACAATTAGGGTTAATAATAAGAATTTTGTCAATGGGTTTTTATAAATTAGCATTTTTTCATTTGTTAACACATGCTTTATTGAAAGCTTTATTATTTATATGTGCTGGATCAATTATTCATAATATAAATAATTCTCAGGATATTCGATTAATAGGTGGGTTAAGAATAAGTATGCCATTAACATCTTCTTGTTTTAATGTTGCTAATTTAACTTTATGCGGAATGCCTTTTTTAGCTGGATTTTATTCTAAAGAACTAAAAAACTAAAAATAAAATATAAGAAAATTAAAAAGATTTTGTTATTAATCCTGTAATTAAACAAATTAAAAATGTTTGGATTAATAGTATAAAACCTATAGCTAATGGATGATTTATTTGTATAAATAAAAAATTACAAATTAAAATTAGAGAATATAACATAAGTTGAAAAATTTCAAGAAATAGTTTAATAAAAATATTAATTTTGGAGATTAAGGATAAAGAAATTTATTTTTTCTTGAAATTTTAAAAGATTATTCTTATTTTTGATTTACAAGACCAATGTTTATATTAAACTATTAAAACTAATGATTATATTTATTTATTGAATATTACCAGTAATTTTATTGATAATGGGTTTTTTAATTTTTGTTTATAATAGAAAACATTTGTTATCAATATTATTAAGATTAGAATATATTGTTTTAAGATTATTTATATTTTTATTTATATTTTTAAATATAATAAATTATGAAAGTTATTTTAGAATATTATTTTTAACTTTTAGAGTTTGTGAGTGGGCATTAGGATTATCAATTATATATATATATAATAGAGTTATTAAATTAGTTGGAAAATTATATAATTTATTTAAATTTAATGAGTTTTCATTTAATAAAGTATTTAAGTTAATAATAGAAATTATTTCATTATTATTTATATATAAAATAAATCTTGATTTGTCTAATATAAAAATTAAAGTTATAATAAAAATAAAATATATAATTGAATAAACTAATATTTTTATAGAAAATGAGAATATTTCATTTGAAGCTAATGAAGTTACATAAATAAATAAAACTAATATACCTCCCAAAAAAACTAAAAATAAAATATAAGAAAATCAAAAAGATTTTGTTATTAATTCAGTAATTAAACAAATTAAAAATGTTTGGATTAATAGTATAAAACCTATAGGTAATGGATGATTTATTTGTATAAATAAAAAATTACAAATTAAAATTAGAGAATATAACATAAGTTGAAAAATTTCAAGAAATAGTTTAATAAAAATATTGATTTTGGAGATTAAGGATGAAGAAATTTCTTTTTTCTTGAAATTTTAAAAGATTATTCTTATTTTTGATTTACAAGACCAATGTTTTTATTAAACTATTAAAACTAATGATTATATATTTATTATGTTATATGTGTTTGCGTCAAATTGATTTAAAATCTTTAATTGCTTATTCTTCTGTTGCTCATATAGGAATTGTTTTAAGAGGATTAATAACTATAAGATATTGAGGAATATGTGGATCTTTTACTCTAATAATTTCTCATGGGTTATGTTCTTCAGGATTTTTTTATTTTAGCAAATATTACTTATGAACGATTAGGAAGACGAAGTTTATTAATTAATAAAGGTTTATTAAATTGTATGCCTTCTATAACTTTATTTTGATTTTTACTTAGATCTGCTAATATAGCAGCACCTCCAACTTTAAATTTATTGGGGGAAATTTCTTTATTAAATAGAATTGTTGGGTGATCATGAATTTCAATATTTATGTTAATATTCATTTCATTTTTTAGAGCTGCATATACGGACAGATTTATTCTGGGTCTTTTAATTTTAGATCAGGGGTTAATCGGAATATTTGTTATTATTTTTACATTGATTTCCATTAAATTTATTAATTTTAAAAAGTGATATGTGTATTTTATGGTTATATTTAAATAGTTTATTAAAAATTTTGATTTGTGGTATCAATGATATGACTTTATTCATTTTAAATTATTAAATATTTTATTATAATAATGTAAAGTCTTAAAATGCAGGAATGTAACTGTTTTATCTAATCGAATTGGAGATGTAGCTTTATTATTAGCTATTGCTTTGATATTAAATTATGGGAGTTGAAATTTTATTTTTTATTTAGATATAATTAAAAATAATAAAGAAATAATGATTATTGGTAGTTTAATTATATTAGCGGCAATAACAAAATTTGTGGTATCAATGATATGAATTTATTTATTTTAAATTATTAAATATTTATCAATTTGTAGAATTATATGTTTATGTTTATTATTAATTTCATTTATTTTTTTTTCGTTTAGAATAATTTTTCTCAATTTTGAAATAGTTTATTTTATTGAATGGGAAGTTGTTTCATTAAATAGATCAATAATTGTCATAACTTTTTTATTTGATTGAATAACTTTTTTATTTATATCATTTGAATTATTTATTTCTTCTTTAGTTATTTTTTATAGAAAAGAATATATAATAGGAGATATAAATATAAATCGTTTTATTATATTAGTAGTTATATTTATTATATCAATAATGTTATTAATTATTAGCCCTAATTTAATTAGTATTTTATTAGGGTGAGATGGTTTAGTGTTAGTTTCTTACTGTTTAGTAATTTATTATAATAATGTAAAGTCTTAAAATGCAGGAATGTTAACTGTTTTATCTAATTGAATTGGAGATGTAGCTTTATTATTAGCTATTGCTTGGATATTAAATTATGGGAGTTGAAATTTTATTTTTTATTTAGATATAATAAAAAATAATAAAGAAATAATGATTATTGGTAGTTTAATTATATTAGCATATAGCATATATTAACAAAAAGAGCTCAAATTCCTTTTTCCTCATGGTTGCCTGCAGCAATAGCTGCTCCTACTCCTGTTTCGGCTTTAGTTCATTCTTCAACATTAGTAACAGCTGGGGTTTATTTATTAGTTCGTTTTAATATTTTGTTAGAAAATACTGTATTAGGACAATTTTTATTGTTAATGTCAGGATTAACAATATTTATAGCTGGTTTAGGTGCTAATTTTGAATTTGATTTAAAAAAAATTATTGCTTTATCTACATTAAGACAATTAGGGTTAATAATAAGAATTTTGTCAATGGGTTTTTATAAATTAGCATTTTTTCATTTGTTAACACATGCTTTATTTAAAGCTTTATTATTTATATGTGCTGGATCAATTCATCATAATATAAATAATTCTCAGGATATTCGATTAATAGGTGGGTTAAGCATAAGTATGCCATTAACATCTTCTTGTTTTAATGTTGCTAATTTAACTTTATGCGGAATGCCTTTTTGAGCTGGATTTTATTCTAAAGAACTAAAAAACTAAAAATAAAATATAAGAAAATCAAAAAGATTTTGTTATTAATCCTGTAATTAAACAAATTAAAAATGTTTGGATTAATAGTATAAAACCTATAGCTAATGGATGATTTATTTGTATAAATAAAAAACTACAAATTAAAATTAGAGAATATAACATAAGTTGAAAAATTTCAAGAAATAGTTTAATAAAAATATTAATTTTGGAGATTAAGGATAAAGAAATTTCTTTTTTCTTGAAATTTTAAAAGATTATTCTTATTTTTGATTTACAAGACCAATGTTTTTATTAAACTATTAAAACTAATGATTATATTTATTTATTGAATATTACCAGTAATTTTATTGATAATGGGTTTTTTAATTTTTGTTTATTATTATCAATATTATTAAGATTAGAATATATTGTTTTAAGATTATTTATATTTTTAAATATAATAAATTATGAAAGTTATTTTAGAATAATATTTTTAACTTTTAGAGTTTGTGAGTGGGCATTAGGATTATCAATTATATATATATAATAGAGTTATTAAATTAGTTGGAAAATTATATAATTTATTTAAATTTAATGAGTTTTCATTTAATAAAGTATTTAAGTTAATAATAGAAATTATTTCATTATTATTTATATATAAAATAAATCTTGATTTGTCTAATATAAAAATTAAAGTTATAATAAAAATAAAATATATAATTGAATAAACTAATATTTTTATAGAAAAAGAGAATATTTCATTTGAAGCTAATGAAGTTACATAAATAAATAAAACTAATATACCTCCCAAAAAAACTAAAAATAAAATATAAGAAAATCAAAAAGATTTTGTTATTAATTCAGTAATTAAACAAATTAAAAATGTTTGGATTAATAGTATAAAACCTATAGCTAATGGATGATTTATTTGTATAAATAAAAAATTACAAATTAAAATTAGAGAATATAACATAAGTTGAAAAATTTCAAGAAATAGTTTAATAAAAATATTAATTTTGGAAATTAAGGATAAAGAAATTTATTTTTTCTTGAAATTTTAAAAGAAAAGAATTTAATGAGTTTTCATTTAATAAAGTATTTAAGTTAATAATAGAAATTATTTCATTATTATTTATATATAAAATAAATCTTGATTTGTCTAATATAAAAATTAAAGTTATAATAAAAATAAAATATATAATTGAATAAACTAATATTTTTATAGAAAATGAGAATATTTCATTTGAAGCTAATGAAGTTACATAAATAAATAAAACTAATATACCTCCCAAAAAAACTAAAAATAAAATAGAAGAAAATCAAAAAGATTTTGTTATTAATCAGGTAATTAAACAAATTAAAAATGTCTGGATTAATAGTATAAAACCTATAGCTAATTGATGATTTATTTGTATAAATAAAAAATTACAAATTAAAATTAGAGAATATAACATAAGTTGAACAATTTCAAGAAATAGTTTAATAAAAATATTGATTTTGGAGATTAAGGATAAAGAAATTTCTTTTTTCTTGAAATTTTAAAAGATTATTCTTATTTTTGATTTACAAGACCAATGTTTTTATTAAACTATTAAAACTAATGATTATATTTATTTATTGAATATTACCAATAATTTTATTGATAATGGGTTTTTTAATTTTTGTTTATAATAGAAAACATTTGTTATCAATATTATTAAGATTAGAATTTATTGTTTTAAGATTATTTATATTTTTATTTATATTTTTATTTTAGAATAATATTTTTAACTTTTAAAGTTTGTGAGGGGGCATTAGGATTATCAATTTTAGTTTCTATAATTCGTACACATGGAAATGATTATTTTCAATCATTTAATATTTTACAGTGTTAAAAATTTTATTTTAATTTTTTTTTTTCTTTTCCAGTATGTTTTATAAAAAATTCATTTTGGATGGCTCAGAGTTTTTTATTTTTAAATTCTTTTATTTTTATTATTATAAATATTTACTCAAGATATTGAATAAATATCTCATATTTTTTTATCTATCTTATGGATTTATTTTATTAAGTTTTTGGATTTGTTCTTTGATAATAATAGCTAGAGAAAGAATTTTCAAGTTTAATAATTTCAAAATTTATTTATATTATTTTTTTTAATTGTTACGTTTATATCTATAAGATTATTTATATTTTATTTATTTTTTGAAAGAAGATTAATTCCTACATTATTTTTAATTTTAGGATGAGGATATCAACCTGAACGTTTACAAGCTGGAAAGTATTTATTATTTTATACTTTATTAGTATCTTTACCTATATTAATTGGTATTTTTTATTTATATAATCATTTAAATACAATAAATTATTATTTAATAATAAATACATTTTTTGATAAATTATAATTTATTGTATTTTATTATAATTTTAGCTTTTTTAGTAAAAATACCAATATTTTTAGTTCATTTATGATTGCCAAAAGCTCATGTTGAGGCTCCACTATCATTTTCAATATTATTCTTATTTTTGATTTACAAGACCAATGTTTTTATTAAACTATTAAAACTAATGATTATATTTATTTATTGAATATTACCAGTAATTTTATTGATAATGGGTTTTTCAATTTTTGTTTATAATAGAAAACATTTGTTATCAATATTATTAAGATTAGAATATATTGTTTTAAGATTATTTATATTTTTATTTATATTTTTAAATGTAATAAATTATGAAAGTTATTTTAGAATAATATTTTTAACTTTTAGAGTTTGTGAGGGGGCATTAGGATTATCAATTATATATATATAATAGAGTTATTAAATTAGTTGGAAAATTATATAATTTATTTAAATTTAATGAGTTTTCATTTAATAAAGTATTTAAGTTAATAATAGAAATTATTTCATTATTATTTATATATAAAATAAATCTTGATTTGTCTAATATAAAAATTAAAGTTATAATAAAAATAAAATATATAATTGAATAAACTAATATTTTTATAGAAAATGAGAATATTTCATTTGAAGCTAATGAAGTTACATAAATAAATAAAACTAATATACCTCCCAAAAAAACTAAAAATAAAATATAAGAAAATCAAAAAGATTTTGTTATTAATCCAGTAATTAAACAAATTAAAAATGTTTGGATTAATAGTATAAAACCTATAGCTAATTGATGATTTATTTGTATAAATAAAAAATTACAAATTAAAATTAGAGAATATAACATAAGTTGAAAAATTTCAAGAAATAGTTTAATAAAAATATTGATTTTGGAGATTAAGGATAAAGAAATTTATTTTTTCTTGAAATTTTAAAAGATTATTCTTATTTTTGATTTACAAGACCAATGTTTTTATTAAACTATTAAAACTAATGATTATATTTATTTATTGAATATTACCAATAATTTTATTGATAATGGGTTTTTTAATTTTTGTTTATAATAGAAAACATTTGTTATCAATATTATTAAGATTAGAATATATTGTTTTAAGATTATTTATATTTTTATTTATATTTTTATTTTAGAATAATATTTTTAACTTTTAAAGTTTGTGAGGGGGCATTAGGATTATCAATTTTAGTTTCTATAATTCGTACACATGGAAATGATTATTTTCAATCATTTAATATTTTACAGTGTTAAAAATTTTATTTTAATTTTTTTTTTTTCCAGTATGTTTTATAAAAAATTCATTTTGGATGGCTCAGAGTTTTTTATTTTTAAATTCTTTTATTTTTATTATTATAAATATTTACTCAATATATTGAATAAATATCTCATATTTTTTTATCTATCTTATGGATTTATTTTATTAAGTTTTTGGATTTGTTCTTTGATAATAATAGCTAGAGAAAGAATTTTCAAGTTTAATAATTTCAAAATTTATTTATATTATTTTTTTTAATTGTTACGTTAATATCTATAAGATTATTTATATTTTATTTATTTTTTGAAAGAAGATTAATTCCTACATTATTTTTAATTTTAGGATGAGGATATCAACCTGAACGTTTACAAGCTGGAATTTATTTATTATTTTATACTTTATTAGTATCTTTACCTATATTAATTGGTATTTTTTATTTATATAATCATTTAAATACAATAAATTATTATTTAATAATACATTTTTTGATAAATTATGATTTATTGTATTATTATTATATATATTATAGATTAATTCCTACATTATTTTTAATTTTAGGATGAGGATATCAACCTGAACGTTAACAAGCTGGAATGTATTTATTATTTTATACTTTATTAGTATCTTTACCTATATTAATTGGTATTTTTAATTTATATAATCATTTAAATACAATAAATTATTATTTAATAATCAATTTTTTGATAAATTATGATTTATTGTATTTTAGCTTTTTTAGTAAAAATACCTATATTTTTAGTTCATTTATGATTGCCAAAAGCTCATGTTGAGGCTCCAGTATCAGGTTCAATAATTTTGGCTCGGATTATATTAAAATTAGGTGGATATGGAGTATTACGTATTTTCCCAATATTACAAATTACGGGATTAAAATTTAATTATATTTGAATTAGAATTAGATTAATTGGTGTTGTTTTAATTAGATTAGTGTGTTTGCGTCAAATTGATTTAAAATCTTTAATTGCTTATTTTTCTGTTGCTCATATAGGAATTGTTTTTTATTTCCTATAGTTTTAGTTTGATTTAAAATTTCATTAGCAGAAACTAATCGAACGCCATTTGATTTTGCTGAAGGGGAATCAGAATTAGTTTCTGGATTTAATGTTGAGTATAGAAGAGGAGGTTTTGCTTTAATTTTTTTAGCGGAATATTTATTTATGAGAATATTAATTTGGTTATTATTCTTAGGGGGGGGGGTGTATTTTTTCATTAATTTTTTATATAAAATTAAGATTTATTCCTTTTTTATTTATTTGGGTTCGTGGGACTTTTCCTCGATTTCGTTATGACAAATTAATATATATAGCTTGAAAATCTTTTCTGCCTTTTTCTTTAAATTATTTGATATTTTTTATTGGGTTTAAAATCTTTACGTTTTCTTTAATATAGTTAATTTATTTAAGTAAAGTTAATAGAAAATTTAATTTCTATCTTATATTTTCAAAATGTAAGATTATTTCAAGCTCATTAACTTAATGTTTATGTTTATTATTAATTTAATTTATTTTTTTTTTTCGTTTAGAATAATTTTTCTCAATTTTGAAATAGTTTATTTTATTGAATGGGAAGTTGTTTCATTAAATAGATCAATAATTGTCATAACTTTTTTATTTGATTGAATAACTTTTTTATTTATATCATTTGTATTATTTATTTCTTCTTTAGTTAATTTTTATAGAAAAGAATATATAATAGGAGATATAAATATAAATCGTTTTATTATATTAGTACTTATATTTATTTTATCAATAATGTTATTAATTATTAGCCCTAATTTAATTAGTATTTTATTAGGGTGAGATGGATTAGGGTTAGTTTCTTACTGTTTAGTAATTTATTATAATAATGTAAAGTCTTATAATGCAGGAATGTTAACTGTTTTATCTAATCGAATTGGAGATGTAGCTTTATTATTAGCTATTGCTTGGATATTAAATTATGGGGGTTGAAATTTTAAAAGATTATTCTTATTTTTGATTTATAAGACCAATGTTTTTATTAAACTATTAAAACTAATGATTATATTTATTTATTGAATATTACCAGTAATTTTATTGATAATGGGTTTTTTAATTTTTGTTTATAATAGAAAACATTTGTTATCAATATTATTAAGATTAGAATATATTGTTTTAAGATTATTTATATTTTTATTTATATTTTTAAATATAATAAATTATGAAAGTTATTTTAGAATAATATTTTTAACTTTTAGAGTTTGTGAGGGGGCATTAGGATTATCAATTATATATATAGGGTGTTTTTTTGGGAGGTTTGTTTTTCCGATAGATGTCGTTTTATTTTATGACAGTTGTTTTGACAGCTCAAAGTGGCATTTCTACTCAGTATTGTTTGGCAAATCATTATGAAAAAAAAAAAAAAAAAAAAAAAAAAAAAAAATGACATTTGTGAAAAATAGTCGTGGTAGTTATATGCCAGAAATTGTGTTTAAATGTTAAATGCCAAAAAATTATCTACCAAATAAAGAAAATTTTGGTCATTTCATAATTTTATATGTGTTTTATTCAAAAAAAAAATCGGCAACTTCTTAAAAAAACACGTTATATCTAACGGGTGTTTTTTTAAGAGGTTGCCGATTTTTTTTTTGAATAAAACACATATAAAATTATGAAATGACTAAAATTTTTTTTTATTTGGTAGATAATTTTCTGGCATTTACCATTTATACACAATTTCTGGCATATGGCTACCACGACTATTTTTCACAAATGTCTTTTTTTTTTTTTCATAATGATTTGCCAAACAATACTGAGTAGAAATGCCACTTTGAGCTGTCAAAACAACTGTCATAAAATAAAACGACATCTATCGGAAAAACAAACCTCCCAAAAAAACACCCTATATATAATAGAGTTATTAAATTAGTTGGAAAATTATATAATTTATTTAAATTTAATGAGTTTTCATTTAATAAAGTATTTAAGTTAATAATAGAAATTATTTCATTATTATTTATATATAAAATAAATCTTGATTTGTCTAATATAAAAATTAAAGCTATAATAAAAAATAAAATATATAATTGAATAAACTAATATTTTTATAGAAAATGGGAATATTTCATTTGAAGCTAATGAAGTTACATAAATAAATAAAACTAATATACCTCCCAGAAAAACTAAAAATAAAATATAAGAAAATCAAAAAGATTTTGTTATTAATCCTGTAAATAAACAAATTAAAAATGTTTGGATTAATAGTATAAAACCTATAGCTAATGGATGATTTATTTGTATAAATAAAAAATTACAAATTAAAATTAGAGAATATAACATAAGTTGAAAAATTTCAAGAAATAGTTTAATAAAAATATTAATTTTGGAGATTAAGGATAAAGAAATTTCTTTTTTCTTGAAATTTTAAAAGATTATTCTTATTTTTGATTTACAAGACCAATGTTTTTATTAAACTATTAAAACTAATGATTATATTTATTTATTGAATATTACCAATAATTTTATTGATAATGGGTTTTTTAATTTTTGTTTATAATAGAAAACATTTGTTATCAATATTATTAAGATTAGAATATATTGTTTTAAGATTATTTATATTTTTAAATATAATAAATTATGAAAGTTATTTTAGAATAATATTTTTAACTTTTAGAGTTTGTTAGGGGGCATTAGGATTATCAATTATATATATATAATAGAGTTATTAAATTAGTTGGAAAATTATATAATTTATTTAAATTTAATGAGTTTTCATTTAATAAAGTATTTAAGTTAATAATAGAAATTATTTCATTATTATTTATATATAAAATAAATCTTGATTTGTCTAATATAAAAATTAAAGTTATAATAAAAATAAAATATATAATTGAATAAACTAATATTTTTATAGAAAATGAGAATATTTCATTTGAAGCTAATGAAGTTACATAAATAAATAAAACTAATATACCTCCCAAAAAAACTAAAAATAAAATATAAGAAAATCAAAAAGATTTTGTTATTAATCCAGTAATTAAACTAATTAAAAATGTTTGGATTAATAGTATAAAACCTATAGCTAATGGATGATTTATTTGTATTAATAAAGAATTACAAATTAAAATTAGAGAATATAACATAAGTTGAAAAATTTCAAGAAATAGTTTAATAAAAATTTCTTTTTTCTTAAAATTTTAAAAGATTATTCTTATTCTTTTTAAGACCAATGTTTTTATTAAACTATTAAAACTAATGATTATATTTATTTATTGAATATTACCAGTAATTTTATTGATAATGGGTTTTTTAATTTTTGTTTATAACAGAAAACATTTGTTATCAATATTATTAAGATTAGAATATATTGTTTAAAGATTATTTATATTTTTATTTATATTTTTAAATATAATAAATTATGAAAGTTATTTTAGAATAATATTTTTAACTTTTAGAGTTTGTGAGGGGGCTAATGCCCAATGTACACATGGAAATGATTATTTTCAATCATTTAATATTTTACAATGTTAAAAATTTTATTTATATTTTTATTTTCTTTTCCAGTATGTTTTATAAAAAATTCATTTTGGATGGCTCAGAGTTATTTATTTTTAAATTCTTTTATTTTTATTATTATAAATATTTACTCAAGATATTGAATAAATATCAAATATTTTTTTATCTATCTTATGGATTTATTTTATTTGTTCTATATTTTTGATTTGTTCTTTAATAATAATAGCTAGAGAAAGAATTTTCAAATTTAATAATTTCAAAAATTTATTTATATTAAATATTTTATTTTTATTTTTTTTAATTTTATATCTATAAGATTATTTATATTTTATTTATTTTTCTAAAGAAGATTAATTCCTACATTATTTTTAATTTTAGGATGAGGATATCAACCTGAACGTTTACAAGCTGGAATGTATTTATTATTTTATACTTTATTAGTATCTTTACCTATATTAATTGGTATTTTTAATTTATATAATCATTTAAATACAATAAATTATTATTTAATAATAAATTTTTTGATAAATTATGATTTATTGTATTTTAGCTTTTTTAGTAAAAATACCTATAATTTTAGTTCATTTATGATTGCCAAATTAGATTGGTGGGGTTTTAATTAGATTAGTGTGTTTGCGCCAAATTGATTTAAAATCTTTAATTGCTTATTTTTCTGTTGCTCATATAGGAATTGTTTTTTATTTCCTATAGTTTTAGTTTGATTTAAAATTTCATTAGCAGAAACTAATCGAACGCCATTTGATTTTGCTGAAGGGGAATCAGAATTAGTTTCTGGATTTAATGAGGAGAGGAGGTTTTGCTTTAATTTTTTTAGCGGAATATTTATTTATGAGAATATTAATTTGGTTATTATTCTTAGGGGGGGGTGTATTTTTTCATTAATTTTTTATATAAAATTAAGATTTATTCCTTTTTTATTTATTTGGGTTCGTGGGACTTTTCCTCGATTTCGTTATGATAAATTAATATATATAGCTTGAAAATCTTTTCTGCCTTTTTCTTTAAATTATTTGATATTTTTTATTGGGTTTAAAATCTTTACGTTTTCTTTAATATAGTTAATTGATTTAATAATTAATAGAAAATTTAATTTCTATCTTATATTTTCAAAATGTAAGATTATTTCAAGCTCATTAACTTAATGTTTATGTTTATTATTAATTTAATTTATTTTTTTTTTTCGTTTAGAATAATTTTTCTCAATTTTGAAATAGTTTATTTTATTGAATGGGAAGTTGTTTCATTAAATTGATCAATAATTGTCATAACTTTTTTATTTGATTGAATAACTTTTTTATTTATATCATTTGTATTATTTATTTCTTCTTTAGTTAATTTTTATAGAAAAGAATATATAATAGGAGATATAAATATAAATCGTTTTATTATATTAGTACTTATATTTATTTTATCAATAATGTTATTAATTATTAGCCCTAATTTAATTAGTATTTTATTAGGGTGAGATGGATTAGGGTTAGTTTCTTACTGTTTAGTAATTTATTATAATAATGTAAAGTCTTATAATGCAGGAATGTTAACTGTTTTATCTAATCGAATTGGAGATGTAGCTTTATTATTAGCTATTGCTTGGATATTAAATTATGGGGGTTGAAATTTTATTTTTTATTTAGATATAATAAAAAATAATAAAGAAATAATGATTATTGGTAGTTTAATTATATTAGCGGCAATAACAAAAAGAGCTCAAATTCCTTTTTCCTCATGGTTGCCTGCAGCCATAGCTGCTCCTACTCCTGTTTCGGCTTTAGTTCATTCTTCAACATTAGTAACAGCTGGGGTTTATTTATTAGTTTGTTTTAATATTTTGTTAGAAAATACTGTATTAGGACAATTTTTATTGTTAATGTCAATATTTATAGCTGGTTTAGGTGCTAATTTTGAATTTGATTTAAAAAAAATTATTGCTTTATCTACATTAAGACAATTAGGGTTAATAATAAGAATTTTGTCAATAGGTTTTTATAAATTAGCATTTTTTCTTTTGTTAACACATGCTTTATTTAAAGCTTTATTATTTATATGTGCTGGATCAATTATTCATAATATAAATAATTCTCAGGATATTCGATTAATAGGTGGGTTAAGAATAAGTATGCCATTAACATCTTCTTGTTTTCATGTTGCTAATTTAACTTTATGCGGAATGCCTTTTTTAGCTGGATTTTATTCTAAAGAACTAAAAAACTAAAAATAAAATATAAGATTTTGTTATTAATCCTGTAATTAAACAAATTAAAAATGTTTGGATTAATAGTATAAAACCTATAGCTAATGGATGATTTATTTGTATAAATAAAAAATTACAAATTAAAATTAGAGAATATAACATAAGTTGAAAAATTTCAAGAAATAGTTTAATAAAAATATTAATTTTGGAGATTATTCTTATTTTTGATTTACAAGACCAATGTTTTTATTAAACTATTAAAACTAATGATTATATTTATTTATTGAATATTACCAGTAATTTTATTGATAATGGGTTTTTTAATTTTTGTTTATAATAGAAAACATTTGTTATCAATATTATTAAGATTAGAATATATTGTTTTAAGATTATTTATATTTTTATTTATATTTTTAAATATAATAAATTATGAAAGTTAATAATAATAATAATAATAATAATAATAATATTAATAATAATAAATAATATTTTTAACTTTTAGAATTTGTGAGGGGGCATTAGGATTATCAATTATATATATATAATAGAGTTATTAAAATAGTTGGAAAATTATATAATTTATTTAAATTTAATGAGTTTTCATTTAATAAAGTATTTAAGTTAATAATAGAAATTATTTCATTGATTATATTTATTTATTGAATATTACCAGTAATTTTATTGATAATGGGTTTTTTAATTTTTGTTTATAATAGAAAACATTTGTTATCAATATTATTAAGATTAGAATATATTGTTTTAAGATTATTTATATTTTTATTTATATTTTTAAATATAATAAATTATGAAAGTTAATAATAATAATAATAATAATAATAATAATATTAATAATAATAAATAATATTTTTAACTTTTAGAATTTGTGAGGGGGCATTAGGATTATCAATTATATATATATAATAGAGTTATTAAAATAGTTGGAAAATTATATAATTTATTTAAATTTAATGAGTTTTCATTTAATAAAGTATTTAAGTTAATAATAGAAATTATTTCATTATTATTTATATATAAAATAAATCTTGATTTGTCTAATATAAAAATTAAAGTTATAATAAAAATAAAATATATAATTGAATAAACTAATATTTTTATAGAAAATGAGAATATTTCATTTGAAGCTAATGAAGTTAAATAAATAAATAAAACTAATATACCTCCCAAAAAACTAAAAATAAAATATAAGAAAATCAAAAAGATTTTGTTATTAATCCAGTAATTAAACTAATTAAAAATGTTTGGATTAATAGTATAAAACCTATAGCTAATGGATGATTTATTTGTATTAATAAAGAATTACAAATTAAAATTAGAGAATATAACATAAGTTGAAAAATTTCAAGAAATAGTTTAATAAAAATTTCTTTTTTCTTAAAATTTTAAAAGATTATTCTTATTCTTTTTAAGACCAATGTTTTTATTAAACTATTAAAACTAATGATTATATATATTTATTGAATATTACCAGTAATTTTATTGATAATGGGTTTTTTAATTTTTGTTTATAACAGAAAACATTTGTTATCAATATTATTAAGATTAGAATATATTGTTTTAAGATTATTTATATTTTTATTTATATTTTTAAATATAATAAATTATGAAACTTATTTTAGAATAATATTTTTAACTTTTAGAGTTTGTGAGGGGGCATTAGGATTATCAATTTTAGTTTCTATAATTCGTACACATGGAAATGATTATTTTCAATCATTTAATATTTTACAATGTTAAAAATTTTATTTATATTTTTATTTTCTTTTCCAGTATGTTTTATAAAAAATTCATTTTGGATGGCTCAGAGTTTTTTATTTTTAAATTATTTTATTTTTATTGTTATAAATATTTACTCAAGATATTGAATAAATATCTCATATTTTTTTATCTATCTTATGGATTTATTTTATTAAGTTTTTGGATTTGTTTTTTGATAATAATAGCTAGAGAAAGAATAATAATAATAATTAATAATTTCAAAAATTTATTTATATTAAATATTTTATTTTTATTATTTTTTTTAATTGTTACGTTTATATCTATAAGATTATTTATATTTTATTTATTTTTTGAAAGAAGATTAATTCCTACATTATTTTTAATTTTAGGATGAGGATATCAACTGCTGGAATGTATTTATTATTTTATACTTTATTAGTATCTTTTCCTATATTAATTGGTATTTTTAATTTATATAATCATTTAAATACAATAAATTATTATTTAATAATAAATTTTTTGATAAATTATGATTTATTGTATTTTAGCTTTTTTAGTAAAAATACCTATATTTTTAGTTCATTTATGATTGCCAAAAGCTCATGTTGAGGCTCCAGTATCAGGTTCAATAATTTTGGCTGGGTAATATAGGTAACTCAATTTATCTATGTTCAGCTGGAGGAATATTTTGGTATCATTCAATAGAAGAATTTAATTGAATTGGATAAATTACTTGACGTTGAGAAGTTATTCTTTCTCAAATAATAAAAATAAAATAAAAAATTCCAAGTATTGAAATTGAAGAACCAATTGTTGAAATTACATTTCATGTTGTGTAAGCATTAGTATAATCAGAATATCGACGAGGTATTCCTGCAAGACCTAGAAAATGTTGGGGAAAAAATGTTAAATTTACTCCAATAAATATAATAATAAATTGTGTATTTAAAAATTTATTATTTAATATTAGTCCAGTAAATACTGGATATCAATGAATAAATCCTGCTATAATTGCAAATACAGCTAATACCCCAACAGTAAATAAAAAAACGAATCCTAAAGATCATAAAAGTGCTGGGGAGTAATTTAATTGAGTTTCATGTAATGTGGCTAATCAACTAAAAATTTTAATTCCTGTAGGAACAGCAATAATTATTGTTGCTGAAGTAAAATAAGCTCGTGTGTCTACATCTATACCTACAGTAAATATATGATGAGCTCATACAATAAAACCTAATAAACCGATCGCATAATAAATTAGCATAAATTATTCCTAAAGAACCGAAAGTTTCCTTTTTTCCACATTCTTGTCTAATTACATGAGAAATTATTCCAAAACCAGGAAGAATTAAAATATAAACTTCTGGATGTCCAAAAAATCAAAATAAATGTTGGTATAAAATAGGGTCTCCTCCTCCTGCAGTATCAAAAAACGATATATTTACATTTCGGTCAGTTAATAGTATTGTAATAGCTCCTGCTAATACTGTTATGAATTAATTCATTTTAAATTATTAAATATTTATCAATTTGTAGAATTATATGTTTATGTTTATTATTAATTTCATTTATTTTTTTTCGTTTAGAATAATTTTTCTCAATTTTGAAATAGTTTATTTTATTGAATGGGAAGTTGTTTCATTAAATAGATCAATAATT
The DNA here is from genome assembly GCA_947095585.1 of Nephrocerus scutellatus. Taxonomy (NCBI): domain Eukaryota; kingdom Metazoa; phylum Arthropoda; class Insecta; order Diptera; family Pipunculidae; genus Nephrocerus; species Nephrocerus scutellatus. Next base: position 57,054,308 of record OX352764.1, read on the forward strand.
GTCATAACTTTTTTCTTTGATTGAATAACTTTTTTATTTATATCATTTGTATTATTTATTTAATCTTTAGTTATTTTTTATAGAAAAGAATATATAATAGGAGATATAAATATAAATCGTTTTATTATATTAGTAGTTATATTTATTTTATCAATAATGTTATTAATTATTAGCCCTAATTTAATTAGTATTTTATTAGGGTGAGATGGATTAGGGTTAGTTTCTTACTGTTTAGTAATTTATTATAATAATGTAAAGTCTTATAATGCAGGAATGTTAACTGTTTTATCTAATCGAATTGGAGATGTAGCTTTATTATTAGCTATTTCTTGGATATTAAATTATGGGAGTTGAAATTTTATTTTTTATTTAGATATAATAAAAAATAATAAAGAAATAATGATTATTGGTAGTTTAATTATATTAGCGGCAATAACAAAAAGAGCTCAAATTCCTTTTTCCTCATGGTTGCCAGCAGCAATAGCTGCTCCTACTCCTGTTTCGGCTTTAGTTCATTCTTCAACATTAGTAACAGCTGGGGTTTATTTATTAATTTTAATATTTTGTTAGAAAATACTGTATTAGGACAATTTTTATTGTTAATGTCAGGATTAACAATATTTATAACTGGTTTAGGTGCTATTTTGAATTTGATTTAAAAAAAATTATTGCTTTATGTACATTAAGACAATTAGGGTTAATAATAAGAATTTTGTCAATAGGTTTTTATAAATTAGCATTTTTTCATTTGTTAACACATGCATTATTTAAAGCTTTATTATTTATATGTGCTGGATCAATTATTCATAATATAAATAATTCTCAGGATATTCGATTCGGGTTAAGAATAAGTATGCCATTAACATCTTCTTGTTTTAATGTTGCTAATTTAACTTTATGCGGAATGCCTTTTTTAGCTGGATTTTATTCTAAAGATTTGATTTTAGAGACAACAGTAAGTTTAAATTTTTTAAACTTATTTTCATATTTTCTTTTCTTTTTTTCTACTGGTTTAACAGTAAGTTATTCTTTTCGATTAGTATATTATTCAATAACTGGGGATTTCAATTGTAGATCTATAAATGTTTTAAATGACGAAGGTTGAATTATATTGATGGGAATAATTCGTTTATTAATAATGAGAATTGTTATTGAAAGAATATTGAATTGATTAATTTTCCCAACACCAATTATAATTAGTTTACCTAATTTCTTAAAATATATAACATTATTTGTTTGTATTGTAGGAGGATTAATTGGTTATTTAATTTCTAATGTTTCATTTTATTTTATCAATAAATCTTTTAATAATTATATGATTTCTGTATTTATAGGTTCAATATGGTTTATACCATATTTATCTACTTATGGGATAATAAATTATCCTTTAATTTTAGGAATAAAATTTAATAAATTATTTGATCAAGGATGGTTGGAGTTTTATGGAAGACAAAATTTATTTATAAATTTAATAAAAATTTCAAAAATAAATAATTTATTACAGAATAATACTTTAAAAATATATTTATTATCTTTCATTTTATGAATTTTTATATTAGTTGTCATTATTATATTAAATTAAATTTAAATAGCTTATAGTATAACATTGAAGCTGTTAGGGAGATAAATTTATCTTTAAATAATTAAAAAATTTAAAAATTTTCAAAAATTTCTATAATTTTAAAGAAATTTTAAATTTTTATATAAATTGGGATTATATTAAAAGTAAATATTTATAAGTAAATAATATTATTAAGTAATAATTTATTTATATCAAATAAAATTAATTCAACAATTTTTAATGATATATATTTATTTAATTTGATATAAATAAAATTAATTCAAAAATTTAAAAATAATTTTTATTTATTTAAATTGGAATTTATTTAAAGTATAATAATTAAAATAAGTAAACAATATTTATATCAAATAAAATTAATTCAAAAATTAAAAAATAATTTTTATTTATTTATAAAAATATAAAATTTTATTTTTACAATGAAAATGTAAAGTTTTTATTAAACTATATAAATGGAGTTAAACCATTAGAATAAAAAGTTAGCAGCTTTTTTTAGCCTTATTTTTTCCTTAATTGGAATTTAAATTCAATTATATCATTAACAGTGATAGGCCTCATATTTGGCTTCAATTAAAGAATAAGGGTAAATTTACCTAAAATTAGGTCGAAACTAATTGTGATTTATCATTTTATATTCTATATAAGGTAGATTGATATTCAATACTTTTTGATTGCAATTCAAATGTTATAATTAACTACAACCCTAAATTAGTTAGATCAATTTAATATTCCTTGATTTCATTAATGAGTAAAATAATAATGAAAATAATCGAAGTGAATTATCAAATTATTATGTTTGAATAATTTATAATTAAAATAATAGGTAAAATTAGGGCAATTTCTACATCAAAAATTAGAAAAATAATAGTAATTAGAAAAAATCGTAAAGAAAAAGGTAAACGAGATGAAGATTTAGGGTCAAATCCGCATTCAAATGGAGAATTTTTTTCTTGATATATAAGAGATTTTTTTGATAAAATTGAAGCAATCAATATAGTTAATAAAGAAATAATTAAAATAATTATTGAAATTAAAAATAATAATAAAATTATTTATACTATTATTTAATAGACTAAATGATTGGAAGTCATATATACTTAGTTATATTATATAAATAATACATTATCCTCCTCATCAATAAATTGAAATATATAAAAATAATCATACAATATCAACAAAATGTCAATATCATGCTGCTGCTTCAAATCCAAAGTGATGATTTTTTGAAAAATGATTATTTAAATGACGAATTAAACAAATTAATAAAAATGTAGTTCCAATCAGGACATGAATTCCATGGAATCCAGTTGCTAAAAAAAATGTTGATCCAAATACAGAATCAGCAATTGTAAAAGGGGCTTCAATATATTCATAGGCTTGAAGGAAAGAAAAATAAATCCCCAATAAAACAGTAAAGAATATTCCTTGAGTAGTTTGTGAAAAATTATTTTCTATTAAACTACGATGAGCTCAAGTTTACCTGATGCCAATAAAATCGATGTATTTAATAATGGGATATGAAATGGATTGAAAGATATAATTCCTAGTGGTGGTCAGGATGCCCCTAATTCAATATTATGGGATAATCTTATATTAAAAAAAGCTCAGAAAAATGAAACAAAAAATAAAATTTCTGAAATAATAAATAAAATTATTCCTCATATATCCTACATATCGTCATCATTGATATGCAGTTAAAATAGTAATTAAGTTTCCTAATAAAAATAGTGAATTATCATATTGATGAAATCATTTTACTATTCCTGACACTGTTGTTATAGCTCCAATTGCACCAGTTGGTCAAGGTCTATAATCTACTAAATGGAATGGGTGATTAGAATGTGTTGACATTTTAGATAACTTCTCTAGAATATAAAGTTCTTAATACAGCAAATACGTAGGCTTGAATAATAGAAACGCTGATTCTAAAACTAAAAGTGCAATTTGTACAATTAATAAAATTAAAATTATAAAATAGGTTATTGAAGGTTGTATTCCCCAAAAGAGTTATTAATAAATGTCCAGCAATTATGTTAGCTGCTAAACGTACGGCTAAAGTTCCTGGACGAATTAAGTTTCTAATTGTTTCGATACATACTATAAATGGTATTAATATAGCTGGAGTACCTTGAGGTACTAAATGAGAAAATATATGTTGTGTATTATTTAATCACCCAAAGATTATTAATGATATTCATAAAGGTAATGATAGAGATAATGTTAATGTTAAATGTCATGTTCTTGTAAAAATGTAAGGGTAAATTAATGAAAATAATGAAATAAATATAAATGTTCTTCCATTTGTGTTGATGTTCCTAATAAAGTTTTAAATTCTTTGTGAAGAATTATATAAATATTATTTCAAATAATTTGAAATCGTGATGGTATAAATCAATAGAATATCAATGGAATAATAAATAATCCAATAAAAGTTCTTATTCAATTTAATGATAAATTAAAAATTCTAGATCTAGGGTCAAACAGAAAATAAATTAGTTATCATTTTCAATTTATTGAATTTAATGGTTTAATTTTAAAAGTTAAAGATTTAGGGGTAGAAGGTAAAATTAAGAAATAGTTAATTATATTTATTAATACTAATATAATAGAAAAAATAATAAATAAACTTAATCATCCAATTGGACTTATTTGTGGAATTAAAAAATATTATATATTTTAATAATTTCAGTTTGACATACTAATGTTATTTTATTTAACTATTTTTTTAAAAGATAGTTAAATCATTAGAAGTAAGTGCTTATTTACTATATAATGGTTTAAGAGACCAGTACTTGCTTTCAGTCATCTAATGAAGAATTTATATTTGTATAAATTCATTTAATAAAATAATTTACTGGAATACTTTCAATCACGATAGGTATAAAACTATGATTTGCACCACAAATAATTGAATAACTTTTTAATTTATATCATTTGTATTATTTATTTCTTCTTTAGTTTTTTTTTATAGAAAAGAATATATAATAGGAGATATAAATATAAATCGTTTTTATATTAGTAGTTATATTTATTTTATCAATAATGTTATTAATTATTAGCCCTAATTAGTTTCTTACTGTTTAGTAATTTATTATAATAATGTAAAGTCTTATAATGCAGGAATGTTAACTGTTTTATCTAATCGAATTGGAGATGTAGCTTTATTATTAGCTATTGCTTGGATATTAAATTATGGGAGTTGAAATTTTATTTTTTATTTAGATATAAAAAAAATAATAAAGAAATAATGATTATTGGTAGTTTAATTATATTAGCGGCAATAACAAAAAGAGCTCAAATTCCTTTTTCCTCATGGTTGCCTGCAGCAATAGCTGCTCCTACTCCTGTTTCGGCTTTAGTTCATTCTTCAACATTAGTAACAGCTGGGGTTTATTTATTAATTCGTTTTAATATTTTGTTAGAAAATACTGTATTAGGACAATTTTTATTGTTAATGTCAGGATTAACAATATTTATAACTGGTTTAGGTGCTATTTTGAATTTGATTTAAAAAAAAAAATATTGCTTTATGTACATTAAGACAATTAGGGTTAATAATAAGAATTTTGTCAATAGGTTTTTATAAATTAGCATTTTTTCATTTGTTAACACATGCTTTATTTAAAGCTTTATTATTTATATGTGCTGGATCAATTATTCATAATATAAATAATTCTCAGGATATTCGATTCGGGTTAAGAATAAGTATGCCATTAACATCTTCTTGTTTTAATGTTGCTAATTTAACTTTATGCGGAATGCCTTTTTAAGCTGGATTTTATTCTAAAGATTTGATTTTAGAGACAACAGTAAGTTTAAATTTTTTAAACTTATTTTCATATTTTCTTTTCTTTTTTTCTACTGGTTTAACAGTATGTTATTCTTTTCGATTAGTATATTATTCAATAACTGGGGATTTCAATTGTAGATCTATAAATGTTTTAAATGACGAAGGTTGAATTATATTGAAGGGAATAATTGGTTTATTAATAATGAGAATTGTTAGTGGAAGAATATTGAATTGATTAATTTTCCCAACACCAATTATAATTAGTTTACCTAATTTCTTAAAATATATAACATTATTTGTTTGTATTGTAGGAGGATTAATTGGTTATTTAATTTCTAATGTTTCATTTTATTTTATCAATAAATCTTTTAATAATTATATGATTTCTGTATTTATAGGTTCAATATGGTTTATACCATATTTATCTACTTATGGGATAATAAATTATCCTTTAATTTTAGGAATAAAATTTAATAAATTATTTGATCAAGGATGGTTGGAGTTTTATGGAAGACAAAATTTATTTATAAATTTAATAAAAATTTCAAAAATAAATAATTTATTACAGAATAATAATTTAAAAATATATTTATTATCTTTCATTTTATGAATTTTTATATTAGTTGTTATTATTATATTAAATTAAATTTAAATAGCTTATAGTATAACATTAGGGAGATAAATTTATCTTTAAATAATTAAAAAAATTAAAAATTTTCAAAAATGTCTATAATTTTAAAGAAATTTTAAATTTTTATATAAATTGGGATTATATTAAAAGTAAGTATTTATAAGTAAATAATATTATTAAGTAATAATTTATTTATATCAAATAAAATTAATTCAACAATTTTTAATGATATATATTTATTTAATTTGATATAAATAAAATTAATTCAAAAATTTAAAAAGAATTTTTATTTATTTAAATTGGAATTTATTTAAAGTATAATAATTAAAATAAGTAAACAATATTTATATCAAATAAAATTAAAAAATAATGAAATAAATATAAATGTTCTTCCATTGTGTGTTGATGTTCCTAATAAAGTTTTAAATTCTTTGTGAAGAATTATATAAATATTATTTCAAATAATTTGAAATCGTGATGGTATAAATCAATAGAATATCAATGGAATAATAAATAATCCAATAAAAATTCTTATTCAATTTAATGATAAATTAAAAATTCTAGATCTAGGGTCAAACAGAAAATAAATTAGTTATCATTTTCAATTTATTGAATTTAATGGTTTAATTTTAAAAGTTAAAGATTTAGGGGTAGAAGGTATAATTAAGAAATAGTTAATTATATTTATTAATACTAATATAATAGAAAAAATAATAAATAAACTTAATCATCCAATTGGACTTATTTGTGGAATTAAAAAATATTATATATTTTAATAATTTCAGTTTGACATACTAATGTTATTTTATTTAACTAATTTTTTAAAAGATAGTTAAATCATTAGAAGTAAGTGCTTATTTACTATATAATGGTTTAAGAGACCAGTACTTGCATCTTACATCAGTCATCTAATGAAGAATTTATATTTGTATAAATTCATTTAATAAAATAATTTACTGGAATACTTTCAATCACGATAGGTATAAAACTATGATTTGCACCACAAATTTCTGAACATTGCCCAAAAAATAAGCCTGGACGATTAATAAAGAAATTAGTTTGATTTAGTCGTCCAGGTGTTCCATCAATTTTTACACCTAAAACGGGAACAGTTCAAGAATGAATTACATCTGCTGCTGTTACTAAAATTCGGATTTGACAATTTATCGGTAAAATTACTCGGTTATCTACATCTAATAGTCGAAATATTATTTTCGATAATTCATTTGTTGGGATTATGTATGAATCAAATTCTGTATTTAATAAATCTGAGTATTCATAACTTCAGTATCATTGATGGCCAATTGAATAAAATTAGTTGTTCTATTAATGGAGATGCACTATTTTGTAAATTAAAATTTGATCATGTTGACATTTTTCTAATAAAAATAAAGTATTTTATATATAGAGCTTAAATCTATTGCACTAATCTGCCATATTAGAAATTAGTTAATATAGGTAATTCATTATATCTATGTTCAGCTGGAGGAATATTTTGGTATCATTCAATAGAAGAATTTAATTGAATTGGATAAATTACTTGACGTTGAGAAGTTATTCTTTCTCAAATAATAAAAATAAAATAAAAAATTCCAAGTATTGAAATTGAAGAACCAATTGTTGAAATTACATTTCATGTTGTGTAAGCATTAGTATAATCAGAATATCGACGAGGTATTCCTGCAAGACCTAGAAAATGTTGGGGAAAAAATGTTAAATTTACTCCAATAAATATAATAATAAATTGTGTATTTAAAAATTTATTATTTAATATTAGTCCAGTAAATACTGGATATCAATGAATAAATCCTGCTATAATTGCAAATACAGCTAATACCCAACAGTAAATAAAAAAACGAATCCTAAAGATCATAAAAGTGCTGGGGAGTAATTTAATTGAGTTTCATGTAATGTGGCTAATCAACTAAAAATTTTAATTCCTGTAGGAACAGCAATAATTATTGTTGCTGAAGTAAAATAAGTTTGTGTGTCTACATCTATACCTACAGTTAATATATGATGAGCTCATACAATAAAACCTAATAAACCGATCGCATAATAAATTAGCATAAATTATTCCTAAAGAACCGAAAGTTTCCTTTTTTCCACATTCTTGTCTAATTACATGAGAAATTATTCCAAAACCAGGAAGAATTAAAATATAAACTTCTGGATGTCCAAAAAATCAAAATAAATGTTGGTATAAAATAGGGTCTCCTCCTCCTGCAGTATCAAAAAACGATATATTTACATTTCGGTCAGTTAATAGTATTGTAATAGCTCCTGCTAATACTGATATGAATTAATTCATTTTAAATTATTAAATATTTATCTATTTGTAGAATTATATGTTTATGTTTATTATTAATTTCATTTATTTTTTTTCGTTTAGAATAATTTTTCTCAATTTTGAAATAGTTTATTTTATTGAATGGGAAGTTGTTTCATTAAATAGATCAATAATTGTCATAACTTTTTTCTTTGATTGAATAACTTTTTTATTTATATCATTTGTATTATTTATTTATTCTTTAGTTATTTTTTATAGAAAAGAATATATAATAGGAGATATAAATATAAATCGTTTTATTATATTAGTAGTTATATTTATTTTATCAATAATGTTATTAATTATTAGCCCTAATTTAATTAGTATTTTATTAGGGTGAGATGGATTAGGGTTAGTTTCTTACTGTTTAGTAATTTATTATAATAATGTAAAGTCTTATAATGCAGGAATGTTAACTGTTTTATCTAATCGAATTGGAGATGTAGCTTTATTATTAGCTATTTCTTGGATATTAAATTATGGGAGTTGAAATTTTATTTTTTATTTAGATATAATAAAAAATAATAAAGAAATAATGATTGTTGGTAGTTTAATTATATTAGCGGCAATAACAAAAAGAGCTCAAATTCCTTTTTCCTCATGGTTGCCTGCAGCAATAGCTGCTCCTACTCCTGTTTCGGCTTTAGTTCATTCTTCAACATTAGTAACAGCTGGGGTTTATTTATTAATTTTAATATTTTGTTAGAAAATACTGTATTAGGACAATTTTTATTGTTAATGTCAGGATTAACAATATTTATAACTGGTTTAGGTGCTATTTTGAATTTGATTTAAAAAAAATTATTGCTTTATGTACATTAAGACAATTAGGGTTAATAATAAGAATTTTGTCAATAGGTTTTTATAAATTAGCATTTTTTCATTTGTTAACACATGCTTTATTTAAAGCTTTATTATTTATATGTGCTGGATCAATTATTCATAATATAAATAATTCTCAGGATATTCGATTCGGGTTAAGAATAAGTATGCCATTAACATCTTCTTGTTTTAATGTTGCTAATTTAACTTTATGCGGAATGCCTTTTTTAGCTGGATTTTATTCTAAAGATTTGATTTTAGAGACAACAGTAAGTTTAAATTTTTTAAACTTATTTTCATATTTTATTTTCTTTTTTTCTACTGGTTTAACAGTATGTTATTCTTTTCGATTAGTATATTATTCAATAACTGGGGATTTCAATTGTAGATCTATAAATGTTTTAAATGACGAAGGTTGAATTATATTGAAGGGAATAATTGGTTTATTAATAATGAGCATTGTTAGTGGAAGAATATTGAATTGATTAATTTTCCCAACACCAATTATAATTAGTTTACCTAATTTCTTAAAATATATAACATTATTTGTTTGTATTGTAGGAGGATTAATTGGTTATTTAATTTCTAATGTTTCATTTTATTTTATCAATAAATCTTTTAATAATTATATGATTTCTGTATTTATAGGTTCAATATGGTTTATACCATATTTATCTACTTATGGGATAATAAATTATCCTTTAATTTTAGGAATAAAATTTAATAAATTATTTGATCAAGGATGGTTGGAGTTTTATGGAAGACAAAATTTATTTATAAATTTAATAAAAATTTCAAAAATAAATAATTTATTACAGAATAATACTTTAAAAATATATTTATTATCTTTCATTTTATGAATTTTTATATTAGTTGTTATTATTATATTAAATTAAATTTAAATAGCTTATAGTATAACATTGAAGCTGTTAGGGAGATAAATTTATCTTTAAATAATTAAAAAATTTAAAAATTTTCAAAAATTTCTATAATTTTAAAGAAATTTTAAATTTTTATATAAATTGGGATTATATTAAAAGTAAATATTTATAAGTAAATAATATTATTAAGTAATAGTTTATTTATATCAAATAAAATTAATTCAACAATTTTTAATGATATATATTTATTTAATTTGATATAAATAAAATTAATTCAAAAATTTAAAAAGAATTTTTATTTATTTAAATTGGAATTTATTTAAAGTATAATAATTAAAATAAGTAAACAATATTTATATCAAATAAAATTAATTAAAAAATTAAAAAATAATTTTTATTTATTTATAAAAATATAAAATTTTATTTTTACAATGAAAATGTAAAGTTTTTATTAAACTATATAAATGGAGTTAAACCATTAGAATAAAAAGTTAGCAGCTTTTTTTTAACCTCATATTTCCTTAATTGGAATTTAAATTCAATTATATCATTAACAGTGATAGGCCTCATATTTGGCTTCAATTAAAGAACAAGGGTAAATTTACCTAAAATTAGGTCGAAACTAATTGTGATTTATCATTTTATATTCTATATAAGGTAGATTGATATTCAATACTTTTTGATTGCAATTCAAATGTTATAATTAACTACAACCCTAAATTAGTTAGATCAATTTAATATTCCTTGATTTCATTAATGAGTAAAATAATAATGAAAATAATCGAAGTGAATTATCAAATTATTATGTTTGAATAATTTATAATTAAAATAATAGGTAAAATTAGGGCAATTTCTACATCAAAAATTAGAAAAATAATAGTAATTAGAAAAAATCGTAAAGAAAAAGGTAAACAAGATGAAGATTTAGGGTCAAATCCGCATTCAAATGGAGAATTTTTTTCTTGATATATAAGAGATTTTTTTGATAAAATTGAAGCAATCAATATAGTTAATAAAGAAATAATTAAAATAATTACTGAAATTAAAAATAATAATAAAATTATTTATACTATTATTTAATAGACTAAATGATTGGAAGTCATATATACTTAGTTATATTATATAAATAATACATTATCCTCCTCATCAATAAATTGAAATATATAAAAATAATCATACAATATAAAAGTTAAAGATTTAGGGGTAGAAGGTAAAATTAAGAAATAGTTAATTATATTTATTAATACTAATATAATAGAAAAAATAATAAATAAACTTAATCATCCAATTGGACTTATTTGTGGAATTAAAAAATATTATATATTTTAATAATTTCAGTTTGACATACTAATGTTATTTTATTTAACTAATTTTTTAAAAGATAGTTAAATCATTAGAAGTAAGTGCTTATTTACTATATAATGGTTTAAGAGACCAGTACTTGCATCTTGCATCAGTCATCTAATGAAGAATTTATATTTGTATAAATTCATTTAATAAAATAATTTACTGGAATACTTTCAATCACGATAGGTATAAAACTATGATTTGCACCACAAATTTCTGAACATTGCCCAAAAAATAAGCCTGGACGATTAATAAAGAAATTAGTTTGATTTAGTCGTCCAGGTGTTCCATGAATTTTTACACCTAAAACGGGAACAGTTCAAGAATGAATTACATCTGCTGCTGTTACTAAAATTCGGATTTGACAATTTATCGGTAAAATTACTCGGTTATCTACATCTAATAGTCGAAATATTATTTTCGATAATTCATTTGTTGGGATTATGTATGAATCAAATTCTGTATTTAATAAATCTGAGTATTCATAACTTCAGTATCATTGATGGCCAATTGAATAAAATTAGTTGTTCTATTAATGGAGATGCACTATTTTGTAAATTAAAATTTGATCATGTTGACATTTTTCTAATAAAAATAAAGTATTTTATATATAGAGCTTAAATCTATTGCACTAATCTGCCATATTAGAAATTAGTTAATATAGGTAATTCATTATATCTATGTTCAGCTGGAGGAATATTTTGGTATCATTCAATAGAAGAATTTAATTGAATTGGATAAATTACTTGACGTTGAGAAGTTATTCTTTCTCAAATAATAAAAATAAAATAAAAAATTCCAAGTATTGAAATTGAAGAACCAATTGTTGAAATTACATTTCATGTTGTGTAAGCATTAGTATAATCAGAATATCGACGAGGTATTCCTGCAAGACCTAGAAAATGTTGGGGAAAAAATGTTAAATTTACTCCAATAAATATAATAATAAATTGTGTATTTAAAAATTTATTATTTAATATTAGTCCAGTAAATACTGGATATCAATGAATAAATCCTGCTATAATTGCAAATACAGCTAATACCCCAACAGTAAATAAAAAAACGAATCCTAAAGATCATAAAAGTGCTGGGGAGTAATTTAATTGAGTTTCATGTAATGTGGCTAATCAACTAAAAATTTTAATTCCTGTAGGAACAGCAATAATTATTGTTGCTGAAGTAAAATAAGCTCGTGTGTCTACATCTATACCTACAGTAAATATATGATGAGCTCATACAATAAAACCTAATAAACCGATCGCATAATAAATTAGCATAAATTATTCCTAAAGAACCGAAAGTTTCCTTTTTTCCACATTCTTGTCTAATTACATGAGAAATTATTCCAAAACCAGGAAGAATTAAAATATAAACTTCTGGATGTCCAAAAAATCAAAATAAATGTTGGTATAAAATAGGGTCTCCTCCTCCTGCAGTATCAAAAAACGATATATTTACATTTCGGTCAGTTAATAGTATTGTAATAGCTCCTGCTAATACTGTTATGAATTAATTCATTTTAAATTATTAAATATTTATCAATTTGTAGAATTATATGTTTATGTTTATTATTAATTTCATTTATTTTTTTTCGTTTAGAATAATTTTTCTCAATTTTGAAATAGTTTATTTTATTGAATGGGAAGTTGTTTCATTAAATAGATCAATAATTGTCATAACTTTTTTCTTTGATTGAATAACTTTTTTTTTTATATCATTTGTATTATTTATTTATTCTTTAGTTATTTTTTATAGAAAAGAATATATAATAGGAGATATAAATATAAATCGTTTTATTATATTAGTAGTTATATTTATTTTATCAATAATGTTATTAATTATTAGCCCTAATTTAATTAATATTTTATTAGGGTGAGATGGATTAGGGTTAGTTTCTTACTGTTTAGTAATTTATTATAATAATGTAAAGTCTTATAATGCAGGAATGTTAACTGTTTTATCTAATCGAATTGGAGATGTAGCTTTATTATTAGCTATTTCTTGGATATTAAATTATGGGAGTTGAAATTTTATTTTTTATTTAGATATAATAAAAAATAATAAAGAAATAATGATTATTGGTAGTTTAATTATATTAGCGGCAATAACAAAAAGAGCTCAAATTCCTTTTTCCTCATGGTTGCCAGCAGCAATAGCTGCTCCTACTCCTGTTTCGGCTTTAGTTCATTCTTCAACATTAGTAACAGCTGGGGTTTATTTATTAATTTTAATATTTTGTTAGAAAATACTGTATTAGGACAATTTTTATTGTTAATGTCAGGATTAACAATATTTATAACTGGTTTAGGTGCTATTTTGAATTTGATTTAAAAAAAATTATTGCTTTATGTACATTAAGACAATTAGGGTTAATAATAAGAATTTTGTCAATAGGTTTTTATAAATTAGCATTTTTTCATTTGTTAACACATGCTTTATTTAAAGCTTTATTATTTATATGTGCTGGATCAATTATTCATAATATAAATAATTCTCAGGATATTCGATTCGGGTTAAGAATAAGTATGCCATTAACATCTTCTTGTTTTAATGTTGCTAATTTAACTTTATGCGGAATGCCTTTTTTAGCTGGATTTTATTCTAAAGATTTGATTTTAGAGACAACAGTAAGTTTAAATTTTTTAAACTTATTTTCATATTTTCTTTTCTTTTTTTCTACTGGTTTAACAGTATGTTATTCTTTTCGATTAGTATATTATTCAATAACTGGGGATTTCAATTGTAGATCTATAAATGTTTTAAATGACGAAGGTTGAATTATATTGAAGGGAATAATTGGTTTATTAATAATGAGAATTGTTAGTGGAAGAATATTGAATTGATTAATTTTCCCAACACCAATTATAATTAGTTTACCTAATTTCTTAAAATATATAACATTATTTGTTTGTATTGTAGGAGGATTAATTGGTTATTTAATTTCTAATGTTTCATTTTATTTTATCAATAAATCTTTTAATAATTATATGATTTCTGTATTTATAGGTTCAATATGGTTTATACCATATTTATCTACTTATGGGATAATAAATTATCCTTTAATTTCAGGAATAAAATATTTAAATTATTTGATCAAGGATGGTTGGAGTTTTATGGAAGACAAAATTTATTTATAAATTTAATAAAAATTTCAAAAAATAAATAATTTATTACAGAATAATACTTTAAAAATATATTTATTATCTTTCATTTTATGAATTTTTATATTAGTTGTTATTATTATATTAAATTAAATTTAAATAGCTTATAGTATAACATTGAAGCTGTTAGGGAGATAAATTTATCTTTAAATAATTAAAAAATTTAAAAATTTTCAAAAATTTCTATAATTTTAAAGAAATTTTAAATTTTTATATAAATTGGGATTATATTAAAAGTAAATATTTATAAGTAAATAATATTATTAAGTAATAATTTATTTATATCAAATAAAATTAATTCAACAATTTTTAATGATATATATTTATTTAATTTGATATAAATAAAATTAATTCAAAAATTTAAAAAGAATTTTTATTTATTTAAATTAGAATTTATTTAAAGTATAATAATTAAAATAAGTAAACAATATTTATATCAAATAAAATTAATTCAAAAATTAAAAAATAATTTTTATTTATTTATAAAAATATAAAATTTTATTTTTACAATGAAAATGTAAAGTTTTTATTAAACTATATAAATGGAGTTAAACCATTAGAATAAAAAGTTAGCAGCTTTTTTTTTAGCCTTATTTTTTCCTTAATTGGAATTTAAATTCAATTATATCATTAACAGTGATAGGCCTCATATTTGGCTTCAATTAAAGAATAAGGGTAAATTTACCTTTTAGGTCGAAACTAATTGTGATTTATCATTTTATATTCTATATAAGGTAGATTGATATTCAATACTTTTTGATTGCAATTCAAATGTTATAATTAACTACAACCCTAAATTAGTTAGATCAATTTAATATTCCTTGATTTCATTAATGAGTAAAATAATAATGAAAATAATCGAAGTGAATTATCAAATTATTATGTTTGAATAATTTATAATTAAAATAATAGGTAAAATTAGGGCAATTTCTACATCAAAAATTAGAAAAATAATAGTAATTAGAAAAAATCGTAAAGAAAAAGGTAAACGAGATGAAGATTTAGGGTCAAATCCGCATTCAAATGGAGAATTTTTTTCTTGATATATAAGAGATTTTTTTGATAAAATTGAAGCAATCAATATAGTTAATAAAGAAATAATTAAAATAATTATTGAAATTAAAAATAATAATAAAATTATTTATACTATTATTTAATAGACTAAATGATTGGAAGTCATATATACTTAGTTATATTATATAAATAATACATTATCCTCCTCATCAATAAATTGAAATATATAAAAATAATCATACAATATCAACAAAATGTCAATATCATGCTGCTGCTTCAAATCCAAAGTGATGATTTTTTGAAAAATGATTATTTAAATGACGAATTTAACAAATTAATAAAAATGTAGTTCCAATCAGGACATGAATTCCATGGAATCCAGTTGCTAAAAAAAATGTTGATCCAAATACAGAATCAGCAATTGTAAAAGGGGCTTCAATATATTCATAGGCTTGAAGGAAAGAAAAATAAATCCCCAATAAAACAGTAAAGAATAATCCTTGAGTAGTTTGTGAAAAATTATTTTCTATTAAACTATGATGAGCTCAAGTTACAGTTACACCTGATGCCAATAAAATCGATGTATTTAATAATGGGATATGAAATGGATTGAAAGATATAATTCCTAGTGGTGGTCAGGATGCCCCTAATTCAATATTAGGGGATAATCTTATATGAAAAAAAGCTCAGAAAAATGAAACAAAAAATAAAATTTCTGAAATAATAAATAAAATTATTCCTCATATATCCTACATCTCGTCATCATTGATATGCAGTTAAAATAGTAATTAAGTTTCCTAATAAAAATAGTGAATTATCATATTGATGAAATCATTTTACTATTCCTGACACTGTTGTTATAGCTCCAATTGCACCAGTTAATTGTCAAGGTCTATAATCTACTAAATGGAATGGGTGATTAGAATGTGTTGACATTTTAGATAACTTCTCTAAAATATAAAGTTCTTAATACAGCAAATACGTAGGCTTGAATAATAGAAACGCTGATTCTAAAACTAAAAGTGCAATTTGTACAATTAATAAAATTAAAATTATAAAATATTAAAAAATTAAAATTATAAAATAGGTTATTGAAGGTCCTGTATTCCCCAAAAGAGTTATTAATAAATGTCCAGCAATTATGTTAGCTGCTAAACGTACGGCTAAAGTTCCTGGACGAATTAAGTTTCTAATTGTTTCGATACATACTATAAATGGTATTAATATAGCTGGAGTACCTTGAGGTACTAAATGAGAAAATATATGTTGTGTATTATTTAATCACCCAAAGATTATTAATGATATTCATAAAGGTAATGATAGAGATAATGTTAATGTTAAATGTCATGTTCTTGTAAAAATGTAAGGGAATAAGCCTATAAAGTTATTGAACACAATTAATGAAAATAATGAAATAAATATAAATGTTCTTCCATTGTGTGTTGATGTTCCTAATAAAGTTTTAAATTCTTTGTGAAGAATTATATAAATATTATTTCAAATAATTTGAAATCGTGATGGTATAAATCAATAGAATATCAATGGAATAATAAATAATCCAATAAAAGTTCTTATTCAATTTAATGATAAATTAAAAATTCTAGATCTAGGGTCAAACAGAAAATAAATTAGTTATCATTTTCAATTTATTGAATTTAATAGTTTAATTTTAAAAGTTAAAGATTTAGGGGTAGAAGGTAAAATTAAGATATAGTTAATTATATTTATTAATACTAATATAATAGAAAAAATAATAAATAAACTTAATCATCCAATTGGACTTATTTGTGGAATTAAAAAATATTATATATTTTAATAATTTCAGTTTGACATACTAATGTTATTTTATTTAACTAATTTTTTAAAAGATAGTTAAATCATTAGAAGTAAGTGCTTATTTACTATATAATGGTTTAAGAGACCAGTACTTGCATCTTACATCAGTCATCTAATGAAGAATTTATATTTGTATAAATTCATTTAATAAAATAATTTACTGGAATACTTTCAATCACGATAGGTATAAAACTATGATTTGCACCACAAATTTCTGAACATTGCCCAAAAAATAAGCCTGGACGATTAATAAAGAAATTAGTTTGATTTAGTCGTCCAGGTGTTCCATCAATTTTTACACCTAAAACGGGAACAGTTCAAGAATGAATTACATCTGCTGCTGTTACTAAAATTAGGATTTGACAATTTATCGGTAAAATTACTCGGTTATCTACATCTAATAGTCGAAATATTATTTTTGATAATTCATTTGTTGGGATTATGTATGAATCAAATTCTGTATTTAATTAATCTGAGTATTCATAACTTCAGTATCATTGATGGCCAATTGAATAAAATTAGTAGTTCTATTAATGGAGATGCACTATTTTGTAAATTAAAATTTGATCATGTTGACATTTTTCTAATAAAAATAAAGTATTTTATATATAGAGCTTAAATCTATTGCACTAATCTGCCATATTAGAAATTAGTTAATATAGGTAATTCATTATGTTCAGCTGGAGGAATATTTTGGTATCATTCAATAGAAGAATTTTATTGAATTGGATAAATTACTTGACGTTGAGAAGTCTCAAATAATAAAAATAAAATACAAAATTCCAAGTATTGAAATTGAAGAACTAATTGTTGAAATTACATTTCATGTTGTGTAAGCATTAGTATAATCAGAATATCGACGAGGTATTCCTGCAAGACCTAGAAAATGTTGGGGAAAAAATGTTAAATTTACTCCAATAAATATAATAATAAATTGTGTATTTAAAAATTTATTATTTAATATTAGTCCAGTAAATACTGGATATCAATGAATAAATCCTGCTATAATTGCAAATACAGCTCCTATAGATAAAAACATACTGAAAATGAGTAACCACATAGTAAGTATCATGAAGAATAATATCAACTGATGAATTTGCTAATACCCCCAACAGTAAATAAAAAAAACGAATCCTAAAGATCATAAAAGTGCTGGGGAGTAATTTAATTGAGTTTCATGTAATGTGGCTAATCAACTAAAAATTTTAATTCCTGTAGGAACAGCAATAATTATTGTTGCTGAAGTAAAATAAGCTCGTGTGTCTACATCTATACCTACAGTAAATATATGATGAGCTCATACAATAAAACCTAATAAACCGATCGCATAATAAATTAGCATAAATTATTCCTAAAGAACCGAAAGTTTCCTTTTTTCCACATTCTTGTCTAATTACATGAGAAATTATTTCAAAACCAGGAAGAATTAAAATATAAACTTCTGGATGTCCAAAAAATCAAAATAAATGTTGGTATAAAATAGGGTCTCCTCCTCCTGCAGTATCAAAAAACGATGTATTTAAATTTCGGTCAGTTAATAGTATTGTAATAGCTCCTGCTAATACTGATATGAATTTATTCATTTTAAATTATTAAATATTTATCAATTTGTAGAATTATATGTTTATGTTTATTATTAATTTCATTTATTTTTTTTTTCGTTTAGAATAACTTATTTCTACTTATTTCATAACTTTTTTCTTTGATTGAATAACTTTTTTATTTATATCATTTGTATTATTTATTTATTCTTTAGTTATTTTTTATAGAAAAGAATATATAATAGGAGATATAAATAAAAATCGTTTTATTATATTAGTAGTTATATTTATTTTATCAATAATGTTATTAATTATTAGCCCTAATTTAATTAGTATTTTATTAGGGTGAGATGGATTAGGGTTAGTTTCCTACTGTTTAGTAATTTATTATAATAATGTAAAGTCTTATAATGCAGGAATGTTAACTGTTTTATCTAATCGAATTGGAGATGTAGCTTTATTATTAGCTATTGCTTGGATATTAAATTATGGGAGTTGAAATTTTATTTTTTATTTAGATATAATAAAAAATAATAAAGAAATAATGATTATTGGTAGTTTAATTATATTAGCGGCAATAACAAAAAGAGCTCAAATTCCTTTTTCCTCATGGTTGCCTGCAGCAATAGCTGCTCCTACTCCTGTTTCGGCTTTAGTTCATTCTTCAACATTAGTAACAGCTGGGGTTTATTTATTAATTCGTTTTAATATTTTGTTAGAAAATACTGTATTAGGACAACTTTTATTGTTAATGTCAGGATTAACAATATTTATAACTGGTTTAGGTGCTATTTTGAATTTGATTTAAAAAAAAATTATTGCTTTATGTACATTAAGACAATTAGGGTTAATAATAAGAATTTTGTCAATAGGTTTTTATAAATTAGCATTTTAAATGTTTTAAATGACGAAGGTTGAATTATATTGAAGGGAATAATTGGTTTATTAATAATGAGAATTGTTAGTGGAAGAATATTGAATTGATTAATTTTCCCAACACCAATTATAATTATTTTACCTAATTTCTTAAAATATATAACATTATTTGTTTGTATTGTAGGAGGATTAATTGGTTATTTAATTTCTAATGTTTCATTTTATTTTATCAATAAATCTTTTAATAATTATATGATTTCTGTATTTATAGGTTCAATATGGTTTATACCATATTTATCTACTTATGGGATAATAAATTATCCTTTAATTTTAGGAATAAAATTTAATAAATTATTTGATCAAGGATGGTTGGAGTTTTATGGAAGACAAAATTTATTTATA
Organism: Nephrocerus scutellatus; assembly: GCA_947095585.1. Classification (NCBI taxonomy): domain Eukaryota; kingdom Metazoa; phylum Arthropoda; class Insecta; order Diptera; family Pipunculidae; genus Nephrocerus; species Nephrocerus scutellatus. The sequence continues at coordinate 57,074,517 of OX352764.1, forward strand.
AATTTAATAAAAATTTCAAAAATAAATAATTTATTACAGAATAATAATTTAAAAATATATTTATTATCTTTCATTTTATGAATTTTTATATTAGTTGTTATTATTATATTAAATTAAATTTAAATAGCTTATAGTATAACATTGAAGCTGTTAGGGAGATAATCTTTAAATAATTAAAAAAATTAAAAATTTTCAAAAATGTCTATAATTTTAAAGAAATTTTAAATTTTTATATAAATTGGGATTATATTAAAAGTAAATATTTATAAGTAAATAATATTATTAAGTAATAATTTATTTATATCAAATAAAATTAATTCAACAATTTTTAATGATATATATTTATTTAATTTGATATAAATAAAATTAATTCAAAAATTTAAAAAGAATTTTTATTTATTTAAATTGGAATTTATTTAAAGTAAATTAAATTAAAATAAGTAAACAATATTTATATCAAATAAAATTAATTCAAAAATTAAAAAATAATTTTTATTTATTTATAAAAATATAAAATTTTATTTTTACAATGAAAATGTAAAGTTTTTATTAAACTATATAAATGGAGTTAAACCATTAGAATAAAAAGTTAGCAGCTTTTTTTTAACCTCATATTTCCTTAATTGGAATTTAAATTCAATTATATCATTAACAGTGATAGGCCTCATATTTGGCTTCAATTAAAGAATAAGGGTAAATTTACCTAAAATTAGGTCGAAACTAATTGTGATTTATCATTTTATATTCTATATAAGGTAGATTGATATTCAATACTTTTTGATTGCAATTCAAATGTTATAATTAACTACAACCCTAAATTAGTTAGATCAATTTAATATTCCTTGATTTCATTCATGAGTAAAATAATAATGAAAATAATCGAAGTGAATAATCTAATTATTATGTTTGAATAATTTATAATTAAAATAATAGGTAAAATTAGGGCAATTTCTACATCAAAAATTAGAAAAATAATAGTAATTACAAAAAATCGTAAAGAAAAAGGTAAACGAGATGAAGATTTAGGGTCAAATCCGCATTCAAATGGAGAATTTTTTTCTTGATATATAAGATATTTTTTTGATAAAATTGAAGCAATCAATATAGTTAATAAAGAAATAATTAAAATAATTATTGAAATTAAAAATAATAATAAAATTATTTATACTATTATTTAATAGACTAAATGATTGGAAGTCATATATACTTAGTTATATTATATAAATAATACATTATCCTCCTCATCAATAAATTGAAATATATAAAAATAATCATACAATATCAACAAAATGTCAATATCATGCTGCTGCTTCAAATCCAAAGTGATGATTTTTTGAAAAATGATTATTTAAATGACGAATTAAACAAATTAATAAAAATGTAGTTCCAAGGACATGAATTCCATGGAATCCAGTTGCTAAAAAAAATGTTGATCCAAATACAGAATCAGCAATTGTAAAAGGGGCTTCAATATATTCATAGGCTTGAAGGAAAGAAAAATAAATCCCCAATAAAACAGTAAAGAATAATCCTTGAGTAGTTTGTGAAAAATTATTTTCTATTAAACTATGATGAGCTCAAGTTACAGTTACACCTGATGCCAATAAAATCGATGTATTTAATAATGGGATATGAAATGGATTGAAAGATATAATTCCTAGTGGTGGTCAGGATGCCCCTAATTCAATATTAGGGGATAATCTTATATGAAAAAAAGCTCAGAAAAATGAAACAAAAAATAAAATTTCTGAAATAATAAATAAAATTATTCCTCATATATCCTACATCTCGTCATCATTGATATGCAGTTAAAATAGTAATTAAGTTTCCTAATAAAAATAGTGAATTATCATATTGATGAAATCATTTTACTATTCCTGACACTGTTGTTATAGCTCCAATTGCACCAGTTAATGGTCAAGGTCTATAATCTACAAAATGGAATGGGTGATTAGAATGTGTTGACATTTTAGATAATTTCATAAAGGTAATGATAGAGATAATGTTAATGTTAAATGTCATGTTCTTGTAAAAATGTAAGGGAATAAGCCTATAAAGTTATTGAACACAATTAATGAAAATAATGAAATAAATATAAATGTTCTTCCATTGTGTGTTGATGTTCCTAATAAAGTTTTAAATTTTTTGTGAAGAATTATATAAATATTATTTCAAATAATTTGAAATCGTGATGGTATAAATCAATAGAATATCAATGGAATAATAAATAATCCAATAAAAGTTCTTATTCAATTTAATGATAAATTAAAAATTCTAGATCTAGGGTCAAACAGAAAATAAATTAGTCATCATTTTCAATTTATTGAATTTAATGGTTTAATTTTAAAAGTTAAAGATTTAGGGGTAGAAGGTAAAATTAAGAAATAGTTAATTAAATTTATTAATACTAATATAATAGAAAAAATAATAAATAAACTTAATCATCCAATTGGACTTATTTGTGGAATTAAAAAATATTATATATTTTAATAATTTCAGTTTGACATACTAATGTTAATTTATTTAACTAATTTTTTAAAAGATAGTTAAATCATTAGAAGTAAGTGCTTATTTACTATATAATGGTTTAAGAGACCAGTACTTGCATCTTGCATCAGTCATCTAATGAAGAATTTATATTTGTATAAATTCATTTAATAAAATAATTTACTGGAATACTTTCAATCACGATAGGTATAATAAAACTATGATTTGCACCACAAATTTCTGAACATTGCCCAAAAAATAAGCCTGGACGATTAATAAAGAAATTAGTTTGATTTAGTCGTCCAGGTGTTCCATCAATTTTTACACCTAAAACGGGAACAGTTCAAGAATGAATTACATCTGCTGCTGTTACTAAAATTCGGATTTGACAATTTATCGGTAAAATTACTCGGTTATCTACATCTAATAGTCGAAATATTATTTTTGATAATTCATTTGTTGGGATTATGTATGAATCAAATTCTGTATCAAAATCAAAATCAGAATCAAAATCTGAGTATTCATAACTTCAGTATCATTGATGGCCAATTAAATAAAATTAGTTGTTCTATTAATGGAGATGCACTATTTTGTAAAATAAAATTTGATCATGTTGACATTTTTCTAATAAAAATAAAGTATTTTATATATAGAGCTAAAATCTTTTGCACTAATCTGCCATATTAGAAATTAGTTAATATAGGTAATTGATTATATCTATGTTCAGCTGGAGGAATATTTTGGTATCATTCAATAGAAGAATTTAATTGAATTGTATAAATTACTTGACGTTGAGAAGTTATTCTTTCTCAAATAATAAAAATAAAATAAAAAATTCCAAGTATTAAAATACAGCTCCTATAGATAAAACATAATGAAAATGAACAACCACATAGTAAGTATCATGAAGAATAATATCAACTGATGAATTTGCTAATACCCCCAACAGTAAATAAAAAAACGAATTCTAAAGATCATAAAAGTGCTGGGGAGTAATTTAATTGAGTTTCATGTAATGTGGCTAATCAACTAAAAATTTTAATTCCTGTAGGAACGGCAATAATTATTGTTGCTGAAGTAAAATAAGCTCGTGTGTCTACATCTATACCTACAGTAAATATATGATGAGCTCATACAATAAAACCTAATAAACCGATCGCATAATAAATTAGCATAAATTATTCCTAAAGAACCGAAAGTTTCCTTTTTTCCACATTCTTGTCTAATTACATGAGAAATTATTCCAAAACCAGGAAGAATTAAAATATAAACTTCTGGATGTCCAAAAAATCAAAATAAATGTTGGTATAAAATAGGGTCTCCTCCTCCTGCAGTATCAAAAAACGATGTATTTACATTTCGGTCAGTTAATAGTATTGTAATAGCTCCTGCTAATACTGATATGAATTTATTCATTTTAAATTATTAAATATATATCAATTTGTAGAATTATATGTTTATGTTTATTATGAATTTCATTTATTTTTTTTTCGTTTAGAATAATTTTTCTCAATTTTGAAATAGTTTAATTTATTGAATGGGAAGTTGTTTCATTAAATAGATCAATAATTGTCATAACTTTTTTCTTTGATTGAATAACTTTTTTATTTATATCATTTGTATTATTTATTTATTCTTTAGTTATTTTTTATAGAAAAGAATATATAATAGGAGATATAAATATAAATCGTTTTATTATATTAGTAGTTATATTTATTTTATCAATAATGTTATTAATTATTAGCCCTAATTTAATTAGTATTTTATTAGGGTGAGATGGATCAGGGTTAGTTTCTTACTGCTTAGTAATTTATTATAATAATGTAAAGTCTTATAATGCAGGAATGTTAACTGTTTTATCTAATCGAATTGGAGATGTAGCTTTATTATTAGCTATTGCTTGGATATTAAATTATGGGAGTTGAAATTTTATTTTTTATTTAGATATAATAAAAAATAATAAAGAAATAATGATTATTGGTAGTTTAATTATATTAGCGGCAATAACAAAAAGAGCTCAAATTCCTTTTTCCTCATGGTTGCCTGCAGCAATAGCTGCTCCTACTCCTGTTTCGGCTTTAGTTCATTCTTCAACATTAGTAACAGCTGGGGTTTATTTATTAATTCATTTTAATATTTTGTTAGAAAATACTGTATTAGGACAATTTTTATTGTTAATGTCAGGATTAACAATATTTATAACTGGTTTAGGTGCTATTTTGAATTTGATTTAAAAAAAAATGATTGCTTTATGTACATTAAGACAATTAGGGTTAATAATAAGAATTTTGTCAATAGGTTTTTATAAATTAGCATTTTTTCATTTGTTAACACATGCTTTATTTAAAGCTTTATTATTTATATGTGCTGGATCAATTATTCATAATATAAATAATTCTCAGGATATTCGATTCGGGTTAAGAATAAGTATGCCATTAACATCTTCTTGTTTTAATGTTGCTAATTTAACTTTATGCGGAATGCCTTTTTTAGCTGGATTTTATTCTAAAGATTTGATTTTAGAGACAACAGTAAGTTTAAATTTTTTAAACTTATTTTCATATTTTCTTTTCTTTTTTTCTACTGGTTTAACAGTATGTTATTCTTTTCGATTAGTATATTATTCAATAACTGGGGATTTCAATTGTAGATCTATAAATGTTTTAAATGACGAAGGTTGAATTATATTGAAGGGAATAATTGGTTTATTAATAATGAGAATTGTTAGTGGAAGAATATTGAATTGATTAATTTTCCCAACACCAATTATAATTAGTTTACCTAATTTCTTAAAATATATAACATTATTTGTTTGTATTGTTGGAGGATTAATTGGTTATTTAATTTCTAATGTTTCATTTTATTTTATCAATAAATCTTTTAATAATTATGATTTCTGTATTTATAGGTTCAATATGGTTTATACCATATTTATCTACTTATGGGATAATAAATTATCCTTTAATTTTAGGAATAAAATTTAATAAATTATTTGATCAAGGATGGTTGGAGTTTTATGGAAGAAAAAATTTATTTATAAATTTAATAAAAATTTCAAAAATAAATAATTTATTACAGAATAATAATTTAAAAATATATTTATTATCTTTCATTTTATGAATTTTTATATTAGTTGTTATTATTATATTAAATTAAATTTAAATAGCTTATAGTATAACATTGAAGCTGTTAGGGAGATAAATTTATCTTTAAATAATTAAAAAAATTAAAAATTTTCAAAAATGTCTATAATTTTAAAGAAATTTTAAATTTTTATTTAAATTGGGATTATATTAACAGTAAATATTTATAAGTAAATAATATTATTAAGTAATAATTTATTTATATCAAATAAAATTAATTCAACAATTTTTAATGATATATATTTATTTAATTTGATATAAATAAAATTAATTCAAAAATTTAAAAAGAATTTTTATTTATTTAAATTGGAATTTATTTAAAGTATAATAATTAAAATAAGTAAACAATATTTATATCAAATAAAATTAATTCAAAAATAAAAAAATAATTTTTATTTATTTATAAAAATATAAAATTTTATTTTTACAATGAAAATGTAAAGTTTTTATTAAACTATATAAATGGAGTTAAACCATTAGAATAAAAAGTTAGCAGCTTTTTTTTTTGCCTCATATTTCCTTAATTGGAATTTAAATTCAATTATATCATTAACAGTGATAGGCCTCATATTTGGCTTCAATTAAAGAATAAGGGTAAATTTACCTAAAATTAGGTCGAAACTAATTGTGATTTATCATTTTATATTCTATATAAGGTAGATTGATATTCAATACTTTTTGATTGCAATTCAAATGTTATAATTAACTACAACCCTAAATTAGTTAGATCAATTTAATATTCCTTGATTTCATTCATGAGTAAAATAATAATGAAAATAATTGAAGTGAATTATCAAATTATTATGTTTGAATAATTTATAATTAAAATAATAGGTAAAATTAGGGCAATTTCTACATCAAAAATTAGAAAAATAATAGTAATTAGAAAAAATCGTAAAGAAAAAGGTAAACGAGATGAAGATTTAGGGTCAAATCCGCATTCAAATGGAGAATTTTTTTCTCGATATATAAGAGATTTTTTTGATAAAATTGAAGCAATCAATATAGTTAATAAAGAAATTATTAAAATAATTATTGAAATTAAAAATAATAATAAAATTATCTATACTATTATTTAATAGACTAAATGATTGGAAGTCATATATACTTAGTTATATTATATAAATAATACATTATCCTCCTCATCAATAAATTGAAATATATAAAAATAATCATACAATATCAACAAAATGTCAATATCATGCTGCTGCTTCAAATCCAAAGTGATGATTTTTTGAAAAATGATTATTAAATGACGAATTAAACAAATTAATAAAAATGTAGTTCCAATCAGGACATGAATTCCATGGAATCCAGTTGCTAAAAAAATGTTGATCCAAATACAGAATCAGCAATTGTAAAAGGGGCTTCAATATATTCATAGGCTTGAAGGAAAGAAAAATAAATCCCCAATAAAACAGTAAAGAATAATCCTTGAGTAGTTTGTTAAAAATTATTTTCTATTAAACTATGATGAGCTCAAGTTACAGTTACACCTGATGCCAATAAAATCGATGTATTTAATAATGGGATATGAAATGGATTGAAAGATATAATTCCTAGTGGTGGTCAGGATGCCCCTAATTCAATATTAGGGGATAATCTTATATGAAAAAAAGCTCAGAAAAATGAAACAAAAAATAAAATTTCTGAAATAATAAATAAAATTATTCCTCATATATCCTACATCTCGTCATCATTGATATGCAGTTAAAATAGTAATTAAGTTTCCTAATAAAAATAGTGAATTATCATATTGATGAAATCATTTTACTATTCCTGACACTGTTGTTATAGCTCCAATTGCACCAGTTAATGGTCAAGGTCTATAATCTACTAAATGGAATGGGTGATTAGAATGTGTTGACATTTATTATAATAATGTAAAGTCTTATAATGCAGGAATGTTAACTGTTTTATCTAATCGAATTGGAGATGTAGCTTTATTATTAGCTATTGCTTGGATATTAAATTATGGGAGTTGAAATTTTATTTTTTATTTAGATATAATAAAAAATAATAAAGAAATAATGATTATTGGTAGTTTAATTATATTAGCGGCAATAACAAAAAGAGCTCAAATTCCTTTTTCCTCATGGTTGCCTGCAGCAATAGCTGCTCCTACTCCTGTTTCGGCTTTAGTTCATTCTTCAACATTAGTAACAGCTGGGGTTTATTTATTAATTCATTTTTATATTTTGTTAGAAAATACTGTATTAGGACAATTTTTATTGTTAATGTCAGGATTAACAATATTTATAACTGGTTTAGGTGCTATTTTGAATTTGATTTAAAAAAAATGATTGCTTTATGTACATTAAGACAATTAGGGTTAATAATAAGAATTTTGTCAATAGGTTTTTATAAATTAGCATTTTTTCATTTGTTAACACATGCTTTAAGTATATGATTTCTGTATTTATAGGTTCAATATGGTTTATACCATATTTATCTACTTATGGGATAATAAATTATCCTTTAATTTTAGGAATAAAATTTAATAAATTATTTGATCAAGGATGGTTGGAGTTTTATGGAAGACAAAATTTATTTATAAATTTAATAAAAATTTCAAAAATAAATAATTTATTACAGAATAATAATTTAAAAATATATTTATTATCTTTCATTTTATGAATTTTTATATTAGTTGTTATTATTATATTAAATTAAATTTAAATAGCTTATAGTATAACATTGAAGCTGTTAGGGAGATAAATTTATCTTTAAATAATTAAAAAAATTAAAAATTTTCAAAAATGTCTATAATTTTAAAGAAATTTTAAATTTTTATTTAAATTGGGATTATATTAAAAGTAAATATTTATAAGTAAATAATATTATTAAGTAATAGTTTATTTATATCAAATAAAATTAATTCAACAATTTTTAATGATATATATTTATTTAATTTGATATAAATAAAATTAATTCAAAAATTTAAAAAGAATTTTTATTTATTTAAATTGGAATTTATTTAAAGTATAATAATTAAAATAAGTAAACAATATTTATATCAAATAAAATTAATTCAAAAATAAAAAAATAATTTTTATTTATTTATAAAAATATAAAATTTTATTTTTACAATGAAAATGTAAAGTTTTTATTAAACTATATAAATGGAGTTAAACCATTAGAATAAAAAGTTAGCAGCTTTTTTTTTTGCCTCATATTTCCTTAATTGGAATTTAAATTCAATTATATCATTAACAGTGATAGGCCTCATATTTGGCTTCAATTAAAGAATAAGGGTAAATTTACCTAAAATTAGGTCGAAACTAATTGTGATTTATCATTTTATATTCTATATAAGGTAGATTGATATTCAATACTTTTTGATTGCAATTCAAATGTTATAATTAACTACAACCCTAAATTAGTTAGATCAATTTAATATTCCTTGATTTCATTCATGAGTAAAATAATAATGAAAATAATCGAAGTGAATTATCAAATTATTATGTTTGAATAATTTATAATTAAAATAATAGGTAAAATTAGGGCAATTTCTACATCAAAAATTAGAAAAATAATAGTAATTAGAAAAAATCGTAAAGAAAAAGGTAAACGAGATGAAGATTTAGGGTCAAATCCGCATTCAAATGGAGAATTTTTTTCTCGATATATAAGAGATTTTTTTGATAAAATTGAAGCAATCAATATAGTTAATAAAGAAATTATTAAAATAATTATTGAAATTAAAAATAATAATAAAATTATTTATACTATTATTTAATAGACTAAATGATTGGAAGTCATATATACTTAGTTATATTATATAAATAATACATTATCCTCCTCATCAATAAATTGAAATATATAAAAATAATCATACAATATCAACAAAATGTCAATATCATGCTGCTGCTTCAAATCCAAAGTGATGATTTTTTGAAAAATGATTATTAAATGACGAATTAAACAAATTAATAAAAATGTAGTTCCAATCAGGACATGAATTCCATGGAATCCAGTTGCTAAAAAAATGTTGATCCAAATACAGAATCAGCAATTGTAAAAGGGGCTTCAATATATTCATAGGCTTGAAGGAAAGAAAAATAACACCCCAATAAAACAGTAAAGAATAATCCTTGAGTAGTTTGTTAAAAATTATTTTCTATTAAACTATGATGAGCTCAAGTTACAGTTACACCTGATGCCAATAAAATCGATGTATTTAATAATGGGATATGAAATGGATTGAAAGATATAATTCCTAGTGGTGGTCAGGATGCCCCTAATTCAATATTAGGGGATAATCTTATATGAAAAAAAGCTCAGAAAAATGAAACAAAAAATAAAATTTCTGAAATAATAAATAAAATTATTCCTCATATATCCTACATCTCGTCATCATTGATATGCAGTTAAAATAGTAATTAAGTTTCCTAATAAAAATAGTGAATTATCATATTGATGAAATCATTTTACTATTCCTGACACTGTTGTTATAGCTCCAATTGCACCAGTTAATGGTCAAGGTCTATAATCTACTAAATGGAATGGGTGATTAGAATGTGTTGACATTTTAGATAACTTCTCTAAAATATAAAGTTCTTAATACAGCAAATACGTAGGCTTGAATAATAGAAACGCTGATTCTAAAACTAAAAGTGCAATTTGTACAATTAATAAAATTAAAATTATAAAATAGGTTATTGAAGGTCCTGTATTCCCCAAAAGAGTTATTAATAAATGTCCAGCAATTATGTTAGCTGCTAAACGTACGGCTAAAGTTCCTGGACGAATTAAGTTTCTAATTGTTTCGATACATACTATAAATGGTATTAATATAGCTGGAGTACCTTGAGGTACTAAATGAGAAAATATATGTTGTGTATTATTTAATCACCCAAAGATTATTAATGATATTCATAAAGGTAATGATAGAGATAATGTTAATGTTAAATGTCATGTTCTTGTAAAAATGTAAGGGAATAAGCCTATAAAGTTATTGAACACAATTAATGAAAATAATGAAATAAATATAAATGTTCTTCCATTGTGTGTTGATGTTCCTAATAAAGTTTTAAATTCTTTGTGAAGAATTATATAAATATTATTTCAAATAATTTGAAATCGTGATGGTATAAATCAATATATAGATGGAATAATAAATAATCCAATAAAAGTTCTTATTCAATTTAATGATAAATTAAAAATTCTAGATCTAGGGTCAAACAGAAAATAAATTAGTTATCATTTAATGGATTTTAATGGTTTAATTTTAAAAGTTAAAGATTTAGGGGTAGAAGGTAAAATTAAGAAATAGTTAATTATATTTATTAATACTAATATAATAGAAAAAATAATAAATAAACTTAATCATCCAATTGGACTTATTTGTGGAATTAAAAAATATTATATATTTTAATAATTTCAGTTTGACATACTAATGTTATTTTATTTAACTAATTTTTTAAAAGATAGTTAAATCATTAGAAGTAAGTGCTTATTTACTATATAATGGTTTAAGAGACCAGTACTTGCATCTTACATCAGTCATCTAATGAAGAATTTATATTTGTATAAATTCATTTAATAAAATAATTTACTGGAATACTTTCAATCACGATAGGTATAAAACTATGATTTGCACCACAAATTTCTGAACATTCCCCAAAAAATAAGCCTGGACGATTAATAAAGAAATTAGTTTGATTTAGTCGTCCAGGTGTTCCATCAATTTTTACACCTAAAACGGGAACAGTTCAAGAATGAATTACATCGGCTGCTGTTACTAAAATTCGGATTTGACAATTTATCGGTAAAATTACTCGGTTATCTACATCTAATAGTCGAAATATTATTTTTGATAATTCATTTGTTGGGATTATGTATGAATCAAATTCTGTATTTAATAAATCTGAGTATTCATAACTTCAGTATCATTGATGGCCAATTGAATAAAATTAGTTGTTCTATTAATGGAGATGCACTATTTTGTAAATTAAAATTTGATCATGTTGACATTTTTCTAATAAAAATAAAGTATTTTATATATAGAGCTTAAATCTATTGCACTAATCTGCCATATTAGAAATTAGTTAATATAGGTAATTCATTATATCTATGTTCAGCTGGAGGAATATTTTGGTATCATTCAATAGAAGAATTTAATTGAATTGGATAAATTACTTGACGTTGAGAAGTTATTCTTTCTCAAATAATAAAAATAAAATAAAAAATTCCAAGTATTGAAATTGAAGAACCAATTGTTGAAATTACATTTCATGTTGTGTAAGCATTAGTATAATCAGAATATCGACGAGGTATTCCTGCAAGACCTAGAAAATGTTGGGGAAAAAATGTTAAATTTACTCCAATAAATATAATAATAAATTGTGTATTTAAAAATGTATTATTTAATATTAGTCCAGTAAATACTGGCTATCAATGAATAAATGCTGCTATAATTGCAAATACAGCTCCTATAGATAAAACATAATGAAAATTAACAACCACATAGTAAGTATCATGAAGAATAATATCAACTGATGAATTTGCTAATACCCCCAACAGTAAATAAAAAAACGAATCCTAAAGATCAAAAAAGTGCTGGGGAGTAATTTAATTGAGTTTCATGTAATGTGGCTAATCAACTAAAAATTTTAATTCCTGTAGGAACAGCAATAATTATTGTTGCTGAAGTAAAATAAGCTCGTGTGTCTACATCTATACCTACAGTAAATATATGATGAGCTCATACAATAAAACCTAATAAACCGATCGCATAATAAATTAGCATAAATTATTCCTAAAGAACCGAAAGTTTCCTTTTTTCCACATTCTTGTCAAATTACATGAGAAATTATTCCAAAGCCAGGAAGAATTAAAATATAAACTTCTGGATGTCCAAAAAATCAAAATAAATGTTGGTATAAAATAGGGTCTCCTCCTCCTGCAGTATCAAAAAACGATGTATTTACATTTCGGTCAGTTAATAGTATTGTAATAGCTCCTGCTAATACTGATATGAATTAATTCATTTTAAATTATTAAATATTTATAAATTTGTAGAATTATATGTTTATGTTTATTATTAATTTCATTTATTTTTTTTTCGTTTAGAATAATTTTTCTCAATTTTGAAATAGTTTATTTTATTGAATGGGAAGTTGTTTCATTAAATAGATCAATAATTGTCATAACTTTTTTCTTTGATTGAATAACTTTTTTATTTATATCATTTGTATTATATATTTATTCTTTAGTTATTTTTTATAGAAAAGAATATATAATAGGAGATATAAATATAAATCGTTTTATTATATTAGTAGTTATATTTATTTTATCAATAATGTTATTAATTATTAGCCCTAATTTAATTAGTATTTTATTAGGGTGAGATGGATTAGGGTTAGTTTCTTACTGTTTAGTAATTTATTATAATAATGTAAAGTCTTATAATGCAGGAATGTTAACTGTTTTATCTAATCGAATTGGAGATGTAGCTTTATTATTAGCTATTGCTTGGATATTAAATTATGGGAGTTGAAATTTTATTTTTTATTTAGATATAATAAAAAATAATAAAGAAATAATGATTATTGGTAGTTTAATTATATTAGCGGCAATAACAAAAAGAGCTCAAATTCCTTTTTCCTCATGGTTGCCTGCAGCAATAGCTGCTCCTACTCCTGTTTCGGCTTTAGTTCATTCTTCAACATTAGTAACAGCTGGGGTTTATTTATTAATTCATTTTAATATTTTGTTAGAAAATACTGTATTAGGACAATTTTTATTGTTAATGTCAGGATTAACAATATTTATAACTGGTTTAGGTGCTATTTTGAATTTGATTTAAAAAAAAAATGATTGCTTTATGTACATTAAGACAATTAGGGTTAATAATAAGAATTTTGTCAATAGGTTTTTATAAATTAGCATTTTTTCATTTGTTAACACATGCTTTATTTAAAGCTTTATTATTTATATGTGCTGGATCAATTATTCATAATATAAATAATTCTCAGGATATTCGATTCGGCTTAAGAATAAGTATGCCATTAACATCTTCTTGTTTTAATGTTGCTAATTTAACTTTATGCGGAATGCCTTTTTTAGCTGGATTTTATTCTAAAGATTTGATTTTAGAGACAACAGTAAGTTTAACTTTTTTAAACTTATTTTCATATTTTCTTTTCTTTTTTTCTACTGGTTTAATAGTATGTTATTCTTTTCGATTAGTATATTATTCAATAACTGGGGATTTCAATTGTAGATCTATAAATGTTTTAAATGACGAAGGTTGAATTATATTGAAGGGAATAATTGGTTTATTAATAATGAGAATTGTTAGTGGAAGAATATTGAATTGATTAATTTTCCCAACACCAATTATAATTAGTTTACCTAATTTCTTAAAATATATAACATTATTTGTTTGTATTGTAGGAGGATTAATTGGTTATTTAATTTCTAATGTTTCATTTTATTTTATCAATAAATCTTTTAATAATTATATGATTTCTGTATTTATAGGTTCAATATGGTTTATACCATATTTATCTACTTATGGGATAATAAATTATCCTTTAATTTTAGGAATAAAATTTAATAAATTATTTGATCAAGGATGGTTGGAGTTTTATGGAAGACAAAATTTATTTATAAATTTAATAAAAATTTCAAAAATAAATAATTTATTACAGAATAATAATTTAAAAATATATTTATTATCTTTCATTTTATGAATTTTTATATTAGTTGTTATTATTATATTAAATTAAATTTAAATAGCTTATAGTATAACATTGAAGCTGTTAGGGAGATAAATTTATCTTTAAATAATTAAAAAATTTAAAAATTTTCAAAAATTTCTATAATTTTAAAGAAATTTTAAATTTTTATATAAATTGGGATTATCATCATCAAATAAAATTAATTCAACAATTTTTAATGATATATATTTATTTAATTTGATATAAATAAAATTAATTCAAAAATTTAAAAAGAATTTTTATTTATTTAAATTGGAATTTATTTAAAGTATAATAATTAAAATAAGTAAACAATATTTATATCAAATAAAATTAATTCAAAAATTAAAAAATAATTTTTATTTATTTATAAAAATATAAAATTTTATTTTTACAATGAAAATGTAAAGTTTTTATTAAACTATATAAATGGAAATTAGAATAAAAAGTTAGCAGCTTTTTTTTTAGCCTCATATTTCCTTAATTGGAATTTAAATTCAATTATATCATTAACAGTGATAGGCCTCATATTTGGCTTCAATTAAAGAATAAGGGTAAATTTACCTAAAATTAGGTCGAAACTAATTGTGATTTATCATTTTATATTCTATATAAGGTAGATTGATATTCAATACTTTTTGATTGCAATTCAAATGTTATAATTAACTACAACCCTAAATTAGTTAGATCAATTTAATATTCCTTGATTTCATTCATGATATAAACCAATAAGTAAAATAATAATGAAAATAATCGAAGTGAATTATCAAATTATTATGTTTGAATAATTTATAATTAAAATAATAGGTAAAATTAGGGCAATTTCTACATCAAAAATTAGAAAAATAATAGTAATTAGAAAAAATCGTAAAGAAAAAGGTAAACGAGATGAAGATTTAGGGTCAAATCCGCATTCAAATGGAGAATTTTTTACTCGATATATAAGAGATTTTTTTGATAAAATTGAAGCAATCAATATAGTTAATAAAGAAATTATTAAAATAATTATTGAAATTAAAAATAATAATAAAATTATTTATACTATTATTTAATAGACTAAATGATTGGAAGTCATATATACTTAGTTATATTATATAAATAATACATTATCCTCCTCATCAATAAATTGAAATATATAAAAATAATCATACAATATCAACAAAATGTCAATATCATGCTGCTGCTTCAAATCCAAAGTGATGATTTTTTGAAAAGTGATTATTAAATGACGAATTAAACAAATTAATAAAAACGTAGTTCCAATCAGGACATGAATTCCATGGAATCCAGTTGCTAAAAAAATGTTGATCCAAATACAGAATCAGCAATTGTAAAAGGGGCTTCAATATATTCATAGGCTTGAAGGAAAGAAAAATAAATCCCCAATAAAATGGGAAGTTGTTTCATTAAATAGATCAATAATTGTCATAACTTTTTTCTTTGATTGAATAACTTTTTTATTTATATCATTTGTATTATATATTTATTCTTTAGTTATTTTTTATATTTATAAATATAATTTATATAATTTATATAAATATAAATCGTTTTATTATATTAGTAGTTATATTTATTTTATCAATAATGTTATTAATTATTAGCCCTAATTTAATTAGTATTTTATTAGGGTGAGATGGATTAGGGTTAGTTTCTTACTGTTTAGTAATTTATTATAATAATGTAAAGTCTTATAATGCAGGAATGTTAACTGTTTTATCTAATCGAATTGGAGATGTAGCTTTATTATTAGCTATTGCTTGGATATTAAATGATGGGGGTTGAAATTTTATTTTTTATTTAGATATAATAAAAAATAATAAAGAAATAATGATTATTGGTAGTTTAATTATATTAGCGGCAATAGCAAAAAGAGCTCAAATTCCTTTTTCCTCATGGTTGCCTGCAGCAATAGCTGCTCCTACTCCTGTTTCGGCTTTAGTTCATTCTTCAACATTAGTAACAGCTGGGGTTTATTTATTAATTCATTTTAATATTTTGTTAGAAAATACTGTATTAGGACAATTTTTATTGTTAATGTCAGGATTAACAATATTTATAACTGGTTTAGGTGCTATTTTGAATTTGATTTAAAAAAAAAATGATTGCTTTATGTACATTAAGACAATTAGGGTTAATAATAAGAATTTTGTCAATAGGTTTTTATAAATTAGCATTTTTTCATTTGTTAACACATGCTTTATTTAAAGCTTTATTATTTATATGTGCTGGATCAATTATTCATAATATAAATAATTCTCAGGATATTCGATTCGGGTTAAGAATAAGTATGCCATTAACATCTTCTTGTTTTAATGTTGCTAATTTAACTTTATGCGGAATGCCTTTTTTAGCTGGATTTTATTCTAAAGATTTGATTTTAGAGACAACAGTAAGTTTAAATTTTTTAAACTTATTTTCATATTTTATTTTCTTTTTTTCTACTGGTTTAACAGTATGTTATTCTTAGTATATTAGTATATTATTCAATAACTGGGGATTTCAATTGTAGATCTATAAATGTTTTAAATGACGAAGGTTGAATTATATTGAAGGGAATAATTGGTTTATTAATAATGAGAATTGTTAGTGGAAGAATATTGAATTGATTAATTTTCCCAACACCAATTATAATTAGTTTACCTAATTTCTTAAAATATATAACATTATTTGTTTGTATTGTAGGAGGATTAATTGGTTATTTAATTTCTAATATTTCATTTTATTTTATCAATAAATCTTTTAATAATTATATGATTTCTGTATTTATAGGTTCAATATGGTTTATACCATATTTATCTACTTATGGGATAATAAATTATCCTTTAATTTTAGGAATAAAATTTAATAAATTATTTGATCAAGGATGGTTGGAGTTTTATGGAAGACAAAATTTATTTATAAATTTAATAAAAATTTCAAAAATAAATAATTTATTACAGAATAATAATTTAAAAATATATTTATTATCTTTCATTTTATGAATTTTTATATTAGTTGTTATTATTATATTAAATTAAATTTAAATAGCTTATAGTATAACATTGAAGCTGTTAGGGAGATAAATTTATCTTTAAATAATTAAAAAAATTAAAAATTTTCAAAAATGTCTATAATTTTAAAGAAATTTTAAATTTTTATATAAATTGGGATTATATTAAAAGTAAATATTTATAAGTAAATAATATTATTAAGTAATAATTTATTTATATAAAATAAAATTAATTCAACAATTTTTAATGATATAAATTTATTTAATTTGATATAAATAAAATTAATTCAAAAATTTAAAAAGAATTTTTATTTATTTAAATTGGAATTTATTTAAAGTATAATAATTAAAATAAGTAAACAATATTTATATCAAATAAAATTAATTCAAAAATTAAAAAATAATTTTTATTTATTTATAAAAATATAAAATTTTATTTTTACAATGAAAATGTAAAGTTTTTTTTAAACTATATAAATGGAGTTAAACCATTAGAATAAAAAGTAAGCAGCTTTTTTTTTAGCCTCATATTTCCTTAATTGGAATTTAAATTCAATTATATCATTAACAGTGATAGGCCTCATATTTGGCTTCAATTAAAGAATAAGGGTAAATTTTTCTAAAATTAGGTCGAAACTAATTGTGATTTATCATTTTATATTCTATATAAGGTAGATTGATAGTAGTATGATTGATAGTAAAATAATAATGAAAATAATCGAAGTGAATTATCTAATTATTATGTTTGAATAATTTATAATTAAAATAATAGGTAAAATTAGGGCAATTTCTACATCAAAAATTAGAAAAATAATAGTAATTAGAAAAAATCGTAAAGAAAAAGGTAAACGAGATGAAGATTTAGGGTCAAATCCGCATTCAAATGGAGAATTTTTTTCTCGATATATAAGAGATTTTTTTGATAAAATTGAAGCAATCATTATAGTTAATAAAGAAATTATTAAAATAATTATTGAAATTAAAAATAATAATAAAATTGTTTATACTATTATTTAATAGACTAAATGATTGGAAGTCATATATACTTAGTTATATTATATAAATAATACATTATCCTCCTCATCAATAAATTGAAATATATAAAAATAATCATACAATATCAACAAAATGTCAATATCATGCTGCTGCTTCAAATCCAAAGTGATGATTTTTTGAAAAGTGATTATTAAATGACGAATTAAACAAATTAATAAAAACGTAGTTCCAATCAGGACATGAATTCCATGGAATCCAGTTGCTAAAAAAATGTTGATCCAAATACAGAATCAGCAATTGTAAAAGGGGCTTCAATATATTCATAGGCTTGAAGGAAAGAAAAATAAATCCCCAATAAAATGGGAAGTTGTTTCATTAAATAGATCAATAATTGTCATAACTTTTTTCTTTGATTGAATAACTTTTTTATTTATATCATTTGTATTATATATTTATTCTTTAGTTATTTTTTATAGAAAAGAATATATAATAGGAGATATAAATATAAATCGTTTTATTATATTAGTAGTTATATTTATTTTATCAATAATGTTATTAATTATTAGCCCTAATTTAATTAGTATTTTATTAGGGTGAGATGGATTAGGGTTAGTTTCTTACTGTTTAGTAATTTATTATAATAATGTAAAGTCTTATAATGCAGGAATGTTAACTGTTTTATCTAATCGAATTGGAGATGTAGCTTTATTATTAGCTATTGCTTGGATATTAAATTATAGGAGTTGAAATTTTATTTTTTATTTAGATATAATAAAAAATAATAAAGAAATAATGATTATTGGTAGTTTAATTATATTAGCGGCAATAACAAAAAGAGCTCAAATTCCTTTTTCCTCATGGTTGCCTGCAGCAATAGCTGCTCCTACTCCTGTTTCGGCTTTAGTTCATTCTTCAACATTAGTAACAGCTGGGGTTTATTTATTAATTCATTTTAATATTTTGTTAGAAAATACTGTATTAGGACAATTTTTATTGTTAATGTCAGGATTAACAATATTAATAACTGGTTTAGGTGCTATTTTGAATTTGATTTAAAAAAAATGATTGCTTTATGTACATTAAGACAAATAGGGTTAATAATAAGAATTTTGTCAATAGGTTTTTATAAATTAGCATTTTTTCATTTGTTAACACATGCTTTATTTAAAGCTTTATTATTTATATGTGCTGGATCAATTATTCATAATATTAATAATTCTCAGGATATTCGATTCGGGTTAAGAATAAGTATGCCATTAACATCTTCTTGTTTTAATGTTGCTAATTTAACTTTATGCGGAATGCCTTTTTTAGCTGGATTTTATTCTAAAGATTTGATTTTAGAGACAACAGTAAGTTTAAATTTTTTAAACTTATTTTCATATTTTATTTTCTTTTTTTCTACTGGTTTAACAGTATGTTATTCTTTTCGATTAGTATATTATTCAATAACTGGGGATTTCAATTGTAGATCTATAAATGTTTTAAATGACGAAGGTTGAATTATATTGAAGGGAATAATTGGTTTATTAATAATGAGAATTGTTAGTGGAAGAATATTGAATTGATTAATTTTCCCAACACCAATTATAATTAGTTTACCTAATTTCTTAAAATATATAACATTATTTGTTTGTATTGTAGGAGGATTAATTGGTTATTTAATTTCTAATGTTTCATTTTATTTTATCAATAAATCTTTTAATAATTATATGATTTCTGTATTTATAGGTTCAATATGGTTTATACCATATTTATCTACTTATGGGATAATAAATTATCCTTTAATTTTAGGAATAAAATTTAATAAATTATTTGATCAAGGATGGTTGGAGTTTTATGGAAGACAAAATTTATTTATAAATTTAATAAAAATTTCAAAAATAAATAATTTATTACAGAATAATAATTTAAAAATAAATTTATTATCTTTCATTTTATGAATTTTTATATTAGTTGTTATTATTATATTAAATTAAATTTAAATAGCTTATAGTATAACATTGAAGCTGTTAGGGAGATAAATTTATCTTTAAATAATTAAAAAAATTAAAAATTTTCAAAAATGTCTATAATTTTAAAGAAATTTTAAATTTTTATATAAATTGGGATTATATTAAAAGTAAATATTTATAAGTAAATAATATTATTAAGTAATAATTTATTTATATCAAATAAAATTAATTCAACAATTTTTAATGATATATATTTATTTAATTTGATATAAATAAAATTAATTCAAAAATTTAAAAAGAATTTTTATTTATTTAAATTGGAATTTATCTAAAGTATAATAATTAAAATAAGTAAACAATATTTATATCAAATAAAATTAATTCAAAAATTAAAAAATAATTTTTATTTATTTATAAAAATATAAAATTTTATTTTTACAATGAAAATGTAAAGTTTTTATTAAACTATATAAATGGAGTTAAAACATTAGAATAAAAAGTTAGCAGCTTTTTTTTTAGCCTCATATTTCCTTAATTGGAATTTAAATTCAATTATATCATTAACAGTGATAGGCCTCATATTTGGCTTCAATTAAAGAATAAGGGTAAATTTTTCTAAAATTAGGTCGAAACTAATTGTGATTTATCATTTTATATTCTATATAAGGTAGATTGATATTCAATACTTTTTGATTGCAATTCAAATGTTATAAATAACTACAACCCTTAATTAGTTAGATCAATTTAATATTCCTTGATTTCATTCATGAGTAAAATAATAATGAAAATAATCGAAGTGAATTATCTAATTATTATGTTTGAATAATTTATAATTAAAATAATAGGTAAAATTAGGGCAATTTCTACATCAAAAATTAGAAAAATAATAGTAATTAGAAAAAATCGTAAAGAAAAAGGTAAACGAGATGAAGATTTAGGGTCAAATCCGCATTCAAATGGAGAATTTTTTTCTCGATATATAAGAGATTTTTTTGATTGAATTGAAGCAATCAATATAGTTAATAAAGAAATTATTAAAATAATTATTGAAATTAAAAATAATAATAAAATTATTTATACTATTATTTAATAGACTAAATGATTGGAAGTCATATATACTTAGTTATATTATATAAATAATACATTATCCTCCTCATCAATAAATTGAAATATATAAAAATAATCATACAATATCAACAAAATGTCAATATCATGCTGCTGCTTCAAATCCAAAGTGATGATTTTTTGAAAAGTGATTATTAAATGACGAATTAAACAAATTAATAAAAATGTAGTTCCAATCAGGACATGAATTCCATGGAATCCATTTGCTAAAAAAATGTTGATCCAAATACAGAATCAGCAATTGTAAAAGGGGCTTCAATATATTCATAGGCTTGAAGGAAAGAAAAATAAATCCCCAATAAAACAGTAAATAATAATCCTTGAGTAGTTTGTTAAAAATTATTTTCTATTAAACTATGATGAGCTCAAGTTACAGTTACACCTGATGCCAATAAAATCGATGTATTTAATAATGGGATATGAAATGGATTGAAAGATATAATTCCTAGTGGTGGTCAGGATGCCCCTAATTCAATATTAGGGGATAATCTTATATGAAAAAAAAGCTCAGAAAAATGAAACAAAAAATAAAATTTCTGAAATAATAAATAAAATTATTCCTCATATATCCTACATCTCGTCATCATTGATATGCAGTTAAAATAGTAATTAAGTTTCCTAATAAAAATAGTGAATTATCATATTGATGAAATCATTTTACTATTCCTGACACTGTTGTTATAGCTCCAATTGCACCAGTTAATGGTCAAGGTCTATAATCTACTAAATGGAATGGGTGATTAGATGTGTTGACATTTTAGATAACTTATCTAAAATATAAAGTTCTTAATACAGCAAATACGTAGGCTTGAATAATAGAAACGCTGATTCTAAAACTAAAAGTGCAATTTGTACAATTAATAAAATTAAAATTATAAAATAGGTTATTGAAGGTCCTGTATTCCCCAAAAGAGTTATTAATAAATGTCCAGCAATTATGTTAGCTGCTAAACGTACGGCTAAAGTTCCTGGACGAATTAAGTTTCTAATTGTTTCGATACATACTATAAATGGTATTAATATAGCTGGAGTACCTTGAGGTACTAAATGAGAAAATATATGTTGTGTATTATTTAATCACCCAAAGATTATTAATGATATTCATAAAGGTAATGATAGAGATAATGTTAATGTTAAATGTCATGTTCTTGTAAAAATGTAAGGGAATAAGCCTATAAAGTTATTGAACACAATTAATGAAAATAATAAAATAAATATAAATGTTCTTTCATTGTGTGTTGATGTTCCTAATAAAGTTTTAAATTCTTTGTGAAGAATTATATAAATATTATTTCAAATAATTTGAAATCGTGATGGTATAAATCAATAGAATATCAATGGAATAATAAATAATCCAATAAAAGTTCTTATTCAATTTAATGATAAATTAAAAATTCTAGATCTAGGGTCAAACAGAAAATAAATTAGTTATCATTTAATGGATTTTAATGGTTTAATTTTAAAAGTTAAAGATTTAGGGGTAGAATGTAAAATTAAGAAATAGTTAATTATATTTATTAATACTAATTAATAGAAAAAATAATAAATAAACTTAATCATCCAATTGGACTTATTTGTGGAATTAAAAAATATTATATATTTTAATAATTTCAGTTTGACATACTAATGTTATTTTATTTAACTAATTTTTTAAAAGATAGTTAAATCATTAGAAGTAAGTGCTTATTTACTATATAATGGTTTAAGAGACCAGTACTTGCATCTTGCATCAGTCATCTAATGAAGAATTTATATTTGTATAAATTCATTTAATAAAATAATTTACTGGAATACTTTCAATCACGATAGGTATAAAACTATGATTTGCACCACAAATTTCTGAACATTGCCCAAAAAATAAGCCTGGACGATTAATAAAGAAATTAGTTTGATTTAGTCGTCCAGGTGTTCCATCAATTTTTACACCTAAAGCGGGAACAGTTCAAGAATGAATTACATCTGCTGCTGTTACTAAAATTCGGATTTGACAATTTATCGGTAAAATTACTCGGTTATCTACATCTAATAGTCGAAATATTATTTTTGATAATTCATTTGTTGGGATTATGTATGAATCAAATTCTGTATTTAATAAATCTGAGTATTCATAACTTCAGTATCATTGATGGCCAATTGAATAAAATTAGTTGTTCTATTAATGGAGATGCACTATTTTGTAAATTAAAATTTGATCATGTTGACATTTTTCTAATAAAAATAAAGTATTTTATATATAGAGCTTAAATCTATTGCACTAATCTGCCATATTAGAAATTAGTTAATATAGGTAATTCATTATATCTATGTTCAGCTGGAGGAATATTTTGGTATCATTCAATAGAAGAATTTAATTGAATTGGATAAATTACTTGACGTTGAGAAGTTATTCTTTCTCAAATAATAAAAATAAAATAAAAAATTCCAAGTATTGAAATTGAAGAACCAATTGTTGAAAGAAATTACATTTCATGTTGTGTAAGCATTAGTATAATCAGAATATCGACGAGGTATTCCTGCAAGACCTAGAAAATGTTGGGGAAAAAATGTTAAATTTACTCCAATAAATATAATAATAAATTGTGTATTTAAAAATTTATTATTTAATATTAGTCCAGTAAATACTGGATATCAATGAATAAATCCTGCTATAATTGCAAATACAGCTAATACCCCCAACAGTAAATAAAAAAACCAATCCTAAAGATCATAAAAGTGTTGGGGAGTAATTTAATTGAGTTTCATGTAATGTGGCTAATCAACTTAAAATTTTAATTCCTGTAGGAACAGCAATAATTATTGTTGCTGAAGTAAAATAAGCTCGTGTGTCTACATCTATACCTACAGTAAATATATGATGAGCTCATACAATAAAACCTAATAAACCGATCGCATAATAAATTAGCATAAATTATTCCTAAAGAACCGAAAGTTTCCTTTTTTCCACATTCTTGTCTAATTACATGAGAAATTATTCCAAAACCAGGAAGAATTAAAATATAAACTTTTGGATGTCCAAAAATTCAAAATAAATGTTGGTATAAAATAGGGTCTCCTCCTCCTGCAGTATCAAAAAACGATGTATTTACTTTTCGGTCAGTTAATAGTATTGTAATAGCTCCTGCTAATACTGATATGAATTAATTCATTTTAAATTATTAAATATTTATCAATTTGTAGAATTATATGTTTATGTTTATTATTAATTTCATTTATTTTTTTTTTCGTTTAGAATAATTTTTCTCAATTTTGAAATAGTTTATTTTATTGAATGGGAAGTTGTTTCATTAAATAGATCAATAATTGTCATAACTTTTTTCTTTGATTGAATAACTTTTTTATTTATATCATTTGTATTATTTATTTATTCTTTAGTTATTTTTTATAGAAAAGAATATATAATAGGAGATATAAATATAAATCGTTTTATTATATTAGTAGTTATATTTATTTTATCAATAATGTTATTAATGTAATAGGGCTAATGCCCTAATTTAATTAGTATTTTATTAGGGTGAGATGGATTAGGGTTAGTTTCTTACTGTTTAGTAATTTATTATAATAATGTAAAGTCTTATAATGCAGGAATGTTAACTGTTTTATCTAATCGAATTGGAGATGTAGCTTTATTATTAGCTATTGCTTGGATATTAAATTATGGGAGTTGAAATTTTATTTTTTATTTAGATATAATAAAAAATAATAAAGAAATAATGATTATTGGTAGTTTAATTATATTAGCGGCAATAACAAAAAGAGCTCAAATTCCTTTTTCCTCATGGTTGCCTGCAGCAATAGCTGCTCCTACTCCTGTTTCGGCTTTAGTTCATTCTTCAACATTAGTAACAGCTGGGGTTTATTTATTAATTCATTTTAATATTTTGTTAGAAAATACTGTATTAGGACAATTTTTATTGTTAATGTCAGGATTAACAATATTTATAACTGGTTTAGGTGCTATTTTGAATTTGATTTAAAAAAAAATGATTGCTTTATGTACATTAAGACAATTAGGGTTAATAATAAGAATTTTGTCAATAGGTTTTTATAAATTAGCATTTTTTCATTTGTTAACACATGCTTTATTTAAAGCTTTATTATTTATATGTGCTGGATCAATTATTCATAATATAAATAATTCTCAGGATATTCGATTCGGCTTAAGAATAAGTATGCCATTAACATCTTCTTGTTTTAATGTTGCTAATTTAACTTTATGCGGAATGCCTTTTTTAGCTGGATTTTATTCTAAAGATTTGATTTTAGAGACAACAGTAAGTTTAACTTTTTTAAACTTATTTTCATATTTTCTTTTCTTTTTTTCTACTGGTTTAATAGTATGTTATTCTTTTCGATTAGTATATTATTCAATAACTGGGGATTTCAATTGTAGATCTATAAATGTTTTAAATGACGAAGGTTGAATTATATTGAAGGGAATAATTGGTTTATTAATAATGAGAATTGTTAGTGGAAGAATATTGAATTGATTAATTTTCCCAACACCAATTATAATTAGTTTACCTAATTTCTTAAAATATATAACATTATTTGTTTGTATTGTAGGAGGATTAATTGGTTATTTAATTTCTAATGTTTCATTTTATTTTATCAATAAATCTTTTAATAATTATATGATTTCTGTATTTATAGGTTCAATATGGTTTATACCATATTTATCTACTTATGGGATAATAAATTATCCTTTAATTTTAGGAATAAAATTTAATAAATTATTTGATCAAGGATGGTTGGAGTTTTATGGAAGACAAAATTTATTTATAAATTTAATAAAAATTTCAAAAATAAATAATTTATTACAGAATAATAATTTAAAAATATATTTATTATCTTTCATTTTATGAATTTTTATATTAGTTGTTATTATTATATTAAATTAAATTTAAATAGCTTATAGTATAACATTGAAGCTGTTAGGGAGATAAATTTATCTTTAAATAATTAAAAAATTTAAAAATTTTCAAAAATTTCTATAATTTTAAAGAAATTTTAAATTTTTATATAAATTGGGATTATCATCATCAAATAAAATTAATTCAACAATTTTTAATGATATATATTTATTTAATTTGATATAAATAAAATTAATTCAAAAATTTAAAAAGAATTTTTATTTATTTAAATTGGAATTTATTTAAAGTATAATAATTAAAATAAGTAAACAATATTTATATCAAATAAAATTAATTCAAAAATTAAAAAATAATTTTTATTTATTTATAAAAATATAAAATTTTATTTTTACAATGAAAATGTAAAGTTTTTATTAAACTATATAAATGGAAATTAGAATAAAAAGTTAGCAGCTTTTTTTTTAGCCTCATATTTCCTTAATTGGAATTTAAATTCAATTATATCATTAACAGTGATAGGCCTCATATTTGGCTTCAATTAAAGAATAAGGGTAAATTTACCTAAAATTAGGTCGAAACTAATTGTGATTTATCATTTTATATTCTATATAAGGTAGATTGATATTCAATACTTTTTGATTGCAATTCAAATGTTATAATTAACTACAACCCTAAATTAGTTAGATCAATTTAATATTCCTTGATTTCATTCATGATATAAACCAATAAGTAAAATAATAATGAAAATAATCGAAGTGAATTATCAAATTATTATGTTTGAATAATTTATAATTAAAATAATAGGTAAAATTAGGGCAATTTCTACATCAAAAATTAGAAAAATAATAGTAATTAGAAAAAATCGTAAAGAAAAAGGTAAACGAGATGAAGATTTAGGGTCAAATCCGCATTCAAATGGAGAATTTTTTACTCGATATATAAGAGATTTTTTTGATAAAATTGAAGCAATCAATATAGTTAATAAAGAAATTATTAAAATAATTATTGAAATTAAAAATAATAATAAAATTATTTATACTATTATTTAATAGACTAAATGATTGGAAGTCATATATACTTAGTTATATTATATAAATAATACATTATCCTCCTCATCAATAAATTGAAATATATAAAAATAATCATACAATATCAACAAAATGTCAATATCATGCTGCTGCTTCAAATCCAAAGTGATGATTTTTTGAAAAATGATAATTTAAATGACGAATTAAACAAATTAATAAAAATGTAGTTCCAATCAGGATATGAATTCCATGGAATCCAGTTGCTAAAAAAAATGTTGATCCAAATACAGTATCAGCAATTGTAAAAGGGGCTTCAATATATTCATAGGCTTGAAGGAAAGAAAAATAAATCCCCAGTAAAACAGTAAAGAATAATCCTTGAGTAGTTTGTGAAAAATTATTTTCTATTAAACTATGATGAGCTCAAGTTACAGTTACACCTGATGCCAATAAAATCGATGTATTTAATAATGGGATATGAAATGGATTGAAAGATATAATTCCTAGTGGTGGTCAGGATGCCCCTAATTCAATATTAGGGGATAATCTTTTATGAAAAAAAGCTCAGAAAAATGAAACAAAAAATAAAATTTCTGAAATAATAAATAAAATTATTCCTCATATATCCTGCATCTCGTCATCATTGATATGCAGTTAAAATAGTAATTAAGTTTCCTAATAAAAATAGTGAATTATCATATTGATGAAATCATTTTACTATTCCTGACACTGTTGTTATAGCTCCAATTGCACCAGTTAATGGTCAAGGTCTATAATCTACTAAATGGAATGGGTGATTAGAATGTGTTGACATTTTAGATAACTTATCTAAAATATAAAGTTCTTAATATGGCAAATACGTAGACTTGAATAATAGAAACGCTGATTCTAAAACTAAAAGTGCAATTTGTACAATTAATAAAATTAAAATTATAAAATAGGTTATTGAAGGTCCTGTATTCCCCAAAAGAGTTATTAATAAATGTCCAGCAATTATGTTAGCTGCTAAACGTACGGCTAAAGTTCCTGGACGAATTAAGTTTCTAATTGTTTCGATACATACTATAAATGGTATTAATATAGCTGGAGTACCTTGAGGTACTAAATGAGAAAATATATGTTGTGTATTATTTAATCACCCAAAGATTATTAATGATATTCATAAAGGTAATGATAGAGATAATGTTAATGTTAAATGTCATGTTCTTGTAAAAATGTAAGGGAATAAGCCTATAAAGTTATTGAACACAATTAATGAAAATAATGAAATAAATATAAATGTTCTTTCATTGTGTGTTGATGTTCCTAATAAAGTTTTAAATTCTTTGTGAAGAATTATATAAATATTATTTCAAATAATTTGAAATCGTGATGGTATAAATCAATAGAATATCAATGGAATAATAAATAATCCAATAAAAGTTCTTATTCAATTTAATGATAAATTAAAAATTCTAGAATAGGGTCAAACAGAAAATAAATTAGTTATCATTTAATGGATTTTAATGGTTTAATTTTAAAAGTTAAAGATTTAGGGGTAGAATGTAAAATTAAGAAATAGTTAATTATATTTATTAATACTAATTAATAGAAAAAATAATAAATAAACTTAATCATCCAATTGGACTTATTTGTGGAATTAAAAAATATTATATATTTTAATAATTTCAGTTTGACATACTAATGTTATTTTATTTAACTAATTTTTTAAAAGATAGTTAAATCATTAGAAGTAAGTGCTTATTTACTATATAATGGTTTAAGAGACCAGTACTTGCATCTTGCATCAGTCATCTAATGAAGAATTTATATTTGTATAAATTCATTTAATAAAATAATTTACTGGAATACTTTCAATCACGATAGGTATAAAACTATGATTTGCACCACAAATTTCTGAACATTGCCCAAAAAATAAGCCTGGACGATTAATAAAGAAATTAGTTTGATTTAGTCGTCCAGGTGTTCCATCAATTTTTACACCTAAAACGGGAACAGTTCAAGAATGAATTACATCTGCTGCTGTTACTAAAATTCGGATTTGACAATTTATCGGTAAAATTACTCGGTTATCTACATCTAATAGTCGAAATATTATTTTTGATAATTCATTTGTTGGGATTATGTATGAATCAAATTCTGTATTTAATAAATCTGAGTATTCATAACTTCAGTATCATTGATGGCCAATTGAATAAAATTAGTTGTTCTATTAATGGAGATGCACTATTTTGTAAATTAAAATTTGATCATGTTGACATTTTTCTAATAAAAATAAAGTATTTTATATATAGAGCTTAAATCTATTGCACTAATCTGCCATATTAGAAATTAGTTAATATAGGTAATTCATTATATCTATGTTCAGCTGGAGGAATATTTTGGTATCATTCAATAGACGAATTTAATTGAATTGGATAAATTACTTGACGTTGAGAAGTTATTCTTTCTCAAATAATAAAAATAAAATAAAAAATTTCAAGTATTGAAATTGAAGAACCAATTGTTGAAATTACATTTCATGTTGTGTAAGCATTAGTATAATCAGAATATCGACGAGGTATTCCTGCAAGACCTAGAAAATGTTGGGGAAAAAATGTTAAATTTACTCCAATAAATATAATAATAAATTGTGTATTTAAAAATGTATTATTTAATATTAGTCCAGTAAATACTGGATATCAATGAATAAATCCTGCTATAATTGCAAATACAGCTCCTATAGATAAAACATAATGAAAATGAACAACCACATAGTAAGTATCATGAAGAATAATATCAACTGATGAATTTGCTAATACCCTCAACAGTAAATAAAAAACGAATCCTAAAGATCATAAAAGTGCTGGGGAGTAATTTAATTGAGTTTCATGTAATGTGGCTAA
Organism: Nephrocerus scutellatus; assembly: GCA_947095585.1. Taxonomy (NCBI): domain Eukaryota; kingdom Metazoa; phylum Arthropoda; class Insecta; order Diptera; family Pipunculidae; genus Nephrocerus; species Nephrocerus scutellatus. The sequence continues at coordinate 57,104,701 of OX352764.1, forward strand.
TCAACTAAAAATTTTAATTCCTGTAGGAACAGCAATAATTATTGTTGCTGAAGTAAAATAAGCTCTTGTGTCTACATCTATACCTACAGTAAATATATGATGAGCTCATACAATAAAACCTAATAAACCGATCGCATAATAAATTAGCATAAATTATTCCTAAAGAACCGAAAGTTTCCTTTTTTCCACATTCTTGTCAAATTACATGAGAAATTATTCCAAAGCCAGGAAGAATTAAAATATAAACTTCTGGATGTCCAAAAAATCAAAATAAATGTTGGTATAAAATAGGGTCTCCTCCTCCTGCAGTATTATTATTCCAAAGCCAGGAAGAATTAAAATATAAACTTCTGGATGTCCAAAAAATCAAAATAAATGTTGGTATAAAATAGGGTCTCCTCCTCCTGCAGTATCAAAAAACGATGTATTTACATTTCGGTCAGTTAATAGTATTGTAATAGCTCCTGCTAATACTGATATGAATTAATTCATTTTAAATTATTAAATATTTATCAATTTGTAGAATTATATGTTTATTATTAATTTCATTTATTTTTTTTTCGTTTAGAATAATTTTTCTCAATTTTGAAATAGTTTATTTTATTGAATGGGAAGTTGTTTCATTAAATAGATCAATAATTGTCATAACTTTTTTCTTTGATTGAATAACTTTTTTATTTATATCATTTGTATTATTTATTTATTCTTTAGTTATTTTTTATAGAAAAGAATATATAATAGGAGATATAAATATAAATCCTTTTATTATATTAGTAGTTATATTTATTGTATCAATAATGTTATTAATTATTAGCCCTAATTTAATTAGTATTTTATTAGGGTGAGATGGATTAGGGTTAGTTTCTTACTGTTTAGTAATTTATTATAATAATGTAAAGTCTTATAATGCAGGAATGTTAACTGTTTTATCTAATCGAATTGGAGATGTAGCTTTATTATTAGCTATTGCTTGGATATTAAATGATGGGGGTTGAAATTTTATTTTTTATTTAGATATAATAAAAAATAATAAAGAAATAATGATTATTGGTAGTTTAATTATATTAGCGGCAATAGCAAAAAGAGCTCAAATTCCTTTTTCCTCATGGTTGCCTGCAGCAATAGCTGCTCCTACTCCTGTTTCGGCTTTAGTTCATTCTTCAACATTAGTAACAGCTGGGGTTTATTTATTAATTCATTTTAATATTTTGTTAGAAAATACTGTATTAGGACAATTTTTATTGTTAATGTCAGGATTAACAATATTTATAACTGGTTTAGGTGCTATTTTGAATTTGATTTAAAAAAAAATGATTGCTTTATGTACATTAAGACAATTAGGGTTAATAATAAGAATTTTGTCAATAGGTTTTTATAAATTAGCATTTTTTCATTTGTTAACACATGCTTTAATTATATGATTTCTGTATTTATAGGTTCAATATGGTTTATACCATATTTATCTACTTATGGGATAATAAATTATCCTTTAATTTTAAGAATAAAATTTAATAAATTATTTGATCAAGGATGGTTGGAGTTTTATGGAAGACAAAATTTATTTATAAATTTAATAAAAATTTCAAAAATAAATAATTTATTACAGAATAATAATTTAAAAATATATTTATTATCTTTCATTTTATGAATTTTTATATTAGTTGTTATTATTATATTAAATTAAATTTAAATAGCTTATAGTATAACATTGAAGCTGTTAGGGAGATAAATTTATCTTTAAATAATTAAAAAAATTAAAAATTTTCAAAAATGTCTATAATTTTAAAGAAATTTTAAATTTTTATTTAAATTGGGATTATATTAAAAGTAAATATTTATAAGTAAATAATATTATTAAGTAATAATTTATTTATATCAAATAAAATTAATTCAACAATTTTTAATGATATATATTTATTTAATTTGATATAAATAAAATTAATTCAAAAATTTAAAAAGAATTTTTATTTATTTAAATTGGAATTTATTTAAAGTATAATAATTAAAATAAGTAAACAATATTTATATCAAATAAAATTAATTCAAAAATAAAAAAATAATTTTTATTTATTTATAAAAATATAAAATTTTATTTTTACAATGAAAATGTAAAGTTTTTATTAAACTATATAAATGGAGTTAAACCATTAGAATAAAAAGTTAGCAGCTTTTTTTTTTGCCTCATATTTCCTTAATTGGAATTTAAATTCAATTATATCATTAACAGTGATAGGCCTCATATTTGGCTTCAATTAAAGAATAAGGGTAAATTTACCTAAAATTAGGTCGAAACTAATTGTGATTTATCATTTTATATTCTATATAAGGTAGATTGATATTCAATACTTTTTGATTGCAATTCAAATGTTATAATTAACTACAACCCTAAATTAGTTAGATCAATTTAATATTCCTTGATTTCATTCATGAGTAAAATAATAATGAAAATAATCGAAGTGAATTATCAAATTATTATGTTTGAATAATTTATAATTAAAATAATAGGTAAAATTAGGGCAATTTCTACATCAAAAATTAGAAAAATAATAGTAATTAGAAAAAATCGTAAAGAAAAAGGTAAACGAGATGAAGATTTAGGGTCAAATCCGCATTCAAATGGAGAATTTTTTTCTCGATATATAAGAGATTTTTTTGATAAAATTGAAGCAATCAATATAGTTAATAAAGAAATTATTAAAATAATTATTGAAATTAAAAATAATAATAAAATTATTTATACTATTATTTAATAGACTAAATGATTGGAAGTCATATATACTTAACTATATTATATAAATAATACATTATCCTCCTCATCAATAAATTGAAATATATAAAAATAATCATACAATATCAACAAAATGTCAATATCATGCTGCTGCTTCAAATCCAAAGTGATGATTTTTTGAAAAATGATTATTTAAATGACGAATTTAACAAATTAATAAAAATGTAGTTCCAATCAGGACATGAATTCCATGGAATCCAGTTGCTAAAAAAAATGTTGATCCAAATACAGAATCAGCAATTGTAAAAGGGGCTTCAATATATTCATAGGCTTGAAGGAAAGAAAAATAAATCGCCAATAAAACAGTAAAGAATAATCCTTGAGTATTTTGTGAAAAATTATTTTCTATTAAACTATGATGAGCTCAAGTTACAGTTACACCTGATGCCAATAAAATCGATGTATTTAATAATGGGATATGAAATGGATTAAAAGATATAATTCCTAGTGGTGGTCAGGATGCCCCTAATTCAATATTAGGGGATAATCTTATATGAAAAAAAGCTCAGAAAAATGAAACAAAAAATAAAATTTCTGAAATAATAAATAAAATTATTCCTCATATATCCTACATCTCGTCATCATTGATATGCAGTTAAAATAGTAATTAAGTTTCCTAATAAAAATAGTGAATTATCATATTGATGAAATCATTTTACTATTCCTGACACTGTTGTTATAGCTCCAATTGCACCAGTTAATGGTCAAGGTCTATAATCTACTAAATGGAATGGGTGATTAGAATGTGTTGATATTTTAGATAACTTCTCTAGAATATAAAGTTCTTAATACAGCAAATACGTAGGCTTGAATAATAGAAACGCTGATTCTAAAACTAAAAGTGCAATTTGTACAATTAATAAAATTAAAATTATAAAATAGGTTATTGAAGGTCCTGTATTCCCCAAAAGAGTTATTAATAAATGTCCAGCAATTATGTTATCTGCTAAACGTACGGCTAAAGTTCCTGGACGAATTAAGTTTCTAATTGTTTCGATACATACTATAAATGGTATTAATATAGCTGGAGTACCTTGAGGTACTAAATGAGAAAATATATGTTGTGTATTATTTAATCACCCAAAGATTATTAATGATATTCATAAAGGTAATGATAGAGATAATGTTAATGTTAAATGTCATGTTCTTGTAAAAATGTAAGGGAATAAGCCTTTAAAGTTATTGAACACAATTAATGAAAATAATGAAATAAATATAAATGTTCTTCCATTGTGTGTTGATGTTCCTAATAAAGTTTTAAATTCTTTGTGAAGAATTATATAAATATTATTTCAAATAATTTGAAATCGTGATGGTATAGTATAAATCAATAGAATATCAATGGAATAATAAATAATCCAATAAAAGTTCTTATTCAATTTAATGATAAATTAAAAATTCTAGATCTAGGGTCAAACAGAAAATAAAGTAGTTATCATTTTCAATTTATTGAATTTAATGGTTTAATTTTAAAAGTTAAAGATTTAGGGGTAGAAGGTAAAATTAAGAAATAGTTAATTATATTTATTAATACTAATATAATAGAAAAAATAATAAATAAACTTAATCATCCAATTGGACTTATTTGTGGAATTAAAAAATATTATATATTTTAATAATTTCAGTTTGACATACTAATGTTATTTTATTTAACTAATTTTTTTCATTAGAAGTAAGTGCTTATTTACTATATAATGGTTTAAGAGACCATTACTTGCATCTTGCATCAGTCATCTAATGAAGAATTTATATTTGTATAAATTCATTTAATAAAATAATTTACTGGAATACTTTCAATCACGATAGGTATAAAACTATGATTTGCACCACAAATTTCTGAACATTGCCCAAAAAATAAGCCTGGACGATTAATAAAGAAATTAGTTTGATTTAGTCGTCCAGGTGTTCCATCAATTTTTACACCAAAAACGGGAACAGTTCAAGAATGAATTACATCTGCTGCTGTTACTAAAATTCGGATTTGATAATTTATCGGTAAAATTACTCGGTTATCTACATCTAATAGTCGAAATATTATTTTCGATAATTCATTTGTTGGGATTATGTATGAATCAAATTTTGTATTTAATAAATCTGAGTATTCATAACTTCAGTATCATTGATGGCCAATTGAATAAAATTAGTTGTTCTATTAATGGAGATGCACTATTTTGTAAATTAAAATTTGATCATGTTGACATTTTTCTAATAAAAATAAAGTATTTTATATATAGAGCTTAAATCTATTGCACTAATCTGCCATATTAGAAATTAGTTAATATAGGTAATTCATTATATCTATGTTCAGCTGGAGGAATATTTTGGTATCATTCAATAGAAGAATTTAATTGAATTGGATAAATTACTTGACGTTGAGAAGTTATTCTTTATCAAATAATAAAAATAAAATAAAAAATTCCAAGTATTGAAATTGAAGAACCAATTGTTGAAATTACATTTCATGTTGTGTAAGCATTAGTATAATCAGAATATCGACGAGGTATTCCTGCAAGACCTAGAAAATGTTGGGGAAAAATGTTAAATTTACTCCAATAAATATAATAATAAACTGTGTATTTAAAAATTTATTATTTAATATTAGTCCAGTAAATACTGGATATCAATGAATAAATCCTGCTATAATTGCCTCCTCCGGCAGTATCAAAAAACGATGTATTTACATTTCGGTCAGTTAATAGTATTGTAATAGCTCCTGCTAATACTGATATGAATTAATTCATTTTAAATTATTAAATATTTATCAATTTGTAGAATTATATGTTTATTATTAATTTCATTTATTTTTTTTTCGTTTAGAATAATTTTTCTCAATTTTGAAATAGTTTATTTTATTGAATGGGAAGTTGTTTCATTAAATAGATCAATAATTGTCATAACTTTTTTCTTTGATTGAATAACTTTTTTATTTATATCATTTGTATTATTTATTTATTCTTTAGTTATTTTTTATAGAAAAGAATATATAATAGGAGATATAAATATAAATCCTTTTATTATATTAGTAGTTATATTTATTGTATCAATAATGTTATTAATTATTAGCCCTAATTTAATTAGTATTTTATTAGGGTGAGATGGATTAGGGTTAGTTTCTTACTGTTTAGTAATTTATTATAATAATGTAAAGTCTTATAATGCAGGAATGTTAACTGTTTTATCTAATCGAATTGGAGATGTAGCTTTATTATTAGCTATTGCTTGGATATTAAATGATGGGGGTTGAAATTTTATTTTTTATTTAGATATAATAAAAAATAATAAAGAAATAATGATTATTGGTAGTTTAATTATATTAGCGGCAATAGCAAAAAGAGCTCAAATTCCTTTTTCCTCATGGTTGCCTGCAGCAATAGCTGCTCCTACTCCTGTTTCGGCTTTAGTTCATTCTTCAACATTAGTAACAGCTGGGGTTTATTTATTAATTCATTTTAATATTTTGTTAGAAAATACTGTATTAGGACAATTTTTATTGTTAATGTCAGGATTAACAATATTTATAACTGGTTTAGGTGCTATTTTGAATTTGATTTAAAAAAAAATGATTGCTTTATGTACATTAAGACAATTAGGGTTAATAATAAGAATTTTGTCAATAGGTTTTTATAAATTAGCATTTTTTCATTTGTTAACACATGCTTTAATTATATGATTTCTGTATTTATAGGTTCAATATGGTTTATACCATATTTATCTACTTATGGGATAATAAATTATCCTTTAATTTTAAGAATAAAATTTAATAAATTATTTGATCAAGGATGGTTGGAGTTTTATGGAAGACAAAATTTATTTATAAATTTAATAAAAATTTCAAAAATAAATAATTTATTACAGAATAATAATTTAAAAATATATTTATTATCTTTCATTTTATGAATTTTTATATTAGTTGTTATTATTATATTAAATTAAATTTAAATAGCTTATAGTATAACATTGAAGCTGTTAGGGAGATAAATTTATCTTTAAATAATTAAAAAAATTAAAAATTTTCAAAAATGTCTATAATTTTAAAGAAATTTTAAATTTTTATTTAAATTGGGATTATATTAAAAGTAAATATTTATAAGTAAATAATATTATTAAGTAATAATTTATTTATATCAAATAAAATTAATTCAACAATTTTTAATGATATATATTTATTTAATTTGATATAAATAAAATTAATTCAAAAATTTAAAAAGAATTTTTATTTATTTAAATTGGAATTTATTTAAAGTATAATAATTAAAATAAGTAAACAATATTTATATCAAATAAAATTAATTCAAAAATAAAAAAATAATTTTTATTTATTTATAAAAATATAAAATTTTATTTTTACAATGAAAATGTAAAGTTTTTATTAAACTATATAAATGGAGTTAAACCATTAGAATAAAAAGTTAGCAGCTTTTTTTTTTGCCTCATATTTCCTTAATTGGAATTTAAATTCAATTATATCATTAACAGTGATAGGCCTCATATTTGGCTTCAATTAAAGAATAAGGGTAAATTTACCTAAAATTAGGTCGAAACTAATTGTGATTTATCATTTTATATTCTATATAAGGTAGATTGATATTCAATACTTTTTGATTGCAATTCAAATGTTATAATTAACTACAACCCTAAATTAGTTAGATCAATTTAATATTCCTTGATTTCATTCATGAGTAAAATAATAATGAAAATAATCGAAGTGAATTATCAAATTATTATGTTTGAATAATTTATAATTAAAATAATAGGTAAAATTAGGGCAATTTCTACATCAAAAATTAGAAAAATAATAGTAATTAGAAAAAATCGTAAAGAAAAAGGTAAACGAGATGAAGATTTAGGGTCAAATCCGCATTCAAATGGAGAATTTTTTTCTCGATATATAAGAGATTTTTTTGATAAAATTGAAGCAATCAATATAGTTAATAAAGAAATTATTAAAATAATTATTGAAATTAAAAATAATAATAAAATTATTTATACTATTATTTAATAGACTAAATGATTGGAAGTCATATATACTTAACTATATTATATAAATAATACATTATCCTCCTCATCAATAAATTGAAATATATAAAAATAATCATACAATATCAACAAAATGTCAATATCATGCTGCTGCTTCAAATCCAAAGTGATGATTTTTTGAAAAATGATTATTTAAATGACGAATTTAACAAATTAATAAAAATGTAGTTCCAATCAGGACATGAATTCCATGGAATCCAGTTGCTAAAAAAAATGTTGATCCAAATACAGAATCAGCAATTGTAAAAGGGGCTTCAATATATTCATAGGCTTGAAGGAAAGAAAAATAAATCGCCAATAAAACAGTAAAGAATAATCCTTGAGTATTTTGTGAAAAATTATTTTCTATTAAACTATGATGAGCTCAAGTTACAGTTACACCTGATGCCAATAAAATCGATGTATTTAATAATGGGATATGAAATGGATTAAAAGATATAATTCCTAGTGGTGGTCAGGATGCCCCTAATTCAATATTAGGGGATAATCTTATATGAAAAAAAGCTCAGAAAAATGAAACAAAAAATAAAATTTCTGAAATAATAAATAAAATTATTCCTCATATATCCTACATCTCGTCATCATTGATATGCAGTTAAAATAGTAATTAAGTTTCCTAATAAAAATAGTGAATTATCATATTGATGAAATCATTTTACTATTCCTGACACTGTTGTTATAGCTCCAATTGCACCAGTTAATGGTCAAGGTCTATAATCTACTAAATGGAATGGGTGATTAGAATGTGTTGATATTTTAGATAACTTCTCTAGAATATAAAGTTCTTAATACAGCAAATACGTAGGCTTGAATAATAGAAACGCTGATTCTAAAACTAAAAGTGCAATTTGTACAATTAATAAAATTAAAATTATAAAATAGGTTATTGAAGGTCCTGTATTCCCCAAAAGAGTTATTAATAAATGTCCAGCAATTATGTTATCTGCTAAACGTACGGCTAAAGTTCCTGGACGAATTAAGTTTCTAATTGTTTCGATACATACTATAAATGGTATTAATATAGCTGGAGTACCTTGAGGTACTAAATGAGAAAATATATGTTGTGTATTATTTAATCACCCAAAGATTATTAATGATATTCATAAAGGTAATGATAGAGATAATGTTAATGTTAAATGTCATGTTCTTGTAAAAATGTAAGGGAATAAGCCTTTAAAGTTATTGAACACAATTAATGAAAATAATGAAATAAATATAAATGTTCTTCCATTGTGTGTTGATGTTCCTAATAAAGTTTTAAATTCTTTGTGAAGAATTATATAAATATTATTTCAAATAATTTGAAATCGTGATGGTATAGTATAAATCAATAGAATATCAATGGAATAATAAATAATCCAATAAAAGTTCTTATTCAATTTAATGATAAATTAAAAATTCTAGATCTAGGGTCAAACAGAAAATAAAGTAGTTATCATTTTCAATTTATTGAATTTAATGGTTTAATTTTAAAAGTTAAAGATTTAGGGGTAGAAGGTAAAATTAAGAAATAGTTAATTATATTTATTAATACTAATATAATAGAAAAAATAATAAATAAACTTAATCATCCAATTGGACTTATTTGTGGAATTAAAAAATATTATATATTTTAATAATTTCAGTTTGACATACTAATGTTATTTTATTTAACTAATTTTTTTCATTAGAAGTAAGTGCTTATTTACTATATAATGGTTTAAGAGACCATTACTTGCATCTTGCATCAGTCATCTAATGAAGAATTTATATTTGTATAAATTCATTTAATAAAATAATTTACTGGAATACTTTCAATCACGATAGGTATAAAACTATGATTTGCACCACAAACTTCTGAACATTGCCCAAAAAATAAGCCTGGACGATTAATAAAGAAATTAGTTTGATTTAGTCGTCCAGGTGTTCCATCAATTTTTACACCAAAAACGGGAACAGTTCAAGAATGAATTACATCTGCTGCTGTTACTAAAATTCGGATTTGATAATTTATCGGTAAAATTACTCGGTTATCTACATCTAATAGTCGAAATATTATTTTCGATAATTCATTTGTTGGGATTATGTATGAATCAAATTTTGTATTTAATAAATCTGAGTATTCATAACTTCAGTATCATTGATGGCCAATTGAATAAAATTAGTTGTTCTATTAATGGAGATGCACTATTTTGTAAATTAAAATTTGATCATGTTGACATTTTTCTAATAAAAATAAAGTATTTTATATATAGAGCTTAAATCTATTGCACTAATCTGCCATATTAGAAATTAGTTAATATAGGTAATTCATTATATCTATGTTCAGCTGGAGGAATATTTTGGTATCATTCAATAGAAGAATTTAATTGAATTGGATAAATTACTTGACGTTGAGAAGTCTCAAATAATAAATATAAAATAAAAAATTCCAAGTATTGAAATTGAAGAACTAATTGTTAAAATTACATTTCATGTTGTGTAAGCATTAGTATAATCAGAATATCGACGAGGTATTCCTGCAAGACCTAGAAAATGTTGGGGAAAAAATGTTAAATTTACTCCAATAAATATAATAATAAATTGTGTATTTAAAAATTTATTATTTAATATTAGTCCAGTAAATACTGGATATCAATGAATAAATCCTGCTATAATTGCAAATACAGCTCCTATAGATAAAACATACTGAAAATGAGCAACCACATAGTAAGTATCATAAAGAATAATATCAACTGATGAATTTGCTAATACCCCCAACAGTAAATAAAAAAAACGAATCCTAAAGATCATAAAAGTGCTGGGGAGTAATTTAATTGAGTTTCATGTAATGTGGCTAATCAACTAAAAATTTTAATTCCTGTAGGAACAGCAATAATTATTGTTGCTGAAGTAAAATAAGCTCGTGTGTCTACATCTATACCTACAGTAAATATATGATGAGCTCATACAATAAAACCTAATAAACCGATCGCATAATAAATTAGCATAAATTATTCCTAAAGAACCGAAAGTTTCCTTTTTTCCACATTCTTGTCTAATTACATGAGAAATTATTCCAAAACCAGGAAGAATTAAAATATAAACTTTTGGATGTCCAAAAATTCAAAATAAATGTTGGTATAAAATAGGGTCTCCTCCTCCTGCAGTATCAAAAAACGATGTATTTACTTTTCGGTCAGTTAATAGTATTGTAATAGCTCCTGCTAATACTGATATGAATTAATTCATTTTAAATTATTAAATATTTATCAATTTGTAGAATTATATGTTTATGTTTATTATTAATTTCATTTATTTTTTTTTTTTCGTTTAGAATAATTTTTCTCAATTTTGAAATAGTTTATTTTATTGAATGGGAAGTTGTTTCATTAAATAGATCAATAATTGTCATAACTTTTTTCTTTGATTGAATAACTTTTTTATTTATATCATTTGTATTATTTATTTATTCTTTAGTTATTTTTTATAGAAAAGAATATATAATAGGAGATATAAATATAAATCGTTTTATTATATTAGTAGTTATATTTATTTTATCAATAATGTTATTAATTTAATAGGGCTAATGCCCTAATTTAATTAGTATTTTATTAGGGTGAGATGGATTAGGGTTAGTTTCTTACTGTTTAGTAATTTATTATAATAATGTAAAGTCTTATAATGCAGGAATGTTAACTGTTTTATCTAATCGAATTGGAGATGTAGCTTTATTATTAGCTATTGCTTGGATATTAAATTATGGGAGTTGAAATTTTATTTTTTATTTAGATATAATAAAAAATAATAAAGAAATAATGATTATTGGTAGTTTAATTATATTAGCGGCAATAACAGAAAGAGCTCAAATTCCTTTTTCCTCATGGTTGCCTGCAGCAATAGCTGCTCCTACTCCTGTTTCGGCTTTAGTTCATTCTTCAACATTAGTAACAGCTGGGGTTTATTTATTAATTCATTTTAATATTTTGTTAGAAAATACTGTATAAGGACATTTTTTATTGTTAATGTCAGGATTAACAATATTTATAACTGGTTTAGGTGCTATTTTGAATTTGAATAATAGGTTATTGAAGGTCCTGTATTCCCCAAAAGAGTTATTAATAAATGTCCAGCAATTATGTTATCTGCTAAACGTACGGCTAAAGTTCCTGGACGAATTAAGTTTCTAATTGTTTCGATACATACTATAAATGGTATTAATATAGCTGGAGTACCTTGAGGTACTAAATGAGAAAATATATGTTGTGTATTATTTAATCACCCAAAGATTATTAATGATATTCATAAAGGTAATGATAGAGATAATGTTAATGTTAAATGTCATGTTCTTGTAAAAATGTAAGGGAATAAGCCTATAAAGTTATTGAACACAATTAATGAAAATAATGAAATAAATATAAATGTTCTTCCATTGTGTGTTGATGTTCCTAATAAAGTTTTAAATTCTTTGTGAAGAATTATATAAATATTATTTCAAATAATTTGAAATCGTGATGGTATAGTATAAATCAATAGAATATCAATGGAATAATAAATAATCCAATAAAAGTTCTTATTCAATTTAATGATAAATTAAAAATTCTAGATCTAGGGTCAAACAGAAAATAAAGTAGTTATCATTTTCAATTTATTGAATTTAATGGTTTAATTTTAAAAGTTAAAGATTTAGGGGTAGAAGGTAAAATTAAGAAATAGTTAATTATATTTATTAATACTAATATAATAGAAAAAATAATAAATAAACTTAATCATCCAATTGGACTTATTTGTGGAATTAAAAAATATTATATATTTTAATAATTTCAGTTTGACATACTAATGTTATTTTATTTAACTAATTTTTTTCATTAGAAGTAAGTGCTTATTTACTATATAATGGTTTAAGAGACCATTACTTGCATCTTGCATCAGTCATCTAATGAAGAATTTATATTTGTATAAATTCATTTAATAAAATAATTTACTGGAATACTTTCAATCACGATAGGTATAAAACTATGATTTGCACCACAAATTTCTGAACATTGCCCAAAAAATAAGCCTGGACGATTAATAAAGAAATTAGTTTGATTTAGTCGTCCAGGTGTTCCATCAATTTTTACACCAAAAACGGGAACAGTTCAAGAATGAATTACATCTGCTGCTGTTACTAAAATTCGGATTTGATAATTTATCGGTAAAATTACTCGGTTATCTACATCTAATAGTCGAAATATTATTTTCGATAATTCATTTGTTGGGATTATGTATGAATCAAATTTTGTATTTAATAAATCTGAGTATTCATAACTTCAGTATCATTGATGGCCAATTGAATAAAATTAGTTGTTCTATTAATGGAGATGCACTATTTTGTAAATTAAAATTTGATCATGTTGACATTTTTCTAATAAAAATAAAGTATTTTATATATAGAGCTTAAATCTATTGCACTAATCTGCCATATTAGAAATTAGTTAATATAGGTAATTCATTATATCTATGTTCAGCTGGAGGAATATTTTGGTATCATTCAATAGAAGAATTTAATTGAATTGGATAAATTACTTGACGTTGAGAAGTCTCAAATAATAAATATAAAATAAAAAATTCCAAGTATTGAAATTGAAGAACTAATTGTTAAAATTACATTTCATGTTGTGTAAGCATTAGTATAATCAGAATATCGACGAGGTATTCCTGCAAGACCTAGAAAATGTTGGAGAAAAAATGTTAAATTTACTCCAATAAATATAATAATAAATTGTGTATTTAAAAATGTATTATTTAATATTAGTCCAGTAAATACTGGATATCAATGAATAAATCCTGCTATAATTGCAAATACAGCTCCTATAGATAAAACATACTGAAAATGAGCAACCACATAGTAAGTATCATAAAGAATAATATCAACTGATGAATTTGCTAATACCCCCAACAGTAAATAAAAAAAACGAATCCTAAAGATCATAAAAGTGCTGGGGAGTAATTTAATTGAGTTTCATGTAATGTGGCTAATCAACTAAAAATTTTAATTCCTGTAGGAACAGCAATAATTATTGTTGCTGAAGTAAAATAAGCTCGTGTGTCTACATCTATACCTACAGTAAATATATGATGAGCTCATACAATAAAACCTAATAAACCGATCGCATAATAAATTAGCATAAATTATTCCTAAAGAACCGAAAGTTTCCTTTTTTCCACATTCTTGTCTAATTACATGAGAAATTATTCCAAAACCAGGAAGAATTAAAATCTAAACTTTTGGATGTCCAAAAATTCAAAATAAATGTTGGTATAAAATAGGGTCTCCTCCTCCTGCAGTATCAAAAAACGATGTATTTACTTTTCGGTCAGTTAATAGTATTGTAATAGCTCCTGCTAATACTGATATGAATTAATTCATTTTAAATTATTAAATATTTATCAATTTGTAGAATTATATGTTTATGTTTATTATTAATTTCATTTATTTTTTTTTTTTTCGTTTAGAATAATTTTTCTCAATTTTGAAATAGTTTATTTTATTGAATGGGAAGTTGTTTCATTAAATAGATCAATAATTGTCATAACTTTTTTCTTTGATTGAATAACTTTTTTATTTATATCATTTGTATTATTTATTTATTCTTTAGTTATTTTTTATAGAAAAGAATATATAATAGGAGATATAAATATAAATCGTTTTATTATATTAGTAGTTATATTTATTTTATCAAAAATGTTATTAATGTAATAGGGCTAATGCCCTAATTTAATTAGTATTTTATTAGGGTGAGATGGATTAGGGTTAGTTTCTTACTGTTTAGTAATTTATTATAATAATGTAAAGTCTTATAATGCAGGAATGTTAACTGTTTTATCTAATCGAATTGGAGATGTAGCTTTATTATTAGCTATTGCTTGGATATTAAATTATGGGAGTTGAAATTTTATTTTTTATTTAGATATAATAAAAAATAATAAAGAAATAATGATTATTGGTAGTTTAATTATATTAGCGGCAATAACAAAAAGAGCTCAAATTCCTTTTTCCTCATGGTTGCCTGCAGCAATAGCTGCTCCTACTCCTGTTTCGGCTTTAGTTCATTCTTCAACATTAGTAACAGCTGGGGTTTATTTATTAATTCATTTTAATATTTTGTTAGAAAATACTGTATTAGGACAATTTTTATTGTTAATGTCAGGATTAACAATATTTATAACTGGTTTAGGTGCTATTTTGAATTTGATTTAAAAAAAATGATTGCTTTATGTACATTAAGACAATTAGGGTTAATAATAAGAATTTTGTCAATAGGTTTTTATAAATTAGCATTTTTTCATTTGTTAACACATGCTTTATTTAAAGCTTTATTATTTATATGTGCTGGATCAATTATTCATAATATAAATAATTCTCAGGATATTCGATTCGGCTTAAGAATAAGTATGCCATTAACATCTTCTTGTTTTAATGTTGCTAATTTAACTTTATGCGGAATGCCTTTTTTAGCTGGATTTTATTCTAAAGATTTGATTTTAGAGACAACAGTAAGTTTAAATTTTTTAAACTTATTTTCATATTTTCTTTTCTTTTTTTCTACTGGTTTAATAGTATGTTATTCTTTTCGATTAGTATATTATTCAATAACTGGGGATTTCAATTGTAGATCTATAAATGTTTTAAATGACGAAGGTTGAATTATATTGAAGGGAATAATTGGTTTATTAATAATGAGAATTGTTAGTGGAAGAATATTGAATTGATTAATTTTCCCAA
This sequence comes from Nephrocerus scutellatus, assembly GCA_947095585.1. Taxonomy (NCBI): domain Eukaryota; kingdom Metazoa; phylum Arthropoda; class Insecta; order Diptera; family Pipunculidae; genus Nephrocerus; species Nephrocerus scutellatus. Next base: position 57,120,252 of record OX352764.1, read on the forward strand.
CACCAATTATAATTAGTTTACCTAATTTCTTAAAATATATAACATTATTTGTTTGTATTGTAGGAGGATTAATTGGTTATTTAATTTCTAATGTTTCATTTTATTTTATCAATAAATCTTTTAATAATTATATGATTTCTGTATTTATAGGTTCAATATGGTTTATACCATATTTATCTACTTATGGGATAATAAATTATCCTTTAATTTTAGGAATAAAATTTAATAAATTATTTGATCAAGGATGGTTGGAGTTTTATGGAAGACAAAATTTATTTATAAATTTAATAAAAATTTCAAAAATAAATAATTTATTACAGAATAATAATTATCTTTCATTTTATGAATTTTTATATTAGTTGTTATTATTATATTAAATTAAATTTAAATAGCTTATAGTATAACATTGAAGCTGTTAGGGAGATAAATTTATCTTTAAATAATTAAAAAATTTAAAAATTTTCAAAAATTTCTATAATTTTAAAGAAATTTTAAATTTTTATATAAATTGGGATTATATTAAAAGTAAATATTTATAAGTAAATAATATTATTAAGTAATAATTTATTTATATCAAATAAAATTAATTCAACAATTTTTAATGATATATATTTATTTAATTTGATATAAATAAAATTAATTCAAAAATTTAAAAAGAATTTTTATTTATTTAAATTGGAATTTATTTAAAGTATAAAAATTAAAATAAGTAAACAATATTTATATCAAATAAAATTAATTCAAAAATTAAAAAATAATTTTTATTTATTTATAAAAATATAAAATTTTATTTTTACAATGAAAATGTAAAGTTTTTATTAAACTATATAAATGGAGTTAAACCATTAGAATAAAAAGTTAGCAGCTTTTTTTTTAGCCTCATATTTCCTTAATTGGAATTTAAATTCAATTATATCATTAACAGTGATAGGCCTCATATTTGGCTTCAATTAAAGAATAAGGGTAAATTTACCTAAAATTAGGTCGAAACTAATTGTGATTTAACATTTTATATTCTATATAAGGTAGATTGATATTCAATACTTTTTGATTGCAATTCAAATGTTATAATTAACTACAACCCTAAATTAGTTAGATCAATTTAATATTCCTTGATTTCATTCATGATATAAACCAATAAGTAAAATAATAATGAAAATAATCGAAGTGAATTATCAAATTATTATGTTTGAATAATTTATAATTAAAATAATAGGTAAAATTAGGGCAATTTCTACATCAAAAATTAGAAAAATAATAGTAATTAGAAATCGTAAAGAAAAAGGTAAACGAGATGAAGATTTAGGGTCAAATCCGCATTCAAATGGAGAATTTTTTTCTCGATATATAAGAGATTTTTTTGATAAAATTGAAGCAATCAATATAGTTAATAAAGAAATTATTAAAATAATTATTGAAATTAAAAATAATAATAAAATTATTTATACTATTATTTAATAGACTAAATGATTGGAAGTCATATATACTTAACTATATTATATAAATAATACATTATCCTCCTCATCAATAAATTGAAATATATAAAAATAATCATACAATATCAACAAAATGTCAATATCATGCTGCTGCTTCAAATCCAAAGTGATGATTTTTTGAAAAATGATTATTTAAATGACGAATTTAACAAATTAATAAAAATGTAGTTCCAATCAGGACATGAATTCCATGGAATCCAGTTGCTAAAAAAAATGTTGATCCAAATACAGAATCAGCAATTGTAAAAGGGGCTTCAATATATTCATAGGCTTGAAGGAAAGAAAAATAAATCGCCAATAAAACAGTAAAGAATAATCCTTGAGTAGTTTGTGAAAACTTATTTTCTATTAAACTATGATGAGCTCAAGTTACAGTGTAATGAAGTACTATGTGAATTTCTGTGTGGAAGTTTGGATGCCGATGTGAAACCTGCTCCAAGATTTTTCCTTCCACAATGCGGCAGCGAATGAGGAGGTGCGGGGTGCACGTCTTGCTTCATTGCTCGGGTCTTGCTCGTCGAAATGGGGGGTCCTTGCACCACCATCCGCTACCCACTTCACCATAAAAATTTTACTTACGTGCATGTTGAGAGAAAAAAAAATACCAACCCGTTTGAGTCCGTCGTAGTCCACAGAGGATCGTTTGGGGTTGAGTGGCTCATGACCGCTATGCCACAAACCTGGAAGAGAGGAGAAAAGCGACCCGAGGAGAGATCGACGCTGCTATGTTCTTTAATGTAAACTCATTTCTTTACCGTGATAATTCATACATTTGTTCTTTATTTTTCAACGTAAAAAAAAGGAATAAAGTTCTGTTCTCCCTTGAGAGATATAAAAATACTTTTACCAGCTAACAAGAAAACAATTTTTTTGTTTTCTACATTTCCTATATATATAGGTCGGTGAATGAAACGATTTGACCAATTCAATCCAGCACCTGGGTGCCCAGGAGCTAAACAACAAGAATTTACTAATTACCTTATATACGCAGTCTTTGGGAACACCCCCTCGGCAGCGCTGACGAGTCTGTGTACCTATACCTGCTGAAAGAATTAATGGTTATTAGAAACAAAAAAAATTTCGTCAGCAACACGGAAAGGATCTAATGATTTGAATAAGGTCAAATTTCGCTTCAGATACCGGTACAGCAAGTCAATTATTGAGTTAACCTCGTAATCTATCCGTTGGGTATCAAGACACCAAGAAAATTTACTTTATTCTAAGTAATGTTATTTAAACATTGGATGGCAACCATGTAACTACAGCAAGAATGATTCGTTAATATATTTATCAATATATCATAGCAAACTATAAAAAAAATGCTTCAAATTCACGAAGGAAAATATTTTTTTCATGTTTATTTAGAATAGTGGTAATTAACCTTAAAATGGCAACCATGTAACTAAGTAAGTAAATTTTATTTAATATATTTATCATATACATATCATAGCAAAAATCGAAGGGATTTTTGCTTCAAATTCACCAAGGAAGTATTTTCCTTGTTAATTTAAAGTGGAGTTAGTTAACCATTAAATGGCAACCCTGTAACTAAGTAAGTAAATTTTATTTAATATATTTATCATATACATATCATAGCAAAAATCGAAGGGATTTTTGCTTCAAATTCACCAAGGAAGTATTTTCCTTGTTAATTTAAAGTGGTGTTAGTTAACCATTAAATGGCAACCATGTAACTAAGTAAGTAAATTTTATTTAATATATTTAGCAAAAATCGAAAGGATTTTTACTTCAAATTCACCAAGGAAATATTTTCCTTGTTAATTTGAAGTGGTGTTAGTTAACCATTAAATGGCAACCATGTAACTAAGTAAGTAAATTTTATTTAATATATTTATCATATACCTATCATAGCAAAAATCGAAAGGATTTTTACTGCAAATTCACCAAGGAAATATTTTCCTTGTTAATTTAAAGTGGTGTTAGTTAACCATTAAATGGCAACCATGTAACTAAGTAAATGTAAATAGAAGTATATGAGGAATAAAAAAAATAAATTTTTATGTATATATATATTTAAGAATGCTAATGCATTAAATGAAAAGGTTTTCCCAGGTAGTTACTGCGTTTTCCGCTCCTTTTGTTTTCGTCCTATAGGACCTAGGCACAACGAGGCTGATGTTCTGATATTTCCATATTTAGGTAATGCTTTTAATATACAGCGAAAGCGTGGGGCTGCGTCAGCCATTTTGAAATTTGCGCAAGTCCAGCGAAGGCGTGGGGCTGCGTCAGCCATTTTTTCTTATGCGCACTTATTGGCCAAAGAGTATTTCCGGTTTGGAACACTTGCCGTAAAAGTTAACAATTAAAATTTTTTGCAATAAAAAAAAAAACTTCGTAGTACGATGCATTTGGATTACGATTTTTCTATGCATTTCAAATAATTGATTTCCACGGTCTAACGAAGGCGTGGGCTGCGTCAGCCATTTTTAAATTATGCGCACTTATTGGCCAAAGAATATTTCCAGATTGGAACACTTGCCGCAAAAGTTAACAATTAAAAAAACAACCCATAAAAATTAAAATTTTTCATCTAAATTCTCTAATCGCAGAAATTGATATGGGAGCCCCTCGATCCTGGGCCATTTTTTTTTTTATTGTAGGAGAAAATCATCGAAACAAACATTTGACATCAGATGTTAAAATTGAAAAAGCTCAGATCATTTTATTCTGAGCACTTAGAGCACGCTCATACTCTGAGCAAATAAGAAACACGAACATTTATCTTGAGAACTCTTTTACTGCTCTGAACTAATTTATGAAAACGCCAAATGACAGAATATTGTGAAAACTTGTTGTTCTATCTGTAAGTTGATATCGACAACAAAAAAAACAACATCAATAAAAATACAATTCAGTATATAATTTAAATGTAAGTTGAAGTAAGCATAAAACATGTATGTCTCGTTTCATTTGCTGGGTTCATTTGTGCGTGCTCTAAGATTTCTCTCTCTCTCTCTCCACCACCACCAAAACCATGCAGCGCAGCCGACTGCGCAGCACACACCGCAGACAGTCCATAAAGGGCGACGAATATCTGATGCCAGTACAGATATTTAAAAAATGTATAAGGGCCTTGCGGCCGAACCCGGGACCCGATCACTACCAAATTTTCGAAAAAGTATTGTTTATTGGGTATACACATGTGTGTAAAATTTGAAGAAAATCGGGTAAATTTTTTAAAATTTTTGTTTGGGAGCCCCCCGACCCCGCAGCCCGAGGGGCCTCAAAATTTAATAGAAAGTGTTGTCTCCGGAAATACGCAAGTGTGCAAAATTTCAATAAAATCGGGCCATGGGAAGTGGGTTAAAAATTGATCGCAAGAATCCACGACAGACGACCGACCGACGACCGACCGACGACCGACCGACGACCGACCGACGACCGACCGACGACCGACCGACGACCGACGACCCACGGGCAAGTGAAGTTAATATAGAGAATTTAAAAATTATTGGCAATAAAAAAAGAACTTCGTAATACGATGCATTTGGATTACGATTTTTCTATGCATTTCAAATATGTGATTTCCACGGTGTAACGAAGGCGTGGGCTGCGTCAGCCATTTTAACTTAAGCGCACTTATTGGCCAAAGAATATTTCCAGATAGGAACACTTGCCGCAAAAGTTAACAATTAAAACTTATTTGCAATAAAAAAAGAACTTCGTAATACGATGCATTTGGATTACGATTTTTCTATGCATTTCAAATATGTGATTTCCACGGTGTAACGAAGGCGTGGGCTGCGTCAGCCATTTTAACTTAAGCGCACTTATTGGCCAAAGAATATTTCCAGATAGGAACACTTGCCGCAAAAGTTAACAATTAAAACTTATTTGCAATAAAAAAAGAACTTCGTAATACGATGCATTTGGATTACGATTTTTCTATGCATTTCAAATATGTGATTTCCACGGTGTAACGAAGGCGTGGGCTGCGTCAGCCATTTTAACTTAAGCGCACTTATTGGCCAAAGAATATTTCCAGATAGGAACACTTGCCGCAAAAGTTAACAATTAAAACTTATTTGCAATAAAAAAAGAACTTCGTAATACGATGCATTTGGATTACGATTTTTCTATGCATTTCAAATATGTGATTTCCACGGTGTAACGAAGGCGTGGGCTGCGTCAGCCATTTTAACTTAAGCGCACTTATTGGCCAAAGAATATTTCCAGATAGGAACACTTGCCGCAAAAGTTAACAATTAAAACTTATTTGCAATAAAAAAAGAACTTCGTAATACGATGCATTTGGATTACGATTTTTCTATGCATTTCAAATATGTGATTTCCACGGTGTAACGAAGGCGTGGGCTGCGTCAGCCATTTTAACTTAAGCGCACTTATTGGCCAAAGAATATTTCCAGATAGGAACACTTGCCGCAAAAGTTAACAATTAAAACTTATTTGCAATAAAGAAGAACGTCGAAAGCGATGCAGTAGGATTACGATTTTTCTACCGAATTAAATTGATTCTCGTGGTATTGCAAAGGCGTGGGCTGCTTCAGCCATTTTTTTATGCGCACCTAAAGCTAAAGGCTAAAGACTAAAAGAATTTTTTTCTTCCTGGTTATTTTTCACGCAACACCGAGCCCGATGAACAAAGAATATCCACTGACTTGTTTAGTCGAAATTCCTATCACCAGAACTCATCATCGTACAAGCTTGCTCTTGGTGTTGCGTACTACCAGTTACCACCATGCATTCGTGTCGGTGCAGTCGGCTAAATTCGCACGTTCTCCTCTCTTTTTTTTTCTACGGTGTTGTTAGCCACTTGTTGGTGATGCATACTATCACCCGACGTCTATGGACGACTTGTAGCGAAAGAGAAAATGGGGGGGGTTTTTTTTTGGCACCCAATTTATTCGTCGATTCCTTTTGACTTCAGTTTTGATATACAGGCAAAATTTATTCTCGTAATTTGTTGATGGGAAATAGCCCGTTTGTTCGCAAAATTTCCAATGGCTGAGAAAAAAAAATTTCTCTCAGCTCTTAACATTTGACAATATACAGGGGCGTTAAGGTGGCGTACAACGGCCCTTTTTCTTTCCTTTTATGCACTGTGTCGTCGCCACCACAAAACAGGGTCTCCGGGGTTACATCTCGAAACACCGAGAGGCTGAAACAAGGCGACCATCGGACTAACAGGTTATTACTGGGTGATATCTTTCGCGTGGTATGTACCCATCAGTTTACCTTGGAGATCTTCCAGAATATAGTAACAATTTCCCAGCTTCGATCTAATGCGAGCCTTCACGAATGTTGGTGCGAGTTTCGCATTGAATCCTCGCTTCCAATTGCTTTGCGCAAAGTTTCGCCTGTATACTTCCTGGCCTATCTTAAAATTTACTAGCCTAGACCGAGTATTGTACGTTCGCTCGTTCACTTCATAGGGCCGCCTCATATTCTCCTTAGCTTTCCCACGAACCAGGGCTAAACAATCCTCATGGGGAATCAAGGTATCTGGTGCTTCTAGTAAATTTAAATTTCGCAGCAGTTGGTAACTGTCGCCGTGCATCATCATGTTTTGGCCAAAAGCCAGAAAGTACGGGGAAAATCCCGTAGAGACGTGTATGGAACTACGCAGTGAGCAACTTATATGGCAAAGGTTTAGGTCCCAGTCGGACTGGTCTTCTCTGAGGGAAGTGCGAATGGCCGCGATCAAGGATCGATTAACTCGCTCTGAAGCATTGGCTTGAGGTGAATATAGTGCGGTATAGGTATGCTTCACACCATATAGGGCCAACAGTTTGTTGAAATCCTTACTCTTAAACTGTACACCATTATCGGTGATGATAGTTTCGGGCACTCCAAAGGTGTGAAAGACGTGATTTCGCAGGTATTCAATAATGGGCTTAGCGACGAACTTCTTGAGTGGCAGCAGGAAATGGAATTTGGTGAAATGGTCCAAAATAATCAACAGCCCGATATGACCGACTTTCGATCGCGGGAAAGGCCCAATCAAATCCATGTATAGACGTTGAAATGGTCTTAGCGAGACATTTTGTCGACCCATGAACGGTCTCAGAGAAACATTAGGATGTTTGGTGGTTTTGCAAACTGCGCAACTTAAGACATAATCACGCACTTCTGCAAACATACTTGGCCAAAAAAAATTCCTTTTGATCCTTTGAAATGTTTTATTAATGCCTCCATGTGCCGACGTTAAGGAGTCGTGCGCTCGCTCGATCACCTGTTTCGTGAGTTCTTTGGGGACCCATAACTTCCATGCCGATTGTTCTTGTATCTCCTCCTCACGCCTAAATTCGGTACGTTTGTAAAGATAACGGTCTACAACTTTGAGATCTGGCAAACGCTTGCTATTCTCGAGGACCTGCTGTTTCAATCTTTCGTACTCGGTGGAAGCGAACCCCGACGAGGACAAATCAATTTCGGGTGTTAGTGTCTCGATCGTGGCGATCTCGTTCTCATGCACCCTCGATAGCGCATCTGGAACCTTGTGTTCCGAACCTTTACGGTGGCGAATCTCAAACTTGAAACCTTGAAGTTTTAGCGCCCATCTTCCCAACCTACCACTAAGGTCTGTCTGGCGCATGAGCCACTGTAGGGACGCGTGATCCGTTATCACGGTAAAATCCAACCCTTCAACAAAAGGACGGAAATGCTTGATGCTAAGCACCGCGGCCAGACATTCCTGTTCGGTGACGCTGTAATTTCGCTGGGCTTTGTTGAGCTTCTGCGACCAATATGCTATCGGCACCTCTGAACCATCGTCCAAGGTCTGCACGAGAACGCTCCCAATTCCCGACTGACAAGCGTCGCACTGAATCAGAAATGACTTTGAAAAGTCAGGTGTATACAATACTGGGGAGGATGTGAGTTTGGTCTTTAATGCGTCGAACGCGGCTTGGGCCTCGCTATTCCAACGTAAGCCCTGGGATTTTTTTAACAGATCTGTTAAGGGGGTACAAGTTACAGCGAAATTCGAAATGAATTTTCTGTACCAGCCTGCCATACCGAGGAAACGTCGAAGTTGGCGCACCGTTTTAGGCGTAGGGTAATCCACTATAGCTCGAACCTTCTCTGGATCGGTTCGTAGTCCGCCCTTTCCTATGATGTGCCCGAGGTATCGCACTTCCTTCAGACAAAACTTGCTTTTTGCCACGTTCAACGTTAACCCCGCGCGTCTAAGGTGTTTCGCGACTGAGTGGAGCGTATCCAGGTGACTTTCGAAGTCTCCTGTTATGATCAACAAATCATCCAGATAAACAAATACCTCCCCGTGGAGCTCCGCAGGGATTACTTTGTCCATAAGACGACACATAGTCTGTGGGGCGTTACACAGCCCAAACGGCATCACCTTAAATTGATATAAAGGGCGCTTAGGAACGGCAAAGGCAGTTTTCCCTCTAGAACCGGCTTCCAGCGGGATTTGCCAAAAAGCATCTTTGAGGTCCAAGCTAGAAATGAATTCAGCCCGCGGAATTCTGCTTAGTATTCCCTGTATGTGTGGGAGGGGATACGCATCCGTTACCGTTACAGCGTTAAGCTTTCGGGAATCCAGGCACAGCCTGACCTTACCAGGCTTTCGGACTAATACTACCGGCGAACTCCACGAGCTTTGAGATTCCTCAATCACTCCTAGCTTTAACATCCGGTCTATTTCGTCAAAGATTTGCTTTTCAATTACTGGTGATACCGGGTAGTGTCGTTGTTTTATCGCCTTACAGTCACCGGTATCTATTACGTGCTCCACGAGTGATGTCTTTCCCAGCCCCTCGGTGTCATAGGATGGAAATAATTGCTTTGTTGCCTCTAGTCGTGTTAGCTGCGAGCTAGTCAATTCATGCACATCCGTCAATTCATTTATTGTTGGTTGGACGACGATCTCTGATACTATCTCTGGAGCTAGTTGGAATAACTTCCAAAAATCGATGCCCAGATATAAATTTTGGGCTAGCGAGGGAACCACATACAACTGGAGCTTCTTCGTCCTGTTTCGAAATACAATGTCTGTCATAAACACACCGCAGACCGTTTGAGAATTCCCATCTGCCGTTCTAAGGGGCGACGCAAAACGTTTTAACTTAACTTCACTGCCCATGATGGTTGCTGCCAATGAGCCGCCAACACAGCTTATGGATGCCCCGCTGTCCAACAGTCCTAGGGTTTCGTTGCCTAACAAGAAAACGGAGGCGTAAGGACGGGCATCGTTAGCCTTAACCAGGATGGTGCTCAGTACTAGACGTCTGCTTTCCCTAACCATTTTCCAAAATTGTTTCATCCTTGTGGATGATCTGCTGGCTGTGGGCTTTACCAAGTTGTCGACAGTGTCAAAGATTTTGTCACGAGCTAGATTGTATTCCGTAACGCGGATTTGAAGCGGTCTAATCGGGAACAGGGTAGCATCGGTCGTTTTAGGCGGTGGCTGAACATTGGAAGTTAGCGGGTCTCTAATCAGGATTGCTGATGGTGACACCTGTTTCGGCTCCATTGGGTCGTCTGTATGATTAAAGTCTGATTTTAACGTGGGTGTGAGCTGGTGTTCCGGTTCACACCCCTTGGCCAGTTTCCCTGCCTGTTGCATTTCTGACAGTTAGGCTTGCAAACATTCACTGTCCCACAGCCATAACAAAAAATTTTTCTTGGCTCAAGGCACATGTCGAATCGGTGGCCTTCGGCGTCACAGTTCCAACAAACTAGTTTGGGAACTGGCTCGCGTCTCTGAACTACTTTTCGCAACATAGACACAGACGTAATGTCAAGGTGGAGTATTTCGTGTCTAACGTCCGCCCTAAGGTTTCTTATGAGAATCTCTACCAGGTCTAATTCCGCGATGGGCAACCTAAGTCTATCAGTTAGCCTGACTAACGAGTCGTAGTACTCGTCGAACGTTTCATTTTCACGCTGCTTCCTACATCTAATTGCTTCCCGAATGTCGTAATCGGACCGGCCATCTTTGTATTGTTGTCGTAAATTGTCTATTAGTTCGTCCCATAAAAAAAACGGATGTGACCGGTGGAATCGCCAAAACCACTCCTTGAACAACAGATGAGCGTTTTTGCACAACACTCTAAAATTACCATCCAAGCTCTGCTGAGTCAACGCCTGTACCTGGTAGATGAAATTATCGATTGTCAAACCTTCGGATGATCCCTCGAATTGGAGGTGCCAGCTCGAAATGATATTTGACACTTTAACGGCAGTGTTAACGTCGATTTGAGCAGAACTTGTTGGGTTGGCATAATGAGTGTTGTATTCTCTGCGTTCAAAAGGCATGTCATGTGGCCAGGAAAGATCTTCTATTTCCGGAGTGTTCCGCGGCGCTTCCCGAGCTTCATGTTCGCGTTCATGCAAATTTAGTCGACTAAAACATCGTTCGACATTTGTTTCGATAAGTTGCGAAAGGTCCTGTGACAGTTGGTGTAGCATTGATCCTTGAATCTGGTCTATCGATTCAGTCACCACTCGATGTATCGTCGACAATAGGTTTGAGTCCCTCCGACTCTGGCTATCCGAAAGCCCTGGCAGAGAGAGACGGGTGCGAGTCTCAGCGGCAATCAATTTTGGATTTTGTTTTATCCCTTCACCCAATACTTGAGGCTCGACGCCTTGGTACCGCTCCGTGTTGACTGGGGGCCTAAGTAGAGGTTTTCGTTTCATTCTGTTACGCGTATTATGTACATTGTGATCACCAGCTGCAACAGTCCCCACCCCCGCTCCGGGACCAACTCGCACTACGTAAGGTCGAAGCAAACTCGGGGAACAGGGCTGATTGCACAAGGGGCAAGTATCTGAGCCTTTTAAACTTTCGGCTAAACAATACTTGTGGAAGATGTGCTGACATGGGGTGAGCACGCTTTCCGCGCTTCCATCGATGTTGATGTTACAAAGGGGACATTCGCGGAGGTCGGGATCCACCAGCTCCACTGGAGCCTCGGCTCTTCTGGGACCCTCTAAACTACGTCGTACCGCCATTCTAACGCGATATTAAATGTAACACTGAATAAGTCAGGACGCGTGTAACTTATTTAAAGTATGCTAAACAAAAAAATTTCGTCAGCAACACGGAAAGGATCTAATGATTTGAATAAGGTCAAATTTCGCTTCAGATACCGGTACAGCAAGTCAATTATTGAGTTAACCTCGTAATCTATCCGTTGGGTATCAAGACACCAAGAAAATTTACTTTATTCTAAGTAATGTTATTTAAACATTGGATGGCAACCATGTAACTACAGCAAGAATGATTCGTTAATATATTTATCAATATATCATAGCAAACTATAAAAAAAATGCTTCAAATTCACGAAGGAAAATATTTTTTTCATGTTTATTTAGAATAGTGGTAATTAACCTTAAAATGGCAACCATGTAACTAAGTAAGTAAATTTTATTTAATATATTTATCATATAAATATCATAGCAAAAATCGAAGGGATTTTTGCTTCAAATTCACCAAGGAAGTATTTTCCTTGTTAATTTAAAGTGGAGTTAGTTAACCATTAAATGGCAACCCTGTAACTAAGTAAGTAAATTTTATTTAATATATTTATCATATACATATCATAGCAAAAATCGAAGGGATTTTTGCTTCAAATTCACCAAGGAAGTATTTTCCTTGTTAATTTAAAGTGGTGTTAGTTAACCATTAAATGGCAACCATGTAACTAAGTAAGTAAATTTTATTTAATATATTTATCATATACCTATCATAGCAAAAATCGAAAGGATTTTTGCTTCAAATTCACCAAGGAAATATTTTCCTTGTTAATTTAAAGTGGAGTTAGTTAACCATTAAATGGCAACCCTGTAACTAAGTAAGTAAATTTTATTTAATATATTTAGCAAAAATCGAAAGGATTTTTACTTCAAATTCACCAAGGAAATATTTTCCTTGTTAATTTGAAGTGGTGTTAGTTAACCATTAAATGGCAACCATGTAACTAAGTAAGTAAATTTTATTTAATATATTTATCATATACCTATCATAGCAAAAATCGAAAGGATTTTTACTGCAAATTCACCAAGGAAATATTTTCCTTGTTAATTTAAAGTGGTGTTAGTTAACCATTAAATGGCAACCATGTAACTAAGTAAATGTAAATAGAAGTATATGAGGAACAAAAAAAATAAATTTTTATGTATATATATATTTAAGAATGCTAATGCATTAAATGAAAAGGTTTTCCCAGGTAGTTACTGCGTTTTCCGCTCCTTTTGTTTTCGTCCTATAGGACCTAGGCACAACGAGGCTGATGTTCTGATATTTCCATATTTAGGTAATGCTTTTAATATACAGCGAAAGCGTGGGGCTGCGTCAGCCATTTTGAAATTTGCGCAAGTCCAGCGAAGGCGTGGGGCTGCGTCAGCCATTTTTTCTTATGCGCACTTATTGGCCAAAGAGTATTTCCGGTTTGGAACACTTGCCGTAAAAGTTAACAATTAAAATTTTTTGCAATAAAAAAAAAAACTTCGTAGTACGATGCATTTGGATTACGATTTTTCTATGCATTTCAAATAATTGATTTCCACGGTCTAACGAAGGCGTGGGCTGCGTCAGCCATTTTTAAATTATGCGCACTTATTGGCCAAAGAATATTTCCAGATTGGAACACTTGCCGCAAAAGTTAACAATTAAAAATTATTGGCAATAAAAAAAGAACTTCGTAATACGATGCATTTGGATTACGATTTTTCTATGCATTTCAAATATGTGATTTCCACGGTGTAACGAAGGCGTGGGCTGCGTCAGCCATTTTAACTTAAGCGCACTTATTGGCCAAAGAATATTTCCAGATAGGAACACTTGCCGCAAAAGTTAACAATTAAAACTTATTTGCAATAAAAAAAGAACTTCGTAATACGATGCATTTGGATTACGATTTTTCTATGCATTTCAAATATGTGATTTCCACGGTGTAACGAAGGCGTGGGCTGCGTCAGCCATTTTAACTTAAGCGCACTTATTGGCCAAAGAATATTTCCAGATAGGAACACTTGCCGCAAAAGTTAACAATTAAAACTTATTTGCAATATAAAAAGAACTTCGTAATACGATGCATTTGGATTACGATTTTTCTATGCATTTCAAATATGTGATTTCCACGGTGTAACGAAGGCGTGGGCTGCGTCAGCCATTTTAACTTAAGCGCACTTATTGGCCAAAGAATATTTCCAGATAGGAACACTTGCCGCAAAAGTTAACAATTAAAACTTATTTGCAATAAAAAAAGAACTTCGTAATACGATGCATTTGGATTACGATTTTTCTATGCATTTCAAATATGTGATTTCCACGGTGTAACGAAGGCGTGGGCTGCGTCAGCCATTTTAACTTAAGCGCACTTATTGGCCAAAGAATATTTCCAGATAGGAACACTTGCCGCAAAAGTAAACAATTAAAACTTATTTGCAATAAAAAAAGAACTTCGTAATACGATGCATTTGGATTACGATTTTTCTATGCATTTCAAATATGTGATTTCCACGGTGTAACGAAGGCGTGGGCTGCGTCAGCCATTTTAACTTAAGCGCACTTATTGGCCAAAGAATATTTCCAGATAGGAACACTTGCCGCAAAAGTTAACAATTAAAACTTATTTGCAATAAAGAAGAACGTCGAAAGCGATGCAGTAGGATTACGATTTTTCTACCGAATTAAATTGATTCTCGTGGTATTGCAAAGGCGTGGGCTGCTTCAGCCATTTTTTTATGCGCACCTAAAGCTAAAGGCTAAAGACTAAAAGAATTTTTTTCTTCCTGGTTATTTTTCACGCAACACCGAGCCCGATGAACAAAGAATATCCACTGACTTGTTTAGTCGAAATTCCTATCACCAGAACTCATCATCGTACAAGCTTGCTCTTGGTGTTGCGTACTACCAGTTACCACCATGCATTCGTGTCGGTGCAGTCGGCTAAATTCGCACGTTCTCCTCTCTTTTTTTTTCTACGGTGTTGTTAGCCACTTGTTGGTGATGCATACTATCACCCGACGTCTATGGACGACTTGTAGCGAAAGAGAAAATGGGGGGGGTTTTTTTTTGGCACCCAATTTATTCGTCGATTCCTTTTGACTTCAGTTTTGATATACAGGCAAAATTTATTCTCGTAATTTGTTGATGGGAAATAGCCCGTTTGTTCGCAAAATTTCCAATGGCTGAGAAAAAAAAATTTCTCTCAGCTCTTAACATTTGACAATATACAGGGGCGTTAAGGTGGCGTACAACGGCCCTTTTTCTTTCCTTTTATGCACTGTGTCGTCGCCACCACAACAGTTACACCTGATGCCAATAAAATCGATGTATTTAATAATGGGATATGAAATGGATTAAAAGATATAATTCCTAGTGGTGGTCAGGATGCCCCTAATTCAATATTAGGGGATAATCTTATATGAAAAAAAGCTCAGAAAAATGAAACAAAAAATAAAATTTCTGAAATAATAAATAAAATTATTCCTCATATATCCTACATCTCGTCATCATTGATATGCAGTTAAAATAGTAATTAAGTTTCCTAATAAAAATAGTGAATTATCATATTGATGAAATCATTTTACTATTCCTGACACTGTTGTTATAGCTCCAATTGCACCAGTTAATGGTCAAGGTCTATAATCTACTAAATGGAATGGGTGATTAGAATGTGTTGACATTTTAGATAACTTCTCTAGAATATAAAGTTCTTAATACAGCAAATACGTAGGCTTGAATAATAGAAACGCTGATTCTAAAACTAAAAGTGCAATTTGTACAATTAATAAAATTAAAATTATAAAATAGGTTATTGAAGGTCCTGTATTCCCCAAAAGAGTTATTAATAAATGTCCAGCAATTATGTTAGCTGCTAAACGTACGGCTAAAGTTCCTGGACGAATTAAGTTTCTAATTGTTTCGATACATACTATAAATGGTATTAATATAGCTGGAGTACCTTGAGGTACTAAATGAGAAAATATATGTTGTGTATTATTTAATCACCCAAAGATTATTAATGATATTCATAAAGGTATAAAGATAGAGATAATGTTAATGTTAAATGTCATGTTCTTGTAAAAATGTAAGGGAATAAGCCTATAAAGTTATTGAACACAATTAATGAAAATAATGAAATAAATATAAATGTTCTTCCATTGTGTGTTGATGTTCCTAATAAAGTTTTAAATTCTTTGAGAAGAATTATATAAATATTATTTCAAATAATTTGAAATCGTGATGGTATAAATCAATAGAATATCAATGGAATAATAAATAATCCAATAAAAGTTCTTATTCAATTTAATGATAAATTAAAAATTCTAGATCTAGGGTCAAACAGAAAATAAATTAGTTATCATTTTCAATTTATTGAATTTAATGGTTTAATTTTAAAAGTTAAAGATAGTTAAGTTAAGTTAAGAAATAGTTAATTATATTTATTAATACTAATATAATAGAAAAAATAATAAATAAACTTAATCATCCAATTGGACTTATTTGTGGAATTAAAAAATATTATATATTTTAATAATTTCAGTTTGACATACTAATGTTATTTTATTTAACTAATTTTTTAAAAGATAGTTAAATCATTAGAAGTAAGTGCTTATTTACTATATAATGGTTTAAGAGATAAGTACTTTGCATCAGTCATCTAATGAAGAATTTATATTTGTATAAATTCATTTAATAAAATAATTTACTGGAATACTATCAATCACGATAGGTATAAAACTATGATTTGCACCACAAATTTCTGAACATTGCCCTAAAAATAAGCCTGGACGATTAATAAAGAAATTAGTTTGATTTAGTCGTCCAGGTGTTCCATCAATTTTTACACCTAAAGCGGGAACAGTTCAAGAATGAATTACATCTGCTGCTGTTACTAAAATTTGGATTTGACAATTTATCGGTAAAATTACTCGGTTATCTACATCTAATAGTCGAAATATTATTTTTGATAATTCATTTGTTGGGATTATGTATGAATCAAATTCTGTATTTAATAAATCTGAGTATTCATAACTTCAGTATCATTGATGGCCAATTGAATAAAATTAGTTGTTCTATTAATGGAGATGCACTATTTTGTAAATTAAAATTTGATCATGTTGACATTTTTCTAATAAAAATAAAGTATTTTATATATAGAGCTTAAATCTATTGCACTAATCTGCAATATTAGAAATTAGTTAATATAGGTAATTCATTATATCTTGACGTTGAGAAGTTATTCTTTCTCAAATAATAAAAATAAAATAAAAAATTCCAAGTATTGAAATTGAAGAACCAATTGTTGAAATTACATTTCATGTTGTGTAAGCATTAGTATAATCAGAATATCGACGAGGTATTCCTGCAAGACCTAGAAAATGTTGGGGAAAAAATGTTAAATTTACTCCAATAAATATAATAATAAATTGTGTATTTAAAAATGTATTATTTAATATTAGTCCAGTAAATACTGGATATCAATGAATAAATCCTGCTATAATTGCAAATACAGCTCCTATAGATAAAACATAATGAAAATGAACAACCACATAGTAAGTATCATGAAGAATAATATCAACTGATGAATTTGCTAATACCCCCAACAGTAAATAAAAAAACGAATCCTAAAGATCATAAAAGTGCTGGGGAGTAATTTAATTTAGTTTCATGTAATGTGGCTAATCAACTAAAAATTTTAATTCCTGTAGGAACAGCAATAATTATTGTTGCTGAAGTAAAATAAGCTCGTGTGTCTACATCTATACCTACAGTAAATATATGATGAGCTCATACAATAAAACCTAATAAACCGATCGCATAATAAATTAGCATAAATTATTCCTAAAGAACCGAAAGTTTCCTTTTTTCCACATTCTTGTCTAATTACATGAGAAATTATTCCAAAACCAGGAAGAATTAAAATATAAACTTCTGGATGTCCAAAAAATCAAAATCAATGTTGGTATAAAATTGGGTCTCCTCCTCCTGCAGTATCAAAAAACGATGTATTTACATTTCGGTCAGTTAATAGTATTGTAATAGCTCCTGCTAATACTGATATGAATTTATTCATTTTAAATTATTAAATATATATCAATTCGTAGAATTATATGTTTATGTTTATTATTAATTTCATTTATTTTTTTTTCGTTTAGAATAATTTTTCTCAATTTTGAAATAGTTTATTTTATTGAATGGGAAGTTGTTTCATTAAATAGATCAATAATTGTCATTACTTTTTTCTTTGATTGAATAACTTTTTTATTTATATCATTTGTATTATTTATTTATTCTTTAGTTATTTTTTATAGAAAAGAATATATAATAGGATATATAAATTTAAATCGTTTTATTATATTAGTAGTTATATTTATTTTATCAATAATGTTATTAATTATTAGCCCTAATTTAATTAGTATTTTATTAGGGTTAGATTGATTAGGGTTAGTTTCTTACTGTTTAGTAATTTATTATAATAATGTAAAGTTTTATAATGCAGGAATGTTAACTGTTTTATCTAATCGAATTGGAGATGTAGCTTTATTATTAGCTATTGCTTGGATATTAAATTATGGGAGTTGAAATTTTATTTTTTATTTAGTTTAGTTTTTAGTTTAGCTTTAGTTCATTCTTCAAAATTAGTAACAGCTGGGGTTTATTTATTAAATCGTTTTAATATTTTGTTAGAAAATACTGTATTAAGACAATTTTTATTTGTAATGTCAGGATTAACAATATTTATAGCTGGTTTAGGTGCTATTTTGAATTTGATTTAAAAAAAATTATTTATCTTACATTAAGACAATTAGGGTTAATAATAAGAATTTTGTCAATAGGTTTTTATAAATTAGCATTTTTTCATTTGTTAATACATGCTTTATTTAAAGCTTTATTATTTATATGTGCTGGATCAATTATTCATAATATAAATAATTCTTAGGATATTCGATTCGGGTTAAGAATAAGTATGCCATTAACATCTTCTTGTTTTAATGTTGCTAATTTAACTTTATGCGGAATGCCTTTTTTAGCTGGATTTTATTCTAAAGATTTGATTTTAGAGACAACAGTAAGTTTAAATTTTTTAAACTTATTTTCATATTTTCTTTTCTTTTTTTCTACTGGTTTAACAGTATGTTATTCTTTTCGATTGGTATATTATTCAATAACTGGGGATTTCAATTGTAGATCTATAAATGTTTTAAATGACGAAGGTTGAATTATATTGAAGGGAATAATTGGTTTATTAATAATGAGAGTTGTTAGTGGAAGAATATTGAATTGATTAATTTTCCCAACACCAATTATAATTAGTTTACCTAATTTCTTAAAATATATAACATTATTTGTTTGTATTGTAGGAGGATTAATTGGTTATTTAATTTCTAATGTTTCATTTTATTTTATCAATAAATCTTTTAATAATTATATGATTTCTGTATTTATAGGTTCAATATGGTTTATACCATATTTATCTACTTATGGGATAATAAATTATCCTTTAATTTTAGGAATAAAATTTAATAAATTATTTGATCAAGGATGGTTGGAGTTTTATGGAAGACAACATTTATTTATAATAAATAAAATAAATTATAATAATTATTTAAAATAAAATAATAAATAATAAATAATTTATTACAGAATAATAATTTAAAAATATATTTATTATCTTTCATTTTATGAATTTTTATATTAGTTGTTATTATTATATAAAATTAAATTTAAATAGCTTATAGTATAACATTGAAGCTGTTAGGGAGATAAATTTATCTTTAAATAATTAAAAAATTTAAAAATTTTCAAAAATTTCTATAATTTTAAAGAAATTTTAAATTTTTATATAAATTGGGATTATCATCATCAAATAAAATTAATTCAACAATTTTTAATGATATATATTTATTTAATTTGATATAAATAAAATTAATTCAAAAATTTAAAAAGAATTTTTATTTATTTAAATTGGAATTTATTTAAAGTATAATAATTAAAATAAGTAAACAATATTTATATCAAATAAAATTAATTCAAAAATTAAAAAATAATTTTTATTTATTTATAAAAATATAAAATTTTATTTTTACAATGAAAATGTAAAGTTTTTATTAAACTATATAAATGGAGTTAAACCATTAGAATAAAAAGTTAGCAGCTTTTTTTTTAGCCTCATATTTCCTTAATTGGAATTTAAATTCAATTATATCATTAACAGTGATAGGCCTCATATTTGGCTTCAATTAAAAAATAAAAAAACAACCCATAAAAATTAAAATTTTTCATCTAAATTCTCTAATCGCAGAAATTGATATGGGAGCCCCTCGATCCTGGGCCATTTTTTTTTATTGTAGAAGAAAATCATCGAAACAAACATTTGACATCAGATGTTAAAATTGAAAAAGCTCAGATCATTTTATTCTGAGCACTTAGAGCACGCTCATACTCTGAGCAAATAAGAAACACGAACATTTATCTTGAGAACTCTTTGACTGCTCTGAACTAATTTATGAAAACGCCAAATGACAGAATATTGTGAAAACTTGTTGTTCTATCTGTAAGTTGATATCGACAACAAAAAAAAACGACATCAATAAAAATACAATTCAGTATATAATAAAAATGTAAGTTGAAGTAAGCATAAAACATGTATGTCTCGTTTCATTTGCTGGGTTCATTTGTGCGTGCGCTAAGATTTCTCTCTCTCTCTCCACCACCACCAAAACCATGCAGCGCAGCCGACTGCGCAGCACACACCGCACAAAGTCCATAAACGGCGACGAATATCTGATGCCAGTACAGATATTTAAAAAATGTATAAGGGCCTTGCGGCCGAACCCGGGACCCGATCACTACCAAATTTTCGAAAAAGTATTGTTTATTGGGTATACACATGTGTGTAAAATTTGAAGAAAATCGGGTAAATTTTTTAAAATTTTTGTTTGGGAGCCCCCCGACCCCGCAGCCCGAGGGGCCACAAAATTTAATAGAAAGTGTTGTCTCCGGAAATACACATGTGTGCAAAATTTCAATAAAATCGGGCCATGGGAAGTGGGTTAAAAATTGATCGCAAGAATCCACGACAGACGACCGACCGACGACCGACGACCGACCGACGACCGACCGACCACCGACCGACGACCGACGACCCACGGGCAAGTGAAGTTAATATAGAGAATTTAATAAGGGTAAATTTACCTAAAATTAGGTCGAAACTAATTGTGATTTATCATTTTATATTCTATATAAGGTAGATTGATATTCAATACTTTTTGATTGCAATTCAAATGTTATAATTAACTACAACCCTAAATTAGTTAGATCAATTTAACATTCCTTGATTTCATTCATGATATAAACCAATAAGTAAAATAATAATGAAAATAATCGAAGTGAATTATCAAATTATTATGTTTGAATAATTTATAATTAAAATAATAGGTAAAATAAGGGCAATTTCTACATCAAAAATTAGAAAAATAATAGTAATTACAAAAAATCGTAAAGAAAAAGGTAAACGAGATGAAGATTTAGGGTCAAATCCGCAAATCCGGAGAATTTTTTTCTCGATATATAAGAGATTTTTTTGATAAAATTGAAGCAATCAATATAGTTAATAAAGAAATTCTTAAAATAATTATTGAAATTAAAAATAATAATAAAATTATTTATACTATTATTTAATAGACTAAATGATTGGAAGTCATATATACTTAGTTATACTATATAAATGGTATTATTTATCATCAATAAATTGAAATATATAAAAATAATCATACAATATCAACAAAATGTCAATATCATGCTGCTGCTTCAAATCAAAAGTGATGATTTTTTTAAAAATGATTATTTAAATGACGAATTAAACAAATTTATAAAAATGTAGTTCCAATAAGTACATGAATTCCATGGAATCCAGTTGCTAAAAAAAATGTTGACAAATACAGAATCAGCAATTGTAAAAGGGGCTTCAATATATTCATAGGCTTGAAGGAAAGAAAAATAAATCCCCAATAAAACAGTAAAGAATAATCCTTGAGTAGTTTGTGAAAAATTATTTTCTATTAAACTATGATGAGCTCAAGTTAAGTTACACCTGATGCCAATAAAATCGATGTATTTAATAATGGAATATGAAATGGATTGAAAGATATAATTCCTAGTGGTGGTCAGGATGCCCCTAATTCAATATTAGGGGATAATCTTATATGAAAAAAAGCTCAGAAAAATGAAACAAAAAATAAAATTTCTGAAATAATAAATAAAATTATTCCTCATATATCCTACATCTCGTCATCATTGATATGCAGTTAAAATAGTAATTAAGTTTCCTAATAAAAATAGTGAATTATCATATTGATGAAATCATTTTACTATTCCTGACACTGTTGTTATAGCTCCAATTGCACCAGTTAATGGTCAAGGTCTATAATCTACTAAATGGAATGGGTGATTAGAATGTGTTGACATTTTAGATAACTTCTCTAGAATATAAAGTTCTTAATACAGCAAATACGTAGGCTTGAATAATAGAAACGCTGATTCTAAAACTAAAAGTGCAATTTGTACAATTAATAAAATTAAAATTATAAAATAGGTTATTGAAGGTCCTGTATTCCCCAAAAGAGTTATTAATAAATGTCCAGCAATTATGTTAGCTGCTGTTACTAAAATTCGGATTTGACAATTTATCGGTAAAATTACTCGGTTATCTACATCTAATAGTCGAAATATTATTTTTGATTATTCATTTGTTGGGATTATGTATGAATCAAATTCTGTATTTAATAAATCTGAGTATTCATAACTTCAGTATCATTGATGGCCAATTGAATAAAATTAGTTGTTCTATTAATGGAGATGCACTATTTTGTAAATTAAAATTTGATCATGTTGACATTTTTCTAATAAAAATAAAGTATTTTATATATAGAGCTTAAATCTATTGCACTAATCTGCCATATTAGAAATTAGTTAATATAGGTAATTCATTATATCTATGTTCAGCTGGAGGAATATTTTGGTATCATTCAATAGAAGAATTTAATTGAATTGGATAAATTACTTGACGTTGAGAAGTTATTCTTTCTCAAATAATAAAAATAAAATAAAAAATTCCAAGTATTGAAATTGAAGAACCAATTGTTGAAATTACATTTCATGTTGTGTAAGCATTAGTATAATCAGAATATCGACGAGGTATTCCTGCAAGACCTAGAAAATGTTGGGGAAAAAATGTTAAATTTACTCCAATAAATATAATAATAAATTGTGTATTTAAAAATGTATTATTTAATATTAGTCCAGTAAATACTGGATATCAATGAATAAATCCTGCTATAATTGCAAATACAGCTCCTATAGATAAAACATAATGAAAATGAACAACCACATAGTAAGTATCATGAAGAATAATATCAACTGATGAATTTGATAATACCCCCAACAGTAAATAAAAAAACGAATCCTAAAGATCATAAAAGTGCTGGGGAGTAATTTAATTGAGTTTCATGTAATGTGGCTAATCAACTCAAAATTTTAATTCCTGTAGGAACAGCAATAATTATTGTTGCTGAAGTAAAATAAGCTCGTGTGTCTACATCTATACCTACAGTAAATATATGATGAGCTCATACAATAAAACCTAATAAACCGATCGCATAATAAATTAGCATAAATTATTCCTAAAGAACCGAAAGTTTCCTTTTTTCCACATTCTTGTCTAATTACATGAGAAATTATTCCAAAACCAGGAAGAATTAAAATATAAACTTCTGGATGTCCAAAAAATCAAAATAAATGTTGGTATAAAATAGGGTCTCCTCCTCCTGCAGTATCAAAAAACGATGTATTTACATTTTGGTCAGTTAATAGTATTGTAATAGCTCCTGCTAATACTGATATGAATTTATTCATTTTAAATTATTAAATATATATCAATTTGTAGAATTATATGTTTATGTTTATTATTAATTTCATTTATTTTTTTTTTCGTTTAGAATAATTTTTCTCAATTTTGAAATAGTTTATTTTATTGAATGGGAAGTTGTTTCATTAAATAGATCAATAATTGTCATAACTTTTTTCTTTGATTGAATAACTTTTTTATTTATATCATTTGTATTATTTATTTATTCTTTAGTTATTTTTTATAGAAAAGAATATATAATAGGAGATATAAATATAAATCGTTTTATTATATTAGTAGTTATATTTATTTTATCAATAATGTTATTAATTATTAGCCCTAATTTAATTAGTATTTTATTAGGGTGAGATGGATTAGGGTTAGTTTCTTACTGTTTAGTAATTTATTATAATAATGTAAAGTTTTATAATGCAGGAATGTTAACTGTTTTATCTAATCGAATTGGAGATGTAGCTTTATTATTAGCTATTGCTTGGATATTAAATTATGGGAGTTGAAATTTTAATTTTATTTAGATATAATAAAAAATAATAAAGAAATAATGATTATTGGTAGTTTTATTATATTAGCGGCAATAACAAAAAGCAATAGCTGCTCCTACTCCTGTTTCGGCTTTAGTTCATTCTTCAAAATTAGTAACAGCTGGGGTTTATTTATTAAATCGTTTTAATATTTTGTTAGAAAATACTGTATTAAGACAATTTTTATTGTTAATGTCAGGATTAACAATATTTATAGCTGGTTTAGGTGCTATTTTGAATTTGATTTAAAAAAAAATTATTTATCTTACATTAAGACAATTAGGGTTAATAATAAGAATTTTGTCAATAGGTTTTTATAAATTAGCATTTTTTAATTTGTTAACACATGCTTTATTTAAAGCTTTATTATTTATATGTGCTGGATCAATTATTCATAATATAAATAATTCTCAGGATATTCGATTCGGGTTAAGAATAAGTATGCCATTAACATCTTCTTGTTTTAATGTTGCTAATTTAACTTTATGCGGAATGCCTTTTTTAGCTGGATTTTATTCTAAAGATTTGATTTTAGAGACAACAGTAAGTTTAAATTTTTTAAACTTATTTTCATATTTTCTTTTCTTTTTTTCTACTGGTTTAACAGTATGTTATTCTTTTCGATTAGTATATTATTCAATAACTGGGGATTTCAATTGTAGATCTATAAATGTTTTAAATGACGAAGGTTGAATTATATTGAAGGGAATAATTGGTTTATTAATAATGAGAATTGTTAGTGGAAGAATATTGAATTGATTAATTTTCCCAACACCAATTATAATTAGTTTACCTAATTTCTTAAAATATATAACATTATTTGTTTGTATTGTAGGAGGATTAATTGGTTATTTAATTTCTAATGTTTCATTTTATTTTATCAATAAATCTTTTAATAATTATATGATTTCTGTATTTATAGGTTCAATATGGTTTATACCATATTTATCTACTTATGGGATAATAAATTATCCTTTAATTTTAGGAATAAAATTTAATAAATTATTTGATCAAGGATGGTTGGAGTTTTATGGAAGACAAAATTTATTTATAAATTTAAAATAAAATAATAAATAATAAATAATTTATTACAGAATAATAATTTAAAAATATATTTATTATCTTTCATTTTATGAATTTTTATATTAGTTGTTATCATTATATTAAATTAAATTTAAATAGCTTATACTATAAGCTATTGAAGCTGTTAGGGAGATAAATTTATCTTTAAATAATTAAAAAATTTAAAAATTTTCAAAAATTTCTATAATTTTAAAGAAATTTTAAATTTTTATATAAATTGGGATTATCATCATCAAATAAAATTAATTCAACAATTTTTAATGATATATATTTATTTAATTTGATATAAATAAAATTAATTCAAAAATTTAAAAAGAATTTTTATTTATTTAAATTGGAATTTATTTAAAGTATAATTTAAAATAAGTAAACAATATTTATATCAAATAAAATTAATTCAAAAATTAAAAAATAATTTTTATTTATTTATAAAAATATAAAATTTTATTTTTACAATGAAAATGTAAAGTTTTTATTAAACTATATAATGGGTTTTAGAATAAAAAGTTAGCAGCTTTTTTTTTAGCCTCATATTTCCTTAATTGGAATTTAAATTCAATTATATCATTAACAGTGATAGGCCTCGTATTTGGCTTCAATTAAAGAATAAGGGTAAATTTACCTAAAATTAGGTCGAAACTAATTGTGATTTATCATTTTATATTCTATATAAGGTAGATTGATATTCAATACTTTTTGATTGCAATTCAAATGTTATAATTAACTACAACCCTAAATTAGTTAGATCAATTTAATATTCCTTGATTTCATTCATGATATAAACCAATAAGTAAAATAATAATGAAAATAATCGAAGTGAATTATCAAATTATTATGTTTGAATAATTTATAATTAAAATAATAGGTAAAATTAGGGCAATTTCTACATAAAAAAATTAGAAAAATAATAGTAATTAGAAAAAATCGTAAAGAAAAAGTTAAACGAGATGAAGATTTAGGGTCAAATCCGCATTCAAATGGAGAATTTTTTCTCGATATATAAGAGATTTTTTTGATAAAATTGAAGCAATCAATATAGTTAATTAAGAAATTATTAAAATAATTATTGAAATTAAAAATAATAATAAAATTATTTATACTATTATTTAATAGACTAAATGATTGGAAGTCATATATACTTAGTTATATTATATAAATAATACATTATCCTCCTCATCAATAAATTGAAATATATAAAAATAATCATACAATATCAACAAAATGTCAATATCATGCTGCTGCTTCAAATCCAAAGTGATGATTTTTTGAAAAATGATTATTTAAATGACGAATTAAACAAATTAATAAAAATGTAGTTCCAATCAGGACATGAATTCCATGGAATCCAGTTGCTAAAAAAAATGTTGATCCAAATACAGAATCAGCAATTGTAAAAGGGGCTTCAATATATTCATAGGCTTGAAGGAAAGAAAAATAAATCCCCAATAAAACAGTAAAGAATAATCCTTGAGTAGTTTGTGAAAAATTATTTTCTATTAAACTATGATGAGCTCAAGTTTACCTGATGCCAATAAAATCGATGTATTTAATAATGGGATATGAAATGGATTGAAAGATATAATTCCTAGTGGTGGTCAGGATGCCCCTAATTCAATATTATGGGATAATCTTATATTAAAAAAAGCTCAGAAAAATGAAACAAAAAATAAAATTTCTGAAATAATAAATAAAATTATTCCTCATATATCCTACATATCGTCATCATTGATATGCAGTTAAAATAGTAATTAAGTTTCCTAATAAAAATAGTGAATTATCATATTGATGAAATCATTTTACTATTCCTGACACTGTTGTTATAGCTCCAATTGCACCAGTTGGTCAAGGTCTATAATCTACTAAATGGAATGGGTGATTAGAATGTGTTGACATTTTAGATAACTTCTCTAGAATATAAAGTTCTTAATACAGCAAATACGTAGGCTTGAATAATAGAAACGCTGATTCTAAAACTAAAAGTGCAATTTGTACAATTAATAAAATTAAAATTATAAAATAGGTTATTGAAGGTTGTATTCCCCAAAAGAGTTATTAATAAATGTCCAGCAATTATGTTAGCTGCTAAACGTACGGCTAAAGTTCCTGGACGAATTAAGTTTCTAATTGTTTCGATACATACTATAAATGGTATTAATATAGCTGGAGTACCTTGAGGTACTAAATGAGAAAATATATGTTGTGTATTATTTAATCACCCAAAGATTATTAATGATATTCATAAAGGTAATGATAGAGATAATGTTAATGTTAAATGTCATGTTCTTGTAAAAATGTAAGGGTAAATTAATGAAAATAATGAAATAAATATAAATGTTCTTCCATTTGTGTTGATGTTCCTAATAAAGTTTTAAATTCTTTGTGAAGAATTATATAAATATTATTTCAAATAATTTGAAATCGTGATGGTATAAATCTATAGAATATCAATGGAATAATAAATAATCCAATAAAAGTTCTTATTCAATTTAATGATAAATTAAAAATTCTAGATCTAGGGTCAAACAGAAAATAAATTAGTTATCATTTTCAATTTATTGAATTTAATGGTTTAATTTTAAAAATTAAAGATTTAGGGGTAGAAGGTAAAATTAAGAAATAGTTAATTATATTTATTAATACTAATATAATAGAAAAAATAATAAATAAACTTAATCATCCAATTGGACTTATTTGTGGAATTAAAAAATATTATATATTTTAATAATTTCAGTTTGACATACTAATGTTATTTTATTTAACTAATTTTTTAAAAGATAGTTAAATCATTAGAAGTAAGTGCTTATTTACTATATAATGGTTTAAGAGTCCAGTACTTGCATCTTGCATCAGTCATCTAATGAAGAATTTATATTTGTATAAATTCATTTAATAAAATAATTTACTGGAATACTTTCAATCACGATAGGTATAAAACTATGATTTGCACCACAAATTTCTGAACATTGCCCAAAAAATAAGCCTGGACGATTAATAAAGAAATTAGTTTGATTTAGTCGTCCAGGTGTTACATAAATTTTTACACCTAAAGCGGGAACAGTTCAAGAATGAATTACATCTGCTGCTGTTACTAAAATTCGGATTTGACAATTTATCGGTAAAATTACTCGGTTATCTACATCTAATAGTCGAAATATTATTTTTGATAATTCATTTGTTGGGATTATGTATGAATCAAATTCTGTATTTAATAAATCTGAGTATTCATAACTTCAGTATCATTGATGGCCAATTGAATAAAATTAGTTATTCTATTAATGGAGATGCACTATTATGTAAATTAAAATTTGATCATGTTGACATTTTTCTAATAAAAATAAAGTATTTTATATATAGAGCTTAAATCTATTGCACTAATCTGCCATATTAGAAATTAGTTAATATAGGTAATTCATTATATCTATGTTCAGCTGGAGGAATATTTTGGTATCATTCAATAGAAGAATTTAATTGAATTGGATAAATTACTTGACGTTGAGAAGTTATTCTTTCTCAAATAATAAAAATAAAATAAAAAATTCCAAGTATTGAAATTGAAGAACCAATTGTTGAAATTACATTTCATGTTGTGTAAGCATTAGTATAATCAGAATATCGACGAGGTATTCCTGCAAGACCTAGAAAATGTTGGGGAAAAATGTTAAATTGTATTTAAAAATTTATTATTTAATATTAGTCCAGTAAATACTGGATATCAATGAATAAATCCTGCTATAATTGCAAATACAGCTCCTATAGATAAAACATAATGAAAATGAGGTTCTTTCCTAAAGAACCGAAAGTTTCCTTTTTTCCACATTATTGTCTAATTACATGAGAAATTATTCCAAAACCAGGAAGAATTAAAATATAAACTTCTGGATGTCCAAAAAATCAAAATAAATGTTGGTATAAAATAGGGTCTCCTCCTCCTGCAGTATCAAAAAACGATGTATTTACATTTCGGTCAGTTAATAGTATTGTAATAGCTCCTGCTAATACTGATATGAATTTATTCATTTTAAATTATTAAATATTTATCAATTTGTAGAATTATATGTTTATGTTTATTATTAATTTCATTTATTTTTTTTTTCGTTTAGAATAATTTTTCTCAATTTTGAAATAGTTTATTTTATTGAATAGGAAGTTGTTTCATTAAATAGATCAATAATTGTCATAACTTTTTTCTTTGATTGAATAACTTTTTTATTTATATCATTTGTATTATTTATTTATTCTTTAGTTATTTTTTATAGAAAAGAAAATATAATAGGAGATATAAATATAAATCGTTTTATTATATTAGTAGTTATATTTATTTTATCAATAATGTTATTAATTATTAGCCCTAATTTAATTAGTATTTTATTAGGGTGAGATGGATTAGGGTTAGTTTCTTACTGTTTAGTAATTTATTATAATAATGTAAAGTTTTATAATGCAGGAATGTTAACTGTTTTATCTAATCGAATTGGAGATGTAGCTTTATTA
The DNA here is from genome assembly GCA_947095585.1 of Nephrocerus scutellatus. Lineage (NCBI taxonomy): Eukaryota > Metazoa > Arthropoda > Insecta > Diptera > Pipunculidae > Nephrocerus > Nephrocerus scutellatus. The sequence goes on from OX352764.1 coordinate 57,149,730, forward strand.
TTAGCTATTGCTTGGATATTAAATTATGGGAGTTGAAATTTTATTTTTTATTTAGTTTAGTTTTTAGTTTAGCTTTAGTTCATTCTTCAAAATTAGTAACAGCTGGGGTTTATTTATTAAATCGTTTTAATATTTTGTTAGAAAATACTGTATTAAGACAATTTTTATTGTTAATGTCAGGATTAACAATATTTATAGCTGGGTTAGGTGCTATTTTGAATTTGATTTAAAAAAAAATTATTTATCTTACATTAAGACAATTAGGGTTAATAATAAGAATTTTGTCAATAGGTTTTTATAAATTAGCATTTTTTCATTTGTTAACACATGCTTTATTTAAAGCTTTATTATTTATATGTGCTGGATCAATTATTCATAATATAAATAATTCTCAGGATATTCGATTCGGGTTAAGAATAAGTATGCCATTAACATCTTCTTGTTTTAATGTTGCTAATTTAACTTTATGCGGAATGCCTTTTTTAGCTGGATTTTATTCTAAAAATTTGATTTTAGAGACAACAGTAAGTTTAAATTTTTTAAACTTATTTTCATATTTTCTTTTCTTTTTTTCTACTGGTTTAACAGTATGTTATTCTTTTCGATTAGTATATTATTCAATAACTGGGGATTTCAATTGTAGATTTATAAATGTTTTAAATGACGAAGGTTGAATTATATTGAAGGGAATAATTGGTTTATTAATAATGAGAATTGTTAGTGGAAGAATATTGAATTGATTAATTTTCCCAACACCAATTATAATTAGTTTACCTAATTTCTTAAAATATATAACATTATTTGTTTGTATTGTAGGAGGATTAATTGGTTATTTAATTTCTAATGTTTCATTTTATTTTATCAATAAATCTTTTAATAATTATATGATTTCTGTATTTATAGGTTCAATATGGTTTATACCATATTTATCTACTTATGGGATAATAAATTATCCTTTAATTTTAGGAATAAAATTTAATAAATTATTTGATCAAGGATGGTTGGAGTTTTATGGAAGACAAAATTTATTTATAAATTTAATAAAAATTTCAAAAATAAATAATTTATTACAGAATAATAATTTAAAAATATATTTATTATCTTTCATTTTATGAATTTTTATATTAGTTGTTATTATTATATTAAATTAAATTTAAATAGCTTATAGTATAACATTGAAGCTGTTAGGGAGATAAATTTATCTTTAAATAATTAAAAAATTTAAAAATTTTCAAAAATTTCTATAATTTTAAAGAAATTTTAAATTTTTATATAAATTGGGATTATATTAAAAGTAAGTATTTATAAGTAAATAATATTATTAAGTAATAATTTATTTATATCAAATAAAATTAATTCAACAATTTTTAATGATAAATATTTATTTAATTTGATATAAATAAAATTAATTCAAAAATTTAAAAAGAATTTTTATTTATTTAAATTAGAATTTATTTAAAGTATAATAATTAAAATAAGTAAACAATATTTATATCAAATAAAATTAAAAAATAATGAAATAAATATAATTGTTCTTCCATTGTGTGTTGATGTTCCTAATAAAGTTTTAAATTCTTTGTGAAGAATTATATAAATATTATTTCAAATAATTTGAAATCGTGATGGTATAAATCAATAGAATATCAATGGAATAATAAATAATCCAATAAAAGTTCTTATTCAATTTAATGATAAATTAAAAATTCTAGATCTAGGGTCAAACAGAAAATAAATTAGTTATCATTTTCAATTTATTGAATTTAATGGTTTAATTTTAAAAGTTAAAGATTTAGGGGTAGAAGGTAAAATTAAGAAATAGTTAATTATATTTATTAATACTAATATAATAGAAAAAATAATAAATAAACTTAATCATCCAATTGGACTTATTTGTGGAATTAAAAAATATTATATATTTTAATAATTTCAGTTTGACATACTAATGTTATTTTATTTAACTATTTTTTTAAAAGATAGTTAAATCATTAGAAGTAAGTGCTTATTTACTATATAATGGTTTAAGAGACCAGTACTTGCATCTTGCATCAGTCATCTAATGAAGAATTTATATTTGTATAAATTCATTTAATAAAATAATTTACTGGAATACTTTCAATCACGATAGGTATAAAACTATGATTTGCACCACAAATTTCTGAACATTGCCCAAAAAATAAGCCTGGACGATTAATAAAGAAATTAGTTTGATTTAGTCGTCCAGGTGTTCCATCAATTTTTTACACCTAAAGCGGGAACAGTTCAAGAATGAATTACATCTGCTGCTGTTACTAAAATTCGGATTTGACAATTTATCGGTAAAATTACTCGGTTATCTACATCTAATAGTCGAAATATTATTTTTGATAATTCATTTGTTGGGATTATGTATGAATCAAATTCTGTATTTAATAAATCTGAGTATTCATAACTTCAGTATTGGCCATCAGGCCAATTGAATAAAATTAGTTGTTCTATTAATGGAGATGCACTATTTTGTAAATTAAAATTTGATCATGTTGACATTTTTCTAATAAAAATAAAGTATTTTATATATAGAGCTTAAATCTATTGCACTAATCTGCCATATTAGAAATTAGTTAATATAGGTAATTCATTATAACTATGTTCAGCTGGAGGAATATTTTGGTATCATTCAATAGAAGAATTTAATTGAATTGGATAAATTACTTGACGTTGAGAAGTTATTCTTTCTCAAATAATAAAAATAAAATAAAAAATGAGTATTGAAATTGAAGAACCAATTGTTGAAATTACATTTCATGTTGTGTAAGCATTAGTATAATCAGAATATCGACGAGGTATTCCTGCAAGACCTAGAAAATGTTGGGGAAAAAATGTTAAATTTACTCCAATAAATATAATAATAAATTGTGTATTTAAAAATGTATTATTTAATATTAGTCCAGTAAATATTGGATATCAATGAATAAATCCTGCTATAATTGCAAATACAGCTCCTATAGATAAAACATAATGAAAATGAACAACCACATAGTAAGTATCATGAAGAATAATATCAACTGATGAATTTGCTAATACCCCCAACAGTAAATAAAAAAACGAATCCTAAAGATCATAAAAGTGCTGGGGAGTAATTTAATTGAGTTTCATGTAATGTGGCTAATCAACTAAAAATTTTAATTCCTGTAGGAACAGCAATAATTATAGTTGCTGAAGTAATATAAGCTCGTGTGTCTACATCTATACCTACAGTAAATATATGATGAGCTCATACAATAAAACCTAATAAACCGATCGCATAATAAATTAGCATAAATTATTCCTAAAGAACCGAAAGTTTCCTTTTTTCCACATTCTTGTCTAATTACATGAGAAATTATTCCAAAACCAGGAAGAATTAAAATATAAACTTCTGGATGTCCAAAAAATCAAAATAAATGTTGGTATAAAATAGGGTCTCCTCCTCCTGCAGTATCAAAAAACGATGTATTTACATTTCGGTCAGTTAATAGTATTGTAATAGCTCCTGCTAATACTGATATGAATTTATTCATTTTAAATTATTAAATATATATCAATTTGTAGAATTATATGTTTATGTTTATTATTAATTTCATTTATTTTTTTTTCGTTTAGAATAATTTTTCTCAATTTTGAAATAGTTTATTTTATTGAATGGGAAGTTGTTTCATTAAATAGATCAATAATTGTCATAACTTTTTTCTTTGATTGAATAACTTTTTTAATTATATCATTTGTATTATTTATTTATTCTTTAGTTATTTTTTATAGAAAAGAATATATAATAGGAGATATAAATATAAATCGTTTTATTATATTAGTAGTTATATTTATTTTATCAATAATGTTATTAATTATTAGCCCTAATTTAATTAGTATTTTATTAGGGTGAGATGGATTAGGGTTAGTTTCTTACTGTTTAGTAATTTATTATAATAATGTAAAGTTTTATAATGCAGGAATGTTAACTGTTTTATCTAATCGAATTGGAGATGTAGCTTTATTATTAGCTATTGCTTGGATATTAAATTATGGGAGTTGAAATTTTATTTTTTATTTAGATATAATAAAAAATAATAAAGAAATAATGATTATTGGTAGTTTAATTATATTAGCGGCAATAACAAAAAGAGCTCAAATTCCTTTTTCCTCATGGTTGCCTGCAGCAATAGCTGCTCCTACTCCTGTTTCGGCTTTAGTTCATTCTTCAAAATTAGTAACAGCTGGGGTTTATTTATTAAATCGTTTTAATATTTTGTTAGAAAATACTGTATTAAGACAATTTTTATTGTTAATGTCAGGATTAACAATATTTATAGCTGGTTTAGGTGCTATTTTGAATTTGATTTAAAAAAAATTATTTATCTTACATTAAGACAATTAGGGTTAATAATAAGAATTTTGTCAATAGGTTTTTATAAATTAGCATTTTTTCATTTGTTAACACATGCTTTATTTAAAGCTTTATTATTTATATGTGCTGAATCAATTATTCATAATATAAATAATTCTCAGGATATTCGATTCGGGTTAAGAATAAGTATGCCATTAACATCTTCTTGTTTTAATGTTGCTAATTTAACTTTATGCGGAATGCCTTTTTTAGCTGGATTTTATTCTAAAGATTTGATTTTAGAGACAACAGTAAGTTTAAATTTTTTAAACTTATTTTCATATTTTCTTTTCTTTTTTTCTACTGGTTTAACAGTATGTTATTCTTTTCGATTAGTATATTATTCAATAACTGGGGATTTCAATTGTAGATCTATAAATGTTTTAAATGACGAAGGTTGAATTATATTGAAGGGAATAATTGGTTTATAAATAATGAGAATTGTTAGTGGAAGAATATTGAATTGATTAATTTTCCCAACACCAATTATAATTAGTTTACCTAATTTCTTAAAATATATAACATTATTTGTTTGTATTGTAGGAGGATTAATTGGTTATTTAATTTTAATGTTTCATTTTATTTTATCAATAAATCTTTTAATAATTATATGATTTCTGTATTTATAGGTTCAATATGGTTTATACCATATTTATCTACTTATGGGATAATAAATTATCCTTTAATTTTAGGAATAAAATTTAATAAATTATTTGATCAAGGATGGTTGGAGTTTTATGGAAGACAAAATTTATTTATAAATTTAAAATAAAATAATAAATAATAAATAATTTATTACAGAATAATAATTTAAAAATATATTTATTATCTTTCATTTTATGAATTTTTATATTAGTTGTTATCATTATATTAAATTAAATTTAAATAACTTATAGTATAACATTGAAGCTGTTAGGGAGATAAATTTATCTTTAAATAATTAAAAAATTTAAAAATTTTCAAAAATTTCTATAATTTTAAAGAAATTTTAAATTTTTATATAAATTGGGATTATCTTCATCAAATAAAATTAATTCAACAATTTTTAATGATATATATTTATTTAATTTGATATAAATAAAATTAATTCAAAAATTTAAAAAGAATTTTTATTTATTTAAAATGGAATTTATTAAAAGTATAATAATTAAAATAAGTAAACAATATTTATATCAAATAAAATTAATTCAAAAATTAAAAAATAATTTTTATTTATTTATAAAAATATAAAATTTTATTTTTACAATGAAAATGTAAAGTTTTTATTAAACTATATAAATGGAAATTAGAATAAAAAGTTAGCAGCTTTTTTTTTAGCCTCATATTTCCTTAATTGGAATTTAAATTCAATTATATCATTAACAGTGATAGGCCTCATATTTGGCTTCAATTAAAGAATAAGGGTAAATTTACCTAAAATTAGGTCGAAACTAATTGTGATTTATCATTTTATATTCTTTATAAGGTAGATTGATATTCAATACTTTTTGATTGCAATTCAAATGTTATAATTAACTACAACCCTAAATTAGTTAGATCAATTATTCCTTGATTTCATTCATGATATAAACCAATAAGTAAAATAATAATGAAAATAATCGAAGTGAATTATCAAATTATTATGTTTGAATAATTTATAATTAAAATAATAGGTAAAATTAGGGCAATTTCTAGATCAAAAATTAGAAAAATAATAGTTATTAGAAAAAATCGTAAAGAAAAAGGTAAACGAGATGAAGATTTAGGGTCAAATCCGCATTCAAATGGAGAATTTTTTTCTCGATATATAAGAGATTTTTTTGATAAAATTGAAGCAATCAATATAGTTAATAAAGAAATTATTAAAATAATTATTGAAATTAAAAATAATAATAAAATTTTTTATACTATTATTTAATAGACTTAGTTATATTATATAAATAATACATTATCCTCCTCATCAATAAATTGAAATATATAAAAATAATCATACAATATCAACAAAATGTCAATATCATGCTGCTGCTTCAAATCCAAAGTGATGATTTTTTGAAAAATGATTATTTAAATGACGAATTAAACAAATTAATAAAAATGTAGTTCCAATCAGGACATGAATTCCATGGAATCCAGTTGCTAAAAAAAATGTTGATCCAAATACAGAATCAGCAATTGTAAAAGGGGCTTCAATATATTCATAGGCTTGAAGGAAAGAAAAATAAATCCCCAATAAAACAGTAAAGAATAATCCTTGAGTAGTTTGTGAAAAATTATTTTCTATTAAACTATGATGAGCTCAAGTTAAGTTACACCTGATGCCAATAAAATCGATGTATTTAATAATGGAATATGAAATGGATTGAAAGATATAATTCCTAGTGGTGGTCAGGATGCCCCTAATTCAATATTAGGGGATAATCTTATATGAAAAAAGCTCAGAAAAATGAAACAAAAAATAAAATTTCTGAAATAATAAATAAAATTATTCCTCATATATCCTACATCTCGTCATCATTGATATGCAGTTAAAATAGTAATAAAGTTTCCTAATAAAAATAGTGAATTATCATATTGATGAAATCATTTTACTATTCCTGACACTGTTGTTATAGCTCCAATTGCACCAGTTAATGGTCAAGGTCTATAATCTACTAAATGGAATGGGTGATTAGAATGTGTTGACATTTTAGATAACTTCTCTAGAATATAAAGTTCTTAATACAGCAAATACGTAGGCTTGAATAATAGAAACGCTGATTCTAAAACTAAAAGTGCAATTTGTACAATTAATAAAATTAAAATTATAAAATAGGTTATTGAAGGTCCTGTATTCCCCAAAAGAGTTATTAATAAATGTCCAGCAATTATGTTAGCTGCTGTTACTAAAATTCGGATTTGACAATTTATCGGTAAAATTACTCGGTTATCTACATCTAATAGTCGAAATATTATTTTTGATAATTCATTTGTTGGGATTATGTATGAATCAAATTCTGTATTTAATAAATCTGAGTATTCATAACTTCAGTATCATTGATGGCCAATTGAATAAAATTAGTTGTTCTATTAATGGAGATGCACTATTTTGTAAATTAAAATTTGATCATGTTGACATTTTTCTAATAAAAATAAAGTATTTTATATATAGAGCTTAAATCTATTGCACTAATCTGCCATATTAGAAATTAGTTAATATAGGTAATTCATTATATCTATGTTCAGCTGGAGGAATATTTTGGTATCATTCAATAGAAGAATTTAATTGAATTGGATAAATTACTTGACGTTGAGAAGTTATTCTTTCTCAAATAATAAAAATAAAATAAAAAATTCCAAGTATTGAAATTGAAGAACCAATTGTTGAAATTACATTTCATGTTGTGTAAGCATTAGTATAATCAGAATATCGACGAGGTATTCCTGCAAGACCTAGAAAATGTTGGGGGAAAATGTTAAATTGTATTTAAAAATTTATTATTTAATATTAGTCCAGTAAATACTGGATATCAATAAATAAATCCTGCTATAATTGCAAATACAGCTCCTATAGATAAAACATAATGAAAATGAGGTTCTTTCCTAAAGAACCGAAAGTTTCCTTTTTTCCACATTCTTGTCTAATTACATGAGAAATTATTCCAAAACCAGGAAGAATTAAAATATAAACTTCTGGATGTCCAAAAAATCAAAATAAATGTTGGTATAAAATAGGGTCTCCTCCTCCTGCAGTATCAAAAAACGATGTATTTAAATTTCGGTCAGTTAATAGTATTGTAATAGCTCCTGCTAATACTGATATGAATTTATTCATTTTAAATTATTAAATATTTATCAATTTGTAGAATTATATGTTTATGTTTATTATTAATTTCATTTATTTTTTTTTTCGTTTAGAATAATTTTTCTCAATTTTGAAATAGTTTATTTTATTGAATGGGAAGTTGTTTCATTAAATAGATCAATAATTGTCATAACTTTTTTCTTTGATTGAATAACTTTTTTATTTATATCATTTGTATTATTTATTTATTCTTTAGTTATTTTTTATAGAAAAGAATATATAATAGGAGATATAAATATAAATCGTTTTATTATATTAGTAGTTATATTTATTTTATCAATAATGTTATTAATTATTAGCCCTAATTTAATTAGTATTTTATTAGGGTGAGATGGATTAGGGTTAGTTTCTTACTGTTTAGTAATTTATTATAATAATGTAAAGTTTTATAATGCAGGAATGTTAACTGTTTTATCTAATCGAATTGGAGATGTAGCTTTATTATTAGCTATTGCTTGGATATTAAATTATGGGAGTTGAAATTTTATTTTTTATTTAGATATAATAAAAAATAATAAAGAAATAATGATTATTGGTAGTTTAATTATATTAGCGGCAATAACAAAAAGAGCTCAAATTCCTTTTTCCTCATGGTTGCCTGCAGCAATAGCTGCTCCTACTCCTGTTTCGGCTTTAGTTCATTCTTCAAAATTAGTAACAGCTGGGGTTTATTTATTAAATCGTTTTAATATTTTGTTAGAAAATACTGTATTAAGACAATTTTTATTGTTAATGTCAGGATTATCAATATTTATAGCTGGTTTAGGTGCTATTTTGAATTTGATTTAAAAAAAAATTATTTATCTTACATTAAGACAATTAGGGTTAATAATAAGAATTTTGTCAATAGGTTTTTATAAATTAGCATTTTTTCATTTGTTAACACATGCTTTATTTAAAGCTTTATTATTTATATGTGCTGGATCAATTATTCATAATATAAATAATTCTCAGGATATTCGATTCGGGTTAAGAATAAGTATGCCATTAACATCTTCTTGTTTTAATGTTGCTAATTTAACTTTATGCGGAATGCCTTTTTTAGCTGGATTTTATTCTAAAGATTTGATTTTAGAGACAACAGTAAGTTTAAATTTTTTAAACTTATTTTCATATTTTCTTTTCTTTTTTTCTACTGGTTTAACAGTATGTTATTCTTTTCGATTAGTATATTATTCAATAACTGGGGATTTCAATTGTAGATCTATAAATGTTTTAAATGACGAAGGTTGAATTATATTGAAGGGAATAATTGGTTTATAAATAATGAGAATTGTTAGTGGAAGAATATTGAATTGATTAATTTTCCCAACACCAATTATAATTAGTTTACCTAATTTCTTAAAATATATAACATTATTTGTTTGTATTGTAGGAGGATTAATTGGTTATTTAATTTTAATGTTTCATTTTATTTTATCAATAAATCTTTTAATAATTATATGATTTCTGTATTTATAGGTTCAATTTGGTTTATACCATATTTATCTACTTATGGGATAATAAATTATCCTTTAATTTTAGGAATAAAATTTAATAAATTATTTGATCAAGGATGGTTGGAGTTTTATGGAAGACAAAATTTATTTATAAATTTAAAATAAAATAATAAATAATAAATAATTTATTACAGAATAATAATTTAAAAATATATTTATTATCTTTCATTTTATGAATTTTTATATTAGTTGTTATCATTATATTAAATTAAATTTAAATAACTTATAGTATAACATTGAAGCTGTTAGGGAGATAAATTTATCTTTAAATAATTAAAAAATTTAAAAATTTTCAAAAATTTCTATAATTTTAAAGAAATTTTAAATTTTTATATAAATTGGGATTATCTTCATCAAATAAAATTAATTCAACAATTTTTAATGATATATATTTATTTAATTTGATATAAATAAAATTAATTCAAAAATTTAAAAAGAATTTTTATTTATTTAAATTGGAATTTATTTAAAGTATAATAATTAAAATAAGTAAACAATATTTATATCAAATAAAATTAATTCAAAAATTAAAAAATAATTTTTATTTATTTATAAAAATATTAAATTTTATTTTTACAATGAAAATGTAAAGTTTTTATTAAACTATATAATTGGAAATTAGAATAAAAAGTTAGCAGCTTTTTTTTTAGCCTCATATTTCCTTAATTGGAATTTAAATTCAATTATATCATTAACAGTGATAGGCCTCATATTTGGCTTCAATTAAAGAATAAGGGTAAATTTACCTAAAATTAGGTCGAAACTAATTGTGATTTATCATTTTATATTCTATATAAGGTAGATTGATATTCAATACTTTTTGATTGCAATTCAAATGTTATAATTAACTACAACCCTAAATTAGTTAGATCAATTATTCCTTGATTTCATTCATGATATAAACCAATAAGTAAAATAATAATGAAAATAATCGAAGTGAATTATCAAATTATTATGTTTGAATAATTTATAATTAAAATAATAGGTAAAATTAGGGCAATTTCTAGATCAAAAATTAGAAAAATAATAGTTATTAGAAAAAATCGTAAAGAAAAAGGTAAACGAGATGAAGATTTAGGGTCAAATCCGCATTCAAATGGAGAATTTTTTTCTCGATATATAAGAGATTTTTTTGATAAAATTGAAGCAATCAATATAGTTAATAAAGAAATTATTAAAATAATTATTGAAATTAAAAATAATAATAAAATTTTTTATACTATTATTTAATAGACTTAGTTATATTATGTAAATAATACATTATCCTCCTCATCAATAAATTGAAATATATAAAAATAATCATACAATATCAACAAAATGTCAATATCATGCTGCTGCTTCAAATCCAAAGTGATGATTTTTTGAAAAATGATTATTTAAATGACGAATTAAACAAATTAATAAAAATGTAGTTCCAATCAGGACATGAATTCCATGGAATCCAGTTGCTAAAAAAAATGTTGATCCAAATACAGAATCAGCAATTGTAAAAGGGGCTTCAATATATTCATAGGCTTGAAGGAAAGAAAAATAAATCCCCAATAAAACAGTAAAGAATAATGCTTGAGTAGTTTGTGAAAAATTATTTTCTATTAAACTATGATGAGCTCAAGTTAAGTTACACCTGATGCCAATAAAATCGATGTATTTAATAATGGAATATGAAATGGATTGAAAGATATAATTCCTAGTGGTGGTCAGGATGCCCCTAATTCAATATTAGGGGATAATCTTATATGAAAAAAAGCTCAGAAAAATGAAACAAAAAATAAAATTTCTGAAATAATAAATAAAATTATTCCTCATATATCCTACATCTCGTCATCATTGATATGCAGTTAAAATAGTAATTAAGTTTCCTAATAAAAATAGTGAATTATCATATTGATGAAATCATTTTACTATTCCTGACACTGTTGTTATAGCTCCAATTGCACCAGTTAATGGTCAAGGTCTATAATCTACTAAATGGAATGGGTGATTAGAATGTGTTGACATTTTAGATAACTTCTCTAGAATATAAAGTTCTTAATACAGCAAATACGTAGGCTTGAATAATAGAAACGCTGATTCTAAAACTAAAAGTGCAATTTGTACAATTAATAAAATTAAAATTATAAAATAGGTTATTGAAGGTCCTGTATTCCCCAAAAGAGTTATTAATAAATGTCCAGCAATTATGTTAGCTGCTGTTACTAAAATTCGGATTTGACAATTTATCGGTAAAATTACTCGGTTATCTACATCTAATAGTCGAAATATTATTTTTGATAATTCATTTGTTGGGATTATGTATGAATCAAATTCTGTATTTAATAAATCTGAGTATTCATAACTTCAGTATCATTGATGGCCAATTGAATAAAATTAGTTGTTCTATTAATGGAGATGCACTATTTTGTAAATTAAAATTTGATCATGTTGACATTTTTCTAATAAAAATAAAGTATTTTATATATAGAGCTTAAATCTATTGCACTAATCTGCCATATTAGAAATTAGTTAATATAGGTAATTCATTATATCTATGTTCAGCTGGAGGAATATTTTGGTATCATTCAATAGAAGAATTTAATTGAATTGGATAAATTACTTGACGTTGAGAAGTTATTCTTTCTCAAATAATAAAAATAAAATAAAAAATTCCAAGTATTGAAATTGAAGAACCAATTGTTGAAATTACATTTCATGTTGTGTAAGCATTAGTATAATCAGAATATCGACGAGGTATTCCTGCAAGACCTAGAAAATGTTGGGGGAAAATGTTAAATTGTATTTAAAAATTTATTATTTAATATTAGTCCAGTAAATACTGGATATCAATAAATAAATCCTGCTATAATTGCAAATACAGCTCCTATAGATAAAACATAATGAAAATGAGGTTCTTTCCTAAAGAACCGAAAGTTTCCTTTTTTCCACATTCTTGTCTAATTACATGTCATGTCAATATCAATAAATAAATCCTGCTATAATTGCAAATACAGCTCCTATAGATAAAACATAATGAAAATGAGGTTCTTTCCTAAAGAACCGAAAGTTTCCTTTTTTCCACATTCTTGTCTAATTACATGAGAAATTATTCCAAAACCAGGAAGAAATTAAATATAAACTTCTGGATGTCCAAAAAATCAAAATAAATGTTGGTATAAAATAGGGTCTCCTCCTCCTGCAGTATCAAAAAACGATGTATTTAAATTTCGGTCAGTTAATAGTATTGTAATAGCTCCTGCTAATACTGATATGAATTTATTCATTTTAAATTATTAAATATTTATCAATTTGTAGAATTATATGTTTATGTTTATTATTAATTTCATTTATTTTTTTTTTCGTTTAGAATAATTTTTCTCAATTTTGAAATAGTTTATTTTATTGAATGGGAAGTTGTTTCATTAAATAGATCAATAATTGTCATAACTTTTTTCTTTGATTGAATAACTTTTTTATTTATATCATTTGTATTATTTATTTATTCTTTAGTTATTTTTTATAGAAAAGAATATATAATAGGAGATATAAATATAAATCGTTTTATTATATTAGTAGTTATATTTATTTTATCAATAATGTTATTAATTATTAGCCCTAATTTAATTAGTATTTTATTAGGGTGAGATGGATTAGGGTTAGTTTCTTACTGTTTAGTAATTTATTATAATAATGTAAAGTTTTATAATGCAGGAATGTTAACTGTTTTATCTAATCGAATTGGAGATGTAGCTTTATTATTAGCTATTGCTTGGATATTAAATTATGGGAGTTGAAATTTTATTTTTTATTTAGATATAATAAAAAATAATAAAGAAATAATGATTATTGGTAGTTTAATTATATTAGCGGCAATAACAAAAAGAGCTCAAATTCCTTTTTCCTCATGGTTGCCTGCAGCAATAGCTGCTCCTACTCCTGTTTCGGCTTTAGTTCATTCTTCAAAATTAGTAACAGCTGGGGTTTATTTATTAAATCGTTTTAATATTTTGTTAGAAAATACTGTATTAAGACAATTTTTATTGTTAATGTCAGGATTAACAATATTTATAGCTGGTTTAGGTGCTATTTTGAATTTGATTTAAAAAAAATTATTTATCTTACATTAAGACAATTAGGGTTAATAATAAGAATTTTGTCAATAGGTTTTTATAAATTAGCATTTTTTCATTTGTTAACACATGCTTTATTTAAAGCTTTATTATTTATATGTGCTGGATAAATTATTCATAATATAAATAATTCTCAGGATATTCGATTCGGGTTAAGAATAAGTATGCCATTAACATCTTCTTGTTTTAATGTTGCTAATTTAACTTTATGCGGAATGCCTTTTTTAGCTGGATTTTATTCTAAAGATTTGATTTTAGAGACAACAGTAAGTTTAAATTTTTTAAACTTATTTTCATATTTTCTTTTCTTTTTTTCTACTGGTTTAACAGTATGTTATTCTTTTCGATTAGTATATTATTCAATAACTGGGGATTTCAATTGTAGATCTATAAATGTTTTAAATGACGAAGGTTGAATTATATTGAAGGGAATAATTGGTTTATAAATAATGAGAATTGTTAGTGGAAGAATATTGAATTGATTAATTTTCCCAAAACCAATTATAATTAGTTTACCTAATTTCTTAAAATATATAACATTATTTGTTTGTATTGTAGGAGGATTAATTGGTTATTTAATTTTAATGTTTCATTTTATTTTATCAATAAATCTTTTAATAATTATATGATTTCTGTATTTATAGGTTCAATATGGTTTATACCATATTTATCTACTTATGGGATAATAAATTATCCTTTAATTTTAGGAATAAAATTTAATAAATTATTTGATCAAGGATGGTTGGAGTTTTATGGAAGACAAAATTTATTTATAAATTCAAAATAAAATAATAAATAATAAATAATTTATTACAGAATAATAATTTAAAAATATATTTATTATCTTTCATTTTATGAATTTTTATATTAGTTGTTATCATTATATTAAATTAAATTTAAATAACTTATAGTATAACATTGAAGCTGTTAGGGAGATAAATGTATCTTTAAATAATTAAAAAATTTTTTAAACTTATTTTCATATTTTCTTTTCTTTTTTTCTACTGGTTTAACAGTATGTTATTCTTTTCGATTAGTATATTATTCAATAACTGGGGATTTCAATTGTAGATCTATAAATGTTTTAAATGACGAAGGTTGAATTATATTGAAGGGAATAATTGGTTTATAAATAATGAGAATTGTTAGTGGAAGAATATTGAATTGATTAATTTTCCCAACACCAATTATAATTAGTTTACCTAATTTCTTAAAATATATAACATTATTTGTTTGTATTGTAGGAGGATTAATTGGTTATTTAATTTTAATGTTTCATTTTATTTTATCAATAAATCTTTTAATAATTATATGATTTCTGTATTTATAGGTTCAATATGGTTTATACCATATTTATCTACTTATGGGATAATAAATTATCCTTTAATTTTAGGAATAAAATTTAATAAATTATTTGATCAAGGATGGTTGGAGTTTTATGGAAGACAAAATTTATTTATAAATTTAAAATAAAATAATAAATAATAAATAATTTATTACAGAATAATAATTTAAAAATATATTTATTATCTTTCATTTTATGAATTTTTATATTAGTTGTTATCATTATATTAAATTAAATTTAAATAACTTATAGTATAATATTGAAGCTGTTAGGGAGATAAATGTATCTTTAAATAATTAAAAAATTTAAAAATTTTCAAAAATTTCTATAATTTTAAAGAAATTTTAAATTTTTATATAAATTGGGATTATCTTCATCAAATAAAATTAAAAAATAATTTTTATTTATTTATAAAAATATAAAATTTTATTTTTACAATGAAAATGTAAAGTTTTTATTAAACTATATAAATGGAAATTAGAATAAAAAGTTAGCAGCTTTTTTTTTAGCCTCATATTTCCTTAATTGGAATTTAAATTCAATTATATCATTAACAGTGATAGGCCTCATATATGGCTTCAATTAAAGAATAAGGGTAAATTTACCTAAATTTAGGTCGAAACTAATTGTGATTTATCATTTTATATTCTATATAAGGTAGATTGATATTCAATACTTTTTGATTGCAATTCAAATGTTATAATTAACTACAACCCTAAATTAGTTAGATCAATTATTCCTTGATTTCATTCATGATATAAACCAATAAGTAAAATAATAATGAAAATAATCGAAGTGAATTATCAAATTATTATGTTTGAATAATTTATAATTAAAATAATAGGTAAAATTAGGGCAATTTCTAGATCAAAAATTAGAAAAATAATAGTTATTAGAAAAAATCGTAAAGAAAAAGGTAAACGAGATGAAGATTTAGGGTCAAATCCGCATTCAAATGGAGAATTTTTTTCTCGATATATAAGAGATTTTTTTGATAAAATTGAAGCAATCAATATAGTTAATAAAGAAATTATTAAAATAATTATTGAAATTAAAAATAATAATAAAATTTTTTATACTATTATTTAATAGACTTAGTTATATTATATAAATAATACATTATCCTCCTCATCAATAAATTGAAATATATAAAAATAATCATACAATATCAACAAAATGTCAATATCATGCTGCTGCTTCAAATCCAAAGTGATGATTTTTTGAAAAATGATTATTTAAATGACGAATTAAACAAATTAATAAAAATGTAGTTCCAATCAGGACATGAATTCCATGGAATCCAGTTGCTAAAAAAAATGTTGATCCAAATACAGAATCAGCAATTGTAAAAGGGGCTTCAATATATTCATAGGCTTGAAGGAAAGAAAAATAAATCCCCAATAAAACAGTAAAGAATAATCCTTGAGTAGTTTGTGAAAAATTATTTTCTATTAAACTATGATGAGCTCAAGTTAAGTTACACCTGATGCCAATAAAATCGATGTATTTAATAATGGAATATGAAATGGATTGAAAGATATAATTCCTAGTGGTGGTCAGGATGCCCCTAATTCAATATTAGGGGATAATCTTATATGAAAAAAAGCTCAGAAAAATGAAACAAAAAATAAAATTTCTGAAATAATAAATAAAATTATTCCTCATATATCCTACATCTCGTCATCATTGATATGCAGTTAAAATAGTAATTAAGTTTCCTAATAAAAATAGTGAATTATCATATTGATGAAATCATTTTACTATTCCTGACACTGTTGTTATAGCTCCAATTGCACCAGTTAATGGTCAAGGTCTATAATCTACTAAATGGAATGGGTGATTAGAATGTGTTGACATTTTAGATAACTTCTCTAGAATATAAAGTTCTTAATACAGCAAATACGTAGGCTTGAATAATAGAAACGCTGATTCTAAAACTAAAAGTGCAATTTGTACAATTAATAAAATTAAAATTATAAAATAGGTTATTGAAGGTCCTGTATTCCCCAAAAGAGTTATTAATAAATGTCCAGCAATTATGTTAGCTGCTGTTACTAAAATTCGGATTTGACAATTTATCGGTAAAATTACTCGGTTATCTACATCTAATAGTCGAAATATTATTTTTGATAATTCATTTGTTGGGATTATGTATGAATCAAATTCTGTATTTAATAAATCTGAGTATTCATAACTTCAGTATCATTGATGGCCAATTGAATAAAATTAGTTGTTCTATTAATGGAGATGCACTATTTTGTAAATTAAAATTTGATCATGTCGACATTTTTCTAATAAAAATAAAGTATTTTATATATAGAGCTTAAATCTATTGCACTAATCTGCCATATTAGAAATTAGTTAATATAGGTAATTCATTATATCTATGTTCAGCTGGAGGAATATTTTGGTATCATTCAATAGAAGAATTTAATTGAATTGGATAAATTACTTGACGTTGAGAAGTTATTCTTTCTCAAATAATAAAAATAAAATAAAAAATTCCAAGTATTGAAATTGAAGAACCAATTGTTGAAATTACATTTCATGTTGTGTAAGCATTAGTATAATCAGAATATCGACGAGGTATTCCTGCAAGACCTAGAAAATGTTGGGGGAAAATGTTAAATTGTATTTAAAAATTTATTATTTAATATTAGTCCAGTAAATACTGGATATCAATAAATAAATCCTGCTATAATTGCAAATACAGCTCCTATAGATAAAACATAATGAAAATGAGGTTCTTTCCTAAAGAACAGAAAGTTTCCTTTTTTCCACATTCTTGTCTAATTACATGTCATGTCAATATCAATAAATAAATCCTGCTATAATTGCAAATACAGCTCCTATAGATAAAACATAATGAAAATGAGGTTCTTTCCTAAAGAACCGAAAGTTTCCTTTTTTCCACATTCTTGTCTAATTACATGAGAAATTATTCCAAAACCAGGAAGAATTAAAATATAAACTTCTGGATGTCCAAAAAATCAAAATAAATGTTGGTATAAAATAGGGTCTCCTCCTCCTGCAGTATCAAAAAACGATGTATTTAAATTTCGGTCAGTTAATAGTATTGTAATAGCTCCTGCTAATACTGATATGAATTTATTCATTTTAAATTATTAAATATTTATCAATTTGTAGAATTATATGTTTATGTTTATTATTAATTTCATTTATTTTTTTTTTCGTTTAGAATAATTTTTCTCAATTTTGAAATAGTTTATTTTATTGAATGGGAAGTTGTTTCATTAAATAGATCAATAATTGTCATAACTTTTTTCTTTGATTGAATAACTTTTTTATTTATATCATTTGTATTATTTATTTATTCTTTAGTTATTTTTTATAGAAAAGAATATATAATAGGAGATATAAATATAAATCGTTTTATTATATTAGTAGTTATATTTATTTTATCAATAATGTTATTAATTATTAGCCCTAATTTAATTAGTATTTTATTAGGGTGAGATGGATTAGGGTTAGTTTCTTACTGTTTAGTAATTTATTATAATAATGTAAAGTTTTATAATGCAGGAATGTTAACTGTTTTATCTAATCGAATTGGAGATGTAGCTTTATTATTAGCTATTGCTTGGATATTAAATTATGGGAGTTGAAATTTTATTTTTTATTTAGATATAATAAAAAATAATAAAGAAATAATGATTATTGGTAGTTTAATTATATTAGCGGCAATAACAAAAAGAGCTCAAATTCCTTTTTCCTCATGGTTGCCTGCAGCAATAGCTGCTCCTACTCCTGTTTCGGCTTTAGTTCATTCTTCAAAATTAGTAACAGCTGGGGTTTATTTATTAAATCGTTTTAATATTTTGTTAGAAAATACTGTATTAAGACAATTTTTATTGTTAATGTCAGGATTAACAATATTTATAGCTGGTTTAGGTGCTATTTTGAATTTGATTTAAAAAAAATTATTTATCTTACATTAAGACAATTAGGGTTAATAATAAGAATTTTGTCAATAGGTTTTTATAAATTAGCATTTTTTCATTTGTTAACACATGCTTTATTTAAAGCTTTATTATTTATATGTGCTGGATAAATTATTCATAATATAAATAATTCTCAGGATATTCGATTCGGGTTAAGAATAAGTATGCCATTAACATCTTCTTGTTTTAATGTTGCTAATTTAACTTTATGCGGAATGCCTTTTTTAGCTGGATTTTATTCTAAAGATTTGATTTTAGAGACAACAGTAAGTTTAAATTTTTTAAACTTATTTTCATATTTTCTTTTCTTTTTTTCTACTGGTTTAACAGTATGTTATTCTTTTCGATTAGTATATTATTCAATAACTGGGGATTTCAATTGTAGATCTATAAATGTTTTAAATGACGAAGGTTGAATTATATTGAAGGGAATAATTGGTTTATAAATAATGAGAATTGTTAGTGGAAGAATATTGAATTGATTAATTTTCCCAAAACCAATTATAATTAGTTTACCTAATTTCTTAAAATATATAACATTATTTGTTTGTATTGTAGGAGGATTAATTGGTTATTTAATTTTAATGTTTCATTTTATTTTATCAATAAATCTTTTAATAATTATATGATTTCTGTATTTATAGGTTCAATATGGTTTATACCATATTTATCTACTTATGGGATAATAAATTATCCTTTAATTTTAGGAATAAAATTTAATAAATTATTTGATCAAGGATGGTTGGAGTTTTATGGAAGACAAAATTTATTTATAAATTCAAAATAAAATAATAAATAATAAATAATTTATTACAGAATAATAATTTAAAAATATATTTATTATCTTTCATTTTATGAATTTTTATATTAGTTGTTATCATTATATTAAATTAAATTTAAATAACTTATAGTATAACATTGAAGCTGTTAGGGAGATAAATGTATCTTTAAATAATTAAAAAATTTTTTAAACTTATTTTCATATTTTCTTTTCTTTTTTTCTACTGGTTTAACAGTATGTTATTCTTTTCGATTAGTATATTATTCAATAACTGGGGATTTCAATTGTAGATCTATAAATGTTTTAAATGACGAAGGTTGAATTATATTGAAGGGAATAATTGGTTTATAAATAATGAGAATTGTTAGTGGAAGAATATTGAATTGATTAATTTTCCCAACACCAATTATAATTAGTTTACCTAATTTCTTAAAATATATAACTTTATTTGTTTGTATTGTAGGAGGATTAATTGGTTATTTAATTTTAATGTTTCATTTTATTTTATCAATAAATCTTTTAATAATTATATGATTTCTGTATTTATAGGTTCAATATGGTTTATACCATATTTATCTACTTATGGGATAATAAATTATCCTTTAATTTTAGGAATAAAATTTAATAAATTATTTGATCAAGGATGGTTGGAGTTTTATGGAAGACAAAATTTATTTATAAATTTAAAATAAAATAATAAATAATAAATAATTTATTACAGAATAATAATTTAAAAATATATTTATTATCTTTCATTTTATGAATTTTTATATTAGTTGTTATCATTATATTAAATTAAATTTAAATAACTTATAGTATAATATTGAAGCTGTTAGGGAGATAAATGTATCTTTAAATAATTAAAAAATTTAAAAATTTTCAAAAATTTCTATAATTTTAAAGAAATTTTAAATTTTTATATAAATTGGGATTATCTTCATCAAATAAAATTAATTCAACAATTTTTAATGATATATATTTATTTAATTTGATATAAATAAAATTAATTCAAAAATTTAAAAAGAATTTTTATTTATTTAAATTGGAATTTATTTAAAGTATAATAATTAAAATAAGTAAACAATATTTATATCAAATAAAATTAAAAAATAATTTTTATTTATTTATAAAAATATAAAATTTTATTTTTACAATGAAAATGTAAAGTTTTTATTAAACTATATAAATGGAAATTAGAATAAAAAGTTAGCAGCTTTTTTTTTAGCCTCATATTTCCTTAATTGGAATTTAAATTCAATTATATCATTAACAGTGATAGGCCTCATATATGGCTTCAATTAAAGAATAAGGGTAAATTTACCTAAATTTAGGTCGAAACTAATTGTGATTTATCATTTTATATTCTATATAAGGTAGATTGATATTCAATACTTTTTGATTGCAATTCAAATGTTATAATTAACTACAACCCTAAATTAGTTAGATCAATTATTCCTTGATTTCATTCATGATATAAACCAATAAGTAAAATAATAATGAAAATAATCGAAGTGAATTATCAAATTATTATGTTTGAATAATTTATAATTAAAATAATAGGTAAAATTAGGGCAATTTCTAGATCAAAAATTAGAAAAATAATAGTTATTAGAAAAAATCGTAAAGAAAAAGGTAAACGAGATGAAGATTTAGGGTCAAATCCGCATTCAAATGGAGAATTTTTTTCTCGATATATAAGAGATTTTTTTGATAAAATTGAAGCAATCAATATAGTTAATAAAGAAATTATTAAAATAATTATTGAAATTAAAAATAATAATAAAATTTTTTATACTATTATTTAATAGACTTAGTTATATTATATAAATAATACATTATCCTCCTCATCAATAAATTGAAATATATAAAAATAATCATACAATATCAACAAAATGTCAATATCATGCTGCTGCTTCAAATCCAAAGTGATGATTTTTTGAAAAATGATTATTTAAATGACGAATTAAACAAATTAATAAAAATGTAGTTCCAATCAGGACATGAATTCCATGGAATCCAGTTGCTAAAAAAAATGTTGATCCAAATACAGAATCAGCAATTGTAAAAGGGGCTTCAATATATTCATAGGCTTGAAGGAAAGAAAAATAAATCCCCAATAAAACAGTAAAGAATAATCCTTGAGTAGTTTGTGAAAAATTATTTTCTATTAAACTATGATGAGCTCAAGTTAAGTTACACCTGATGCCAATAAAATCGATGTATTTAATAATGGAATATGAAATGGATTGAAAGATATAATTCCTAGTGGTGGTCAGGATGCCCCTAATTCAATATTAGGGGATAATCTTATATGAAAAAAAGCTCAGAAAAATGAAACAAAAAATAAAATTTCTGAAATAATAAATAAAATTATTCCTCATATATCCTACATCTCGTCATCATTGATATGCAGTTAAAATAGTAATTAAGTTTCCTAATAAAAATAGTGAATTATCATATTGATGAAATCATTTTACTATTCCTGACACTGTTGTTATAGCTCCAATTGCACCAGTTAATGGTCAAGGTCTATAATCTACTAAATGGAATGGGTGATTAGAATGTGTTGACATTTTAGATAACTTCTCTAGAATATAAAGTTCTTAATACAGCAAATACGTAGGCTTGAATAATAGAAACGCTGATTATAAAACTAAAAGTGCAATTTGTACAATTAATAAAATTAAAATTATAAAATAGGTTATTGAAGGTCCTGTATTCCCCAAAAGAGTTATTAATAAATGTCCAGCAATTATGTTAGCTGCTGTTACTAAAATTCGGATTTGACAATTTATCGGTAAAATTACTCGGTTATCTACATCTAATAGTCGAAATATTATTTTTGATAATTCATTTGTTGGGATTATGTATGAATCAAATTCTGTATTTAATAAATCTGAGTATTCATAACTTCAGTATCATTGATGGCCAATTGAATAAAATTAGTTGTTCTATTAATGGAGATGCACTATTTTGTAAATTAAAATTTGATCATGTTGACATTTTTCTAATAAAAATAAAGTATTTTATATATAGAGCTTAAATCTATTGCACTAATCTGCCATATTAGAAATTAGTTAATATAGGTAATTCATTATATCTATGTTCAGCTGGAGGAATATTTTGGTATCATTCAATAGAAGAATTTAATTGAATTGGATAAATTACTTGACGTTGAGAAGTTATTCTTTCTCAAATAATAAAAATAAAATAAAAATTTCCAAGTATTGAAATTGAAGAACCAATTGTTGAAATTACATTTCATGTTGTGTAAGCATTAGTATAATCAGAATATCGACGAGGTATTCCTGCAAGACCTAGAAAATGTTGGGGAAAAATGTTAAATTGTATTTAAAAATTTATTATTTAATATTAGTCCAGTAAATACTGGATATCAATAAATAAATCCTGCTATAATTGCAAATACAGCTCCTATAGATAAAACATAATGAAAATGAGGTTCTTTCCTAAAGAACCGAAAGTTTCCTTTTTTCCACATTCTTGTCTAATTACATGAGAAATTATTCCAAAACCAGGAAGAATTAAAATATAAACTTCTGGATGTCCAAAAAATCAAAATAAATGTTGGTATAAAATAGGGTCTCCTCCTCCTGCAGTATCAAAAAACGATGTATTTACATTTCGGTCAGTTAATAGTATTGTAATAGCTCCTGCTAATACTGATATGAATTTATTCATTTTAAATTATTAAATATTTATCAATTTGTAGAATTATATGTTTATGTTTATTATTAATTTCATTTATTTTTTTTTCGTTTAGAATAATTTTTCTCAATTTTGAAATAGTTTATTTTATTGAATGGGAAGTTGTTTCATTAAATAGATCAATAATTGTCATAACTTTTTTCTTTGATTGAATAACTTTTTTATTTATATCATTTGTATTATTTATTTATTCTTTAGTTATTTTTTATAGAAAAGAATATATAATAGGAGATATTAATATAAATCGTTTTATTATATTAGTAGTTATATTTATTTTATCAATAATGTTATTAATTATTAGCCCTAATTTAATTAGTATTTTATTAGGGTGAGATGGATTAGGGTTAGTTTCTTACTGTTTAGTAATTTATTATAATAATGTAAAGTTTTATAATGCAGGAATGTTAACTGTTTTATCTAATCGAATTGGAGATGTAGCTTTATTATTAGCTATTGCTTGGATATTAAATTATGGGAGTTGAAATTTTATTTTTTATTTAGTTTAGTTTTTAGTTTAGCTTTAGTTCATTCTTCAAAATTAGTAACAGCTGGGGTTTATTTATTAAATCGTTTTAATATTTTGTTAGAAAATACTGTATTAAGACAATTTTTATTGTTAATGTCAGGATTAACAATATTTATAGCTGGTTTAGGTGCTATTTTGAATTTGATTTAAAAAAAAATTATTTATCTTACATTAAGACAATTAGGATTAATAATAAGAATTTTGTCAATAGGTTTTTATAAATTAGCATTTTTTCATTTGTTAACACATGCTTTATTTAAAGCTTTATTATTTATATGTGCTGGATCAATTATTCATAAAATAAATAATTCTCAGGATATTCGATTCGGGTTAAGAATAAGTATGCCATTAACATCTTCTTGTTTTAATGTTGCTAATTTAACTTTATGCGGAATGCCTTTTTTAGCTGGATTTTATTCTAAAGATTTGATTTTAGAGACAACAGTAAGTTTAAATTTTTTAAACTTATTTTCATATTTTCTTTTCTTTTTTTCTACTGGTTTAACAGTATGTTATTCTTTTCGATTAGTATATTATTCAATAACTGGGGATTTCATTTGTAGATCTATAAATGTTTTAAATGACGAAGGTTGAATTATATTGAAGGGAATAATTGGTTTATTAATAATGAGAATTGTTAGTGGAAGAATATTGAATTGATTAATTTTCCCAACACCAATTATAATTAGTTTACCTAATTTCTTAAAATATATAACATTATTTGTTTTTATTGTAGGAGGATTAATTGGTTATTTAATTTCTAATGTTTCATTTTATTTTATCAATAAATCTTTTAATAATTATATGATTTCTGTATTTATAGGTTCAATATGGTTTATACCATATTTATCTACTTATGGGATAATAAATTATCCTTTAATTTTAGGAATAAAATTTAATAAATTATTTGATCAAGGATGGTTGGAGTTTTATGGAAGACAAAATTTATTTATAAATTTAATAAAAATTTCAAAAATAAATAATTTATTACAGAATAATAATTTAAAAATATATTTATTATCTTTCATTTTATGAATTTTTATATTAGTTGTTATTATTATATTAAATTAAATTTAAATAGCTTATAGTATAACATTGAAGCTGTTAGGGAGATAAATTTATCTTTAAATAATTAAAAAAATTAAAAATTTTCAAAAATGTCTATAATTTTAAAGAAATTTTAAATTTTTATATAAATTGGGATTATATTAAAAGTAAGTATTTATAAGTAAATAATATTATTAAGTAATAATTTATTTATATCAAATAAAATTAATTCAACAATTTTTAATGATATATATTTATTTAATTTGATATAAATAAAATTAATTCAAAAATTTAAAAAGAATTTTAATTTATTTAAATTGGAATTTATTTAAAGTATAATAATTAAAATAAGTAAACAATATTTATATCAAATAAAATTAAAAAATAATGAAATAAATATAAATGTTCTTCCATTGTGTGTTGATGTTCCTAATAAAGTTTTAAATTCTTTGTGAAGAATTATATAAATATTATTTCAAATAATTTGAAATCGTGATGGTATAAATCAATAGAATATCAATGGAATAATAAATAATCCAATAAAAGTTCTTATTCAATTTAATGATAAATTAAAAATTCTAGATCTAGGGTCAAACAGAAAATAAATTAGTTATCATTTTCAATTTATTGAATTTAATGGTTTAATTTTAAAAGTTAAAGATTTAGGGGTAGAAGGTAAAATTAAGAAATAGTTAATTATATTTATTAATACTAATATAATAGAAAAAATAATAAATAAACTTAATCATCCAATTGGACTTATTTGTGGAATTAAAAAATATTATATATTTTAATAATTTCAGTTTGACATACTAATGTTATTTTATTTAACTATTTTTTTAAAAGATAGTTAAATCATTAGAAGTAAGTGCTTATTTACTATATAATGGTTTAAGAGACCAGTACTTGCATCTTGCATCAGTCATCTAATGAAGAATTTATATTTGTATAAATTCATTTAATAAAATAATTTACTGGAATACTTTCAATCACGATAGGTATAAAACTATGATTTGCACCACAAATTTCTGAACATTGCCCAAAAAATAAGCCTGGACGATTAATAAAGAAATTAGTTTGATTTAGTCGTCCAGGTGTTCCATCAATTTTTACACCTAAAGCGGGAACAGTTCAAGAATGAATTACATCTGCTGCTGTTACTAAAATTCGGATTTGACAATTTATCGGTAAAATTACTCGGTTATCTACATCTAATAGTCGAAATATTATTTTTGATAATTCATTTGTTGGGATTATGTATGAATCAAATTCTGTATTTAATAAATCTGAGTATTCATAACTTCAGTATCATTGATGGCCAATTGAATAAAATTAGTTGTTCTATTAATGGAGATGCACTATTTTGTAAATTAAAATTTGATCATGTTGACATTTTTCTAATAAAAATAAAGTATTTTATATATAGAGCTAAAATCTATTGCACTAATCTGCCATATTAGAAATTAGTTAATATAGGTAATTCATTATATCTATGTTCAGCTGGAGGAATATTTTGGTATCATTCAATAGAAGAATTTAATTGAATTGGATAAATTACTTGACGTTGAGAAGTTATTATTTCTCAAATAATAAAAATAAAATAAAAAATTCCAAGTATTGAAATTGAAGAACCAATTGTTGAAATTACATTTCATGTTGTGTAAGCATTAGTATAATCAGAATATCGACGAGGTATTCCTGCAAGACCTAGAAAATGTTGGGGAAAAATGTTAAATTGTATTTAAAAATTTATTATTTAATATTAGTCCAGTAAATACTGGATATCAATGAATAAATCCTGCTATAATTGCAAATACAGCTCCTATAGATAAAACATAATGAAAATGAGGTTCTTTCCTAAAGAACCGAAAGTTTCCTTTTTTCCACATTCTTGTCTAATTACATGAGAAATTATTCCAAAACCAGGAAGAATTAAAATATAAACTTCTGGATGTCCAAAAAATCAAAATAAATGTTGGTATAAAATAGGGTCTCCTCCTCCTGCAGTATCAAAAAACGATGTATTTACATTTCGGTCAGTTAATAGTATTGTAATACCTCCTGCTAATACTGATATGAATTTATTCATTTTAAATTATTAAATATTTATCAATTTGTAGAATTATATGTTTATGTTTATTATTAATTTCATTTATTTTTTTTTTCGTTTAGAATAATTTTTCTCAATTTTGAAATAGTTTATTTTATTGAATGGGAAGTTGTTTCATTAAATAGATCAATAATTGTCATAACTTTTTTCTTTGATTGAATAACTTTTTTATTTATATCATTTGTATTATTTATTTATTCTTTAGTTATTTTTTATAGAAAAGAATATATAATAGGAGATATAAATATAAATCGTTTTATTATATTAGTAGTTATATTTATTTTATCAATAATGTTATTAATTATTAGCCCTAATTTAATTAGTATTTTATTAGGGTGAGATGGATTAGGGTTAGTTTCTTACTGTTTAGTAATTTATTATAATAATGTAAAGTTTTATAATGCAGGAATGTTAACTGTTTTATCTAATCGAATTGGAGATGTAGCTTTATTATTAGCTATTGCTTGGATATTAAATTATGGGAGTTGAAATTTTATTTTTTATTTAGTTTAGTTTTTAGTTTAGCTTTAGTTCATTCTTCAAAATTAGTAACAGCTGGGGTTTATTTATTAAATCGTTTTAATATTTTGTTAGAAAATACTGTATTAAGACAATTTTTATTGTTAATGTCAGGATTAATAATATTTATAGCTGGTTTAGGTGCTATTTTGAATTTGATTTAAAAAAAAATTATTTATCTTACATTAAGACAATTAGGGTTAATAATAAGAATTTTGTCAATAGGTTTTTATAAATTAGCATTTTTTCATTTGTTAACACATGCTTTATTTAAAGCTTTATTATTTATATGTGCTGGATCAATTATTCATAATATAAATAATTCTCAGGATATTCGATTCGGGTTAAGAATAAGTATGCCATTAACATCTTCTTGTTTTAATGTTGCTAATTTAACTTTATGCGGAATGCCTTTTTTAGCTGGATTTTATTCTAAAGATTTGATTTTAGAGACAACAGTAAGTTTAAATTTTTTAAACTTATTTTCATATTTTCTTTTCTTTTTTTCTACTGGTTTAACAGTATGTTATTCTTTTCGATTAGTATATTATTCAATAACTGGGGATTTCAATTGTAGATCTATAAATGTTTTAAATGACGAAGGTTGAATTATATTGAAGGGAATAATTGGTTTATTAATAATGAGAATTGTTAGTGGAAGAATATTGAATTGATTAATTTTCCCAACACCAATTATAATTAGTTTACCTAATTTCTTAAAATATATAACATTATTTGTTTGTATTGTAGGAGGATTAATTGGTTATTTAATTTCTAATGTTTCATTTTATTTTATCAATAAATCTTTTAATAATTATATGATTTCTGTATTTATAGGTTCAATATGGTTTATACCATATTTATCTACTTATGGGATAATAAATTATCCTTTAATTTTAGGAATAAAATTTAATAAATTATTTGATCAAGGATGGTTGGAGTTTTATGGAAGACAAAATTTATTTATAAATTTAAAATAAAATAATAAATAATTTATTACAGAATAATAATTTAAAAATATATTTATTATCTTTCATTTTATGAATTTTTATATTAGTTGTTATCATTATATTAAATTAAATTTAAATAGCTTATAGTATAACATTGAAGCTGTTAGGGAGATAAATTTATCTTTAAATAATTAAAAAATTTAAAAATTTTCAAAAATTTCTATAATTTTAAAGAAATTTTAAATTTTTATATAAATTGGGATTATCATCATCAAATAAAATTAATTCAACAATTTTTAATGATATATATTTATTTAATTTGATATAAATAAAATTAATTTAAAAAGAATTTTTATTTATTTAAATTGGAATTTATTTAAAGTATAATTTAAAATAAGTAAACAATATTTATATCAAATAAAATTAATTCAAAAATTAAAAAATAATTTTTATTTATTTATAAAAATATAAAATTTTATTTTTACAATGAAAATGTAAAGTTTTTATTAAACTATATAAATGGAGTTAAACCATTAGAATAAAAAGTTAGCAGCTTTTTTTTAGCCTCATATTTCCTTAATTGGAATTTAAATTCAATTATATCATTAACAGTGATAGGCCTCATATTTGGCTTCAATTAAAGAATAAGGGTAAATTTACCTAAAATTAGGTCGAAACTAATTGTGATTTATCATTTTATATTCTATATAAGGTAGATTGATATTCAATACTTTTTGATTGCAATTCAAATGTTATAATTAACTACAACCCTAAATTAGTTAGATCAATTTAATATTCCTTGATTTCATTCATGATATAAACCAATAAGTAAAATAATAATGAAAATAATCGAAGTGAATTATCAAATTATTATGTTTGAATAATTTATAATTAAAATAATAGGTAAAATTAGGGCAATTTCTACATCAAAAATTAGAAAAATAATAGTAATTACAAAAAATCGTAAAGAAAAAGGTAAACGAGATGAAGATTTAGGGTCAAATCCGCATTCAAATGGAGAATTTTTTTCTCGATATATAAGAGATTTTTTTGATAAAATTGAAGCAATCAATATAGTTAATAAAGAAATTATTAAAATAATTATTGAAATTAAAAATAATAATAAAATTATTTATACTATTATTTAATAGACTAAATGATTGGAAGTCATATATACTTAGTTATATTATATAAATAATACATTATCCTCCTCATCAATAAATTGAAATATATAAAAATAATCATACAATATCAACAAAATGTCAATATCATGCTGCTGCTTCAAATCCAAAGTGATGATTTTTTGAAAAATGATTATTTAAATGACGAATTAAACAAATTAATAAAAATGTAGTTCCAATCAGGACATGAATTCCATGGAATCCAGTTGCTAAAAAAAATGTTGATCCAAATACAGAATCAGCAATTGTAAAAGGGGCTTCAATATATTCATAGGCTTGAAGGAAAGAAAAATAAATCCCCAATAAAACAGTAAAGAATAATCCTTGAGTAGTTTGTGAAAAATTATTTTCTATTAAACTATGATGAGCTCAAGTTACAGTTACACCTGTGCCAATAAAATCGATGTATTTAATAATGGGATATGAAATGGATTGAAAGATATAATTCCTAGTGGTGGTCAGGATGCCCCTAATTCAATATTAGGGGATAATCTTATATGAAAAAAAGCTCAGAAAAATGAAACAAAAAATAAAATTTCTGAAATAATAAATAAAATTATTCCTCATATATCCTACATCTCGTCATCATTGATATGCAGTTAAAATAGTAATTAAGTTTCCTAATAAAAATAGTGAATTATCATATTGATGAAATCATTTTACTATTCCTGACACTGTTGTTATAGCTCCAATTGCATCAGTTAATGGTCAAGGTCTATAATCTACTAAATGGAATGGGTGATTAGAATGTGTTGACATTTAAGATAACTTCATAAAGGTAATGATAGAGATAATGTTAATGTTAAATGTCATGTTCTTGTAAAAATGTAAGGGAATAAGCCTATAAAGTTATTGAACACAATTAATGAAAATAATGAAATAAATATAAATGTTCTTCCATTGTGTGTTGATGTTCCTAATAAAGTTTTAAATTCTTTGTGAAGAATTATATAAATATTATTTCAAATAATTTGAAATCGTGATGGTATAAATCAATAGAATATCAATGGAATAATAAATAATCCAATAAAAGTTCTTATTCAATTTAATGATAAATTAAAAATTCTAGATCTAGGGTCAAACAGAAAATAAATTAGTTATCATTTTCAATTTATTGAATTTAATAGTTTAATTTTAAAAGTTAAAGATTTAGGGGTAGAAGGTAAAATTAAGATATAGTTAATTATATTTATTAATACTAATATAATAGAAAAAATAATAAATAAACTTAATCATCCAATTGGACTTATTTGTGGAATTAAAAAATATTATATATTTTAATAATTTCAGTTTGACATACTAATGTTATTTTATTTAACTAATTTTTTAAAAGATAGTTAAATCATTAGAAGTAAGTGCTTATTTACTATATAATGGTTTAAGAGACCAGTACTTGCATCTTGCATCAGTCATCTAATGAAGAATTTATATTTGTATAAATTCATTTAATAAAATAATACTTTCTTTCAATCACGATAGGTATAAAACTATGATTTGCACCACAAATTTCTGAACATTGCCCAAAAAATAAGCCTGGACGATTAATAAAGAAATTAGTTTGATTTAGTCGTCCAGGTGTTCCATCAATTTTTACACCTAAAGCGGGAACAGTTCAAGAATGAATTACATCTGCTGCTGTTACTAAAATTCGGATTTGACAATTTATCGGTAAAATTACTCGGTTATCTACATCTAATAGTCGAAATATTATTTTTGATAATTCATTTGTTGGGATTATGTATGAATCAAATTCTGTATTTAATAAATCTGAGTATTCATAACTTCAGTATCATTGATGGCCAATTGAATAAAATTAGTTGTTCTATTAATGGAGATGCACTATTTTGTAAATTAAAATTTGATCATGTTGACATTTTTCTAATAAAAATAAAGTATTTTATATATAGAGCTTAAATCTATTGCACTAATCTGCCATATTAGAAATTAGTTAATATAGGTAATTCATTATAACTATGTTCAGCTGGAGGAATATTTTGGTATCATTCAATAGAAGAATTTAATTGAATTGGATAAATTACTTGACGTTGAGAAGTTATTCTTTCTCAAATAATAAAAATAAAATAAAAAATGAGTATTGAAATTGAAGAACCAATTGTTGAAATTACATTTCATGTTGTGTAAGCATTAGTATAATCAGAATATCGACGAGGTATTCCTGCAAGACCTAGAAAATGTTGGTGAAAAAATGTTAAATTTACTCCAATAAATATAATAATAAATTGTGTATTTAAAAATGTATTATTTAATATTAGTCCAGTAAATACTGGAAATCAATGAATAAATCCTGCTATAATTGCAAATACAGCTCCTATAGATAAAACATAATGAAAATGAACAACCACATAGTAAGTATCATGAGGAATAATATCAACTGATGAATTTGCTAATACCCCCAACAGTAAATAAAAAAACGAATCCTAAAGATCATAAAAGTGCTGGGGAGTAATTTAATTGAGTTTCATGTAATGTGGCTAATCAACTAAAAATTTTAATTCCTGTAGGAACAGCAATAATTATTGTTGCTGAAGTAAAATAAGCTCGTGTGTCTACATCTATACCTACAGTAAATATATGATGAGCTCATACAATAAAACCTAATAAACCGATCGCATAATAAATTAGCATAAATTATTCCTAAAGAACCGAAAGTTTCCTTTTTTCCACATTCTTGTCTAATTACATGAGAAATTATTCCAAAACCAGGAAGAATTAAAATATAAACTTCTGGATGTCCAAAAAATCAAAATAAATGTTGGTATAAAATAGGGTCTCCTCCTCCTGCAGTATCAAAAAACGATGTATTTACATTTCGGTCAGTTAATAGTATTGTAATAGCTCCTGCTAATACTGATATGAATTTATTCATTTTAAATTATTAAATATATATCAATTTGTAGAATTATATGTTTATGTTTATTATTAATTTCATTTATTTTTTTTTCGTTTAGAATAATTTTTCTCAATTTTGAAATAGTTTATTTTATTGAATGGGAAGTTGTTTCATTAAATAGATCAATAATTGTCATAACTTTTTTCTTTGATTGAATAACTTTTTTATTTATATCATTTGTATTATTTATTTATTCTTTAGTTATTTTTTATAGAAAAGAATATATAATAGAAGATATAA
The DNA here is from genome assembly GCA_947095585.1 of Nephrocerus scutellatus. Classification (NCBI taxonomy): domain Eukaryota; kingdom Metazoa; phylum Arthropoda; class Insecta; order Diptera; family Pipunculidae; genus Nephrocerus; species Nephrocerus scutellatus. Next base: position 57,182,846 of record OX352764.1, read on the forward strand.
ATATAAATCGTTTTATTATATTAGTAGTTATATTTATTTTATCAATAATGTTATTAATTATTAGCCCTAATTTAATTAGTATTTTATTAGGGTGAGATGGATTAGGGTTAGTTTCTTACTGTTTAGTAATTTATTATAATAATGTAAAGTTTTATAATGCAGGAATGTTAACTGTTTTATCTAATCGAATTGGAGATGTAGCTTTATTATTAGCTATTGCTTGGATATTAAATTATGGGAGTTGAAATTTTATTTTTTATTTAGATATAATAAAAAATAATAAAGAAATAATGATTATTGGTAGTTTAATTATATTAGCGGCAATAACAAAAAGAGCTCAAATTCCTTTTTCCTCATGGTTGCCTGCAGCAATAGCTGCTCCTACTCCTGTTTCGGCTTTAGTTCATTCTTCAAAATTAGTAACAGCTGGGGTTTATTTATTAAATCGTTTTAATATTTTGTTAGAAAATACTGTATTAAGACAACTTTTATTGTTAATGTCAGGATTAACAATATTTATAGCTGGTTTAGGTGCTATTTTGAATTTGATTTAAAAAAAATTATTTATCTTACATTAAGACAATTAGGGTTAATAATAAGAATTTTGTCAATAGGTTTTTATAAATTAGCATTTTTTCATTTGTTAACACATGCTTTATTTAAAGCTTTATTATTTATATGTGCTGGATCAATTATTCATAATATAAATAATTCTCAGGATATTCGATTCGGGTTAAGAATAAGTATGCCATTAACATCTTCTTGTTTTAATGTTGCTAATTTAACTTTATGCGGAATGCCTTTTTTAGCTGGATTTTATTCTAAAGATTTGATTTTAGAGACAACAGTAAGTTTAAATTTTTTAAACTTATTTTCATATTTTCTTTTCTTTTTTTCTACTGGTTTAACAGTATGTTATTCTTTTCGATTAGTATATTATTCAATAACTGGGGATTTCAATTGTAGATCTATAAATGTTTTAAATGACGAAGGTTGAATTATATTGAAGGGAATAATTGGTTTATTAATAATGAGAATTGTTAGTGGAAGAATATTGAATTGATTAATTTTCCCAACACCAATTATAATTAGTTTACCTAATTTCTTAAAATATATAACATTATTTGTTTGTATTGTAGGAGGATTAATTGGTTATTTAATTTTAATGTTTCATTTTATTTTATCAATAAATCTTTTAATAATTATATGATTTCTGTATTTATAGGTTCAATATGGTTTATACCATATTTATCTACTTATGGGATAATACATTATCCTTTAATTTTAGGAATAAAATTTAATAAATTATTTGATCAAGGATGGTTGGAGTTTTATGGAAGACAAAATTTATTTATAAATTTAAAATAAAATAATAAATAATAAATAATTTATTACAGAATAATAATTTAAAAATATATTTATTATCTTTCATTTTATGAATTTTTATATTAGTTGTTATCATTATATTAAATTAAATTTAAATAGCTTATAGTATAACATTGTATCTTATTGTATTGTATCATTATATTAAATTAAATTTAAATAGCTTATAGTATAACATTGAAGCTGTTAGGGAGATAAATTTATCTTTAAATAATTAAAAAATTTAAAAATTTTCAAAAATTTCTATAATTTTAAAGAAATTTTAAATTTTTATATAAATTGGGATTATCATCATCAAATAAAATTAATTCAACAATTTTTAATGATATATATTTATTTAATTTGATATAAATAAAATTAATTCAAAAATTTAAAAAGAATTTTTATTTATTTAAATTGGAATTTATTTAAAGTATAATAATTAAAATAAGTAAACAATATTTATATCAAATAAAATTAATTCAAAAATTAAAAAATAATTTTTATTTATTTATAAAAATATAAAATTTTATTTTTACAATGAAAATGTAAAGTTTTTATTAAACTATATAAATGGAAATTAGAATAAAAAGTTAGCAGCTTTTTTTTTAGCCTCATATTTCCTTAATTGGAATTTAAATTCAATTATATCATTAACAGTGATAGGCCTCATATTTGGCTTCAATTAAAGAATAAGGGTAAATTTACCTAAAATTAGGTCGAAACTAATTGTGATTTATCATTTTATATTCTATATAAGGTAGATTGATATTCAATACTTTTTGATTGCAATTCAAATGTTATAATTAACTACAACCCTAAATTAGTTAGATCAATTTAATATTCCTTGATTTCATTCATGATATAAACCAATAAGTAAAATAATAATGAAAATAATCGAAGTGAATTATCAAATTATTATGTTTGAATAATTTATAATTAAAATAATAGGTAAAATTAGGGCAATTTCTACATCAAAAATTAGAAAAATAATAGTAATTAGAAAAAATCGTAAAGAAAAAGGTAAACGAGATGAAGATTTAGGGTCAAATCCGCATTCAAATGGAGAATTTTTTACTCGATATATAAGAGATTTTTTTGATAAAATTGAAGCAATCAATATAGTTAATAAAGAAATTATTAAAATAATTATTGAAATTAAAAATAATAATAAAATTATTTATACTATTATTTAATAGACTAAATGATTGGAAGTCATATATACTTAGTTATATTATATAAATAATACATTATCCTCCTCATCAATAAATGAAATATATAAAAATAATCATACAATATCAACAAAATGTCAATATCATGCTGCTGCTTCAAATCCAAAGTGATGATTTTTTGAAAAATGATAATTTAAATGACGAATTAAACAAATTAATAAAAATGTAGTTCCAATCAGGATATGAATTCCATGGAATCCAGTTGCTAAAAAAAATGTTGATCCAAATACAGTATCAGCAATTGTAAAAGGGGCTTCAATATATTCATAGGCTTGAAGGAAAGAAAAATAAATCCCCAGTAAAACAGTAAAGAATAATCCTTGAGTAGTTTGTGAAAAATTATTTTCTATTAAACTATGATGAGCTCAAGTTACAGTTACACCTGATGCCAATAAAATCGATGTATTTAATAATGGGATATGAAATGGATTGAAAGATATAATTCCTAGTGGTGGTCAGGATGCCCCTAATTCAATATTAGGGGATAATCTTTTATGAAAAAAAGCTCAGAAAAATGAAACAAAAAATAAAATTTCTGAAATAATAAATAAAATTATTCCTCATATATCCTACATCTCGTCATCATTGATATGCAGTTAAAATAGTAATTAAGTTTCCTAATAAAAATAGTGAATTATCATATTGATGAAATCATTTTACTATTCCTGACACTGTTGTTATAGCTCCAATTGCATCAGTTAATGGTCAAGGTCTATAATCTACTAAATGGAATGGGTGATTAGAATGTGTTGACATTTTAGATAATTTCATAAAGGTAATGATAGAGATAATGTTAATGTTAAATGTCATGTTCTTGTAAAAATGTAAGGGAATAAGCCTATAAAGTTATTGAACACAATTAATGAAAATAATGAAATAAATATAAATGTTCTTCCATTGTGTGTTGATGTTCCTAATAAAGTTTTAAATTCTTTGTGAAGAATTATATAAATATTATTTCAAATAATTTGAAATCGTGATGGTATAAATCAATAGAATATCAATGGAATAATAAATAATCCAATAAAAGTTCTTATTCAATTTAATGATAAATTAAAAATTCTAGATCTAGACAGACAGAACAGAAAATAAATTAGTTATCATTTTCAATTTATTGAATTTAATGGTTTAATTTTAAAAGTTAAAGATTTAGGGGTAGAAGGTAAAATTAAGAAATAGTTAATTATATTTATTAATACTAATATAATAGAAAAAATAATAAATAAACTTAATCATCCAATTGGACTTATTTGTGGAATTAAAAAATATTATATATTTTAATAATTTCAGTTTGACATACTAATGTTATTTTATTTAACTAATTTTTTAAAAGATAGTTAAATCATTAGAAGTAAGTGCTTATTTACTATATAATGGTTTAAGAGTCCAGTACTTGCATCTTGCATCAGTCATCTAATGAAGAATTTATATTTGTATAAATTCATTTAATAAAATAATTTACTGGAATACTTTCAATCACGATAGGTATAAAACTATGATTTGCACCACAAATTTCTGAACATTGCCCAAAAAATAAGCCTGGACGATTAATAAAGAAATTAGTTTGATTTAGTCGTCCAGGTGTTCCATCAATTTTTACACCTAAAACGGGAACAGTTCAAGAATGAATTACATCTGCTGCTGTTACTAAAATTCGGATTTGACAATTTATCGGTAAAATTACTCGGTTATCTACATCTAATAGTCGAAATATTATTTTTTAAAATTCATTTGTTGGGATTATGTATGAATCAAATTCTGTATTTAATAAATCTGAGTATTCATAACTTCAGTATAATTGATGGCCAATTGAATAAAATTAGTTGTTCTATTAATGGAGATGCACTATTTTGTAAATTAAAATTTGATCATGTTGACATTTTTCTAATAAAAATAAAGTATTTTATATATAGAGCTTAAATCTATTGCACTAATCTGCCATATTAGAAATTAGTTAATATAGGTAATTCATTATATCTATGTTCAGCTGGAGGAATATTTTGGTATCATTCAATAGAAGAATTTAATTGAATTGGATAAATTACTTGACGTTGAGAAGTTATTCTTTCTCAAATAATAAAAATAAAATAAAAAATTCCAAGTATTGAAACTGAAGAACCAATTGTTGAAATTACATTTCATGTTGTGTAAGCATTAGTATAATCAGAATATCGACGAGGTATTCCTGCAAGACCTAGAAAATGTTGGGGAAAAAATGTTAAATTTACTCCAATAAATATAATAATAAATTGTGTATTTAAAAATGTATTATTTAATATTAGTCCAGTAAATACTGGATATCAATGAATAAATCCTGCTATAATTGCAAATACAGCTCCTATAGATAAAACATAATGAAAATGAACAACCACATAGTAAGTATCATGAAGAATAATATCAACTGATGAATTTGCTAATACCCCCAACAGTAAATAAAAAAACGAATCCCAAAGATCATAAAAGTGCTGGGGAGTAATTTAATTGAGTTTCATGTAATGTGGCTAATCAACTAAAAATTTTAATTCCTGTAGGAACAGCAATAATTATTGTTGCTGAAGTAAAATAAGCTCGTGTGTCTACATCTATACCTACAGTAAATATATGATGAGCTCATACAATAAAACCTAATAAACCGATCGCATAATAAATTAGCATAAATTATTCCTAAAGAACCGAAAGTTTCCTTTTTTCCACATTCTTGTCTAATTACATGAGAAATTATTCCAAAACCAGGAAGAATTAAAATATAAACTTCTGGATGTCCAAAAAATCAAAATAAATGTTGGTATAAAATAGGGTCTCCTCCTCCTGCAGTATCAAATAACGATGTATTTACATTTCGGTCAGTTAATAGTATTGTAATAGCTCCTGCTAATACTGATATGAATTTATTCATTTTAAATTATTAAATATATATCAATTTGTAGAATTATATGTTTATGTTTATTATTAATTTCATTTATTTTTTTTTCGTTTAGAATAATTTTTCTCAATTTTGAAATAGTTTATTTTATTGAATGGGAAGTTGTTTCATTAAATAGATCAATAATTGTCATAACTTTTTTCTTTGATTGAATAACTTTTTTATTTATATCATTTGTATTATTTATTTCTTCTTTAGTTATTTTTTATAGAAAAGAATATATAATAGGAGATATAAATATAAATCGTTTTATTATATTAGTAGTTATATTGATTTTATCAATAATGTTATTAATTATTAGCCCTAATTTAATTAGTATTTTATTAGGGTGAGATGGATTAGGGTTAGTTTCTTACTGTTTAGTAATTTATTATAATAATGTAAAGTCTTATAATGCAGGAATGTTAACTGTTTTATCTAATCGAATTGGAGATGTAGCTTTATTATTAGCTATTGCTTGGATATTAAATTATGGGAGTTGAAATTTTATTTTTTATTTAGATATAATAAAAAATAATAAAGAAATAATGATTATTGGTAGTTTAATTATATTAGCGGCAATAACAAAAAGAGCTCAAATTCCTTTTTCCTCATGGTTGCCTGCAGCAATAGCTGCTCCTACTCCTGTTTCGGCTTTAGTTCATTCTTCAACATTAGTAACAGCTGGGGTTTATTTATTAATTCGTTTTAATATTTTGTTAGAAAATACTGTATTAGGACAATTTTTATTGTTAATGTCAGGATTAACATTATTTATAACTGGTTTAGGTGCTATTTTGAATTTGATTTAAAAAAAAATTATTGCTTTATGTACATTAAGGCAATTAGGGTTAATAATAAGAATTTTGTCAATAGGTTTTTATAAATTAGCATTTTTTCATTTGTTAACACATGCTTTATTTAAAGCTTTATTATTTATATGTGCTGGATCAATTATTCATAATATAAATAATTCTCAGGATATTCGATTCGGGTTAAGAATAAGTATGCCATTAACATCTTCTTGTTTTAATGTTGCTAATTTAACTTTATGCGGAATGCCTTTTTTAGCTGGATTTTATTCTAAAGATTTGATTTTAGAGACAACAGTAAGTTTAAATTTTTTAAACTTATTTTCATATTTTCTTTTCTTTTTTTCTACTGGTTTAACAGTATGTTATTCTTTTCGATTAGTATATTATTCAATAACTGGGGATTTCAATTGTAGATCTATAAATGTTTTAAATGACGAAGGTTGAATTATATTGAAGGGAATAATTGGTTTATTAATAATGAGAATTGTTAGTGGAAGAATATTGAATTGATTAATTTTCCCAACACCAATTATAATTAGTTTACCTAATTTCTTAAAATATATAACATTATTTGTTTGTATTGTAGGAGGATTAATTGGTTATTTAATTTTAATGTTTCATTTTATTTTATCAATAAATCTTTTAATAATTATATGATTTCTGTATTTATAGGTTCAATATGGTTTATACCATATTTATCTACTTATGGGATAATAAATTATCCTTTAATTTTAGGAATAAAATTTAATAAATTATTTGATCAAGGATGGTTGGAGTTTTATGGAAAACAAAATTTATTTATAAATTTAATAAACATTTCAAAAATAAATAATTTATTACAGAATAATAATTTAACAATATATATATTATCTTTCATTTTATGAATTTTTATATTAGTTGTTATCATTATATTAAATTAAATTTAAATAGCTTATAGTATAACATTGAAGCTGTTAGGGAGATAAATTTATCTTTAAATAATTAAAAAATTTAAAAATTTTCAAAAATTTCTATAATTTTAAAGAAATTTTAAATTTTTATATAAATTGGGATTATCATCATCAAATAAAATTAATTCAACAATTTTTAATGATATATATTTATTTAATTTGATATAAATAAAATTAATTCAAAAATTTAAAAAGAATTTTTATTTATTTAAATTGGAATTTATTTAAAGTATAATAATTAAAATAAGTAAACAATATTTATATCAAATAAAATTAATTCAAAAATTAAAAAATAATTTTTATTTATTTATAAAAATATAAAATTTTATTTTTACAATGAAAATGTAAAGTTTTTATTAAACTATATAAATGGAGTTAAACCATTAGAATAAAAAGTTAGCAGCTTTTTTTTAGCCTCATATTTCCTTAATTGGAATTTAAATTCAATTATATCATTAACAGTGATAGGCCTCATATTTGGCTTCAATTAAAGAATAAGGGTAAATTTACCTAAAATTAGGTCGAAACTAATTGTGATTTATCATTTTATATTCTATATAAGGTAGATTGATATTCAATACTTTTTGATTGCAATTCAAATGTTATAATTAACTACAACCCTAAATTAGTTAGATCAATTTAATATTCCTTGATTTCATTCATGATATAAACCAATAAGTAAAATAATAATGAAAATAATCGAAGTGAATGATCAAATTATTATGTTTGAATAATTTATAATTAAAATAATAGGTAAAATTAGGGCATCAAAAATTAGAAAAATAATAGTAATTACAAAAAATCGTAAAGAAAAAGGTAAACGAGATGAAGATTTAGGGTCAAATAACGATGTATTTACATTTCGGTCAGTTAATAGTATTGTAATAGCTCCTGCTAATACTGATATGAATTTATTCATTTTAAATTATTAAATATATATCAATTTGTAGAATTATATGTTTATGTTTATTATTAATTTCATTTATTTTTTTTTCGTTTAGAATAATTTTTCTCAATTTTGAAATAGTTTATTTTATTGAATGGGAAGTTGTTTCATTAAAAAGATCAATAATTGTCATAACTTTTTTCTTTGATTGAATAACTTTTTTATTTATATCATTTGTATTATTTATTTCTTCTTTAGTTATTTTTTATAGAAAAGAATATATAATAGGAGATATAAATATAAATCGTTTTATTATATTAGTAGTTATATTTATTTTATAAATAATGTTATTAATTATTAGCCCTAATTTAATTAGTATTTTATTAGGGTGAGATGGATTAGGGTTAGTTTCTTACTGTTTAGTAATTTATTATAATAATGTAAAGACTTATAATGCAGGAATGTTAACTGTTTTATCTAATCGAATTGGAGATGTAGCTTTATTATTAGCTATTGCTTGGATATTAAATTATGGGAGTTGAAATTTTATTTTTTATTTAGATATAATAAAAAATAATAAAGAAATAATGATTATTGGTAGTTTAATTATATTAGCGGCAATAACAAAAAGAGCTCAAATTGCTTTTTCCTCATGGTTGCCTGCAGCAATAGCTGCTCCTACTCCTGTTTCGGCTTTAGTTCATTCTTCAACATTAGTAACAGCTGTGGTTTATTTATTAAATCGTTTTAATATTTTGTTGGAAAATACTGTATTAAGACAATTTTTATTGTTAATGTCAGGATTAACAATATTTATAGCTGGTTTAGGTGCTATTTTGAATTTGATTTAAAAAAAAATTATTTATCTTACATTAAGACAATTAGGGTTAATAATAAGAATTTTGTCAATAGGTTTTTATAAATTAGCATTTTTTCATTTGTTAACACATGCTTTATTTAAAGCTTTATTATTTATTTGTGCTGGATCAATTATTCATAATATAAATAATTCTCAGGATATTCGATTCGGGTTAAGAATAAGTATGCCATTAACATCTTCTTGTTTTAATGTTGCTAATTTAACTTTATGCGGAATGCCTTTTTTAGCTGGATTTTATTCTAAAGATTTGATTTTAGAGACAACAGTAAGTTTAAATTTTTTAAACTTATTTTCATATTTTCTTTTATTTTTTTCTACTGGTTTAAGAGTATGTTATTCTTTTCGATTAGTATATTATTCAATAACTGGGGATTTCAATTGTAGATCTATAAATGTTTTAAATGACGAAGGTTGAATTATATTGAAGGGAATAATTGGTTTATTAATAATGAGAATTGTTAGTGGAAGAATATTGAATTGATTAATTTTCCCAACACCAATTATAATTAGTTTACCTAATTTCTTAAAATATATAACATTATTTGTTTGTATTGTAGGAGGATTAATTGGTTATTTAATTTCTAATGTTTCATTTTATTTTATCAATAAATCTTTTAATAATTATATGATTTCTGTATTTATAGGTTAATATGGTTTATACCATATTTATCTACTTATGGGATAATAAATTATCCTTTAATTTTAGGAATAAAATTTAATAAATTATTTGATCAAGGATGGTTGGAGTTTTATGGAAAACAAAATTTATTTATAAATTTAATAAACATTTCAAAAATAAATAATTTATTACAGAATAATAATTAAAAAATATATTTATTAACTTTCATTTTATGAATTTTTATATTAGTTGTTATCATTATATTAAATTAAATTTAAATAGCTTATAGTATAACATTGAAGCTGTTAGGGAGATAAATTTATCTTTAAATAATTAAAAAATTTAAAAATTTTCAAAAATTTCTATAATTTTAAAGAAATTTTAAATTTTTATATAAATTGGGATTATCATCATCAACTAAAATTAATTCAACAATTTTTAATGATATATATTTATTTAATTTGATATAAATAAAATTAATTCAAAAATTTAAAAAGAATTTTTATTTATTTAAATTGGAATTTATTTAAAGTATAATAATTAAAATAAGTAAACAATATTTATATCAAATAAAATTAATTCAAAAATAAAAAAATAATTTTTATTTATTTATAAAAATATAAAATTTTATTTTTACAATGAAAATGTAAAGTTTTTATTAAACTATATAAATGGAGTTAAACCATTAGAATAAAAAGTTAGCAGCTTTTTTTTAGCCTCATATTTCCTTAATTGGAATTTAAATTCAATTATATCATTAACAGTGATAGGCCTCATATTTGGCTTCAATTAAAGAATAAGGGTAAATTTACCTAAAATTAGGTCGAAACTAATTGTGATTTATCATTTTATATTCTATATAAGGTAGATTGATATTCAATACTTTTTGATTGCAATTCAAATGTTATAATTAACTACAACCCTAAATTAGTTAGATCAATTTAATATTCCTTGATTTCATTCATGATATAAACCAATAAGTAAAATAATAATGAAAATAATCGAAGTGAATGATCAAATTATTATGTTTGAATAATTTATAATTAAAATAATAGGTAAAATTAGGGCATCAAAAATTAGAAAATAATAGTAATTACAAAAAATCGTAAAGAAAAAGGTAAACGAGATGAAGATTTAGGGTCAAATCTGCATTCAAATGGACAATTTTTTTCTCGATATATAAGAGTTTTTTTTGATAAAATTGAAGCAATCAATATAGTTAATAAAGAAATTATTAAAATAATTATTGAAATTAAAAATAATAATAAAATTATTTATACTATTATTTAATAGACTAAATGATTGGAAGTCATATATACTTAGTTATATTATATAAATAATACATTATCCTCCTCATCAATAAATTGAAATATATAAAAATAATCATACAATATCAACAAAATGTCAATATCATGCTGCTGCTTCAAATCCAAAGTGATGATTTTTTGAAAAATGATTATTTAAATGACGAATTAAACAAATTAATAAAAATGTAGTTCCAATCAGGACATGAATTCCATGGAATCCAGTTGCTAAAAAAAATGTTGATCCAAATACAGAATCAGCAATTTTAAAAGGGGCTTCAATATATTCATAGGCTTGAAGGAAAGAAAAATAAATCCCCAATAAAACAGTAAAGAATAATCCTTGAGTAGTTTGTGAAAAATTATTTTCTATTAAACTATGATGAGCTCAAGTTACAGTTACACCTGATGCCAATAAAATCGATGTATTTAATAATGGGATATGAAATGGATTGAAAGATATAATTCCTAGTGGTGGTCAGGATGCCCCTAATTCAATATTAGGGGATAATCTTATATGAAAAAAAGCTCAGAAAAATTAAACAAAAAATAAAATTTCTGAAATAATAAATAAAATTATTCCTCATATATCCTACATCTCGTCATCATTGATATGCAGTTAAAATAGTAATTAAGTTTCCTAATAAAAATAGTGAATTATCATATTGATGAAATCATTTTACTATTCCTGACACTGTTGTTATAGCTCCAATTGCACCAGTTAATGGTCAAGGTCTATAATCTACTAAATGGAATGGTTGATTAGAATGCGTTGACATTTTAGATAACTTCTCTAGAATATAAAGTTCTTAATACAGCAAATACGTAGGCTTGAATAATAGAAACGCTGATTCTAAAACTAAAAGTGCAATTTGTACAATTAATAAAATTAAAATTATAAAATAGGTTATTGAAGGTCCAGTATTCCCCAAAAGAGTTATTAATAAATGTCCAGCAATTATGTTAGCTGCTAAACGTACGGCTAAAGTTCCTGGACGAATTAAGTTTCTAATTGTTTCGATACATACTATAGGGTGTTTTTTTGGGAGGTTTGTTTTTCCGATAGATGTCGTTTTATTTTATGACAGTTGTTTTAACAGCTCAAAGTGGCATTTCTACTCAGTATTGTTTGGCAAATCACCGGGTGTTTTTTTAAGAGGTTGCCGATTTTGAATAAAACACATATAAAATTATGAAATGACCAAAATTTGGTAGATAATTTTTTGGCATTTAACATTTAAACACAATTTCTGGCATATGGCTACCACGACTATTTTTCACAAATGTCATTTTTTTTTTTTTTTTTTTTTTTTTTTTTTTTTTTTTTTTCATAATGATTTGCCAACCAATACTGAGTAGAAATGCCACTTTGAGCTGTCAAAACAACTGTCATAAAATAAAACGACATCTATCGGAAAAACAAACCTCCCAAAAAAACACCCGTTATAAATGGTATTAATTAGCTGGAGTACCTTGAGGTACTAAATGAGAAAATATATGTTGTGTATTATTTAATCACCCAAAGATTATTAATGATATTCATAAAGGTAATGATAGAGATAATGTTAATGTTAAATGTCATGTTCTAGGGAATAGGTAAGGGAATAAGCCTATAAAGTTATTGAACACAATTAATGAAAATAATGAAATAAATATAAATGTTCTTCCATTGTGTGTTGATGTTCCTAATAAAGTTTTAAATTCTTTGTGAAGAATTATATAAATATTATATCAAATAATTTGAAATCGTGATGGTATAAATCAATATATAGATGGAATAATAAATAATCCAATAAAAGTTCTTATTCAATTTAATGATAAATTAAAATTCTAGATCTAGGGTCAAACAGAAAATAAATTAGTTATCATTTTCAATTTATTGAATTTAATGGTTTAATTTTAAAAGTTAAAGATTTAGGGGTAGAAGGTAAAATTAAGAAATAGTTAATTATATTTATTAATACTAATATAATAGAAAAAATAATAAATAAACATAATCATCCAATTGGACTTATTTGTGGAATTAAAAAATATTATATATTTTAATAATTTCAGTTTGACATACTAATGTTATTTTATTTAACTAATTTTTTAAAAGATAGTTAAATCATTAGAAGTAAGTGCTTATTTACTATATAATGGTTTAAGAGACCAGTACTTGCTTTCAGTCATCTAATGAAAAATTTATATTTGTATAAATTCATTTAATAAAATAATTTACTGGAATACTTTCAATCACGATAGGTATAAAACTATGATTTGCACCACAAATTTCTGAACATTGCCCAAAAAATAAGCCTGACGATTAATAAAGAAATTAGTTTGATTTAGTCGTCCAGGTGTTCCATCAATTTTTACACCTAAAGCGGGAACAGTTCAAGAATGAATTACATCTGCTGCTGTTACTAAAATTCGGATTTGACAATTTATCGGTAAAATTACTCGGTTATCTACATCTAATAGTCGAAATATTCTTTTTGATAATTCATTTGTTGGGATTATGTATGAATCAAATTCTGTATTTAATAAATCTGAGTATTCATAACTTCAGTATTGGCCATCAGGCCAATTGAATAAAATTAGTTGTTCTATTAATGGAGATGCACTATTTTGTAAATTAAAATTTGATCATGTTGACATTTTTCTAATAAAAATAAAGTATTTTATATATAGAGCTTAAATCTATTGCACTAATCTGCCATATTAGAAATTAGTTAATATAGGTAATTCATTATATCTATGTTCAGCTGGAGGAATATTTTGGTATCATTCAATAGAAGAATTTAATTGAATTGGATAAATTACTTGACGTTGAGAAGTATTTCTTTCTCAAATAATAAAAATAAAATAAAAAATTCCAAGTATTGAAATTGAAGAACCAATTGTTGAAATTACATTTCATGTTGTGTAAGCATTAGTATAATCAGAATATCGACGAGGTATTCCTGCAAGACCTAGAAAATGTTGGGGAAAAAATGTTAAATTTACTCCAATAAATATAATAATAAATTGTGTATTTAAAAATTTATTATTTAATATTAGTCCAGTAAATACTGGATATCAATGAATAAATCCTGCTATAATTGCAAATACAGCTAATACCCCCAACAGTAAATAAAAAAACGAATCAACTAAAAACTGGCTAATCAACTAAAAATTTTAATTCCTGTAGGAAGAGCAATAATTATTGTTGCTGAAGTAAAATAAGCTCGTGTGTCCACATCTATACCTACAGTAAATATATGATGAGCTCATACAATAAAACCTAATAAACCGATCGCATAATAAATTAGCATAAATTATTCCTAAAGAACCGAAAGTTTCCTTTTTTCCACATTCTTGTCTAATTACATGAGAAATTATTCCAAAACCAGGAAGAATTAAAATATAAACTTCTGGATGTCCAAAAAATCTAAATAAATGTTGGTATAAAATAGGGTCTCCTCCTCCTGCAGTATCAAAAAACGATGTATTTACATTTCGGTCAGTTAATAGTATTGTAATAGCTCCTGCTAATACTGATATGAATTAATTCATTTTAAATTATTAAATATTTATCAATTTGTAGAATTATATGTATATGTTTATTATTAATTTCATTTATTTTTTTTTTCGTTTAGAATAATTTTTCTCAATTTTGAAATAGTTTATTTTATTGAATGGGAAGTTGTTTCATTAAATAGATCAATAATTGTCATAACTTTTTTCTTTGATTGAATAACTTTTTTATTTATATCATTTGTATTATTTATTTATTCTTTAGTTATTTTTTATAGAAAAGAATATATAATAGGAGATATAAATATAAATCGTTTTATTATATTAGTAGTTATATTTATTTTATCAATAATGTTATTAATTACTAGCCCTAATTTAATTAGTATTTTATTAGGGTGAGATGGATTAGGGTTAGTTTCTTACTGTTTAGTAATTTATTATAATAATGTAAAGTCTTATAATGCAGGAATGTTAACTGTTTTATCTAATCGAATTGGAGATGTAGCTTTATTATTAGCTATTGCTTGGATATTAAATTATGGGAGTTGAAATTTTATTTTTTATTTAGATATAATAAAAAATAATAAAGAAATAATGATTATTGGTAGTTTAATTATATTAGCGGCAATAACAAAAAGAGCTCAAATTCCTTTTTCCTCATGGTTGCCTGCAGCAATAGCTGCTCCTACTCCTGTTTCGGCTTTAGTTCATTCTTCAACATTAGTAACAGCTGGGGTTTATTTATTAATTCGTTTTAATATTTTGTTAGAAAATACTGTATTAGGACAATTTTTATTGTTAATGTCAGGATTAACAATATTTATAGCTGGTTTAGGTGCTATTTTGAATTTGATTTAAATTTGATGTTCCTAATAAAGTTTTAAATTCTTTGTGAAGAATTATATAAATATTATATCAAATAATTTGAAATCGTGATGGTATAAATCAATATATAGATGGAATAATAAATAATCCAATAAAAGTTCTTATTCAATTTAATGATAAATTAAAATTCTAGATCTAGGGTCAAACAGAAAATAAATTAGTTATCATTTTCAATTTATTGAATTTAATGGTTTAATTTTAAAAGTTAAAGATTTAGGGGTAGAAGGTAAAATTAAGAAATAGTTAATTATATTTATTAATACTAATATAATAGAAAAAATAATAAATAAACATAATCATCCAATTGGACTTATTTGTGGAATTAAAAAATATTATATATTTTAATAATTTCAGTTTGACATACTAATGTTATTTTATTTAACTAATTTTTTAAAAGATAGTTAAATCATTAGAAGTAAGTGCTTATTTACTATATAATGGTTTAAGAGACCAGTACTTGCTTTCAGTCATCTAATGAAAAATTTATATTTGTATAAATTCATTTAATAAAATAATTTACTGGAATACTTTCAATCACGATAGGTATAAAACTATGATTTGCACCACAAATTTCTGAACATTGCCCAAAAAATAAGCCTGACGATTAATAAAGAAATTAGTTTGATTTAGTCGTCCAGGTGTTCCATCAATTTTTACACCTAAAGCGGGAACAGTTCAAGAATGAATTACATCTGCTGCTGTTACTAAAATTCGGATTTGACAATTTATCGGTAAAATTACTCGGTTATCTACATCTAATAGTCGAAATATTCTTTTTGATAATTCATTTGTTGGGATTATGTATGAATCAAATTCTGTATTTAATAAATCTGAGTATTCATAACTTCAGTATTGGCCATCAGGCCAATTGAATAAAATTAGTTGTTCTATTAATGGAGATGCACTATTTTGTAAATTAAAATTTGATCATGTTGACATTTTTCTAATAAAAATAAAGTATTTTATATATAGAGCTTAAATCTATTGCACTAATCTGCCATATTAGAAATTAGTTAATATAGGTAATTCATTATATCTATGTTCAGCTGGAGGAATATTTTGGTATCATTCAATAGAAGAATTTAATTGAATTGGATAAATTACTTGACGTTGAGAAGTATTTCTTTCTCAAATAATAAAAATAAAATAAAAAATTCCAAGTATTGAAATTGAAGAACCAATTGTTGAAATTACATTTCATGTTGTGTAAGCATTAGTATAATCAGAATATCGACGAGGTATTCCTGCAAGACCTAGAAAATGTTGGGGAAAAAATGTTAAATTTACTCCAATAAATATAATAATAAATTGTGTATTTAAAAATTTATTATTTAATATTAGTCCAGTAAATACTGGATATCAATGAATAAATCCTGCTATAATTGCAAATACAGCTAATACCCCCAACAGTAAATAAAAAAACGAATCAACTAAAAACTGGCTAATCAACTAAAAATTTTAATTCCTGTAGGAAGAGCAATAATTATTGTTGCTGAAGTAAAATAAGCTCGTGTGTCCACATCTATACCTACAGTAAATATATGATGAGCTCATACAATAAAACCTAATAAACCGATCGCATAATAAATTAGCATAAATTATTCCTAAAGAACCGAAAGTTTCCTTTTTTCCACATTCTTGTCTAATTACATGAGAAATTATTCCAAAACCAGGAAGAATTAAAATATAAACTTCTGGATGTCCAAAAAATCTAAATAAATGTTGGTATAAAATAGGGTCTCCTCCTCCTGCAGTATCAAAAAACGATGTATTTACATTTCGGTCAGTTAATAGTATTGTAATAGCTCCTGCTAATACTGATATGAATTAATTCATTTTAAATTATTAAATATTTATCAATTTGTAGAATTATATGTATATGTTTATTATTAATTTCATTTATTTTTTTTTTCGTTTAGAATAATTTTTCTCAATTTTGAAATAGTTTATTTTATTGAATGGGAAGTTGTTTCATTAAATAGATCAATAATTGTCATAACTTTTTTCTTTGATTGAATAACTTTTTTATTTATATCATTTGTATTATTTATTTATTCTTTAGTTATTTTTTATAGAAAAGAATATATAATAGGAGATATAAATATAAATCGTTTTATTATATTAGTAGTTATATTTATTTTATCAATAATGTTATTAATTACTAGCCCTAATTTAATTAGTATTTTATTAGGGTGAGATGGATTAGGGTTAGTTTCTTACTGTTTAGTAATTTATTATAATAATGTAAAGTCTTATAATGCAGGAATGTTAACTGTTTTATCTAATCGAATTGGAGATGTAGCTTTATTATTAGCTATTGCTTGGATATTAAATTATGGGAGTTGAAATTTTATTTTTTATTTAGATATAATAAAAAATAATAAAGAAATAATGATTATTGGTAGTTTAATTATATTAGCGGCAATAACAAAAAGAGCTCAAATTCCTTTTTCCTCATGGTTGCCTGCAGCAATAGCTGCTCCTACTCCTGTTTCGGCTTTAGTTCATTCTTCAACATTAGTAACAGCTGGGGTTTATTTATTAATTCGTTTTAATATTTTGTTAGAAAATACTGTATTAGGACAATTTTTATTGTTAATGTCAGGATTAACAATATTTATAGCTGGTTTAGGTGCTATTTTGAATTTGATTTAAAAAAAATTATTGCTTTATCTACATTAAGACAATTAGGGTTAATAATAAGAATTTTGTCAATAGGTTTTTATAAATTAGCATTTTTTCATTTGTTAACACATGCTTTATTTAAAGCTTTATTATTTATATGTGCTGGATCAATTATTCATAATATAAATAATTCTCAGGATATTCGATTCTGGTTAAGAATAAGTATGCCATTAACATCTTCTTGTTTTAATGTTGCTAATTTAACTTTATGCGGAATGCCTTTTTTAGCTGGATTTTATTCTAAAGATTTGATTTTAGAGACAACAGTAAGTTTAAATTTTTTAAACTTATTTTCATATTTTCTTTTATTTTTTTCTACTGGTTTAAGAGTATGTTATTCTTTTCGATTAGTATATTATTCAATAACTGGGGATTTCAATTGTAGATCTATAAATGTTTTAAATGACGAAGGTTGAATTATATTGAAGGGAATAATTGGTTTATTAATAATGAGAATTGTTAGTGGAAGAATATTGAATTGATTAATTTTCCCAACACCAATTATAATAAGTTTACCTAATTTCTTAAAATATATAACATTAATTGTTTGTATTGTAGGAGGATTAATTGGTTATTTAATTTCTAATGTTTCATTTTATTTTATCAATAAATCTTTTAATAATTATATGATTTCTGTATTTATAGGTTCAATATGGTTTATACCATATTTATCTACTTATGGGATAATAAATTATCCTTTAATTTTAGGAATAAAATTTAATAAATTATTTGATCAAGGATGGTTGGAGTTTTATGGAAAACAAAATTTATTTATAAATTTAATAAACATTTCAAAAATAAATAATTTATTACAGAATAATAATTTAAAAATATATTTATTATCTTTCATTTTATGAATTTTTATATTAGTTGTTATCATTATATTAAATTAAATTTAAATAGCTTATAGTATAACATTGAAGCTGTTAGGGAGATAAATTTATCTTTAAATAATTAAAAAATTTAAAAATTTTCAAAAATTTCTATAATTTTAAAGAAATTTTAAATTTTTATATAAATTGGGATTATCATCATCAAATAAAATTAATTCAACAATTTTTAATGATATATATTTATTTAATTTGATATAAATAAAATTAATTCAAAAATTTAAAAAGAATTTTTATTTATTTAAATTGGAATTTATTTAAAGTTTAATAATTAAAATAAGTAAACAATATTTATATCAAATAAAATTAATTCAAAAATAAAAAAATAATTTTTATTTATTTATAAAAATATAAAATTTTATTTTTACAATGAAAATGTAAAGTTTTTATTAAACTATATAAATGGAGTTAAACCATTAGAATAAAAAGTTAGCAGCTTTTTTTTTAGCCTCATATTTCCTTAATTGGAATTTAAATTCAATTATATCATTAACAGTGATAGGCCTCATATTTGGCTTCAATTAAAGAATAAGGGTAAATTTACCTAAAATTAGGTCGAAACTAATTGTGATTTATCATTTTATATTCTATATAAGGTAGATTGATATTCAATACTTTTTGATTGCAATTCAAATGTTATAATTAACTACAACCCTAAATTAGTTAGATCAATTTAATATTCCTTGATTGATTTCATTCATGATATAAACCAATAAGTAAAATAATAATGAAAATAATCGAAGTGAATGATCAAATTATTATGTTTGAATAATTTATAATTAAAATAATAGGTAAAATTAGGGCATCAAAAATTAGAAAAATAATAGTAATTACAAAAAATCGTAAAGAAAAAGGTAAACGAGATGAAGATTTAGGGTCAAATCTGCATTCAAATGGAGAATTTTTTTCTCGATATATAAGAGTTTTTTTTGATAAAATTGAAGCAATCAATATAGTTAATAAAGAAATTATTAAAATAATTATTGAAATTAAAAATAATAATAAAATTATTTATACTATTATTTAATAGACTAAATGATTGGAAGTCATATATACTTAGTTATATTATATAAATAATACATTATCCTCCTCATCAATAAATTGAAATATATAAAAATAATCATACAATATCAACAAAATGTCAATATCATGCTGCTGCTTCAAATCCAAAGTGATGATTTTTTGAAAAATGATTATTTAAATGACGAATTAAACAAATTAATAAAAATGTAGTTCCAATCAGGACATGAATTCCATGGAATCCAGTTGCTAAAAAAAATGTTGATCCAAATACAGAATCAGCAACTTTAAAAGGGGCTTCAATATATTCATAGGCTTGAAGGAAAGAAAAATAAATCCCCAATAAAACAGTAAAGAATAATCCTTGAGTAGTTTGTGAAAAATTATTTTCTATTAAACTATGATGAGCTCAAGTTACAGTTACACCTGATGCCAATAAAATCGATGTATTTAATAATGGGATATGAAATGGATTGAAAGATATAATTCCTAGTGGTGGTCAGGATGCCCCTAATTCAATATTAGGGGATAATCTTATATGAAAAAAAGCTCAGAAAAATGAAACAAAAAATAAAATTTCTGAAATAATAAATAAAATTATTCCTCATATATCCTACATATCGTCATCATTGATATGCAGTTAAAATAGTAATTAAGTTTCCTAATAAAAATAGTGAATTATCATATTGATGAAATCATTTTACTATTCCTGACACTGTTGTTATAGCTCCAATTGCACCAGTTAATGGTCAAGGTCTATAATCTACTAAATGGAATGGTTGATTAGAATGCGTTGACATTTTAGATAACTTCTCTAGAATATAAAGTT
Source organism: Nephrocerus scutellatus (assembly GCA_947095585.1). Lineage (NCBI taxonomy): Eukaryota > Metazoa > Arthropoda > Insecta > Diptera > Pipunculidae > Nephrocerus > Nephrocerus scutellatus. Next base: position 57,203,603 of record OX352764.1, read on the forward strand.
CTTAATACAGCAAATACGTAGGCTTGAATAATAGAAACGCTGATTCTAAAACTAAAAGTGCAATTTGTACAATTAATAAAATTAAAATTATAAAATAGGTTATTGAAGGTCCTGTATTCCCCAAAAGAGTTATTAATAAATGTCCAGCAATTATGTTAGCTGCTAAACGTACGGCTAAAGTTCCTGGACGAATTAAGTTTCTAATTGTTTCGATACATACTATAAATGGTATTAATATAGCTGGAGTACCTTGAGGTACTAAATGAGAAAATATATGTTGTGTATTATTTAATCACCCAAAGATTATTAATGATATTCATAAAGGTAATGATAGAGATAATGTTAATGTTAAATGTCATGTTCTAGGGAATAGGTAAGGGAATAAGCCTATAAAGTTATTGAACACAATTAATGAAAATAATGAAATAAATATAAATGTTCTTCCATTGTGTGTTGATGTTCCTAATAAAGTTTTAAATTCTTTGTGAAGAATTATATAAATATTATATCAAATAATTTGAAATCGTGATGGTATAAATCAATATATAGATGGAATAATAAATAATCCAATAAAAGTTCTTATTCAATTTAATGATAAATTAAAATTCTAGATCTAGGGTCAAACAGAAAATAAATTAGTTATCATTTTCAATTTATTGAATTTAATGGTTTAATTTTAAAAGTTAAAGATTTAGGGGTAGAAGGTAAAATTAAGAAATAGTTAATTATATTTATTAATACTAATATAATAGAAAAAATAATAAATAAACATAATCATCCAATTGGACTTATTTGTGGAATTAAAAAATATTATATATTTTAATAATTTCAGTTTGACATACTAATGTTATTTTATTTAACTAATTTTTTAAAAGATAGTTAAATCATTAGAAGTAAGTGCTTATTTACTATATAATGGTTTAAGAGACCAGTACTTGCTTTCAGTCATCTAATGAAAAATTTATATTTGTATAAATTCATTTAATAAAATAATTTACTGGAATACTTTCAATCACGATAGGTATAAAACTATGATTTGCACCACAAATTTCTGAACATTGCCCAAAAAATAAGCCTGACGATTAATAAAGAAATTAGTTTGATTTAGTCGTCCAGGTGTTCCATCAATTTTTACACCTAAAGCGGGAACAGTTCAAGAATGAATTACATCTGCTGCTGTTACTAAAATTCGGATTTGACAATTTATCGGTAAAATTACTCGGTTATCTACATCTAATAGTCGAAATATTCTTTTTGATAATTCATTTGTTGGGATTATGTATGAATCAAATTCTGTATTTAATAAATCTGAGTATTCATAACTTCAGTATCATTGATGGCCAATTGAATAAAATTAGTTGTTCTATTAATGGAGATGCACTTCCAAGTATTGAAATTGAAGAACCAATTGTTGAAATTACATTTCATGTTGTGTAAGCATTAGTATAATCAGAATATCGACGAGGTATTCCTGCAAGACCTAGAAAATGTTGGGGAAAAAATGTTAAATTTACTCCAATAAATATAATAATAAATTGTGTATTTAAAAATTTGTTATTTAATATTAGTCCAGTAAATACTGGATATCAATAAATAAATCCTGCTATAATTGCAAATACAGCTCCTATAGATAAAACATAATGAAAATGAGCAACCACATAGTAAGTATCATCAAGAATAATATCAAGTTGCTAATACCCCCAACAGTAAATAAAAAATCCTAAATCCTAAAGATCATAAAAGTGCTGGGGAGTAATTTAATTGAGTTTCATGTAATGTGGCTAATCAACTAAAAATTTAAAATTTAAATTTAATTCCTGTAGGAACAGCAATAATTATTGTTGCTGAAGTAAAATAAGCTCGTGTGTCTACATCTATACCTACAGTAAATATATGATGAGCTCATACAATAAAACCTAATAAACCGATCGCATAATAAATTAGCATAAATTATTCCTTTTTTCCACATTCTTGTCTAATTACATGAGAAATTATTCCAAAACCAGGAAGAATTAAAATATAAACTTCTGGATGTCCAAAAAATCAAAATAAATGTTGGTATAAAATAGGGTCTCCTCCTCCTGCAGTATCAAAAAACGATGTATTTAAATTTCGGTCAGTTAATAGTATTGTAATAGCTCCTGCTAATACTGATATGAATTTATTCATTTTAAATTATTAAATATTTATCAATTTGTAGAATTATATGTTTATGTTTATTATTAATTTCATTTATTTTTTTTTTCGTTTAGAATAATTTTTCTCAATTTTGAAATAGTTTATTTTATTGAATGGGAAGTTGTTTCATTAAATAGATCAATAATTGTCATAACTTTTTTCTTTGATTGAATAACTTTTTTATTTATATCATTTGTATTATTTATTTATTCTTTAGTTATTTTTTTATAGAAAAGAATATATAATAGGAGATATAAATATAAATCGTTTTATTATATTAGTAGTTATATTTATTTTATCAATAATGTTATTAATTATTAGCCCTAATTTAATTAGTATTTTATTAGGGTGAGATGGATTAGGGTTAGTTTCCTACTGTTTAGTAATTTATTATAATAATGTAAAGTCTTATAATGCAGGAATGTTAACTGTTTTATCTAATCGAATTGGAGATGTAGCTTTATTATTAGCTATTGCTTGGATATTAAATTATGGGAGTTGAAATTTTATTTTTTATTTAGATATAATAAAAAATAATAAAGAAATAATGATTATTGGTAGTTTAATTATATTAGCGGCAATAACAAAAAGAGCTCAAATTCCTATTTCCTCATGGTTGCCTGCAGCAATAGCTGCTCCTACTCCTGTTTCGGCTTTAGTTCATTCTTCAACATTAGTAACAGCTGGGGTTTATTTATTAATTCGTTTTAATATTTTGTTAGAAAATACTGTATTAGGACAATTTTTATTGTTAATGTCAGGATTAACATTATTTATAACTGGTTTAGGTGCTATTTTGAATTTGATTTAAAAAAAAATTATTGCTTTATGTACATTAAGGCAATTAGGGTTAATAATAAGAATTTTGTCAATAGGTTTTTATAAATTAGCATTTTTTCATTTGTTAACACATGCTTTATTTAAAGCTTTATTATTTATATGTGCTGGATCAATTATTCATAATATAAATAATTCTCAGGATATTCGATTCGGGTTAAGAATAAGTATGCCATTAACATCTTCTTGTTTTAATGTTGCTAATTTAACTTTATGCGGAATGCCTTTTTTTGCTGGATTTTATTCTAAAGATTTGATTTTAGAGACAACAGTAAGTTTAAATTTTTTAAACTTATTTTCATATTTTCTTTTCTTTTTTTCTACTGGTTTAACAGTATGTTATTCTTTTCGATTAGTATATTATTCAATAACTGGGGATTTCAATTGTAGATCTATAAATGTTTTAAATGACGAAGGTTGAATTATATTGAAGGGAATAATTGGTTTATTAATAATGAGAATTGTTAGTGGAAGAATATTGAATTTATTAATTTTCCCAACACCAATTATAATTAGTTTACCTAATTTCTTAAAATATATAACATTATTTGTTTGTATTGTAGGAGGATTAATTGGTTATTTAATTTCTAATGTTTCATTTTATTTTATCAATAAATCTTTTAATAATTATATGATTTCTGTATTTATAGGTTCAATATGGTTTATACCATATTTATCTACTTATGGGATAATAAATTATCCTTTAATTTTAGGAATAAAATTTAATAAATTATTTGATCAAGGATGGTTGGAGTTTTATGGAAGACAAAATTTATTTATAAATTTAATAAAAATTTCAAAAATAAATAATTTATTACAGAATAATAATTTAAAAATATATTTATTATCTTTCATTTTATGTATTTTTATATTAGTTGTTATCATTATATTAAATTAAATTTAAATAGCTTATAGTATAACATTGAAGCTGTTAGGGAGATAAATTTATCTTTAAATAATTAAAAAATTTAAAAATTTTCAAAAATTTCTAAAATTTTAAAGAAATTTTAAATTTTTATATAAATTGGGATTATATTAAAAGTAAATATTTATAAGTAAATAATATTATTAAGTAATAATTTATTTATATCAAATAAAATTAATTCAACAATTTTTAATGATAAATATTTATTTAATTTGATATAAATAAAATTAATTCAAAAATTTAAAAAGAATTTTTATTTATTTAAATTGGAATTTATTTAAAGTATAATATAAAATAAGTAAACAATTTTTATATCAAATAAAATTAATTCAAAAATTAAAAAATAATTTTTATTTATTTATAAAAATTATTTTTACAATGAAATTGTAAAGTTTTTATTAAACTATATAAATGGAGTTAAACCATTAGAATAAAAAGTTATCAGCTTTTTTTTGAGCCTCATATTTCCTTAATTGGAATTTAAATTCAATTATATCATTAACAGTGATAGGCCTCATAATTGGCTTCAATTAAAGAATAAGGGTAAATTTACCTAAAATTATGTCGAAACTAATTGTGATTTATCATTTTATATTCTATATAAGGTAGATTGATATTCAATACTTCTTGATTGCAATTCAAATGTTATAATTAACTACAACCCTAAATTAGTTAGATCAATTTAATATTCCTTGATTTCATTCATGATATATAAAATATCAGGTATGTAAAATAATAATGAAAATAATCGAAGTGAATTATCAAATTATTATGTTTGAATAATTTATAATTAAAATAATAGGTAAAATTAGGGCAATTTCTACATCAAAAATTAGAAAAATAATAGTAATTAGAAAAAATCGTAAAGAAAAGGTAAACGAGATGAAGATTTAGGGTCAAATCCGCATTCAAATGGAGATTTTTTTTGATAAAATTGAAGCAATCAATATAGTTAATAAAGAAATTATTAAAATAATTATTGAAATTAAAAATAATAATAAAATTATTTATACTATTATTTAATAGACTAAATGATTGGAAGTCATATATACTTAGTTATATTATATAAATAATACATTATCCTCCTCATCAATAAATTGAAATATATAAAAATAATCATACAATATCAACAAAATGTCAATATCATGCTGCTGCTTCAAAGTGATGATTTTTTGAAAAATGATTATTTAAATGACGAATTAAACAAATTAATAAAAATGTAGTTCCAATCAGGACATGAATTCCATGGAATCCAGTTGCTAAAAAAAATGTTGATCCAAATACAGAATCAGCAATTGTAAAAGGGGCTTCAATATATTCATAGGCTTGAAGGAAAGAAAAATAAATCCCCAATAAAACAGTAAAGAATAATCCTTGAGTAGTTTGTGAAAAATTATTTTCTATTAAACTATGATGAGCTCAGCTCAAGTTACAAAAAATAAAATCGATGTATTTAATAATGGGACATGAAATGAATTGAAAGATATAATTCCTAGTGGTGGTCAGGATGCCCCTAATTCAATATTAGGGGATAATCTTATATGAAAAAAGCTCAGAAAAATGAAACAAAAAATAAAATTTCTGAAATAATAAATAAAATTTTTCCTCATATATCCTACATCTCGTCATCATTGATATGCAGTTAAAATAGTAATTAAGTTTCCTAATAAAAATAGTGAATTATCATATTGATGAAATCATTTTACTATTCCTGACACTGTTGTTATAGCTCCAATTGCACCAGTTAATGGTCAAGGTCTATAATCTACTAAATGGAATGGGTGATTAGAATGTGTTGACATTTTAGATAACTTCTCTAGAATATAAAGTTCTTAATACAGCATAATACGTATGCTTGAATAATAGAAACGCTGATTCTAAAACTAAAAGTGCAATTTGTACAATTAATAAAATCAAAATTATAAAATAGGTTATTGAAGGTCCTGTATTCCCCAAAAGAGTTATTAATAAATGTCCAGCAATTATGTTAGCTGCTAAACGTACGGCTAAAGTTCCTGGACGAATTAAGTTTCTAATTGTTTCGATACATACTATAAATGGTATTAATATAGCTGGAGTACCTTGAGGTACTAAATGAGAAAATATATGTTGTGTATTATTTAATCACCCAAAGATTATTAATGATATTCATAAAGGTAATGATAGAGATAATGTTAATGTTAAATGTCATGTTCTTGTAAAAATGTAAGGGAATAAGCCTATAAAGTTATTGAACACAATTAATGAAAATAATGAAATAAATATAAATGTTCTTCCATTGTGTGTTGATGTTCCTAATAAAGTTTTAAATTCTTTGTGAATAATTATATAAATATTATTTCAAATAATTTGAAATCGTGATGGTATAAATCAATAGAATATCAATGGAATAATAAATAATCCAATAAAAGTTCTTATTCAATTTAATGATAAATTAAAAATTCTAGATCTAGGGTCAAACAGAAAATAAATTAGTTATCATTTTCAATTTATTGAATTTAATGGTTTAATTTTAAAAGTTAAAGATTTAGGGGTAGAAGGTAAAATTAAGATATAGTTAATTATATTTATTAATACTAATATAATAGAAAAATAATAAATAAACTTAATCATCCAATTGGACTTATTTGTGGAATTAAAAAATATTATATATTTTAATAATTTCAGTTTGACATACTAATGTTATTTTATAACTAATTTTTTAAAAGATAGTTAAATCATTAGAAGTAAGTGCTTATTTACTATATAATGGTTTAAGAGACCAGTACTTGCTTTCAGTCATCTAATGAAGAATTTATATTTGTATAAATTCATTTAATAAAAAAATTTACTGGAATACTTTCAATCACGATAGGTATAAAACTATGATTTGCACCACAAATTTCTGAACATTGCCCAAAAAATAAGCCTGGACGATTAATAAAGAAATTAGTTTTATTTAGTCGTCCAGGTGTTCCATCAATTTTTACACCTAAAGCGGGAACAGTTCAAGAATGAATTACATCTGCTGCTGTTACTAAAATTCGGATTTGACAATTTATCGGTAAAATTACTCGGTTATCTACATCTAATAGTCGAAATATTCTTTTTGATAATTCATTTGTTGGGACTATGTATGAATCAAATTCTGTATTTAATAAATCTGAGTATTCATAACTTCAGTATCATTGATGGCCAATTGAATAAAATTAGTTGTTCTATTAATGGAGATGCACTATTTTGTAAATTAAAATTTGATCATGTTGACATTTTTCTAATAAAAATAAAGTATTTTATATATAGAGCTTAAATCTATTGCACTAATCTGCCATATTAGAAATTAGTTAATATAGGTAATTCATTATATCTATGTTCAGCTGGAGGAATATTTTGGTATCATTCAATAGAAGAATTTAATTGAATTGGATAAATTACTTGACGTTGAGAAGTTATTCTTTCTCAAATAATAAAAATAAAATAAAAAATTCCAAGTATTGAAATTGAAGAACCAATTGTTGAAATTACATTTCATGTTGTGTAAGCATTAGTATAATCAGAATATCGACGAGGTATTCCTGCAAGACCTAGAAAATGTTGGGGAAAAAATGTTAAATTTACTCCAATAAATATAATAATAAATTGTGTATTTAAAAATTTATTATATATTATATTATATATATTTATTTAATATTAGTCCAGTAAATACTGGATATCAATGAATAAATCCTGCTATAATTGCAAATACAGCTCCTATAGATAAAACATAATGAAAATGAGCAACCACATAGTAAGTATCATGAAGAATAATATCAAAATATAAGAATTTGCTAATACCCCCAACAGTAAATAAAAAAACGAATCCTAAAGATCATAAAAGTGCTGGAGAGTAATTTAATTGAGTTTCATGTAATGTGGCTAATCAACTAAAAATTTAAAATTTAAATTAAATTCCTGTAGGAACAGCAATAATTATTGTTGCTGAAGTAAAATAAGCTCGTGTGTCTACATCTATACCTACAGTAAATATATGATGAGCTCATACAATAAAACCTAATAAACCGATCGCATAATAAATTAGCATAAATTATTCCTTTTTTCCACATTCTTGTCTAATTAAATGAGAAATTATTCCAAAACCAGGAAGAATTAAAATATAAACTTCTGGATGTCCAAAAAATCAAAATAAATGTTGGTATAAAATAGGGTCTCCTCCTCCTGCAGTATCAAAAAACGATGTATTTAAATTTCGGTCAGTTAATAGTATTGTAATAGCTCCTGCTAATACTGATATGAATTTATTCATTTTAAATTATTAAATATTTATCAATTTGTAGAATTATATGTTTATGTTTATTATTAATTTCATTTATTTTTTTTTCGTTTAGAATAATTTTTCTCAATTTTGAAATAGTTTATTTTATTGAATGGGAAGTTGTTTCATTAAATAGATCAATAATTTTCATAACTTTTTTCTTTGATTGAATAACTTTTTTATTTATATCATTTGTATTATTTATTTATTCTTTAGTTATTTTTTATAGAAAAGAATATATAATAGGAGATATAAATATAAATCGTTTTATTATATTAGTAGTTATATTTATTTTATCAATAATGTTATTAATTATTAGCCCTAATTTAATTAGTATTTTATTAGGGTGAGATGGATTAGGGTTAGTTTCCTACTGTTTAGTAATTTATTATAATAATGTAAAGTCTTATAATGCAGGAATGTTAACTGTTTTATCTAATCGAATTGGAGATGTAGCTTTATTATTAGCTATTGCTTGGATATTAAATTATGGGAGTTGAAATTTTATTTTTTATTTAGATAAAATAAAAAATAATAAAGAAATAATGATTATTGGTAGTTTAATTATATTAGCGGCAATAACAAAATTGTTAATGTCAGGATTAACAATATTTATAACTGGTTTAGGTGCTATTTTGAATTTGATTTAAAAAAAATTATTGCTTTATGTACATTAAGACAATTAGGGTTAATAATAAGAATTTTGTCAAAAGGTTTTTATAAATTAGCATTTTTTCATTTGTTAACACATGCTTTATTTAAAGCTTTATTATTTATATGTGCTGGATCAATTATTCATAATATAAATAATTCTCAGAATATTCGATTCGGGTTAAGAATAAGTATGCCATTAACATCTTCTTGTTTTAATGTTGCTAATTTAACTTTATGCGGAATGCCTTTTTTAGCTGGATTTTATTCTAAAGATTTGATTTTAGAGACAACAGTAAGTTTAAATTTTTTAAACTTATTTTCATATTTTCTTTTCTTTTTTTCTACTGGTTTAACAGTATGTTATTCTTTTCGATTAGTATATTATTCAATAACTGGGGATTTCAATTGTAGATCTATAAATGTTTTAAATGACGAAGGTTGAATTATATTGAAGGGAATAATTGGTTTATTAATAATGAGAATTGTTAGTGGAAGAATATTGAATTGATTAATTTTCCCAACACCAATTATAATTAGTTTACCTAATTTCTTAAAATATATAACATTATTTGTTTGTATTGTAGGAGGATTAATTGGTTATTTAATTTCTAATGTTTCATTTTATTTTATCAATAAATCTTTTAATAATTATATGATTTCTGTATTTATAGGTTCAATATGGTTTATACCATATTTATCTACTTATGGGATAATAAATTATCCTTTAATTTTAGGAATAAAATTTAATAAATTATTTGATCAAGGATGGTTGGAATTTTATTGAAGACAAAATTTATTTATAAATTTAATAAAAATTTCAAAAATAAATAATTTATTACAGAATAATAATTTAAAAATATATTTATTATCTTTCATTTTATGAATTTTTATATTAGTTGTTATCATTATATTAAATTAAATTTAAATAGCTTATAGTATAACATTGAAGCTGTTAGGGAGATAAATTTATCTTTAAATAATTAAAAAATTTAAAAATTTTCAAAAATTTCTATAATTTTAAAGAAATTTTAAATTTTTATATAAATTGGGATTATATTAAAAGTAAATATTTATAAGTAAATAATATTATTAAGTAATAATTTATTTATATCAAATAAAATTAATTCAACAATTTTTAATGATAAATATTTATTTAATTTGATATAAATAAAATTAATTCAAAAATTTAAAAAGAATTTTTATTTATTTAAATTGGAATTTATTTAAAGTATAATATAAAATAAGTAAACAATATTTATATCAAATAAAATTAATTCAAAAATTAAAAAATAATTTTTATTTATTTATAAAAATTATTTTTACAATGAAATTGTAAAGTTTTTATTAAACTATATAAATGGAGTTAAACCATTAGAATAAAAAGTTATCAGCTTTTTTTTGAGCCTCATATTTCCTTAATTGGAATTTAAATTCAATTATATCATTAACAGTGATAGGCCTCATATTTGGCTTCAATTAAAGAATAAGGGTAAATTTACCTAAAATTATGTCGAAACTAATTGTGATTTATCATTTTATATTCTATATAAGGTAGATTGATATTCAATACTTTTTGATTGCAATTCAAATGTTATAATTAACTACAACCCTAAATTAGTTAGATCAATTTAATATTCCTTGATTTCATTCATGATATATAAAATATCAGGTATGTAAAATAATAATGAAAATAATCGAAGTGAATTATCAAATTATTATGTTTGAATAATTTATAATTTAAATAATAGGTAAAATTAGGGCAATTTCTACATCAAAAATTAGAAAAATAATAGTAATTAGAAAAAATCGTAAAGAAAAAGGTAAACGAGATGAAGATTTAGGGTCAAATCCGCATTCAAATGGAGATTTTTTTGATAAAATTGAAGCAATCAATATAGTTAATAAAGAAATTATTAAAATAATTATTGAAATTAAAAATAATAATAAAATTATTTATACTATTATTTAATAGACTAAATGATTGGAAGTCATATATACTTAGTTATATTATATAAATAATACATTATCCTCCTCATCAATAAATTGAAATATATAAAAATAATCATACAATATCAACAAAATATCAATATCATGCTATGCTGCTGCTTCAAAGTGATGATTTTTTGAAAAATGATTATTTAAATGACGAATTAAACAAATTAATAAAAATGTAGTTCCAATCAGGACATGAATTCCATGGAATCCAGTTGCTAAAAAAAATGTTGATCCAAATACAGAATCAGCAATTGTAAAAGGGGCTTCAATATATTCATAGGCTTGAAGGAAAGAAAAATAAATCGCCAATAAAACAGTAAAGAATAATCCTTGAGTAGTTTGTGAAAAATTATTTTCTATTAAACTATGATGAGCTCAGCTCAAGTTACAAAAAATAAAATCGATGTATTTAATAATGGGATATGAAATGGATTGAAAGATATAATTCCTAGTGGTGGTCAGGATGCCCCTAATTCAATATTAGGGGATAATCTTATATGAAAAAAGCTCAGAAAAATGAAACAAAAAATAAAATTTCTGAAATAATAAATAAAATTATTCCTCATATATCCTACATCTCGTCATCATTGATATGCAGTTAAAATAGTAATTAAGTTTCCTAATAAAAATAGTGAATTATCATATTGATGAAATCATTTTACTATTCCTGACACTGTTGTTATAGCTCCAATTGCACCAGTTAATGGTCAAGGTCTATAATCTACTAAATGGAATGGGTGATTAGAATGTGTTGACATTTTAGATAACTTCTCTAGAATATAAAGTTCTTAATACAGCATAATACGTAGGCTTGAATAATAGAAACGCTGATTCTAAAACTAAAAGTGCAATTTGTACAATTAATAAAATTAAAATTATAAAATAGGTTATTGAAGGTCCTGTATTCCCCAAAAGAGTTATTAATAAATGTCCAGCAATTATGTTAGCTGCTAAACGTACGGCTAAAGTTCCTGGACGAATTAAGTTTCTAATTGTTTCGATACATACTATCAATGGTATTAATATAGCTGGAGTACCTTGAGGTACTAAATGAGAAAATATATGTTGTGTATTATTTAATCACCCAAAGATTATTAATGATATTCATAAAGGTAATGATAGAGATAATGTTAATGTTAAATGTCATGTTCTTGTAAAAATGTAAGGGAATAAGCCTATAAAGTTATTGAACACAATTAATGAAAATAATGAAATAAATATAAATGTTCTTCCATTGTGTGTTGATGTTCCTAATAAAGTTTTAAATTCTTTGTGAAGAATTATAACGGGTGTTTTTTTGGGAGGTTTGTTTTTCCGATAGATGTCGTTTTATTTTATGACAGTTGTTTTGACAGCTCGAAGTGGCATTTCTACTCAGTATTGTTTGGCAAATCATTATGAAAAAAAAAAAAAAAAAAAAAAAAAAAAAATGACATTTGTGAAAAATAGTCGTGGTAGCCATATGCCAGAAATTGTGTTTAAATGTTAAATGCCAAAAAATTATCTACCAAATAATCGGCAACCTCTTAAAAAAACACCCGTTAGATATAACGTGTTTTTTTAAGAGGTTGCCGATTTTTTTTTTGAATAAAACACATATAAAATTATGAAATGACCAAAATTTTTTTTTATTTGGTAGATAAAAAAAACCTCCCAAAAAAACACCCTTTATAAATATTATTTCAAATAATTTGAAATCGTGATGGTATAAATCAATAGAATATCAATGGAATAATAAATAATCCAATAAAAGTTCTTATTCAATTTAATGATAAATTAAAAATTCTAGATCTAGGGTCAAACAGAAAATAAATTAGTTATCATTTTCAATTTATTGAATTTAATGGTTTAATTTTAAAAGTTAAAGATTTAGGGGTAGAAGGTAAAATTAAGATATAGTTAATTATATTTATTAATACTAATATAATAGAAAAAATAATAAATAAACTTAATCATCCAATTGGACTTATTTGTGGAATTAAAAAATATTATATATTTTAATAATTTCAGTTTGACATACTAATGTTATTTTATAACTAACTTTTAAAAGATAGTTAAATCATTAGAAGTAAGTGCTTATTTACTATATAATGGTTTAAGAGACCAGTACTTGCTTTCAGTCATCTAATGAAGAATTTATATTTGTATAAATTCATTTAATAAAATAATTTACTGGAATACTTTCAATCACGATAGGTATAAAACTATGATTTGCACCACAAATTTCTGAACATTGCCCAAAAAATAAGCCTGGACGATTAATAAAGAAATTAGTTTTATTTAGTCGTCCAGGTGTTCCATCAATTTTTACACCTAAAGCGGGAACAGTTCAAGAATGAATTACATCTGCTGCTGTTACTAAAATTCGGATTTGACAATTTATCGGTAAAATTACTCGGTTATCTACATCTAATAGTCGAAATATTCTTTTTGATAATTCATTTGTTGGGACTATGTATGAATCAAATTCTGTATTTAATAAATCTGAGTATTCATAACTTCAGTATCATTGATGGCCAATTGAATAAAATTAGTTGTTCTATTAATGGAGATGCACTATTTTGTAAATTAAAATTTGATCATGTTGACATTTTTCTAATAAAAATAAAGTATTTTATATATAGAGCTTAAATCTATTGCACTAATCTGCCATATTAGAAATTAGTTAATATAGGTAATTCATTATATCTATGTTCAGCTGGAGGAATATTTTGGTATCATTCAATAGAAGAATTTAATTGAATTGGATAAATTACTTGACGTTGAGAAGTTATTCTTTCTCAAATAATAAAAATAAAATAAAAAATTCCAAGTATTGAAATTGAAGAACCAATTGTTGAAATTACATTTCATGTTGTGTAAGCATTAGTATAATCAGAATATCGACGAGGTATTCCTGCAAGACCTAGAAAATGTTGGGGAAAAAATGTTAAATTTACTCCAATAAATATAATAATAAATTGTGTATTTAAAAATTTATTATATATTATATTATATATATTTATTTAATATTAGTCCAGTAAATACTGGATATCAATGAATAAATCCTGCTATAATTGCAAATACAGCTCCTATAGATAAAACATAATGAAAATGAGCAACCACATAGTAAGTATCATGAAGAATAATATCAAAATATAAGAATTTGCTAATACCCCCAACAGTAAATAAAAAATAGAATCCTAAAGATCATAAAAGTGCTGGGGAGTAATTTAATTGAGTTTCATGTAATGTGGCTAATCAACTAAAAATTTAAAATTTAAATTTAATTCCTGTAGGAACAGAAATAATTATTGTTGCTGAAGTAAAATAAGCTCGTGTGTCTACATCTATACCTACAGTAAATATATGATGAGCTCATACAATAAAACCTAATAAACCGATCGCATAATAAATTAGCATAAATTATTCCTTTTTTCTACATTCTTGTCTAATTAAATGAGAAATTATTCCAAAACCAGGAAGAATTAAAATATAAACTTCTGGATGTCCAAAAAATCAAAATAAATGTTGGTATAAAATAGGGTCTCCTCCTCCTGCAGTATCAAAAAACGATGTATTTAAATTTCGGTCAGTTAATAGTATTGTAATAGCTCCTGCTAATACTGATATGAATTTATTCATTTTAAATTATTAAATATTTATCAATTTGTAGAATTATATGTTTATGTTTATTATTAATTTCATTTATTTTTTTTTCGTTTAGAATAATTTTTCTCAATTTTGAAATAGTTTATTTTATTGAATGGGAAGTTGTTTCATTAAATAGATCAATAATTGTCATAACTTTTTTCTTTGATTGAATAACTTTTTTATTTACATCATTTGTATTATTTATTTCTTCTTTAGTTATTTTTTATAGAAAAGAATATATAATAGGAGATATAAATATAAATCGTTTTATTATATTAGTAGTTATATTTATTTTATAAATAATGTTATTAATTATTAGCCCTAATTTAATTAGTATTTTATTAGGGTGAGATGGATTAGGGTTAGTTTCCTACTGTTTAGTAATTTATTATAATAATGTAAAGTCTTATAATGCAGGAATGTTAACTGTTTTATCTAATCGAATTGGAGATGTAGCTTTATTATTAGCTATTGCTTGGATATTAAATTATGGGAGTTGAAATTTTATTTTTTATTTAGATATAATAAAAAATAATAAAGAAATAATGATTATTGGTAGTTTAATTATATTAGCGGCAATAACAAAAAGAGCTCAAATTCCTTTTTCCTCATGGTTGCCTGCAGCAATAGCTGCTCCTACTCCTGTTTCGGCTTTAGTTCATTCTTCAACATTAGTAACAGCTGGGGTTTATTTATTAATTCGTTTTAATATTTTGTTAGAAAATACTGTATTAGGACAATTTTTATTGTTAATGTCAGGATTAACAATATTTATAACTGGTTTAGGTGCTATTTTGAATTTGATTTAAAAAAAAATGATTGCTTTATGTACATTAAGACAATTAGGGTTAATAATAATAATTTTGTCAATAGGTTTTTATAAATTAGCATTTTTTCATTTGTTAACACATGCTTTATTTAAAGCTTTATTATTTATATGTGCTGGATCAATTATTCATAATATAAATAATTCTCAGGATATTCGATTCGGGTTAAGAATAAGTATGCCATTAACATCTTCTTGTTTTAATGTTGCTAATTTAACTTTATGCGGAATGCCTTTTTTAGCTGGATTTTATTCTAAAGATTTGATTTTAGAGACAACAGTAAGTTTAAATTTTTTAAACTTATTTTCATATTTTCTTTTCTTTTTTTCTACTGGTTTAACAGTATGTTATTCTTTTCGATTAGTATATTATTCAATAACTGGGGATTTTAATTGTAGATCTATAAATGTTTTAAATGACGAAGGTTGAATTATATTGAAGGGAATAATTGGTTTATTAATAATGAGAATTGTTAGTGGAAGAATATTGAATTGATTAATTTTCCCAACACCAATTATAATTAGTTTACCTAATTTATTAAAATATATAACATTATTTGTTTGTATTGTAGGAGGATTAATTGGTTATTTAATTTCTAATGTTTCATTTTATTTTATCAATAAATCTTTTAATAATTATATGATTTCTGTATTTATAGGTTCAATATGGTTTATACCATATTTATCTACTTATGGGATAATAAATTATCCTTTAATTTTAGGAATAAAATTTAATAAATTATTTGATCAAGGATGGTTGGAGTTTTATGGAAGACAAAATTTATTTATAAATTTAATAAACATTTCAAAAATAAATAATTTTGAAATGAAGTTAAATGTTATAGCAGTAGATCCCACACCTCATACATTCCAAATAATATGAATAACTTCATATTGTATATATTCAAATTACTCATAATACACAATTACTCATAATACACAATTATAATATTACTCATAATGCACATACGCGCAGTAACAATGGAAAATTCATCCCTAATTCAATTCCTTATCTCTAATTCAGATCTAAGAAGTAAACATGTTTACTTCTTCTAAATCCAATTGCGCATATATATATTCTTATCTTGTTTACCAATTTCACAATATGATGAAATCATCTTGTTTACCATTTAGATACATTCTTATCTTGTTTACCAATTTCACATCCTTATCTTGTTTACCAAATTGAAAGACATGTTCTAACATGAATAATCATTATCACATTTTGCGATCTAAGAGATCAACATGTTTACTCCGTAAACACAACAACAAGATCAAAGTCCACAACAACAAGATCAAAGTCCAACAACTCAAAATAGTATTTAAGCAACATGCAAATACACAGTTGAGACAGTTCATTATTATTCTTCAAGACAGTTCATTATTATTCTTCAAGACAGTTCGTATATTCAGTTCCAGTATAGAGACAGTTCTTCATCATATTCAGTTCCAGTTAAAACACAGTTCTTATATATTCTTCATCAGTGCATATTCAGTGCAGTTCTTAAACAGTTAATATTGTTAAATAAGATATAAACTTTTGTAAAATAAAAATATTTTTATAAAGATATATTTTTTAATTTATTTTTAAAAATATATTTTACTTAAATAAAAATAAAATTGGCGCAGTCGGTAGGATGTACTAAGTCAACATTAGTAACAGCTGGGGTTTATTTATTAATTCGTTTTAATATTTTGTTAGAAAATACTGTATTAGGACAATTTTTATTGTTAATGTCAGGATTAACAATATTTATAACTGGTTTAGGTGCTATTTTGAATTTGATTTAAAAAAAAATGATTGCTTTATGTACATTAAGACAATTAGGGTTAATAATAATAATTTTGTCAATAGGTTTTTATAAATTAGCATTTTTTCATTTGTTAACACATGCTTTATTTAAAGCTTTATTATTTATATGTGCTGGATCAATTATTCATAATATAAATAATTCTCAGGATATTCGATTCGGGTTAAGAATAAGTATGCCATTAACATCTTCTTGTTTTAATGTTGCTAATTTAACTTTATGCGGAATGCCTTTTTTAGCTGGATTTTATTCTAAAGATTTGATTTTAGAGACAACAGTAAGTTTAAATTTTTTAAACTTATTTTCATATTTTCTTTTCTTTTTTCTACTGGTTTAACAGTATGTTATTCTTTTCGATTAGTATATTATTCAATAACTGGGGATTTTAATTGTAGATCTATAAATGTTTTAAATGATGAAGGTTGAATTATATTGAAGGGAATAATTGGTTTATTAATAATGAGAATTGTTAGTGGAAGAATATTGAATTGATTAATTTTCCCAACACCAATTATAATTAGTTTACCTAATTTCTTAAAATATATAACATTATTTGTTTGTATTGTAGGAGGATTAATTGGTTATTTAATTTCTAATGTTTCATTTTATTTTATCAATAAATCTTTTAATAATTATATGATTTCTGTATTTATAGGTTCAATATGGTTTATACCATATTTATCTACTTATGGGATAATAAATTATCCTTTAATTTTAGGAATAAAATTTAATAAATTATTTGATCAAGGATGGTTGGAGTTTTATGGAAGACAAAATTTATTTATAAATTTAATAAACATTTCAAAAATAAATAATTTTGAAATGAAGTTAAATGTTATAGCAGTAGATCCCACACCTCATACATTCCAAATAATATGAATAACTTCATATTGTATATATTCAAATTACTCATAATACACAATTACTCATAATACACAATTATAATATTACTCATAATGCACATACGCGCAGTAACAATGGAAAATTCATCCCTAATTCAATTCCTTATCTCTAATTCAGATCTAAGAAGTAAACATGTTTACTTCTTCTAAATCCAATTGCGCATATATATATTCTTATCTTGTTTACCAATTTCACAATATGATGAAATCATCTTGTTTACCATTTAGATACATTCTTATCTTGTTTACCAATTTCACATCCTTATCTTGTTTACCAAATTGAAAGACATGTTCTAACATGAATAATCATTATCACATTTTGCGATCTAAGAGATCAACATGTTTACTCCGTAAACACAACAACAAGATCAAAGTCCACAACAACAAGATCAAAGTCCAACAATTCAAAATAGTATTTAAGCAACATGCAAATACACAGTTGAGACAGTTCATTATTATTCTTCAAGACAGTTCATTATTATTCTTCAAGACAGTTCGTATATTCAGTTCCAGTATAGAGACAGTTCTTCATCATATTCAGTTCCAGTTAAAACACAGTTCTTATATATTCTTCATCAGTGCATATTCAGTGCAGTTCTTAAACAGTTAATATTGTTAAATAAGATATAAACTTTTGTAAAATAAAAATATTTTTATAAAGATATATTTTTTAATTTATTTTTAAAAATATATTTTACTTAAATAAAAATAAAATTGGCGCAGTCGGTAGGATGTACTAAGTCAACTAAAGACTAACTTTTTTAAAAGTTTTAAAAGTACACCACCAAAATAAACGGTGTTTGTTGATTAAAAGAAAGATCTTGTCAACAAATTCCTACAAAAGTGAAAACTTATTAAAATAACATTAACTAACAATAAATTAAATAAATAAATAATTAAGAAATAAATAATTAAATTAAAAAGGCGAAACAGTGAAATAAATAATTAAATTAAAAAGGCGAAACAGTGAAATAAATAATTAAATTAAAAAGGCGAAACAGTGAAATAAATAATTAAATTAAAAAGACGAAACAGTGAAATAAATAATTAAATTAAAAAGGCGAAACAGTGAAATAAGAAGACGAAGCACAACCTCAGGATCAACAACAAAAATAAATCAAAATCAACAACAAAACAAGAAGACGAAACACAACATCAGGATCAACAACAAAAATAAATCAAAATCAACAACAAAACAAGAAGACGAAACACAACATCAGAATCAACAACAAAAATAAATCAAAATCAACACCAAAACAAGAAGGCGAAACATCAGGATCAACAACAAAAATAAAAAGGTTACTAAGATTTTAAAATTTTTTTTTCTTAAAAATTTTATTATTACAATACCATACCAATATATAACTTTTTTTTTATATATATATACAATACAAATACAATATTTAAAGTGACAATATTTACAATTGCAACATTTACAAATTATATAATCAAAAGTGCTTTCTGAAGTAAAAATCCATTAACATAAATAATAAAAAAAAATTTTATTAAAATGGCCATGGAAAATCAAGGAAATAGTGTAGCAATAAATCCAATTAAATATTTAAATGCACTCCCATACTTTGACGGAAACCCAGACAATTTATTAACCTTTTCGAACCTAGTAGACAGAATACACCCACTCTTACTAACATACGACGATTTATCCAAATATTTATTTTCTGACATTATTAAAAGTAAATTAATTAAAAAAGCTAGGGAAGTTATAGAAATAAATACACAAGCCACTGCATGGAGCGACATTAAAGTCGTTTTACAAAACAACTTTAGTGAAAGACGCAGTCCAGAAGAACTCTACGATGAGTTAAGAGGCGTAACTTTCAAAAATAACTTATTAGGATTTTATAATGAAATAAAAGACAAATTAAGAAAATTAAATAATAAAACTTTACTAATTTCTGGTCCAGGTGAAATATCAAACCAATGTGCATTAAATAATATACGCACAGCATTAACCGTTTTTAAAAGTAAAATACCCGAACCTATGAAAACCATTTTAACCTGTAGAAATCCTGAAAGTCTCGAATCTGCAATCGACGTATTAAGTCAAGGAGGTTACGTAGACCAATCTTATAATGAAATAAATCATTATAACAATAGACAAACGCGTAACTATAACAATAACAAATACAATAATCAATTCCCTAATCAACAAGTAAATCAAAATAGAAATAGACAATATAATATTAACAGATACGAACAAAATCAAAATAGAAACAGACAATTTAACAATAACAGATACGAACAGAACCAAAATAGAAACGAACAATTTAACAACAATAAGTACGAACAAAATCAGAATAGGAACAGACAATTTAATGACCACAGGTATGATCAAAACCAAAATAGAAATTTTCAATTTAATAACAATAGATATAATCAGAATCAGAACAGGTTAGACAATCTAACAATAATTATAGATATAACAGTAGACAACAGAACTACAATAGATTTTCAAAAGACATTCAAGAAAATTTACCGAATTTTCATCAAAATCAAACTGTTGAACCCATGGATGTTAATCAATGTGAAACAAGCGAAAATTTTCACTCACGAGCCTCGGAGGTGACTTACCATATATAAAAATAAAATCTAATAAAAATCCACTAAAATTTATTATTGACACTGGAGCAACTAATTCAATCATTAATCCAGGTCTCTGTAACCCTAAATGGAAAGTACCAACAAATAAAATTCAAATTAAAACAATACAAAATAATATAACAAATGTAACCGAAAGAGTATCAGTTCCTCTTTTTAAAGAATTTGGCATTTCTGAGCAAAAAATCGACTTTTTGGTTTGCGCATTCCATGATAAATATGACGGTTTAATTGGCAATGACATACTGAAACGATTTAACGCTAAATTAGATTATAAACAAAATCTATTAGAAATAAATGGCCAAACAATACAAATCTTGTTCCAAAATTCAAAACAGCATACTATACACTTATTAGTGAACCAACAAAAAGGTTTAGCCTATCTCAAGACGAAGATGTTCTTGGAAGGTGAAGTAATTGCTGATGAAGGAATTTACAATGTTGAAAATCATAAGATTGAAGTTCAAACAAATGTAAAATGCTTAGGCCCTATTGAAATTAGACCTAATCAAATCGAACAAGTAACCACTGAAAACTTTTGTGTAATAGATGAACTTGAAAATATACCACTGATAAAACAATTAAGAACTCAACATTTAAACTTAGAAGAAAAACAAAAACTATCAAAGATAATAAATCGATACTCAGATATCTTTTATCAAGAAGGTACAAATCTTACTTTTACAAATGCAATAAAGCATGAAATTCGCACAATCGATAATGTACCATTAAAAGTAAAATCATATAGGTACCCATATATACATAAAGATGAAGTCAAACAACAGATTCACGAACTCCTCGAAAATAAAATAATAAGACCGAGTTATTCGCCTTATTCCGCTCCTGTTTGGATCGTACCGAAAAAGGTCGACGCAAGCGGTAAACAAAAGTTGAGGCTTGTCATAGACTATCGTAAACTTAATGAAGTTACAATAGACGACAAGTACCCTCTGCCAAATATTGATGAAATATTAGATAAACTGGGAAGATGCCAGTATTTCACAACCCTTGATTTAGCTAAGGGATTTCATCAAATAGAAATTGAGGAAAAAGATGTTCACAAGACCGCCTTTAATGTAGAAGGAGGACACTATGAATTCTTACGAATGCCATTTGGACTGAAGACAGCCCCAGCGACATTTCAAAGACTTATGAATAATATCCTTAAGGATCATATTAATAAGATCTGTTTAGTATATCTGGATGACATTATCATCTTTTCAACATCGTTACAAGGACACATAAATTCTATAAATATAATTTTCAATTGTTTAAAAAAGGCTAATTTAAAAATTCAATTAGACAAATCAGAATTCTTAAAAAAGGAAACAGAATTCCTTGGACACATAGTAACACAAGAAGGTATAAAACCAAACCCAAAAAAAATCGAATGCGTGACAAAATTTCCCATTCCAAAAACTGTAAAACAAATTAAACAATTCCTAGGACTCACTGGATACTATAGGAAATTTATTAAAGATTATTCATTGATAGCGAAACCAATGACGTTATTTCTAAAAAAGGATTCAAAAATAAACATTTCAGACATAAGATATCAAGAAAGCTTCAACACACTTAAAAAACTATTAACACACGATCCAATATTAGTATATCCTGACTTTACCAAGAAATTTACGCTTACAACAGATGCTAGTAACTATGCGTTAGGCGCAATACTTTCACAAGACAATCATCCAATTTGTTATGCTAGCCGCACATTAAATGAACATGAAATTAATTACAGCACAATAGAAAAAGAATTATTAGCAATTATCTGGTCAACCAAATATTTCAGACCATATCTTTTCGGACGAAAATTCTTGATCGAAACCGATCACAAACCATTAACTTGGCTTTTCTCAATTAAAGAAACTAATTCAAAACTTGTAAGATGGAGATTAAAATTATCAGAATTTGACTACGAAATTAAATATAAAAAAGGAACATTAAATAAAAATGCAGACGCTCTTTCAAGAATAGAAATAAATCTCAATGAAGAAAATAGAGAAATCGAAGATATTAATCCATTCCCAATCACCAAATCTCCTCTAAACATATTTAAAAGACAAATAGCAATTCTAAAAACAAATTCTGATTCTTTACGAATAAAACAAATAAGAATTTTCAACAAAAACAGAAAAATAATTTATGTCAAATCCTTAGATGCAGAAACCGCATTAACACTTTTAAAATCACATTTTAATCCAAAATCTCTAAATTGTATCTACATAGAAAATGAAGAATTTCTTAAAACACTAGAAGACGTTTATAAAATACATTTTGAAACACAAAATCAACTAAAAATAGTCAGAACTGAAACAATGCTAAAAGACATAATAAATGAAGAAGAATTAGCAAAACTCATTAAAGAAGAACATCTTAGAAACAACCATAGAGGAATTATAGAGGTTTACAAAGAATTACATTTAAAATATTATAATCCAAAACTCAATATCAGAGTCACTCAATTCATTAATAACTGCGAAATATGCAACTTAGAAAAGTATGAACGTAAGCCAATCAAGCATAAATATCAATTAACAGAAACACCCTCAGGTCCTAATGAAATTATCCACGCTGATGTATTCTATACACTCGAAAAAAAATTTTTCGTTACATTCATCGACAAATTTAGTAAATTCGCACAAGCCATTAAAATTACAGCAAGAACTTGGACCGAATTCAAAAGAACCATTCTTGTTCTACTTTCTACAATAGGATCAATAAATAAAATTATAGTCGACAACGAATTAGGATTCAAAGCTCTTCCACTAAGAGAATTTCTACAGAGCGAACAAATAGAAATCCACTATACTTCTAATAATAATCACACATCTAATTCAGATGTAGAACGCCTACATAATACAATTAATGAACATATAAGATTATTAAAACATGATCCCAACAAAGATAATGATACAGTTGAAGAAAAAATCTTAAAAATAATACGCTTCTATAATAACACTATTCATTCTACTACAGACAAAAAACCAATAGACTTTAAAAATGGAACTATAAAAAATAATGAATATAATCTAATTAAAGAAAAAATTCTAAAGAAAAAACAAATTACCATCGATAAATTAAATATAGGTAGAGAAGAAGTAGAAATACAACCTGGAACAAATTTTATTAAAGAAACACGTGGTGGAAAAAATCATACAAAATTTAGGAAACTCGATACAGAGAAAATCGATGAAAATCATATCATTAATAAAGAATCCGGTTTAAAATATTACAAATCACACATAAAGCGTAAAAAGAAATTCCAAACAATTAACTCTCCTTCAATTCAAGCGAAAAAGAAAATCATTAAAAGGAAACCTTAACATATTCCTATATTTACAGATGAATTCCCAAATCATAATTTTATTATTCTCAACAATACTATCCTTAATACACGGACAATCACTAGAGATACACGACTTAAATAACAACAATGGATACATGACAATTAAGAAAGACGATATTCATATTATTGAAAAATTTAACAAAATCCTTCACATTATAAATATAACAGAAATAGAAAATACAATGCACCACATAAACGAAAATATAAACTTAATAAAAATAAAAATCGGTACCAGTAACCCAATGTTCAACACATTAGTACATAACTATAAACACTTAGAACAAAAAATATACAATCTCAGACCACATTCTAAAAATAAACGAGCACTCATGAATATATTAGGCACAGGACTAAAATACTTAGCAGGAACAATGGACTCACAAGATGAGATCGAAATAAAAGCTCAATTAGAAACCCTTACCACAAATAATAAGGAATTAATATCAGAAAGTAATAAACAAATTTCCTTTAATTCAAAAATTTCTCAACAAATTAAAGACATAACAGACCATATTCAAAAGCAACAATTAAACATCACACAGTTTTTAAATAACATTAACATATTAAATAAAAACAATTTCAATAAATTACAAGACGAAATAGACTACGTTCAAAACATTTATCAAATCAATTACGATATAAATCTTTTTCGACACCATATAGACGACATAGAACAAATCATTTTAACAAGCAAACTAGGCATACTGACTAGAAACATTTTAACAAAAGAAGAACTTAAACTAACAGAAGGTATACAAGGTTTTAAAGACACTAAAATAGCCGTAATTTTCGAAAACAAACTTATAATAATAGTCCTATTAATACCAAAATACTCTAATATTTCCTATTCCACCGTCATTATCGAACCAATGCCGAACAAAAATAATAAAGCTCTATTACTTAATGAAAGCATTTTTATTATAGATGAGAATAATAAAGTATATAACAGAAAAGTTAAAGATAAATTAAAGAAAAACCTACATGAAATAAATGATAACTGTACTTCAAATATTATTAAGTTTAAAAAAGCATATTGTCCAATGAAAAACTTTACGGGAGATGAAATAAAAGAAATAATACCCGGAATTATTCTAACAAAAGATATTACAAATATAAAAATCAAACATAATTGTAACAAATTAAAATTAAACATATCCGGAAGCAAATTGATTAAATTTGAAAATTGTAATGTAATCATAAGAAATAATACGTTCATTAATACATATTTCAAAATAAAAGATAGTGTTATTCTCCCATATTTTGTGTCAGAGATAAAAGAAAATAAAACTATAGAAATGATAAAACTTGAGGATTTTCATATCCAAAAAATTGAAACAAATAGAAAACAAATTGAAGAAATAACTCTGAACAACACACATAAAATATTTTATCATATACCTTATATTTTAATAATAATCATTATAATTATCACACTATTAATATATAAAATTAATAAGCATAAAAACACCATTAAAATTGTAACTTCGTCGGAGCCTCAGGCTAACGGGGGGGGTGTTATAGCAGTAGATCCCACACCTCATACATTCCAAATAATATGAATAACTTCATATTGTATATATTCAAATTACTCATAATACACAATTACTCATAATACACAATTATAATATTACTCATAATGCACATACGCGCAGTAACAATGGAAAATTCATCCCTAATTCAATTCCTTATCTCTAATTCAGATCTAAGAAGTAAACATGTTTACTTCTTCTAAATCCAATTGCGCATATATATATTCTTATCTTGTTTACCAATTTCACAATATGATGAAATCATCTTGTTTACCATTTAGATACATTCTTATCTTGTTTACCAATTTCACATCCTTATCTTGTTTACCAAATTCAAAGACATGTTCTAACATGAATAATCATTATCACATTTTGCGATCTAAGAGATCAACATGTTTACTCCGTAAACACAACAACAAGATCAAAGTCCACAACAACAAGATCAAAGTCCAACAACTCAAAATAGTATTTAAGCAACATGCAAATACACAGTTGAGACAGTTCATTATTATTCTTCAAGACAGTTCATTATTATTCTTCAAGACAGTTCGTATATTCAGTTCCAGTATAGAGACAGTTTTTCATCATATTCAGTTCCAGTTAAAACACAGTTCTTATATATTCTTCATCAGTGCATATTCAGTGCAGTTCTTAAACAGTTAATATTGTTAAATAAGATATAAACTTTTGTAAAATAAAAATATTTTTATAAAGATATATTTTTTAATTTATTTTTAAAAATATATTTTACTTAAATAAAAATAAAATTGTTAAACTCGACGATGTGTGGAATTGGAAGTAGAAGTATAACCGGTTCCAAGGTTTTCCACAGATCGTGAGCGAATGGGATGGTGCGGTGTGCACGTCTAGCTGCGTTGCTCAGGCCTCGCTCGTCGAAATGGGTGGGTTCTTGCACCACCATCCGCTAACCCACTTCACCATAAAAATTTGATTACGTGCACGTTGCGAAGATAGAAAAAGGATAACAAACCAACCATCAGTAGTCCATTGGATGCCACGGGGCGTTAATCAGGGTTTGGGTGGCCCATGGCCGCTATACTACTTATCTGGAAGAGAAAAGAGAGGTACAGCGCGAGGAGAGAGAAAGACGCCGCATCGTTCTTCAATGACAACACATTTTGTTACTCATTAATACCCAATACAAATTGATTTATTTTTATTGACCAAAAATCAAAAAAAAAATTTAGTACCTTTTTTTTTTTTTTTCTTATTATATATATATCAAGTTTATTCTCCTGTAAGATGAGTAGAAGAATATCCTTACAAAACCAAAGACACAAAAAAAATTCATTAAACAATAGTTTTCCGTTATTTTTCGGTAAATGAACCGGACCAATAAGCAAGCATATAGGTATCGCGAGAAAATTTAATGCAAAAAAAAATTTTGTTCTCCCTTTAGGAGAAAAGGGGGGAGAAGAAAATGATAAATAAAAAAAAAAGACTTCATTTCTTTGTCCTTCTGGTTTGCAAGGAAAAAAAAACTCTTTACCTCTTA
Organism: Nephrocerus scutellatus; assembly: GCA_947095585.1. Classification (NCBI taxonomy): domain Eukaryota; kingdom Metazoa; phylum Arthropoda; class Insecta; order Diptera; family Pipunculidae; genus Nephrocerus; species Nephrocerus scutellatus. The sequence goes on from OX352764.1 coordinate 57,230,671, forward strand.
TAATCGGTCTTCGGGGACACTCCTCGGCAGCGCTGACGAGTCCATGTACCTATACCTGTTAGAAGAAGGTGATGGTTACGGGAAAACAAAAGAAAATTCAACCACAACCAGAACTTTTAAATACGGTCAGCAAGAAAATTTACTTCGATTCATTTACCGGCACAGCATGTCTATTTACGTGATAGTAAAATACAATTTTAATATTTTTATCAAAGTATTAAAACAAATTAATATTATTTAAGAAAAGAATTTAAATGGCAACCATGAAAATTTTAGAGGTAAAAATATATTTATATCACCGTTTGTTCAAGTATCAAAACAAATTAATGAAATTTAAGAAAAAAAAAATTTGCATGGCAACCATGAAAATTTTAGAGGTAAAAATATATTTATATCACCTTTTGTTCAAGTATCAAAACAAATTAATGGAATTCAAAGTATCCAAACAAATTAATATTATTTAAGAAAAGAATTTAAATGGCAACCATGAAAATAATCAAACCACGTTACGTATAAATATAGTATAAGTATATAGGAAAACATTATATATATATATATATATATGAATCCTAGTCAATTAATCTAATACGAACAAAAGGACATCGGTATAGATATAGTTACTGAGCTTTTCCTTAAATTGGTTTTCCCTTTTCTTTTCGGAACGAAACTGGAACACTGGAACAGTAATTATTTTAGCCCGAGTTATTGTCGGCCAACTTTCTTTTGCGCACCAAAATGAGGAGCACAGATTCTCGTTTCCACTTTCAGGAAAACGCATTACAGAACGATGGCGTGGGGGCTGCGACGGCCATTTTTCTTTTCTCGCGTCTTAACTCGCACAACTACAATACACACGCCATCTTTTCCTTTTGCAGTGTATTATTTTCCAGCTTAGATGTTGTGCGACCGCCTCAGGCGAGTTGTAAAACCGACTCTCAACAAATAAGCAAGGTAAGTAACCAAAGGTAGTAAAAAAAAGAACGTATTTTGTTTTCTTTTTCTTTTTTATTTCATTATGCACAGAAGTAAATTAAATTTTCCATTTCTTTTTGCAGGAAACTGATGGGTCGGACGTCGTGGAGTAGGCGTAGTCCATTTTTTCATATTCGCGCACACACTCACTAGTCATTAATAAAAGTGTCGCAAATAAATTTTTAATAAAAAAAATAGTAATTTGTACTATTTTTATTTAAAAGGCCAAAAATTTAAATAAAGCCGTCGGGCTCGCCTCAAGACTCTAGTCTTACGAACGGAAAGTTATAATCTTTTTAATTTTTTTATAACCGAAACTTTTCTTTTGCAGTTTATTATTTTTCCGTTTAAATGTTGTGCGACCGCCTCAGGCGAGTTGTAAATCCGACTGCCCTTTTCGGTTCTTCATCTTTCAGTCAACAGCTTCGTCGTTAACCGATGCTAGCCTATGTATGTGTATGGTATGCCCTATTGAGATCGTACATTATGCCGACACATATTTAGACAATGGAATGTTGGGTTGCAAACCGGTTTGTCACCAAAGTATGTGCGCATCGCATGTTTTTGCGGTACATCTAACCACTGGAATTTTTACTAACCAACGGTTAGTTATTTACGATGCACGCATCGCATGTTTTTGCGGCACATTTCCTGCACTGGAATTTTTAGTGACAAACGGTAGGCAACCAAAAACATTCCATACATCGCAATTTTTTTATGTGCGCAATCGTTGGCATGTGATTAGTGTCAGACCCAAGAAATAGGGTGCTGCGCAAAAATATCGCCACTACAAAACAGGCTTTAAGGTGCTTCCTTAAGTCAACGAGAAGGCTGAAAAGGCGACCATTACTACCGGGACGAATCACTGTTTTAGGTCTTTAGCATGAAATGTACATAATAGCAGCTTCCTAGTTTTTCTCTGATACGTGCTTTAACGAAAGTGGGGGCTAATTTGGCGTTAAACCCCTTTTCCCAGTTGCTTTGAACAAAATTACGACGGTATATTTCTTGGCCCACTCGGAAATCTGTATGCCTTGCCCGTATTGTAAGCCCGTTCGTTTACTAAGTATGCGTTCCGCATATTTTGCTTGGCTTTCGCTCGAATTTGCCCTAACCCATCTTCATGAAATACAAAGGTATCCGGCGGATCCAGCATATTCAGGTTACGCAAGAGTTTATAACTCTCACCGTGTACTATCATATTCTGGCCGAAGGTCAAGAAATATGGAGAGAATCCGGTAGCGGTATGCACTGAGCTTCGTAGGGAACAGCTGATATGGCAGAGATTCACGTCCCATTCAGATTGGTCTTTACTAATGGAAGCCCGAATAGCAGCAATAATCGATCTGTTAACGCGCTCAGAGGCATTCGCCTGTGGCGAATAAAGTGCCGTATATACATGTTCAATGCCATACGTGGTTAGGAGTTGATTGAAGACTATGCTTTTAAATTGTACCCCGTTGTCGGTGACAATTGTCTCAGGCACTCCAAATGTAGAAAAAATGTAGTCTCGCAAGTATTCACTGATGGGTTTCGCCACAAGTTTTTTTAGTGGTAATAAAAAATGAAACTTGGTGAAATGATCTAACACAATCAGTAATCCAATGTGTCTGGACTTCGATCTCGGAAATGGCCCTATAAGGTCCATGTAGAGGTGTTGGAAAGGTCTTGTTGAAGCATTCTGACGACCCATAGGCGGTTTTAACGAAACGTTTGGGTGCTTGGTAGTTTTACAGACTTCACAGTTCGATGCCGAATGTCGAATTGAAATCCTTGTAACTTTAAAGCCCATCGACCTAATCTTCCGCTAAGATCTGTTTGACGCATGAGCCATTGTAACGAAGCATGGTCTGTTATGACTGTAAACTCGAGTCCTTCGACAAACGGTCGAAAATGCTTGATACTTAGCACGGCAGCCAGACACTCTTGCTCGGTCACGCTATAATTGCGTTGTGCTTTATTAAGTTTTTGAGACCAGTATGCGATTGGCACTTCCGATCCATCATCGATAGTTTGAACAAGTACACTTCCAACTCCGGATTGACTAGCATCGCACTGAATCATAAAGGGTTTCGCAAAGTTTGGAGTGTATAACACTGGTGACGAGGTTAACTTAGCCTTCAACTCTTCGAAAGCCAACTGTGCGTCACTGTTCCACTGTAAGCCTTTTGACTTCTTCAGAAGGTCTGTCAAGGGTGCACAAGTGGATGCGAAATTTGGTACAAACTTTCTATACCACCCTGACATTCCGAGAAACCGGCGCAGTTGGCGCACCGTAGATGGAACTGGATACTCCGCGATCGCTTTCACTTTATCAGGATCTGTTCTCAATCCGCCGTTCCCAATAATGTGTCCGAGATATTTTACCTCTCGGAGGCAGAATTTGCTTTTAGGTATGTTCAAAGTTAAACCAGCGAGTCGGAGGTGTCTCGCAACCCTCCGAAGAATTTCTACGTGAGTATCGAAGTCTTCAGTAATGACTAACAAATCGTCAAGGTAGACGAAAACTTGTCCGTGTAATTCCGCAGGAATGACCTTGTCCATTAAGCGGCACATAGTTTGAGGTGCGTTACACAGTCCAAAAGGCATAACTTTGAACTGGTATAACGGACGTTTCGGCACTGAGAAGGCGGTTTTTTCTCGAGAAGTCGCCTCTAAGGGAATTTGCCAAAAGGCATCCTTGAGATCGAGGCTTGAAATAAACTCGGCGCGTGGTATCCTACTCAATATTCCCTGTATATGCGGGAGAGGATAGGCATCAGTAACAGTAACGGCGTTCAGCTTTCGGGAGTCAAGGCACAGTCGAACCTTTCCTGGCTTACGAACCGGGACCACTGGAGAACTCCAGGAACCTTGCGATTCCTCTATTATTCCTAGCGCTAGCATACGGTCTAATTCACCAAAAATGAGTTTCTCAATGGCTGGCGAGACGGGATAGTGACGTTGTTTAATGGCTTTGGAATTACCTGTATCAATGACGTGTTCCACCAATGAAGTCTTGCCAAGGCCTTCATCTTCAAATGACCGGAATAACTTCTTTACGGCGGTCAATCTTTCTGCTTGGAAGCTGGATAAGTCATGACTATTCCCAAGGTCATTAGCTACGTTGGTTTCGGTAATTTCCGACACGATCTCAGGGGCTATCTTAAATGACTTCCAAAAATCTATACCTAGATATAGATTTTGCGAAAGTGAAGGAACGACATATAATCGAAGTCGCTGCACCGTTCCACGAAATTCAAAGTCGACATCCAGGTAACCAAAAACATTTTGAGAGATACCATCAGCCGTTTGGATGGGAGAGGTGAAACGTTTCAATTTAACATCGCTATCGAGTACTTCCGTGGCCAGAGATCCACCGATACAACTAATGGACGCACCACTGTCCAACAAGCCCATAACCTCCTTGCCAAGCAATTTTACAGGAGCGTATGGTCGGACATCATTAGGTTGTATAAAGATAGTGCTTATCAGCAGTTTACGATTTTCTCGGATCCTTTTCCAAAACTGTTTTATCCTGTTAGAGGATCTACTAGGTCTTTTTTTTATTTCATCAACACCGTGGAAAATTTTCTCTCGTGCTACATTATATTCCTTAACGCGAAGATGATGCGGTCTAATCGGATATAAATTTCGTCTGGTCTTAACTTTCGATGTTTCGTCGTACAGGTCTGGTTGTTCTCTTCGCATAAGGCGCACCTTGCGTGTTACAAGTTCCTGTTTACTTCGTCCAATTTAGTGGGGCTTACTAATGACGAGGGTGTGAACTGGTGGGTTTGCTCACACCCCTCAGCACGTTTCCCTGTTGGGTACAATGCCTACAGTTCGGTTTGTAGGTATTCGGTGCACCACAACCATAGCAGAATATTTGCCGCGGTTCAAGACACACATCAAAACTATGACCCTCCGTATGGCAGTTCCAACAGACTACTTTGGAAAGTGCACAATTTTCTACTCTACTAGGCAGGGTCGGCCTTGAGCTTGAAGGAGTGGTAAAGGTATTCTCGCTTTTTACACCATCCGGGAACAACTCAGCAACTTGACGTCGAGGATACGTCGGTCTTACCGGTGGAAAATTACGAAATACCTCGTTCAAAAATCGCTCTCGTCTTTGGACATCTTTGCGCAGCGAGGAAACGGATGACAGGTCCAAATGGAGCATCTCGTGTCGTACGTCCGGTCGGAGATTTCTTATTAGGATTTCCACCAAATCGGATTCAGCGATGGGGGATCTAGTCGGTCAGTTAATCGGGCAATCGACTCATAGAAATCATCAAAGCACTCTTTATCTCTTTGCTTGCGACAACGAACAGCTTCGCGAATATCGTAATCGGTTCGACTATCTTTGTACTGTTGCCGCAACTGATCGACCAAGTCATCCCACGCAAAATACGGTAGGGATCGGTGAAATCTCCAATACCATTCGCTGGCTCTACCTTTAAACAAGACATGTGCATTTCTGCAAAGTAACGCAAAATTTCCGTCCAGGCTTTGCCGTGTTAACGAATGGACTTGATAAATGAAATTATCAACGTCCAGTCCTTCGGACGAACCATCAAATTTAAGGTGCCAACTCGTCATAATGTTAGCCACTTTCACCGCAGTGGTGACGTTTAGTTGGGAATGGCGACTTGGAAGGGAATCTGAGACATGCGGCTCTCTTTGTTCAAAAGGCATATCGCACGGCCAATGTATATTCTCTACGTTCGGCGTATTTGCGGGTGCTACTGGAGCTATCGGTTCAGTCTCCTGCAATCTTAGATTGCTAAAGCATCGTTCCACATTGGACTCAATCAACTGTGAAAGATTTTTTGACATTTGTTGCAGCATGTTCTCTTGGATCTGACCAATCGAATCACTTACCACACGATGAATTGTCATAACGAGATTAGACTCACGGCGGTTCTGACTAGGTTTACCAGGAAGCGAGAGCCTAGAACGGTTGTCAGGATTGATTACGGCTTCGGGATTCTGCACAGAGCATTCATCTGAAAGTAGGTTTCCCACTGGCTTTTCCTTTGGTGCTCCTTGCTGAAGTCGTACAGGAGGTTTCCTTTGAGATCTAAAACGCGTGTTATATGAACTCGTGTCTTTAGATATTTCGTTATCACTAACGACTCCTGAACGATGTGAGATAACCCACGGACGCAGAGAATTCAACGAGCATGGCAGATTACACTGCGGACAGAACTCAGAACTTTTTAGTACTTCAGCGAGGCAGTATTTATGAAACGTGTGGTTGCATGTGGTGATCACACTTTCTGCGCTACCATTGATCTCTATCTGACACAACGTACAAATTCGAGAATCAGGCGCGGTAAGTTCAACAGACAAGTTGGTTTTCCTGGGACCGTCCAAACTACGCCTTACAGCCATGCTGGTACTGGGTCAGAGCAATTATGGGGGCAGAAAAGGTCAATTTAATAGAATATAGGGAGAGAACGCGTCAGAGATATTTAAGTAACTATTCGAGATAATTTCGAATGCAAAAAAAAAAAAAACCAGTACTAATATACAAAAAAAACTCGTATGCTTTTATATCATTAACAAACTTAGAAATGTTCCGGGACTAAAAAAACTTCGACCGCATAAACGTTTTAGGGTTTTCTGTTCAACACCAATCAATTGTCAATTGGCAAATTAATCCGCAATGTTTAGTCAAAAAAAACAAATCAACAAAAATTCAAATTTTCTGAAAAAAATCCAGAATAAAACCATATTTCAATTCTACAGTTTACGTGACGAACTAAATCTTAACTATGCAATCTTAAAAGTATCAATTTGGTATTAACCTTACACAAAAAAAGTGGATCTAACTTTCAAATTTTCGTCGGCGTCTTTCTCACCTCCAAGTAACACCTCCGGAGCATACCGATGATGGCGTGGGAGTGCACACTGTGTGACTCTTATAGGGAAAATAAACTAACACGAATTTAAATGTTTTCGACAATTAACCCATAGGGTGTTTAACTGTTTAGCCAGGTCAACCCCGCTAAGATTTACTACAATCCCAAGAAAACTTGATTCACTTCTGGTCAGCAGCTAGCTCTAAGCAAAACTCCTGCAATTCCAAGAAGAATCGAGTCAGTATCTGGTTAGCAATCCAGCTAGAAAACGGTTCTACTGGGCAAAACCCTAGATCGAGAACGAAAATCTATTTGTCAAAAGGCGGAAGAAATATTAGAGATTTAAGTTTACTAACTTCCAATTTTGGTCATCTTCTTATCCATTAGTTAGCCTGTTTCTAGTACTTCTGCAATTCCATGAAGAACTGATTTACTCTTGGTCAGGAAGTCAGACAGACGCTAAAGTTAAAGATTTTTAAAGGAGAACTGATTCACTTCCGGTCAGGAAGTCAGCAGCATGCCAAACTCCTGCAGTTCCAAGAAGGACCATGTCATGATCTTTTCCATCGGATAAGAAAAAATTGGGGGAAAACAAATTGGTTCCAGCGAGAAACATTTCTGGACAGAAGAGAAACTGTCCAAAATAATGCCGAAAATCTCGATTGTACAAGTATCCACGGTTAAGGGACCGGCAGTCGGGCACCAGTTCTCTTGCATTTCCGGATGAGCTTGCGCAATCCATCACGCTGGATGTACAAAAGTAGTCAGTCCCATTTAGGGAACTGTTTTTTTATTAAACTATTTTCAACTTAAAATTGGAGAAAAGGGGGAAGAATGTGGAACCAACAGAATCCAGACAGAAGCCTAAAACATCTTCAGGTTTCCACGAAAATTTTGTGTGTGACCCAAGAAGTCAGAAACAAGTCCGATCTTCTCGGGCCCCACGTTGGGCGCCATTTTATGTAATGAAGTTAAACTCGACGATGTGTGGAATTGGAAGTAGAAGTATAACCGGTTCCAAGGTTTTCCACAGATCGTTAGCGAATGGGATGGTGCGGGGTGCACGTCTAGCTGCGTTGCTCAGGCCTCGCTCGTCGAAATGGGTAGGTTCTCGCACCACCATCCGCTAACCCACTTCACCATAAAAATTTGATTACGTGCACGTTGCGAAGATAGAAAAAGGATAACAAACCAACCATCAGTAGTCCATTGGATGCCACGGGGCGTTAATCAGGGTTTGGGTGGCCCATGGCCGCTATACTACTTATCTGGAAGAGAAAAGAGAGGTACAGCCCGAGGAGAGAGAAAGACGCCGCATCGTTCTTCAATGACAACACATTTTGTTACTCATTAATACCCAATACAAATTGATTTATTTTTATTGACCAAAAATCAAAAAAAAAATTTAGTACCTTTTTTTTTTTTCTTATTATATATATATCAAGTTTATTCTCCTGTAAGATGAGTAGAAGAATATCCTTACAAAACCAAAGACACAAAAAAAATTCATTAAACAATAGTTTTCCGTTATTTTTCGGTAAATGAACCGGACCAATAAGCAAGCATATAGGTATCGCGAGAAAATTTAATGCAAAAAAAAATTTTGTTCTCCCTTTAGGAGAAAAGGGGGGAGAAGAAAATGATAAATAAAAAAAAAGACTTCATTTCTTTGTCCTTCTGGTTTGCAAGGAAAAAAAAACTCTTTACCTCTTATAATCGGTCTTCGGGGAAACTCCTCGGCAGCGCTGACGAGTCCATGTACCTATACCTGTTAGAAGAAGGTGATGGTTACGGAAAAACAAAAGAAAATTCAACCACAACCAGAACTTTTAAATACGGTCAGCAAGAAAATTTACTTCGATTCATTTACCGGCACAGCATGTCTATTTACGTGATAGTAAAATACAATTTTAATATTTTTATCAAAGTATCAAAACAAATTAATATTATTTAAGAAAAGAATTTAAATGGCAACCATGAAAATTTTAGAGGTAAAAATATATTTATATCACCGTTTGTTCAAGTATCAAAACAAATTAATGAAATTTAAGAAAAAAAAATTTGCATGGCAACCATGAAAATTTTAGAGGTAATAATATATTTATATCACCTTTTGTTCAAGTATCAAAACAAATTAATGGAATTCAAAGTATCCAAACAAATTAATATTATTTAAGAAAAGAATTTAAATGGCAACCATGAAAATAATCAAACCACGTTACGTATAAATATAGTATAAGTATATAGGAAAACATTATATATATATATATATATATATATGAATCCTAGTCAATTAATCTAATACGAACAAAAGGACATCGGTATATATATAGTTACTGAGCTTTTCCTTAAATTGGTTTTCCCTTTTCTTTTCGGAACGAAACTGGAACACTGGAACAGTAATTATTTTAGCCCGAGTTATTGTCGGCCAACTTTCTTTTGCGCACCAAAATGAGGAGCACAGATTCTCGTTTCCACTTTCAGGAAAACGCATTACAGAACGATGGCGTGGGGGCTGCGACGGCCATTTTTCTTTTCTCGCGTCTTAACTCGCACAACTACAATACACACGCCATCTTTTCCTTTTGCAGTGTATTATTTTCCAGCTTAGATGTTGTGCAACCGCCTCAGGCGAGTTGTAAAACCGACTCTCAACAAATAAGCAGGTAAGTAACCAAAGGTAGTAAAAAAAAGAACGTATTTTGTTTTCTTTTTTTTTTATTTCATTATGCACAGAAGTAAATTAAATTTTCCATTTCTTTTTGCAGGAAACTGATGGGTCGGACGTCGTGGAGTAGGCGTAGTCCATTTTTTCATATTCGCGCACACACTCACTAGTCATTAATAAAAGTGTCGCAAATAAATTTTTAATAAAAAAAAAATAGTAATTTGTACTATTTTTATTTAAAAGGCCAAAAATTTAAATAAAGCCGTCGGGCTCGCCTTAAGACTCTAGTCTTACGAACGGAAAGTTATAATCTTTTTAATTTTTTTATAACCGAAACTCTAACGCGACCATCTTTTCTTTTGCAGTTTATTATTTTTCCGTTTAAATGTTGTGCGACCGCCTCAGGCGAGTTGTAAATCCGACTGCCCTTTTCGGTTCTTCATCTTTCAGTCAACAGCTTCGTCGTTAACCGATGCTAGCCTATGTATGTGTATGGTATGCCCTATTGAGATCGTACATTATGCCGACACATATTTAGACAATGGAATGTTGGGTTGCAAACCGGTTTGTCACCAAAGTATGTGCGCATCGCATGTTTTTGCGGTACATCTAACCACTGGAATTTTTACTAACCAACGGTTAGTTATTTACGATGCACGCATCGCATGTTTTTGCGGCACATTTCCTGCACTGGAATTTTTAGTGACAAACGGTAGGCAACCAAAAACATTCCATTCATCGCAATTTTTTTATGTGCGCAATCGTTGGCATGTGATTAGTGTCAGACCCAAGAAATAGGGTGCTGCGCAAAAATATCGCCACTACAATTTATTACAGAATAATAATTTAAAAATATATTTATTATCTTTCATTTTATGAATTTTTATATTAGTTGTTATCATTATATTAAATTAAATTTAAATAGCTTATAGTATAACATTGAAGCTGTTAGGGAGATAAATTTATCTTTAAATAATTAAAAAATTTAAAAATTTTCAAAAATTTCTATAATTTTAAAGAAATTTTAAATTTTTATATAAATTGGGATTATATTAAAAGTAAATATTTATAAGTAAATAATATTATTAAGTAATAATTTATTTATATCAAATAAAATTAATTCAACAATTTTTAATGATAAATATTTATTTAATTTGATATAAATAAAATTAATTCAAAAATTTAAAAAGAATTTTTATTTATTTAAATTGGAATTTATTTAAAGTATAATATAAAATAAGTAAACAATATTTATATCAAATAAAATTAATTCAAAAATTAAAAAATAATTTTTATTTATTTATAAAAATTATTTTTACAATGAAATTGTAAAGTTTTTATTAAACTATATAAATGGAGTTAAACCATTAGAATAAAAAGTTATCAGCTTTTTTTTGAGCCTCATATTTCCTAAATTGGAATTTAAATTCAATTATACCATTAACAGTGATAGGCCTCATATTTGGCTTCAATTAAAGAATATGGGTAAATTTACCTAAAATTAGGTCGAAACTAATTGTGATTTATCATTTTATATTCTATATAAGGTAGATTGATATTCAATACTTTTTGATTGCAATTCAAATGTTATATTAACTACAACCCTAAATTAGTTAGATCAATTTAATATTCCTTGATTTCATTCATGATATATAAAATATCAGGTATGTAAAATAATAATGAAAATAATCGAAGTGAATTATCAAATTATTATGTTTGAATAATTTATAATTAAAATAATAGGTAAAATTAGGGCAATTTCTACATCAAAAATTAGAAAAATAATAGTAATTAGAAAAAATCGTAAAGAAAAAGGTAAACGAGATGAAGATTTAGGGTCAAATCCGCATTCACATGGAGATTTTTTTGATAAAATTGAAGCAATCAATATAGTTAATAAAGAAATTATTAAAATAATTATTGAAATTAAAAATAATAATAAAATTATTTATACTATTATTTAATAGACTAAATGATTGGAAGTCATATATACTTAGTTATATTATATAAATAATACATTATCCTCCTCATCAATAAATTGAAATATATAAAAATAATCATACAATATCAACAAAATGTCAATATCCAGCTATGCTGCTGCTTCAAAGTGATGATATTTTGAAAAATGATTATTTAAATGACGAATTAAACAAATTAATAAAAATGTAGTTCCAATCAGGACATGAATTCCATGGAATCCAGTTGCTAAAAAAAATGTTGATCCAAATACAGAATCAGCAATTGTAAAAGGGGCTTCAATATATTCATAGGCTTGAAGGAAAGAAAAATAAATCCCCAATAAAACAGTAAAGAATAATCCTTGAGTAGTTTGTGAAAAATTATTTTCTATTAAACTATGATGAGCTCAGCTCAAGTTACAAAAAATAAAATCGATGTATTTAATAATGGGATATGAAATGGATTGAAAGATATAATTCCTAGTGGTGGTCAGGATGCCCCTAATTCAATATTAGGGGATAATCTTATATGAAAAAAGCTCAGAAAAATGAAACAAAAAATAAAATTTCTGAAATAATAAATAAAATTATTCCTCATATATCCTACATCTCGTCATCATTGATATGCAGTTAAAAGAGTAATTAAGTTTCCCAATAAAAATAGTGAATTATCATATTGATGAAATCATTTTACTATTCCTGACACTGTTGTTATAGCTCCAATTGCACCAGTTAATGGTCAAGGTCTATAATCTACTAAATGGAATGGGTGATTAGAATGTGTTGACATTTTAGATAACTTCTCTAGAATATAAAGTTCTTAATACAGCATAATACGTAGGCTTGAATAATAGAAACGCTGATTCTAAAACTAAAAGTGCAATTTGTACAATTAATAAAATTAAAATTATAAAATAGGTTATTGAAGGTCCTGTATTCCCCAAAAGAGTTATTAATAAATGTCCAGCAATTATGTTAGCTGCTAAACGTATGGCTAAAGTTCCTGGACGAATTAAGTTTCTAATTGTTTCGATACATACTATAAATGGTATTAATATAGCTGGAGTACCTTGAGGTACTAAATGAGAAAATATATGTTGTGTATTATTTAATCACCCAAAGATTATTAATGATATTCATAAAGGTAATGATAGAGATAATGTTAATGTTAAATGTCATGTTCTTGTAAAAATGTAAGGGAATAAGCCTATAAAGTTATTGAACACAATTAATGAAAATAATGAAATAAATATAAATGTTCTTCCATTGTGTGTTGATGTTCCTAATAAAGTTTTAAATTCTTTGTGAAGAATTATATAAATATTATTTCAAATAATTTGAAATCGTGATGGTATAAATCAATAGAATATCAATGGAATAATAAATAATCCAATAAAAGTTCTTATTCAATTTAATGATAAATTAAAAATTCTAGATCTAGGGTCAAACAGAAAATAAATTAGTTATCATTTTCAATTTATTGAATTTAATGGTTTAATTTTAAAAGTTAAAGATTTAGGGGTAGAAGGTAAAATTAAGATATAGTTAATTATATTTATTAATACTAATATAATAGAAAAAATAATAAATAAACTTAATCATCCAATTGGAATTATTTGTGGAATTAAAAAATATTATATATTTTAATAATTTCAGTTTGACATACTAATGTTATTTTATAACTAATTTTTTAAAAGATAGTTAAATCATTAGAAGTAAGTGCTTATTTACTATATAATGGTTTAAGAGACCAGTACTTGCTTTCAGTCATCTAATGAAGAATTTATATTTGTATAAATTCATTTAATAAAATAATTTACTGGAATACTTTCAATCAAGAAAGGTATAAAACTATGATTTGCACCACAAATTTCTGAACATTGCCCAAAAAATAAGCCTGGACGATTAATAAAGAAATTAGTTTGATTTAGTCGTCCAGGTGTTCCATAAATTTTTACACCTAAAGCGGGAACAGTTCAAGAATGAATTACATCTGCTGCTGTTACTAAAATTCGGATTTGACAATTTATCGGTAAAATTACTCGGTTATCTACATCTAATAGTCGAAATATTCTTTTTGATAATTCATTTGTTGGGATTATGTATGAATCAAATTCTGTATTTAATAAATCTGAGTATTCATAACTTCAGTATCATTGATGGCCAATTGAATAAAATTAGTTGTTCTATTAATGGAGATGCACTATTTTGTAAATTAAAATTTGATCATGTTGACATTTTTCTAATAAAAATAAGGTATTTTATATATAGAGCTTAAATCTATTGCACTAATCTGCCATATTAGAAATTAGTTAATATAGGTAATTCATTATATCTATGTTCAGCTGGAGGAATATTTTGGTATCATTCAATAGAAGAATTTAATTAAATTGGATAAATTACTTGACGTTGAGAAGTTATTCTTTCTAAAATAATAAAAATAAAATAAAAAATTCCAAGTATTGAAATTGAAGAACCAATTGTTGAAATTACATTTCATGTTGTGTAAGCATTAGTATAATCAGAATATCGACGAGGTATTCCTGCAAGACCTAGAAAATGTTGGGGAAAATGTTAAATTGTATTTAAAAATGTATTATTTAATATTAGTCCAGTAAATACTGGATATCAATGAATAAATCCTGCTATAATTGCAAATACAGCTCCTATAGATAAAACATAATGAAAATGAGGTTCTTTCCTAAAGAACCAAAAGTTTCCTTTTTTCCACATTCTTGTCTAATTACATGAGAAATTATTCCAAAACCAGGAAGAATTAAAATATAAACTTCTGGATGTCCAAAAAATCAAAATAAATGTTGGTATAAAATAGGGTCTCCTCCTCCTGCAGTATCAAAAAACGATGTATTTACATTTCGGTCAGTTAATAGTATTGTAATAGCTCCTGCTAATACTGATATGAATTTATTCATTTTAAATTATTAAATATTTATCAATTTGTAGAATTATATGTTTATGTTTATTATTAATTTCATTTATTATTTTTTTTCGTTTAGAATAATTTTTCTCAATTTTGAAATAGTTTATTTTATTGAATGGGAAGTTGTTTCATTAAATAGATCAATAATTGTCATAACTTTTTTCTTTGATTGAATAACTTTTTTATTTATATCATTTGTATTATTTATTTCTTCTTTAGTTATTTTTTATAGAAAAGAATATATAATAGGAGATATAAATATAAATCGTTTTATTATATTAGTAGTTATATTTATTTATCAATAATGTTATTAATTATTAGCCCTAATTTAATTAGTATTTTATTAGGGTGAGATGGATCAGGGTTAGTTTCTTACTGTTTAGTAATTTATTATAATAATGTAAAGTCTTATAATGCAGGAATGTTAACTGTTTTATCTAATCGAATTGGAGATGTAGCTTTATTATTAGCTATTGCTTGGATATTAAATTATGGGAGTTGAAATTTTATTTTTTATTTAGATATAATAAAAAATAATAAAGAAATAATGATTATTGGTAGTTTAATTATATTAGCGGCAATAACAAAAACAGCTCAAATTCCTTTTTCCTCATGTTTGCCTGCAGCAATAGCTGCTCCTACTCCTGTTTCGGCTTTAGTTCATTCTTCAACATTAGTAACAGCTGGGGTTTATTTATTAATTCGTTTTAATATTTTGTTAGAAAATACTGTATTAGGACAATTTTTATTGTTAATGTCAGGATTAATAATATTTATAGCTGGTTTAGGTGCTATTTTGAATTTGATTTAAAAAAAAATTATTGCTTTATCTACATTAAGACAATTAGGGTTAATAATAAGAATTTTGTCAATAGGTTTTTATAAATTAGCATTTTTTCATTTGTTAACACATGATTTATTTAAAGCTTTATTATTTATATATGCTGGATCAATTATTCATAATATAAATAATTCTCAGGATATTCGATTCGGGTTAAGAATAAGTATGCCATTAACATCTTCTTGTTTTAATGTTGCTAATTTAACTTTATGCGGAATGCCTTTTTTAGCTGGATTTTATTCTAAAGATTTGATTTTAGAGACAACAGTAAGTTTAAATTTTTTAAACTTATTTTCATATTTTCTTTTCTTTTTTTCTACTGGTTTAACAGTATGTTATTTTTTTCGATTAGTATATTATTCAATAACTGGGGATTTTAATTGTAGATCTATAAATGTTTTAAATGACGAAGGGTGAATTATATTGAAGGGAATAATTGGTTTATTAATAATGAGAATTGTTAGTGGAAGAATATTGAATTGATTAATTTTCCCAACACCAATTATAATTAGTTTACCTAATTTATTAAAATATATAACATTATTTGTTTGTATTGTAGGAGGATTAATTGGTTATTTAATTTCTAATGTTTCATTTTATTTTATCAATAAATCTTTTAATAATTATATGATTTCTGTATTTATAGGTTCAATATGGTTTATACCATATTTATCTACTTATGGGATAATAAATTATCCTTCAATTTTAGGAATAAAATTTAATAAATTATTTGATCAAGGATGGTTGGAGTTTTATGGAAGACAAAATTTATTTATAAATTTAATAAACATTTCAAAAATAAATAATTTATTACAGAATAATAATTTAAAAATATATTTATTATCTTTCATTTTATGGATTTTTATATTAGTTGTTATTATTATATTAAATTAAATTTAAATAGCTTATAGTATAACATTGAAGCTGTTAGGGAGATAAATTTATCTTTAAATAATTAAAAAATTTAAAAATTTTCAAAAATTTCTATAAATTTAAAGAAATTTTAAATTTTTATATAAATTGGGATTATATTAAAAGTAAATATTTATAAGTAAATAATATTATTAAGTAATAATTTATTTATATCAAATAAAATTAATTCAACAATTTTTAATGATATATATTTATTTAATTTGATATAAATAAAATTAATTCAAAAATTTAAAAAGAATTTTTATTTATTTAAATTGGAATTTATTTAAAGTATAATAATTAAAATAAGTAAACAATATTTATATCAAATAAAATTAATTCAAAAATTAAAAAATAATTTTTATTTATTTATAAAAAATATAAAATTTTATTTTTACAATGAAAATGTAAAGTTTTTATTAAACTATATAAATGGTGTTAAACCATTAGAATAAAAAGTTAGCAGCTTTTTTTTAGCCTCATATTTCCTTAATTGGAATTTAA
Source organism: Nephrocerus scutellatus (assembly GCA_947095585.1). Classification (NCBI taxonomy): domain Eukaryota; kingdom Metazoa; phylum Arthropoda; class Insecta; order Diptera; family Pipunculidae; genus Nephrocerus; species Nephrocerus scutellatus. The sequence continues at coordinate 57,247,313 of OX352764.1, forward strand.
ATTCAATTATATCATTAACAGTGATAGGCCTCATATTTGGCTTCAATTAAAGAATAAGGGTAAATTTTTCTAAAATTAGGTCGAAACTAATTGTGATTTATCATTTTATATTCTATATAAGGTAGATTGATATTCAATACTTTTTGATTGCAATTCAAATGTTATAATTAACTACAACCCTAAATTAGTTAGATCAATTTAATATTCCTTGATTTCATTCATGATATAAACCAATAAGTAAAATAATAATGAAAATAATCGAAGTGAATTATCAAATTATTATGTTTGAATAATTTATAATTAAAATAATAAGTAAAATTAGGGCAATTTCTACATCAAAAATTAGAAAAATAATAGTAATTAGAAAAAATCGTAAAGAAAAAGGTAAACGAGATGAAGATTTAGGGTCAAATCCGCATTCAAATGGAGAATTTTTTTCTCGATATATAAGAGATTTTTTTGATAAAATTGAAGCAATCAATATAGTTAATAAAGAAATTATTAAAATAATTATTGAAATTAAAAATAATAATAAAATTATTTATACTATTATTTAATAGACTAAATGATTGGAAGTCATATATACTTAGTTATATTATATAAATAATACATTATCCTCCTCATCAATAAATTGAAATATATAAAAATAATCATACAATATCAACAAAATGTCAATATCATGCTGCTGCTTCAAAGTGATGATTTTTTGAAAAATGATTATTTAAATGACGAATTAAACAAATTAATAAAAATGTAGTTCCAATCAGGACTTGAATTCCATGGAATCCAGTTGCTAAAAAATATGTTGATCCAAATACAGAATCAGCAATTGTAAAAGGGGCTTCAATATATTCATAGGCTTGAAGGAAAGAAAAATAAATCCCCAATAAAACAGTAAAGAATAATCCTTGAGTAGTTTGTGAAAAATTATTTTCTATTAAACTATGATGAGCTCAAGTTACAGTTACACCTGATGCCAATAAAATCGATGTATTTAATAATGGGATATGAAATGGATTGAAAGATATAATTCCTAGTGGTGGTCAGGATGCCCCTAATTCAATATAAGGGGATAATCTTATATGAAAAAAAGCTCAGAAAAATGAAACAAAAAATAAAATTTCTGAAATAATAAATAAAATTATTCCTCATATATCCTACATCTCGTCATCATTGATATGCAGTTAAAATAGTAATTAAGTTTCCTAATAAAAATAGTGAATTATCATATTGATGAAATCATTTTACTATTCCTGACACTGTTGTTATAGCTCCAATTGCACCAGTTAATGGTCAAGGTCTATAATCTACTAAATGGAATGGGTGATTAGAATGTGTTGACATTTTAGATAACTTCTCTAGAATATAAAGTTCTTAATACAGCAAATACGTAGGCTTGAATAATAGAAACGCTGATTCTAAAACTAAAAGTGCAATTTGTACAATTAATAAAATTTAAATTATAAAATAGGTTATTGAAGGTCCTGTATTCCCCAAAAGAGTTATTAATAAATGTCCAGCAATTATGTTAGCTGCTAAACGTACGGCTAAAGTTCCTGGACGAATTAAGTTTCTAATTGTTTCGATACATACTATAAATGGTATTAATATAGCTGGAGTACCTTGAGGTACTAAATGAGAAAATATATGTTGTGTATTATTTAATCACCCAAAGATTATTAATGATATTCATGAAGGTAATGATAGAGATAATGTTAATGTTAAATGTCATGTTCTTGTAAAAATGTAAGGGAATAAGCCTATAAAGTTATTGAACACAATTAATGAAAATAATGAAATAAATATAAATGTTCTTCCATTGTGTGTTGATGTTCCTAATAAAGTTTTAAATTCTTTGTGAAGAATTATATAAATATTATATCAAATAATTTGAAATCGTGATGGTATAAATCAATATATAGATGGAATAATAAATAATCCAATAAAAGTTCTTATTCAATTTAATGATAAATTAAAAATTCTAGATCTAGGGTCAAACAGAAAATAAATTAGTTATCATTTTCAATTTATTGAATTTAATGGTTTAATTTTAAAAGTTAAAGATTTAGGGGTAGAAGGTAAAATTAAGAAATAGTTAATTATATTTATTAATACTAATATAATAGAAAAAATAATAAATAAACTTAATCATCCAATTGGACTTATTTGTGGAATTAAAAAATATTATATATTTTAATAATTTCAGTTTGACATACTAATGTTATTTTATTTAACTAATTTTTTAAAAGATAGTTAAATCATAAGAAGTAAGTGCTTATTTACTATATAATGGTTTAAGAGACCAGTACTTGCTTTCAGTCATCTAATGATAAATTTATATTTGTATAAATTCATTTAATAAAATAATTTACTGGAATACTTTCAATCACGATAGGTATAAAACTATGATTTGCACCACAAATTTCTGAACATTGCCCAAAAAATAAGCCTGGACGATTAATAAAGAAATTAGTTTGATTTAGTCGTCCAGGTGTTCCATAAATTTTTACACCTAAAGCGGGAACAGTTCAAGAATGAATTACATCTGCTGCTGTTACTAAAATTCGGATTTGACAATTTATCGGTAAAATTACTCGGTTATCTACATCTAATAGTCGAAATATTCTTTTTGATAATTCATTTGTTGGGATTATGTATGAATCAAATTCTGTATTTAATAAATCTGAGTATTCATAACTTCAGTATCATTGATGGCCAATTGAATAAAATTAGTTGTTCTATTAATGGAGATGCACTATTTTGTAAATTAAAATTTGATCATGTTGACATTTTTCTACTAAAAATAAAGTATTTTATATATAGAGCTTAAATCTATTGCACTAATCTGCCATATTAGAAATTAGTTAATATAGGTAATTCATTATATCTATGTTCAGCTGGAGGAATATTTTGGTATCATTCAATAGAAGAATTTAATTGAATTGGATAAATTACTTGACGTTGAGAAGTTATTCTTTCTCAAATAATAAAAATAAAATAAAAAATTCCAAGTATTGAAATTGAAGAACCAATTGTTGAAATTACATTTCATGTTGTGTAAGCATTAGTATAATCAGAATATCGACGAGGTATTCCTGCAAGACCTAGAAAATGTTGGGGAAAAATGTTAAATTGTATTTGAAAATTTATTCTTTAATATTAGTCCAGTAAATACTGGATATCAATGAATAAATCCTGCTATAATTGCAAATACAGCTCCTATAGATAAAACATAAGGAAAATGAGGTTCTTTCCTAAAGAACCGAAAGTTTCCTTTTTTCCACATTCTTGTCTAATTACATGAGAAATTATTCCAAAACCAGGAAGAATTAAAATAAAAACTTCTGGATGTCCAAAAAATCAAAATAAATGTTGGTATAAAATAGGGTCTCCTCCTCCTGCAGTATCAAAAAACGATGTATTTACATTTCGGTCAGTTAATAGTATTGTAATAGCTCCTGCTAATAATGATATGAATTTATTCATTTTAAATTATTAAATATTGATCAATTTGTAGAATTATATGTTTATGTTTATTATTAATTTCATTTATTTTTTTTTTCGTTTAGAATAATTTTTCTCAATTTTGAAATAGTTTATTTTATTGAATGGGAAGTTGTTTCATTAAATAGATCAATAATTGTCATAACTTTTTTCTTTGATTGAATAACTTTTTTATTTATATCATTTGTATTATTTATTTCCTCTTTAGTTATTTTTTTATAGAAAAGAATATATAATAGGAGATATAAATATAAATCGTTTTATTATATTAGTAGTTATATTTATTTTATCAATAATGTTATTAATTATTAGCCCTAATTTAATTAGTATTTTATTAGGGTGAGATGGATTAGGGTTAGTTTCTTACTGTTTAGTAATTTATTATAATAATGTAAAGTCTTATAATGCAGGAATCTTAACTGTTTTATCTAATCGAATTGGAGATGTAGCTTTATTATTAGCTATTGCTTGGATATTAAATTATGGGAGTTGAAATTTTATTTTTTATTTAGATATAATAAAAAATAATAAAGAAATAATGATTATTGGTATTTTGATTATATTAGCGGCAATAACAAAAAGAGCTCAAATTCCTTTTTCCTCATGGTTGCCTACTCCTGTTTCGGCTTTAGTTCATTCTTCAACATTAGTAACAGCTGGGGTTTATTTATTAATTCGTTTTAATATTTTGTTAGAAAATACTGTATTAGGACAATTTTTATTGTTAATGTCAGGATTAACAATATTTATAGCGGGTTTAGGTGCTATTTTGAATTTGATTTAAAAAAAATTATTTCTTTATCTACATTAAGACAATTAGGGTTAATAATAAGAATTTTGTCAATAGGTTTTTATAAATTAGCATTTTTTCATTTGTTAACACATGCTTTATTTAAAGCTTTATTATTTATATATGCTGGATCAATTATTCATAATATAAATAATTCTCAGGATATTCGATTCGGGTTAAGAATAAGTATGCCATTAACATCTTCTTGTTTTAATGTTGCTAATTTAACTTTATGCGGAATGCCTTTTTTAGCTGGATTTTATTCTAAAGATTTGATTTTAGAGACAACAGTAAGTTTAAATTTTTTAAACTTATTTTCATATTTTCTTTTCTTTTTTTCTACTGGTTTAACAGTATGTTATTCTTTTCGATTAGTATATTATTCAATAACTGGAGATTTCAATTGTAGATCTATAAATGTTTTAAATGACGAAGGATGAATTATATTGAAGGGAATAATTGGTTTACCAAATTATTAAAATATATAACATTATTTGTTTGTATTGTAGGAGAATTAATTGGTTATTTAATTTCTTTTCATTTTATTTTATCAATAAATCTTTTAATAATTATATGATTTCTGTATTTATAGGTTCAATATGGTTTATACCATATTTATCTACTTATGGGATAATAAATTTTAATTTTTAATTTTAATTTTAGGAATAAAATTTAATAAATTATTTGATCAAGGATGGTTGGAGTTTTATGGAAGACAAAATTTATTTATAAATTTAATAAACATTTCAAAAATAAATAATTTATTACAGAATAATAATTTAAAAATATATTTATTATCTTTCATTTTATGAATTTTTATATTAGTTGTTATTATTATATTAAATTAAATTTAAATAGCTTATAGTATAACATTGAAGCTGTTAGGGCGATAAATTTATCTTGAAATAATTAAAAAATTTAAAAATTTTCAAAAATTTCTATAATTTTAAAGAAATTTTAAATTTTTATATAAATTGGGATTATATTAAAAGTAAATATTTATAAGTAAATAATATTATTAAGTAATAATTTATTTATATCAAATAAAATTAATTCAACAATTTTTAATGATATATATTTATTTAATTTGATATAAATAAAATTAATTCAAAAATTAAAAAGAATTTTTATTTATTTAAATTGGAATTTATTTAATGTATAATAATTAAAATAAGTAAACAATATTTATATCAAAGAAAATTAATTCAAAAATTAAAAAATAATTTTTATTTATTTATAAAAATATAAAATTTTATTTTTACAATGAAAATGTAAAGTTTTTATTAAACTATATAAATGGAGTTAAACCATTAGAATAAAAAGTTAGCAGCTTTTTTTTTAGCCTCATATTTCCTTAATTGGAATTTAAATTCAATTATATCATTAACAGTGATAGGCCTCATATTTGGCTTCAATTAAAGAATAAGGGTAAATTTACCTAAAATTAGGTCGAAACTAATTGTGATTTATCATTCTTATTCTATATAAGGTAGATTGATATTCAATACTTTTTGATTGCAATTCAAATGTTATAATTAACTACAACCCTAAATTAGTTAGATCAATTTAATATTCCTTGATTTCATTCATGATATAAACCAATAAGTAAAATAATAATGAAAATAATCGAAGTGAATTTTGAAATTATTATGTTTGAATAATTTATAATTAAAATAATAGGTAAAATTAGGGCAATTTCTACATCAAAAATTAGAAAAATAATAGTAATTAGAAAAAATCGTAAAGAAAAAGGTAAACGAGATTTAGGGTCAAATCCGCATTCAAATGGAGAATTTTTTTCTCGATATATAAGAGATTTTTTTGATAAAATTGAAGCAATCAATATAGTTAATAAAGAAATTATTAAAATAATTATTGAAATTAAAAATAATAATAAAATTATTTATACTATTATTTAATAGACTAAATGATTGGAAGTCATATATACTTAGTTATATTATATAAATAATACATTATCCTCCTCATCAATAAATTGAAATATATAAAAATAATCATACAATATCAACAAAATGTCAATATCATGCTGCTGCTTCAAATCCAAAGTGATGATTTTTTGAAAAATGATTATTTAAATGACGAATTAAACAAATTAATAAAAATGTAGTTCCAATCAGGTCATGAATTCCATGGAATCCAGTTGCTAAAAAAAATGTTGATCCAAATACAGAATCAGCAATTGTAAAAGGGGCTTCAATATATTCATAGGCTTGAAGGAAAGAAAAATAAATCCCCAATAAAATAGTAAAGAATAATCCTTGAGTAGTTTGTGAAAAATTATTTTCTATTAAACTATGATGAGCTCAAGTTACAGTTACACCTGATGCCAATAAAATCGATGTATTTAATAATGGGATATGAAATGGATTGAAAGATATAATTCCTAGTGGTGGTCAGGATGCCCCTAATTCAATATTAGGGGATAATCTTATATGAAAAAAAGCTCAGAAAAATGAAACAAAAAATAAAATTTCTGAAATAATAAATAAAATTATTCCTCATATATCCTACATCTCGTCATCATTGATATGCAGTTAAAATAGTAATTAAGTTTCCTAATAAAAATAGTGAATTATCATATTGATGAAATCATTTTACTATTTCTGACACTGTTGTTATAGCTCCAATTGCACCAGTTAATGGTCAAGGTCTATAATCTACTAAATGGAATGAGTGATTAGAATGTGTTGACATTTTAGATAACTTCTCTAGAATATAAAGTTCTTAATACAGCAAATACGTAGGCTTGAATAATAGAAACGCTGATTCTAAAACTAAAAGTGCAATTTGTACAATTAATAAAATTTAAATTATAAAATAGGTTATTGAAGGTCCTGTATTCCCCAAAAGAGTTATTAATAAATGTACAGCAATTATGTTAGCTGCTAAACGTACGGCTAAAGTTCCTGGACGAATTAAGTTTCTAATTGTTTCGATACATACTATAAATGGTATTAATATAGCTGGAGTACCTTGAGGTACTAAATGAGAAAATATATGTTGTGTATTATTTAATCACCCAAAGATTATTAATGATATTCATAAAGGTAATGATAGAGATAATGTTAATGTTAAATGTCATGTTCTTGTAAAAATGTAAGGGAATAAGCCTATAAAGTTATTGAACACAATTAATGAAAATAATGAAATAAATATAAATGTTCTTCCATTGTGTGTTGATGTTCCTAATAAAGTTTTAAATTCTTTGTGAAGAATTATATAAATATTATTTCAAATAATTTGAAATCGTGATGGTATAAATCAATATATAGATGGAATAATAAATAATCCAATAAAAGTTCTTATTCAATTTAATGATAAATTAAAAATTCTAGATCTAGGGTCAAACAGAAAATAAATTAGTTATCATTTTCAATTTATTGAATTTAATGGTTTAATTTTAAAAGTTAAAGATTTAGGGGTAGAAGGTAAAATTAAGAAATAGTTAATTATATTTATTAATACTAATATAATAGAAAAAATAATAAATAAACTTAATCATCCAATTGGACTTATTTGTGGAGTTAAAAAATATTATATATTTTAATAATTTCAGTTTGACATACTAATGTTATTTTATTTAACTAATTTTTTAAAAGATAGTTAAATCATTAGAAGTAAGTGCTTATTTACTATATAATGGTTTAAGAGACCAGTACTTGCTTTCAGTCATCTAATGAAAAATTTATATTTGTATAAATTCATTTAATAAAATAATTTACTGGAATACTTTCAATCACGATAGGTATAAAACTATGATTTGCACCACAAATTTCTGAACATTGCCCAAAAAATAAGCCTGGACGATTAATAAAGAAATTAGTTTGATTTAGTCGTCCAGGTGTTCCATAAATTTTTACACCTAAAGCGGGAACAGTTCAAGAATGAATTACATCTGCTGCTGTTACTAAAATTCGGATTTGACAATTTATCGGTAAAATTACTCGGTTATCTACATCTAATAGTCGAAATATTCTTTTTGATAATTCATTTGTTGGGATTATGTATGAATCAAATTCTGTATTTAATAAATCTGAGTATTCATAACTTCAGTATCATTGATGGCCAATTGAATAAAATTAGTAGTTCTATTAATGGAGATGCACTATTTTGTAAATTAAAATTTGATCATGTTGACATTTTTCTAATAAAAATAAAGTATTTTATATATAGAGCTTAAATCTATTGCACTAATCTGCCATATTAGAAATTAGTTAATATAGGTAATTCATTATATCTATGTTCAGCTGGAGGAATATTTTGGTATCATTCAATAGAAGAATTTAATTGAATTGGATAAATTACTTGACGTTGAGAAGTTATTCTTTCTCAAATAATAAAAATAAAATAAAAAATTCCAAGTATTGAAATTGAAGAACCAATTGTTGAAATTACATTTCATGTTGTGTAAGCATAAGTATAATCAGAATATCGACGAGGTATTCCTGCAAGACCTAGAAAATGTTGGGGAAAAATGTTAAATTTACTCCAATAAATATAATAATAAATTGTGTATTTAAAAATTTATTATTTAATATTAGTCCAGTAAATACTGGATATCAATGAATAAATCCTGCTATAATTGCCTCCTCCTGCAGTATCAAAAAACGATGTATTTACATTTCGGTCAGTTAATAGTATTGTAATAGCTCCTGCTAATACTGATATGAATTTATTCATTTTAAATTATTAAATATTTATCAATTTGTAGAATTATATGTTTATGTTTATTATTAATTTCATTTATTTTTTTTTCGTTTAGAATAATTTTTCTCAATTTTGAAATAGTTTATTTTATTGAATGGGAAGTTGTTTCATTAAATAGATCAATAATTGTCATAACTTTTTTCTTTGATTGAATAACTTTTTTATTTATATCATTTGTATTATTTATTTCTTCTTTAGTTATTTTTTTATAGAAAAGAATATATAATAGGAGATATAAATATAAATCGTTTTATTATATTAGTAGTTATATTTATTTTATCAATAATGTTATTAATTATTAGCCCTAAATTAATTAGTATTTTATTAGGGTGAGATGGATTAGGGTTAGTTTCTTACTGTTTAGTAATTTATTGTAATAATGTAAAGTCTTATAATGCAGGAATGTTAACTGTTTTATCTAATCGAATTGGAGATGTAGCTTTATTATTAGCTATTTCTTGGATATTAAATTATGGGAGTTGAAATTTTATTTTTTATTTAGATATAATAAAAAATAATAAAGAAATAATGATTATTGGTAGTTTAATTATATTAGCGGCAATAACAAAAAGAGCTCAAATTCCTTTTTCCTCATGGTTGCCTGCAGCAATAGCTGCTCCTACTCCTGTTTCGGCTTTAGTTCATTCTTCAACATTAGTAACAGCTGGGGTTTATTTATTAAATCGTTTTAATATTTTGTTAGAAAATACTGTATTAAGACAATTTTTATTGTTAATGTCAGGATTAACAATATTTATAGCTGATTTAGGTGCTATTTTGAATTTGATTTAAAAAAAAATTATTTCTTTATCTACATTAAGACAATTAGGGTTAATAATAAGAACTTTGTCAATAGGTTTTTATAAATTAGCATTTTTTCATTTGTTAACACATGCTTTATTTAAAGCTTTATTATTTATATATGCTGGATCAATTATTCATAATATAAATAATTCTCAGTATATTCGATTCGGGTTAAGAATAAGTACGCCATTAATATCTTCTTGTTTTAATGTTGCTAATTTAACTTTATGCGGAATGCCTTTTTTAGCTGGATTTTATTCTAAAGATTTGATTTTAGAGACAACAGTAAGTTTAAATTTTTTAAACTTATTTTCATATTTTCTTTTCTTTTTTTCTACTGGCTTAACAGTATGTTATTCTTATTCTTTTTGATAATTCATTTGTTGGGATTATGTATGAATCAAATTCTGTATTTAATAAATCTGAGTATTCATAACTTCAGTATCATTGATGGCCAATTGAATAAAATTAGTTGTTCTATTAATGGAGATGCACTATTTTGTAAATTAAAATTTGATCATGTTGACATTTTTCTAATAAAAATAAAGTATTTTATATATAGAGCTTAAATCTATTGCACTAATCTGCCATATTAGAAATTAGTTAATATAGGTAATTCATTATATCTATGTTCAGCTGGAGGAATATTTTGGTATCATTCAATAGAAGAATTTAATTGAATTGGATAAATTACTTGACGTTGAGAAGTTATTCTTTATCAAATAATAAAAATAAAATAAAAAATTCCAAGTATTGAAATTGAAGAACCAATTGTTGAAATTACATTTCATGTTGTGTAAGCATTAGTATAATCAGAATATCGACGAGGTATTCCTGCAAGACCTAGAAAATGTTGGGGAAAAATGTTAAATTTACTCCAATAAATATAATAATAAACTGTGTATTTAAAAATTTATTATTTAATATTAGTCCAGTAAATACTGGATATCAATGAATAAATCCTGCTATAATTGCCTCCTCCGGCAGTATCAAAAAACGATGTATTTACATTTCGGTCAGTTAATAGTATTGTAATAGCTCCTGCTAATACTGATATGAATTTATTCATTTTAAATTATTAAATATTTATCAATTTGTAGAATTATATGTTTATGTTTATTATTAATTTCATTTATTTTTTTTTCGTTTAGAATAATTTTTCTCAATTTTGAAATAGTTTATTTTATTGAATGGGAAGTTGTTTCATTAAATAGATCAATAATTGTCATAACTTTTTTCTTTGATTGAATAACTTTTTTATTTATATCATTTGTATTATTTATTTCTTCTTTAGTTATTTATTTATAGAAAAAAATATATAATAGGAGATATAAATATAAATCGTTTTATTATATTAGTAGTTATATTTATTTTATCAATAATGTTATTAATTATTAGCCCTAAATTAATTAGTATTTTACTAGGGTGAGATGGATTAGGGTTAGTTTCTTACTGTTTAGTAATTTATTATAATAATGTAAAGTCTTATAATGCAGGAATGTTAACTGTTTTATCTAATCGAATTGGAGATGAAGCTTTATTATTAGCTATTTCTTGGATATTAAATTATGGGAGTTGAAATTTTATTTTTTATTTAGATATAATAAAAAATAATAAAGAAATAATGATTATTGGTAGTTTAATTATATTAGCGGCAATAACAAAAAGAGCTCAAATTCCTTTTTCCTCATGGTTGCCTGCAGCAATAGCTGCTCCTACTCCTGTTTCGGCTTTAGTTCATTCTTCAACATTAGTAACAGCTGTGGTTTATTTATTAAATCGTTTTAATATTTTGTTAGAAAATACTGTATTAAGACAATTTTTATTGTTAATGTCAGGATTAACAATATTTATAGCTGGTTTAGGTGCTATTTTGAATTTGATTTAAAAAAAAATTATTTCTTTATCTACATTAAGACAATTAGGGTTAATAATAAGAATTTTGTCAATAGGTTTTTATAAATTAGCATTTTTTCATTTGTTAACACATGCTTTATTTAAAGCTTTATTATTTATATATGCTGGATCAATTATTCATAATATAAATAATTCTCAGGATATTCGATTCGGGTTAAGAATAAGTATGCCATTAATATCTTCTTGTTTTAATGTTGCTAATTTAACTTTATGCGGAATGCCTTTTTTAGCTGGATTTTATTCTAAAGATTTGATTTTAGAGACAAAAGTAAGTTTAAATTTTTTAAACTTATTTTCATATTTTCTTTTCTTTTTTTCTACTGGTTTAACAGTGTGTTTTTCTTTTCGATTAGTATATTATTCAATAACTGGGGATTTCAATTGTAGATCTATAAATGTTTTAAATGACGAAGGTTGAATTATATTGAAGGGAATAATTGGTTTATTAATAATGAGAATTGTTAGTGGAAGAATATTGAATTGATTAATTTTCCCAACACCAATTATAATTAGTTTACCTAATTTCTTAAAATATATAACATTATTTGTTTGTATTGTAGGAGGATTAATTGGTTATTTAATTTCTAATGTTTCATTTTATATTATCAATAAATCTTTTAATAATTATATGATTTCTGTATTTATAGGTTCAATATGGTTTATACCATATTTATCTACTTATGGGATAATAAATTATCCTTTAATTTTAGGAATAAAATTTAATAAATTATTTGATCAAGGATGGTTGGAGTTTTATGGAAGACAAAATTTATTTATAAATTTAATAAAAATTTCAAAAAAAAATAATTTATTACAGAATAATAATTTAAAAATATATTTATTATCTTTCATTTTATGAATTTTTATATTAGTTGTTATTATTATATTAAATTAAATTTAAATAGCTTATAGTATAACATTGAAGCTGTTAGGGAGATAAATTTATCTTTAAATAATTAAAAAATTTAAAAATTTTCAAAAATTTCTATAATTTTAAAGAAATTTTAAATTTTTATATTAATTGGGATTATATTAAAAGTAAATTATTATAAGTAAATAATATTATTAAGTAATAATTTATTTATATCAAATAAAATTAATTCAACAATTTTTAATGATATATATTTATTTAATTTGATATAAATAAAATTAATTCAAAAATTAAAAAATAATTTTTATTTATTTATATTGGAATTTATTTAAATTATAATAATTAAAATAAGTAAACAATATTTATATCAAAAAAAATTAATTCAAAAATTAAAAAATAATTTTTATTTATTTATAAAAATATAAAATTTTATTTTTACAATGAAAATGTAAAATTTTTATTAAACTATATAAATGAAGTTAAACCATTAGAATAAAAAGTTAGCAGCTTTTTTTTGAGCCTCATATTTCCTTAATTGGAATTTAAATTCAATTATATCATTAACAGTGATAGGCCTCATATTTGGCTTCAATTAAAGAATAAGGGTAAATTTACCTAAAATTAGGTCGAAACTAATTGTGATTTATCATTTTATATTCTATATAAGGTAGATTGATATTCAATACTTTTTGATTGCAATTCAAATGTTATAATTAACTACAACCCTAAATTAGTTAGATCAATTTAATATTTCATTCATGATATAAACCAATAAGTAAAATAATAATGAAAATAATCGAAGTGAATTATCAAATTATTATGTTTGAATTAAATAATAGGTAAAATTAGGGCAATTTCTACATCAAAAATTAGAAAAATAATAGTAATTAGAAAAAATCGTAAAGAAAAAGGTAAACGAGATAAAGATTTAGGGTCAAATCCGCATTCAAATGGAGAATTTTTTTCTCGATATATAAGAGATTTTTTTGATAAAATTGAAGCAATCAATATAGTTAATAAAGAAATTATTAAAATAATTATTGAAATTAAAAATAATAATAAAATTATTTATACTATTATTTAATAGACTAAATGATTGGAAGTCATATATACTTAGTTATATTATATAAATAATACATTATCGTCCTCATCAATAAATTGAAATATATAAAAATAATCATACAATATCAACAAAATGTCAATATCATGATGCTGCTTCAAATCCAAAGTGATGATTTTTTGAAAAATGATTATTTAAATGACGAATTAAACAAATTAATAAAAATGTAGTTCCAATCAGGACATGAATTCCATGGAATCCAGTTGCTAAAAAAAATGTTGATCCAAATACAGAATCAGCAATTGTAAAAGGGGCTTCAATATATTCATAGGCTTGAAGGAAAAAAATAAATCCCCAATAAAACAGTAAAGAATAATCCTTGAGTAGTTTGTGAAAAATTATTTTCTATTAAACTATGATGAGCTCAAGTTACAGTTACACCTGATGCCAATAAAATCGATGTATTTAATAATGGGATATGAAATGGATTGAAAGATATAATTCCTAGTGGTGGTCAGGATGCCCCTAATTCAATATTAGGGGATAATCTTATATGAAAAAAAGCTCAGAAAAATGAAACAAGAAATAAAATTTCTGAAATAATAAATAAAATTATTCCTCATATATCCTACATCTCGTCATCATTGATATGCAGTTAAAATAGTAATTAAGTTTCCTAATAAAAATAGTAAATTATCATATTGATGAAATCATTTTACTATTCCTGACACTGTTGTTATAGCTCCAATTGCACCAGTTAATGGTCAAGGTCTATAATCTACTAAATGGAATTGGTGATTAGAATGTGTTGACATTTTAGATAACTTCTCTAGAATATAAAGTTCTTAATACAGCAAATACCTAGGCTTGAATAATAGAAACGCTGATTCTAAAACTAAAAGTGCAATTTGTACAATTAATAAAATCAAAATTATAAAATAGGTTATTGAAGGTCCTGTATTCCCCAAAAGAGTTATTAATAAATGTCCAGCAATTATGTTAGCTGCTAAACGTACGGCTAAAGTTCCTGGACGAATTAAGTTTCTAATTGTTTCGATACATACTATAAATGGTATTAATATAGCTGGAGTACCTTGAGGTACTAAATGAGAAAATATATGTTGTGTATTATTTAATCACCCAAAGATTATTAATGATATTCATAAAGGTAATGATAGAGATAATGTTAATGTTAAATGTCATGTTCTTGTAAAAATGTAAGGGAATAAGCTAATAAAGTTATTGAACACAATTAATGAAAATAATGAAATAAATATAAATGTTCTTCCATTGTGTGTTGATGTTCCTAATAAAGTTTTAAATTCTTTGTGAAGAATTATATAAATATTATATCAAATAATTTGAAATCGTGATGGTATAAATCAATATATAGATGGAATAATAAATAATCCAATAAAAGTTCTTATTCAATTTAATGATAAATTAAAAATTCTAGATCTAGGGTCAAACAGAAAATATATTAGTTATCATTTTCAATTTATTGAATTTAATGGTTTAATTTTAAAAGTTAAAGATTTAGGGGTAGAAGGTAAAATTAAGAAATAGTTAATTATATTTATTAATACTAATATAATAGAAAAAATAATAAATAAACTTAATCATCCAATTGGACTTATTTGTGGAATTAAAAAATATTATATATTTTAATAATTTCAGTTTGACATACTAATGTTATTTTATTTAACTAATTTTTTAAAAGATAGTTAAATCATTAGAAGTAAGTGCTTATTTACTATATAATGGTTTAAGAGACCAGTACTTGCTTTCAGTCATCTAATGAAGAATTTATATTTGTATAAATTCATTTAATAAAATAATTTACTGGAATACTTTCAATCACGATAGGTATAAAACTATGATTTGCACCACAAATTTCTGAACATTGCCCAAAAAATAAGCCTGGACGATTAATAAAGAAATTAGTTTGATTTAGTCGTCCAGGTGTTCCATCAATTTTTACACCTAAAGCGGGAACAGTTCAAGAATGAATTACATCTGCTGCTGTTACTAAAATTCGGATTTGACAATTTATCGGTAAAATTACTCGGTTATCTACATCTAATAGTCGAAATATTATTTTTGATAATTCATTTGTTGGGATTATGTATGAATCAAATTCTGTATTTAATAAATCTGAGTATTCATAACTTCAGTATCATTGATGGCCAATTGAATAAAATTAGTTGTTCTATTAATGGAGATGCACTATTTTTTAAATTAAAATTTTATCATGTTGACATTTTTCTAATAAAAATAATTTATTTTATATATAGAGCTTAAATCTATTGCACTAATCTGCCATATTAGAAATTAGTTAATATAGGTAATTCATTATATCTATGTTCAGCTGGAGGAATATTTTGGTATCATTCAATAGAAGAATTTAATTGAATTGGATAAATTACTTGACGTTGAGAAGTTATTCTTTCTCAAATAATAAAAATAAAATAAAAAATTCCAAGTATTGAAATTGAAGAACCAATTGTTGAAATTATATTTCATGTTGTGTAAGCATTAGTATAATCAGAATATCGACGAGGTATTCCTGCAAGACCTAGAAAATGTTGGGGAAAAAATGTTAAATTTACTCCAATAAATATAATAATAAATTGTGTATTTAAAAATGTATTATTTAATATTAGTCCAGTAAATACTGGATATCAATGAATAAATCCTGCTATAATTGCAAATACAGCTCCTATAGATAAAACATAATGAAAATGAGCAACCACATAGTAAGTATCATGAAGAATAATATCAGCTGATGAATTTGCTAATACCCCCAACAGTAAATAAAAAAACGAATCCTAAAGATCATAAAAGTGCTGGGGAGTAATTTAATTGAGTTTCATGTAATGTGGCTAATCAACTAAAAATTTTAATTCATGTAGGAACAGCAATAATTATTGTTGCTGAAGTAAAATAAACTCGTGTGTCTACATCTATACCTACAGTAAATATATGATGAGCTCATACAATAAAACCTAATAAACCGATCGCATAATAAATTAGCATAAATTATTCCTAAAGAACCGAAAGTTTCCTTTTTTCCACATTCTTGTCTAATTACATGAGAAATTATTCCAAAACCAGGAAGAATTAAAATATAAACTTCTGGATGTCCAAAAAATCAAAATAAATGTTGGTATAAAATAGGGTCTCCTCCTCCTGCAGTATCAAAAAACGATGTATTTACATTTCGGTCAGTTAATAGTATTGTAATAGCTCCTGCTAATACTGATATGAATTTATTCATTTTAAATTATTAAATATTTATCAATTTGTAGAATTATATGTTTATGTTTATTATTAATTTCATGTATTTTTTTTTCGTTTAGAATAATTTTTCTCAATTTTGAAATAGTTTATTTTATTGAATGGGAAGTTGTTTCATTAAATAGATCAATAATTGTCATAACTTTTTTCTTTGATTGAATAACTTTTTTATTTATATCATTTGTATTATTTATTTCTTCTTTAGTTATTTTTTATAGAAAAGAATATATAATAGGAGATATAAATATAAATCGTTTTATTATATTAGTAGTTATATTTATTTTATCAATAATGTTATTAATTATTAGCCCTAATTTAATTAGTATTTTATTAGTGTGAGATGGATTAGGGTTAGTTTCTTACTGTTTAGTATTATAATAATGTAAATAATGCAGGAATGTTAACTGTTTTATCTAATCAAATTGGAGATGTAGCTTTATTATTAGCTATTGCTTGGATATTAAATTATGGGAGTTGAAATTTTATTTTTTATTTAGATATAATAAAAAATAATAAAGAAATAATGATTATTGGTAGTTTAATTATATTAGCGGCAATAACAAAAAGAGCTCAAATTCCTTTTTCCTCATGGTTGCCTGCAGCAATAGCTGCTCCTACTCCTGTTTCGGCTTTAGTTCATTCTTCAACATTAGTAACAGCTGGGGTTTATTTATTAATTCGTTTTAATATTTTGTTAGAAAATACTGTATTAGGACAATTTTTATTGTTAATGTCAGGATTAACAATATTTATAGCTGGTTTAGGTGCTATTTTGAATTTGATTTAAAAAAAAATTATTGCTTTATCTACATTAAGACAATTAGGGTTAATAATAAGAATTTTGTCAATAGGTTTTTATAAATTAGCATTTTTTCATTTGTTAACACATGCTTTATTTAAAGCTTTATTATTTATATATGCTGGATCAATTATTCATAATATAAATAATTCTCAGGATATTCGATTCGGGTTAAGAATAAGTATGCCATTAGCATCTTCTTGTTTTAATGTTGCTAATTTAACTTTATGCGGAATGCCTTTTTTAGCTGGATTTTATTCTAAAGATTTGATTTTAGAGACAACAGTAAGTTTAAATTTTTTAAACTTATTTTCATATTTTCTTTCCTTTTTTTCTACTGGTTTAACAGTATGTTATTCTTTTCGATTAGTATATTATTCAATAACTGGGGATTTCAATTGTAGATTTATAAATGTTTTAAATGACGAAGGTTGAATTATATTGAAGGGAATAATTGGTTTATTAATAATGAGAATTGTTAGTGGAAGAATATTGAATTGATTAATTTTCCCAACACCAATTATAATTAGTTTACCTAATTTATTAAAATATATAACATTATTTGTTTGTATTGTAGGAGGATTAATTGGTTATTTAATTTCTAATGTTTCATTTTATTTTATCAATAAATCTTTTAATAATTATATGATTTCTGTATTTATAGGTTCAATATGGTTTATACCATATTTATCTACTTATGGGATAATAAATTATCCTTTATTTTTAGGAAAAAAATTTAATAAATTATTTGATCAAGGATGGTTGGAGTTTTATGGAAGACAAAATTTATTTATAAATTTAATAAAAATTTCAAAAATAAATAATTTATTACAGAATAATAATTTAAAAATATATTTATTATCTTTCATTTTATGAATTTTTATATTAGTTGTTATTATTATATTAAATTACATTTAAATAGCTTAGGGAGATAAATTTATCTTTAAATAATTAAAAAATTTAAAAATTTTCAAAAATTTCTATAATTTTAAAGAAATTTTAAATTTTTATATAAATTGGGATTATATTAAAAGTAAATATTTATAAGTAAATAATATTATTAAGTAATAATTTATTTATATCAAATAAAACTAATTCAACAATTTTTAATGATATATATTTATTTAATTTGATAATTTGAAAAATTAATTCAAAAATTTATATTTGGCTTCAATTAAATAATAAAGGTAAATTTACCTAAAATTAGGTCGAAACTAATTGTGATTTATCATTTTATATTCTATATAAGGTAGATTGATATTCAATACTTTTTGATTGCAATTCAAATGTTATAATTAACTACAACCCTAAATTAGTTAGATCAATTTAATATTCCTTGATTTCATTTATGATATAAACCAATAAGTAAAATAATAATGAAAATAATCGAAGTGAATTATCAAATTATTATGTTTGAATAATTTATAATTAAAATAATAGGTAAAATTAGGGCAATTTCTACATCAAAAATTAGAAAAATAATAGTAATTAGAAAAAATCGTAAAGAAAAAGGTAAACGAGATGAAGATTTAGGGTCAAATCCGCATTCAAATGGAGAATTTTTTTCTCGATATATTTGAGATTTTTTTGATAAAATTGAAGCAATCAATATAGTTAATAAAGAAATTATTAAAATAATTATTGAAATTAAAAATAATAATAAAATTATTTATACTATTATTTAATAGACTAAATGATTGGAAGTCATATATACTTAGTTATATTATATAAATAATACATTATCCTCCTCATCAATAAACAATCAGGACATGAATTCCATGGAATCCAGTTGGTAAAAAAAATTTTGATCCAAATACAGAATCAGCAATTGTAAAAGGGGCTTCAATATATTCATAGGCTTGAAGGAAAGAAAAATAAATCCCCAATAAAACAGTAAAAAATAATCCTTGAGTAGTTTGTGAAAAATTATTTTCTATTATGAGCTCAAGTTACAGTTACACCTGATGCCAAAAAAATCGATGTATTTAATAATGGGATATGAAATGGATTGAAAGATATAATTCCTAGTGGTGGTAAGGATGCCCCTAATTCAATATTAGGGGATAATCTTATATGAAAAAAAGCTCAGAAAAATGAAACAAAAAATAAAATTTCTGAAATAATAAATAAAATTATTCCTCATATATCCTACATCTCGTCATCATTGATATGCAGTTAAAATAGTAATTAAGTTTCCTAATAAAAATAGTGAATTATCATATTGATGAAATCATTTTACTATTCCTGACACTGTTGTTATAGCTCCAATTGCACCAGTTAATGGTCAAGGTCCATAATCTACTAAATGGAATGGGTGATTAGAATGTGTTGACATTTTAGATAACTTCTCTAGAATATAAAGTTCTTAATACAGCAAATACGTAGGCTTGAATAATAGAAACGCTGATTCTAAAACTAAAAGTGCAATTTGTACAATTAATAAAATTAAAATTATAAAATAGGTTATTGAAGGTCCTGTATTCCCCAAAAGAGTTATTAATAAATGTCCAGCAATTATGTTAGCTGCTAAACGTACGGCTAAAGTTCCTGGACGAATTAAGTTTCTAATTGTTTCGATACATACTATAAATGGTATTAATATAGCTGGAGTACCTTGAGGTACTAAATGAGAAAATATATGTTGTGTATTATTTAATCACCCAAAGATTATTAATGATATTCATAAAGGTAATGATAGATATAATGTTAATGTTAAATGTCATGTTCTTGTAAAAATGTAAGGGAATAAGCCTATAAAGTTATTGAACACAATTAATAAAAATAATGAAATAAATATAAATGTTCTTCCATTGTGTGTTGATGTTCCTAATAAAGTTTTAAATTCTTTGTGAAGAATTATATAAATATTATTTCAAATAATTTGAAATCGTGATGGTATAAATCAATATATAGATGGAATTATAAATAATCCAATAAAAGTTCTTATTCAATTTAATGATAAATTAAAAATTCTAGATCTAGGGTCAAACAGAAAATAAATTAGTTATCATTTTCAATTTATTGAATTTAATGGTTTAATTTTAAAAGTTAAAGATTAAGGGGTAGAAGGTAAAATTAAGAAATAATTAATTATATTTATTAATACTAATATAATAGAAAAAATAATAAATAAACTTAATCATCCAATTGGACTTATTTGTGGAATTAAAAAATATTATATATTTTAATAATTTCAGTTTGACATACTAATGTTATTTAATTTAACTAATTTTTTAAAAGATAGTTAAATCATTAGAAGTAAGAGCTTATTTACTATATAATGGTTTAAGGGACCAGTACTTGCTTTCAGTCATCTAATGAAAAATTTATATTTGTATAAATTCATTTAATAAAATAATTTACTGGAATACTTTCAATCACGATAGGTATAAAACTATGATTTGCACCACAAATGTCTGAACATTGCCCAAAAAATAAGCCTGGACGATTAATAAAGAAATTAGTTTGATTTAGTCGTCCAGGTGTTCCATCAATTTTTACACCTAAAGCGGGAACATTTCAAGAATGAATTACATCTGCTGCTGTTACTAAAATTCGGATTTGACAATTTATCGGTAAAATTACTCGGTTATCTACATCTAATAGTCGAAATATTCTTTTTGATAATTTATTTGTTGGGATTATGTATGAATCAAATTCTGTATTTAATAAATCTGAGTATTCATAACTTCAGTATCATTGATGGCCAATTGAATAAAATTAGTTGTTCTATTAATGACAAGATAATAAAGAAATAATGATTATTGGTAGTTTAATTATATTAGCGGCAATAACAAAAAGTGCTCAAATTCCTTTTTACTCATGGTTGCCTGCAGCAATAGCTGCTCCTACTCCTGTTTCGGCTTTAGTTCATTCTTCAACATTAGTAACAGCTGGGGTTTATTTATTAATTCGTTTTAATGTTTTGTTAGAAAATACTGTATTAGGACAATTTTTATTGTTAATGTCAGGATTAACAATATTTATAGCTGGTTTAGGTGCTATTTTGAATTTGATTTAAAAAAAAATTATTGCTTTATCTACATTAAGACAATTAGGGTTAATAATAAGAATTTTGTCAATAGGTTTTTATAAATGAGCATTTTTTCATTTGTTAACACATGCTTTATTTAAAGCTTTATTATTTATATGTGCTGGATCAATTATTCATAATATAAATAATTCTCAGGATATTCGATTCGGGTTAAGAATAAGTATGCCATTAACATCTTCTTGTTTTAATGTTGCTAATTTAACTTTTTGCGGAATGCCTTTTTTAGCTGGATTTTATTCTAAAGATTTGATTTTAGAGACAACAGTAAGTTTAAATTTTTTAAACTTATTTTCATATTTTCTTTTCTTTTTTTCTACTGGTTTAACAGTATGTTATTCTTTTCGATTAGTATATTATTCAATAACTGGGGATTTCAATTGTAGATCTATAAATGTTTTAAATGACGAAGGTTGAATTATATTTAAGGGAATAATTGGTTTATTAATAATGAGAATTGTTAGTGGAAGAATATTGAATTGATTAATTTTCCCAACACCAATTATAATTAGTTTACCTAATTTATTAAAATATATAACATTATTTGTTTGTATTGTAGGAGGATTAATTGGTTATTTAATTTCTAATGTTTCATTTTATTTTATCAATAAATCTTTTAATAATTATATGATTTCTGTATTTATAGGTTCAATATGGTTTATACCATATTTATCTACTTATGGGATAATAAATTATCCTTTAATTTTAGGAATAAAATTTAATAAATTATTTGATCAAGGATGGTTGGAGTTTTATGGAAGACAAAATTTATTTATAAATTTAATAAGCATTTCAAAAATAAATAATTTATTACAGAATAATAATTTAAAAATATATTTATTATCTTTCATTTTATGAATTTTTATATTAGTTGCTATTATTATATTAAATTAAATTTAAATAGCTTATATTATAACATTGAAGCTGTTAGGGAGATAAATTTATCTTTAAATAATTAAAAAATTTAAAAATTTTCAAAAATTTCTATAATTTTAAAGAAATTTTAAATTTTTATATAAATTGGGATTATATTAAAAGTAAATATTTATAAGTAAATAATATTATTAAGTAATAATTTATTTATATCAAATAAAATTAATTCAACAATTTTTAATGATATATATTTATTTAATTTGATATAAATAAAATTAATTCAAAAATTTAAAAAGAATTTTTATTTATTTAAATTGGAATTTATTTAAAGTATAATAATTAAAATAAGTAAACAATATTTATATCAAATAAAATTAATTCAAAAATTAAAAAATAATTTTTATTTATTTATAAAAATATAAAATTGTATTTTTACAATGAAAATGTAAAGTTTTTATTAAACTATATAAATGGAAATTAGAATAAAAAGTTAGCAGCTTTTTTTTTAGCCTCATATTTCCTTAATTGGAATTTAAATTCAATTATATCCTTAACAGTGATAGGCCTCATATTTGGCTTCAATTAAAGAATAAGGGTAAATTTACCTAAAATTAGGTCGAAACTAATTGTGATTTATCATTTTATATTCTATATAAGGTAGATTGATATTCAATACTTTTTGATTGCAATTCAAATGTTATAATTAACTACAACCCTAAATTAGTTAGATCAATTTAATATTCCTTGATTTCATTTATGATATAAACCAATAAGTAAAATAATAATGAAAATAATCGAAGTGAATTATCAAATTATTATGTTTGAATAATTTATAATTAAAATAATAGGTAAAATTAGGGCAATTTCTAGATCAAAAATTAGAAAAATAATAGTTATTAGAAAAAATCGTAAAGAAAAAGTTAAACGAGATGAAGATTTAGGGTCAAATCCGCATTCAAATGGAGAATTTTTTCTCGATATATAAGAGATTTTTTTGATAAAATTGAAGCAATCAATATAGTTAATAAAGAAATTATTAAAATAATTATTGAAATTAAAAATAATAATAAAATTATTTATACTATTATTTAATAGACTAAATGATTGGAAGTCATATATACTATATAAATAATACATTATCCTCCTCATCAATAAATTGAAATATATAAAAATAATCATACAATATCAACAAAATGTCAATATCATGCTGCTGCTTCAAAGTGATGATTTTTTGAAAAATGATTTTTTAAATGACGAATTAAACAAATTAATAAAAATGTAGTTCCAATCAGGACATGAATTCCATGGAATCCAGTTGCTAAAAAAAATGTTGATCCAAATACAGAAACAGCAATTGTAAAAGGGGCTTCAATATATTCATAGGCTTGAAGGAAAGAAAAATAAATCCCCAATAAAACAGTAAAGAATAATCCTTGAGTAGTTTGTGTAAAATTATTTTCTATTAAACTATGATGAGCTCAAGTTACAGTTACACCTGATGCCAATAAAATCGATGTATTTAATAATGGGATATGAAATGGATTGAAAGATATAATTCCTAGTGGTGGTCAGGATGCCCCTAATTCAATATTAGGGGATAATCTTATATGAAAAAAAGCTCAGAAAAATTAAACAAAAAATAAAATTTCTGAAATAATAAATAAAATTATTCCTCATATATCCTACATCTCGTCATCATTGATATGCAGTTAAAATAGTAATTAAGTTTCCTAATAAAAATAGTGAATTATAATATTGATGAAATCATTTTACTATTCCTGACACTGTTGTTATAGCTCCAATTGCACCAGTTAATGGTCAAGGTCTATAATCTACTAAATGGAATGGGTGATTAGAATGTGTTGACATTTTAGATAACTTCATAAAGGTAATGATAGAGATAATGTTAATGTTAAATGTCATGTTCTTGTAAAAATGTAAGGGAATAAGCCTATAAAGTTATTGAACACAATTAATGAAAATAATGAAATAAATATAAATGTTCTTCCATTGTGTGTTGATGTTCCTAATAAAGTTTTAAATTCTTTGTGAAGAATTATATAAATATTATTTCAAATAATTTGAAATCGTGATGGTATAAATCAATAGAATATCAATGGAATAATAAATAATCCAATAAAAGTTCTTATTCAATTTAATGATAAATTAAAAATTATAGATCTAGGGTCAAACAGAAAATAAATTAGTTATCATTTTCAATTTATTGAATTTAATGGTTTAATTTTAAAAGTTAAAGATTTAGGGGTAGAAGGTAAAATTAAGAAATAGTTAATTATATTTATTAATACTTATATAATAGAAAAAATAATAAATAAACTTAATCATCCAATTGGACTTATTTGTGGAATTAAAAAATATTATATATTTTAATAATTTCAGTTTGACATACTAATGTTATTTTATTTAACTAATTTTTTAAAAGATAGTTAAATCATTAGAAGTAAGTGCTTATTTACTATATAATGGTTTAAGAGACCAGTACTTGCATCTTGCATCAGTCATCTAATGAAGAATTTATATTTGTATAAATTCATTTAATAAAATAATTTACTGGAATACTTTCAATCACGATAGGTATAAAACTATGATTTGCACCACAAATTTCTGAACATTGCCCAAAAAATAAGCCTGGACGATTAATAAAGAAATTAGTTTGATTTAGTCGTCCAGGTGTTCCATCAATTTTTACACCTAAAACGGGAACAGTTCAAGAATGAATTACATCTGCTGCTGTTACTAAAATTCGGATTTGACAATTTATCGGTAAAATTACTCGGTTATCTACATCTAATAGTCGAAATATTATTTTTGATAATTCATTTGTTGGGATTATGTATGAATCAAATTCTGTATTTAATAAATCTGAGTATTCATAACTTCAGTATCATTGATGGCCAATTGAATAAAATTAGTTGTTCTATTAATGGAGATGCACTATTTTGTAAATTAAAATTTGATCATGTTGACATTTTTCTAATAAAAATAAAGTATTTTATATATAGAGCTTAAATCTATTGCACTAATCTGCCATATTAGAAATTAGTTAATATAGGTAATTCATTATATCTATGTTCAGCTGGAGGAATATTTTGGTATCATTCAATAGAAGAATTTAATTGAATTGGATAAATTACTTGACGTTGAGAAGTTATTCTTTCTCAAATAATAAAAATAAAATAAAAAATTCCAAGTATTGAAATTGAAGAACCAATTGTTGAAATTACATTTCATGTTGTGTAAGCATTAGTATAATCAGAATATCGACGAGGTATTCCTGCAAGACCTAGAAAATGTTGGGGAAAAAATGTTAAATTTACTCCAATAAATATAATAATAAATTGTGTATTTAAAAATTTATTATTTAAATTAGTCCAGTAAATACTGGATATCAATGAATAAATCCTGCTATAATTGCAAATACAGCTCCTATAGATAAAACATAATGAAAATGAGGTTCTTTCCTAAAGAACCGAAAGTTTCCTTTTTTCCACATTCTTGTCTAATTACATGAGAAATTATTCCAAAACCAGGAAGAATTAAAATATAAACTTCTGGATGTCCAAAAAATCAAAATAAATGTTGGTATAAAATAGGGTCTCCTCCTCCTGCAGTATCAAAAAACGATGTATTTACATTTCGGTCAGTTAATAGTATTGTAATAGCTCCTGCTAATACTGATATGAATTTATTCATTTTAAATTATTAAATATTTATCAATTTGTAGAATTATATGTTTATGTTTATTATTAATTTCATTTATTTTTTTTTTCGTTTAGAATAATTTTTCTCAATTTTGAAATAGTTTATTTTATTGAATGGGAAGTTGTTTCATTAAATAGATCAATAATTGTCATAACTTTTTTCTTTGATTGAATAACTTTTTTATTTATATCATTTGTATTATTTATTTCTTCTTTAGTTATTTTTTATAGAAAAGAATATATAATAGGAGATATAAATATAAATCGTTTTATTATATTAGTAATTATATTTATTTTATCAATAATGTTATTAATTATTAGCCCTAATTTAATTAGTATTTTATTAGGGTGAGATGGATTAGGGTTAGTTTCTTACTGTTTAGTAATTTATTATAATAATGTAAAGTCTTATAATGCAGGAATGTTAACTGTTTTATCTAATCGAATTGGAGATGTAGCTTTATTATTAGCTATTGCTTGGATATTAAATTATGGGAGTTGAAATTTTATTTTTTATTTAGATATAATAAAAAATAATAAAGAAATAATGATTATTGGTAGTTTAATTATATTAGCGGCAATAACAAAAAGAGCTCAAATTCCTTTTTCCTCATGGTTGCCTGCAGCAATAGCTGCTCCTACTCCTGTTTCGGCTTTAGTTCATTCTTCAACATTAGTAACAGCTGGGGTTTATTTATTAAATCGTTTTAATATTTTGTTAGAAAATACTGTATTAAGACAATTTTTATTGTTAATGTCAGGATTAACAATATTTATAGCTGGTTTAGGTGCTATCTTGAATTTGATTTAAAAAAAAATCATTGCTTTATCTACATTAAGACAATTAGGGTTAATAATAAGAATTGTGTCAATAGGTTTTTATAAATTAGCATTTTTTCATTTGTTAACACATGCTTTATTTAAAGCTTTATTATTTATATATGCTGGATCAATTATTCATAATATAAATAATTCTCAGGATATTCGATTCGGGTTACGAATAAGTATGCCATTAATATCTTCTTGTTTTAATGTTGCTAATTTAACTTTATGCGGAATGCCTTTTTTAGCTTGATTTTATTCTAAAGATTTGATTTTAGAGACAACAGTAAGTTTAAATTTTTTAAACTTATTTTCATATTTTCTTTTCTTTTTTTCTACTGGTTTAACAGTATGTTATTCTTTTCGATTAGTATATTATTCAATAACTGGGGATTTCAATTGTAGATCTATAAATGTTTTAAATGACGAAGGTTGAATTATATTGAAGGGAATAATTGGTTTATTAATAATGAGAATTGTTAGTGGAAGAATATTGAATTGATTAATTTTCCCAACACCAATTATAATTAGTTTACCTAATTTCTTAAAATATATAACATTATTTGTTTGTATTGTAGGAGGATTAATTGGTTATTTAATTTCTAATGTTTCATTTTATTTTATCAATAAATCTTTTAATAATTATATGATTTCTGTATTTATAGGTTCAATATGGTTTATACCATATTTATCTGCTTATGGAATAATAAATTATCCTTTAATTTTAGGAATAAAATTTAATAAATTATTTGATCAAGGATGGTTGGAGTTTTATGGAAGACAAAATTTATTTATAAATTTAATAAAAATTTCAAAAATAAATAATTTATTACAGAATAATAATTTAAAAATATATTTATTATCTTTCATTTTATGAATTTTTATATTAGTTGTTATTATTATATTAAATTAAATTTAAATAGCTTATAGTATAACATTGAAGCTGTTAGGGAGATAAATTTATCTTTAAATAATTAAAAAATTTAAAAATTTTCAAAAATTTCTATAATTTTAAAGAAATTTTAAATTTTTATATAAATTGGGATTATATTAAAAGTAAATATTTATAAGTAAATAATATTATTAAGTAATAATTTATTTATATCAAATAAAATTAATTCAACAATTTTTAATGATATATATTTATTTAATTTGATATAAATAAAATTAATTCAAAAATTTATAAATTTATTTAAAGTATAATAATTAAAATAAGTAAACAATATTTATATCAAATAAAATTAATTCAAAAATTAAAAAATAATTTTTATTTATTTATAAAAATATAAAATTTTATTTTTACAATGAAAATGTAAAGTTTTTATTAAACTATATAAATGGAGTTAAACCATTAGAATAAAAAGTTAGCAGCTTTTTTTTAGCCTCATATTTCCTTAATTGGAATTTAAATTCAATTATATCATTAACAGTGATAGGCCTCATATTTGGCTTCAATTAAAGAATAAGGGTAAATTTACCTAAAATTAGGTCGAAACTAATTGTGATTTATCATTTTATATTCTATATAAGGTAGATTGATATTCAATACTTTTTGATTGCAATTCAAATGTTATAATTAACTACAACCCTAAATTAGTTAGATCAATTTAATATTCCTTGATTTCATTCATGATATAAACTAATAAGTGAAATAATAATGAAAATAATCGAAGTGAATTATGAAATTATTGTGTTTGAATAATTTATAATTAAAATAATAGGTAAAATTAGGGCAATTTCTACATCAAAAATTAGAAAAATAATAGTAATTAGAAAAAATCGTAAAGAAAAAGGTAAACGAGATGAAGATTTAGGGTCAAATCCGCATTCAAATGGAGAATTTTTTTCTCGATATATAAGAGATTTTTTTGATAAAATTGAAGCAATCAATATAGTTAATAAAGAAATTATTAAAATAATTATTGAAATTAAAAATAATAATAAAATTATTTATACTATTATTTAATAGACTAAATGACTGGAAGTCATATATACTTAGTTATATTATATAAATAATACATTATCCTCCTCATCAATAAATTGAAATATATAAAAATAATCATACAATATCAACAAAATGTCAATATCATATATAAATACCCAATAAAATAGTAAAGAATAATCCTTGAGTAGTTTGTGAAAAACTATTTTCTATTAAACTATGCTCAAGTTACAGATACACCTGATGCCAATAAAAACGATGTATTTAATAATGGGATATGAAATGGATTGAAAGATATAATTCCTAGTGGTGGTCAGGATGCCCCTAATTCAATATTAGGGGATAATCTTATATGAAAAAAAGCTCAGAAAAATGAAACAAAAAATAAAATTTCTGAAATAATAAATAAAATTATTCCTCATATATCCTACATCTCGTCATCATTGATATGCAGTTAAAATAGTAATTAAGTTTCCTAATAAAAATAGTGAATTATCATATTGATGAAATCATTTTACTATTCCTGACACTGTTGTTATAGCTCCAATTGCACCACTTAATGGTCAAGGTCTATAATCTACTAAATGGAATGGGTGATTAGAATGTGTTGACATTTTAGATAACTTCTCTAGAATATAAAGTTCTTAATACAGCAAATACGTAGGCTTGAATAATAGAAACGCTGATTCTAAAACTAAAAGTGCAATTTGTACAATTAATAAAATCAAAATTATAAAATAGGTTATTGAAGGTCCTGTGTTCCCCAAAAGAGTTATTAATAAATGTCCAGCAATTATGTTCGCTGCTAAACGTACGGCTAAAGTTCCTGGACGAATTAAGTTTCTAATTGTTTCGATACATACTATAAATGGTATTAATATAGCTGGAGTACCTTGAGGTACTAAATGAGAAAATATATGTTGTGTATTATTTAATCACCCAAAGATTATTAATGATATTCATAAAGGTAATGATAGAGATAATGTTAATGTTAAATGTCATGTTCTTGTAAAAATGTAAGGGAATAAGCCTATAAAGTTATTGAACACAATTAATGAAAATAATGAAATAAATATAAATGTTCTTCCATTGTTGTTGTTGTTGTAATAAAGTTTTAAATTCTTTGTGAAGAATTATATAAATATTATATCAAATAATTTGAAATCGTGATGGTATAAATCAATATATAGATGGAATAATAAATAATCCAATAAAAGTTCTTATTCAATTTAATGAATTTACGGTAGAAGATAAAATTAAGAAATAGTTAATTATATTTATTAATACTAATATAATAGAAAAAATAATAAATAAACTTAATCATCCAATTGGACTTATTTGTGGAATTAAAAAATATTATATATTTTAATAATTTCAGTTTGACATACTAATGTTATTTTATTTAACTAATTTTTTAAAAGATAGTTAAATCATTAGAAGTAAGTGCTTATTTACTATATAATGGTTTAAGAGACCAGTACTTGCTTTCAGTCATCTAATGAAAAATTTATATTTGTATAAATTCATTTAATAAAATAATTTACTGGAATACTTTCAATCACGATAGGTATAAAACTATGATTTGCACCACAAATTTCTGAACATTGCCCAAAAAATAAGCCTGGACGATTAATAAAGAAATTAGTTTGATTTAGTCGTCCAGGTGTTCCATAAATTTTTACACCTAAAGCGGGAACAGTTCAAGAATGAATTACATCTGCTGCTGTTACTAAAATTCGAATTTGACAATTTATCGGTAAAATTACTTGGTTATCTACATCTAATAGTCGAAATATTCTTTTTGATAATTCATTTGTTGGGATTATGTATGAATCAAATTCTGTATTTAATAAATCTGAGTATTCATAACTTCAGTATCATTGATGGCCAATTGAATAAAATTAGTTGTTCTATTAATGGAGATGCACTATTTTGTAAATTAAAATTTGATCATGTTGACATTTTTCTAATAAAAATAAAGTATTTTATATATAGAGCTTAAATCTATTGCACTAATCTGCCATATTAGAAATTAGTTAATATAGGTAATTCATTATATCTATGTTCAGCTGGAGGAATATTTTGGTATCATTCAATAGAAGAATTTAATTGAATTGGATAAATTACTTGACGTTGAAAAGTTATTCTTTCTCAAATAATAAAAATAAAATAAAAAATTCCAAGTATTGAAATTGAAGAACCAATTGTTGAAATTACATTTCATGTTGTGTAAGCATTAGTATAATCAGAATATCGACGAGGTATTCCTGCAAGACCTAGAAAATGTTGGGGAAAAATGTTAAATTTACTCCAACAAATATAATAATAAATTGTGTATTTAAAAATTTATTATTTAATATTAGTCCAGTAAATACTGGATATCAATGAATAAATCCTGCTATAATTGCAAATACAGCTCCTATAGATAAAACTTGAAGTAAGTGTAATGAAAATGAGGTTCTTTCCTAAAGAACCGAAAGTTTCCTTTTTTCCACATTCTTGTCTAATAACATGAGAAATTATTCCAAAACCAGGAAGAATTAAAATATAAACTTCTGGATGTCCAAAAAATCAAAATAAATGTTGGTATAAAATGGGGTCTCCTCCTCCTGCAGTATCAAAAAACGATGTATTTACATTTCGGTCAGTTAATAGTATTGTAATAGCTCCTGCTAATACTGATATGAATTTATTCATTTTAAATTATTAAATATTTATCAATTTGTAGAATTATATGTTTATGTTTATTATTAATTTCATTTATTTTTTTTTTCGTTTAGAAAAATTTTTCTCAATTTTGAAATAGTTTATTTTATTGAATGGGAAGTTGTTTCATTAAATAGATCAATAATTGTCATAACTTTTTTCTTTGATTGAATAACTTTTTTATTTATATCATTTGTATTATTTTTTTATTCTTTAGTTATTTTTAATAGAAAAGAATATATAATAGGAGATATAAATATAAATCTTTTTATTATATTAGTAGTTATATTTATTTTATCAATAATGTTATTAATTATTAGCCCTAAATTAATTAGTATTTTATTAGGGTGAGATGGATTAGGGTTAGTTTCTTACTGTTTAGTAATTTATTATAATAATGTAAAGTCTTATAATGCAGGAATGTTAACTGTTTTATCTAATCGAATTGGAGATGTAGCTTTATTATTAGCTATTTCTTGGATATTAAATTATGGGAGTTGAAATTTTATTTTTTATTTAGATATAATAAAAAATAATAAAGAAATAATGATTATTGGTAGTTTAATTATATTAGCGGCAATAACAAAAAGAGCTCAAATTCCTTTTTCCTCATGGTTGCCTGCAGCAATAGCTGCTCCTACTCCTGTTTCGGTTTTAGTTCATTCTTCAACATTAGTAACAGCTGGGGTTTATTTATTAAATCGTTTTAATATTTTGTTAGAAAATACTGTATTAAGACAATTTTTATTGTTAATGTCAGGATTAACAATATTTATAGCTGGTTTAGGTGCTATCTTGAATTTGATTTAAAAAAAAATCATTGCTTTATCTACATTAAGACAATTAGGGTTAATAATAAGAATTGTGTCAATAGGTTTTTATAAATTAGCATTTTTTCATTTGTTAACACATGCTTTATTTAAAACTTTATTATTTATATGTGCTGGATCAATTATTCATAATATAAATAATTCTCAGGATATTCGATTCGGGTTAAGAATAAGTATGCCATTAACATCTTCTTGTTTTAATGTTGCTAATTTAACTTTATGCGGAATGCCTTTTTTAGCTGGATTTTATTCTAAAGATTTGATTTTAGAGACAACAGTAAGTTTAAATTTTTTAAACTTATTTTCATATTTTCTTTTCTTTTTTTCTACTGGTTTAACAGTATGTTATTCTTTTCGATTAGTATATTATTCAATAACTGGGGATTTCAATTGTAGATCTATAAATGTTTTAAATGACGAAGGTTGAATTATATTTAAGGGAATAATTGGTTTATTAATAATGAGAATTGTTAGTGGAAGAATATTGAATTGATTAATTTTCCCAACACCAATTATAATTAGTTTACCTAATTTATTAAAATATATAACATTATTTGTTTGTATTGTAGGAGGATTAATTGGTTATTTAATTTCTAATGTTTCATTTTATTTTATCAATAAATCTTTTAATAATTATATGATTTCTGTATTTATAGGTTCAATATGGTTTATACCATATTTCTCTACTTATGGGATAATAAATTATCCTTTAATTTTAGGAATAAAATTTAATAAATTATTTGATCAAGGATGGTTGGAGTTTTATGGAAGACAAAATTTATTTATAAATTTAATAAAAATTTCAAAAATAAATAATTTATTACAGAATAATAATTTAAAAATATATTTATTATCTTTCATTTTATGAATTTTTATATTAGTTGTTATTATTATATTAAATTAAATTTCAATAGCTTATAGTATAACATTGAAGCTGTTAGGGAGATAAATTTATCTTTAAATAATTAAAAAATTTAAAAATTTTCAAAAATTTCTATAATTTTAAAGAAATTTTAAATTTTTATATTAATTGGGATTATATTAAAAGTAAATATTTATAAGTAAATAATATTATTAAGTAATAATTTATTTATATCAAATAAAATTAATTCAACAATTTTTAATGATATATATTTATTTAATTTGATATAAATAAAATTAATTCAAAAATTAAAAAATAATTTTTATTTATTTAAATTGGAATTTATTTAAAGTATAATAATTAAAATAAGTAAACAATATTTATATCAAAAAAAATTAATTCAAAAATTAAAAAATAATTTTTATTTATTTAAATTGGAATTTATTTAAAGTATAATAATTAAAATAAGTAAACAATATTTATATCAAAAAAAATTAATTCAAAAATTAAAAAATAATTTTTATTTATTTATAAAAATATAAAATTTTATTTTTACAATGAAAATGTAAAGTTTTTATTAAACTATATAAATGGAGTTAAACCATTAGAATAAAAAGTTAGCAGCTTTTTTTTGAGCCTCATATTTCCTTAATTGGAATTTAAATTCAATTATATCATTAACAGTGATAGGCCTCATATTTGGCTTCAATTAAAGAATAAGGGTAAATTTACCTAAAATTAGGTCGAAACTAATTGTGATTTATCATTTTATATTCTATATAAGGTAGATTGATATTCAATACTTTTTGATTGCAATTCAAATGTTATAATTAACTACAACCCTAAATTAGTTAGATCAATTTAATATTCCTTGATTTCATTCATGATATAAACCAATAAGTAAAATAATAATGAAAATAATCGAAGTGAATTATCAAATTATTATGTTTGAATAATTTATAATTAAAATAATAGGTAAAATTAGGGCAATTTCTAGATCAAAAATTAGAAAAATAATAGTAATTAGAAAAAATCGTAAAGAAAAAGGTAAACGAGATGAAGATTTAGGGTCAAATCCGCATTCAAATGGAGAATTTTTTTCTCGATATATAAGAGATTTTTTTGATAAAATTGAAGAAATCAATATAGTTAATAAAGAAATTATTAAAATAATTATTGAAATTAAAAATAATAATAAAATTATTTATACTATTATTTAATAGACTAAATGATTGGAAGTCATATATACTTAGTTATATTATATAAATAATACATTATCCTCCTCATCAATAAATTGAAATATATAAAAATAATCATACAATATCAACACAATGTCAATATCATGCTGCTGCTTCAAATCCAAAGTGATGATTTTTTGAAAAATGACGAATTAAACAAATTAATAAAAATGTAGTTCCAATCAGGACATGAATTCCATGGAATCCAGTTGGTAAAAAAAATTTTGATCCATATACAGAATCAGCAATTGTAAAAGGGGCTTCAATATATTCATAGGCTTGAAGGAAAGAAAATAAATCCCCAATAAAACAGTAAAGAATAATCCTTGAGTAGTTTGTGAAAAATTATTTTCTATTAAACTATGATGAGCTCAAGTTACAGTTACACCTGATGCCAATAAAATCGATGTATTTAATAATGGGATATGAAATGGATTGAAAGATATAATTCCTAGTGGTGGTCAGAATGCCCCTAATTCAATATTAGGGGATAATCTTATATGAAAAAAAGCTCAGAAAAATGAAACAAAAAATAAAATTTCTGAAATAATAAATAAAATTATTCCTCATATATCCTACTTCTCGTCATCATTGATATGCAGTTAAAATAGTAATTAAGTTTCCTAATAAAAATAGTGAATTATCATATTGATGAAATCATTTTACTATTCCTGACACTGTTGTTATAGCTCCAATTGCACCAGTTAATGGTCAAGGTCTATAATCTACTAAATGGAATGGGTGATTAGAATGTGTTGACATTTTAGATAACTTCTCTAGAATATAAAGTTCTTAATACAGCAAATACGTAGGCTTGAATAATAGAAACGCTGATTCTAAAACTAAAAGTGCAATTTGTACAATTAATAAAATCAAAATTATAAAATAGGTTATTGAAGGTCCTGTATTCCCCAAAAGAGTTATTAATAAATGTCCAGCAATTATGTTAGCTGCTAAACGTACGGCTAAAGTTCCTGGACGAATTAAGTTTCTAATTGTTTCGATACATACTATAAATGGTATTAATATAGCTGGAGTACCTTGAGGTACTAAATGAGAAAATATATGTTGTGTATTTTTTAATCACCCAAAGATTATTAATGATATTCATAAAGGTAATGATAGAGATATTGTTAATGTTAAATGTCATGTTCTTGTAAAAATGTAAGGGAATAAGCCTATAAAGTTATTGAACACAATTAATGAAAAAAATGAAATAAATATAAATGTTCTTCCATTGTGTGTTGATGTTCCTAATAAAGTTTTAAATTCTTTGTGAAGAATTATATAAATATTATATTAAATAATTTGAAATCGTGATGGTATAAATCAATATATAGATGGAATAATAAATAATCCAATAAAAGTTCTTATTCAATTTAATGATAAATTCTAGATCTAGGGTCAAACAGAAAATATATTAGTTATCATTTTCAATTTATTGAATTTAATGGTTTAATTTTAAAAGTTAAAGATTTAGGGGTAGAAGGTAAAATTAAGAAATAGTTAATTATATTTATTAATACTAATATAATAGAAAAAATAATAAATAAACTTAATCATCCAATTGGACTTATTTGTGGAATAAAATATTATATATTTTAATAATTTCAGTTTGACATACTAATGTTATTTTATTTAACTAATTTTTTAAAAGATAGTTAAATCATTAGAAGTAAGTGCTTATTTACTATATAATGGTTTAAGAGACCAGTACTTGCTTTCAGTCATCTAATGAAGAATTTATATTTGTATAAATTCATTTAATAAAATAATTTACTGGAATACTTTCAATCACGATAGGTATAAAACTATGATTTGCACCACAAATTTCTGAACATTGCCCAAAAAATAAGCCTGGACGATTAATAAAGAATTTAGTTTGATTTAGTCGTCCAGGTGTTCCATCAATTTTAACACCTAAAACGGGAACAGTTCAAGAATGAATTACATCTGCTGCTGTTACTAAAATTCGGATTTGACAATTTATCGGTAAAATTACTCGGTTATCTACATCTAATAGTCGAAATATTCTTTTTTATAATTCATTTGTTGGGATTATGTATGAATCAAATTCTGTATTTAATAAATCTGAGTATTCATAACTTCAGTATCATTGATGGCCAATTGAATAAAATTAGTTGTTCTATTAATGGAGATGCACTATTTTGTAAATTAAAATTTGATCATGTTGACATTTTTCTAATAAAAATAAAGTATTTTATATATAGAGCTTAAATCTATTGCACTAATCTGCCATATTAGAAATTAGTTAATATAGGTAATTCATTATATCTATGTTCAGCTGGAGGAATATTTTGGTATCATTCAATAGAAGAATTTAATTGAATTGGATAAATTACTTGACGTTGAGAAGTTATTCTTTCTCAAATAATAAAAATAAAATAAAAAATTCCAAGTATTGAAATTGAAGAACCAATTGTTGAAATTACATTTCATGTTGTGTAAGCATTAGTATAATCAGAATATCGACGAGGTATTCCTGCAAGACCTAGAAAATGTTGGGGAAAAAATGTTAAATTTACTCCAATAAATATAATAATAAATTGTGTATTTAAAAATTTATTATTTAATATTAGTCCAGTAAATACTGGATATCAATGAATAAATCCTGCTATAATTGCAAATACAGCTCCTATAGATAAAACATAATGAAAATGAGCAACCACATAGTAAGTATCATGAAGAATAATATCAACTGATGAATTTGCTAATACCCCCAACAGTAAATAAAAAAACGAATCCTAAAGATCATAAAAGTGCTGGGGAGTAATTTAATTGAGTTTCATGTAATGTGGCTAATCAACTTAAAATTTTAATTCCTGTAGGAACAGCAATAATTATTGTTGCTGAAGTAAAATAAGCTCGTGTGTCTACATCTATACCTACAGTAAATATATGATGAGCTCATACAATAAAACCTAATAAACCGATCGCATAATAAATTAGCATAAATTATTCCTAAAGAACCGAAAGTTTCCTTTTTTCCACATTCTTGTCTAATTACATGAGAAATTATTCCAGGAAGAATTAAAATATAAACTTCTGGATGTCCAAAAAATCAAAATAAATGTTGGTATAAAATAGGGTCTCCTCCTCCTGCAGTATCAAAAAACGATGTATTTACATTTCGGTCAGTTAATAGTATTGTAATAGCTCCTGCTAATACTGATATGAATTTATTCATTTTAAATTATTAAATATTTATCAATTTGTAGAATTATATGTTTATGTTTATTATTAATTTCATTTATTTTTTTTTTTCGTTTAGAATAATTTTTCTCAATTTTGAAATAGTTTATTTTATTGAATGGGAAGTTGTTTCATTAAATAGATCAATAATTGTCATAACTTTTTTCTTTGATTGAATAACTTTTTTATTTATATCTTTTGTATTATTTATTTCTTCTTTAGTTATTTTTTATAGAAAAGAATATATTATTATATTGGAGATATAAATATAAATCGTTTTATTATATTAGTAGTTATATTTATTTTATCAATAATGTTATTAATTATTAGCCCTAATTTAATTAGTATTTTATTAGGGTGAGATGGATTAGGGTTAGTTTCTTACTGTTTAGTAATTTATTATAATAACGTAAAGTCTTATAATGCAGGAATGTTAACTGTTTTATCTAATCGAATTGGAAATGTAGCTTTATTATTAGCTATTGCTTGGATATTAAATTATGGGAGTTGAAATTTTATTTTTTATTTAGATATAATAAAAAATAATAAAGAAATAATGATTATTGGTAGTTTAATTATATTAGCGGCAATAACAAAAAGAGCTCAAATTCCTTTTTCCTCATGGTTGCCTGCAGCAATAGCTGCTCCTACTCCTGTTTCGGCTTTAGTTCATTCTTCAACATTAGTAACAGCTGGGGTTTATTTATTAATTCGTTTTAATATTTTGTTAGAAAATACTGTATTAGGACAATTTTTATTGTTAATGTCAGGATTAACAATATTTATAGCTGGTTTAGGTGCTATTTTGAATTTGATTTAAAAAAAAATTATTGCTTTATCTACATTAAGACAATTAGGGTTAATAATAAGAATTTTGTCAATAGGTTTTTATAAATTAGCATTTTTTCATTTGTTAACACATGCTTTATTTAAAGCTTTATTATTTATATATGCTGGATCAATTATTCATAATATAAATAATTCTCAGGATATTCGATTCGGGTTAAGAATAAGTATGCCATTAGCATCTTCTTGTTTTAATGTTGCTAATTTAACTTTATGCGGAATGCCTTTTTTAGCTGGATTTTATTCTAAAGATTTGATTTTAGAGACAACAGTAAGTTTAAATTTTTTAAACTTATTTTCATATTTTCTTTCCTTTTTTTCTACTGGTTTAACAGTATGTTATTCTTTTCGATTAGTATATTATTCAATAACTGGGGATTTCAATTGTAGATTTATAAATGTTTTAAATGACGAAGGTTGAATTATATTGAAGGGAATAATTGGTTTATTAATAATGAGAATTGTTAGTGGAAGAATATTGAATTGATTAATTTTCCCAACACCAATTATAATTAGTTTACCTAATTTATTAAAATATATAACATTATTTGTTTGTATTGTAGGAGGATTAATTGGTTATTTAATTTCTAATGTTTCATTTTATCAATAAATCTTTTAATAATTATATGATTTCTGTATTTATAAGGTTCAATATGGTTTATACCATATTTATCTACTTATGGGATAATAAATTATCCTTTAATTTTAGGAATAAAATTTAATAAATTATTTGATCAAGGATGGTTGGAGTTTTATGGAAGACAAAATTTATTTATAAATTTAATAAAAATTTCAAAAAAAAATAATTTATTACAGAATAATAATTTAAAAATATATTTATTATCTTTCATTTTATGAATTTTTATATTAGTTGCTATTATTATATTAAATTAAATTTCAATAGCTTATAGTATAACATTGAAGCTGTTAGGGAGATAAATTTATCTTTAAATAATTAAAAATTTAAAAATTTTCAAAAATTTCTATAATTTTAAAGTAAATATTTATAAGTAAATAATATTATTAAGTAATAATTTATTTATATCAAATAAAATTAATTCAACAATTTTTAATGATATATATTTATTTAATTTGATATAAATAAAATTAATTCAAAAATTAAAAAATAATTTTTATTTATTTAAATTGGAATTTATTTAAAGTATAATAATTAAAATAAGTAAACAATATTTATATCAAAAAAAATTAATTCAAAAATTAAAAAATAATTTTTATTTATTTATAAAAATATAAAATTTTATTTTTACAATGAAAATGTAAAGTTTTTATTAAACTATATAAATGGAGTTAAACCATTATAATAAAAAGTTAGCAGCTTTTTTTTGAGCCTCATATTTCCTTAATTGGAATTTAAATTCAATTATATCATTAACAGTGATAGGCCTCATATTTGGCTTCAATTAAAGAATAAGGGTAAATTTACCTAAAATTAGGTCGAAACTAATTGTGATTTATCATTTTATATTCTATATAAGGTAGATTGATATTAAATACTTTTTGATTGCAATTCAAATGTTATAATTAACAACAACCCTAAATTAGTTAGATCAATTTAATATTCCTTGATTTCATTCATGATATAAACCAATAAGTAAAATAATAATGAAAATAATCGAAGTGAATTATCAAATTATTATGTTTGAATAATTTATAATTAAAATAATAGGTAAAATTAGGGCAATTTCTAGATCAAAAATTAGAAAAATAATAGTAATTAGAAAAAATCGTAAAGAAAAAGGTAAACGAGATGAAGATTTAGGGTCAAATCCGCATTCAAATGGAGAATTTTTTTCTCGATATATAAGAGATTTTTTTGATAAAATTGAAGCAATCAATATAGTTAATAAAGAAATTATTGAAATTAAAAATAATAATAAAATTATTTATACTATTATTTAATAGACTAAATGATTGGAAGTCATATATACTTAGTTATATTATATAAATAATACATTATCCTCCTCATCAATAAATTGAAATATATAAAAATAATCATACAATATCAACACAATGTCAATATCATGCTGCTGCTTCAAATCCAAAGTGATGATTTTTTGAAAAATGACGAATTAAACAAATTAATAAAAATGTAGTTCCAATCAGGACATGAATTCCATGGAATCCAGTTGGTAAAAAAAATGTTGATCCATATACAGAATCAGCAATTGTAAAAGGGGCTTCAATATATTCATAGGCTTGAAGGAAAGAAAATAAATCCCCAATAAAACAGTAAAGAATAATCCTTGAGTAGTTTGTGAAAAATTATTTTCTATTAAACTATGATGAGCTCAAGTTACAGTTACACCTGATGCCAATAAAATCGATGTATTTAATAATGGGATATGAAATGGATTGAAAGATATAATTCCTAGTGGTGGTCAGAATGCCACTAATTCAATATTAGGGGATAATCTTATAATTATGAAAAAAAGCTCAGAAAAATGAAACAAAAAATAAAATTTCTGAAATAATAAATAAAATTATTCCTCATATATCCTACTTCTCGTCATCATTGATATGCAGTTAAAATAGTAATTAAGTTTCCTAATAAAAATAGTGAATTATCATATTGATGAAATCATTTTACTATTCCTGACACTGTTGTTATAGCTCCAATTGCACCAGTTAATGGTCAAGGTCTATAATCTACTAAATGGAATGGGTGATTAGAATGTGTTGACATTTTAGATAACTTCTCTAGAATATAAAGTTCTTAATACAGCAAATACGTAGGCTTGAATAATAGAAACGCTGATTCTAAAACTAAAAGTGCAATTTGTACAATTAATAAAATTAAAATTATAAAATAGGTTATTGAAGGTCCTGTATTCCCCAAAAGAGTTATTAATAAATGTCCAGCAATTATGTTAGCTGCTAAACGTACGGCTAAAGTTCCTGGACGAATTAAGTTTCTAATTGTTTCGATACATACTATAAATGGTATTAATATAGCTGGAGTACCTTGAGGTACTAAATGAGAAAATATATGTTGTGTATTATTTAATCACCCAAAGATTATTAATGATATTCATAAAGGTAATGATAGAGATAATGTTAATGTTAAATGTCATGTTCTTGTAAAAATGTAAGGGAATAAGCCTATAAAGTTATTGAACACAATTAATGAAAATAATGAAATAAATATAAATGTTCTTCCATTGTGTGTTGATGTTCCTAATAAAGTTTTAAATTCTTTGTGAAGAATTATATAAATATTATTTCAAATAATTTGAAATCGTGATGGTATAAATCAATATATAGATGGAATAATAAATAATCCAATAAAAGTTCTTATTCAATTTAATGATAAATTAAAAATTCTAGATCTAGGGTCAAACAGAAAATAAATTAGTTATCATTTTCAATTTATTGAATTTAATGGTTTAATTTTAAAAGTTAAAGATTTAGGGGTAGAAGGTAAAATTAAGAAATAGTTAATTATATTTATTAATACTAATATAATAGAAAAAATAATAAATAAACTTAATCATCCAATTGGACTTATTTGTGGAGTTAAAAAATATTATATATTTTAATAATTTCAGTTTGACATACTAATGTTATTTTATTTAACTAATTTTTTAAAAGATAGTTAAATCATTAGAAGTAAGTGCTTATTTTCTATATAATGGTTTACTTGCTTTCAGTCATCTAATGAAAAATTTATATTTGTATAAATTCATTTAATAAAATAATTTACTGGAATACTTTCAATCACGATAGGTATAAAACTATGATTTGCACCACAAATTTCTGAACATTGCCCAAAAAATAAGCCTGGACGATTAATAAAGAAATTAGTTTGATTTAGTCGTCCAGGTGTTCCATCAATTTTTACACCTAAAGCGGGAACAGTTCAAGAATGAATTACATCTGCTGCTGTTACTAAAATTCGGATTTGACAATTTATCGGTAAAATTACTCGGTTATCTACATCTAATAGTCGAAATATTCTTTTTTATAATTCATTTGTTGGGATTATGTATGAATCAAATTCTGTATTTAATAAATCTGAGTATTCATAACTTCAGTATCATTGATGGCCAATTGAATAAAATTAGTTGTTCTATTAATGGATATGCACTATTTTGTAAATTAAAATTTGATCATGTTGACATTTTTCTAATAAAAATAAAGTATTTTATATATAGAGCTTAAATCTATTGCACTAATCTGCCATATTAGAAATTAGTTAATATAGGTAATTCATTATATCTATGTTCAGCTGGAGGAATATTTTGGTATCATTCAATAGAAGAATTTAATTGAATTGGATAAATTACTTGACGTTGAGAAGTTATTCTTTCTCAAATAATAAAAATAAAATAAAAAATTCCAAGTATTGAAATTGAAGAACCAATTGTTGAAATTACATTTCATGTTGTGTAAGCATTAGAATAATCAGAATATCGACGACGTATTCCTGCAAGACCTAGAAAATGTTGGGGAAAAAATCTTAAATTTACTACAATA
Organism: Nephrocerus scutellatus; assembly: GCA_947095585.1. Taxonomy (NCBI): domain Eukaryota; kingdom Metazoa; phylum Arthropoda; class Insecta; order Diptera; family Pipunculidae; genus Nephrocerus; species Nephrocerus scutellatus. The sequence goes on from OX352764.1 coordinate 57,290,679, forward strand.
AATATAATAATAAATTGTGTATTTAAAAATTTATTATTTAATATTAGTCCAGTAAATACTGGATATCAATGAATAAATCCTGCTATAATTGCAAATACAGCTCCTATAGATAAAACATAATGAAAATGAGCAACCACATAGTAAGTATCATGAAGAATAATATCAACTGATGAATTTGCTAATACCCCCAACAGTAAATAAAAAAACGAATCCTAAAGATCATAAAAGTGCTGGGGAGTAATTTAATTGAGTTTCATGTAATGTGGCTAATCAACTAAAAATTTTAATTCCTGTAGGAACAGCAATAATTATTGTTGCTGAAGTAAAATAAGCTCGTGTGTCTACATCTATACCTACAGTAAATATATGATGAGCTCATACAATAAAACCTAATAAACCGATCGCATATTAAATTAGCATAAATTATTCCTAAAGAACCGAAAGTTTCCTTTTTTCCACATTCTTGTCTAATTACATGAGAAATTATTCCAAAACCAGGAAGAATTAAAATATAAACTTCTGGATGTCCAAAAAATCAAAATAAATGTTGGTATAAAATAGGGTCTCCTCCTCCTGCAGTATCAAAAAACGATGTATTTACATTTCGGTCAGTTAATAGTATTGTAATAGCTCCTGCTAATACTGATATGAATTTATTCATTTTAAATTATTAAATATATATCAATTTGTAGAATTATATGTTTATGTTTATTATTAATTTCATTTATTTTTTTTTCGTTTAGAATAATTTTTCTCAATTTTGAAATAGTTTATTTTATTGAATGGGAAGTTGTTTCATTAAATAGATCAATAATTGTCATAACTTTTTTCTTTGATTGAATAACTTTTTTATTTATATTATTTGTATTATTTATTTCTTCTTTAGTTATTTTTTATAGAAAAGAATATATAATAGGAGATATAAATATAAATCGTTTTATTATATTAGTAGTTATATTTATTTTATCAATAATGTTATTAATTATTAGCCCTAATTTAATTAGTATTTTATTAGGGTGAGATGGATTAGGGTTAGTTTCTTACTGTTTAGTAATTTATTATAATAATGTAAAGTCTTATAATGCAGGAATGTTAACTGTTTTATCTAATCGAATTGGAGATGTAGCTTTATTATTAGCTATTGCTTGGATATTAAATTATGGGAGTTGAAATTTTATTTTTTATTTAGATATAATAAAAAATAATAAAGAAATAATGATTATTGGTAGTTTAATTATATTAGCGGCAATAACAAAAAGAGCTCAAATTCCTTTTTCCTCATGGTTGCCTGCAGCAATAGCTGCTCCTACTCCTGTTTCGGCTTTAGTTCATTCTTCAACATTAGTAACAGCTGGGGTTTATTTATTAATTCGTTTTAATATTTTGTTAGAAAATACTGTATTAGGACAATTTTTATTGTTAATGTCAGGATTAACAATATTTATAGCTGGTTTAGGTGCTATTTTGAATTTGATTTAAAAAAAAATTATTGTTTTATCTACATTAAGACAATTAGGGTTAATAATAAGAATTTTGTCAATAGGTTTTTATAAATTAGCATTTTTTCATTTGTTAACACATGCTTTATTTAAAGCTTTATTATTTATATGTGCTGGATCAATTATTCATAATATAAATAATTCTCAGGATATTCGATTCGGGTTAAGAATAAGTATGCCATTAACATATTTTTAATGTTTTAATGTTGCTAATTTAACTTTATGCGGAATGCCTTTTTTAGCTGGATTTTATTCTAAAGATTTGATTTTAGAGACAACAGTAAGTTTAAATTTTTTAAACTTATTTTCATATTTTCTTTTCTTTTTTTCTACTGGTTTAACAGTATGTTATTATTTTCGATTAGTATATTATTCAATAACTGGGGATTTCAATTGTAGATCTATAAATGTTTTAAATGACAAAGGTTGAATTATATTGAAGGGAATAATTGGTTTATAAATAATGAGAATTGTTAGTGGAAGAATATTGAATTGATTAATTTTCCCAACACCAATTATAATTAGTTTACCTAATTTATTAAAATATATAACATTATTTGTTTGTATTGTAGGAGGATTAATTGGTTATTTAATTTCTAATGTTTCATTTTATTTTATCAATAAATCTTTTAATAATTATATGATTTCTGTATTTATAGGTTCAATATGGTTTATACCATATTTACCTACTTATGGGATAATAAATTATCCTTTAATTTTAGGAATAAAATTTAATAAATTATTTGATCAAGGATGGTTGGAGTTTTATGGAAGACAAAATTTATTTATAAATTTAATAAAAATTTCAAAAAAAAATAATTTATTACAGAATAATAATTTAAAAATATATTTATTATCTTTCATTTTATGAATTTTTATATTAGTTGTTATTATTATATTAAATTAAATTTAAATAGCTTATAGTATAACATTGAAGCTGTTAGGGAGATAAATTTATCTTTAAATAATTAAAAAATTTAAAAATTTTCAAAAATTTCTATAATTTTAAAGAAATTTTAAATTTTTATATTAATTGGGATTATATTAAAAGTAAATATTTATAAGTAAATAATATTATTAAGTAATAATTTATTTATATCAAATAAAATTAATTCAACAATTTTTAATGATATATATTTATTTAATTTGATATAAATTAATTCAAAAATTAAAAAATAATTTTTATTTATTTAAATTGGAATTTATTTAAAGTATAATAATTAAAATAAGTAAACAATATTTATATCAAATAAAATTAATTCAAAAATTAAAAAATAATTTCTATTTATTTATAAAAATATAAAATTTTATTTTTACAATGAAAATGTAAAGTTTTTATTAAACTATATAAATGGAGTTAAACCATTAGAATAAAAAGTTAGCAGCTTTTTTTTGAACATATTTTTCATATTTCCTTAATTGGAATTTAAATTCAATTATATCATTAACAGTGATAGGCCTCATATTTGGCTTCAATTAAAGAATAAGGGTAAATTTACCTAAAATTAGGTCGAAACTAATTGTGATTTATCATTTTATATTCTATATAAGGTAGATTGATATTCAATACTTTTTGATTGCAATTCAAATGTTATAATTAACTACAACCCTAAATTAGTTAGATCAATTTAATATTCCTTGATTTCATTCATGATATAAACCAATAAGTAAAATAATAATGAAAATAATCGAAGTGAATGATCAAATTATTATGTTTGAATAATTTATAATTAAAATAATAGGTAAAATTAGGGCAATTTCTACATCAAAAATTAGAAAACTAATAGTAATTAGAAAAAAACCGTAAAGAAAAAGGTAAACGAGATGAAGATTTAGGGTCAAATCCGCATTCAAATGGAGAATTTTTTTCTCGATCTATAAGAGATTTTTTTCATAAAATTGAAGCAATCAATATAGTTAATAAAGAAATTATTAAAATAATTATTGAAATTAAAAATAATAATAAAATTATTTATACTATTATTTAATAGACTAAATGATTGGAAGTCATATATACTTAGTTATATTATATAAATAATACATTATCCTCCTCATCAATAAATTGAAATATATAAAAATAATCATACAATATCAACAAAATGTCAATATCATGCTGCTGCTTCAAATCCAAAGTGATGATTTTTTGAAAAATGATTATTTAAATGACGAATTAAACAAATTAATAAAAATGTAGTTCCAATCAGGACATGAATTCCATGGAATCCAGTTGCTAAAAAAAATGTTGATCCAAATACAGAATCAGCAATTGTAAAAGGGGCTTCAATATATTCATAGGCTTGAAGGAAAGAAAAATAAATCCCCAATAAAACAGTAAAGAATAATCCTTGAGTAGTTTGTGAAAAATTATTTTCTATTAAACTATGATGAGCTCAAGTTACAGTTACACCTGATGCCAATAAAATCGATGTATTTAATAATGGGATATGAAATGGATTGATGCCCCTAATTCAATATTAGGGGATAATCTTATAAGAAAAAAAGCTCAGAAAAATGAAACAAAAAATAAAATTTCTGAAATAATAAATAAAATTATTCCTCATATATCCTACATCTCGTCACCATTGATATGCAGTTAAAATAGTAATTAAGTTTCCTAATAAAAATAGTGAATTATCATATTGATGAAATCATTTTACTATTCCTGACACTGTTGTTATAGCTCCAATTGCACCAGTTAATGGTCAAGGTCTATAATCTACTAAATGGAATGGGTGATTAGAATGTGTTGACATTTTAGATAACTTCTCTAGAATATAAAGTTCTTAATACAGCAAATACGTAGGCTTGAATAATAGAAACGCTGATTCTAAAACTAAAATGGCAATTTGTACAATTAATAAAATCAAAATTATAAAATAGGTTATTGAAGGTCCTGTATTCCCCAAAAGAGTTATTAATAAATGTCCAGCAATTATGTTAGCTGCTAAACGTACGGCTAAAGTTCCTGGACGAATTAAGTTTCTAATTGTTTCGATACATACTATAAATGGTATTAATATAGCTGGAGTACCTTGAGGTACTAAATGAGAAAATATATGTTGTGTATTATTTAATCACCCAAAGAATATTAATGATATTCATAAAGGTAATGATAGAGATAATGTTAATGTTAAATGTCATGTTCTTGTAAAAATGTAAGGGAATAAGCCTATAAAGTTATTGAACACAATTAATGAAAATAATGAAATAAATATAAATGTTCTTCCATTGTGTGTTGATGTTTCTAATAAAGTTTTAAATTCTTTGTGAAGAATTATATAAATATTATTTCAAATAATTTGAAATCGTGATGGTATAAATCAATAGAATATCAATGGAATAATAAATAATCCAATAAAAGTTCTTATTCAATTTAATGATAAATTAAAAATTCTAGATCTAGGGTCAAACAGAAAATAAATTAGTTATCATTTTCAATTTATTGAATTTAATGGTTTAATTTTAAAAGTTAAAGATTTAGGGGTAGAAGGTAAAATTAAGAAATAGTTAATTATATTTATTAATACTAATATAATAGAAAAAATAATAAATAAACTTAATCATCCAATTGGACTTATTTGTGGAATTAAAAAATATTATATATTTTAATAATTTCAGTTTGACATACTAATGTTATTTTATTTAACTAATTTTTTAAAAGATAGTTAAATCATTAGAAGTAAGTGCTTATTTACTATATAATGGTTTAAGAGACCAGTACTTGCTTTCAGTCATCTAATGAAAAATTTATATTTGTATAAATTCATTTAATAAAATAATTTACTGGAATACTTTCAATCACGATAGGTATAAACTATGATTTGCACCACAAATTTCCATTGCACATTGCCCAAAAAATAAGCCTGGACGATTAATAAAGAAATTAGTTTAATTTAGTCGTCCAGGTGTTCCATCAATTTTTACACCTAAAGCGGGAACAGTTATAGAATGAATTACATCTGCTGCTGTTACTAAAATTCGGATTTGACAATTTATCGGTAAAATTACTCGGTTATCTACATCTAATAGTCGAAATATTCTTTTTTATAATTCATTTGTTGGGATTATGTATGAATCAAATTCTGTATTTAATAAATCTGAGTATTCATAACTTCAGTATCATTGATGGCCAATTGAATAAAATTAGTTGTTCTATTAATGGAGATGCACTATTTTTTAAATTAAAATTTTATCATGTTGACATTTTTCTAATAAAAATAATTTATTTTATATATAGAGCTTAAATCTATTGCACTAATCTGCCATATTAGAAATTAGTTAATATAGGTAATTCATTATATCTATGTTCAGCTGGAGGAATATTTTGGTATCATTCAATAGAAGAATTTAATTGAATTGGATAAATTACTTGACGTTGAGAAGTTATTCTTTCTCAAATAATAAAAATAAAATAAAAAATTCCAAGTATTGAAATTGAAGAACCAATTGTTGAAATTACATTTCATGTTGTGAAAGCATTAGTATAATCAGAATATCGACGAGGTATTCCTGCAAGACCTAGAAAATGTTGGGGAAAAAATGTTAAATTTACTCCAATAAATATAATAATAAATTGTGTATTTAAAAATTTATTATTTAATATTAGTCCAGTAAATACTGGATATCAATGAATTAATCCTGCTATAATTGCAAATACAGCTCCTATAGATAAAACATAATGAAAATGAGCAACCACATAGTAAGTATCATGAAGAATAATATCAACTGATGAATTTGCTAATACCCCCAACAGTAAATAAAAAAACGAATCCTAAAGATCATAAAAGTGCTGGGGAGTAATTTAATTGAGTTTCATGTAATGTGGCTAATCAACTAAAAATTTTAATTCCTGTAGGAACAGCAATAATTATTGTTGCTGAAGTAAAATAAGCTCGTGTGTCTACATCTATACCTACAGTAAATAAATGATGAGCTCATACAATAAAACCTAATAAACCGATCGCTAATATAGCATAAATTATCCCTAAAGAACCAAAAGTTTCCTTTTTTCCACATTCCTGTCTAATTACATGGGAAATTATCCCAAAACCAGGAAGAATTAAAATATAAACTTCTGGATGTCCAAAAAATCAAAATAAATGTTGGTATAAAATAGGATCCCCTCCTCCTGCAGGATCAAAAAACGACGTATTTAAATTTCGGTCGGTTAATAGTATTGTAATAGCTCCTGCTAATACTGGAAGAGAAAGAAGAAGTAATAAAGCAGTAATTACAACTGATCAAACAAATAAAGGTATTCGATCAAATGAAATACCTGAAGTGCGTATATTAATTACTTTTGTAATAAAATTTACGGCCCCTAAAATAGATGAAATTCCTGCTAGATGAAGAGAAAAAATTGCTAAATCAACAGAAGCTCCTCTATGAGCAATAGTAGAAGATAGAGGAGGGTAAACTGTTCACCCAGTACCAGCCCCGTTTTCAACTATTCTACTAACTATAAATAATGATAAAGAAGGAGGTAATATCCAAAAACTTATATTATTTATTCGTGGAAATGCTATATCTGGGGCTCCTAATATTAATGGAACTAATCAATTTCCAAACCCACCAATTATAATTGGTATTACTATAAAGAAAATTATTACAAAAGCATGAGCTGTTACAATTACATTATAAATTTGGTCATCTCCAATTAATGATCCAGGATGTCCTAATTCAGCACGAATTCAAATTCTTAATGATGTTCCAACTATCCCTGCTCAAGCTCCAAATAAAAAATATAAAGTTCCAATATCTTTATGATTTGTTGAGAATAACCATTGTCGCGATTAAATGGCTGAAAATTAGGCGATAGACTGTAAATCTATTTATGAGAATTTATTCTTTTTAATTATAATTAAGTAAGTTTTATAGTCAATTTATGACATTAGATTGCAAATCTAAAGGAGTAAATTATTTTACTAAGACTTAAAAGATTAATCTTATATTTTTAACTTTGAAGGATACTAGTTTTTTTAACTTAAAATCTTAAAAAATTATAAAAATTAATCTAATTAATATTAATCCAAAAGTCGAGATAAAAGATAATAAAAGAAAACATTTTATTATAAAATTATTAATTTTCATATAAAAAATAAAATTCATTTCAAGGTAATTTAATATAAATGTTGTATAACATAATCGAAGATAAAAAAAGAATGTAATTAATGATGTTATTAATAAAATAAAAATTATTAATAATTGATTATTTATAATTAATTGTTGAATTGTTAATCATTTAGGAATAAATCCTATAAAAGGAGGTAATCCACCTAAGGATAAAAAATTTAAAAATAAAAAAAATTTAATTAATTTATTTTTAAAAAATAATGAAAATAATTGGTTAATATGAAAAAATTTAAAAAGGTTGAATAAAAAAACTAAATTAAATCTTAAGAAAGTATAAAAACAAAAGTATACTATTCATATAGATTCATTAAATGCTATTAATATTCATCCTAAATGATTAATAGAAGAAAAAGCTATTAATTTACGTAATGAAGTTTGATTTAAACCTCCTAGAGACCCAATAATTACAGATGAAATAACACAAAATAAAATTATTGGTTTAATTACAAGAAATTAATATTAATGGAGCTAATTTTTGTCAAGTTATTAAAATTAAAGAATTAATTCAAGATAATCCTTCTAATACATTAGTAAATCATCAATGGAAAGGAGCTGTCCCTCTTTTTAACAATAAAGAAGATAAAATTATTAAATTTTCATAATTTAAATAATTATTAAAAGAAAAAATTATATTATACTTTATTATGAATATAATAATAGCTATTAAAAGGACAGAAGATGCTAAAGCTTGTGTTAAAAAATATTTTAACGACGCTTCTGAGGATATTAAATTAATCTTATTATCTTTTATTAGGGGGATAAAAGATAATAAATTAATTTCTAATCCTATTCATGATCTTAACCATGAATTAGAGGAAACAGAAATTATTGTTCCTAAAATTAATATTAATAAAAATATAATTTTATAAGAATTATTAAAAATTAAAAAGAAAAGGATTATAACCTTTATAAATGGGGTATGAACCCATTAGCTTAATTAGCTTATCTTTTTTTTAAAATTTTTATATTTTAGTGTATGACGCACATAAGTTTTTGATACTTTTAGGTATAGTTTAATTCTATAAAATATAATTATTAAAATTTTAAGTTATATTTATAATGAATGTAACAAGTTACATAATTAACTCTATCAAAGTTATCCTTTTTATCAGGCAATTCATTTCATATCATACCGATTTTTTTTTTTTTTTTTAAAAAATACTTGTTTATTAAATAAATAAATTTTATTTCATTTTTTTTACAATAAAATCGATAAGATAAAATAATAATATTTTTTTTATATATTTATACTTAAATCTTGAATATAAATAATTTAATTTTATTTCAATTTTATTTTAAATTTGATAATAAAAATTAGTTTTTTAAATTTAAAATTAATAAAATTCTTAAAATGTTATACATTAAACATTTATATATATAAATATTTAATTTTTTTATTAATTATTTATATGTATAAATATTATATTTAAATAAAATTAATTATATAATAATTTAATTAAACATTTATTATTTATATAAATGAAAATATTAATATATATATATATAAATAAATAAAAGATATGATATTATATATATAATAATTAATCCTTATATATATTTATATAAATATATGATTAATTTATATAATGTAATAAATATGTTAATAATATATTATATATATATATATAAATAAAATATTTAATATTAATATATACATATATGAAGATTAAAAAATTAAATTATAAGAAATATAACAATTTATATATTAATAAATTATTTATATATATATATTTATTTAATAATTTATACCTAGTATAGACTAAATGTTAGAAAAAAACATAGGATGAAGATATATCTTAAAATATTAGATTTTTTTAAAAAAAAAAATCGGGGAAATTATTAAAAATTTTCAAAATTTTTATGATAATTTATTAAATAATATTAATTTAGGTTTTTACTAATTAATTAACTCAAAAATTTAAAATTAATAAAATTCTTAAAATGTTATACATTAAACATTTATATATATAAATATTTAATTTTTTTATTAATTATTTATATGTATAAATATTATATTTAAATAAAATTATTTATATAATAATTTAATTAAACATTTATTATTTATATAAATGAAAATATTAATATATATATATATATATATAAATAAATAAAAGATATGATATTATATATATAATAATTAATCCTTATATATATTTATATAAATATATGATTAATTTATATAATGTAATAAATATGTTAATAATATATTATATATATATAAATAAAATATTTAAAATTAATATAGGTATAACGTGTTTTTTTAAGAGGTTGCCGATTTTTTTTTTGAATAAAACACATATAAAATTATGAAATGACCAAAATTTTTTTTTATTTGGTAGATAATTTTTTGGCATTTAACATTTAAACACAAAATATAAAATTTTATTTTTACAATGAAAATGTAAAGTTTTTATTAAACTATATAAATGGAGTTAAACCATTATAATAAAAAGTTAGCAGCTTTTTTTTGAGCCTCATATTTCCTTAATTGGAATTTAAATTCAATTATATCATTAACAGTGATAGGCCTCATATTTGGCTTCAATTAAAGAATAAGGGTAAATTTACCTAAAATTAGGTCGAAACTAATTGTGATTTATCATTTTATATTCTATATAAGGTAGATTGATATTAAATACTTTTTGATTGCAATTCAAATGTTATAATTAACAACAACCCTAAATTAGTTAGATCAATTTAATATTCCTTGATTTCATTCATGATATAAACCAATAAGTAAAATAATAATGAAAATAATCGAAGTGAATTATCAAATTATTATGTTTGAATAATTTATAATTAAAATAATAGGTAAAATTAGGGCAATTTCTAGATCAAAAATTAGAAAAATAATAGTAATTAGAAAAAATCGTAAAGAAAAAGGTAAACGAGATGAAGATTTAGGGTCAAATCCGCATTCAAATGGAGAATTTTTTTCTCGATATATAAGAGATTTTTTTGATAAAATTGAAGCAATCAATATAGTTAATAAAGAAATTATTGAAATTAAAAATAATAATAAAATTATTTATACTATTATTTAATAGACTAAATGATTGGAAGTCATATATACTTAGTTATATTATATAAATAATACATTATCCTCCTCATCAATAAATTGAAATATATAAAAATAATCATACAATATCAACACAATGTCAATATCATGCTGCTGCTTCAAATCCAAAGTGATGATTTTTTGAAAAATGACGAATTAAACAAATTAATAAAAATGTAGTTCCAATCAGGACATGAATTCCATGGAATCCAGTTGGTAAAAAAAATGTTGATCCATATACAGAATCAGCAATTGTAAAAGGGGCTTCAATATATTCATAGGCTTGAAGGAAAGAAAATAAATCCCCAATAAAACAGTAAAGAATAATCCTTGAGTAGTTTGTGAAAAATTATTTTCTATTAAACTATGATGAGCTCAAGTTACAGTTACACCTGATGCCAATAAAATCGATGTATTTAATAATGGGATATGAAATGGATTGAAAGATATAATTCCTAGTGGTGGTCAGAATGCCACTAATTCAATATTAGGGGATAATCTTATAATTATGAAAAAAAGCTCAGAAAAATGAAACAAAAAATAAAATTTCTGAAATAATAAATAAAATTATTCCTCATATATCCTACTTCTCGTCATCATTGATATGCAGTTAAAATAGTAATTAAGTTTCCTAATAAAAATAGTGAATTATCATATTGATGAAATCATTTTACTATTCCTGACACTGTTGTTATAGCTCCAATTGCACCAGTTAATGGTAAAGGTCTATAATCTACTAAATGGAATGGGTGATTAGAATGTGTTGACATTTTAGATAACTTCTCTAGAATATAAAGTTCTTAATACAGCAAATACGTAGGCTTGAATAATAGAAACGCTGATTCTAAAACTAAAAGTGCAATTTGTACAATTAATAAAATTAAAATTATAAAATAGGTTATTGAAGGTCCTGTATTCCCCAAAAGAGTTATTAATAAATGTCCAGCAATTATGTTAGCTGCTAAACGTACGGCTAAAGTTCCTGGACGAATTAAGTTTCTAATTGTTTCGATACATACTATAAATGGTATTAATATAGCTGGAGTACCTTGAGGTACTAAATGAGAAAATATATGTTGTGTATTATTTAATCACCCAAACATTATTAATGATATTCATAAAGGTAATGATAGAGATAATGTTAATGTTAAATGTCATGTTCTTGTAAAAATGTAAGGGAATAAGCCTATAAAGTTATTGAACACAATTAATGAAAATAATGAAATAAATATAAATGTTCTTCCATTGTGTGTTGATGTTCCTAATAAAGTTTTAAATTCTTTGTGAAGAATTATATAAATATTATTTCAAATAATTTGAAATCGTGATGGTATAAATCAATATATAGATGGAATAATAAATAATCCAATAAAAGTTCTTATTCAATTTAATGATAAATTAAAAATTCTAGATCTAGGGTCAAACAGAAAATAAATTAGTTATCATTTTCAATTTATTGAATTTAATGGTTTAATTTTAAAAGTTAAAGATTTAGGGGTAGAAGGTAAAATTAAGAAATAGTTAATTATATTTATTAATACTAATATAATAGAAAAAATAATAAATAAACTTAATCATCCAATTGGACTTATTTGTGGAGTTAAAAAATATTATATATTTTAATAATTTCAGTTTGACATACTAATGTTATTTTATTTAACTAATTTTTTAAAAGATAGTTAAATCATTAGAAGTAAGTGCTTATTTACTATATAATGGTTTAAGAGACCAGTACTTGCTTTCAGTCATCTAATGAAAAATTTATATATGTATAAATTCATTTAATAAAATAATTTACTGGAATACTTTCAATCACGATAGGTATAAAACTATGATTTGCACCACAAATTTCTGAACATTGCCCAAAAAATAAGCCTGGACGATTAATAAAGAAATTAGTTTGATTTAGTCGTCCAGGTGTTCCATCAATTTTTACACCTAAAGCGGGAACAGTTCAAGAATGAATTACATCTGCTGCTGTTACTAAAATTCGGATTTGACAATTTATCGGTAAAATTACTCGGTTATCTACATCTAATAGTCGAAATATTCTTTTTTATAATTCATTTGTTGGGATTATGTATGAATCAAATTCTGTATTTAATAAATCTGAGTATTCATAACTTCAGTATCATTGATGGCCAATTGAATAAAATTAGTTGTTCTATTAATGGATATGCACTATTTTGTAAATTAAAATTTGATCATGTTGACATTTTTCTAATAAAAATAAAGTATTTTATATATAGAGCTTAAATCTATTGCACTAATCTGCCATATTAGAAATTAGTTAATATAGGTAATTCATTATATCTATGTTCAGCTGGAGGAATATTTTGGTATCATTCAATAGAAGAATTTAATTGAATTGGATAAATTACTTGACGTTGAGAAGTTATTCTTTCTCAAATAATAAAAATAAAATAAAAAATTCCAAGTATTGAAATTGAAGAACCAATTGTTGAAATTACATTTCATGTTGTGTAAGCATTAGAATAATCAGAATATCGACGACGTATTCCTGCAAGACCTAGAAAATGTTGGGGAAAAAATCTTAAATTTACTACAATAAATATAATAATAAATTGTGTATTTAAAAATTTATTATTTAATATTAGTCCAGTAAATACTGGATATCAATGAATAAATCCTGCTATAATTGCAAATACAGCTCCTATAGATAAAACATAATGAAAATGAGCAACCACATAGTAAGTATCATGAAGAATAATATCAACTGATGAATTTGCTAATACCCCCAACAGTAAATAAAAAAACGAATCCTAAAGATCATAAAAGTGCTGGGGAGTAATTTAATTGAGTTTCATGTAATGTGGCTAATCAACTAAAAATTTTAATTCCTGTAGGAACAGCAATAATTATTGTTGCTGAAGTAAAATAAGCTCGTGTGTCTACATCTATACCTACAGTAAATATATGATGAGCTCATACAATAAAACCTAATAAACCGATCGCATATTAAATTAGCATAAATTATTCCTAAAGAACCGAAAGTTTCCTTTTTTCCACATTCTTGTCTAATTACATGAGAAATTATTCCAAAACCAGGAAGAATTAAAATATAAACTTCTGGATGTCCAAAAAATCAAAATAAATGTTGGTATAAAATAGGGTCTCCTCCTCCTGCAGTATCAAAAAACGATGTATTTACATTTCGGTCAGTTAATAGTATTGTAATAGCTCCTGCTAATACTGATATGAATTTATTCATTTTAAATTATTAAATATTTATCAATTTGTAGAATTATATGTTTATGTTTATTATTAATTTCATTTATTTTTTTTTCGTTTAGAATAATTTTTCTCAATTTTGAAATAGTTTATTTTATTGAATGGGAAGTTGTTTCATTAAATAGATCAATAATTGTCATAACTTTTTTCTTTGATTGAATAACTTTTTTATTTATATTATTTGTATTATTTATTTCTTCTTTAGTTATTTTTTATAGAAAAGAATATATAATAGGAGATATAAATATAAATCGTTTTATTATATTAGTAGTTATATTTATTTTATCAATAATGTTATTAATTATTAGCCCTAATTTAATTAGTATTTTATTAGGGTGAGATGGATTAGGGTTAGTTTCTTACTGTTTAGTAATTTATTATAATAATGTAAAGTCTTATAATGCAGGAATGTTAACTGTTTTATCTAATCGAATTGGAGATGTAGCTTTATTATTAGCTATTGCTTGGATATTAAATTATGGGAGTTGAAATTTTATTTTTTATTTAGATATAATAAAAAATAATAAAGAAATAATGATTATTGGTAGTTTAATTATATTAGCGGCAATAACAAAAAGAGCTCAAATTCCTTTTTCCTCATGGTTGCCTGCAGCAATAGCTGCTTCTACTCCTGTTTCGGCTTTAGTTCATTCTTCAACATTAGTAACAGCTGGGGTTTATTTATTAATTCGTTTTAATATTTTGTTAGAAAATACTGTATTAGGACAATTTTTATTGTTAATGTCAGGATTAACAATATTTATAGCTGGTTTAGGTGCTATTTTGAATTTGATTAAAAAAAAAATTATTGTTTTATCTACATTAAGACAATTAGGGTTAATAATAAGAATTTTGTCAATAGGTTTTTATAAATTAGCATTTTTTCATTTGTTAACACATGCTTTATTTAAAGCTTTATTATTTATATGTGCTGGATCAATTATTAATAATATAAATAATTCTCAGGATATTCGATTCGGGTTAAGAATAAGTATGCCATTAACATATTTTTAATGTTTTAATGTTGCTAATTTAACTTTATGCGGAATGCCTTTTTTAGCTGGATTTTATTCTAAAGATTTGATTTTAGAGACAACAGTAAGTTTAAATTTTTTAAACTTATTTTCATATTTTCTTTTCTTTTTTTCTACTGGTTTAACAGTATGTTATTATTTTCGATTAGTATATTATTCAATAACTGGGGATTTCAATTGTAGATCTATAAATGTTTTAAATGACAAAGGTTGAATTATATTGAAGGGAATAATTGGTTTATAAATAATGAGAATTGTTAGTGGAAGAATATTGAATTGATTAATTTTCCCAACACCAATTATAATTAGTTTACCTAATTTATTAAAATATATAACATTATTTGTTTGTATTGTAGGAGGATTAATTGGTTATTTAATTTCTAATGTTTCATTTTATTTTATTAATAAATCTTTTAATAATTATATGATTTCTGTATTTATAGGTTCAATATGGTTTATACCATATTTACCTACTTATGGGATAATAAATTATCCTTTAATTTTAGGAATAAAATTTAATAAATTATTTGATCAAGGATGGTTGGAGTTTTATGGAAGACAAAATTTATTTATAAATTTAATAAAAATTTCAAAAAAAAATAATTTATTACAGAATAATAATTTAAAAATATATTTATTATCTTTCATTTTATGAATTTTTATATTAGTTGTTATTATTATATTAAATTAAATTTAAATAGCTTATAGTATAACATTGAAGCTGTTAGGGAGATAAATTTATCTTTAAATAATTAAAAAATTTAAAAATTTTCAAAAATTTCTATAATTTTAAAGAAATTTTAAATTTTTATATTAATTGGGATTATATTAAAAGTAAATATTTATAAGTAAATAATATTATTAAGTAATAATTTATTTATATCAAATAAAATTAATTCAACAATTTTTAATGATATATATTTATTTAATTTGATATAAATTAATTCAAAAATTAAAAAATAATTTTTATTTATTTAAATTGGAATTTATTTAAAGTATAATAATTAAAATAAGTAAACAATATTTATATCAAATAAAATTAATTCAAAAATTAAAAAATAATTTTTATTTATTTATAAAAATATAAAATTTTATTTTAAAATGAAAATGTAAAGTTTTTATTAAACTATATAAATGGAGTTAAACCATTAGAATAAAAAGTTAGCAGCTTTTTTTTGAACATATTTTTCATATTTCCTTAATTGGAATTTAAATTCAATTATATCATTAACAGTGATAGGCCTCATATTTGGCTTCAATTAAAGAATAAGGGTAAATTTACCTAAAATTAGGTCGAAACTAATTGTGATTTATCATTTTATATTCTATATAAGGTAGATTGATATTCAATACTTTTTGATTGCAATTCAAATGTTATAATTAACTACAACCCTAAATTAGTTAGATCAATTTAATATTCCTTGATTTCATTCATGATATAAACCAATAAGTAAAATAATAATGAAAATAATCGAAGTGAATGATCAAATTATTATGTTTGAATAATTTATAATTAAAATAATAGGTAAAATTAGGGCAATTTCTACATCAAAAATTAGAAAACTAATAGTAATTAGAAAAAAACCGTAAAGAAAAAGGTAAACGAGATGAAGATTTAGGGTCAAATCCGCATTCAAATGGAGAATTTTTTTCTCGATCTATAAGAGATTTTTTTCATAAAATTGAAGCAATCAATATAGTTAATAAAGAAATTATTAAAATAATTATTGAAATTAAAAATAATAATAAAATTATTTATACTATTATTTAATAGACTAAATGATTGGAAGTCATATATACTTAGTTATGTTATATAAATAATACATTATCCTCCTCATCAATAAATTGAAATATATAAAAATAATCATACAATATCAACAAAATGTCAATATCATGCTGCTGCTTCAAATCCAAAGTGATGATTTTTTGAAAAATGATTATTTAAATGACGAATTAAACAAATTAATAAAAATGTAGTTCCAATCAGGACATGAATTCCATGGAATCCAGTTGCTAAAAAAAATGTTGATCCAAATACAGAATCAGCAATTGTAAAAGGGGCTTCAATATATTCATAGGCTTGAAGGAAAGAAAAATAAATCCCCAATAAAACAGTAAAGAATAATCCTTGAGTAGTTTGTGAAAAATTATTTTCTATTAAACTATGATGAGCTCAAGTTACAGTTACACCTGATGCCAATAAAATCGATGTATTTAATAATGGGATATGAAATGGATTGATGCCCCTAATTCAATATTAGGGGATAATCTTATAAGAAAAAAAGCTCAGAAAAATTAAACAAAAAATAAAATTTCTGAAATAATAAATAAAATTATTCCTCATATATCCTACATCTCGTCACCATTGATATGCAGTTAAAATAGTAATTAAGTTTCCTAATAAAAATAGTGAATTATCATATTGATGAAATCATTTTACTATTCCTGACACTGTTGTTATAGCTCCAATTGCACCAGTTAATGGTCAAGGTCTATAATCTACTAAATGGAATGGGTGATTAGAATGTGTTGACATTTTAGATAACTTCTCTAGAATATAAAGTTCTCAATACAGCAAATACGTAGGCTTGAATAATAGAAACGCTGATTCTAAAACTAAAATGGCAATTTGTACAATTAATAAAATCAAAATTATAAAATAGGTTATTGAAGGTCCTGTATTCCCCAAAAGAGTTATTAATAAATGTCCAGCAATTATGTTAGCTGCTAAACGTACGGCTAAAGTTCCTGGACGAATTAAGTTTCTAATTGTTTCGATACATACTATAAATGGTATTAATATAGCTGGAGTACCTTGAGGTACTAAATGAGAAAATATATGTTGTGTATTATTTAATCACCCAAAGAATATTAATGATATTCATAAAGGTAATGATAGAGATAATGTTAATGTTAAATGTCATGTTCTTGTAAAAATGTAAGGGAATAAGCCTATAAAGTTATTGAACACAATTAATGAAAATAATGAAATAAATATAAATGTTCTTCCATTGTGTGTTGATGTTTCTAATAAAGTTTTAAATTCTTTGTGAAGAATTATATAAATATTATTTCAAATAATTTGAAATCGTGATGGTATAAATCAATAGAATATCAATGGAATAATAAATAATCCAATAAAAGTTCTTATTCAATTTAATGATAAATTAAAAATTCTAGATCTAGGGTCAAACAGAAAATAAATTAGTTATCATTTTCAATTTATTGAATTTAATGGTTTAATTTTAAAAGTTAAAGATTTAGGGGTAGAAGGTAAAATTAAGAAATAGTTAATTATATTTATTAATACTAATATAATAGAAAAAATAATAAATAAACTTAATCATCCAATTGGACTTATTTGTGGAATTAAAAAATATTATATATTTTAATAATTTCAGTTTGACATACTAATGTTATTTTATTTAACTAATTTTTTAAAAGATAGTTAAATCATTAGAAGTAAGTGCTTATTTACTATATAATGGTTTAAGAGACCAGTACTTGCTTTCAGTCATCTAATGAAAAATTTATATTTGTATAAATTCATTTAATAAAATAATTTACTGGAATACTTTCAATCACGATAGGTATAAACTATGATTTGCACCACAAATTTCCATTGCACATTGCCCAAAAAATAAGCCTGGACGATTAATAAAGAAATTAGTTTGATTTAGTCGTCCAGGTGTTCCATCAATTTTTACACCTAAAGCGGGAACAGTTATAGAATGAATTACATCTGCTGCTGTTACTAAAATTCGGATTTGACAATTTATCGGTAAAATTACTTGGTTATCTACATCTAATAGTCGAAATATTCTTTTTTATAATTCATTTGTTGGGATTATGTATGAATCAAATTCTGTATTTAATAAATCTGAGTATTCATAACTTCAGTATCATTGATGGCCAATTGAATAAAATTAGTTGTTCTATTAATGGAGATGCACTATTTTTTAAATTAAAATTTGATCATGTTGACATTTTTCTAATAAAAATAAAGTATTTTATATATAGAGCTTAAATCTATTGCACTAATCTGCCATATTAGAAATTAGTTAATATAGGTAATTCATTATATCTATGTTCAGCTGGAGGAATATTTTGGTATCATTCAATAGAAGAATTTAATTGAATTGGATAAATTACTTGACGTTGAGAAGTTATTCTTTCTCAAATAATAAAAATAAAATAAAAAATTCCAAGTATTGAAATTGAAGAACCAATTGTTGAAATTACATTTCATGTTGTGAAAGCATTAGTATAATCAGAATATCGACGAGGTATTCCTGCAAGACCTAGAAAATGTTGGGGAAAAAATGTTAAATTTACTCCAATAAATATAATAATAAATTGTGTATTTAAAAATTTATTATTTAATATTAGTCCAGTAAATACTGGATATCAATGAATTAATCCTGCTATAATTGCAAATACAGCTCCTATAGATAAAACATAATGAAAATGAGCAACCACATAGTAAGTATCATGAAGAATAATATCAACTGATGAATTTGCTAATACCCCCAACAGTAAATAAAAAAACGAATCCTAAAGATCATAAAAGTGCTGGGGAGTAATTTAATTGAGTTTCATGTAATGTGGCTAATCAACTAAAAATTTTAATTCCTATAGGAACAGCAATAATTATTGTTGCTGAAGTAAAATAAGCTCGTGTGTCTACATCTATACCTACAGTAAATAAATGATGAGCTCATACAATAAAACCTAATAAACCGATCGCTAATATAGCATAAATTATCCCTAAAGAACCAAAAGTTTCCTTTTTTCCACATTCCTGTCTAATTACATGGGAAATTATCCCAAAACCAGGAAGAATTAAAATATAAACTTCTGGATGTCCAAAAAATCAAAATAAATGTTGGTATAAAATAGGATCCCCTCCTCCTGCAGGATCAAAAAACGACGTATTTAAATTTCGGTCGGTTAATAGTATTGTAATAGCTCCTGCTAATACTGGAAGAGAAAGAAGAAGTAATAAAGCAGTAATTACAACTGATCAAACAAATAAAGGTATTCGATCAAATGAAATACCTGAAGTGCGTATATTAATTACTTTTGTAATAAAATTTACGGCCCCTAAAATAGATGAAATTCCTGCTAGATGAAGAGAAAAAATTGCTAAATCAACAGAAGCTCCTCTATGAGCAATAGTAGAAGATAGAGGAGGGTAAACTGTTCACCCAGTACCAGCCCCGTTTTCAACTATTCTACTAACTATAAAAATTGATAAAGAAGGAGGTAATATCCAAAAACTTATATTATTTATTCGTGGAAATGCTATATCTGGGGCTCCTAATATTAATGGAACTAATCAATTTCCAAACCCACCAATTATAATTGGTATTACTATAAAGAAAATTATTACAAAAGCATGAGCTGTTACAATTACATTATAAATTTGGTCATCTCCAATTAATGATCCAGGATGTCCTAATTCAGCACGAATTCAAATTCTTAATGATGTTCCAACTATCCCTGCTCAAGCTCCAAATAAAAAATATAAAGTTCCAATATCTTTATGATTTGTTGAGAATAACCATTGTCGCGATTAAATGGCTGAAAATTAGGCGATAGACTGTAAATCTATTTATGAGAATTTATTCTTTTTAATTATAATTAAGTAAGTTTTATAGTCAATTTATGACATTAGATTGCAAATCTAAAGGAGTAAATTATTTTACTAAGACTTAAAAGATTAATCTTATATTTTTAACTTTGAAGGATACTAGTTTTTTTAACTTAAAATCTTAAAAATTATAAAAATTAATCTAATTAATATTAATCCAAAAGTCGAGATAAAAGATAATAAAAGAAAACATTTTATTATAAAATTATTAATTTTCATATAAAAAATAAAATTCATTTCAAGGTAATTTAATATAAATGTTGTATAACATAATCGAAGATAAAAAAAGAATGTAATTAATGATGTTATTAATAAAATAAAAATTATTAATAATTGATTATTTATAATTAATTGTTGAATTGTTAATCATTTAGGAATAAATCCTATAAAAGGAGGTAATCCACCTAAGGATAAAAAATTTAAAAATAAAAAAAATTTAATTAATTTATTTTTAAAAAATAATGAAAATAATTGGTTAATATGAAAAAATTTAAAAAGGTTGAATAAAAAAACTAAATTAAATCTTAAGAAAGTATAAAAACAAAAGTATACTATTCATATAGATTCATTAAATTATATTGCTATTAATATTCATCCTAAATGATTAATAGAAGAAAAAGCTATTAATTTACGTAATGAAGTTTGATTTAAACCTCCTAGAGACCCAATAATTACAGATGAAATAACACAAAATAAAATTATTGGTTTAATTACAAGAAATTAATATTAATGGAGCTAATTTTTGTCAAGTTATTAAAATTAAAGAATTAATTCAAGATAATCCTTTTAATACATTAGTAAATCATCAATGGAAAGGAGCTGTCCCTCTTTTTAACAATAAAGAAGATAAAATTATTAAATTTTCATAATTTAAATAATTATTAAAAGAAAAAATTATATTATACTTTATTATGAATATAATAATAGCTATTAAAAGGACAGAAGATGCTAAAGCTTGTGTTAAAAAATATTTTAACGACGCTTCTGAGGATATTAAATTAATCTTATTATCTTTTATTAGGGGGATAAAAGATAATAAATTAATTTCTAATCCTATTCATGATCTTAACCATGAATTAGAGGAAACAGAAATTATTGTTCCTAAAATTAATATTAATAAAAATATAATTTTATAAGAATTATTAAAAATTAAAAAGAAAAGGATTATAACCTTTATAAATGGGGTATGAACCCATTAGCTTAATTAGCTTATCTTTTTTTTAAAATTTTTATATTTTAGTGTATGACGCACATAAGTTTTTGATACTTTTAGGTATAGTTTAATTCTATAAAATATAATTATTAAAATTTTAAGTTATATTTATAATGAATGTAACAAGTTACATAATTAACTCTATCAAAGTTATCCTTTTTATCAGGCAATTCATTTCATATCATACCGATTTTTTTTTTTTTTTTAAAAAAATACTTGTTTATTAAATAAATAAATTTCATTTCATTTTTTTTACAATAAAATCGATAAGATAAAATAATAATATTTTTTTTATATATTTATACTTAAATTTTGAATATAAATAATTTAATTTTATTTCACTTTTATTTTAAATTTGATAATAAAAATTAGTTTTTTAAATTTAAAATTAATAAAATTCTTAAAATGTTATACATTAAACATTTATATATATAAATATTTAATTTTTTTATTAATTATTTATATGTATAAATATTATATTTAAATAAAATTAATTATATAATAATTTAATTAAACATTTATTATTTATATAAATGAAAAAATTAATATATATATATATAAATAAATAAAAGATATGATATTATATATATAATAATTAATCCTTATATATATTTATATAAATATATGATTAATTTATATAATGTAATAAATATGTTAATAATATATTATATATATATATATATAAATAAAATATTTAATATTAATATATACATATATGAAGATTAAAAAATTAAATTATAAGAAATATAACAATTTATATATTAATAAATTATTTATATATATATATTTATTTAATAATTTATACCTAGTATAGACTAAATGTTAGAAAAAAACATAGGATGAAGATATATCTTAAAATATTAGATTTTTTTAAAAAAAAAAATCGGGGAAATTATTAAAAATTTTCAAAATTTTTATGATAATTTATTAAATAATATTAATTTAGGTTTTTACTAATTAATTAACTCAAAAATTTAAAATTAATAAAATTCTTAAAATGTTATACATTAAACATTTATATATATAAATATTTAATTTTTTTATTAATTATTTATATGTATAAATATTATATTTAAATAAAATTATTTATATAATAATTTAATTAAACATTTATTATTTATATAAATGAAAATATTAATATATATATATATATATAAATAAATAAAAGATATGATATTATATATATAATAATTAATCCTTATATATATTTATATAAATATATGATTAATTTATATAATGTAATAAATATGTTAATAATATATTATATATATATAAATAAAATATTTAATATTAATATAGATATAACGTGTTTTTTTAAGAGGTTGCCGATTTTTTTTTGAATAAAACACATATAAAATTATGAAATGACCAAATTTTTTTTTTATTTGGTAGATAATTTTTTGGCATTTAACATTTAAACACAATTTCTGGCATATGGCTACCACGACTATTTTTCACAAATGTCATTTTTTTTTTTTTTTTTTTTTTTTTTTTTTTTCATAATGATTTGCCAAACAATAGTGAGTAGAAATGCCACTTTGAGCTGTCAAAACAACTGTCATAAAATAAAACGACATCTATCGGAAAAACAAACCTCCCAAAAAAACACCCTATATATAAATAAAATATTTAATATTAATATATACATATATGAAGATTAAAAAATTAAATTATAAGAAATATAACAATTTATATATTAATAAATTATTTATATATATATAGATATTTAATAATTTATACCTAGTATAGACTAAATGTTAGAAAAAAACATAGGATGAAGATATATCTTAAAATATTAGATTTTTTTAAAAAAAAAAATCGGGGAAATTATTAAAAATTTTCAAAATTTTTATGATAATTTATTAAATAATATTAATTTAGGTTTTTACTAATTAATTAACTCAAAAATTTAAAATTAATAAAATTCTTAAAATGTTATACATTAAACATTTATATATATAAATATTTAATTTTTTTATTAATTATTTATATGTATAAATATTATATTTAAATAAAATTATTTATATAATAATTTAATTAAACATTTATTATTTATATAAATGAAAATATTAATATATATATATATATATATATATAAATAAATAAAAGATATGATATTATATATATAATAATTAATCCTTATATATATTTATATAAATATATGATTAATTTATATAATGTAATAAATATGTTAATAATATATTATATATATATAAATAAAATATTTAATATTAATATATACATATATGAAGATTAAAAAATTAAATTATAAGAAATATAACAATTTATATATTAATAAATTATTTATATATATATAGATATTTAATAATTTATACCTAGTATAGACTAAATGTTAGAAAAAAACAAAGGATGAAGATATATCTTAAAATATTAGATTTTTTTTAAAAAAAAAAATCGGGGAAATTATTAAAAATTTTCAAATTTTTAAAAATTTTCAAAATTTTTATGATAATTTATTAAATAATATTAATTTAAGTTTTTACTAATTAATTAACTCAAAAATTTAAAATTAATTTAAAATATTTAATTAATTTATAAAAATAATTAGGGGTTATTTATATAAATAAATTAGAAATTAATTTAATAATTTATAATAGAAATTTTTTATATTATTGGGGTAGTTACTTAATTTTTATTATATACACATTAATAAATTTAATTTTTTATAAAAAATCACATAAAATATTTATACCAGTTTTTAAAAATAACTAATTAAAATATTATAAGTATATTCAATAAGTAAATAAAATTATTTTTAAATTTTTGAGTTAATTTTACTTGATATAAATATTGAAATAAAATTATTTATTTAGGGGAATAAATAATTTAATATATATATATATATATATATATATATATATATATATCAAATAAAATTAATTGAAAAATAATTTCATTTATTTATAATAAAAATTTTTAATATAATTG
This sequence comes from Nephrocerus scutellatus, assembly GCA_947095585.1. Lineage (NCBI taxonomy): Eukaryota > Metazoa > Arthropoda > Insecta > Diptera > Pipunculidae > Nephrocerus > Nephrocerus scutellatus. The sequence goes on from OX352764.1 coordinate 57,315,469, forward strand.
GGTAAGTTTATTAATTTTTCTTATATATTCATTTATAAATTTAATTATTTTTAAAAAATAAAAATAAATTTATTTATGTTAAATATTTATACTAGTTTTTAAAAATAATTAATTCAACCATTTTATATATATATATATATATATATATATATTTTTAGAAATAAATTTAATTTTATCGGGATAATTACTTAATTTTTATTATATGTATATTTATAAATATATAAATATTAATTTTTAAATTAATATTTATATATATTAATTAAAATTAATTATTAATATTTTTATAAAAAAATAATTTTTATAAATTTAAATAAAAAAAAAATTAATTATAAAGTTTTATTTTGGCTTAAAAATTTATTATTAATTTATTTTATATGTAAATTTTTGTGAGAGTATTTATTTATTTAAATAATATATAAATTTATTTATATTCGCAGTAATTAAAATTATAAATTAAAGAAATTTAGAGATAGAAATATTAATTAGTATTGACATAATTCGTGCCAGCAGTCGCGGTTATACGAATAATACAAATAAATTTTATTAGTAAGAGTTAAATTATAAAAATAAATATTAAAAGTATAAATTTATTAAGTAAAATTTTAAATTTTGTTAGTATTAAATAAATAGAATAATTGATGCTTGAAAAATTTAAAAAAAAACTAGATACCCTATTATTTAAATTGTAATTTATTTATTTGAGTAGTAATAGTTATGATCTTAAAACTTAAAAAATTTGGCGGTATAAACAATACTGAGTAGAAATGCCACTTTGAGCTGTCAAAACAACTGTCATAAAATAAAACGACATCTATCGGAAAAACAAACCTCCCAAAAAAACACCCTATATATAAATAAAATATTTAATATTAATATATACATATATGAAGATTAAAAAATTAAATTATAAGAAATATAACAATTTATATATTAATAAATTATTTATATATATATAGATATTTAATAATTTATACCTAGTATAGACTAAATGTTAGAAAAAAACATAGGATGAAGATATATCTTAAAATATTAGATTTTTTTAAAAAAAAAAATCGGGGAAATTATTAAAAATTTTCAAAATTTTTATGATAATTTATTAAATAATATTAATTTAGGTTTTTACTAATTAATTAACTCAAAAATTTAAAATTAATAAAATTCTTAAAATGTTATACATTAAACATTTATATATATAAATATTTAATTTTTTTATTAATTATTTATATGTATAAATATTATATTTAAATAAAATTATTTATATAATAATTTAATTAAACATTTATTATTTATATAAATGAAAATATTAATATATATATATATATATATATATAAATAAATAAAAGATATGATATTATATATATAATAATTAATCCTTATATATATTTATATAAATATATGATTAATTTATATAATGTAATAAATATGTTAATAATATATTATATATATATAAATAAAATATTTAATATTAATATATACATATATGAAGATTAAAAAATTAAATTATAAGAAATATAACAATTTATATATTAATAAATTATTTATATATATATAGATATTTAATAATTTATACCTAGTATAGACTAAATGTTAGAAAAAAACAAAGGATGAAGATATATCTTAAAATATTAGATTTTTTTTAAAAAAAAAAATCGGGGAAATTATTAAAAATTTTCAAATTTTTAAAAATTTTCAAAATTTTTATGATAATTTATTAAATAATATTAATTTAGGTTTTTACTAATTAATTAACTCAAAAATTTAAAATTAATTTAAAATATTTAATTAATTTATAAAAATAATTAGGGGTTATTTATATAAATAAATTAGAAATTAATTTAATAATTTATAATAGAAATTTTTTATATTATTGGGGTAGTTACTTAATTTTTATTATATACACATTAATAAATTTAATTTTTTATAAAAAATCACATAAAATATTTATACCAGTTTTTAAAAATAACTAATTAAAATATTATAAGTATATTCAATAAGTAAATAAAATTATTTTTAAATTTTTGAGTTAATTTTACTTGATATAAATATTGAAATAAAATTATTTATTTAGGGGAATAATAAATATATATATATATATATATATATATATATATATATCAAATAAAATTAATTGAAAAATAATTTCATTTATTTATAATAAAAATTTTTAATATAATTGGGTAAGTTTATTAATTTTTCTTATATATTCATTTATAAATTTAATTATTTTTAAAAAATAAAAATAAATTTATTTATGTTAAATATTTATACTAGTTTTTAAAAATAATTAATTCAACCATTTTATATATATATATATATATATATATTTTTAGAAATAAATTTAATTTTATCGGGATAATTACTTAATTTTTATTATATGTATATTTATAAATATATAAATATTAATTTTTAAATTAATATTTATATATATTAATTAAAATTAATTATTAATATTTTTATAAAAAAATAATTTTTATAAATTTAAATAAAAAAAAAATTAATTATAAAGTTTTATTTTGGCTTAAAAATTTATTATTAATTTATTTTATATGTAAATTTTTGTGAGAGTATTTATTTATTTAAATAATATATAAATTTATTTATATTCGCAGTAATTAAAATTATAAATTAAAGAAATTTAGAGATAGAAATATTAATTAGTATTGACATAATTCGTGCCAGCAGTCGCGGTTATACGAATAATACAAATAAATTTTATTAGTAAGAGTTAAATTATAAAAATAAATATTAAAAGTATAAATTTATTAAGTAAAATTTTAAATTTTGTTAGTATTAAATAAATAGAATAATTGAAGCTTGAAAAATTTAAAAAAAAAACTAGATACCCTATTATTTAAATTGTAATTTATTTATTTGAGTAGTAATAGTTATGATCTTAAAACTTAAAAAATTTGGCGGTATTTTAGTCTATTCAGAGGAACCTGTTTTGTAATCGATAGTCCACGTTGTACCTTTCTTAAATTTGTTTTTCAGTTTATATATCGTTGTTAATAGAATATTTTATAAGAAAAATAATTTTCAATAATTTTTATAAAAATTTATATCAGATCAAGGTGTAGCTTATATTTAAATTAAAATCGGTTACAATAAATTTATTTAAATGGATATAATTATGAAAAATTTATTAAAAGTGAATTTGAAAGTAAAATTATAAAGATTAATAATTTGATTTTAGCTCTAAAATATGTACATATCGCCCGTCACTCTTATTATTAAGATAAGATAAGTCGTAACATAGTAGATGTACCGGAAGGTGTATCTAGAATGACAGTTTAAAGATTATTTAGTAAAGTATTTCATTTACATTGAAAAGATTTTTGTGCAAATCATTATAGATTGATTAATAATTATTTATTGATAAATTGAATTTGAAAATTTAAGTATTAAAAATAATTATAAAATTGATTGTTTAAGTATTATTTAAAGAATAAATAATTTTTATTATAGAGTATTAGTATTGTAAAAGAAAATTGAAATAGTTTGAAAAAAAAATATTTTAAAAGAAAATTTAATTTATTGTACCTTGTGTATCAGGGTTTATTTAATAAAGAATATTTATTATATATTTTTCTCGATTTTATAAGAGTTAATAAATTATAAAAGTTAATGTGTTAAAATTATTTTTAATAATTTATTAGAAATGAAATGTTATTCGTTTTTAAAGGTATCTAGTTTTTTAAGAAATAAATTTAATTTAGATTTTTAAAATATATAAATTTATTTATAAAATTTTATAAATTTTAAAAATTAATATTTTATGGGTAAGCTATAAAATAAATTTTTAAAAATAATAAATAATTTATATAAATATATGCTTGAAAATAGCAATTATTAAAAAATATATTATAATTTATTTATAAGATATTAAATTATTTATTAATATTTTAATTAGTTTATTAAAATATTTATTTTAATATTAAAAATAATGTAATTATGATAAAATTAGTATATTAAAATTGTAATATTAAATTTAATTGAAAAGTTTATATAAAGAATTAGGCAAAATATTAAATTCGCCTGTTTAACAAAAACATGTCTTTTTGAATTTAATTTAAAGTCTAACCTGCCCACTGAAATTTTAATGGCCGCAGTATATTAACTGTGCAAAGGTAGCATAATCATTAGTCTTTTAATTGAAGGCTGGAATGAATGGTTGGACGAGATTTTAACTGTTTCATATAAATTTAAAATAGAATTTTATTTTTTAGTAAAAAAGCTAAAATTTAGTTAAAAGACGAGAAGACCCTATAAATCTTTATATTTATATTTGTTTTAATTATTTAGATAAATTTTGTTATAATTTATATAAATATTTTATTGGGGTGATATTAAAATTTAAAAAACTTTTAATTTTAAATTACATTAATTAATGAATAGTTGATCCATTATTAGTGATTAAAAAATTAAGTTACTTTAGGGATAACAGCGTAATTTTTTTGGAGAGTTCATATCGATAAAAAAGATTGCGACCTCGATGTTGGATTAAGAAATAATTTTGGGTGTAGAAGTTCAAAATTTAAGTCTGTTCGACTTTTAAATTCTTACATGATCTGAGTTCAAACCGGTGTAAGCCAGGTTGGTTTCTATCTTTAATAAATTAAGATATTTTAGTACGAAAGGACCAAATATTTGAATAATTATATTTTTAAAAAGAATTTTATTAATGTATTATACTATTTTGGCAGATAATTGTAATAAATTTAGAATTTATAAATGTAATTTTAATTACAAATAGTACTTGTTAAATATTGAGTTATTTTTATCTTTAATTAATATATTAATATTAATTATTTGTGTTTTAGTTAGAGTTGCATTTTTAACTTTATTAGAACGAAAAATTTTAGGTTATATTCAAATTCGAAAGGGACCTAATAAGGTTGGAATTTTGGGTATTCCTCAACCGTTTTGTGATGCAGTTAAATTATTTAGAAAAGAACAAATTTATCCTTTAATATCAAATTATGTTTCTTACTATTTTTCCCCGATTTTTTCTTTATTTTTATCGTTATTAGTTTGGATACGTATTCCTTTATTTTTAAATTTTTTATCTTTTAATTTAGGGGTTTTATTTTTTTATGTTGTACTAGAATAGGGGTATATACAGTAATAATTGCTGGATGATCTTCTAATTCAAATTATTCTTTATTAGGTGGATTGCGGGCTGTAGCTCAAACTATTTCTTATGAAGTTAGTTTAGCTTTAATTATAATATCATTTATTTTTTTAATTGGGAGTTATAATATATTAATATTTTTTAATTATCAAATTTATATTTGATTTTTATTTATTTTATTTCCTATAGTTTTAGTTTGATTTAGAATTTCATTAGCAGAAACTAATCGAACTCCATTTGATTTTGCTGAAGGGGAGTCAGAATCAGTCTATGAGCAATAGTAGAAGATAGAGGAGGGTAAACTGTTCACCCAGTACCAGCCCCGTTTTCAACTATTCTACTAACTATAAATAATGATAAAGAAGGAGGTAATATCCAAAAACTTATATTATTTATTCGTGGAAATGCTATATCTGGGGCTCCTAATATTAATGGAACTAATCAATTTCCAAACCCACCAATTATAATTGGTATTACTATAAAGAAAATTATTACAAAAGCATGAGCTGTTACAATTACATTATAAATTTGGTCATCTCCAATTAATGATCCAGGATGTCCTAATTCAGCACGAATTCAAATTCTTAATGATGTTCCAACTATCCCTGCTCAAGCTCCAAATAAAAAATATAAAGTTCCAATATCTTTATGATTTGTTGAGAATAACCATTGTCGCGATTAAATGGCTGAAAATTAGGCGATAGACTGTAAATCTATTTATGAGAATTTATTCTTTTTAATTATAATTAAGTAAGTTTTATAGTCAATTTATGACATTAGATTGCAAATCTAAAGGAGTAAATTATTTTACTAAGACTTAAAAGATTAATCTTATATTTTTAACTTTGAAGGATACTAGTTTTTTTAACTTAAAATCTTAAAAAATTATAAAAATTAATCTAATTAATATTAATCCAAAAGTCGAGATAAAAGATAATAAAAGAAAACATTTTATTATAAAATTATTAATTTTCATATAAAAAATAAAATTCATTTCAAGGTAATTTAATATAAATGTTGTATAACATAATCGAAGATAAAAAAAGAATGTAATTAATGATGTTATTAATAAAATAAAAATTATTAATAATTGATTATTTATAATTAATTGTTGAATTGTTAATCATTTAGGAATAAATCCTATAAAAGGAGGTAATCCACCTAAGGATAAAAAATTTAAAAATAAAAAAAATTTAATTAATTTATTTTTAAAAAATAATGAAAATAATTGGTTAATATGAAAAAATTTAAAAAGGTTGAATAAAAAAACTAAATTAAATCTTAAGAAAGTATAAAAACAAAAGTATACTATTCATATAGATTCATTAAATTATATTGCTATTAATATTCATCCTAAATGATTAATAGAAGAAAAAGCTATTAATTTACGTAATGAAGTTTGATTTAAACCTCCTAGAGACCCAATAATTACAGATGAAATAACACAAAATAAAATTATTGGTTTAATTACAATATAAGAAATTAATATTAATGGAGCTAAATTTTGTCAAGTTATTAAAATTAAAGAATTAATTCAAGATAATCCTTCTAATACATTAGTAAATCATCAATGGAAAGGAGCTGTCCCTCTTTTTAACAATAAAGAAGATAAAATTATTAAATTTTCATAATTTAAATAATTATTAAAAGAAAAAATTTTATTATACTTTATTATGAATATAATAATAGCTATTAAAAGGACAGAAGATGCTAAAGCTTGTGTTAAAAAATATTTTAACGACGCTTCTGAGGATATTAAATTAATCTTATTATCTTTTATTAGGGGGATAAAAGATAATAAATTAATTTCTAATCCTATTCATGATCTTAACCATGAATTAGAGGAAACAGAAATTATTGTTCCTAAAATTAATATTAATAAAAATATAATTTTATAAGAATTATTAAAAATTAAAAAGAAAAGGATTATAACCTTTATAAATGGGGTATGAACCCATTAGCTTAATTAGCTTATCTTTTTTTTAAAATTTTTATATTTTAGTGTATGACGCACATAAGTTTTTGATACTTTTAGGTATAGTTTAATTCTATAAAATATAATTATTAAAATTTTAAGTTATATTTATAATGAATGTAACAAGTTACATAATTAACTCTATCAAAGTTATCCTTTTTATCAGGCAATTCATTTCATATCATACCGATTTTTTTTTTTTTTTTTTTTAAAAAAATACTTGTTTATTAAATAAATAAATTTCATTTCATTTTTTTTACAATAAAATCGATAAGATAAAATAATATTTTTTTTATATATTTATACTTAAATTTTGAATATAAATAATTTAATTTTATTTCAATTTTATTTTAAATTTGATAATAAAAATTAGTTTTTTAAATTTAAAATTAATAAAATTCTTAAAATGTTATACATTAAACATTTATATATATAAATATTTAATTTTTTTATTAATTATTTATATGTATAAATATTATATTTAAATAAAATTAATTATATAATAATTCAATTAAACATTTATTATTTATATAAATGAAAATATTAATATATATATATATAAATAAATAAAAGATATGATATTTTATATATAATAATTAATCCTTATATATATTTATATAAATATATGATTAATTTATATAATGTAATAAATATGTTAATAATATATTATATATATATAAATAAAATATTTAATATTAATATATACATATATGAAGATTAAAAAATTAAATTATAAGAAATATAACAATTTATATATTAATAAATTATTTATATATATATAGATATTTAATAATTTATACCTAGTATAGACTAAATGTTAGAAAAAAACATAGGATGAAGATATATCTTAAAATATTAGATTTTTTTAAAAAAAAAAATCGGGGAAATTATTAAAAATTTTCAAAATTTTTATGATAATTTATTAAATAATATTAATTTAGGTTTTTACTAATTAATTAACTCAAAAATTTAAAATTAATAAAATTCTTAAAATTTTATACATTAAACATTTATATATATAAATATTTAATTTTTTTATTAATTATTTATATGTATAAATATTATATTTAAATAAAATTATTTATATAATAATTTAATTAAACATTTATTATTTATATAAATGAAAATATTAATATATATATATATATATATATATAAATAAATAAAAGATATGATATTATATATATAATAATTAATCCTTATATATATTTATATAAATATATGATTAATTTATATAATGTAATAAATATGTTAATAATATATTATATATATATAAATAAAATATTTAATATTAATATATACATATATGAAGATTAAAAAATTAAATTATAAGAAATATAACAATTTATATATTAATAAATTATTTATATATATATAGATATTTAATAATTTATACCTAGTATAGACTAAATGTTAGAAAAAAACATAGGATGAAGATATATCTTAAAATATTAGATTTTTTTTAAAAAAAAAAAAATCGGGGAAATTATTAAAAATTTTCAAATTTTTAAAAATTTTCAAAATTTTTATGATAATTTATTAAATAATATTAATTTAGGTTTTTACTAATTAATTAACTCAAAAATTTAAAATTAATTTAAAATATTTAATTAATTTATAAAAATAATTAGGGGTTATTTATATAAATAAATTAAAATTAATTTAATAATTTATAATAGAAATTTTTAATATTATTGGGGTAGTTACTTAATTTTTATTATATACACATTAATAAATTTAATTTTTTATAAAAAATCACATAAAATATTTATACCAGTTTTTAAAAATAACTAATTAAAATATTATAAGTATATTCAATAAGTAAATAAAATTATTTTTAAATTTTTGAGTTAATTTTACTTGATATAAATATTGAAATAAAATTATTTATTTAGGGGAATAATAAATATATATATATATATATATATATATATATATCAAATAAAATTAATTGAAAAATAATTTCATTTATTTATAATAAAAATTTTTAATATAATTGGGTAAGTTTATTAATTTTTCTTATATATTCATTTATAAATTTAATTATTTTTAAAAAATAAAAATAAATTTATTTATGTTAAATATTTATACTAGTTTTTAAAAATAATTAATTCAACCATTTTATATATATATATATATATATATATATTTTTAGAAATAAATTTAATTTTATCGGGATAATTACTTAATTTTTATTATATGTATATTTATAAATATATAAATATTAATTTTTAAATTAATATTTATATATATTAATTAAAATTAATTATTAATATTTTTATAAAAAAATAATTTTTATAAATTTAAATAAAAAAAAAATTAATTATAAAGTTTTATTTTGGCTTAAAAATTTATTATTAATTTATTTTATATGTAAATTTTTGTGAGAGTATTTATTTATTTAAATAATATATAAATTTATTTATATTCGCAGTAATTAAAATTATAAATTAAAGAAATTTAGAGATAGAAATATTAATTAGTATTGACATAATTCGTGCCAGCAGTCGCGGTTATACGAATAATACAAATAAATTTTATTAGTAAGAGTTAAATTATAAAAATAAATATTAAAAGTATAAATTTATTAAGTAAAATTTTAAATTTTGTTAGTATTAAATAAATAGAATAATTGAAGCTTGAAAAATTTAAAAAAAAAACTAGATACCCTATTATTTAAATTGTAATTTATTTATTTGAGTAGTAATAGTTATGATCTTAAAACTTAAAAAATTTGGCGGTATTTTAGTCTATTCAGAGGAACCTGTTTTGTAATCGATAGTCCACGTTGTACCTTTCTTAAATTTGTTTTTCAGTTTATATATCGTTGTTAATAGAATATTTTATAAGAAAAATAATTTTCAATAATTTTTATAAAAATTTATATCAGATCAAGGTGTAGCTTATATTTAAATTAAAATCGGTTACAATAAATTTATTTAAATGGATATAATTATGAAAAATTTATTAAAAGTGAATTTGAAAGTAAAATTATAAAGATTAATAATTTGATTTTAGCTCTAAAATATGTACATATCGCCCGTCACTCTTATTATTAAGATAAGATAAGTCGTAACATAGTAGATGTACCGGAAGGTGTATCTAGAATGACAGTTTAAAGCTTATTTAGTAAAGTATTTCATTTACATTGAAAAGATTTTTGTGCAAATCATTATAGATTGATTAATAATTATTTATTGATAAATTTAATTTACCCAAATAAGTATTAAAAATAATTATAAAATTGATTGTTTAAGTATTATTTAAAGAATAAATAATTTTTATTATAGAGTATTAGTATTGTAAAAGAAAATTGAAATAGTTTGAAAAAAAAATATTTTAAAAGAAAATTTAATTTATTGTACCTTGTGTATCAGGGTTTATTTAATAAAGAATATTTATTATATATTTTTCTCGATTTTATAAGAGTTAATAAATTATAAAAGTTAATGTGTTAAAATTATTTTTAATAATTTATTAGAAATGAAATGTTATTCGTTTTTAAAGGTATCTAGTTTTTTAAGAAATAAATTTAATTTAGATTTTTAAAATATATAAATTTATTTATAAAATTTTATAAATTTTAAAAATTAATATTTTATGGGTAAGCTATAAAATAAATTTTTAAAAATAATAAATAATTTATATAAATATATGCTTGAAAATAGCAATTATTAAAAAATATATTATAATTTATTTATAAGATATTAAATTATTTATTAATATTTTAATTAGTTTATTAAAATATTTATTTTAATATTAAAAATAATGTAATTATGATAAAATTAGTATATTAAAATTGTAATATTAAATTTAATTGAAAAGTTTATATAAAGAATTAGGCAAAATATTAAATTCGCCTGTTTAACAAAAACATGTCTTTTTGAATTTAATTTAAAGTCTAACCTGCCCACTGAAATTTTAATGGCCGCAGTATATTAACTGTGCAAAGGTAGCATAATCATTAGTCTTTTAATTGAAGGCTGGAATGAATGGTTGGACGAGATTTTAACTGTTTCATATAAATTTAAAATAGAATTTTATTTTTTAGTAAAAAAGCTAAAATTTAGTTAAAAGACGAGAAGACCCTATAAATCTTTATATTTATATTTGTTTTAATTATTTAGATAAATTTTGTTATAATTTATATAAATATTTTATTGGGGTGATATTAAAATTTAAAAAACTTTTAATTTTAAATTACATTAATTAATGAATAGTTGATCCATTATTAGTGATTAAAAAATTAAGTTACTTTAGGGATAACAGCGTAATTTTTTTGGAGAGTTCATATCGATAAAAAAGATTGCGACCTCGATGTTGGATTAAGAAATAATTTTGGGTGTAGAAGTTCAAAATTTAAGTCTGTTCGACTTTTAAATTCTTACATGATCTGAGTTCAAACCGGTGTAAGCCAGGTTGGTTTCTATCTTTAATAAATTAAGATATTTTAGTACGAAAGGACCAAATATTTGAATAATTATATTTTTAAAAAGAATTTTATTAATGTATTATACTATTTTGGCAGATAATTGTAATAAATTTAGAATTTATAAATGTAATTTTAATTACAAATAGTACTTGTTAAATATTGAGTTATTTTTATCTTTAATTAATATATTAATATTAATTATTTGTGTTTTAGTTAAAGTTGCATTTTTAACTTTATTAGAACGAAAAATTTTAGGTTATATTCAAATTCGAAAGGGACCTAATAAGGTTGGAATTTTGGGTATTCCTCAACCGTTTTGTGATGCAGTTAAATTATTTAGAAAAGAACAAATTTATCCTTTAATATCAAATTATGTTTCTTACTATTTTTCCCCGATTTTTTCTTTATTTTTATCGTTATTAGTTTGGATATGTATTCCTTTATTTTTAAATTTTTTATCTTTTAATTTAGGGGTTTTATTTTTTTTATGTTGTACTAGAATAGGGGTATATACAGTAATAATTGCTGGATGATCTTCTAATTCAAATTATTCTTTATTAGGTGGATTGCGGGCTGTAGCTCAAACTATTTCTTATGAAGTTAGTTTAGCTTTAATTATAATATCATTTATTTTTTTAATTGGGAGTTATAATATATTAATATTTTTTAATTATCAAATTTATATTTGATTTTTATTTATTTTATTTCCTATAGTTTTAGTTTGATTTAGAATTTCATTAGCAGAAACTAATCGAACTCCATTTGATTTTGCTGAAGGGGAGTCAGAATTAGTTTCTGGATTTAATGTTGAGTATAGAAGAGGGGGTTTTGCTTTAATTTTTTTAGCAGAATATTCTAGAATTTTATTTATAAGAATATTATTTTGTGTATTATTCTTAGGGGGGGATATTTTTTTATTAATTTTTTATATAAAATTAAGATTTATTTCATTTTTATTTATTTGGGTTCGTGGGACTATTCCCCGATTTCGTTATGATAAATTAATATATATAGCTTGAAAATCTTTTCTACCTTTTTCTTTAAATTATTTGATATTTTTTATTGGGTTTAAAATCTTTATGTTTTCTTTAGTATAGTTAATTTATTTAAGTAAATTTAATAGAAAATTTAATTTCTATCTTATATTTTCAAAATATAAGCTTATTTCAAGCTCATTAACTTAATTTAATAGATTATCTCAAATTTTTGAAATTAGAGGGTTTATAATATAATAAAAAAAATAAATAACTGTTAAAATTTGTCCTATAATAATATATGGGTCTTCTACTGGTCGAGCTCCAATTCATGTAAGTAAAATTACTGAAATTACTATAATTCAAAATATGAATTGATTTATTGGATAAAATTTAATTCCTCGAAATTTTCTAAAATGACAAAATGGTATAATCATTAGAATAGCAATTGATATAATTAATGCAATTACTCCTCCTAATTTATTAGGAATTGAACGTAAAATAGCATAAGCAAATAAAAAATATCATTCAGGTTGGATATGAATAGGGGTTACTAAAGGATTTGCTGGAATAAAATTATCAGGATCTCCTAATAGATAAGGATTAATTAGTGTTAATAATATTAATATTATAATTATTACAATAAAACCAACAATATCTTTAAATGTAAAATAAGGGTGAAATGGGATTTTATCAATATTAGAATTTAATCCTAAAGGATTATTAGAACCAGTTTGGTGAAGAAATATTAAATGAATTATTACTATTGCTAGTACAATAAAAGGTAAAATAAAATGAAATGTAAAAAATCGTGTTAATGTTGCATTATCTACAGCAAATCCTCCTCAAATTCATTGAACTAAATCAATTCCTAAATATGGGATAGCTGATATTAAATTTGTAATTACAGTTGCTCCCCAAAAAGATATTTGTCCTCATGGAAGTACATAACCTATGAAAGCTGTAGCTATTACAAGAAATAGAATAATTACACCAACTATTCATGTTATTTTGAATATATGAGAATTTATAAATGTAATTTTAATTACAAATAGTACTTGTTTAATATTGAGTTATTTTTATCTTTAATTAATATATTAATATTAATTATTTGTGTTTTAGTTAGAGTTGCATTTTTAACTTTATTAGAACGAAAAATTTTAGGTTATATTCAAATTCGAAAGGGACCTAATAAGGTTGGAATTTTGGGTATTCCTCAACCGTTTTGTGATGCAGTTAAATTATTTAGAAAAGAACAAATTTATCCTTTAATATCAAATTATGTTTCTTACTATTTTTCCCCGATTTTTTCTTTATTTTTATCGTTATTAGTTTGGATATGTATTCCTTTATTTTTAAATTTTTTATCTTTTAATTTAGGGGTTTTATTTTTTTTATGTTGTACTAGAATAGGGGTATATACAGTAATAATTGCTGGATGATCTTCTAATTCAAATTATTCTTTATTAGGTGGATTGCGGGCTGTAGCTCAAACTATTTCTTATGAAGTTAGTTTAGCTTTAATTATAATATCATTTATTTTTTTAATTGGGAGTTATAACATATTAATATTTTTTAATTATCAAATTTATATTTGATTTTTATTTATTTTATTTCCTATAGTTTTAGTTTGATTTAGAATTTCATTAGCAGAAACTAATCGAACTCCATTTGATTTTGCTGAAGGGGAGTCAGAATTAGTTTCTGGATTTAATGTTGAGTATAGAAGAGGGGGTTTTGCTTTAATTTTTTTAGCAGAATATTCTAGAATTTTATTTATAAGAATATTATTTTGTGTATTATTCTTAGGGGGGATATTTTTTCATTAATTTTTTATATAAAATTAAGATTTATTTCATTTTTATTTATTTGGGTTCGTGGGACTATTCCCCGATTTCGTTATGATAAATTAATATATATAGCTTGAAAATCTTTTCTACCTTTTTCTTTAAATTATTTGATATTTTTTATTGGGTTTAAAATCTTTATGTTTTCTTTAGTATAGTTAATTTATTTAAGTAAATTTAATAGAAAATTTAATTTCTATCTTATATTTTCAAAATATAAGCTTATTTCAAGCTCATTAACTTAATTTAATAGATTATCTCAAATTTTTGAAATTAGAGGGTTTATAATATAATAAAAAAAATAAATAACTGTTAAAATTTGTCCTATAATAATATATGGGTCTTCTACTGGTCGAGCTCCAATTCATGTAAGTAAAATTACTGAAATTACTATAATTCAAAATATGAATTGATTTATTGGTTAAAATTGAATTCCTCGAAATTTTCTAAAATGACAAAATGGTATAATCATTAGAATAGCAATTGATATAATTAATGCAATTACTCCTCCTAATTTATTAGGAATTGAACGTAAAATAGCATAAGCAAATAAAAAATATCATTCAGGTTGGATATGAATAGGGGTTACTAAAGGATTTGCTGGAATAAAATTATCAGGATCTCCTAATAGATAAGGATTAATTAGTGTTAATAATATTAATATTATAATTATTACAATAAAACCAACAATATCTTTAAATGTAAAATAAGGGTGAAATGGGATTTTATCAATATTAGAATTTAATCCTAAAGGATTATTAGAACCAGTTTGGTGAAGAAATATTAAATGAATTATTACTATTGCTAGTACAATAAAAGGTAAAATAAAATGAAATGTAAAAAATCGTGTTAATGTTGCATTATCTACAGCAAATCCTCCTCAAATTCATTGAACTAAATCAATTCCTAAATATGGGATAGCTGATATTAAATTTGTAATTACAGTTGCTCCCCAAAATGATATTTGTCCTCATGGAAGTACATAACCTATGAAAGCTGTAGCTATTACAAGAAATAGAATAATTACACCAACTATTCATGTTATTTTGAATATATATGAATTATAGTATATCCCTCGTCCAATATGTATATAAATACAGATAAAAAAATGATGCCCCATTAGCATGTATAGTACGAAGTAATCAACCATTATTTACATCTCGACAAATATGGTTTACTCTATTAAATGCTAAGTTAATATCTGCTGTATAATGTATTGCTAGAAATAATCCTGTTAAAATTTGAATAATTAAACATAATCCTAATAAAGAACCAAAATTTCATCAAGATGAAATATTAATTGGAGCAGGTAAATCAATTAATGCATTATTAGCAATTTTAAACTCGTATAGGTTTATTCATTTGTAATTTAATTTATTAGTCGTAAAGGTCCATAAAATATTTTTGTGATTTTTACAGTTGCAACTAAAGTAATTAATAAATAATTTATTAATAATAGAGTTATTAAATTAGTTGGAAAATTATATAATTTATTTAAATTTAACGAGTTTTCATTTAATAAAGCATTTAAGTTAAAAATAGAAATTGTTTCAGTATTATTTATAAATAAAATAAATCTTGATTTGTCTAATATAAAAATTAAAGTGAAAATAAAAATAAAATATATAATTGAATAAACTAATATTTTTATAGAAAATGAGAATATTTCATTTGAAGCTAATGAAGTTACATAAATAAATAAAACTAATATACCTCCCAAAAAAACTAAAAATAAAATATAAGAAAATCAAAAAGATTTTGTTATTAATCCAGTAATTAAACAAATTAAAAATGTTTGGATTAATAGTATAAAACCTATAGCTAATGGATGATTTATTTGTATAAATAAAAAATTACAAATTAAAATTATAGAATATAATATAAGTTGAAAAATTTCAAGAAATAGTTTAATAAAAATATTAATTTTGGAGATTAATGATAAAGAAATTTCTTTTTTCTTGAAATTTTAAAAGATTATTCTTATTTTTGATTTACAAGACCAATGTTTTTATTAAACTATTAAAACTAATGATTATATTTATCTATTGAATATTACCAGTAATTTTATTGATAATGGGTTTTCTAATTTTTGTTTCTAATAGAAAACATTTGTTATCAATATTATTAAGATTAGAATATATTGTTTTAAGATTATTTATATTTTTATTTATTTTTTTAAATATAATAAATTATGAAAGTTATTTTAGAATAATATTTTTAACTTTTAGAGTTTGTGAGGGGGCATTAGGATTATCAATTTTAGTTTCTATAATTCGTACACATGGATATGATTATTTTCAATCATTTAATATTTTACAATGTTAAAAATTTTATTTATATTTTTATTTTCTTTTCCAGTATGTTTTATAAAAAATTCATTTTGGATGGCTCAGAGTTTTTTATTTTTAAATTCTTTTATTTTTATTATTATAAATATTTACTCAAGATATTGAATAAATATCTCATATTTTTTAGGATGTGATATATTATCTTATGAATTTTTTTATTAAGTTTTTGAATTTGTTCTTTGATAATAATAGCTAGAGAAAGAATTTTTAAGTTAAATAATTTCAAAAATTTATTTATATTAAATATTTTATTTTTATTATTTTTCTTAATTGTTACGTTTATATCTATAAGATTATTTATATTTTATTTATTTTTTGAAAGAAGATTAATTCCTACATTATTTTTAATTTTAGGGTGAGGGTATCAACCTGAACGTTTACAAGCTGGAATGTATTTATTATTTTATACTTTATTAGTATCTTTACCTATATTAATTGGTATTTTTTATTTATATAATAATTTAAATACAATAAATTATTATTTAATAATAAATTTTTTGATAAATTATGATTTATTGTATTTTATTATAATTTTAGCTTTTTTAGTAAAAATACCTATATTTTTAGTTCATTTATGATTGCCAAAAGCTCATGTTGAAGCTCCAGTTTCAGGTTCAATGATTTTGGCTGGGATTATATTAAAATTAGCTGGATATGGATTATTACGGATTTTTCCAATTTTACAAATTATGGGATTAAAATTTAATTATATTTGAATTAGAATTAGATTAATTGGTGGGGTTTTAATTAGATTAGTGTGTTTGCGTCAAATTGAT
The DNA here is from genome assembly GCA_947095585.1 of Nephrocerus scutellatus. Taxonomy (NCBI): domain Eukaryota; kingdom Metazoa; phylum Arthropoda; class Insecta; order Diptera; family Pipunculidae; genus Nephrocerus; species Nephrocerus scutellatus. The sequence continues at coordinate 57,332,952 of OX352764.1, forward strand.
TTAAAATCTTTAATTGCTTATTCTTCTGTTGCTCATATAGGAATTGTTTTAAGAGGATTAATAACTATAAGATATTGAGGAATATGTGGATCTTTTACTTTAATAATTTCCCATGGGTTATGTTCTTCAGGATTATTTTGTTTAGCAAATATTACTTATGAACGATTAGGAAGACGAAGTTTATTAATTAATAAAGGTTTATTAAATTTTATACCTTCTATAACTTTATTTTGATTTTTACTTAGATCTGCTAATATAGCAGCACCTCCAACTTTAAATTTATTGGGGGAAATTTCTTTATTAAATAGAATTGTTGGGTGATCATGAATTTCAATATTTATGTTAATATTTATTTCATTTTTTAGAGCTGCATATACTTTATTTATATATTCTTATAGACAACACGGACAGATCTATTATGGATCTTTTAATTTTAGATCAGGAGTTAATCGAGAATATTTGTTATTATTTTTACATTGATTTCCATTAAATTTATTAATTTTAAAAAGTGATATGTGTATTTTATGGTTATATTTAAATAGTTTATTAAAAATTTTGATTTGTGGTATCAATGATATGAATTTATTTCATTTTAAATTATTAAATATTTATCAATTTGTAGAATTATATTTTCATGTTTATTATTTATTTAATTTATTTTTTTTTCGTTTAGAATAATTTTTCTTAATTTTGAAATAGTTTATTTTATTGAATGGGAAGTTGTTTCATTAAATAGATCAATAATTCTTATAACTTTTTTATTTGATTGAATAACTTTTTTATTTATATCATTTGTATTATTTATTTCTTCTTTAGTCATTTATTATAGAAAAAAATATATAATAGGAGATATAAATATAAATCGTTTTATTATATTAGTAGTTATATTTATTTTATCAATAATGTTATTAATTATTAGCCCTAATTTAATTAGTAGAGTGAGATGAGGTGAGATGGATTAGGGTTAGTTTCTTACTGTTTAGTAATTTATTATAATAATGTAAAGTCTTATAATGCAGGAATGTTAACTGTTTTATCTAATCGAATTGGAGATGTAGCTTTATTATTAGCTATTGCTTGGAGTTGAAATTTTATTTTTTATTTAGATATAATAAAAAATAATAAAGAAATAATGATTATTGGTAGTTTAATTATATTAGCGGCAATAACAAAAAGAGCTCAAATTCCTTTTTCCTCATGGTTGCCTGCAGCAATAGCTGCTCCTACTCCTGTTTCGGCTTTAGTTCATTCTTCAACATTAGTAACAGCTGGGGTTTATTTATTAATTCGTTTTAATATTTTGTTAGAAAATACTGTATTAGGACAATTTTTATTGTTAATGTCAGGATTAACAATATTTATAGCTGGTTTAGGTGCTATTTTGAATTTGATTTAAAAAAAAATTATTGCTTTATCTACATTAAGACAATTAGGGTTAATAATAAGAATTTTGTCAATAGGTTTTTATAAATTAGCATTTTTTCATTTGTTAACACATGCTTTATTTAAAGCTTTATTATTTATATGTGCTGGATCAATTATTCATAATATAAATAATTCTCAGGATATTCGATTCGGGTTAAGAATAAGTATGCCATTAACATCTTCTTGTTTTAATGTTGCTAATTTAACTTTATGCGGAATGCCTTTTTTAGCTGGATTTTATTCTAAAGATTTGATTTTAGAGACAACAGTAAGTTTAAATTTTTTAAACTTATTAAGATATTTTCTTTTCTTTTTTTCTACTGGTTTAACAGTATGTTATTCTTTTCGATTAGTATATTATTCAATAACTGGGGATTTCAATTGTAGATCTATAAATGTTTTAAATGACGAAGGTTGAATTGTATTGAAGGGAATAATTGGTTTATTAATAATGAGAATTGTTAGTGGAAGAATATTGAATTGATTAATTTTCCCAACACCAATTATAATTAGTTTACCTAATTTATTAAAATATTTAACATTATTTGTTTGTATTGTAGGAGGATTATTTGGTTATTTTATTTCTAATGTTTCATTTTATTTTATCAATAAATCTTTTCATAATTATATGATTTCTGTATTTATAGGTTCAATATGGTTTATACCATATTTATCTACTTATGGGATAATAAATTATCCTTTAATTTTAGGAATAAAATTTAATAAATTATTTGATCAAGGATGGTTGGAGTTTTATGGAAGACAAAATTTATTTATAATTTTAATAAAAATTTCAAAAATAAATAATTTATTACAGAATAATAATTTAAAAATATATTTATTATCTTTCATTTTATGAATTTTTATATTAGTTGTTATTATTATATTAAATTAAATTTAAATAGCTTATAGTATAACATTGAAGCTGTTAGGGAGATAAATTTATCTTTAAATAATTAAAAAATTTAAAAATTTTCAAAAATTTCTATAATTTTAAAGAAATTTTAAATTTTTATATAAATTGGGATTATATTAAAAGTAAATATTTATAAGTAAATAATATTATTAAGTAATAATTTATTTATATCAAAAAAAAATAAATGAACAATTTATAAGTAAACAATATTATTAAGTAATAATTTATTTATATCAAATAAAATTAATTCAACAATTTTTAATGATATATATTTATTTAATTTGATATAAATAAAATTAATTCAAAAATTTATAAATTTATTTAAAGTATAATAATTAAAATAAGTAAACAATATTTATATCAAATAAAATTAATTCAAAAATTCAAAAATAATTTTTATTTATTTATAAAAATAAAAAATTTTATTTTTACAATGAAAATGTAAAGTTTTTATTAAACTATATAAATGGAGTTAAACCATTAGAATAAAAAGTTAGCAGCTTTTTTTTAGCCTCATATTTCCTTAATTGGAATTTAAATTCAATTATATCATTAACAGTGATAGGCCTCATATTTGGCTTCAATTAAAGATTGATATTCAATACTTTTTGATTGCAATTCAAATGTTATAATTAACTACAACCCTAAATTAGTTAGATCAATTTAATATTCCTTGATTTCATTCATGATATATCCAATAAGTAAAATAATAATGAAAATAATCGAAGTGAATGATCAAATTATTATGTTTGAATAATTTATAATTAAAATAATAGGTAAAATTAGGGCAATTTCTACATCAAAAATTAGAAAACTAATAGTAATTAGAAAAAATCGTAAAGAAAAAGGTAAACGAGATGAAGATTTAGGGTCAAATCCGCATTCAAATGGAGAATTTTTTTCTCGATCTATAAGAGATTTTTTTCATAAAATTGAAGCAATCAATATAGTTAATAAAGAAATTATTAAAATAATTATTGAAATTAAAAATAATAATAAAATTATTTATACTATTATTTAATAGACTAAATGATTGGAAGTCATATATACTTAGTTATATTATATAAATAATACATTATCGTCCTCATCAATAAATTGAAATATATAAAAAAATCATACAATATCAACAAAATGTCAATATCATGCTGCTGCTTCAAATCCAAAGTACTGATTTTTTGAAAAATGATTATTTAAATGACGAATTAAACAAATTAATAAAAATGTAGTTCCAATCAGGACATGAATTCCATGGAATCCAGTTACTAAAAAAAATGTTGATCCAAATACAGAATCAGCAATTGTAAAAGGGGCTTCAATATATTCATAGGCTTGAAGGAAAGAAAAATAAATCCCCAATAAAACAGTAAAGAATAATCCTTGAGTAGTTTGTGAAAAATTATTTTCTATTAAACTATGATGAGCTCAAGTTACAGTTACACCTGATGCCAATAAAATCGATGTATTTAATAATGGGATATGAAATGGATTGATGCCCCTAATTCAATATTAGGGGATAATCTTATAAGAAAAAAAGCTCAGAAAAATGAAACAAAAAATAAAATTTCTGAAATAATAAATAAAATTATTCCTCATATATCCTACATCTCGTCACCATTGATCAATATGGTTTATACCATATTTATCTACTTATGGGATAATAAATTATCCTTTAATTTTAGGAATAAAATTTAATAAATTATTTGATCAAGGATGGTTGGAGTTTTATGGAAGACAAAATTTATTTATAATTTTAATAAAAATTTCAAAAATAAATAATTTATTACAGAATAATAATTTAAAAATATATTTATTATCTTTCATTTTATGAATTTTTATATTAGTTGTTATTATTATATTAAATTAAATTTAAATAGCTTATAGTATAACATTGAAGCTGTTAGGGAGATAAATTTATCTTTAAATAATTAAAAAATTTAAAAATTTTCAAAAATTTCTATAATTTTAAAGAAATTTTAAATTTTTATATAAATTGGGATTATATTAAAAGTAAATATTTATAAGTAAATAATATTATTAAGTAATAATTTATTTATATCAAAAAAAAATAAATGAACAATTTATAAGTAAACAATATTATTAAGTAATAATTTATTTATATCAAATAAAATTAATTCAACAATTTTTAATGATATATATTTATTTAATTTGATATAAATAAAATTAATTCAAAAATTTATAAATTTATTTAAAGTATAATAATTAAAATAAGTAAACAATATTTATATCAAATAAAATTAATTCAAAAATTAAAAAATAATTTTTATTTATTTATAAAAATAAAAAATTTTATTTTTACAATGAAAATGTAAAGTTTTTATTAAACTATATAAATGGAGTTAAACCATTAGAATAAAAAGTTAGCAGCTTTTTTTTAGCCTCATATTTCCTTAATTGGAATTTAAATTCAATTATATCATTAACAGTGATAGGCCTCATATTTGGCTTCAATTAAAGATTGATATTCAATACTTTTTGATTGCAATTCAAATGTTATAATTAACTACAACCCTAAATTAGTTAGATCAATTTAATATTCCTTGATTTCATTCATGATATATCCAATAAGTAAAATAATAATGAAAATAATCGAAGTGAATGATCAAATTATTATGTTTGAATAATTTATAATTAAAATAATAGGTAAAATTAGGGCAATTTCTACATCAAAAATTAGAAAACTAATAGTAATTAGAAAAAATCGTAAAGAAAAAGGTAAACGAGATGAAGATTTAGGGTCAAATCCGCATTCAAATGGAGAATTTTTTTCTCGATCTATAAGAGATTTTTTTCATAAAATTGAAGCAATCAATATAGTTAATAAAGAAATTATTAAAATAATTATTGAAATTAAAAATAATAATAAAATTATTTATACTATTATTTAATAGACTAAATGATTGGAAGTCATATATACTTAGTTATATTATATAAATAATACATTATCGTCCTCATCAATAAATTGAAATATATAAAAAAATCATACAATATCAACAAAATGTCAATATCATGCTGCTGCTTCAAATCCAAAGTGATGATTTTTTGAAAAATGATTATTTAAATGACGAATTAAACAAATTAATAAAAATGTAGTTCCAATCAGGACATGAATTCCATGGAATCCAGTTGCTAAAAAAAATGTTGATCCAAATACAGAATCAGCAATTGTAAAAGGGGCATCAATATATTCATAGGCTTGAAGGAAAGAAAAATAAATCCCCAATAAAACAGTAAAGAATAATCCTTGAGTAGTTTGTGAAAAATTATTTTCTATTAAACTATGATGAGCTCAAGTTACAGTTACACCTGATGCCAATAAAATCGATGTATTTAATAATGGGATATGAAATGGATTGATGCCCCTAATTCAATATTAGGGGATAATCTTATAAGAAAAAAAGCTCAGAAAAATGAAACAAAAAATAAAATTTCTGAAATAATAAATAAAATTATTCCTCATATATCCTACATCTCGTCACCATTGATCAATATGGTTTATACCATATTTATCTACTTATGGGATAATAAATTATCCTTTAATTTTAGGAATAAAATTTAATAAATTATTTGATCAAGGATGGTTGGAGTTTTATGGAAGACAAAATTTATTTATAATTTTAATAAAAATTTCAAAAATAAATAATTTATTACAGAATAATAATTTAAAAATATATTTATTATCTTTCATTTTATGAATTTTTATATTAGTTGTTATTATTATATTAAATTAAATTTAAATAGCTTATAGTATAACATTGAAGCTGTTAGGGAGATAAATTTATCTTTAAATAATTAAAAAATTTAAAAATTTTCAAAAATTTCTGTAATTTTAAAGAAATTTTAAATTTTTATATAAATTGGGATTATATTAAAAGTAAATATTTATAAGTAAATAATATTATTAAGTAATAATTTATTTATATCAAAAAAAAATAAATGAACAATTTATAAGTAAACAATATTATTAAGTAATAATTTTTTATATCAAATAAAATTAATTCAACAATTTTTAATGATATATATTTATTTAATTTGATATAAATAAAATTAATTCAAAAATTTATAAATTTATTTAAAGTATAATAATTAAAATAAGTAAACAATATTTATATCAAATAAAATTAATTCAAAAATTAAAAAATAATTTTTATTTATTTATAAAAATAAAAAATTTTATTTTTACAATGAAAATGTAAAGTTTTTATTAAACTATATAAATGGAGTTAAACCATTAGAATAAAAAGTTAGCAGCTTTTTTTTAGCCTCATATTTCCTTAATTGGAATTTAAATTCAATTATATCATTAACAGTGATAGGCCTCATATTTGGCTTCAATTAAAGATTGATATTCAATACATTTTGATTGCAATTCAAATGTTATAATTAACTACAACCCTAAATTAGTTAGATCAATTTAATATTCCTTGATTTCATTCATGATATAAACCAATAAGTAAAATAATAATGAAAATAATCGAAGTGAATGATCAAATTATTATGTTTGAATAATTTATAATTAAAATAATAGGTAAAATTAGGGCAATTTCTACATCAAAAATTAGAAAACTAATAGTAATTAGAAAAAATCGTAAAGAAAAAGGTAAACGAGATGAAGATTTAGGGTCAAATCCGCATTCAAATGGAGAATTTTTTTCTCGATCTATAAGAGATTTTTTTCATAAAATTGAAGCAATCAATATAGTTAATAAAGAAATTATTAAAATAATTATTGAAATTAAAAATAATAATAAAATTATTTATACTATTATTTAATAGACTAAATGATTGGAAGTCATATATACTTAGTTATATTATATAAATAATACATTATCCTCCTCATCAATAAATTGAAATATATAAAAATAATCATACAATATCAACAAAATGTCAATATCATGCTGCTGCTTCAAATCCAAAGTACTGATTTTTGAAAAATGATTATTTAAATGACGAATTAAACAAATTAATAAAAATGTAGTTCCAATCAGGACATGAATTCCATGGAATCCAGTTGCTAAAAAAAATGTTGATCCAAATACAGAATCAGCAATTGTAAAAGGGGCTTCAATATATTCATAGGCTTGAAGGAAAGAAAAATAAATCCCCAATAAATCAGTAAAGAATAATCCTTGAGTAGTTCGTGAAAAATTATTTTCTATTAAACTATGATGAGCTCAAGTTACAGTTACACCTGATGCCAATAAAATCGATGTATTTAATAATGGGATATGAAATGGATTGATGCCCCTAATTCAATATTAGGGGATAATCTTATAAGAAAAAAAGCTCAGAAAAATGAAACAAAAAATAAAATTTCTGAAATAATAAATAAAATTATTCCTCATATATCCTACATCTCGTCACCATTGATATGCAGTTAAAATAGTAATTAAGTTTCCTAATAAAAATAGTGAATTATCATATTGATGAAATCATTTTACTATTCCTGACACTGTTGTTATAGCTCCAATTGCACCAGTTAATGGTCAAGGTCTATAATCTACTAAATGGAATGGGTGATTAGAATGTGTTGACATTTTAGATAACTTCTCTAGAATATAAAGTTCTTAATACAGCAAATACGTAGGCTTGAATAATAGAAACGCTGATTCTAAAACTAAAAGTGCAATTTGTACAATTAATAAAATCAAAATTATAAAATAGGTTATTGAAGGTCCTGTATTCCCCAAAAGAGTTATTAATAAATGTCCAGCAATTATGTTAGCTGCTAAACGTACGGCTAAAGTTCCTGGACGAATTAAGTTTCTAATTGTTTCGATACATACTATAAATGGTATTAATATAGCTGGAGTACCTTGAGGTACTAAATGAGAAAATATATGTTGTGTATTATTTAATCACCCAAAGATTATTAATGATATTCATAAAGGTAATGATAGAGATAATGTTAATGTTAAATGTCATGTTCTTGTAAAAATGTAAGGGAATAAGCCTATAAAGTTATTGAACACAATTAATGAAAATAATGAAATAAATATAAATGTTCTTCCATTGTGTGTTGATGTTCCTAATAAAGTTTTAAATTCTTTGTGAAGAATTATATAAATATTATTTCAAATAATTTGAAATCGTGATGGTATAAATCAATATATAGATGGAATTATAAATAATCCAATAAAAGTTCTTATTCAATTTAATGATAAATTAAAAATTCTAGGGTCAACAGGGTCAAACAGAAAATAAATTAGTTATCATTTTCAATTTATTGAATTTAATGGTTTAATTTTAAAAGTTAAAGATTTAGGGGTAGAAGGTAAAATTAAGAAATAGTTAATTATATTTATTAATACTAATATAATAGAAAAAATAATAAATAAACTTAATCATCCAATTGGACTTATTTGTGGAATTAAAAAATATTATATATTTTAATAATTTCAGTTTGACATACTAATGTTATTTTATATAACTAATTTTTTAAAAGATAGTTAAATCATTAGAAGTAAGTGCTTATTTACTATATAATGGTTTAAGAGACCAGTACTTGCTTTCAGTCATCTAATGAAAAATTTATATTTGTATAAATTCATTTAATAAAATAATTTACTGGAATACTTTCAATCACGATAGGTATAAAACTATGATTTGCACCACAAATTTCCATTGCACATTGCCCAAAAAATAAGCCTGGACGATTAATAAAGAAATTAGTTTGATTTAGTCGTCCAGGTGTTCCATCAATTTTTACACCTAAAGCGGGAACAGTTCAAGAATGAATTACATCTGCTGCTGTTACTAAAATTCAGATTTGACAATTTATCGGTAAAATTACTCGGTTATCTACATCTAATAGTCGAAATATTCTTTTTTATAATTCATTTGTTGGGATTATGTATGAATCAAGTTCTGTATTTAATAAATCTGAGTATTCATAACTTCAGTATCATTGATGGCCAATTGAATAAAATTAGTTGTTCTATTAATGGAGATGCACTATTTTGTAAATTAAAATTTGATCATGTTGACATTTTTCTAATAAAAATAAAGTATTTTATATATAGAGCTTAAATCTATTGCACTAATCTGTCATATTAGAAATTAGTTAATATAGGTAATTCATTATATCTATGTTCAGCTGGAGGAATATTTTGGTATCATTCAATAGAAGAATTTAATTGAATTGGATAAATTACTTGACGTTGAGAAGTTATTCTTTCTCAAATAATAAAAATAAAATAAAAAATTCCAAGTATTGAAATTGAAGAACCAATTGTTGAAATTACATTTCATGTTGTGAAAGCATTAGTATAATCAGAATATCGACGAGGTATTCCTGCAAGACCTAGAAAATGTTGGGGAAAAAATGTTAAATTTACTCCAATAAATATAATAATAAATTGTGTATTTAAAAATTGATTATTTAATATTAGTCCAGTAAATACTGGATATCAATGAATAAATCCTGCTATAATTGCAAATACAGCTCCTATAGATAAAACATAATGAAAATGAGCAACCACATAGTAAGTATCATGAAGAATAATATCAACTGATGAATTTGCTAATACCCCCAACAGTAAATAAAAAAACGAATCCTAAAGATCATAAAAGTGCTGGGGAGTAATTTAATTGAGTTTCATGTAATGTGGCTAATCAACTAAAAATTTTAATTCCTGTAGGAACAGCAATAATTATTGTTGCTGAAGTAAAATAAGCTCGTGTGTCTACATCTATACCTACAGTAAATATATGATGAGCTCATACAATAAAACCTAATAAACCGATCGCATAATAAATTAGCATAAATTATTCCTAAAGAACCGAAAGTTTCCTTTTTTCCACATTCTTGTCTAATTACATGAGAAATTATTCCAAAACCAGGAAGAATTAAAATATAAACTTCTGGATGTCCAAAAAATCAAAATAAATGTTGGTATAAAATAGGGTCTCCTCCTCCTGCAGTATCAAAAAACGATGTATTTACATTTCGGTCGGTTAATAGTATTGTAATAGCTCCTGCTAATACTGATATGAATTTATTCATTTTAAATTATTAAATATTTATCAATTTGTAGAATTATATGTTTATGTTTATTATTAATTTCATTTATTTTTTTTTTCGTTTAGAATAATTTTTCTCAATTTTGAAATATTTTATTTTATTGAATGGGAAATTGTTTCATTAAATAGATCAATAATTGTCATAACTTTTTTCTTTGATTGAATAACTTTTTTATTTATATCATTTGTATTATTTATTTCTTCTTTAGTTATTTTTTATAGAAAAGAATATATAATAGGAGATATAAATATAAATCGTTTTATTATATTAGTAGTTATATTTATTTTATCAATAATGTTATTAATTATTAGCCCTTATTTAATTAGTATTTTATTAGGGTGAGATGGATTAGGGTTAGTTTCTTACTGTTTAGTTATTTATTATAATAATGTAAAGTTTTATAATGCAGGAATGTTAACTGTTTTATCTAATCGAATTGGAGATGTAGCTTTATTATTAGCTATTGTTTGGAGTTGAAATTTTATTTTTTATTTAGATATAATAAAAAATAATAAAGAAATAATGATTATTGGTAGTTTAATTATATTAGCGGCAATAACAAAAAGAGCTCAAATTCCTTTTTTCTCATGGTTGCCTGCAGCAATAGCTGCTCCTACTCCTGTTTCGGCTTTAGTTCATTCTTCAACATTAGTAACAGCTGGGGTTTATTTATTAATTCGTTTTAATATTTTGTTAGAAAATACTGTATTAGGACAATTTTTATTGTTAATGTCAGGATTAACAATATTTATAGCTGGTTTAGGTGCTATTTTGAATTTGATTTAAAAAAAAATTATTGCTTTATCTACATTAAGACAATTAGGGTTAATAATAAGAATTTTGTCAATAGGTTTTTATAAATTAGCATTTTTTCATTTGTTAACACATGCTTTATTTAAAGCTTTATTATTTATATGTGCTGGATCAATTATTCATAATAAAAATAATTCTCAGGATATTCGATTCGGGTTAAGAATAAGTATGCCATTAACATCTTCTTGTTTTAATGTTGCTAATTTAACTTTATGAGGAATGCCTTTTTTAGCTGGATTTTATTCTAAAGATTTGATTTTAGAGACAACAGTAAGTTTAAATTTTTTAAACTTATTTTCATATTTTCTTTTCTTTTTTTCTACTGGTTTAACAGTATGTTATTCTTTTCGATTAGTATATTATTCAATAACTGGGGATTTCAATTGTAGATCTATAAATGTTTTAAATAACAAAGGTTGAATTATATTGAAGGGAATAATTGGTTTATTAATAATGAGAATTGTTAGTGGAAGAATATTGAATTGATTAATTTTCCCAACACCAATTATAATTAGTTTACCTAATTTATTAAAATATATAACATTATTTGTTTGTATTGTAGGAGGATTAATTGGTTATTTAATTTCTAATGTTTCATTTTATTTTATCAATAAATCTTTTAATAATTATATGATTTCTGTATTTATAGGTTCAATATGGTTTATACCATATTTATCTACTTATGGGATAATAAATTATCCTTTAATTTTAGGAATAAAATTTAATAAATTATTTGATCAAGGATGGTTGGAGTTTTATGGAAGACAAAATTTATTTATAAATTTAATAAAAATTTCAAAAATAAATAATTTATTACAGAATAATAATTTAAAAATATATTTATTATCTTTCATTTTATGAATTATGGACGATTAATAAAGAAATTAGTTTGATTTAGTCGTCCAGGTGTTCCATCAATTTTTACACCTAAAGCGGGAACAGTTCAAGAATGAATTACATCTGCTGCTGTTACTAAAATTCGGATTTGACAATTTATCGGTAAAATTACTCGGTTATCTACATCTAATAGTCGAAATATTCTTTTTTATAATTCATTTGTTGGGATTATGTATGAATCAAATTCTGTATTTAATAAATCTGAGTATTCATAACTTCAGTATCATTGATGGCCAATTGAATAAAATTAGTTGTTCTATTAATGGAGACGCACTATTTTGTAAATTAAAATTTGATCATGTTGACATTTTTCTAATAAAAATAAAGTATTTTATATATAGAGCTTAAATCTATTGCACTAATCTGCCATATTAGAAATTAGTTAATATAGGTAATTCATTATGTCTATGTTCAGCTGGAGGAATATTTTGGTATCATTCAATAGAAGAATTTAATTGAATTGGATAAATTACTTGACGTTGAGAAGTTATTCTTTCTCAAATAATAAAAATAAAATAAAAAATTCCAAGTATTGAAATTGAAGAACCAATTGTTGAAATTAGATTTCATGTTGTGAAAGCATTAGTATAATCAGAATATCGACGAGGTATTCCTGCAAGACCTAGAAAATGTTGGGGAAAAAATGTTAAATTTACTCCAATAAATATAATAATAAATTGTGTATTTAAAAATTTATTATTTAATATTAGTCCAGTAAATAATGGATATCAATGAATAAATCCTGCTATAATTGCAAATATCCTATAGATAAAACATAATGAAAATGAGCAACCACATAGTAAGTATCATGAAGAATAATATCAACTGATGAATTTGCTAATACCCCCAACAGTAAATAAAAAAACGAATCCTAAAGATCATAAAAGTGCTGGGGAGTAATTTAATTCAGTTTCATGTAATGTGGCTAATCAACTAAAAATTTTAATTCCTGTAGGAACAGCAATAATTATTGTTGCTGAAGTAAAATAAGCTCGTGTGTCTACATCTATACCTACAGTAAATATATGATGAGCTCATACAATAAAACCTAATAAACCGATCGCATAATAAATTAGCATAAATTATTCCTAAAGAACCGAAAGTTTCCTTTTTTCCACATTCTTGTCTAATTACATGAGAAATTATTCCAAAAACAGGAAGAATTAAAATATAAACTTCTGGATGTCCAAAAAATCAAAATAAATGTTGGTATAAAATAGGGTCTCCTCCTCCTGCAGTATCAAAAAACGATGTATTTACATTTCGGTCAGTTAATAGTATTGTAATAGCTCCTGCTAATACTGATATGAATTTATTCATTTTAAATTATTAAATATTTATCAATTTGTAGAATTATATGTTTATGTTTATTATTAATTTCATTTATTTTTTTTTTCGTTTAGAATAATTTTTCTCAATTTTGAAATATTTTATTTTATTGAATGGGAAGTTGTTTCATTAAATAGATCAATAATTGTCATAACTTTTTTCTTTGATTGAATAACTTTTTTATTTATATCATTTGTATTATTTATTTCTTCTTTAGTTATTTTTTATAGAAAAGAATATATAATAGGAGATATAAATATAAATCGTTTTATTATATCATATTTTATCAATAATGTTATTAATTATTAGCCCTTATTCAATTAGTATTTTATTAGGGTGAGATGGATTAGGGTTAGTTTCTTACTGTTTAGTTATTTATTATAATAATGTAAAGTCTTATAATGCAGGAATGTTAACTGTTTTATCTAATCGAATTGGAGATGTAGCTTTATTATTAGCTATTGCTTGGAGTTGAAATTTTATTTTTTATTTAGATATAATAAAAAATAATAAAGAAATAATGATTATTGGTAGTTTAATTATATTAGCGGCAATAACAAAAAGAGCTCAAATTCCTTTTTCCTCATGGTTGCCTGCAGCAATAGCTGCTCCTACTCCTGTTTCGGCTTTAGTTCATTCTTCAACATTAGTTACAGCTGGGGTTTATTTATTAATTCGTTTTAATATTTTGTTAGAAAATACTGTATTAGGACAATTTTTATTGTTAATGTCAGGTTTAACAATATTTATAGCTGGTTTAGGTGCTATTTTGAATTTGATTTAAAAAAAAATTATTGCTTTATCTACATTAAGACAATTAGGGTTAATAATAAGAATTTTGTCAATAGGTTTTTATAAATTAGCATTTTTTCATTTGTTAACACATGCTTTATTTAAAGCTTTATTATTTATATGTGCTTTTATTCATAATATAAATAATTCTCAGGATATTCGATTCGGGTTAAGAATAAGTATGCCATTAACATCTTCTTGTTTTAATGTTGCTAATTTAACTTTATGCGGAATGCCTTTTTTAGCTGGATTTTATTCTAAAGATTTGATTTTAGAGACAACAGTAAGTTTAAATTTTTTAAACTTATTTTCATATTTTCTTTTCTTTTTTTCTACTGGTTTAACAGTATGTTATTCTTTTCGATTAGTATATTATTCAATAACTGGGGATTTCAATTGTAGATCTTTAAATGTTTTAAAGAACAAAGGTTGAATTATATTGAAGGGATTGGTTTATTAATAATGAGAATTGTTAGTGGAAGAATATTGAATTGATTAATTTTCCCAACACCAATTATAATTAGTTTACCTAATTTATTAAAATATGTAACATTATTTGTTTGTATTGTAGGAGGATTAATTGGTTATTTAATTTCTAATGTTTCATTTTATTTTATCAGTAAATCTTTTAATAATTATATGATTTCTGTATTTATAGGTTCAATATGGTTTATACCATATTTATCTACTTATGGGATAATAAATTATCCTTTAATTTTAGGAATAAAATTTAATAAATTATTTGATCAAGGATGGTTGGAGTTTTATGGAAGACAAAATTTATTTATAAATTTAATAAAAATTTCAAAAATAAATAATTTATTACAGAATAATAATTTAAAAATATATTTATTATCTTTCATTTTATGAATTTTTATATTAGTTGTTATTATTATATTAAATTAAATTTAAATAGCTTATAGTATAACATTGAAGCTGTTAGGGAGATAAATTTATCTTTAAATAATTAAAAAATTTAAAAATTTTCAAAAATTTCTATAATTTTAAAGAAATTTTAAATTTTTATATTAATTGGGATTATATTAAAAGTAAATATTTATAAGTAAATAATATTATTAAGTAATAATTTATTTATATCAAATAAAATTAATTCAACAATTTTTAATGATATATATTTATTTAATTTGATATAAATAAAATTAATTCAAAAATTAAAAAATAATTTTTATTTATTTAAATTGGAATTTATTTAAAATATAATAATTAAAATAAGTAAACAATATTTATATCAAATAAAATTAATTCAAAAATTAAAAAATAATTTTTATTTATTTATAAAAATATAAAATTTTATTTTTACAATGAAAATGTAAAGTTTTTATTAAACTATATAAATGGAGTTAAACCATTAGAATAAAAAGTTAGCAGCTTTTTTTTTAGCCTCATATTTCCTTAATTGGAATTTAAATTCAATTATATCATTAACAGTGATAGGCCTCATATTTGGCTTCAATTAAAAAATAAGGGTAAATTTACCTAAAATTAGGTCGAAACTAATTGTGATTTATCATTTTATATTCTATATAGATTGATATTCAATACTTTTTGATTGCAATTCAAATGTTATAATTAACTACAACCCTAAATTAGTTAGATCAATTTAATATTCCTTGATTTCATCCATGATATAAACCAATAAGTAAAATAATAATGAAAATAATCGAAGTGAATGATCAAATTATTATGTTTGAATAATTTATAATTAAAATAATAGGTAAAATTAGGGCAATTTCTACATCAAAAATTAGAAAACTAATAGTAATTAGAAAAAATCGTAAAGAAAAAGGTAAACGAGATGAAGATTTAGATTTAGATTTTTTTGATAAAATTGAAGCAATAATATAGTTAATAAAGAAATTATTAAAATAATTATTGAAATTAAAAATAATAATAAAATTATTTATACTATTATTTAATAGACTAAATGATTGGAAGTCATATATACTTAGTTATATTATATAAATAATACATTATCCTCCTCATCAATAAATTGAAATATATAAAAATAATCATACAATATCAACAAAATGTCAATATCATGCTGCTGCTTCAAATCAAAAGTGATGATTTTTTTAAAAATGATTATTTAAATGACGAATTAAACAAATTTATAAAAATGTAGTTCCAATAAGTACATGAATTCCATGGAATCCAGTTGCTAAAAAAAATGTTGACAAATACAGAATCAGCAATTGTAAAAGGGGCTTCAATATATTCATAGGCTTGAAGGAAAGAAAAATAAATCCCCAATAAAACAGTAAAGAATAATCCTTGAGTAGTTTGTGAAAAATTATTTTCTATTAAACTATGATGAGCTCAAGTTACAGTTACACCTGATGCCAATAAAATCGATGTATTTAATAATGGGATATGAAATGGATTGAAAGATATAATTCCTAGTTGTGGTCAGGATGCCCATAATTAAATATTAGGGGATAATCTTATATGAAAAAAAGCTCAGAAAAATGAAACAAAAAATAAAATTTCTGAAATAATAAATAAAATTATTCCTCATATATCCTACATCTCGTCATCATTGATATGCAGTTAAAATAGTAATTAAGTTTCCTAATAAAAATAGTGAATTATCATATTGATGAAATCATTTTACTATTCCTGACACTGTTGTTATAGCTCCAATTGCATCAGTTAATGGTCAAGGTCTATAATCGACTAAATGGAATGGGTGATTAGAATGTGTTGACATTTTAGATAACTTCATAAAGGTAATGATAAAGATAATGTTAATGTTAAATGTCATGTTCTTGTAAAAATGTAAGGGAATAAGCCTATAAAGTTATTGAACACAATTAATGAAAATAATGAAATAAATATAAATGTTCTTCCATTGTGTGTTGATGTTCCTAATAAAGTTTTAAATTCTTTGTGAAGAATTATATAAATATTATTTCAAATAATTTGAAATCGCGATGGTATAAATCAATATATAGATGGAATTATAAATAATCCAATAAAAGTTCTTATTCAATTTAGTGATAAATTAAAAATTCTAGATCTAGGGTCAAACAGAAAATAAATTAGTTATCATTTTCAATTTATTGAATTTAATGGTTTAATTTTAAAAGTTAAAGATTTAGGGGTAGAAGGTAAAATTAAGAAATAGTTAATTATATTTATTAATACTAATATAATAGAAAAAATAATAAATAAACTTAATCATCCAATTGGACTTATTTGTGGAATTAAAAAATATTATATATTTTAATAATTTCAGTTTGACATACTAATGTTATTTTAATTAACTAATTTTTTAAAAGATAGTTAAATCATTAGAAGTAAGTGCTTATTTACTATATAATGGTTTAAGAGACCAGTACTTGCTTTCATCTAATGAAGAATTTATATTTGTATAAATGCATTTAATAAAATAATTTACTGGAATACTTTCAATCACGATAGGTATAAAACTATGATTTGCACCACAAATAATTGAATAACTTTTTTATTTATATCATTTGTATTATTTATTTCTTCTTTATTTTTTTTTATAGAAAACAATATATAATAGGAGATATAAATATAAATCGTTTTATTATATTAGTAGTTATATTTATTTTATCAATAATGTTATTAATTATTAGCCCTAATTTAATTAGTATTTTATTAGGGTGAGATGGATTAGGGTTAGTTTCTTACTGTTTAGTAATTTATTATAATAATGTAAAGTCTTATAATGCAGGAATGTTAACTGTTTTATCTAATCGAATTGGAGATGTAGCTTTATTATTAGCTATTGCTTGGATATTAAATTATGGGAGTTGAAATTTTATTTTTTATTTAGATATAATAAAAAATAATAAAGAAATAATGATTATTGGTAGTTTAATTATATTAGCGGCAATAACAAAAAGAGCTCAAATTCTTTTTTCCTCATGGTTGCCTGCAGCAATAGCTGCTCCTACTCCTGTTTCGGCTTTAGTTCATTCTTCAACATTAGTAACAGCTGGTTTATGGGTTTATTTATTAATTCGTTTTAATATTTTGTTAGAAAATACTGTATTAGGACAATTTTTATTGTTAATGTCGGATTAACAATATTTATAGCTGGTTTAGGTGCTATTTTGAATTTGATTTAAAAAAAAATTATTGTTTTATCTACATTAAGACAATTAGGGTTAATAATAAGAATTTTGTCAATAGGTTTTTATAAATTAGCATTTTTTCATTTGTTAACACATGCTTTATTTAAAGCTTTATTATTTATATGTACTGGATCAATTATTCATAATATAAATAATTCTCAGGATATTCGATTCGGGTTAAGAATAAGTATGCCATTAACATCTTCTTGTTTTAATGTTGCTAATTTAACTTTATGCGGAATGCCTTTTTTAGCTGGATTTTATTCTAAAGATTTGATTTTAGAGACAACAGTAAGTTTAAATTTTTTAAACTTATTTTCATATTTTCTTTTCTTTTTTTCTACTGGTTTAACAGTATGTTATTCTTTTCGATTAGTATATTATTCAATAACTGGGGATTTCAATTGTAGATCTATAAATGTTTTAAATGACGAAGGTTTAATTATATTGAAGGGAATAATTGGTTTATTAATAATGAGAATTGTTAGTGGAAGAATATTGAATTGATTAATTTTCCCAACACCAATTATAATTAGTTTACCTAATTAATTAAATATATAACATTATTTGTTTGTATTGTATGAGGATTAATTGGTTATTTAATTTCTAATGTTTCATTTTATTTTATCAATAAATCTTTTAATAATTATATGACTTCTGTATTTATAGGTTCAATATGGTTTATACCATATTTATCTACTTATGGGATAATAAATTATCCTTTAATTTTAGGAATAAAATTTAATAAATTATTTGATCAAGGATGGTTGGAGTTTTATGGAAGACAAAATTTATTTATAAATTTAATAAAAATTTCAAAAATAAATAATTTATTACAGAATAATAATTTAAAAATATATTTATTATCTTTCATTTTATGAATTTTTATATTAGTTGTTATTATTATATTAAATTAAATTTAAATAGCTTATAGTATAACATTGAAGCTGTTAGGGAGATAAATTTATCTTTAAATAATTAAAAAACAAACAATTTTTAATGATATATATTTATTTAATTTGATATAAATAAAATTAATTCAAAAATTAAAAAATAATTTTTATTTATTTAAATTGGAATTTATTTAAAGTATAATAATTAAAATAAGTAAACAATATTTATATCAAATAAAATTAATTCAAAAATTAAAAAATAATTTTTATTTATTTATAAAAATATAAAATTTTATTTTTACAATGAAAATGTAAAGTTTTTATTAAACTATATAAATGGAGTTAAATCATTAGAATAAAAAGTTAGCAGCTTTTTTTTGAGCCTCATATTTTCTTAATTGGAATTTAAATTCAATTATATCATTAACAGTGATAGGCCTCATATTTGGCTTCAATTAAAGAATAAGGGTAAATTTACCTAAAATTAGGTCGAAACTAATTGTGATTTATCATTTTATATTCTATATAAGGTAGATTGATATTCAATACTTTTTGATTGCAATTCAAATGTTATAATTAACTACAACCCTAAATTAGTTAGATCAATTTAATATTCCTTGATTTCATTCATGATATAAACCAATAAGTAAAATAATAATGAAAATAATCGAAGTGAATGATCAAATTATTATGTTTGAATAATTTATAATTAAAATAAAAGGTAAAATTAGGGCAATTTCTACATCAAAAATTAGAAAACTAATAGTAATTAGAAAAAATCATAAAGAAAAAGGTAAACGAGATGAAGATTTAGGGTCAAATCCGCATTCAAATGGAGAATTTTTTTCTCGATCTATAAGAGATTTTTTTCATAAAATTGAAGCAATCAATATAGTTAATAAAGAAATTATTAAAATAATTATTGAAATTAAAAATAATAATAAAATTATTTATACTATTATTTAATAGACTAAATGATTGGAAGTCTTATATACTTAGTTATATTATATAAATAATACATTATCCTCCTCATCAATAAATTGAAATATATAAAAATAATCATACAATATCAACAAAATGTCAATATCATGCTGCTGCTTCAAATCCAAAGTGATGATTTTTTGAAAAATGATTATTTAAATGACGAATTAAACAAATTAATAAAAATGTAGTTCCAATCAGGACATGAATTCCATGGAATCCAGTTGCTAAAAAAATGTTGATCCAAATACAGAATCAGCAATTGTAAAAGGGGCTTCAATATATTCATAGGCTTGAAGTAAAGAAAAATTAATCCCCAATAAAACAGTAAAGAATAATCCTTGAGTAGTTTGTGAAAAATTATTTTCTATTAAACTATGATGAGCTCAAGTTACAGTTACACCAATGCCAATGCCAATAAAATCGATGTATTTAATAATGGGATATGAAATGGATTGAAAGATATAATTCCTAGTGGTGGTCAGGATGCCCCTAATTCAATATTAGGGGATAATCTTATATGAAAAAAAGCTCAAAAAAATGAAACAAAAAATAAAATTTCTGAAATAATAAATAAAATTATTCCTCATATATCCTACATCTCGTCATCATTGATATGCAGTTAAAATAGTAATTAAGTTTCCTAATAAAAATAGTGAATTATCATATTGATGAAATCATTTTACTATTCCTGACACTGTTGTTATAGCTCCAATTGCACCAGTTAATGGTCAAGGTCTATAATCTACTAAATGGAATGGGTGATTAGAATGTGTTGACATTTTAGATAACTTCTCTAGAATATAAAGTTCTTAATACAGCAAATACGTAGGCTTGAATAATAGAAACGCTGATTCTAAAACTAAATGTGCAATTTGTACAATTAATAAAATCAAAATTATAAAATAGGTTATTGAAGGTCCTGTATTCCCCAAAAGAGTTATTAATAAATGTCCAGCAATTATGTTAGCTGCTAAACGTACGGCTTAAGTTCCTGGACGAATTAAGTTTCTAATTGTTTCGATACATACTATAAATGGTATTAATATAGCTGGAGTACCTTGAGGTACTAAATGAGAAAATATATGTTGTGTATTATTTAATCACCCAAAGATTATTAATGATATTCATAAAGGTAATGATAGAGATAATGTTAATGTTAAATGTCATGTTCTTGTAAAAATGTAAGGGAATAAGCCTATAAAGTTATTGAACACAATTAATGAAAATAATGAAATAAATATAAATGTTCTTCCATTGTGTGTTGATGTTCCTAATAAAGTTTTAAATTCTTTGTGAAGAATTATATAAATATTATTTCAAATAATTTGAAATCGTGATGGTATAAATCAATATATAGATGGAATTATAAATAATCCAATAAAAGTTCTTATTCAATTTAATGATAAATTAAAAATTCTAGGGTCAACAGGGTCAAACAGAAAATAAATTAGTTATCATTTTCAATTTAATGATTTTAATGGTTTAATTTTAAAAGTTTAAGATTTAGGGGTAGAAGGTAAAATTAAGAAATAGTTAATTATATTTATTAATACTAATATAATAGAAAAAATAATAAATAAACTTAATCATCCAATTGGACTTATTTGTGGAATTAAAAAATATTATATATTTTAATAATTTCAGTTTGACATACTAATGTTATTTTATTTAACTAATTTTTTAAAAGATAGTTAAATCATTAGAAGTAAGTGCTTATTTACTATATAATGGTTTAAGAGACCATTACTTGCATCTTGCATCAGTCATCTAATGAAGAATTTATATTTGTATAAATTCATTTAATAAAATAATTTACTGGAATACTTTCAATCACGATAGGTATAAAACTATGATTTGCACCACAAATTTCTGAACATTGCCCAAAAAATAAGCCTGGACGATTAATAAAGAAATTAGTTTGATTTAGTCGTCCAGGTGTTCCATCAATTTTTACACCTAAAACGGGAACAGTTCAAGAATGAATTACATCTGCTGCTGTTACTAAAATTCGGATTTGACAATTTATCGGTAAAATTACTCGGTTATCTACATCTAATAGTCGAAATATTATTTTCGATAATTCATTTGTTGGGATTATGTATGAATCAAATTCTGTATTTAATAAATCTGAGTATTCATAACTTCAGTATCATTGATGGCCAATTGAATAAAATTAGTTGTTCTATTAATGGAGATGCACTATTTTGTAAATTAAAATTTGATCATGTTGACATTTTTCTAATAAAAATAAAGTATTTTATATATAGAGCTTAAATCTATTGCACTAATCTGCCATATTAGAAATTAGTTAATATAGGTAATTCATTATATCTATGTTCAGCTGGAGGAATATTTTGGTATCATTCAATAGAAGAATTTAATTGAATTGGATAAATTACTTGACGTTGAGAAGTTATTCTTTCTCAAATAATAAAAATAAAATAAAAAATTCCAAGTATTGAAATTGAAGAACCAATTGTTGAAATTACATTTCATGTTGTGTAAGCATTAGTATAATCAGAATATCGACGAGGTATTCCTGCAAGACCTAGAAAATGTTGGGGAAAAAATGTTAAATTTACTCCAATAAATATAATAATAAATTGTGTATTTAAAAATTTATTATTTAATATTAGTCCAGTAAATACTGGATATCAATGAATAAATCCTGCTATAATTGCAAATACAGCTAATACCCCAACAGTAAATAAAAAAACGAATCCTAAAGATCATAAAAGTGCTGAGGAGTAATTTAATTGAGTTTCATGTAATGTGGCTAATCAACTAAAAATTTTAATTCCTGTAGGAACAGCAATAATTATTGTTGCTGAAGTAAAATAAGCTCGTGTGTCTACATCTATACCTACAGTAAATATATGATGAGCTCATACAATAAAACCTAATAAACCGATCGCATAATAAATTAGCATAAATTATTCCTAAAGAACCGAAAGTTTCCTTTTTTCCACATTCTTGTCTAATTACATGAGAAATTATTCCAAAACCAGGAAGAATTAAAATATAAACTTCTGGATGTCCAAAAAATCAAAATAAATGTTGGTATAAAATAGGGTCTCCCCCTCCTGCAGTATCAAAAAACGATATATTTACATTTCGGTCAGTTAATAGTATTGTAATAGCTCCTGCTAATACTGTTATGAATTAATTCATTTTAAATTATTAAATATTTATCAATTTGTAGAATTATATGTTTATGTTTATTATTAATTTCATTTATTTTTTTTCGTTTAGAATAATTTTTCTCAATTTTGAAATAGTTTATTTTATTGAATGGGAAGTTGTTTCATTAAATAGATCAATAATTGTCATAACTTTTTTCTTTGATTGAATAACTTTTTTATTTATATCATTTGTATTATTTATTTATTCTTTAGTTATTTTTTATAGAAAAGAATATATAATAGGAGATATAAATATAAATCGTTTTATTATATTAGTAGTTATATTTATTTTATCAATAATGTTATTAATTATTAGCCCTAATTTAATTAGTATTTTATTAGGGTGAGATGGATTAGGGTTAGTTTCTTACTGTTTAGTAATTTATTATAATAATGTAAAGTCTTATAATGCAGGAATGTTAACTGTTTTATCTAATCGAATTGGAGATGTAGCTTTATTATTAGCTATTTCTTGGATATTAAATTATGGGAGTTGAAATTTTATTTTTTATTTAGATATAATAAAAAATAATAAAGAAATAATGATTATTGGTAGTTTAATTATATTAGCGGCAATAACAAAAAGAGCTCAAATTCCTTTTTCCTCATGGTTGCCAGTAGCAATAGCTGCTCCTACTCCTGTTTCGGCTTTAGTTCATTCTTCAACATTAGTAACAGCTGGGGTTTATTTATTAATTTTAATATTTTGTTAGAAAATACTGTATTAGGACAATTTTTATTGTTAATGTCAGGATTAACAATATTTATAACTGGTTTAGGTGCTATTTTGAATTTGATTTAAAAAAAATTATTGCTTTATGTACATTAAGACAATTAGGGTTAATAATAAGAATTTTGTCAATAGGTTTTTATAAATTAGCATTTTTTCATTTGTTAACACATGCTTTATTTAAAGCTTTATTATTTATATGTGCTGGATCAATTATTCATAATATAAATAATTCTCAGGATATTCGATTCGGGTTAAGAATAAGTATGCCATTAACATCTTCTTGTTTTAATGTTGCTAATTTAACTTTATGCGGAATGCCTTTTTTAGCTGGATTTTATTCTAAAGATTTGATTTTAGAGACAACAGTAAGTTTAAATTTTTTAAACTTATTTTCATATTTTCTTTTCTTTTTTTCTACTGGTTTAACAGTATGTTATTCTTTTCGATTAGTATATTATTCAATAACTGGGGATTTCAATTGTAGATCTATAAATGTTTTAAATGACGAAGGTTGAATTATATTGAAGGGAATAATTGGTTTATTAATAATGAGAATTGTTAGTGGAAGAATATTGAATTGATTAATTTTCCCAACACCAATTATAATTAGTTTACCTAATTTATTAAAATATATAACATTATTTGTTTGTATTGTAGGAGGATTAATTGGTTATTTAATTTCTAATGTTTCATTTTTTTTTTATCAATAAAACTTTTAATAATTATATGATTTCTGTATTTATAGGTTCAATATGGTTTATACCATATTTATCTACTTATAGGATAATAAATTATCCTTTAATTTTAGGAATAAAATTTAATAAATTATTTGATCAAGGATGGTTGGAGTTTTATGGAAGACAAAATTTATTTATAAATTTAATAAAAATTTCAAAAATAAATAATTTATTACAGAATAATAATTTAAAAATATATTTATTATCTTTAATTTTATGAATTTTTATATTAGTTGTTATTAATATATTAAATTAAATTAAAATAGCTTATAGTATAACATTGAAGCTGTTAGGGAGATAAATTTATCTTTAAATAATTAAAAAATTTAAAAATTTTCAAAAATTTCTATAATTTTAAAGAAATTTTAAATTTTTATATAAATTGGGATTTTATTAAAAGTAAATATTTATAAGTAAATAATATTATTAAGTAATAATTTATTTATATCAAATAAAATTAATTCAACAATTTTTAATGATATATATTTATTTAATTTGATATAAATAAAATTAATACAAAATTTTATAAATTTATTTAAAGTATAATAATTAAAATAAGTAAACAATATTTATATCAAATAAAATTAATTCAAAAATTAAAAAATAATTTTTATTTATTTATGAAAATATAAAATTTTATTTTTACAATGAAAATGTAAAGTTTTTATTAAACTATATAAATGGAGTTAAACCATTAGAATAAAAAGTTAGCAGCTTTTTTTTGAGCCTCATATTTCCTTAATTGGAATTTAAATTCAATTATATCATTAACAGTGATAGGCCTCATATTTGGCTTCAATTAAAGAATAAGGGTAAATTTACCTAAAATTAGGTCGAAACTAATGATTTATCATTTTATATTCTATATAAGGTAGATTGATATTCAATACTTTTTGATTGCAATTCAAATGTTATAATTAACTACAACCCTAAATTAGTTAGATCAATTTAAATTATTCCTAAAGAACCGAAAGTTTCCTTTTTTCCACATTCTTGTCTAATTACATGAGAAATTATTCCAAAACCAGGAAGAATTAAAATATAAACTTCTGGATGTCCAAAAAATCAAAATAAATGTTGGTATAAAATAGGGTCTCCTCCTCCTGCAGTATCAAAAAACGATGTATTTACATTTCGGTCAGTTAATAGTATTGTAATAGCTTCTGCTAATACTGATATGAATTTATTCATTTTAAATTATTAAATATTTATGAATTTATTTATTATATGTTTATGTTTATTATTAATTTCATTTATTTTTTTTTTTCGTTTAGAATAATTTTTCTCAATTTTGAAATAGTTTATTTTATTGAATGGGAAGTTGTTTCATTAAATAGATCAATAATTGTCATAACTTTTTTCTTTGATTGAATAACTTTTTTATTTATATCATTTGTATTATTTATTTCTTCTTTAGTTATTTTTTATAGAAAAGAATATATAATAGGAGATATAAATATAAATCGTTTTATTATATTAGTAGTTATATTTATTTTATCAATAATGTTATTAATTATTAGCCCTAATTAGTTTCTTACTGTTTAGTAATTTATTATAATAATGTAAAGTCTTATAATGCAGGAATGTTAACTGTTTTATCTAATCGAATTGGAGATGTAGCTTTATTATTAGCTATTGCTTGGATATTAAATTATGGGAGTTGAAATTTTATTTTTTATTTAGATATAATAAAAAATAATAAAGAAATAATGATTATTGGTAGTTTAATTATATTAGCGGCAATAACAAAAAGAGCTCAAATTCCTTTTTCCTCATGGTTGCCTGCAGCAATAGCTGCTCCTACTCCTGTTTCGGCTTTAGTTCATTCTTCAACATTAGTAACAGCTGGGGTTTATTTATTAATTCGTTTTAATATTTTGTTAGAAAATACTGTATTAGGACAATTTTTATTGTTAATGTCAGGATTAACAATATTTATAGCTGGTTTAGGTGCTATTTTGAATTTGATTTAAAAAAAAATTATTGCTTTATCTACATTAAGACAATTAGGGTTAATAATAAGAATTTTGTCAATAGGTTTTTATAAATTAGCATTTTTTCATTTGTTAACACATGCTTTATTTAAAGCTTTATTATTTATATGTGCTGGATCAATTATTCATAATATAAATAATTCTCAGGATATTCGATTCGGGTTAAGAATAAGTATGCCATTAACATCTTCTTGTTTTAATGTTGCTAATTTAACTTTATGCGGAATGCCTTTTTTAGCTGGATTTTATTCTAAAGATTTGATTTTAGAGACAACAGTAAGTTTAAATTTTTTAAACTTATTTTCATATTTTCTTTTCTTTTTTTCTACTGGTTTAACAGTATGTTATTCTTTTCGATTAGTATATTATTCAATAACTGGGGATTTCAATTGTAGATCTATAAATGTTTTAAATGACGAAGGTTGAATTATATTGAAGGGAATAATTGGTTTATTAATAATGAGAATTGTAAGTGGAAGAATATTGAATTGATTAATTTTCCCAACACCAATTATAATTAGTTTACCTAATTTATTAAAATATATAACATTATTTGTTTGTATTGTCGGAGGATTAATTGGTTATTTAATTTCTAATGTTTCATTTTATTTTATCAATAAATCTTTTAATAATTATATGATTTCTGTATTTATAGGTTCAATATGGTTTATACCATATTTATCTACTTATGGGATAATAAATTATCCTTTAATTTTAGGAATAAAATTTAATAAATTATTTGATCAAGGATGGTTGGAGTTTTATGGAAGACAAAATTTATTTATAAATTTAATAAAAATTTCAAAAATAAATAATTTATTACAGAATAATAATTTAAAAATATATTTATTATCTTTCATTTTATGAATTTTTATATTAGTTGTTATTATTATATTAAATTAAATTTCAATAGCTTATAGTATAACATTGAAGCTGTTAGGGAGATAAATTTATCTTTAAATAATTAAAAAATTTAAAAATTTTCAAAAATTTCTATATTTTAAAGAACTTTTAAATTTTTATATTAATTGGGATTATATTAAAAGTAAATATTTATAAGTAAATAATATTATTAAGTAATAATTTATTTATATCAAATAAAATTAATTCAACAATTTTTAATGATATATATTTATTTAATTTGATATAAATAAAATTAATTCAAAAATTAAAAAATATTTTTTATTTATTTAAATTGGAATTTATTTAAAGTATAATAATTAAAATAAGTAAACAATATTTATATCAAATAAAATTAATTCAAAAATTAAAAAATAATTTTTATTTATTTATAAAAATATAAAATTTTATTTTTACAATGAAAATGTAAAGTTTTTATTAAACTATATAAATGGAGTTAAACCATTAGAATAAAAAGTTAGCAGCTTTTTTTTGAGCCTCATATTTCCTTAATTGGAATTTAAATTCAATTATATCATTAACAGTGATAGGCCTCATATTTGGCTTCAATTAAAGAATAAGTGTAAATTTACCTAAAATTAGGTCGAAACTAATGATTTATCATTTTATATTCTATATAAGGTAGATTGATATTCAATACTTTTTGATTGCAATTCAAATGTTATAATTAACTACAACCCTAAATTAGTTAGATCAATTTAAATTATTCCTAAAGAACCGAAAGTTTCCTTTTTTCCACATTCTTGTCTAATTACATGAGAAATTATTCCAAAACCAGGAAGAATTAAAATATAAACTTCTGGATGTCCAAAAAATCAAAATAAATGTTGGTATAAAATAGGGTCTCCTCCTCCTGCAGTATCAAAAAACGATGTATTTACATATCGGTCAGTTAATAGTATTGTAATAGCTCCTGCTAATACTGATATGAATTTATTCATTTTAAATTATTAAATATTTATCAATTTGTAGAATTATATGTTTATGTTTATTATTAATTTAATTTATTTTTTTTTTTCGTTTAGAATAATTTTTCTCAATTTTGAAATAGTTTATTTTATTGAATGGGAAGTTGTTTCATTAAATAGATCAATAATTGTCATAACTTTTTTCTTTGATTGAATAACTTTTTTATTTATATCATTTGTATTATTTATTTCTTCTTTAGTTATTTTTTATAGAAAAGAATATATAATAGGAGATATAAATATAAATCGTTTTATTATATTAGTAGTTATATTTATTTTATCAATAATGTTATTAATTATTAGCCCTAATTAGTTTCTTACTGTTTAGTAATTTATTATAATAATGTAAAGTCTTATAATGCAGGAATGTTAACTGTTTTATCTAATCGAATTGGAGATGTAGCTTTATTATTATCTATTGCTTGGATATTAAATTATGGGAGTTGAAATTTTATTTTTTATTTAGATATAATAAAAAATAATAAAGAAATAATGATTATTGGTAGTTTAATTATATTAGCGGCAATAACAAAAAGAGCTCAAATTCCTTTTTCCTCATGGTTGCCTGCAGCAATAGCTGCTCCTACTCCTGTTTCGGCTTTAGTTCATTCTTCAACATTAGTAACAGCTGGGGTTTATTTATTAATTCGTTTTAATATTTTGTTAGATAATACTGTATTAGGACAATTTTTATTGTTAATGTCAGGATTAACAATATTTATAGCTGGTTTAGGTGCTATTTTGAATTTGATTTAAAAAAAAATTATTGCTTTATCTACATTAAGACAATTAGGGTTAATAATAAGAATTTTGTCAATAGGTTTTTATAAATTAGCATTTTTTCATTTGTTAACACATGCTTTATTTAAAGCTTTATTATTTATATGTGCTGGATCAATTATTCATAATATAAATAATTCTCAGGATATTCGATTCGGGTTAAGAATAAGTATGCCATTAACATCTTCTTGTTTTAATGTTGCTAATTTAACTTTATGCGGAATGCCTTTTTTAGCTGGATTTTATTCTAAAGATTTGATTTTAGAGACAACAGTAAGTTTAAATTTTTTAAACTTATTTCATATTTTCTTTTCTTTTTTTCTACTGGTTTAACAGTATGTTATTCTTTTCGATTAGTATATTATTCAATAACTGGGGATTTCAATTGTAGATCTATAAATGTTTTAAATGACGAAGGTTGAATTATATTTAAGGGAATAATTGGTTTATTAATAATGAGAATTGTTAGTGGAAGAATATTGAATTGATTAATTTTCCCAACACCAATTATAATTAGTTTACCTAATTTATTAAAATATATAACATTATTTGTTTGTATTGTAGGTGGATTAATTGGTTATTTAATTTCTAATGTTTCATTTTATTTTATCAATAAATCTTTTAATAATTATATGATTTCTGTATTTATAGGTTCAATATGGTTTATACCATATTTATCTACTTATGGGATAATAAATTATCCTTTAATTTTAGGAATAAAATTTAATAAATTATTTGATCAAGGATGGTTGGAGTTTTATGGAAGACAAAATTTATTTATAAATTTAATAAAAATTTCAAAAATAAATAATTTATTACAGAATAATAATTTAAAAATATATTTATTATCTTTCATTTTATGAATTTTTATATTAGTTGTTATTATTATATTAAATTAAATTTCAATAGCTTATAGTATAACATTGAAGCTGTTAGGGAGATAAATTTATCTTTAAATAATTAAAAAATTTAAAAATTTTCAAAAATTTCTATATTTTAAAGAAATTTTAAATTTTTATATTAATTGGGATTATATTAAAAGTAAATATTTATAAGTAAATAATATTATTAAGTAATAATTTATTTATATCAAATAAAATTAATTCAACAATTTTTAATATTTCCATATTTCCTTAATTGGAATTTAAATTCAATTATATCATTAACAGTGATAGGCCTCATATTTGGCTTCAATTAAAGAATAAGGGTAAATTTACCTAAAATTAGGTCGAAACTAATGATTTATCATTTTATATTCTATATAAGGTAGATTGATATTCAATACTTTTTGATTGCAATTCAAATGTTATAATTAACTACAACCCTAAATTAGTTAGATCAATTTAATATTCCTTGATTTCATTCATGATATAAACCAATAAGTAAAATAATAATGAAAATAATCGAAGTGAATGATCAAATTATTATGTTTGAATAATTTATAATTAAAATAATAGGTAAAATTAGGGCAATTTCTACATCAAAAATTAGAAAAATAATAGTAATTAGAAAAAGTCGTAAAGAAAAAGGTAAACGAGATGAAGATTTAGGGTCAAATCCGCATTCAAATGGAGAATTTTTTTCTCGATCTATAAGACATTTTTTTCATAAAATTGAAGCAATCAATATAGTTAATAAAGAAATTATTAAAATAATTATTGAAATTAAAAATAATAATAAAATTATTTATACTATTATTTAATAGACTAAATGATTGGAAGTCATATATACCTAAGTCATATATACTAATTATATTATATAAATAATACATTATCCTCCTCATCAATAAATTGAAATATATAAAAATAATCATACAATATCAACAAAATGTCAATATCATGCTGCTGCTTCAAATACAAAGTGATGATTTTTTGAAAAATGATTATTTAAATGACGAATTAAACAAATTAATAAAAATGTAGTTCCAATCAGGACATGAATTCCATGGAATCCAGTTGCTAAAAAAAATGTTGATCCAAATAGAGAATCAGCAATTGTAAAAGGGGCTTCAATATATTCATAGGCTTGAAGGAAAGAAAAATAAATCCCCAATAAAACAGTAAAGAATAATCCTTGAGTAGTTTGTGAAAAATTATTTTCTATTAAACTATGATGAGCTCAAGTTACAGTTACACCTGATGCCAATAAAATCGATGTATTTAATAATGGGATATGAAATGGATTAGGGGATAATCTTATATGAAAAAAAGCTCAGAAAAATGAAACAAAAAATAAAATTTCTGAAATAATAAATAAAATTATTCCTCATATATCCTACATCTCGTCATCATTGATATGCAGTTAAAATAGTAATTAAGTTTCCTAATAAAAATAGTGAATTATCATATTGATGAAATCATTTTACTATTCCTGACACTGTTGTTATAGCTCCAATTGCACCAGTTAATGGTCAAGGTCTATAATCTACTTAATGGAATGGGTGATTAGAATGTGTTGACATTTTAGATAACTTCTCTAGAATATAAAGTTCTTAATACAGCAAACACGTAGGCTTGAATAATAGAAACGCTGATTCTAAAACTAAAAGTGCAATTTGTACAATTAATAAAATTAAAATTATAAAATAGGTTATTGAAGGTCCTGTATTCCCCAAAAGAGTTATTAATAAATGTCCAGCAATTATGTTAGCTGCTAAACGTACGGCTAAAGTTCCTGGACGAATTAAGTTTCTAATTGTTTCGATACATACTATAAATGGTATTAATATAGCTGGAGTACCTTGAGGTACTAAATGAGAAAATATATGTTGTGTATTATTTAATCACCCAAAGATTATTAATGATATTCATAAAGGTAATGATAGAGATAATGTTAATGTTAAATGTCATGTTCTTGTAAAAATGTAAGGGAATAAGCCTATAAAGTTATTGAACACAATTAATGAAAATAATGAAATAAATATAAATGTTCTTCCATTGTGTGTTGATGTTCCTAATAAAGTTGTAAATTCTTTGTGAAGAATTATATAAATATTATTTCAAATAATTTGAAATCGTGATGGTATAAATCAATAGAATATCAATGGAATAATAAAACATCCAATAAAAGTTCTTATTCAATTTAATGATAAATTAAAAATTGTAGATCTAGGGTCAAACAGAAAATAAATTAGTTATCATTTTCAATTTATTGAATTTAATGGTTTAATTTTAAAAGTTAAAGATTTAGGGGTAGAAGGTAAAATTAAGAAATAGTTAATTATATTTATTAATACTAATATAATAGAAAAAATAATAAATAAACTTAATCATCCAATTGGACTTATTTGTGGAATTAAAAAATATTATATATTTTAATAATTTCAGTTTGACATACTAATGTTATTTTATTTAACTAATTTTTTAAAAGATAGTTAAATCATTAGAAGTAAAAGCTTATTTTCTATATAATGGTTTAAGAGACCAGTACTTGCTTTCAGTCATCTAATGAAGAATTTATATTTGTATAAATTCATTTAATAAATTAATTTACTGGAATACTTTCAATCACGATAGGTATAAAACTATGATTTGCACCACAAATAATTGAATAACTTTTTTATTTATATCATTTGTATTATTTATTTCTTCTTTAGTTATTTTTTATAGAAAAGAATATATAATAGGAGATATAAATATAAATCGTTTTATTATATTAGTAGTTATATTTATTTTATCAATAATGTTATTAATTATTAGCCCTAATTTAATTAGTATTTTATTAGGGTGATATGGATTAGGGTTAGTTTTTTACTCTTTAGTAATTTATTATAATAATGTAAAGTCTTATAATGCAGGAATGTTAACTGTTTTATCTAATCGAATTGGAGATGTAGCTTTATTATTAGCTATTGCTTGGATATTAAATTATGGGAGTTGAAATTTTATTTTTTATTTAGATATAATAAAAAATAATAAAGAAATAATGATTATTGGTAGTTTAATTATATTAGCGGCAATAACAAAAAGAGCTCAAATTCCTTTTTCCTCATGGTTGCCTGCAGCAATAGCTGCTCCTACTCCTGTTTCGGCTTTAGTTCATTCTTCAACATTAGTAACAGCTGGGGTTTATTTATTAATTCGTTTTAATATTTTGTTAGAAAATACTGTATTAGGACAATTTAATTAATGTCAGGATTAACAATATTTATAGCTGGTTTAGGTGCTATTTTGAATTTGATTTAAAAAAAAATTATTGCTTTATCTACATTAAGACAATTAGGGTTAATAATAAGAATCTTGTCAATAGGTTTTTATAAATTAGCATTTTTTCATTTGTTAACACATGCTTTATTTAAAGCTTTATAATTTATATGTGCTGGATCAATTATTCATAATATAAATAATTCTCAGGATATTCGATTCGGGTCAAGAATAAGTATGCCATTAACATCTTCTTGTTTTAATGTTGCTAATTTAACTTTATTCGGAATGCCTTTTTAAGCTGGATTTTATTCTAAAGATTTGATTTTAGAGACAACAGTAAGTTTAAATTTTTTAAACTTATTTTCATATTTTCTTTTCTTTTTTTCTACTGGTTTAACAGTATGTTATTCTTTTCGATTAGTATATTATTCAATAACTGGGGATTTCAATTGTAGATCTATAAATGTTTTAAATGACGAAGGTTGAATTATATTGAAGGGAATAATTGGTTTATTAATAATGAGAATTGTTAGTGAAAGAATATTGAATTGATTAATTTTCCCAACACCAATTATAATTAGTTTACCTAATTTATTAAAATATATAACATTATTTGTTTGTATTGTAGGAGGATTAATTGGTTATTTAATTTCTAATGTTTCATTTTATTTTATCAATAAATCTTTTCATAATTATATGATTTCTGTATTTATAGGTTCAATATGGTTTATACCATATTTATCTACTTATGGGATAATAAATTATCCTTTAATTTTAGGAATAAAATTTAATAAATTATTTGATCAAGGATGGTTGGAGTTTTATGGAAGACAAAATTTATTTATAAATTTAATAAAAATTTCAAAAATAAATAATTTATTACAGAATAATAATTTAAAAATATATTTGTTATCTTTCATTTTATGAATTTTTATATTAGTTGTTATTATTATATTAAATTAAATTTAAATAGCTTATAGTATAACATTGAAGCTGTTAGGGAGATAAATTTATCTTTAAATAATTAAAAAATTTAAAAATTTTCAAAAATTTCTATAATTTTAAAGAAATTTTAAATTTTTATATAAATTGGGATTATATTAAAAGTAAATATTTATAAGTAAATAATATTATTAAGTAATAATTTATTTATAACAAATAAAATTAATTCAACAATTTTTAATGATATATATTTATTTAATTTGATATAAATAAAATTAATTCAAAAATTTATAAATTTATTTAAAGTATAATAATTAAAATAAGTAAACAATATTTATATCAAATAAAATTAATTCAAAAATTAAAAAATAATTTTTATTTATTTATAAAAATATAAAATTTTATTTTTACAATGAAAATGTAAAGTTTTTATTAAACTATATAAATGGAGTTAAACCATTAGAATAAAAAGTTAGCAGCTTTTTTTTGAGCCTCATATTTCCTTAATTGGAATTTAAATTCAATTATATCATTAACAGTGATAGGCCTCATATTTGGCTTCAATTAAAGAATAAGTGTAAATTTACCTAATATTAGGTCGAAACTAATTGTGATTTATCATTTTATATTCTATATAAGGTAGATTGATATTCAATACTTTTTGATTGCAATTCAAATGTTATAATTAACTACAACCCTAAATTAGTTAGATCAATTTAATATTCCTTGATTTCATTCATGATATAAACCAATAAGTAAAATAATAATGAAAATAATCGAAGTGAATGATCAAATTATTATGTTTGAATAATTTATAATTAAAATAATAGGTAAAATTAGGGCAATTTCTACATCAAAAATTAGAAAAATAATAGTAATTAGAAAAAGGTAAACGAGATGAAGATTTAGGGTCAAATCCACATTCAAATGGAGAATTTTTTTCTCGATCTATAAGACATTTTTTTCATAAAATTGAAGCAATCAATATAGTTAATAAAGAAATAATTAAAATAATTATTGAAATTAAAAATAATAATAAAATTATTTATACTATTATTTAATAGACTAAATGATTGGAAGTCATATATACTTAGTTATATTATATAAATAATACATTATCCTCCTCATCAATAAATTGAAATATATAAAAATAATCATACAATATCAACAAAATGTCAATATCATGCTGCTGCTTCAAATCCAAAGTGATGATTTTTTGAAAAA
This sequence comes from Nephrocerus scutellatus, assembly GCA_947095585.1. Lineage (NCBI taxonomy): Eukaryota > Metazoa > Arthropoda > Insecta > Diptera > Pipunculidae > Nephrocerus > Nephrocerus scutellatus. The sequence continues at coordinate 57,368,792 of OX352764.1, forward strand.
TGATTATTTAAATGACGAATTAAACAAATTAATAAAAATGTAGTTCCAATCAGGACATGAATTCCATGGAATCCAGTTGCTAAAAAAAATGTTGATCCAAATACAGAATCAGCAATTGTAAAAGGGGCTTCAATATATTCATAGGCTTGAAGGAAAGAAAAATAAATCCCCAATAAAACAGTAAAGAATAATCCTTGAGTAGTTTGTGAAAAATTATTTTCTATTAAACTATGATGAGCTCAAGTTACAGTTACACCTGATGCCAATAAAATCGATGTATTTAATAATGATATGAAAAGGATTGAAAGATATAATTCCTAGTGGTGGTCAGGATGTCCCTAATTCAATATTAGGGGATAATCTTATATGAAAAAAAGCTCAGAAAAATGAAACAAAAAATAAAATTTCTGAAATAATAAATAAAATTATTCCTCATATATCCTACATCTCGTCATCATTGATATGCAGTTAAAATAGTAATTAAGTTTCCTAATAAAAATAGTGAATTATCATATTGATGAAATCATTTTACTATTCCTGACACTGTTGTTATAGCTCCAATTGCACCACTTAATGGTCAAGGTCTATAATCTACTAAATGGAATGGGTGATTAGAATGTGTTGACATTTTAGATAAATTCTCTAGAATATAAAGTTCTTAATACAGCAAATACGTAGGCTTGAATAATAGAAACGCTGATTCTAAAACTAAAAGTGCAATTTGTACAATTAATAAAATCAAAATTATAAAATAGGTTATTGAAGGTCCTGTATTCCCCAAAAGAGTTATTAATAAATGTCCAGCAATTATGTTAGCTGCTAAACGTACGGCTAAAGTTCCTGGACGAATTAAGTTTCTAATTGTTTCGATACATACTATAAATGGTATTAATATAGCTGGAGTACCTTGAGGTACTAAATGAGAAAATATATGTTGTGTTGTAACAGTCTTTTGCTCGGGTGACGCTCGCCGGTCACCCAGGGTTCTTTCTCCTTCTCGCTCGTCGTTACAAATTAAAAGATTGTTGGTTTTCGATATAAAATTACAATTCTTCTTTATTTCTTGATCTCTTAGTCTATACGTACTTACATATAAATATACTTAAATAAACTTACGATACGTTGGTTTGTACGTACTCGGTACGGGGAAACCAGGGGAACTTGATTGCAGCCGAGAGTATTCGACTGCGAAAAAGGGGGTTGATGGGCGGCTTCTGCTCTTTAAGTGGTTGCTACTAGAGCACACGAGCAGCGTTCTACGGAACAGCGCGGTATAGTGAATTACTATACGAGTAAGCAAGCGAGGTCCGGGGGATAGCTACCACACTGGGAGCAAGCGGACTGCTTAGTGTCTTGTAAATTACAATATAGCGATACTACCTGGTTTTACAACCTCGATCGTTCGCTATACTGCAATAGACACAGTAAGTATGGGTGTACAACACAACAAAATTAGCCCGGTTTTACAACCTTGACAATTTTGTTATATTGACCTAGACAAAGAAAGTACGAGTATATAATGCAGCACAGTTGTCTGGTTTTACAACCTCGGCAACGTGTTACATTAATATGACTCGGCTAGCCTTGTCACCAAAAAGGGGCTGTTCGTGGAGAACAGTAGTCAGCGAAAAGCTGTCGGTAAAGGGGGAATTTGCTGTGAACCACAACGCTTTCTTCCCTTTGAGTAGGTATAGCTGCCTTGCCGCAGTATAGTCTACTCTTGAATAGATTTTACTACCGTGCCGTAGTATGTTCTATTCTGGTTTTTGTTGATTGATTGGAGCATATAAGTGTGTCTTAATAGTTGAATTCCTTGGGAATTTTGTTTTCCCCTTTTTGGAAAAATTATTTGATTATAAATAATATCATTGATAAATTTCTATCATTCATTGGGCGAAAAACCCTTTTCCCGCAAAAAATAATTTCGTTGGTTCAACCGCCGGATTGAACCTTATACGTACTGCATACCGGCCGAGTACACTCGTATTGCGCTAAATTGATATAATGCAAAATAGGTTAATTTTGTATTATATATCGAGTGACTGGGCTTTTTTTTGTACAGCAATTACTTTAGACATATGGTTTGTAGCGAAGTGGTATTTAACCAACTTCGTTACATTCCCCCCCTACTTCGGGGTGCGAAAAAGTATAAGACACACTTATAGGCTAGCAATGGGGTTTTTTTTTTTTTATATATATATACTGGTTGGATAAGTATAACTTATAACTATTATCGGTTTTCTTAATACAGTTTGTTTATATATCTATATATGTATATGTATATATCTGGTATTTTAAAGTAAAAAATGTTTATACATAAAGAAAATTTTCTCATATGGTGTGGTCACTTATTTTTTTCTGGTATATTTGGGGTGGTCTGCGACCTTTATTGTCTCGTGCCGACACCTATATGAGTTACAAAAAGATGTGTGTGTGTTTCAAAAAAACTGTGGGTGGGTTTATTTTTTTCTTTCTTTCTTTTTTTTTTTTTTTTTTTTTTCCCCATTTAATAGTAATATGCTTAAGTTTATGTCTAGTGATAATAGTTCCATTTATACAGGGTTTCTCTTTTTTTTTTTTTTTTTTTTTTTTTTTTGTGTGTGTGTTTTGTTGTTTTTTTCCTTTGTGTTTTTCTTTTCTGTGGTTTTGTATTTTTTTTTTTTTTTTTTTTTTTTTTTTTGAGCAAAAGTAACAATCGGTAATAAGTAGTTTAATAGTTTAATAAGTATGATAATAGTAACAAGTGTGATAATAGTAGTAAGTATTGTAATTTATAATAGTAATAAGTAGGTTTAATTAATAGTAATAAGTATAATAGTAGTAAGTAGAAAAATATATAGTAGTAATAAGTATGATAATAGTATAAGTAGAATTAATAAGTAGAGTAATAAGTAATAAGTATGATAATAACAAAAAGATTTTATAATAAAAATATATGAACAGAAGGAATGCTGTCTTCTAATTGCTGTCTTTTAATTGTTGTTAATGTTGCTGGGCTGGTGGGCGTCATCTTGGATGATACGATGGTGTGACATTGCTGGTGTGCGACGGGTATAAATGTGTTACATCGCTGGCCATTAGATCTAGTGGCAGAATTGGTCGAGCGGACTGGATGGGCAGCTGCTGTGATGTGGCTACGGGTTGCGGTGCTGGTTGGCTGTATTGTACTTGTGGACGAAATGGCAGTGCGGTAGAACGAAATGGTGGAACGGTGGGACGGAGTGGCAATGGCCGATTTTGCGGTTGAGTGAGTCATGAGACAGGTTGTTCTGCCATTAAACATTCGAAATCTTCGATCAGGATGGTTAACTCGGACAACGTGCTGAACTCCCTTCGCTTGATGTAATGCCGGTAGTCGGGTCGCAGATTGTCATAAATTCTATCGAGTTTCTCTTCAGCGGTCATGGTGGTATGCCATCGCATCAGGGCTTGAATCGATGTGAGAAATTCTTTGCCCTTTTCTCGGTGGTTTTGTGTACGACTCCGAATGCGATCCAGTAGTTGGGTGTAGAAACGTGGTGGTAAAAAAAAACGGCGCAGTTCTTCGCTAAATGCTTTCCAATTAACTAATAGCTCTTTGCTATTCCGGTACCACACCAACGCGTTCCCTTTCAGCAACTCGGGAAGAGTCCGGACGATGCGATCGAGAGGTACTTGATAACACTCGGCCAATTCTTCAACACGTTCCAAGAACTCCAGTGGATTATTTGTACCGCCGTCGTACCTCACATTCCATTTTCGTACTTTGTCCATTATGTCTGCGTCGGATAATCGGTATGCGAAAGTTGGTGGAGAGCGCGCATCTACTGCTTGTGCGGTACTTGCATCTACTTCTGCGTACATCCTGGGCGAGGTTTCGTAAATCTGACCAGTCGGCTGTGCTACGCGCAATTCCTCTTTCATTTCGGTTTTCTTCTGTGAAGTACCTGTATCTACTTCTGGGTAGATGATGGCCGGTATTTCGCTTCCTTTTTTGGTCGGGGTTAATTTTTCGGTTGGTTTCGTTGTTTTGATCTCAGCGCTTAACCTTTTCCGTAGTTCATCAACAGTGCCTGTGGAGTCGATGCCACGACGCTCCAACTCGTTGACTAGTTCTTCTTTGCGGAGAGAGTACACCGCAGAGGCATTAATCTCAGGCTCTAGTGTAGCCATTTGAAAGGTAGATGTGTTTAATTTCTGAATTTGGACACTCCCCGGTTGGTGTTCAGTCTATTGTCAGTGGTGACGCCTTCACCAATAAATTGTTACACCAATCTACCTTCAGCTACCTGGTGGGTGTCTCGGTTATCGGGTTGTCGGCTCGGGTATATATATATGTATTTTATATGCTTAAATAGTTTCCAGTAGACGGTAATACGATTTTTTTTTCTAATCGTATGGTATTTTAGGCTTGTCTAGCTGCTGGTTGGACGGTGATACAACTATTCTAGTTGCCTGGTATTATATGCTTATCTAATACATATGCTTATCTAATTTCTGGTCGGACGGTGATACGACTATTCTAGTCGTCCCTGCTCGGGCGCCAAATTTGTAACAGTCTTTTGCTCGGGTGACGCTCGCCGGTCACCCAGGGTTCTTTCTCCTTCTCGCTCGTCGTTACAAATTAAAAGATTGTTGGTTTTCGATATAAAATTACAATTCTTCTTTATTTCTTGATCTCTTAGTCTATACGTACTTACATATAAATATACTTAAATAAACTTACGATACGTTGGTTTGTACGTACTCGGTACGGGGAAACCAGGGGAACTTGATTGCAGCCGAGAGTATTCGACTGCGGAAAAGGGGGTTGATGGGCGGCTTCTGCTCTTTAAGTGGTTGCTACTAGAGCACACGAGCAGCGTTCTACGGAACAGCGCGGTATAGTGAATTACTATACGAGTAAGCAAGCGAGGTCCGGGGGATAGCTACCACACTGGGAGCAAGCGGACTGCTTAGTGTCTTGTAAATTACAATATAGCGATACTACCTGGTTTTACAACCTCGATCGTTCGCTATACTGCAATAGACACAGTAAGTATGGGTGTACAACACAACAAAATTAGCCCGGTTTTACAACCTTGACAATTTTGTTATATTGACCTAGACAAAGAAAGTACGAGTATATAATGCAGCACAGTTGTCTGGTTTTACAACCTCGGCAACGTGTTACATTAATATGACTCGGCTAGCCTTGTCACCAAAAAGGGGCTGTTCGTGGAGAACAGTAGTCAGCGAAAAGCTGTCGGTAAAGGGGGAATTTGCTGTGAACCACAACGCTTTCTTCCCTTTGAGTAGGTATAGCTGCCTTGCCGCAGTATAGTCTACTCTTGAATAGATTTTACTACCGTGCCGTAGTATGTTCTATTCTGGTTTTTGTTGATTGATTGGAGCATATAAGTGTGTCTTAATAGTTGAATTCCTTGGGAATTTTGTTTTCCCCTTTTTGGAAAAATTATTTGATTATAAATAATATCATTGATAAATTTCTATCATTCATTGGGCGAAAAACCCTTTTCCCGCAAAAAATAATTTCGTTGGTTCAACCGCCGGATTGAACCTTATACGTACTGCATACCGGCCGAGTACACTCGTATTGCGCTAAATTGATATAATGCAAAATAGGTTAATTTTGTATTATATATCGAGTGACTGGGCTTTTTTTTGTACAGCAATTACTTTAGACATATGGTTTGTAGCGAAGTGGTATTTAACCAACTTCGTTACATTCCCCCCCTACTTCGGGGTGCGAAAAAGTATAAGACACACTTATAGGCTAGCAATGGGGTTTTTTTTTTTTTATATATATATACTGGTTGGATAAGTATAACTTATAACTATTATCGGTTTTCTTAATACAGTTTGTTTATATATCTATATATGTATATGTATATATCTGGTATTTTAAAGTAAAAAATGTTTATACATAAAGAAAATTTTCTCATATGGTGTGGTCACTTATTTTTTTCTGGTATATTTGGGGTGGTCTGCGACCTTTATTGTCTCGTGCCGACACCTATATGAGTTACAAAAAGATGTGTGTGTGTTTCAAAAAAACTGTGGGTGGGTTTATTTTTTTCTTTCTTTCTTTTTTTTTTTTTTTTTTTTTTCCCCATTTAATAGTAATATGCTTAAGTTTATGTCTAGTGATAATAGTTCCATTTATACAGGGTTTCTCTTTTTTTTTTTTTTTTTTTTTTTTTTTGTGTGTGTGTTTTGTTGTTTTTTTCCTTTGTGTTTTTCTTTTCTGTGGTTTTGTATTTTTTTTTTTTTTTTTTTTTTTTTTTTGAGCAAAAGTAACAATCGGTAATAAGTAGTTTAATAGTTTAATAAGTATGATAATAGTAACAAGTGTGATAATAGTAGTAAGTATTGTAATTTATAATAGTAATAAGTAGGTTTAATTAATAGTAATAAGTATAATAGTAGTAAGTAGAAAAATATATAGTAGTAATAAGTATGATAATAGTATAAGTAGAATTAATAAGTAGAGTAATAAGTAATAAGTATGATAATAACAAAAAGATTTTATAATAAAAATATATGAACAGAAGGAATGCTGTCTTCTAATTGCTGTCTTTTAATTGTTGTTAATGTTGCTGGGCTGGTGGGCGTCATCTTGGATGATACGATGGTGTGACATTGCTGGTGTGCGACGGGTATAAATGTGTTACATCGCTGGCCATTAGATCTAGTGGCAGAATTGGTCGAGCGGACTGGATGGGCAGCTGCTGTGATGTGGCTACGGGTTGCGGTGCTGGTTGGCTGTATTGTACTTGTGGACGAAATGGCAGTGCGGTAGAACGAAATGGTGGAACGGTGGGACGGAGTGGCAATGGCCGATTTTGCGGTTGAGTGAGTCATGAGACAGGTTGTTCTGCCATTAAACATTCGAAATCTTCGATCAGGATGGTTAACTCGGACAACGTGCTGAACTCCCTTCGCTTGATGTAATGCCGGTAGTCGGGTCGCAGATTGTCATAAATTCTATCGAGTTTCTCTTCAGCGGTCATGGTGGTATGCCATCGCATCAGGGCTTGAATCGATGTGAGAAATTCTTTGCCCTTTTCTCGGTGGTTTTGTGTACGACTCCGAATGCGATCCAGTAGTTGGGTGTAGAAACGTGGTGGTAAAAAAAAACGGCGCAGTTCTTCGCTAAATGCTTTCCAATTAACTAATAGCTCTTTGCTATTCCGGTACCACACCAACGCGTTCCCTTTCAGCAACTCGGGAAGAGTCCGGACGATGCGATCGAGAGGTACTTGATAACACTCGGCCAATTCTTCAACACGTTCCAAGAACTCCAGTGGATTATTTGTACCGCCGTCGTACCTCACATTCCATTTTCGTACTTTGTCCATTATGTCTGCGTCGGATAATCGGTATGCGAAAGTTGGTGGAGAGCGCGCATCTACTGCTTGTGCGGTACTTGCATCTACTTCTGCGTACATCCTGGGCGAGGTTTCGTAAATCTGACCAGTCGGCTGTGCTACGCGCAATTCCTCTTTCATTTCGGTTTTCTTCTGTGAAGTACCTGTATCTACTTCTGGGTAGATGATGGCCGGTATTTCGCTTCCTTTTTTGGTCGGGGTTAATTTTTCGGTTGGTTTCGTTGTTTTGATCTCAGCGCTTAACCTTTTCCGTAGTTCATCAACAGTGCCTGTGGAGTCGATGCCACGACGCTCCAACTCGTTGACTAGTTCTTCTTTGCGGAGAGAGTACACCGCAGAGGCATTAATCTCAGGCTCTAGTGTAGCCATTTGAAAGGTAGATGTGTTTAATTTCTGAATTTGGACACTCCCCGGTTGGTGTTCAGTCTATTGTCAGTGGTGACGCCTTCACCAATAAATTGTTACACCAATCTACCTTCAGCTACCTGGTGGGTGTCTCGGTTATCGGGTTGTCGGCTCGGGTATATATATATGTATTTTATATGCTTAAATAGTTTCCAGTAGACGGTAATACGATTTTTTTTTCTAATCGTATGGTATTTTAGGCTTGTCTAGCTGCTGGTTGGACGGTGATACAACTATTCTAGTTGCCTGGTATTATATGCTTATCTAATACATATGCTTATCTAATTTCTGGTCGGACGGTGATACGACTATTCTAGTCGTCCCTGCTCGGGCGCCAAATTTGTAACAGTCTTTTGCTCGGGTGACGCTCGCCGGTCACCCAGGGTTCTTTCTCCTTCTCGCTCGTCGTTACAAATTAAAAGATTGTTGGTTTTCGATATAAAATTACAATTCTTCTTTATTTCTTGATCTCTTAGTCTATACGTACTTACATATAAATATACTTAAATAAACTTACGATACGTTGGTTTGTACGTACTCGGTACGGGGAAACCAGGGGAACTTGATTGCAGCCGAGAGTATTCGACTGCGGAAAAGGGGGTTGATGGGCGGCTTCTGCTCTTTAAGTGGTTGCTACTAGAGCACACGAGCAGCGTTCTACGGAACAGCGCGGTATAGTGAATTACTATACGAGTAAGCAAGCGAGGTCCGGGGGATAGCTACCACACTGGGAGCAAGCGGACTGCTTAGTGTCTTGTAAATTACAATATAGCGATACTACCTGGTTTTACAACCTCGATCGTTCGCTATACTGCAATAGACACAGTAAGTATGGGTGTACAACACAACAAAATTAGCCCGGTTTTACAACCTTGACAATTTTGTTATATTGACCTAGACAAAGAAAGTACGAGTATATAATGCAGCACAGTTGTCTGGTTTTACAACCTCGGCAACGTGTTACATTAATATGACTCGGCTAGCCTTGTCACCAAAAAGGGGCTGTTCGTGGAGAACAGTAGTCAGCGAAAAGCTGTCGGTAAAGGGGGAATTTGCTGTGAACCACAACGCTTTCTTCCCTTTGAGTAGGTATAGCTGCCTTGCCGCAGTATAGTCTACTCTTGAATAGATTTTACTACCGTGCCGTAGTATGTTCTATTCTGGTTTTTGTTGATTGATTGGAGCATATAAGTGTGTCTTAATAGTTGAATTCCTTGGGAATTTTGTTTTCCCCTTTTTGGAAAAATTATTTGATTATAAATAATATCATTGATAAATTTCTATCATTCATTGGGCGAAAAACCCTTTTCCCGCAAAAAATAATTTCGTTGGTTCAACCGCCGGATTGAACCTTATACGTACTGCATACCGGCCGAGTACACTCGTATTGCGCTAAATTGATATAATGCAAAATAGGTTAATTTTGCATTATATATCGAGTGACTGGGCTTTTTTTTGTACAGCAATTACTTTAGACATATGGTTTGTAGCGAAGTGGTATTTAACCAACTTCGTTACAGTGTATTATTTAATCACCCAAAGATTATTAATGATATTCATAAAGGTATAAAGATAGAGATAATGTTAATGTTAAATGTCATGTTCTTGTAAAAATGTAAGGGAATAAGCCTATAAAGTTATTGAACACAATTAATGAAAATAATGAAATAAATATAAATGTTCTTCCATTGTGTGTTGATGTTCCTAATAAAGTTTTAAATTCTTTGTGAAGAATTATATAAATATTATTTCAAATAATTTGAAATCGTGATGGTATAAATCAATATATAGATGGAATTATAAATAATCCAATAAAAGTTCTTATTCAATTTAATGATAAATTAAAAATTCTAGATCTAGGGTCAAACAGAAAATAAATTAGTTATCATTTTCAATTTATTGAATTTAATGGTTTAATTTTAAAATTTAAAGATTTAGCGGTAGAAGGTAAAATTAAGAAATAGTTAATTATATTTATTAATACTAATATAATAGAAAAAATAATAAATAAACTTAATCATCCAATTGGACTTATTTGTGGAATTAAAAAATATTATATATTTTAATAATTTCAGTTTGACATACTAATGTTATTTTATTTAACTAATTTTTTAAAAGATAGTTAAATCATTAGAAGTAAGTGCTTATTTACTATATAATGGTTTAAGAGACCAGTACTTGCTTTCAGTCATCTAATGAAGAATTTATATTTGTATAAATTCATTTAATAAAATAATTTACTGGAATACTTTCAATCACGATAGGTATAAAACTATGATTTGCACCACAAATTTCTGAACATTGCCCAAAAAATAAGCCTGGACGATTAATAAAGAAATTAGTTTGATTTAGTCGTCCAGGTGTTCCATCAATTTTTACACCTAAAGCGGGAACAGTTCAAGAATGAATTACATCTGCTGCTGTTACTAAAATTCAGATTTGACAATTTATCGGTAAAATTACTCGGTTATCTACATCTAATAGTCGAAATATTCTTTTTGATAATTCATTTGTTGGGATTATGTATGAATCAAATTCTGTATTTAATAAATCTGAGTATTCATAACTTCAGTATCATTGATGGCCAATTGAATAAAATTAGTTGTTCTATTAATGGAGATGCACTATTTTGTAAATTAAAAGTTGATCATGTTGACATTTTTCTAATAAAAATAAAGTATTTTATATATAGAGCTTAAATCTATTGCACTAATCTGCCATATTAAAAATTAGTTAATATAGGTAATTCATTATATCTATGTTCAGCTGGAGGAATATTTTGGTATCATTCAATAGAAGAATTTAATTGAATTGGATAAATTACTTGACGTTGAGAAGTTATTCTTTCTCAAATAATAAAAATAAAATAAAAAATTCCAAGTATTGAAATTGAAGAACCAATTGTTGAAATTACATTTCATGTTGTGTAAGCATTAGTATAATCAGAATATCGACGAGGTATTCCTGCAAGACCTAGAAAGTGTTGGGGAAAAAATGTTAAATTTACTCCAATAAATATAATAATAAATTGTGTATTTAAAAATTTATTATTTAATATTAGTCCAGTAAATACTGGATATCAATGAATAAATCCTGCTATAATTGCAAATACAGCTCCTATAGATAAAACATAATGAAAATGAGCAACCACATAGTAAGTATCATGAAGAATAATATCAACTGATGAATTTGCTAATACCCCCAACAGTAAATAAAAAAACGAATCCTAAAGATCATAAAAGTGCTGGGGAGTAATTTAATTGAGCTCGTGTGTCTACATCTATACCTACAGTAAATATATGATGAGCTCATACAATAAAACCTAATAAACCGATCGCATAATAAATTAGCATAAATTATTCCTAAAGAACCGAAAGTTTCCTTTTTTCCACATTCTTGTCTAATTAAATGAGAAATTATTCCAAAACCAGGAAGAATTAAAATATAAACTTCTGGATCCAAAAAATCAAAATAAATGTTGGTATAAAATAGGGTCTCCTCCTCCTGCAGTATCAAAAAAGGATGTATTTACATTTCGGTCAGTTAATAGTATTGTAATAGCTCCTGCTAATACTGATATGAATTTATTCATTTTAAATTATTAAATATTTATCAATTTGTAGAATTATATGTTTATGTTTATTATTAATTTCATTTATTTTTTTTTTCGTTTAGAATAATTTTTCTCAATTTTGAAATAGTTTATTTTATTGAATGGGAAGTTGTTTCATTAAATAGATCAATAATTGTCATAACTTTTTTCTTTGATTGAATAACTTTTTTATTTATATCTTTTGTATTATTTATTTCTTCTTTTGTTATTTTTTATAGAAAAGAATATATTATTATATTGGAGATATAAATATAAATCGTTTTATTATATTAGTAGTTATATTTATTTTATCAATAATGTTATTAATTATTAGCCCTAATTTAATTAGTACTTTATTAGGGTGAGATGGATTAGGGTTAGTTTCTTACTGTTTAGTAATTTATTATAATAATGTAAAGTCTTATAATGCAGGAATGTTAACTGTTTTATCTAATCGAATTGGAGATGTAGCTTTATTATTAGCTATTGCTTGGATATTAAATTATGGGAGTTGAAATTTTATTTTTTATTTAGATATAATAAAAAATAATAAAGAAATAATGATTATTGGTAGTTTAATTATATTAGCGGCAATAACAAAAAGAGCTCAAATTCCTTTTTCCTCATGGTTGCCTGCAGCAATAGCTGCTCCTACTCCTGTTTCGGCTTTAGTTCATTCTTCAACATTAGTAACAGCTGGGGTTTATTTATTAATTCGTTTTAATATTTTGTTAGAAAATACTGTATTAGGACAATTTTTATTGTTAATGTCAGGATTAACAATATTTATAGCTGGTTTAGGTGCTATTTTGAATTTGATTTAAAAAAAAAATATTGCTTTATCTACATTAAGACAATTAGGGTTAATAATAAGAATTTTGCCAATAGGTTTTTATAAATTAGCATTTTTTCATTTGTTAACCCATGCTTTATTTAAAGCTTTATTATTTATATGTGCTGGATCAATTATTCATAATATAAATAATTCGCAGGATATTCGATTCGGGTTAAGAATAAGTATGCCATTAACATCTTCTTGTTTTAATGTTGCTAATTTAACTTTATGCGGAATGCCTTTTTTAGCTGGATTTTATTCTAAAGATTTGATTTTAGAGACAACAGTATGTTTAAATTTTTAAAACTTATTTTCATATTTTCTTTTCTTTTTTTCTACTGGTTTAACAGTATGTTATTCTTTTCGATTAGTATATTATTCAATAACTGGGGATTTCAATTGTAGATCTATAAATGTTTTAAATGACGAAGGTTGAATTATATTGAAGGGAATAATTGGTTTATTAATAATGAGAATTGTTAGTGGAAGAATAGTGAATTGATTAATTTTCCCAACACCAATTATAACTAGTTTACCTAATTTATTAAAATATATAACATTATTTGTTTGTATTGTAGGAGGATTAATTGGTTATTTAATTTCGAATGTTTCATTTTATTTTATCAATAAATCTTTTAATAATTATATGATTTCTGTATTTATAGGTTCAATATGGTTTATACCATATTTATCTACTTATGGGATAATAAATTATCCTTTAATTTTAGGAATAAAATTTAATAAATTATTTGATCAAGGATGGTTGGAGTTTTATGGAAGACAAAATTTATTTATAAATTTAATAAAAATTTCAAAAATAAATAATTTATTACAGAATAATAATTTAAAAATATATTTATTATCTTTCATTTTATGAATTTTTATATTAGTTGTTATTAATATATTAAATTAAATTAAAATAGCTTATAGTATAACATTGAAGCTGTTAGGGAGATAAATTTATCTTTAAATAATTAAAAAATTTAAAAATTTTCAAAAATTTCTATAATTTTAAAGAAATTTTAAATTTTTATATAAATTGGGATTTTATTAAAAGTAAATATTTATAAGTAAATAATATTATTAAGTAATAATTTATTTATATCAAATAAAATTAATTCAACAATTTTTAATGATATATATTTATTTAATTTGATATAAATAAAATTAATACAAAATTTTATAAATTTATTTAAAGTATAATAATTAAAATAAGTAAACAATATTTATATCAAATAAAATTAATTCAAAAATTAAAAAATAATTTTTATTTATTTATAAAAATATAAAATTTTATTTTTACAATGAAAATGTAAAGTTTTTATTAAACTATATAAATGGAGTTAAACCATTAGAATAAAAAGTTATCAGCTTTTTTTTGAGCCTCATATTTCCTTAATTGGAATTTAAATTCAATTATATCATTAACAGTGATAGGCCTCATATTTGGCTTCAATTAAAGAATAAGGGTAAATTTACCTAAAATTAGGTCGAAACTAATTGTGATTTATCATTTTATATTCTATATAAGGTAGATTGATATTCAATACTTTTTGATAATTATTATGTTTGAATAATTTATAATTAAAATAATAGGTAAAATTAGGGCAATTTCTACATCAAAAATTAGAAAAATAATAGTAATTAGAAAAAATCGTAAAGAAAAAGGTAAAGGTCAAATCCGCATTCAAATGGAGAATTTTTTTCTCGATCTATAAGAGATTTTTTTCATAAAATTGAAGCAATCAATATAGTTAATAAAGAAATTATTAAAATAATTATTGAAATTAAAATTAATAATAAAATTATTTATACTATTATTTAATAGACTAAATGATTGGAAGTCATATATACTTAGTTATATTATAAAAATAATACATTATCCTCCTCATCAATAAATTGAAATATATAAAAATAATCATACAATATCAACAAAATGTCAATATCATGCTGCTGCTTCAAATCCAAAGTGATGATTTTTTGAAAAATGATTATTTAAATGACGAATTAAACAAATTAATAAAAATGTAGTTCCAATCAGGACATGAATTCCATGGAATCCAGTTGCTAAAAAAAATGTTGATCCAAATACAGAATCATCAATTGTAAAAGGGGCTTCAATATATTCATAGGCTTAAAGGAAAGAAAAATAAATCCCCAATAAAACAGTAAAGAATAATCCTTGAGTAGTTTGTGAAAAATTATTTTCTATTAAACTATGATGAGCTCAAGTTACAGTTACACCTGATGCCAATAAAATCGATGTATTTAATAATGGGATATGAAATGGATTGAAAGATATAATTCCTAGTGGTGGTCAGGATGCCCTTATTCAATATTAGGGGATAATCTTATATGAAAAAAAGCTCAGAAAAATGAAACAAAAAATAAAATTTCTGAAATAATAAATAAAATTATTCCTCATATATCCTACATCTCGTCATCATTGATATGCAGTTAAAATAGTAATTAAGTTTCCTAATAAAAATAGTGAATTATCATATTGATGAAATCATTTTACTATTCCTGACACTGTTGTTATAGCTCCAATTGCACCAGTTAATGGTCAAGGTCTATAATCTACTAAATGGAATGGGTGATTAGAATGTGTTGACATTTTAGATAACTTCTCTAGAATATAAAGTTCTTAATACAGCAAATACGTAGGCTTGAATAATAGAAACGCTGATTCTAAAACTAAAAGTGCAATTTGTACAATTAATAAAATTAAAATTATAAAATAGATTATTGAAGTTCCTGTATTCCCCAAAAGAGTTATTAATAAATGTCCAGCAATTATGTTAGCTGCTAAACGTACGGCTAAAGTTCCTGGACGAATTAAGTTTCTAATTGTTTCGATACATACTAACTATAAATGGTATTAATATAGCTGGAGTACCTTGAGGTACTAAATGAGAAAATATATGTTGTCTATTATTTAATCACCCAAAGATTATTAATGATATTCATAAAGGTAATGATAGAGATAATGTTAATGTTAAATGTCATGTTCTTGTAAAAATGTAAGGGAATAAGCCTATAAAGTTATTGAATACAATTAATGAAAATAATGAAATATATATAAATGTTCTTCCATTGTGTGTTGATGTTCCTAATAAAGTTTTAAATTCTTTGTGAAGAATTATATAAATATTATTTCAAATAATTTGAAATCGTGATGGTATAAATCAATATATAGATGGAATTATAAATAATCCAATAAAAGTTCTTATTCAATTTAATGATAAATTAAAAATTCTAGATCTAGGGTCAAACAGAAAATAAATTAGTTATCATTTTCAATTTATTGAATTTAATGGTTTAATTTTAAAAGTTAAAGATTTAGGGGTAGAAGGTAAAATTAAGAAATAGTTAATTATATTTATTAATACTAATATAATAGAAAAAATAATAAATAAACTTAATCGTCCAATTGGACTTATTTGTGGAATTAAAAAATATTATATATTTTAATAATTTCAGTTTGACATACGAATGTTATTTTATTTAACTAATTTTTTAAAAGATAGTTAAATCATTAGAAGTAAGTGCTTATTTACTATATAATGGTTTAAGAGACCAGTACTTGCTTTCAGTCATCTAATGAAAAATTTATATTTGTATAAATTAATTTTATAAAATAATTTACTGGAATACTTTCAATCACGATAGGTATAAAACTATGATTTGCACCACAAATTTCTGAACATTGCCCAAAAAATAAGCCTGGACGATTAATAAAGAAATTAGTTTGATTTAGTCGTCCAGGTGTTCCATCAATTTTTACACCTAAAGCGGGAACAGTTCAAGAATGAATTACATCTGCTGCTGTTACTAAAATTCGGATTTGAAAATTTATCGGTAAAATTACTCGGTTATCTACATCTAATAGTCGAAATATTCTTTTTGATAGATCATTTGTTGGGATTATGTATGAATCAAATTCTGTATTTAATAAATCTGAGTATTCATAACTTCAGTATCATTGATGGCCAATTGAATAAAATTAGTTGTTCTATTAATGGAGATGCACTATTTTGTAAATTAAAATTTGATCATGTTGACATTTTTCTAATAAAAATAAAGTATTTTATATATAGAGCTTAAATCTATTGCACTAATCTGCCATATTAGAAATTAGTTAATATAGGTAATTCATTATATCTATGTTCAGCTGGAGGAATATTTTGAATTTAATTGAATTGGATAAATTACTTGACGTTGAGAAGTTATTCTTTCTCAAATAATAAAAATAAAATAAAAAATTCCAAGTATTGAAATTGAAGAACCAATTGTTGAAATTACATTTCATATTGTGTAAGCATTAGTATAATCAGAATATCGACGAGGTATTCCTGCAAGACCTAGAAAATGTTGGGGAAAAAATGTTAAATTTACTCCAATAAATATAATAATAAATTGTGTATTTAAAAATTTATTATTTAATATTAGTCTAGTAAATACTGGATATCAATGAATAAATCCTGCTATAATTGCAAATACAGCTCCTATAATATCAACTGATGAATTTGCTAATACCCCCAACAGTAAATAAAAAAACGAATCCTAAAGATCATAAAAGTGCTGGGGAGTAATTTATTTGAGTTTCATGTAATGTGGCTAATCAACTAAAAATTTTAATTCCTGTAGGAACAGCAATACTTATTGTTGCTGAAGTAAAATAAGCTCGTGTGTCTACATATATACCTACAGTAAATATATGATGAGCTCATACAATAAAACCTAATAAACCGATCGCATAATAAATTAGCATAAATTATTCCTAAGGAACCGAAAGTTTCCTTTTTTCCACATTCTTGTCTAATTACATGAGAAATTATTCCAAAACCAGGAAGAATTAAAATATAAACTTCTGGATGTCCAAAAAATCAAAATAAATGTTGGTATAAAATAGGGTCTCCTCCTCCTGCAGTATCAAAAAACGATGTATTTACATTTAGGTCAGTTAATAGTATTGTAATAGCTCCTGCTAATACTGAATTGAATTTATTCATTTTAAATTATTAAATATTTATCAATTTGTAGAATTATATGTTTATGTTTATTATTAATTTCATTTATTTTTTTTTCGTTTAGAATAATTTTTCTCAATTTTGAAATAGTTTATTTTATTGAATGGGAAGTTGTTTCATTAAATAGATCAATAATTGTCATAACTTTTGATTGAATAACTTTTTTATTTATATCATTTGTATTATTTATTTCTTCTTTTGTTTTTTTTTATAGAAAAGAATATATAATAGGAGATATAAATATAAATCGTTTTTATATTAGTAGTTATATTTATTTTATCAATAATGTTATTAATTATTAGCCCTAATTAGTTTCTTACTGTTTAGTAATTTATTATAATAATGTAAAGTCTTATAATGCAGGAATGTTAACTGTTTTATCTAATCGAATTGGAGATGTAGCTTTATTATTAGCTATTGCTTGGATATTAAATTATGGGAGTTGAAATTTTATTTTTTATTTAGATATAATAAAAAATAATAAAGAAATAATGATTATTGGTAGTTTAATTATATTAGCGGCAATAACAAAAAGAGCTCAAATTCCTTTTTCCTCATGGTTGCCTGCAGCAATAGCTGCTCCTACTCCTGTTTCGGCTTTAGTTCATTCTTCAACATTAGTAACAGCTGGGGTTTATTTATTAATTCGTTTTAATATTTTGTTAGAAAATACTGTATTAGGACAATTTTTATTGTTAATGTCAGGATTAACAATATTTATAGCTGGTTTAGGTGCTATTTTGAATTTGATTTAAAAAAAAAATTATTGCTTTATCTACATTAAGACAATTAGGGTTAATAATAAGAATTTTGTCAATAGGTTTTTATAAATTAGCATTTTTTCATTTGTTAACACATGCTTTATTTAAAGCTTTATTATTTATATGTGCTGGATCAATTATTCATAATATAAATAATTCTCAGGATATTCGATTCGGGTTAAGAATAAGTATGCCATTAACATCTTCTTGTTTTAATGTTGCTAATTTAACTTTATGCGGAATGCCTTTTTAGCTGGATTTTAAAGATTTGATTTTAGAGACAACAGTAAGTTTAAATTTTTTAAACTTATTTTCATATTTTCTTTTCTTTTTTTCTACTGGTTTAACAGTATGTTATTCTTTTCGATTAGTATATTATTCAATAACTGGGGATTTCAATTGTAGATCTATAAATGTTTTAAATGACGAAGGTTGAATTATATTGAAGGGAATAATTGGTTTAATAATAATGAGAATTGTTAGTGGAAGAATATTGAATTGATTAATTTTCCCAACACCAATTATAATTAGTTTACCTAATTTATTAAAATATATAACATTATTTGTTTGTATTGTAGGAGGATTAATTGGTTATTTAATTTCTAATGTTTCATTTTATTTTATCAATAAATCTTTTAATAATTATATGATTTCTGTATTTATAGGTTCAATATGGTTTATACCATATTTATCTACTTATGGGATAATAAAATATCCTTTAATTTTAGGAATAAAATTTAATAAATTATTTGATCAAGGATGGTTAAAGTTTTATGGAAGACAAAATTTATTTATAAATTTAATAAAAATTTCAAAAATAAATAATTTATTACAGAATAATAATTTAAAAATATATTTATTATCTTTCATTTTATGAATTTTTATATTAGTTGTTATTATTATATTAAATTAAATTTAAATAGCTTATAGTATAACATTGAAGCTGTTAGGGAGATAAATTTATCTTTAAATAATTAAAAAATTTAAAAATTTTCAAAAATTTCTATAATTTTAAAGAAATTTTAAATTTTTATATAAATTGGGATTATATTAAAAGTAAATATTTATAAGTAAATAATATTATTAAGTAATAATTTATTTATATCAAATAAAATTAATTCAACAATTTTTAATGATATATATTTATTTAATTTGATATAAATAAAATTAATTCAAAAATTTATATATTTATTTAAAGTATAATAATTAAAATAAGTAAACAATATTTATATCAAATAAAATTAATTCAAAAATTAAAAAATAATTTTTATTTATTTATAAAAATATAAAATTTTATTTTTACAATGAAAATGTAAAGTTTTTATTAAACTATATAAATGGAGTTAAACCATTAGAATAAAAAGTTAGCAGCTTTTTTTTGAGCCTCATATTTCCTTAATTGGAATTTAAATTCAATTATATCATTAACAGTGATAGGCCTCATATTTGGCTTCAATTAAAGAATAAGGGTAAATTTACCTAAAATTAGGTCGAAACTAATTGTGATTTATAATTTTATATTCTATATAAGGTAGATTGATATTCAATACTTTTTGATTGCAATTCAAATGTTATAATTAACTACAACCCTAAATTAGTTAGATCAATTTAATATTCCTTGATTTCATTCATGATATAAACCAATAAGTAAAATAATAATGAAAATAATCGAAGTGAATGATCAAATTATTATGTTTGAATAATTTATAATTAAAATAATAGGTAAAATTAGGGCAATTTCTACATCAAAAATTAGAAAAATAATAGTAATTAGAAAAAATCGTAAAGAAAAAGGTAAACGAAATGAAAATTTAGGGCCAAATCCGCATTCAAATGGAGAATTTTTTTCTCGATATATAAGAGATTTTTTTCATAAAATTGGAGCAATCAATATAGTTAATAAAGAAATTATTAAAATAATTATTGAAATTAAAAATAATAATAAAATTATTTATACTATTATTTAATAGACTAAATGATTGGAAGTCATATATACTTAGTTATATTATATAAATAATACATTATCCTCCTCATCAATAAATTAAAAAAAAATATATAAAACTAATCATACAATATCAACAAAATGTCAATATCATGCTGCTGCTTCAAATCCAAAGTGATGATTTTTTGAAAAATGATTATTTAAATGACGAATTAAACAAATTAATAAAAATGTAGTTCCAATCAGGACATGAATTCCATGGAATCCATGATGATCCAAATACAGAATCAGCAATTGTAAAAGGGGCTTCAATATATTCATAGGCTTGAAGGAAAGAAAAATAAATCCCCAATAAAACAGTAAAGAATAATCCTTGAGTAGTTTGTGAAAAATTATTTTCTATTAAACTATGATGAGCTCAAGTTACAGTTACACCTGATGCCAATAAAATCGATGTATTTAATAATGGGATATGAAATGGATTGAAAGATATAATTCCTAGTGGTGGTCTGGATGCCCCCAATTCAATATTAGGGGATAATCTTATATGAAAAAAAGCTCAGAAAAATGAAACAAAAATAAAATTTCTGAAATAATAAATAAAATTATTCCTCATATATCCTACATCTCGTCATCATTGATATGCAGTTAAAATAGTAATTAAGTTTCCTAATAAAAATAGTGAATTATCATATTGATGAAATCATTTTACTATTCCTGACACTGTTGTTATAGCTCCAATTGCACCAGTTAATGGTCAAGGTCTATAATCTACTAAATGGAATGGGTGATTAGAATGTGTTGACATTTTAGATAACTTCTCTAGAAAATAAAGTTCTTAATACAGCAAATACGTAGGCTTGAATAATAGAAACGCTGATTCTAAAACTAAAAGTGCAATTTGTACAATTAATAAAATCAAAATTATAAAATAGGTTATTGAAGGTCCTGTATTCCCCAAAAGAGTTATTAATAAATGTCCAGCAATTATGTTAGCTGCTAAACGTACGGCTAAAGTTCCTGGACGAATTAAGTTTCTAATTGTTTCGATACATACTATAAATGGTATTAATATAGCTGGAGTACCTTGAGGTACTAAATGAGAAAATATATGTTGTGTATTATTTAATCACCCAAAGATTATTAATGATAAAGGTAATGATAGAGATAATGTTAATGTTAAATGTCATGTTCTTGTAAAAATGTAAGGGAATAAGCCTATAAAGTTATTGAACACAATTAATGAAAATAATGAAATAAATATAAATGTTCTTCCATTGTGTGTTGATGTTCCTAATAAAGTTTTAAATTCTTTGTGAAGAATTATATAAATATTATTTCAAATAATTTGAAATCGTGATGGTATAAATCAATATATAGATGGAATTATAAATAATCCAATAAAAGTTCTTATTCAATTTAATGATAAATTAAACAGGGTCAAACAGAAAATAAATTAGTTATCATTTTCAATTTATTGAATTTAATGGTTTAATTTTAAAAGTTAAAGATTTAGGGGTAGAAGGTAAAATTAAGAAATAGTTAATTATATTTATTAATACTAATATAATAGAAAAAATAATAAATAAACTTAATCATCCAATTGGACTTATTTGTGGAATTAAAAAATATTATATATTTTAATAATTTCAGTTTGACATACTAATGTTATTTTATTTAACTAATTTTTTAAAAGATAGTTAAATCATTAGAAGTAAGTGCTTATTTACTATATAATGGTTTAAGAGACCAGTACTTGCCTTTAGTCATCTAATGAAGAATTTATATTTGTATAAATTCATTTAATAAAATAATTTACTGGAATACTTTCAATCACGATAGGTATAAAACTATGATTTGCACCACAAATAATTGAATAACTTTTTTATTTATATCATTTGTATTATTTATTTCTTCTTTAGTTATTTTTTATAGAAAAGAATATATAATAGGAGATATAAATATATATCGTTTTATTATATTAGTAGTTATATTTATTTTATCAATAATGTTATTAATTATTAGCCCTAATTTAATTAGTATTTTATTAGTGTGAGATGGATTAGGGTTAGTTTCTTACTGTTTAGTAATTTATTATAATAATGTAAAGTCTTATAATGCAGGAATGTTAACTGTTTTATCTAATCGAATTGGAGATGTAGCTTTATTATTAGCTATTGCTTGGATATCAAATTATGGGAGTTGAAATTTTATTTTTTATTTAGATATAATAAAAAATAATAAAGAAATAATGATTATTGGTAGTTTAATTATACTAGCGGCAATAACAAAAAGAGCTCAAATTCCTTTTTCCTCATGGTTGCCTGCAGCAATAGCTGCTCCTACTCCTGTTTCGGCTTTAGTTCATTCTTCAACATTAGTAACAGCTGGGGTTTATTTATTAATTCGTTTTAATATTTTGTTAGAAAATACTGTATTAGGACAATTTTTATTGTTAATGTCAGGATTAACAATATTTATAGCTGGTTTAGGTGCTATTTTGAATTTGATTTAAAAAAAAAATTATTGCTTTATCTACATTAAGACAATTATAGGGTTAATAATAAGAATTTTGTCAATAGGTTTTTATAAATTAGCATTTTTTCATTTGTTAACACATGCTTTATTTAAAGCTTTATTATTTATATGTGCTGGATCAATTATTCATAATATAAATAATTCTCAGGATATTCGATTCGGGTTAAGAATAAGTATGCCATTAACATCTTCTTGTTTTAATGTTGCTAATTTAACTTTTTGCGGAATGCCTTTTTTAGCTGGATTTTATTCTAAAGATTTGATTTTAGAGACAACAGTAAGTTTAAATTTTTTAAACTTATTTTCATATTTTCTTTTCTTTTTTTCTACTGGTTTAACAGTATGTTATTCTTTTCGATTAGTATATTATTCAATAACTGGGGATTTCAATTGTAGATCTATAAATGTTTTAAATGACGAAGGTTGAATTATATTGAAGGGAATAATTGGTTTAATAATAATGAGAATTGTTAGTGGAAGAATATAGAATTGATTAATTTTCCCAACACCAATTATAATTAGTTTACCTAATTTATTAAAATATATAACATTATTTGTTTGTATTGTAGGAGGATTAATTGGTTATTTAATTTCTAATGTTTCATTTTATTTTATCAATAAATCTTTTAATAATTATATGATTTCTGTATTTATAGGTTCAATATGGTTTATACCATTTTTATCTACTTATGGGATAATAAATTATCCTTTAATTTTAGGAATAAAATTTAATAAATTATTTGATCAAGGATGGTTGGAGTTTTATGGAAGACAAAATTTATTTATAAATTTAATAAAAATTTCAAAAATAAATAATTTATTACAGAATAATAATTTAAAAATATATTTATTATCTTTCATTTTATGAATTTTTATATTAGTTGTTATTATTATATTAAATTAAATTTAAATAGCTTATAGTATAACATTGAAGCTGTTAGGGAGATAAATTTATCTTTAAATAATTAAAAAATTTAAAAATTTTCAAAAATTTCTATAATTTTAAAGAAAATTTAAATTTTTATATAAATTGGGATTATATTAAAAGTAAATATTTATAAGTAAATAATATTATTAAGTAATAATTTATTTATATCAAATTAAATTAATTCAACAATTTTTAATGATATATATTTATTTAATTTGATATAAATAAAATTAATTCAAAAATTTAAAAAGAATTTTTATTTATTTAAATTGGAATTTATTTAAAGTATATAATTAAAATAAGTAAACAATATTTATATCAAATAAAATTAATTCAAAAATTAAAAAATAATTTTTATTTATTTAAAAAAATATAAAATTTTATTTTTACAATGAAAATGTAAAGTTTTTATTAAACTATATAAATGGAGTTAAACCATTAGAATAAAAAGTAAGCAGCTTTTTTTTGAGCCTCATATTTCCTTAATTGGAATTTAAATTCAATTATATCATAAACAGTGATAGGCCTCATATTTGGATTCAATTAAAGAATAAGGGAAAATTTACCTAAAATTAGGTCGCAACTAATTGTGATTTATCATTTTATATTCTATATAAGGTAGATTGATATTCAATACTTTTTGATTGCAATTCAAATGTTATAATTAACTACAACCCTAAATTAGTTAGATCAATTTAATATTCCTTGATTTCATTTATGATATAAACCAATAAGTAAAATAATAATGAAAATAATCGAAGTGAATGATCAAATTATTATGTTTGAATAATTTATAATTAAAATAATAGGTAAAATTAGGGCAATTTCTACATCAAAAATTAGAAAAATAATAGTAATTAGAAAAAATCGTAAAGAAAAAGGTAAACGAGATGAAGATTTAGGGTCAAATCCGCATTAAAATTGAGAATTTTTTTCTCGATCTATAAGAGATTTTTTTCATAAAATTGAAGCAATCAATATAGTTAATAAAGAAATTATTAAAATAATTATTGAAATTAAAAATAATAATAAAATTATTTATACTATTATTTAATAGACTAAATGATTGGAAGTCATATATACTTAGTTATATTATATAAATAATACATTATCCTCCTCATCAATAAATTGAAATATATAAAAATAATCATACAATATCAACAAAATGTCAATATCATGCTGCTGCTTCAAATCCAAAGTGATGATTTTTTGAAAAATGATTATTTAAATGACGAATTAAACAAATTAATAAAAATGTAGTTCCAATCAGGACATGAATTCCATGGAATCCAGTTGCTAAAAAAAATGTTGATCCAAATACAGAATCAGCAATTGTAAAAGGGGCTTCAATATATTCATAGGCTTGAAGGAAAGAAAAATAAATCCCCAATAAAACAGTAAAGAATAATCCTTGAGTAGTTTGTGAAAAATTATTTTCTATTAAACTATGATGAGCTCAAGTTACAGTTACACCTGATGCCAATAAAATCGATGTATTTAATAATGGGATATGAAATGGATTGAAAGATATAATTCCTAGTGGTGGTCAGGATGCCCCTAATTCAATATTAGGGGATAATCTTATATGAAAAAAAGCTCAAAAAAATGAAACAAAAAATAAAATTTCTGAAATAATAAATAAAATTATTCCTCATATATCCTACATCTCGTCATCATTGATATGCAGTTAAAATAGTAATTAAGTTTCCTAATAAAAATAGTGAATTATCATATTGATGAAATCATTTTACTATTCCTGACACTGTTGTTATAGCTCCAATTGCACCAGTTAATGGTCAAGGTCTATAATCTACTAAATGGAATGGGTGATTAGAATGTGTTGACATTTTAGATAACTTCTCTAGAATATAAAGTTCTTAATACAGCAAATACGTAGCCTTGAATAATAGAAACGCTGATTCTAAAACTAAAAGTGCAATTTGTACAATTAATAAAATCAAAATTATAAAATAGGTTATTGAAGGTCCTGTATTCCCCAAAAGAGTTATTAATAAATGTCCAGCAATTATGTTAGCTGCTAAACGTACGGCTAAAGTTCCTGGACGAATTAAGTTTCTAATTGTTTCGATACATACTATAAATGGTATTAATATAGCTGGAGTACCTTGAGGTACTAAATGAGAAAATATATGTTGTGTATTATTTAATCACCCAAAGATTATTAATGATAAAGGTAATGATAGAGATAATGTTAATGTTAAATGTCATGTTCTTGTAAAAATGTAAGGGAATATGCCTATAAAGTTATTGAACACAATTAATGAAAATAATGAAATAAATATAAATGTTCTTCCATTGTGTGTTGATGTTCCTAATAAAGTTTTAAATTCTTTGTGAAGAATTATATAAATATTATTTCAAATAATTTGAAATCGTGATGGTATAAATCAATATATAGATGGAATTATAAATAATCCAATAAAAGTTCTTATTCAATTTAATGATAAATTAAACAGGGTCAAACAGAAAATAAATTAGTTATCATTTTCAATTTATTGAATTTAATGGTTTAATTTTAAAAGTTAAAGATTTAGGGGTAGAAGGTAAAATTAAGAAATAGTTAATTATATTTATTAATACTAATATAATAGAAAAAATAATAAATAAACTTAATCATCCAATTGGACTTATTTGTGGAATTAAAAAATATTATATATTTTAATAATTTCAGTTTGACATACTAATGTTATTTTATTTAACTAATTTTTTAAAAGATAGTTAAATCATTAGAAGTAAGTGCTTAATTACTATATAATGGTTTAAGAGACCAGTACTTGCTTTCAGTCATCTAATGAAGAATTTATATTTGTATAAATTCATTTAATAAAATAATTTACTGGAATACTTTCAATCACGATAGGTATAAAACTATGATTTGCACCACAAATAATTGAATAACTTTTTTATTTATATCATTTGTATTATTTATTTCTTCTTTAGTTTTTTTTTATAGAAAAGAATATATAATAGGAGATATAAATATATATCGTTTTATTATATTAGTAGTTATATTTATTTTATCAATAATGTTATTAATTATTAGCCCTAATTTAATTAGTATTTTATTAGTGTGAGATGGATTAGGGTTAGTTTCTTACTGTTTAGTAATTTATTATAATAATGTAAAGTCTTATAATGCAGGAATGTTAACTGTTTTATCTAATCGAATTGGAGATGTAGCTTTATTATTAGCTATTGCTTGGATATTAAATTATGGGAGTTGAAATTTTATTTTTTATTTAGATATAATAAAAAATAATAAAGAAATAATGATTATTGGTAGTTTAATTATATTAGCGGCAATAACAAAAAGAGCTCAAATTCCTTTTTCCTCATGGTTGCCTGCAGCAATAGCTGCTCCTACTCCTGTTTCGGCTTTAGTTCATTCTTCAACATTAGTAACAGCTGGGGTTTATTTATTAATTCGTTTTAATATTTTGTTAGAAAATACTGTATTAGGACAATTTTTATTGTTAATGTCAGGATTAACAATATTTATAGCTGGTTTAGGTGCTATTTTGAATTTGATTTAAAAAAAATTATTGCTTTATCTACATTAAGACAATTAGGGTTAATAATAAGAATTTTGTCAATAGGTTTTTATAAATTAGCATTTTTTCATTTGTTAACACATGCTTTATTTAAAGCTTTATTATTTATATGTGCTGGATCAATTATTCATAATATAAATAATTCTCAGGATATTCGATTCGGGTTAAGAATAAGTATGCCATTAACATCTTCTTGTTTTAATGTTGCTAATTTAACTTTATGCGGAATGCCTTTTTTAGCTGGATTTTATTCTAAAGATTTGATTTCAGAGACAACAGTAAGTTTAAATTTTTTAAACTTATTTTCATATTTTCTTTTCTTTTTTTCTACTGGTTTAACAGTATGTTATTCTTTTCGATTAGTATATTATTCAATAACTGGGGATTTCAATTGTAGATCTATAAATGTTTTAAATGACGAAGGTTGAATTATATTGAAGGGAATAATTGGTTTAATAATAATGAGAATTGTTAGTGGAAGAATATAGAATTGATTAATTTTCCCAACACCAATTATAATTAGTTTACCTAATTTATTAAAATATATAACATTATTTGTTTGTATTGTAGGAGGATTAATTGGTTATTTAATTTCTAATGTTTCATTTTATTTTATCAATAAATCTTTTAATAATTATATGATTTCTGTATTTATAGGTTCAATATGGTTTATACCATATTTATCTACTTATGGGATAATAAATTATCCTTTAATTTTAGGAATAAAATTTAATAAATTATTTGATCAAGGATGGTTGGAGTTTTATGGAAGACAAAATTTATTTATAAATTTAATAAAAATTTCAAAAATTTATAATTTATTACAGAATAATAATTTAAAAATATATTTATTATCTTTCATTTTATGAATTTTTATATTAGTTGTTATTATTATATTAAATTAAATTTAAATAGCTTATAGTATAACATTGAAGCTGTTAGGGAGATAAATTTATCTTTAAATAATTAAAAAATTTAAAAATTTTCAAAAATTTCTATAATTTTAAAGAAAATTTAAATTTTTATATAAATTGGGATTATATTAAAAGTAAATATTTATAAGTAAATAATATTATTAAGTAATAATTTATTTATATCAAATAAAATTAATTCAACAATTTTTAATGATATATATTTATTTAATTTGATATAAATAAAATTAATTCAAAAATTTAAAAAGAATTTTTATTTATTTAAATTGGAATTTATTTAAAGTATATAATTAAAATAAGTAAACAATATTTATATCAAATAAAATTAATTCAAAAATTAAAAAATAATTTTTATTTATTTATAAAAATATAAAATTTTATTTTTACAATGAAAATGTAAAGTTTTTATTAAACTATATAAATGGAGTTAAACCATTAGAATAAAAAGTTAGCAGCTTTTTTTTGAGCCTCATATTTCCTTAATTGGAATTTAAATTCAATTATATCATTAACAGTGATAGGCCTCATATTTGGATTCAATTAAAGAATAAGGGTAAATTTACCTAAAATTAGGTCGCAACTAATTGTGATTTATCATTTTATATTCTATATAAGGTAGATTGATATTCAATACTTTTTGATTGCAATTCAAATGTTATAATTAACTACAACCCTAAATTAGTTAGATCAATTTAATATTCCTTGATTTAATTCATGATATAAACCAATAAGTAAAATAATAATGAAAATAATTGAAGTGAATGATCAAATTATTATGTTTGAATAATTTATAATTAAAATAATAGGTAAAATTAGGGCAATTTCTACATCAAAAATTAGAAAAATAATAGTAATTAGAAAAAATCGTAAAGAAAAAGGTAAACGAGATGAAGATTTAGGGTCAAATCCGCATTCAAATGGAGAATTTTTTTCTCGATCTATAAGAGATTTTTTTCATAAAATTGAAGCAATCAATATAGTTAATAAAGAAATTATTAAAATAATTATTGAAATTAAAAATAATAATAAAATTATTTATACTATTATTTAATAGACTAAATGATTGGAAGTCATATATACTTAGTTATATTATATAAATAATACATTATCCTCCTCATCAATAAATTGAAATATATAAAAATAATCATACAATATCAACAAAATGTCAATATCATGCTGCTGCTTCAAATCCAAAGTGATGATTTTTTGAAAAATGATTATTTAAATGACGAATTAAACAAATTAATAAAAATGTAGTTCCAATCAGGACATGAATTTCATGGAATCCAGTTGCTAAAAAAAATGTTGATCCAAATACAGAATCAGCAATTGTAAAAGGGGCTTCAATATATTCATAGGCTTAAAGGAAAGAAAAATAAATCCCCAATAAAACAGTAAAGAATAATCCTTGAGTAGTTTGTGAAAAATTATTTTCTATTAAACTATGATGAGCTCAAGTTACAGTTACACCAATGCCAATGCCAATAAAATCGATGTATTTAATAATGGGATATGAAATGGATTGAAAGATATAATTCCTAGTGGTGGTCAGGATGCCCCTAATTCAATATTAGGGGATAATCTTATATGAAAAAAAGCTCAAAAAAATGAAACAAAAAATAAAATTTCTGAAATAATAAATAAAATTATTCCTCATATATCCTACATCTCGTCATCATTGATATGCAGTTAAAATAGTAATTAAGTTTCCTAATAAAAATAGTGAATTATCATATTGATGAAATCATTTTACTATTCCTGACACTGTTGTTATAGCTCCAATTGCACCAGTTAATGGTCAAGGTCTATAATCTACTAAATGGAATGGGTGATTAGAATGTGTTGACATTTTAGATAACTTCTCTAGAATATAAAGTTCTTAATACAGCAAATACGTAGGCTTGAATAATAGAAACGCTGATTCTAAAACTAAAAGTGCAATTTGAACAATTAATAAAATTAAAATTATAAAATAGGTTATTGAAGGTCCTGTATTCCCCAAAAGAGTTATTAATAAATGTCCAGCAATTATGTTAGCTGCTAAACGTACGGCTAAAGTTCCTGGACGAATTAAGTTTCTAATTGTTTCGATACATACTATAAATGGTATTAATATAGCTGGAGTACCTTGAGGTACTAAATGAGAAAATATATGTTGTGTATTATTTAATCACCCAAAGATTATTAATGATATTCATAAAGGTAATGATAGAGATAATGTTAATGTTAAATGTCATGTTCTTGTAAAAATGTAAGGGAATAAGCCTATAAAGTTATTGAACACAATTAATGAAAATAATGAAATAAATATAAATGTTCTTCCATTGTGTGTTGATGTTCCTAATAAAGTTTTAAATTCTTTGTGAAGAATTATATAAATATTATTTCAAATAATTTGAAATCGTGATGGTATAAATCAATATATAGATGGAATTATAAATAATCCAATAAAAGTTTTTATTCAATTTAATGATAAATTAAAAATTCTAGATCTAGGGTCAAACAGAAAATAAATTAGTTATCATTTTCAATTTATTGAATTTAATGGTTTAATTTTAAAAGTTAAAGATTTAGGGGTAGAAGGTAAAATTAAGAAATAGTTAATTATATTTATTAATACTAATATAATAGAAAAAATAATAAATAAACTTAATCATCCAATTGGACTTATTTGTGGAATTAAAAAATATTATATATTTTAATAATTTCAGTTTGACATACTAATGTTATTTTATTTAACTAATTTTTTAAAAGATAGTTAAATCATTAGAAGTAAGTGCTTATTTACTATATAATGGTTTAAGAGACCAGTACTTGCTTTCAGTCATCTAATGAAGAATTTATATTTGTATAAATTCATTTAATAAAATAATTTACTGGAATACTTTCAATCACGATAGGTATAAAACTATGATTTGCACCACAAATAATTGAATAACTTTTTAATTTATATCATTTGTATTATTTATTTCTTCTTTAGTTATTTTTTATAGAAAAGAATATATAATAGGAGATATAAATATAAATCGTTTTATTATATTAGTAGTTATATTTATTTTATCAATAATGTTATTAATTATTAGCCCTAATTTAATTAGTATTTTGTTAGGGTGAGATGGATTAGGGTTAGTTTCTTACTGTTTAGTAATTTATTATAATAAGGTAACGTCTTATAATGCAGGAATGTTAACTGTTTTATCTAATCGAATTGGAGATGTAGCTTTATTATTAGCTATTGCTTGGATATTAAATTATGGGAGTTGAAATTTTATTTTTTATTTAGATATAATAAAAAATAATAAAGAAATAATGATTATTGGTAGTTTAATTATATTAGCGGCAATAACAAAAAGAGCTCAAATTCCTTTTTCCTCATGGCTGCCTGCAGCAATAGCTGCTACTACTCCTGTTTGGGCTTTAGATCATTCTTCAACATTAGTAACAGCTGGGGTTTATTTATTAATTCGTTTTAATATTTTGTTAGAAAATACTGTATTAGGACAATTTTTATTGTTAATGTCAGGATTAACAATATTTATAGCTGGTTTAGGTGCTATTTTGAATTTGATTTAAAAAAAAATTATTGCTTATCTACATTAAGACAATTAGGGTTAATAATAAGAATTTTGTCAATAGGTTTTTATAAATAAGCATTTTTTTATTTGTTAACACATGCTTTATTTAAAGCTTTATTATTTATATGTGCTGGATCAATTATTCATAATATAAATAATTCTCAGGATATTCGATTCGGGTTAAGAATAAGTATGCCATTAGCATCTTCTTGTTTTAATGTTGCTAATTTAACTTTATGCGGAATGCCTTTTTTAGCTGGATTTTATTCTAAAGATTTGATTTTAGAGACAACAGTAAGTTTAAATTTTTTAAACTTATTTTCATATTTTCTTTTCTTTTTTTCTACTGGTTTAACAGTATGTTATTCTTTTCGATTAGTATATTATTCAATAACTGGGGATTTCAATTGTAGATCTATAAATGTTTTAAATGACGAAGGTTGAATTATATTGAAGGGAATAATTGGTTTATTAATAATGAGAATTGTTAGTGGAAGAATATTGAATTGATTAATTTCCCAACACCAATTATAATTAGTTTACCTAATTTATTAAAATATATAACATTATTTGTTTGTATTGTAGGAGGATTAATTGGTTATTTAATTTCTAATGTTTCATTTTATTTTATCAATAAATCTTTTAATAATTATATGATTTCTGTATTTATAGGTTCAATATGGTTTATACCATATTTACCTACTTATGGGATAATAAATTATCCTTTAATTTTAGGAATAAAATTTAATAAATTATTTGATCAAGGATGGTTGGAGTTTTATGGAAGACAAAATTTATTTATAAATTTAATAAAAATTTCAAAAATAAATAATTTATTACAGAATAATAATTTAAAAATATATGTATTATCTTTCATTTTATGAATTTTTATATTAGTTGTTATTATTATATTAAATTAAATTTAAATAGCTTATAGTATAACATTGAAGCTGTTAGGGAGATAAATTTATCTTTAAATAATTAAAAAATTTAAAAATTTTCAAAAATTTCTATAATTTTAAAGAAATTTTAAATTTTTATATAAATTGGGATTATATTAAAAGTAAATATTTATAAGTAAATAATATTATTAAGTAATAATTTATTTATATCAAATAAAATTAATTCAACAATTTTTAATGATATATATTTATTTAATTTGATATAAATAAAATTAATTCAAAAATTTAAAAAGAATTTTTATTTATTTAAATTGGAATTTATTTAAAGTATATAATTAAAATAAGTAAACAATATTTATATCAAATAAAATTAATTCAAAAATTAAAAAATAATTTTTATTTATTTATAAAAATATAAAATTTTATTTTTACAATGAAAATGTAAAGTTTTTATTAAACTATATAAATGGAGTTAAACCATTAGAATTAAAAGATACATACTATAAATGGTATTAATATAGCTGGAGTACCTTGAGGTACTAAATGAGAAAATATATGTTGTGTATTATTTAATCACCCAAAGATTATTAATGATAAAGGTAATGATAGAGATAATGTTAATGTTAAATGTCATGTTCTTGTAAAAATGTAAGGGAATATGCCTATAAAGTTATTGAACACAATTAATGAAAATAATGAAATAAATATAAATGTTCTTCCATTGTGTGTTGATGTTCCTAATAAAGTTTTAAATTCTTTGTGAAGAATTATATAAATATTATTTCAAATAATTTGAAATCGTGATGGTATAAATCAATATATAGATGGAATTATAAATAATCCAATAAAAGTTCTTATTCAATTTAATGATAAATTAAACAGGGTCAAACAGAAAATAAATTAGTTATCATTTTCAATTTATTGAATTTAATGGTTTAATTTTAAAAGTTAAAGATTTAGGGGTAGAAGGTAAAATTAAGAAATAGTTAATTATATTTATTAATACTAATATAATAGAAAAAATAATAAATAAACTTAATCATCCAATTGGACTTATTTGTGGAATTAAAAAATATTATATATTTTAATAATTTCAGTTTGACATACTAATGTTATTTTATTTAACTAATTTTTTAAAAGATAGTTAAATCATTAGAAGTAAGTGCTTAATTACTATATAATGGTTTAAGAGACCAGTACTTGCTTTCAGTCATCTAATGAAGAATTTATATTTGTATAAATTCATTTAATAAAATAATTTACTGGAATACTTTCAATCACGATAGGTATAAAACTATGATTTGCACCACAAATAATTGAATAACTTTTTTATTTATATCATTTGTATTATTTATTTCTTCTTTAGTTTTTTTTTATAGAAAAGAATATATAATAGGAGATATAAATATATATCGTTTTATTATATTAGTAGTTATATTTATTTTATCAATAATGTTATTAATTATTAGCCCTAATTTAATTAGTATTTTATTAGTGTGAGATGGATTAGGGTTAGTTTCTTACTGTTTAGTAATTTATTATAATAATGTAAAGTCTTATAATGCAGGAATGTTAACTGTTTTATCTAATCGAATTGGAGATGTAGCTTTATTATTAGCTATTGCTTGGATATTAAATTATGGGAGTTGAAATTTTATTTTTTATTTAGATATAATAAAAAATAATAAAGAAATAATGATTATTGGTAGTTTAATTATATTAGCGGCAATAACAAAAAGAGCTCAAATTCCTTTTTCCTCATGGTTGCCTGCAGCAATAGCTGCTCCTACTCCTGTTTCGGCTTTAGTTCATTCTTCAACATTAGTAACAGCTGGGGTTTATTTATTAATTCGTTTTAATATTTTGTTAGAAAATACTGTATTAGGACAATTTTTATTGTTAATGTCAGGATTAACAATATTTATAGCTGGTTTAGGTGCTATTTTGAATTTGATTTAAAAAAAATTATTGCTTTATCTACATTAAGACAATTAGGGTTAATAATAAGAATTTTGTCAATAGGTTTTTATAAATTAGCATTTTTTCATTTGTTAACACATGCTTTATTTAAAGCTTTATTATTTATATGTGCTGGATCAATTATTCATAATATAAATAATTCTCAGGATATTCGATTCGGGTTAAGAATAAGTATGCCATTAACATCTTCTTGTTTTAATGTTGCTAATTTAACTTTATGCGGAATGCCTTTTTTAGCTGGATTTTATTCTAAAGATTTGATTTCAGAGACAACAGTAAGTTTAAATTTTTTAAACTTATTTTCATATTTTCTTTTCTTTTTTTCTACTGGTTTAACAGTATGTTATTCTTTTCGATTAGTATATTATTCAATAACTGGGGATTTCAATTGTAGATCTATAAATGTTTTAAATGACGAAGGTTGAATTATATTGAAGGGAATAATTGGTTTAATAATAATGAGAATTGTTAGTGGAAGAATATAGAATTGATTAATTTTCCCAACACCAATTATAATTAGTTTACCTAATTTATTAAAATATATAACATTATTTGTTTGTATTGTAGGAGGATTAATTGGTTATTTAATTTCTAATGTTTCATTTTATTTTATCAATAAATCTTTTAATAATTATATGATTTCTGTATTTATAGGTTCAATATGGTTTATACCATATTTATCTACTTATGGGATAATAAATTATCCTTTAATTTTAGGAATAAAATTTAATAAATTATTTGATCAAGGATGGTTGGAGTTTTATGGAAGACAAAATTTATTTATAAATTTAATAAAAATTTCAAAAATTTATAATTTATTACAGAATAATAATTTAAAAATATATTTATTATCTTTCATTTTATGAATTTTTATATTAGTTGTTATTATTATATTAAATTAAATTTAAATAGCTTATAGTATAACATTGAAGCTGTTAGGGAGATAAATTTATCTTTAAATAATTAAAAAATTTAAAAATTTTCAAAAATTTCTATAATTTTAAAGAAAATTTAAATTTTTATATAAATTGGGATTATATTAAAAGTAAATATTTATAAGTAAATAATATTATTAAGTAATAATTTATTTATATCAAATAAAATTAATTCAACAATTTTTAATGATATATATTTATTTAATTTGATATAAATAAAATTAATTCAAAAATTTAAAAAGAATTTTTATTTATTTAAATTGGAATTTATTTAAAGTATATAATTAAAATAAGTAAACAATATTTATATCAAATAAAATTAATTCAAAAATTAAAAAATAATTTTTATTTATTTATAAAAATATAAAATTTTATTTTTACAATGAAAATGTAAAGTTTTTATTAAACTATATAAATGGAGTTAAACCATTAGAATAAAAAGTTAGCAGCTTTTTTTTGAGCCTCATATTTCCTTAATTGGAATTTAAATTCAATTATATCATTAACAGTGATAGGCCTCATATTTGGATTCAATTAAAGAATAAGGGTAAATTTACCTAAAATTAGGTCGCAACTAATTGTGATTTATCATTTTATATTCTATATAAGGTAGATTGATATTCAATACTTTTTGATTGCAATTCAAATGTTATAATTAACTACAACCCTAAATTAGTTAGATCAATTTAATATTCCTTGATTTAATTCATGATATAAACCAATAAGTAAAATAATAATGAAAATAATTGAAGTGAATGATCAAATTATTATGTTTGAATAATTTATAATTAAAATAATAGGTAAAATTAGGGCAATTTCTACATCAAAAATTAGAAAAATAATAGTAATTAGAAAAAATCGTAAAGAAAAAGGTAAACGAGATGAAGATTTAGGGTCAAATCCGCATTCAAATGGAGAATTTTTTTCTCGATCTATAAGAGATTTTTTTCATAAAATTGAAGCAATCAATATAGTTAATAAAGAAATTATTAA
Source organism: Nephrocerus scutellatus (assembly GCA_947095585.1). Taxonomy (NCBI): domain Eukaryota; kingdom Metazoa; phylum Arthropoda; class Insecta; order Diptera; family Pipunculidae; genus Nephrocerus; species Nephrocerus scutellatus. Next base: position 57,405,085 of record OX352764.1, read on the forward strand.
AATAATTATTGAAATTAAAAATAATAATAAAATTATTTATACTATTATTTAATAGACTAAATGATTGGAAGTCATATATACTTAGTTATATTATATAAATAATACATTATCCTCCTCATCAATAAATTGAAATATATAAAAATAATCATACAAGATCAACAAAATGTCAATGTCAATGTCATGCTGCTGCTTCAAATCCAAAGTGATGATTTTTTGAAAAATGATTATTTAAATGACGAATTAAACAAATTAATAAAAATGTAGTTCCAATCAGGACATGAATTCCATGGAATCCAGTTGCTAAAAAAAATGTTGATCCAAATACAGAATCAGCAATTGTAAAAGGGGCTTCAATATATTCATAGGCTTGAAGGAAAGAAAAATAAATCCCCAATAAAACAGTAAAGAATAATCCTTGAGTAGTTTGTGAAAAATTATTTTCTATTAAACTATGATGAGCTCAAGTTACAGTTACACCAATGCCAATGCCAATAAAATCGATGTATTTAATAATGGGATATGAAATGGATTGAAAGATATAATTCCTAGTGGTGGTCAGGATGCCCCTAATTCAATATTAGGGGATAATCTTATATGAAAAAAAGCTCAAAAAAATGAAACAAAAAATAAAATTTCTGAAATAATAAATAAAATTATTCCTCATATATCCTACATCTCGTCATCATTGATATGCAGTTAAAATAGTAATTAAGTTTCCTAATAAAAATAGTGAATTATCATATTGATGAAATCATTTTACTATTCCTGACACTGTTGTTATAGCTCCAATTGCACCAGTTAATGGTCAAGGTCTATAATCTACTAAATGGAATGGGTGATTAGAATGTGTTGACATTTTAGATAACTTCTCTAGAATATAAAGTTCTTAATACAGCAAATACGTAGGCTTGAATAATAGAAACGCTGATTCTAAAACTAAAAGTGCAATTTGAACAATTAATAAAATCAAAATTATAAAATAGGTTATTGAAGGTCCTGTATTCCCCAAAAGAGTTATTAATAAATGTCCAGCAATTATGTTAGCTGCTAAACGTACGGCTAAAGTTCCTGGACGAATTAAGTTTCTAATTGTTTCGATACATACTATAAATGGTATTAATATAGCTGGAGTACCTTGAGGTACTAAATGAGAAAATATATGTTGTGTATTATTTAATCACCCAAAGATTATTAATGATTTAAATTCTTTGTGAAGAATTATATAAATATTATTTCAAATAATTTGAAATCGTGATGGTATAAATCAATATATAGATGGAATTATAAATAATCCAATAAAAGTTCTTATTCAATTTAATGATAAATTAAAAATTCTAGATCTAGGGTCAAACAGAAAATAAATTAGTTATCATTTTCAATTTATTGAATTTAATGGTTTAATTTTAAAAGTTAAAGATTTAGGGGTAGAAGGTAAAATTAAGAAATAGTTAATTATATTTATTAATACTAATATAATAGAAAAAATAATAAATAAACTTAATCATCCAATTGGACTTATTTGTGGAATTAAAAAATATTATATATTTTAATAATTTCAGTTTGACATACTAATGTTATTTTATTTAACTAATTTTTTAAAAGATAGTTAAATCATTAGAAGTAAGTGCTTATTTACTATATAATGGTTTAAGAGACCAGTACTTGCTTTCAGTCATCTAATGAAGAATTTATATTTGTATAAATTCATTTAATAAAATAATTTACTGGAATACTTTCAATCACGATAGGTATAAAACTATGATTTGCACCACAAATAATTGAATAACTTTTTAATTTATATCATTTGTATTATTTATTTCTTCTTTAGTTAGTTTTTATAGAAAAGAATATATAATAGGAGATATAAATATAAATCGTTTTATTATATTAGTAGTTATATTTATTTTATCAATAATGTTATTAATTATTAGCCCTAATTTAATTAGTATTTTGTTAGGGTGAGATGGATTAGGGTTAGTTTCTTACTGTTTAGTAATTTATTATAATAAGGTAACGTCTTATAATGCAGGAATGTTAACTGTTTTATCTAATCGAATTGGAGATGTAGCTTTATTATTAGCTATTGCTTGGATATTAAATTATGGGAGTTGAAATTTTATTTTTTATTTAGATATAATAAAAAATAATAAAGAAATAATGATTATTGGTAGTTTAATTATATTAGCGGCAATAACAAAAAGAGCTCAAATTCCTTTTTCCTCATGGCTGCCTGCAGCAATAGCTGCTACTACTCCTGTTTGGGCTTTAGATCATTCTTCAACATTAGTAACAGCTGGGGTTTATTTATTAATTCGTTTTAATATTTTGTTAGAAAATACTGTATTAGGACAATTTTTATTGTTAATGTCAGGATTAACAATATTTATAGCTGGTTTAGGTGCTATTTTGAATTTGATTTAAAAAAAAATTATTGCTTTATCTACATTAAGACAATTAGGGTTAATAATAAGAATTTTGTCAATAGGTTTTTATAAATAAGCATTTTTTTATTTGTTAACACATGCTTTATTTAAAGCTTTATTATTTATATGTGCTGGATCAATTATTCATAATATAAATAATTCTCAGGATATTCGATTCGGGTTAAGAATAAGTATGCCATTAACATCTTCTTGTTTTAATGTTGCTAATTTAACTTTATGCGGAATGCCTTTTTTAGCTGGATTTTATTCTAAAGATTTGATTTTAGAGACAACAGTAAGTTTAAATTTTTTAAACTTATTTTCATATTTTCTTTTCTTTTTTTCTACTGGTTTAACAGTATGTTATTCTTTTCGATTAGTATATTATTCAATAACTGGGGATTTCAATTGTAGATCTATAAATGTTTTAAATGACGAAGGTTGAATTATATTGAAGGGAATAATTGGTTTATTAATAATGAGAATTGTTAGTGGAAGAATATTGAATTGATTAATTTCCCAACACCAATTATAATTAGTTTACCTAATTTATTAAAATATATAACATTATTTGTTTGTATTGTAGGAGGATTAATTGGTTATTTAATTTCTAATGTTTCATTTTATTTTATCAATAAATCTTTTAATAATTATATGATTTCTGTATTTATAGGTTCAATATGGTTTATACCATATTTACCTACTTATGGGATAATAAATTATCCTTTAATTTTAGGAATAAAATTTAATAAATTATTTGATCAAGGATGGTTGGAGTTTTATGGAAGACAAAATTTATTTATAAATTTAATAAAAATTTCAAAAATAAATAATTTATTACAGAATAATAATTTAAAAATATATGTATTATCTTTCATTTTATGAATTTTTATATTAGTTGTTATTATTATATTAAATTAAATTTAAATAGCTTATAGTATAACATTGAAGCTGTTAGGGAGATAAATTTATCTTTAAATAATTAAAAAATTTAAAAATTTTCAAAAATTTCTATAATTTTAAAGAAATTTTAAATTTTTATATAAATTGGGATTATATTAAAAGTAAATATTTATAAGTAAATAATATTATTAAGTAATAATTTATTTATATCAAATAAAATTAATTCAACAATTTTTAATGATATATATTTATTTAATTTGATATAAATAAAATTAATTCAAAAATTTAAAAAGAATTTTTATTTATTTAAATTGGAATTTATTTAAAGTATATAATTAAAATAAGTAAACAATATTTATATCAAATAAAATTAATTCAAAAATTAAAAAATAATTTTTATTTATTTATAAAAATATAAAATTTTATTTTTACAATGAAAATGTAAAGTTTTTATTAAACTATATAAATGGAGTTAAACCATTAGAATTAAAAGTTAGCAGCTTTTTTTTGAGCCTCACATTTCCTTAATTGGAATTTAAATTCAATTATATCATTAACAGTGATAGGCCTCATATTTGGCTTCAATTAAAGAATAAGGGTAAATTTACCTAAAATTAGGTCGAAACTAATTGTGATTTATCATTTTATATTCTATATAAGGTAGATTGATATTCAATACTTTTTGATTGCAATTCAAATGTTATAATTAACTACAACCCTAAATTAGTTAGATCAATTTAATATTCCTTGATTTCATTCATGATATAAACCAATAAGTAAAATAATAATGAAAATAATCGAAGTGAATGATCAAATTATTATGTTTGAATAATTTATAATTAAAATAATAGGTAAAATTAGGGCAATTTCTACATCAAAAATTAGAAAAATAATAGTAATTAGAAAAAATCGTAAAGAAAAAGGTAAACGAGATGAAGATTTAGGGTCAAATCCGCATTCAAATGGAGAATTTTTTTTTTGATCTAAAAGAGATTTTTTTCATAAAATTGAAGCAATCAATATAGTTAATAAAGAAATTATTAAAATAATTATTGAAATTAAAAATAATAATAAAATTATTTATACTATTATTTAATAGACTAAATGATTGGAAGTCATATATACTTAGTTATATTATATAAATAATACATTATCCTCCTCATCAATAAATTGAAATATATAAAAATAATCATACAATATCAACAAAATGTCAATATCATGCTGCTGCTTCAAATCCAAAGTGATGATTTTTTGAAAAATGATTATTTAAATGACGAATTAAACAAATTAATAAAAATGTAGTTCCAATCAGGACATGAATTCCATGGAATCCAGTTGCTAAAAAAAATGTTGATCCAAATACAGAATCAGCAATTGTAAAAGGGGCTTCAATATATTCATAGGCTTGAAGGAAAGAAAAATAAATCCCCAATAAAACAGTAAAGAATAATCCTTGAGTAGTTTGTGAAAAATTATTTTCTATTAAACTATGATGAGCTCAAGTTACAGTTACACCTGATGCCAATAAAATCGATGTATTTAATAATGGGATATGAAATGGATTGAAAGATATAATTCCTAGTGGTGGTCAGGATGCCCCTAATTCAATATTAGGGGATAATCTTATATGAAAAAAAGCTCAAAAAAATGAAACAAAAAATAAAATTTCTGAAATAATAAATAAAATTATTCCTCATATATCCTACATCTCGTCATCATTGATATGCAGTTAAAATAGTAATTAAGTTTCCTAATAAAAATAGTGAATTATCATATTGATGAAATCATTTTACTATTCCTGACACTGTTGTTATAGCTCCAATTGCACCAGTTAATGGTCAAGGTCTATAATCTACTAAATGGAATGGGTGATTAGAATGTGTTGACATTTTAGATAACTTCTCTAGAATATAAAGTTCTTAATACAGCAAATACGTAGGCTTGAATAATAGAAACGCTGATTCTAAAACTAAAAGTGCAATTTGTACAATTAATAAAATCAAAATTATAAAATAGGTTATTGAAGGTCCTGTATTCCCCAAAAGAGTTATTAATAAATGTCCAGCAATTATGTTAGCTGCTAAACGTACGGCTAAAGTTCCTGGACGAATTAAGTTTCTAATTGTTTCGATACATACTATAAATGGTATTAATATAGCTGGAGTACCTTGAGGTACTAAATGAGAAAATATATGTTGTGTATTATTTAATCACCCATTATTAATGATATTCATAAAGGTAATGATAGAGATAATGTTAATGTTAAATGTCATGTTCTTGTAAAAATGTAAGGGAATAAGCCTATAAAGTTATTGAACACAATTAATGAAAATAATGAAATAAATATAAATGTTCTTCCATTGTGTGTTGATGTTCCTAATAAAGTTTTAAATTCTTTGTGAAGAATTATATAAATATTATTTCAAATAATTTGAAATCGTGATGGTATAAATCAATATATAGATGGAATTATAAATAATCCAATAAAATTTCTTATTCAATTTAATGATAAATTAAAAATTCTAGATCTAGGGTCAAACAGAAAATAAATTAGTTATCATTTTCAATTTATTGAATTTAATGGTTTAATTTTAAAAGTTAAAGATTTAGGGGTAGAAGGTAAAATTAAGAAATAGTTAATTATATTTATTTATACTAATATAATAGAAAAAATAATAAATAAACTTAATCATCCAATTGGACTTATTTGTGGAATTAAAAAATATTATATATTTTAATAATTTCAGTTTGACATACTAATGTTATTTTATTTAACTAATTTTTTAAAAGATAGTTAAATCATTAGAAGTAAGTGCTTATTTACTATATAATGGTTTAAGAGACCATTACTTGCATCTTGCATCAGTCATCTAATGAAGAATTTATATTTGTATAAATTCATTTAATAAAATAATTTACTGGAATACTTTCAATCACGATAGGTATAAAACTATGATTTGCACCACAAATAATTGAATAACTTTTTAATTTATATCATTTGTATTATTTATTTCTTCTTTAGTTATTTTTTATAGAAAAGAATATATAATAGGAGATATAAATATAAATCGTTTTATTATATTAGTAGTTATATTTATTTTATCAATAATGTTATTAATTATTAGCCCTAATTTAATTAGTATTTTATTAGGGTGAGATGGATTAGGGTTAGTTTCTTACTGTTTAGTAATTTATTATAATAATGTAAAGTCTTATAATGCAGGAATGTTAACTGTTTTATCTAATCGAATTGGAGATGTAGCTTTATTATTAGCTATTGCTTGGATATTAAATTATGGGAGTTGACATTTTATTTTTTATTTAGATATAATAAAAAATAATAAAGAAATAATGATTATTGGTAGTTTAATTATATTAGCGGCAATAACAAAAAGAGCTCAAATTCCTTTTTCCTCATGGCTGCCTGCAGCAATAGCTGCTACTACTCCTGTTTGGGCTTTAGATCATTCTTCAACATTAGTAACAACTGGGGTTTATTTATTAATTCGTTTTAATATTTTGTTAGAAAATACTGTATTGGGACAATTTTTATTGTTAATTTCAAGATTAACAATATTTATAGCTGGTTTAGGTGCTATTTTGAATTTGATTTAAAAAAAATTATTGCTTTATCTACATTAAGACAATTAGGGTTAATAATAAGAATTTTGTCAATAGGTTTTTATAAATAAGCATTTTTTCATTTGTTAACACATGCTTTATTTAAAGCTTTATTATTTATATGTGCTGGATCAATTATTCATAATATAAATAATTCTCAGGATATTCGATTCGGGTTAAGAATAAGTATGCCATTAACATCTTCTTGTTTTAATGTTGCTAATTTAACTTTATGCGGAATGCCTTTTTTAGCTGGATTTTATTCTAAAGATTTGATTTTAGAGACAACAGTAAGTTTAAATTTTTTAAACTTATTTTCATATTTTCTTTTCTTTTTTTCTACTGGTTTAACAGTATGTTATTCTTTTCGATTAGTATATTATTCAATAACTGGGGATTTCAATTGTAGATCTATAAATGTTTTAAATGACGAAGGTTGAATTATATTGAAGGGAATAATTGGTATATTGAATTGATTAATTTTCCCAACACCAATTATAATTAGTTTACCTAATTTATTAAAATATATAACATTATTTGTTTGTATTGTAGGAGGATTAATTGGTTATTTAATTTCAAATGTTTCATTTTATTTTATCAATAAATCTTTTAATAATTATATGATTTCTGTATTTATAGGTTCAATATGGTTTATACCATATTTATCTACTTATGGGATAATAAATTATCCTTTAATTTTAGGAATAAAATTTAATAAATTATTTGATCAAGGATGGTTGGAATTTTATGGAAGACAAAATTTATTTATAAATTTAATAAAAATTTCAAAAATAAATAATTTATTACAGAATAATAATTTAAAAATATATGTATTATCTTTCATTTTATGAATTTTTATATTAGTTGTTATTATTATATTAAATTAAATTTAAATAGCTTATAGTATAACATTAGAGCTGTTAGGGAGATAAATTTATCTTTAAATTATTAAAAAATTTAAAAATTTTCAAAAATTTCTATAATTTTAAAGAAATTTTAAATTTTTATATAAATTGGGATTATATTAAAAGTAAATATTTATAAGTAAATAATATTATTAAGTAATAATTTATTTATATCAAATAAAATTAATTCAACAATTTTTAATGATATATATTTATTTAATTTGATATAAATAAAATTAATTCAAAAATTTAAAAAGAATATTTATTTATTTAAATTGGAATTTATTTAAAGTATATAATTAAAATAAGTAAACAATATTTATATCAAATAAAATTAATTCAAAAATTAAAAAATAATTTTTATTTATTTATAAAAATATAAAATTTTATTTTTACAATGAAAATGTAAAGTTTTTATTAAACTATATAAATGGAGTTAAACCATTAGAATAAAAAGTTAGCAGTTTTTTTTTGAGCCTCATATTTCCTTAATTAGAATTTAAATTCAATTATATCATTAACAGTGATAGGCCTCATATTTGGCTTCAATTAAAGAATAAGGGTAAATTTACCTAAAATTAGGTCGAAACTAATTGTGATTTATCATTTTATATTCTATATAAGGTAGATTGATATTCAATACTTTTTGATTGCAATTCAAATGTTATAATTAACTACAACCCTAAATTAGTTAGATCAATTTAATATTCCTTGATTTCATTCATGATATAAACCAATAAGTAAAATAATAATGAAAATAATCGAAGTGAATGATCAAATTATTATGTTTGAATAATCTATAATTAAAATAATAGGTAAAATTAGGGCAATTTCTACATCAAAAATTAGAAAAATAATAGTAATTAGAAAAAATCGTAAAGAAAAAGGTAAACGAGATGAAGATTTAGGGTCAAATCCGCATTCAAATGGAGAATTTTTTTTTTGATCTAAAAGAGATTTTTTTCATAAAATTGAAGCAATCAATATAGTTAATAAAGAAATTATTAAAATAATTATTGAAATTAAAAATAATAATAAAATTATTTATACTATTATTTAATAGACTAAATGATTGGAAGTCATATATACTTAGTTATATTATATAAATAATACATTATCCTCCTCATCAATAAATTGAAATATATAAAAATAATCATACAATATCAACAAAATGTCAATATCATGCTGCTGCTTCAAATCCAAAGTGATGATTTTTTGAAAAATGATTATTTAAATGACGAATTAAACAAATTAATAAAAATGTAGTTACAATCAGGACATGAATTCCATGGAATCCAGTTGCTAAAAAAAATGTTGATCCAAATACAGAATCAGCAATTGTAAAAGGGGCTTCAATATATTCATAGGCTTGAAGGAAAGAAAAATAAATCCCCAATAAAACAGTAAAGAATAATCCTTGAGTAGTTTGTGAAAAATTATTTTCTATTAAACTATGATGAGCTCAAGTTACAGTTACACCTGATTCCAATAAAATCGATGTATTTAATAATGGGATATGAAATGGATTGATGCCCCTACTTCAATATTAGGGGATAATCTTATAAGAAAAAAAGCTCAGAAAAATGAAACAAAAAATAAAATTTCTGAAATAATAAATAAAATTATTCTTCATATATCCTACATCTCGTCATCATTGATATGCAGTTAAAATAGTAATTAAGTTTCCTAATAAAAATAGTGAATTATCATATTGATGAAATCATTTTACTATTCCTGACACTGTTGTTAAGCCTATAAAGTTATTGAACACAATTAATGAAAATAATGAAATAAATATAAATGTTCTTCCATTGTGTGTTGATGTTCCTAATAAAGTTTTAAATTCTTTGTGAAGAATTATATAAATATTATTTCAAATAATTTGAAATCGTGATGGTATAAATCAATATATAGATGGAATTATAAATAATCCAATAAAATTTCTTATTCAATTTAATGATAAATTAAAAATTCTAGATCTAGGGTCAAACAGAAAATAAATTAGTTATCATTTTCAATTTATTGAATTTAATGGTTTAATTTTAAAAGTTAAAGATTTAGGGGTAGACGGTAAAATTAAGAAATAGTTAATTATATTTATTTATACTAATATAATAGAAAAAATAATAAATAAACTTAATCATCCAATTGGACTTATTTGTGGAATTAAAAAATATTATATATTTTAATAATTTCAGTTTGACATACTAATGTTATTTTCTTTAACTAATTTTTTAAAAGATAGTTAAATCATTAGAAGTAAGTGCTTATTTACTATATAATGGTTTAAGAGACCAGTACTTGCTTTCAGTCATCTAATGAAGAATTTATATTTGTATAAATTAATTTAATAAAATAATTTACTGGAATACTTTCAATCACGATAGGTATAAAACTATGATTTGCACCACAAATTTCTGAACATTGCCCAAAAATAAGCCTGGACGATTAATAAAGAAATTAGTTTGATTTATTCGTCCAGGTGTTCCATCAATTTTTACACCTAAAGCGGGAACAGTTCAAGAATGAATTACATCTGCTGCTGTTACTAAAATTCGGATTTGACAATTTATCGGTAAAATTACTCGGTTATCTACATCTAATAGTCGAAATATTCTTTTTTAAAATTTATTTGTTGGGATTATGTATGAATCAAATTCTGTATTTAATAAATCTGAGTATTCATAACTTCAGTATCATTGATGGCCAATTGAATAAAATTAGTTGTTCTATTAATGGAGATGCACTATTTTGTAAATTAAAATTTGATCATGTTGACATTTTTCTAATAAAAATAAAGTATTTTATATATAGAGCTTAAATCTATTGCACTAATCTGCCATATTAGAAATTAGTTAATATAGGTAATTCATTATATCTATGTTCAGCTGGAGGAATATTTTGAATTTAATTGAATTGGATAAATTACTTGACGTTGAGAAGTTATTCTTTCTCAAATAATAAAAATAAAATAAAAAATTCCAAGTATTGAAATTGAAGAACCAATTGTTGAAATTACATTTCATGTTGTGTAAGCATTAATATAATCAGAATATCGACGAGGTATTTCTGCAAGACCTAGAAAATGTTGGGGAAAAAATGTTAAATTTACTCCAATAAATATAATAATAAATTGTGTATTTAAAAATTTATTATTTAATATTAGTCCAGTAAATACTGGATATCAATGAATAAATCCTGCTATAATTTCAAATACAGCTCTTATGATATCAACTGATGAATTTGCTAATACCCCCAACAGTAAATAAAAAAACGAATCCTAAAGATCATAAAAGTGCTGGGGAGTAATTTAATTGAGTTTCATGTAATGTGGCTAATCAACTAAAAATTTTAATTCCTGTAGGAACAGCAATAATTATTGTTGCTGAAGTAAAATAAGCTCGTGTGTCTACATCTATACCTACAGTAAATATATGATGAGCTCATACAATAAAACCTAATAAACCGATCGCATAATAAATTAGCATAAATTATTCCTAAAGAACCCAAAGTTTCCTTTTTTCCACATTCTTGTCTAATTACATGAGAAATTATTCCAAAACCAGGAAGAATTAAAATATAAACTTCTGGATGTCCAAAAAATCAAAATAAATGTTGGTATAAAATAGGGTCTCCTCCTCCTGCAGTATCAAAAAACGATGTATTTACATTTCGGTCAGTTAATAATATTCAGTCATCATCGAGCGCTCAACACGAGCACACGCAGATCACGCATAATATCGTCCAGCTACCTGCTACCGATTAAAAAAAAAACCCAAAACCAAAAGCGAGCATTTCGCTACCTGCTACTTTTTGATTTTTTATTATTTCACAAATTATTTTTTAATTTCAGGAATATTTTTCTTTAGAATTTATTTTCAGAAAAGGTTTTCCTTTTAATCAGCCCTATAAAATGGGGAAAAAAGCAAAAAGGAAGGAAAAAGTAAACGAGGTCTTGTCCTTAATTAAGGAACAAGTAACCAACCATGGTGGGGATTTCCTCTTGTCGTTGTACCGAAGGCTGGATGAAGTGAACCAGCTGTGCGATTCAGCGACTTCAGAGGAGGAAACCATGAGCGTTGTCGAGGAATCGGATACTGAAGTGCCCGAATCCAGCAGTGGTGGAGAGGATAACTCCAGCGACGAAGACAGTCGCAAAGCTTGGTCTTCTCCTGAAACCATGCCCGCAAAGGCAAAAAAAAGGAGGTTGTCTGGAAATTCCAGACCATCATCACCACCAACATCATCTTCTCCTGGAGTGGCTGCTGTTGATAAAAAAATTGCTGTTGATAAAACAGCTTTACCAAAAGAGTCCCAAAAGGTCTCAAATAAGAAGGCACCACCACCAGTCTCCGTCCATCAAGCTCCATCAAGCCAAAAATCCCAAACTACGGGACCAACATCAAAACCTTTTTCCATGCCGCCAATAGTCTGCTTCAGACTAAACGTCGCTGAACTATCAAAGTTCACGAAGAGCGCCAACATTAGTTGCAGAATTCGCAACATCAACAGCAACAAATCAGTCGTTACGGCCATGAACAGAGATGGCCATCAGCTAATTCGGTCTTTCCTACAATCGGGAAAGACTGAGTTTAACACTTATACTGCAAAGGAGGACAGGAAAGAAATGTTGGTCCTAAAAGGTATTCACCACTCCTTTGATGCTGAAGATGTCAAGGAAGCGTTGACGACAGAGGGTGTCCCTGTACTAGTGGTGAAACCCTTCAAATCTCAAAGGACTGACAAGAAATTTAATCATTTCATTGTCGAGCTGGAGAAGAACTGCGATGAAGCGGCAGTTTGCTCAAAAACCCTCCTTTTGAACCAGTTGGTGCATTGGGAAAAACTAAAATCGGCGGGCATTACTCAATGCAGAAACTGCCAAAAATTTGGACATGTCGCAAGTAATTGCGGCATGAAATACAGATGCGTCAAGTGCAAAGATGAGCACTTGCCTGGCCAATGCCCAAGAAATGCAGACAATATAAAAGACGACAACGTTTTCTGCACAAACTGCCAGAAAAATGGACATCCGGCAAACTATAAAGGATGTCCAAAATATAAGGAAAAGATGGCTGAAAAGCTTAAAACCGCACAAAAGAAGAAGGAACAACATAAATTCGCCCAGATGTCTGCTTCAAAAGCCATAGTAAAGGGAGTAAGTTTTGCTAGTATAGCTGCTATGGGGACTTCCAGCAAGCCAGCAACGATCAGCAAGCCTCTAACAAGCAGCCATGCAGCATCAAACAGCAAACCAATAAAAAAGCCAGCCGTTAAACCTGTACCATATAGCGGAAAAGCTAACATCTTCGACGATACGGAAAGGCTATTTGGAGCTGACCTCTTTACAATTCTACAGAAGGCAAGAGAAGTCGTGCCTGCTAATTATAGCAGTCTTGATGACAGGTCCAAAACAACCGTTTTGGGTCGACTTATTTGTGAATTATGTTCACAATAAGCAGGATAAGTATATTCTCATATAATGTGAATTCCATTTATTCGTTAGCTAGGCGTATCACACTAACATTATTTATTAAAACTAATAAACCTGACATTCTTCTTTTACAGGAAACAAATCTCACTGGGAGAAATCCGTTCAGTCCAGACGGATACAATATCCACAGGGTCGACAAAGGCAGTGGACGCTCTGGGACGGCGGTCCTTATCAGGAACACTATGGCAGGCGAAAAGGTGCAAATCAGTGGTCTACGTAGCATGGAAGCAACAGCTGTCAGCATTAAAGTCAACGAAGTGGAGACCTTGCTGGTGATATCGGTGTACAATCACTGTAACGCAACGAGGGAAGACATCCAACGGGATTTGCAAACTGTCTGCAACACCTCCTCTAGACACACATACTGTGTTGTTGGAGGTGATTTTAATGCTAGACATACTCGATGGCAGGACGAAGTGTGCAATCACAAAGGAAGGGCCATTACAGACTGGATGGACTCAAATCCGCATCAGCACACGATGGCTATAGTTTCACAGCCCCGGAAGACGTACCCTCGGACACCGTCAACTCTGGATTTCTTTCTGGCAACCACAAATTTCTTAAATATTCTCCCAGAATTAAGAAATTATTCCTGCTTGGCGCATGATAGCGACTCGGATCATATGGCCATAGAGCTTCGAGTGAGGCTGAACCAGCGAATTGTGCAAGTCACCCCAACACCTGAACTTCACATCAACTTTAAGAAAATAAACTGGAACCGGTTTAGATCAGAAGTTGAAGCTGAACTTCCTATTCCAGCGGCTTGCAGAAATCTGGAGAATACAGAAATTGATGATGCTATCAGAAATTTTGAGATTACAGTGAATTCAGCCATTAATCGGCAGAAAACAATTCGCACTAGCAGGGATCGCTTCCAACACTTGCCTGAGCATATACAGGCCATATATGCTCACAAGCAACGGCTTAGGAAACGCCTTCAGAGAATCTTCAATAGGACACTTAACACAGTCAACGACGAATACCTGTCTGTACTTTCGCAACTGCGTTGTACAGTTAACATGTGTCGTCAAGCTGTGCGGAGGTTTCAGGAAGATGAACTGACCAAACGGCTCCAGGACATCAAACCAGGCCCTGATGCTTTTAGGAAGCTGAACTCTCTGGTTGGAAAGCGTATTTCCATTCCAGAGATTATCACCATTGAAGATCGAACAGTATCCAGCGCTACTGAGAAAGCGGAAGCCTTTGCCTGCCATTTTGAAAGGAGCTTTACGGACCGACCACCAACGCATCTTCCAGATTTCTTGGAAGAGGTTGAAAGTCTTGTGGAAGACACCACTTCTCCAGGAAATACTATAGTGCAGTTCAGTGAAGAAAATCGCGCCAACGCACCCGTAGACGTCGATATGTTTACCGGAACAGCTGTTGTCAATGATTTGATTATGAGTGGAAACTCAAAAAAATCATCAGGCACAGATGGGATTTCTAACTTTTTGCTTAAAAAGTTACCGGGTATGGCAATTTTGATGTTAACCATCATTTTCAACAATTGCCTAAACAATGGCTACTTTCCGGACAACTGGAAGGTCGCCAAGGTAGTACCAGTACCCAAGAAAACTGACCGCTCCAGCGTAACTGGTTACCGTCCAATAGCTCTACTGTGTTGTATCAGTAAAGTATTGGAATCATTGATCCGTAAAAAGATCAATACGTTTTGTACGGAAAGAAATCTTATTCCTTCCTTTCAGTACGGTTTCCGAGAGAAGCACTCTACGCTGCACCCTCTGCTGAAGCTTCACAGTGACGTCACTAAAGGACTGAACGTCAAAAGTAGTACAGTGGCCTGGTTGCTAGACATCGAAAAAGCTTTCGATAGTGTCTGGATAAACGGGCTACTGTACAAGCTTATTAGTTTTGGTTTCCCCAATTATATTGTAAAAATAATTAAAAATTTTCTTTTTAACAGGGTCTTCTTTGTATAGGTGTACGACCGCCCATCGACAAGGAAAAGGATCAAAGCCGGAGTTCCTCAAGGTTCCAGACTTGGACCAGTCCTGTATAGCATCTTCACGGCGGATCAACCTACAAATACAGCCGGAACAAGGACTATGCTCTTCGCGGATGACTCCATAACGTATGCAGTTTCCCGCTCTCCCGAGATAGCTGCCCAAAGAGTGGAGGAACACCTCAGAAATCTTTGGGACTACTACCTGAAGTGGGGACTAAAGATCAACGCCAATAAAACGGAACTCATCTGCTTCCGAGTACCAGCAACCGAAACAAGGATAAGAAAAATCGCAAGCCGGTGCAGAGCCTTAAAAATCACCCTTCCGGATAACACAATTATAAACACCAAGTCAGAGACTAAGTACCTGGGAATCAACTTTACTGAGAGGCTCAAGTTTAACTCTCACATCGACAAAACAATGAAAAAAGCGAACTACGCTCTTCATTTGGTGCACCCGCTACTTAAAAGACGAAACGGTCTGTCTAACAACACCAGGCTGCTTATCTACAAGCAACTCATCAGGCCAGTGATAACCTATGGCTACCCCATATGGTTCACCGTCTCACCAACAACGATGAAGAAGATCTCCCTATTTGAAAGGAAGGTACTAAGGATCTGTACAGGACTCTGGAGGGTGACAAACAGCTATAAGCTTGTGTCGACTACAAAACTATACGAAGCAGCAGGTCTGCTGCCAATAACTGACCACTTGTTCCGAATGGCGAGGAAATTCGTCGACGCATTGGAAACACATCCAAGTCCTGAGATGCAAGGACTGCGAATCGAGGAAATCGAGCCAACTCACCGGTACATACACATAAGAGGATTCACTGATTCTAGATTCGATGACATCTTTAACAATCAAGACGTCTCCTTCTACGAGAAGGCGGGCAACCAATATTACAGAGGCTGAAGTTCGCCCTGTTTATACGCCGCTTAATATTTCATTTTTATTTTATTTTAAAATTATTGTTTAAAATTTAATTACCTTAAAAATAAACATGTAGTAGATTAAGTAGTAAAAAATATTGTTTAAAAATAAACAATACCAAAAAAAGACAATGTAAATACGTCGGGCCCCTATTGTTGAGCCGACACATATTAATATTAGTTATAAGTTTAGTTGTAAATCAAAATTGTATATTACTTTAATGTTTAATAAAAATATCTTAATCTTAATCAGTTAATAGTATTGTAATAGCTCCTGATAATACTGATATGAATTTATTCATTTTAAATTATTAAATAATTATCAATTTGTAGAATTATATGTTTATGTTTATTATTAATTTCATTTATTTTTTTTTCGTTTAGAATAATTTTTCTCAATTTTGAAATAGTTTATTTTATTGAATGGGAAGTTGTTTCATTAAATAGATCAATAATTGTCATAACTTTTTTCTTTGATTGAATAACTTTTTTATTTATATTATTTGTATTATTTATTTCTTCTTTAGTTATTTTTTATAGAAAAGAATATATAATAGGAGATATAAATATAAATCGTTTTATTATATTAGTAGTTATATTTATTTTATCAATAATGTTATTAATTATTAGCCCTAATTAGTTTCTTACTGTTTAGTAATTTATTATAATAATGTAAAGTCTTATAATGCAGGAATGTTAACTGTTTTATCTTATCGAATTGGAGATGTAGCTTTATTATTAGCTATTGCTTGGATATTAAATTATGGGAGTTGAAATTTTATTTTTTATTTAGATATAATAAAAAATAATAAAGAAATAATGATTATTGGTAGTTTAATTATATTAGCGGCAATAACAAAAAGAGATCAAATTCCTTTTTCCTCATGGTTGCCTGCAGCAATAGCTGCTCCTTCTCCTGTTTCGGCTTTAGTTCATTCTTCAACATTAGTAACAGCTGGGGTTTATTTATTAATTCGTTTTAATATTTTGTTAGAAAATACTGTATTAGGACAATTTTTATTGTTAATGTCAGGATTAACAATATTTATAGCTGGTTTAGGTGCTATTTTGAATTTGATTTAAAAAAAATTATTGCTTTATCTACATTAAGACAATTAGGGATAATAATAAGAATTTTGTTAATAGGTTTTTATAAATTAGCATTTTTTCATTTGTTAACACATGCTTTATTTAAAGCTTTATTATTTATATGTGCTGGATCAATTATTCATAATATAAATAATTCTCAGGATATTCGATTCGGGTTAAGAATAAGTATGCCATTAACATCTTCTTGTTTTAATGTTGCTAATTTAACTTTATGCGGAATGCCTTTTTTAGCTGGATTTTATTCTAAAGATTTGATTTTAGAGACAACAGTAAGTTTAAATTTTTTAAACTTATTTTCATATTTTCTTTTCTTTTTTTCTACTGGTTTAACAGTATGTTATTCTTTTCGATTAGTATATTATTCAATAACTGGGGATTTCAATTGCAGATCTATAAATGTTTTAAATGACGAAGGTTGAATTATATTGAAGGGAATAATTGGTTTATTAATAATGAGAATTGTTAGTGGAAGAATATTGAATTGATTAATTTTCCCAACACCAATTATAATTAGTTTACCTAATTTATTAAAATATATAACATTATTTGTTTGTATTGTAGGAGGATTAATTGGTTATTTAATTTCTAATGTTTCATTTTATTTTATCAATAAATCTTTTAATAATTATATGATTTCTGTATTTATAGGTTCAATATGGTTTATACCATATTTATCTACGTATGGGATAATAAATTATCCTTTAATTTTAGGAATAAAATTTAATAAATTATTTGATTTTAAAGAAATTTTAAATTTTTATATAAATTGGGATTATATTAAAAGTAAATATTTATAAGTAAATAATATTATTAAGTAATAATTTATTTATATCAAATAAAATTAATTCAACAATTTTTAATGATATATAATTATTTAATTTGATAAATAAAAAGAATTTTTATTTATTTAAATTGGAATTTATTTAAAGTATAATAATTAAAATAAGTAAACAATATTTATATCAAATAAAATTAATTCAAAAATTAAAAAATAATTTTTATTTATTTATAAATATATAAAAGTTTATTTTTACAATGAAAATGTAAAGTTTTTATTAAACTATATAAATGGAGTTAAACCATTAGAATAAAAAGTTAGCAGCTTTTTTTTGAGCCTCATATTTCCTTAATTGGAATTTAAATTCAATTATATCATTAACAGTGATAGGCCTCATATTTGGCTTCAATTAAAGAATAAGGGTAAATTTACCTAAAATTAGGTCGAAACTAATTGTGATTTATCATTTTATATTCTATATAAGGTAGATTGATATTCAATACTTTTTGATTGCAATTCAAATGTTATAATTAACTACAACCCTAAATTAGTTAGATCAATTTAATATTCCTTGATTTCATTCATGATATAAACCAATAAGTAAAATAATAATGAAAATAATCGAAGTGAATGATCAAATTATTATGTTTGAATAATTTATAATTAAAATAATAGGTAAAATTAGGGCAATTTCTACATCAAAAATTAGAAAAATAATAGTAATTAGAAAAAATCGTAAAGAAAAAGGTAAACGAGATGAAGATTTAGGGTCAAATCCGCATTCAAATGGAGAATTTTTTTCTCGATATATAAGAGATTTTTTTCATAAAATTGAAGCAATCAATATAGTTAATAAAGAAATTATTAAAATAATTATTGAAATTAAAAATAATAATAAAATTATTTATACTATTATTTAATAGACTAAATGATTGGAAGTCATATATACCTAAGTCATATATACTAATTATATTATATAAATAATACATTATCCTCCTCATCAATAAATTGAAATATATAAAAATAATCATACAATATCAACAAAATGTCAATATCATGCTGCTGCTTCAAATCCAAAGTGATGATTTTTTGAAAAATGATTATTTAAATGACGAATTAAACAAATTAATAAAAATGTAGTTCCAATCAGGACATGAATTCCATGGAATCCAGTTGCTAAAAAAAATGTTGATCCAAATACAGAATCAGCAATTGTAAAAGGGGCTTCAATATATTCATAGGCTTGAAGGAAAGAAAAATAAATCCCCAATAAAACAGTAAAGAATAATCCTTGAGTAGTTTGTGAAAAATTATTTTCTATTAAACTATGATGAGCTCAAGTTACAGTTACACCTGATGCCAATAAAATCGATGTATTTAATAATGGGATATGAAATGGATTGAAAGATATAATTCCTAGTGGTGGTCAGGATGCCCCTAATTCAATATTAGGGGATAATCTTATATGAAAAAAAACTCAGAAAAATGAAACAAAAAATAAAATTTCTAAAATAATAAATAAAATTATTCCTTATATATCCTACATCTCGTCATCATTGATATGCAGTTAAAATAGTAATTAAGTTTCCTAATAAAAATAGTGAATTATCATATTGATGAAATCATTTTACTATTCCTGACACTGTTGTTATAGCTCCAATTGCACCAGTTAATGGTCAAGGTCTATAATCTACTAAATGGAATGGGTGATTAGAATGTGTTGACATTTTAGATAACTGCTCTAGAATATAAAGTTCTTAATACAGCAAATACGTAGGCTTGAATAATAGAAACGCTGATTCTAAAACTAAAAGTGCAATTTGTACAATTCGATTCGGGTTAAGAATAAGTATGCCATTAACATCTTCTTGTTTTAATGTTGCTAATTTAACTTTATGCGGAATGCCTTTTTTAGCTGGATTTTATTCTAAAGATTTGATTTTAGAGACAACAGTAAGTTTAAATTTTTTAAACTTATTTTCACATTTTCTTTTCTTTTTTTCTACTGGTTTAACAGTATGTTATTCTTTTCGATTAGTATATTATTCAATAACTGGGGATATCAATTGCAGATCTATAAATGTTTTAAATGACGAAGGTTGAATTATATTGAAGGGAATAATTGGTTTATTAATAATGAGAATTGTTAGTGGAAGAATATTGAATTGATTAATTTTCCCAACACCAATTATAATTAGTTTACCTAATTTATTAAAATATATAACATTATTTGTTTGTATTGTAGGAGGATTAATTGGTTATTTAATTTCTAATGTTTCATTTTATTTTATCAATAAATCTTTTAATAATTATATGATTTCTGTATTTATAGGTTCAATATGGTTTATACCATATTTATCTACTTATGGGATAATAAATTATCCTTTAATTTTAGGAATAAAATTTAATAAATTATTTGATCAAGGATGGTTAGAGTTTTATGGAAGACAAAATTTATTTATAAATTTAATAAAAATTTCAAAAATAAATAATTTATTACAGAATAATAATTTAAAAATATATTTATTATCTTTCATTTTATGAATTTTTATATTAGTTGTTATTATTATATTAAATTAAATTTAAATAGCTTATAGTATAACATTGAAGCTGTTAGGGAGATAAATTTATCTTTAAATAATTAAAAAATTTAAAAATTTTCAAAAATTTCTATAATTTTAAAGAAATTTTAAATTTTTATATAAATTGGGATTATATTAAAAGTAAATATTTATAAGTAAATAATATTATTAAGTAATAATTTATTTATATCAAATAAAATTAATTCAACAATTTTTAATGATATATATTTATTTAATTTGATATAAATATTAATTTGATAAATAAAAAGAATTTTTATTTATTTAAATTGGAATTTATTTAAAGTATAATAATTAAAATAAGTAAACAATATTTATATCAAATAAAATTAATTCAAAAATTAAAAAATAATTTTTATTTATTTATAAATATATAAAAGTTTATTTTTACAATGAAAATGTAAAGTTTTTATTAAACTATATAAATGGAGTTAAACCATTAGAATAAAAAGTTAGCAGCTTTTTTTTGAGCCTCATATTTCCTTAATTGGAATTTAAATTCAATTATATCATTAACAGTGATAGGCCTCATATTTGGCTTCAATTAAAGAATAAGGGTAAATTTACCTAAAATTAGGTCGAAACTAATTGTGATTTATCATTTTATATTCTATATAAGGTAGATTGATATTCAATACTTTTTGATTGCAATTCAAATGTTATAATTAACTACAACCCTAAATTAGTTAGATCAATTTAATATTCCTTGATTTCATTCATGATATAAACCAATAAGTAAAATAATAATGAAAATAATCGAAGTGAATGATCAAATTATTATGTTTGAATAATTTATAATTAAAATAATAGGTAAAATTAGGGCAATTTCTACATCAAAAATTAGAAAAATAATAGTAATTAGAAAAAATCGTAAAGAAAAAGGTAAACGAGATGAAGATTTAGGGTCAAATCCGCATTCAAATGGAGAATTTTTTTCTCGATATATAAGAGATTTTTTTCATAAAATTGAAGCAATCAATATAGTTCATAAAGAAATTATTAAAATAATTATTGAAATTAAAAATAATAATAAAATTATTTATACTATTATTTAATAGACTAAATGATTGGAAGTCATATATACCTAAGTCATATATACTAATTATATTATATAAATAATACATTATCCTCCTCATCAATAAATTGAAATATATAAAAATAATCATACAATATCAACAAAATGTCAATATCATGCTGCTGCTTCAAATCCAAAGTGATGATTTTTTGAAAAATGATTATTTAAATGACGAATTAAACAAATTAATAAAAATGTAGTTCCAATCAGGACATGAATTCCATGGAATCCAGTTGCTAAAAAAAATGTTGATCCAAATACAGAATCAGCAATTGTAAAAGGGGCTTCAATATATTCATAGGCTTGAAGGAAAGAAAAATAAATCCCCAATAAAACAGTAAAGAATAATCCTTGAGTAGTTTGTGAAAAATTATTTTCTATTAAACTATGATGAGCTCAAGTTACAGTTACACCTGATGCCAATAAAATCGATGTATTTAATAATGGGATATGAAATGGATTGAAAGATATAATTCCTAGTGGTGGTCAGGATGCCCCTAATTCAATATTAGGGGATAATCTTATATGAAAAAAAACTCAGAAAAATGAAACAAAAAATAAAATTTCTAAAATAATAAATAAAATTATTCCTTATATATCCTACATCTCGTCATCATTGATATGCAGTTAAAATAGTAATTAAGTTTCCTAATAAAAATAGTGAATTATCATATTGATGAAATCATTTTACTATTCCTGACACTGTTGTTATAGCTCCAATTGCACCAGTTAATGGTCAAGGTCTATAATCTACTAAATGGAATGGGTGATTAGAATGTGTTGACATTTTAGATAACTGCTCTAGAATATAAAGTTCTTAATACAGCAAATACGTAGGCTTGAATAATAGAAACGCTGATTCTAAAACTAAAAGTGCAATTTGTACAATTAATAAAATCAAAATTATAAAATAGGTTATTGAAGGTCCTGTATTCCCCAAAAGAGTTATTAATAAATGTCCAGCAATTATGTTAGCTGCTAAACGTACGGCTAAAGTTCCTGGACGAATTAAGTTTCTAATTGTTTCGATACATACTATAAATGGTGTTAATATAGCTGGAGTACCTTGAGGTACTAAATGAGAAAATATATGTTGTGTATTATTTAATCACCCAAAGATTATTAATGATATTCATAAAGGTAATGATAGAGATAATGTTAATGTTAAATGTCATGTTCTTGTAAAAATGTAAGGGAATAAGCCTATAAAGTTATTGAACACAATTAATGAAAATAATGAAATAAATATAAATGTTCTTCCATTGTGTGTTGATGTTCCTAATAATGTTTTAAATTCTTTGTGAAGAATTATATAAATATTATTTCAAATAATTTGAAATCGTGATGGTATAAATCAATAGAATATCAATGGAATAATAAATAATCCAATAAAAGTTCTTATTCAATTTAATGATAAATTAAAAATTCTAGATCTAGGGTCAAACAGAAAATAAATTAGTTATCATTTTCAATTTATTGAATTTAATGGTTTAATTTTAAAATTTAAAGGTTTAGGGGTAGAAGGTAAAGAAGGCTAATTAAGAAATAGTTAATTATATTTATTAATACTAATATAATAGAAAAAATAATAAATAAACTTAATCATCCAATTGGACTTATTTGTGGAATTAAAAAATATTATATATTTTAATAATTTCAGTTTGACATACTAATGTTATTTTATTTAACTAATTTTTTAAAAGATAGTTAAATCATTAGAAGTAAGTGCTTATTTACTATATAATGGTTTAAGAGACCAGTACTTGCATTCAGTCATCTAATGAAGAATTTATATTTGTATAAATTCATTTAATAAAATAATTTACTGGAATACTTTCAATCACGATAGGTATAAAACTATGATTTGCACCACAAATTTCTGAACATTGCCCAAAAAATAAGCCTGGACGATTAATAAAGAAATTAGTTTGATTTAGTCGTCCAGGTGTTCCATCAATTTTTACACCTAAAGCGGGAACCGTTCAAGAATGAATTACATCTGCTGCTGTTACTAAAATTCGGATTTGACAATTTATCGGTAAAATTACTCGGTTATCTACATCTAATAGTCGAAATATTCTTTTTTATAATTCATTTGTTGGGATTATGTATGAATCAAATTCTGTATTTAATAAATCTGAGTATTCATAACTTCAGTATCATTGATGGCCAATTGAATAAAATTAGTTGTTCTATTAATGGAGATGCACTATTTTGTTAATTAAAATTTGATCATGTTGACATTTTTCTAATAAAAATAAAGTATTTTATATATAAAGCTTAAATCTATTGCACTAATCTGCCATATTAGAAATTAGTTAATATAGGTAATTCATTATATCTATGTTCAGCTGGAGGAATATTTTAGTATCATCCAATAGAAGAATTTAATTGAATTGGATAAATTACTTGACGTTGAGAAGTTATTCTTTCTCAAATAATAAAAATAAAATAAAAAATTCCAAGTATGGAAATTGAAGAACCAATTGTTGAAATTACATTTCATGTTGTGTAAGCATTAGTATAATCAGAATATCGACGAGGTATTCCTGCAAGACCTAGAAAATATTGGGGAAAAAATGTAAATTTTACTCCAATAAATATAATAATAAATTGTGTATTTAAAAATTTATTATTTAATATTAGTCCAGTAAATACCAGTAATGTATATGGATATTATATGGATATCAATGAATAAATCCTGCTATAATTGCAAATACAGCTCCTATAGATAAAACATAATGAAAATGAGCAACCACATAGTAAGTATCATGAAGAATAATATCAACTGATGAATTTGCTAATACCCCCAACAGTAAATAAAAAAACGAATCCTAAAGATCATAAAAGTGCTGGGGAGTAATTTAATTGAGTTCCATGTAATGTGGCTAATCAACTAAAAATTTTAATTCCTGTAGGAACAGCAATAATTATTGTTGCTGAAGTAAAATAAGCTCGTGTGTCTACATCTATACCTACAGTAAATATATGATGAGCTCATACAATAAAACCTAATAAACCGATCGCTAATATAGCATAAATTATTCCTAAAGAACCGAAAGTTTCCTTTTTTCCACATTCTTGTCTAATTACATGAGAAATTATTCCAAAACCAGGAAGAATTAAAATATAAACTTCTGGATGTCCAAAAAATCAAAATAAATGTTGGTATAAAATAGGGTCTCCTCCTCCTGCAGTATCAAAAAACGATGTATTTACATTTCGGTCAGTTAATAGTATTGTAATAGCTCCTGCTAATACTGGAAGAGAAAGAAGAAGTAATAAAGCAGTAATTACTACTGATCAAACAAATAAAGGTATTCGATCAAATGAAATACTGGAAGTGCGTATATTAATTACTGTTGTAATAAAATTTACGGCTCCTAAAATATATGAAATTCCTGCTAGATGAAGAGAAAAAATTGCTAAATCAACAGAAGCTCCTCTATGAGCAATAGTAGAAGATAGAGGAGGGTAAACTGTTCACCCAGTACCAGCCCTTATCAACTAATCAATTTCCAAACCCACCAATTATAATTGGTATTACTATAAAGAAAATTATTACAAAAGCATGAGCTGTTACCTTATAAATTTGATCACCTCCAATTAACGATCCAGGAATTAAAATTCTTAATGATGTTCCAACTATTCCTGCTCAAGCTCCAAATAAAAAATATAAAGTTACAATATCTTTATGATTTGTTAAGAATAACCATTGTCGCGATTAAATGGCTGAAAATTAGGCGATAGACTGTAAATCTATTTATTAGAATTTATTCTTTTTAATTATAATTAAGTAAGTTTTATAGTCAATTTATGACATTTGATTGCAAATCTAAAGGAGTAAATTATTTTACTAAGACTTAAAAGATTAATCTTATATTTTTAACTTTGAAGGATACTAGTTTTTTAACTTAAAATCTTAAAAAATTATAAAAATTAATCTAATTAATATTAATCCAAAAGTCGAGATAAAAGATAATAATAGAAAACATTTTATTATAAAATTATTTATTTTCATATAAAAAATAAAATCTATTTCAAGGTAATTTAATATAAATGTTGTATAGCATAATCGAAGATAAAAAAATAATGTAATTAATGATGTTATCAATAAAATAAAAATTATTAATAATTGATTATTTATAGTTAATTGTTGAATTGTTAATCATTTAGGAATAAATCCTTTAAAAGGGGGTAATCCACCTAAGGATAAAAAATTCAAAAATAAAAAAAAATTAATTAATTTATTTTTAAAAAATAATGAAAATAATTGGTTAATATGAAAAAATTTAAAAAGGTTGAATAAAAAAACTAAATTAAATCTTAAGAAAGTATAAAATGAAAAATATAATATTCATATAGATTCATTAAAATATATTGCTATTAATATTCATCCTAAATGATTAATAGAATAAAAAGCTATTAATTTTCGCAATGAAGTTTGATTTAAACCTCCTAGAGACCCAATAATTACAGATAAAATAACACAAAATAAAATTATTGGTTTAAATACAATATAAGAAATTAATATTAATGGAGCTAATTTTTGTTATTAAAATTAAAGAATTTATTCAAGATAATCCTTCTAATACATTAGTAAATCATCAATGGAAAGGAGCTGTCCCTCTTTTTAACAATAAAGAAGATAAAATTATTAAATTTTCATAATTTAAATAATTATTTAAAGAAAAAATTATATTATACTTTATTATAAATATAATAATAGCTATTAAAAGGACAGAAGATGCTAAAGCTTGTGTTAAAAAATATTTTAACGACGCTTCTGAGGATATTAAATTAATTTTATTATCTTTTATTAGGGGGATAAAATATAATAAATTAATTTCTAATCCTATTCATGTTCTTAATCATGAATTAGAGGAAACAGAAATTATTGTTCCTAAAATTAATATTAATAAAAATATAATTTTATAAGAATTATTAAAAATTAAAAAGAAAAGGAATATAACCTTTATAAATGGGGTATGAACCCAGTAGCTTAATTAGCTTATCTTTTTTATTTAAATTGTATATTTTTGTGTATGACGCACATAAGTTTTTGATACTTTTAGGTATAGTTTAATTCTATAAAATATAATTATTAAAATTTTATGTTATATTTATAATGAATGTAACAAATTACATAATTAACTCTATCAAAGTTATCCTTTTTATCAGGCAATTCATTTCATTTAATTTTTTTTTTCCAATTGTTTAATATACCATTTTTAATAATTTAAAAAAATACTTGTTTATTAAATAAATAAAATTCTTTTCTAATTTTGTACAATAAAATCGATAAGATAAAATAATATTTTTTTTATATATTTATACTTAAATTTTAAAGATAAATAATTTAATTTTATTTTAATTTTATTTTAAATTTGATAATAAAAATTAGTTTTTCAAAATTAGATAATAAAATTTTTAAAATGTTTTCTATTAAATATTTATATTTATAAATGTTTAATTTTTTTATTAATTATTTATATGTATAAATATTATATTTAAATAAAATTAATTATATAATAATTTAATTAAAAATTTATTATTTATATAAATGAAAATATTAATATATATATATATATATATATATATATAAATAAATAAAAGATATGATATTATATATATAACAATTAATCCTTTTATATATTTATATAAATATGTGATTAATTTATATAATGTAATAAATATGTTAATAATATATTATATATATATATAAAATATTTAATATTAATATATACATATATGAAGATTAAAAAATTAAATTATAAGTAATATAACAATTTATATATTAATAAATTTTTTATATATATGTATATCGATATTTAATAATTTATACCTAGTATAGACTAAATGTTAGAAAAAAACATAGGATGAAGATATATCTTAAAATATTAGATTTAAAAAAAAAAAATTGGGGAAATTATTAAAAATTTTCAAAATTTTTTATGAGGATTTATTAAATAATATTAATTTATGTTGTTACTAATTAATTATATTATAAATTTAAAATAAATAAAATTCTTAAAATGTTTTCTATTAAATATTTATTTAATTAGTTTTTTTAATAATAATATAAATTTTATATCGGTATTTTAAAGATAATTAATAAAATATTTAAATTATATTTATATAAATAAATAAAAATGCTTTTTAAATTTTTGAACTAATTTTATTTGAAATAAAATTATTTATTTAGGGGAATAAATAATTTAATATAATATATATATAAGAAAAATTTAATTAAAATATTGAATTAATTTATATAAATAATTAGGGGTTATTTATATAAATTAATTTAAAAAGAATTTTTATTTATTTAGAATAGAAATTTTTAATATTATTGGAGTAGTTACTTAATTTTTATTATATGTACATTAATAAATTTAATTTTTTATAAAAATATCAAAAATAAATTTATTTACATTAAATATTTTATACCAGTTTTTAAAAATAACTAATTAAAATATTATAAGTATATTCAATAAATAAATAAAATTATTTTTTAATTTTTGAATTAATTTTATTTGATATAAATATTGAAATAAAATTATTTATTTAGGGGAATAAATAATTATAATATATATATATATATATATATATATATATATATATATATATATATATATATATATATATATATATATATAATAAATATTTAATATGAAATATTGGACTAATTTATATAAATAATTAGGGAATATTTATTAAGAATTAATTTAAAAAGAATTTTTATTTATTTAGAATAGTTAGTTTTATTTTGGCTTAAAAATTTATTATTAATTTATTTTATATGTAAATTTTTGTGAGAATATTTATTTATTTAAATAATATATAAATTTATTTATATTCGCAGTTATTAAAATTATAAATTAAAGAAATTTAGAGATAGAAATATTAATTAGTATTGACACAATTCGTGCCAGCAGTCGCGGTTATACGAATAATACAAATAAATTTTATTAGTAAGAGTTAAATTATAAAAATAAATATTAAAAGTATAAATTTATTAAGTAAAATTTTAAATTTTGTTAGTATTAAATAAAAAGAATAATTGAAGCTTAAAAATTTAAAAAAAACAAGGATTAGATACCCTATTATTTAAATTGTAATTTATTTATTTGAGTAGTAATAGTTATGATCTTAAAACATAAAAAATTTGGTGGTATTTTAGTCTATTCAGAGGAACCTGTTTTGTAATCGATAGTCCACGTTGTACCTTTCCTAAATTTGTTTTTCAGTTTATATATCCTTGTTAATAGAATATTTTATAAGAAAAATAATTTTCAATAATTTTTATAAAAATTTATATCAGATCAAGGTGTAGCTTATATTTAAGTTAAAATGGGTTACAATAAATTTATTTAAATGGATATAATTATGAAAAATTTATTAAAAGTGTATTTGAAAGTAAAATTATAAAGATTAATAATTTGATTTTAGCTCTAAAATATGTACATATCGCCCGTCACTCTTATTATTAGGATAAGATAAGTCGTAACATAGTAGATGTACCGGAAGGTGTATCTAGAATGACAGTTTAAAGCTTATTTAGTAAAGTATTTAATTTACATTGAAAATATTTTTGTGCAAATCATTATAGATTGATTAATAATTATTTATTGATAAATTGAATTTAAAAATTTTAAGTATTAAAAATAATTATAAAATTAATTGTTTAAGTATTATTTAAAGAATAAATAATTTTTATTATAGAGTATTAGTATTGTAAAAGTAAAATTGAAATAATTTGAAAAATAAATATTTTAAAAAAAAATTTAATTTATTGTACCTTGTGTATCAGGGTTTATTAAATAAAGAATATTTATTATATATTTTTCTCGATTTTATAAGAGTTAATAAATTATTAAAGTTAGTGTGTTAAAATTATTTTTAATAATTTATTAGAAATGAAATATTATTCGTTTTTAAAGGTATCTAGTTTTTTAAGAAATAAATTTAATTTAGATTTTTAAAATATATAAATTTATTTTATAAATTTTAAAAATTAATATTTTATGGGTAAGCTATAAAATAAATTTTTAAAAATAATAAATAATTTATATAAATATATGCTTGAAAATAGCAATTATTAAAAAATATGTTATAATTTATTTATAAGATATTAAATTATTTATTAATATTTTAATTAGTTTATTAAAATATTTATTTTAATATTAAAAATAATGTAATTATGATAAAATTAGTATATGAAAATTGTAATATTAAATTTAATTGAAAAGTTTATATAAAGAATTAGGCAAAATATTAAATTCGCCTGTTTTACAAAAACATGTCTTTTTGAATTTAATTTAAAGTCTAACCTGCCCACTGAAATTTTAATGGCCGCAGTATATTAACTGTGCAAAGGTAGCATAATCATTAGTCTTTTAATTGAAGGCTGGACGAGATTTTAACTGTTTCATATAAATTTAAAATAGAATTTTATTTTTTAGTAAAAAAGCTAAAATTTAGTTAAAAGACGAGAAGACCCTATAAATCTTTATATTTATATTTGTTTTAATTATTTAGATAAATTTTGTTATAATTTATATAAATATTTTATTGGGGTGATATTAAAATTTAAAAAACATTTAATTTTAAATTACATTAATTAATGAATAGTTGATCCATTACTAGTGATTAAAAAATTAAGTTACTTTAGGGATAACAGCGTAATTTTTTTGGAGAGTTCATATCGATAAAAAAGATTGCGACCTCGATGTTGGATTAAGAAATAATTTTGGGTGTAGAAGTTCAAAATTTAAGTCTGTTCGACTTAAAAAATTACGACGACGAGATTAAAAAATTAAATTATAAGAAATATAACAATTTATATATTAATAAATTTTTTATATATATGTATATAGATATTTAATAATTTATACCTAGTATAGACTAAATGTTAGAAAAAAACATAGGATGAAGATATATCTTAAAATATTAGATTTAAAAAAAAAAAAAAATTGGGGAAATTATTAAAAATTTTCAAAATTTTTTATGAGGATTTATTAAATAATATTAATTTAGGTTTTTACTAATTAATTATATTATAAATTTAAAATAAATAAAATTCTTAAAATCTTTTCTATTAAATATTTATTTAATTAGTTTTTTTAATAATAATATAAATTTTATATCGGTTTTTTAAAGATAATTAATAAAATATTTAAATTATATTTATATAAATAAATAAAAATGCTTTTTAAATTTTTGAATTAATTTTATTTGATATAAATATTGAAATAAAATTATTTATTTAGGGGAATAAATAATTTAATATAATATATATATAAGAAAAATTTAATTAAAATATTGAATTAATTTATATAAATAATTAGGGGTTATTTATATAAATTAATTTAAAAAGAATTTTTATTTATTTAGAATAGAAATTTTTAATATTATTGGAGTAGTTACTAAATTTTTATTATATGTACATTAATAAATTTAATTTTTTATAAAAATATCAAAAATAAATTTATTTACATTAAATATTTTATACCAGTTTTTAAAAATAACTAATTAAAATATTATAAGTATATTCAATAAATAAATAAAATTATTTTTTAATTTTTGAATTAATTTTATTTGATATAAATATTGAAATAAAATTATTTATTTAGGGGAATAAATAATTATAATATATATATATATATATATATATATATATATAATAAATATTTAATATGAAATATTGGACTAATTTATATAAATAATTAGGGAATATTTATTAAGATTTAATTTAAAAAGAATTTTTATTTATTTAGAATAGTTAGTTTTATTTTGGCTTAAAAATTTATTATTAATTTATTTTATATGTAAATTTTTGTGAGAATATTTATTTATTTAAATAATATATAAATTTATTTATATTCGCAGTTATTAAAATTATAAATTAAAGAAATTTAGAGATAGAAATATTAATTAGTATTGACACAATTCGTGCCAGCAGTCGCGGTTATACGAATAATACAAATAAATTTTATTAGTAAGAGTTAAATTATAAAAATAAATATTAAAAGTATAAATTTATTAAGTAAAATTTTAAATTTTGTTAGTATTAAATAAAAAGAATAATTGAAGCTTAAAAATTTAAAAAAAACAAGGATTAGATACCCTATTATTTAAATTGTAATTTATTTATTTGAGTAGTAATAGTTATGATCTTAAAACATAAAAAATTTGGTGGTATTTTAGTCTATTCAGAGGAACCTGTTTTGTAATCGATAGTCCACGTTGTACCTTTCTTAAATTTGTTTTTCAGTTTATATATCCTTGTTAATAGAATATTTAATAAGAAAAATAATTTTCAATAATTTTTATAAAAATTTATATCAGATCAAGGTGTAGCTTATATTTAAGTTAAAATGGGTTACAATAAATTTATTTAAATGGATATAATTATGAAAAATTTATTAAAAGTGTATTTGAAAGTAAAATTATAAAGATTAATAATTTGATTTTAGCTCTAAAATATGTACATATCGCCCGTCACTCTTATTATTAGGATAAGATAAGTCGTAACATAGTAGATGTACCGGAAGGTGTATCTAGAATGACATTTTAAAGCTTATTTAGTAAAGTATTTAATTTACATTGAAAAGATTTTTGTGCAAATCATTATAGATTGATTAATAATTATTTATTGATAAATTGAATTTAAAAATTTTAAGTATTAAAAATAATTATAAAATTAATTGTTTAAGTATTATTTAAAGAATAAATAATTTTTATTATAGAGTATTAGTATTGTAAAAGTAAAATTGAAATAATTTGAAAAATAAATATTTTAAAAGAAAATTTAATTTATTGTACCTTGTGTATCAGGGTTTATTAAATAAAGAATATTTATTATATATTTTTCTCGATTTTATAAGAGTTAATAAATTATTAAAGTTAGTGTGTTAAAATTATTTTTAATAATTTATTAGAAATGAAATGTTATTCGTTTTTAAAGGTATCTAGTTTTTTAAGAAATAAATTTAATTTAGATTTTTAAAATATATAAATTTATTTTATAAATTTTATAAATTTTAAAAATTAATATTTTATGGGTAAGCTATAAAATAAATTTTTAAAAATAATAAATAATTTATATAAATATATGCTTGAAAATAGCAATTATTAAAAAATATGTTATAATTTATTTATAAGATATTAAATTATTTATTAATATTTTAATTAGTTTATTAAAATATTTATTTTAATATTAAAAATAATGTAATTATGATAAAATTAGTATATGAAAATTGTAATATTAAATTTAATTGAAAAGTTTATATAAAGAATTAGGCAAAATATTAAATTCGCCTGTTTTACAAAAACATGTCTTTTTGAATTTAATTTAAAGTCTAACCTGCCCACTGAAATTTTAATGGCCGCAGTATATTAACTGTGCAAAGGTAGCATAATCATTAGTCTTTTAATTGAAGGCTGGACGAGATTTTAACTGTTTCATATAAATTTAAAATAGAATTTTATTTTTTAGTAAAAAAGCTAAAATTTAGTTAAAAGACGAGAAGACCCTATAAATCTTTATATTTATATTTGTTTTAATTATTTAGATAAATTTTGTTATAATTTATATAAATATTTTATTGGGGTGATATTATTTAAAAAGAATTTTTATTTATTTAGAATAGTTAGTTTTATTTTGGCTTAAAAATTTATTATTAATTTATTTTATATGTAAATTTTTGTGAGAATATTTATTTATTTAAATAATATATAAATTTATTTATATTCGCAGTTATTAAAATTATAAATTAAAGAAATTTAGAGATAGAAATATTAATTAGTATTGACACAATTCGTGCCAGCAGTCGCGGTTATACGAATAATACAAATAAATTTTATTAGTAAGAGTTAAATTATAAAAATAAATATTAAAAGTATAAATTTATTAAGTAAAATTTTAAATTTTGTTAGTATTAAATAAAAAGAATAATTGAAGCTTAAAAATTTAAAAAAAACAAGGATTAGATACCCTATTATTTAAATTGTAATTTATTTATTTGAGTAGTAATAGTTATGATATTAAAACATAAAAAATTTGGTGGTATTTTAGTCTATTCAGAGGAACCTGTTTTGTAATCGATAGTCCACGTTGTACCTTTCTTAAATTTGTTTTTCAGTTTATATATCCTTGTTAATAGAATATTTTATAAGAAAAATAATTTTCAATAATTTTTATAAAAATTTATATCAGATCAAGGTGTAGCTTATATTTAAGTTAAAATGGGTTACAATAAATTTATTTAAATGGATATAATTATGAAAAATTTATTAAAAGTGTATTTGAAAGTAAAATTATAAAGATTAATAATTTGATTTTAGCTCTAAAATATGTACATATCGCCCGTCACTCTTATTATTAGGATAAGATAAGTCGTAACATAGTAGATGTACCGGAAGGTGTATCTAGAATGACAGTTTAAAGCTTATTTAGTAAAGTATTTAATTTACATTGAAAAGATTTTTGTGCAAATCATTATAGATTGATTAATAATTATTTATTGATAAATTGAATTTAAAAATTTTAAGTATTAAAAATAATTATAAAATTAATTGTTTAAGTATTATTTAAAGAATAAATAATTTTTATTATAGAGTATTAGTATTGTAAAAGTAAAATTGAAATAATTTGAAAAATAAATATTTTAAAAGAAAATTTAATTTATTGTACCTTGTGTATCAGGGTTTATTAAATAAAGAATATTTATTATATATTTTTCTCGATTTTATAAGAGTTAATAAATTATTAAAGTTAGTGTGTTAAAATTATTTTTAATAATTTATTAGAAATGAAATGTTATTCGTTTTTAAAGGTATCTAGTTTTTTAAGAAATAAATTTAATTTAGATTTTTAAAATATATAAATTTATTTTATAAATTTTATAAATTTTAAAAATTAATATTTTATGGGTAAGCTATAAAATAAATTTTTAAAAATAATAAATAATTTATATAAATATATGCTTGAAAATAGCAATTATTAAAAAATATGTTATAATTTATTTATAAGATATTAAATTATTTATTAATATTTTAATTAGTTTATTAAAATATTTATTTTAATATTAAAAATAATGTAATTATGATAAAATTAGTATATGAAAAGAAATTTAGAGATAGAAATATTAATTAGTATTGACACAATTCGTGCCAGCAGTCGCGGTTATACGAATAATACAAATAAATTTTATTAGTAAGAGTTAAATTATAAAAATAAATATTAAAAGTATAAATTTATTAAGTAAAATTTTAAATTTTGTTAGTATTAAATAAAAAGAATAATTGAAGCTTAAAAATTTAAAAAAAACAAGGATTAGATACCCTATTATTTAAATTGTAATTTATTTATTTGAGTAGTAATAGTTATGATATTAAAACATAAAAAATTTGGTGGTATTTTAGTCTATTCAGAGGAACCTGTTTTGTAATCGATAGTCCACGTTGTACCTTTCTTAAATTTGTTTTTCAGTTTATATATCCTTGTTAATAGAATATTTTATAAGAAAAATAATTTTCAATAATTTTTATAAAAATTTATATCAGATCAAGGTGTAGCTTATATTTAAGTTAAAATGGGTTACAATAAATTTATTTAAATGGATATAATTATGAAAAATTTATTAAAAGTGTATTTGAAAGTAAAATTATAAAGATTAATAATTTGATTTTAGCTCTAAAATATGTACATATCGCCCGTCACTCTTATTATTAGGATAAGATAAGTCGTAACATAGTAGATGTACCGGAAGGTGTATCTAGAATGACAGTTTAAAGCTTATTTAGTAAAGTATTTAATTTACATTGAAAAGATTTTTGTGCAAATCATTATAGATTGATTAATAATTATTTATTGATAAATTGAATTTAAAAATTTTAAGTATTAAAAATAATTATAAAATTAATTGTTTAAGTATTATTTAAAGAATAAATAATTTTTATTATAGAGTATTAGTATTGTAAAAGTAAAATTGAAATAATTTGAAAAATAAATATTTTAAAAGAAAATTTAATTTATTGTACCTTGTGTATCAGGGTTTATTAAATAAAGAATATTTATTATATATTTTTCTCGATTTTA
This sequence comes from Nephrocerus scutellatus, assembly GCA_947095585.1. NCBI lineage: Eukaryota > Metazoa > Arthropoda > Insecta > Diptera > Pipunculidae > Nephrocerus > Nephrocerus scutellatus. The sequence continues at coordinate 57,440,991 of OX352764.1, forward strand.
TAAGAGTTAATAAATTATTAAAGTTAGTGTGTTAAAATTATTTTTAATAATTTATTAGAAATGAAATGTTATTCGTTTTTAAAGGTATCTAGTTTTTTAAGAAATAAATTTAATTTAGATTTTTAAAATATATAAATTTATTTTATAAATTTTATAAATTTTAAAAATTAATATTTTATGGGTAAGCTATAAAATAAATTTTTAAAAATAATAAATAATTTATATAAATATATGCTTGAAAATAGCAATTATTAAAAAATATGTTATAATTTATTTATAAGATATTAAATTATTTATTAATATTTTAATTAGTTTATTAAAATATTTATTTTAATATTAAAAATAATGTAATTATGATAAAATTAGTATATGAAAATTGTAATATTAAATTTAATTGAAAAGTTTATATAAAGAATTAGGCAAAATATTAAATTCGCCTGTTTTACAAAAACATGTCTTTTTGAATTTAATTTAAAGTCTAACCTGCCCACTGAAATTTTAATGGCCGCAGTATATTAACTGTGCAAAGGTAGCATAATCATTAGTCTTTTAATTGAAGGCTGGACGAGATTTTAACTGTTTCATATAAATTTAAAATAGAATTTTATTTTTTAGTAAAAAAGCTAAAATTTAGTTAAAAGACGAGAAGACCCTATAAATCTTTATATTTATATTTGTTTTAATTATTTAGATAAATTTTGTTATAATTTATATAAATATTTTATTGGGGTGATATTAAAATTTAAAAAACATTTAATTTTAAATTACATTAATTAATGAATAATTGATCCATTACTAGTGATTAAAAAATTAAGTTACTTTAGGGATAACAGCGTAATTCTTTTGGAGAGTTCATATCGATAAAAAAGATTGCGACCTCGATTTTGGATTAAGAAATAATTTTGGGTGTAGAAGTTCAAAATTTAAGTCTGTTCGACTTTTAAATTCTTACATGATCTGAGTTCAAACCGGTGTAAGCCAGGTTGGTTTCTATCTTTAATAAATTAAAATATTTTAGTACGAAAGGACCAAATATTTGAATAATTATATTTTTAAAAATAATTTTATTAATGTATTTATACTATTTTGGCAGATAATTGTAATAAATTTAGAATTTATAAATGTAATTTAATTACAAATAGTACCTGTTAAATATTGAGTTATTTTTATCTTTAAAAAATATATTAATATTAAGTATTTGTGTTTTAGTTAGAGTTGCATTTTTAAATTTATTAGAACGAAAAATTTTAGGTTAGCAGAAACTAATCGAACACCATTTGATTTTGCTGAAGGGGAATCAGAATTAGTTTCTGGATTTAATGTTGGGTATAGAAGAGGAGGTTTTGCATTAATTTTTTTGCGGAATATTCTAGAATTTTATTTATGAGAATATTATTTTGTGTATTATTCTTATATATTCATTATTTTTTTATATAAAATTAAGATTTATTTCTTTTTTAATTATTTGGGTTCGTGGGACTTTTCCTCGATTTCGTTATGATAAATTAATATATATAGCTTGAAAATCTTTTCTGCCTTTTTCTTTAAATTATTTAATATTTTTTATTGGGTTTAAAATCTTTACGTATAGAGAATATAACATAAGTTGAAAAATTTCAAGAAATAGTTTAATAAAAATATTAATTTTGGAGATTATGATAAAGAAATTTCTTTTTTCTTGAAATTTTAAAAGATTATTCTTATTTTTGATTTACAAGACCAATGTTTTTATTAAACTATTAAAACTAATGATTATATTTATTTATTGAATATTACCAATAATTTTATTGATAATGGGTTTTTTAATTTTATTAAGATTAGAATATATTGTTTTAAGATTATTTATATTTTTAAATATAAAGTTATTTTAGAATTATCAATTTTAGTTTCTATAATTCGTACACATGGAAATGATTATTTTCAATCATTTAATATTTTACAATGTTAAAAATTTTATTTATATATTTATTTTATTTTCCAGTATCTTTTATAAAAAAATCATTTTGGATGCTCAGAGTTTTTTATTTTTAAATTCTTTTATTTTTATTATTATAAATATTTACTCAAGATATTGATTAAATATCTCATATTTTTTAGGGTGTGAAATATTATGTGATGGATTTATTTTATTAAAAAAGGACCAAATATTTGAATAATTATATTTTTAAAAGGAATTTTATTAATGTATTTATATTATTTTGGCAGATAATTGTAATAAATTTAGAATTTATAAATGTAATTTTAATTACAAATAGTACTTGTTAAATATTGGGTTATTTTTATCTTTAATTAATATATTAATATTAATTTTTTGTGTTTTAGTTAGAATTGCATTTTTAACTGTATTAGAACGAACAATTTTACAATTTGGAATTTTGGGGATTCCTCAACCATTTTTTGATGCAGTTAAATTATTTAGAAAAGAACAAATTTATCCTTTAATATCAAATTATGTTTCTTACTAGTTTTCTCCGATTTTTTCTTTATTTTTATCATTATTAGTTTGGATATGTATACCTTTATTTTTAAATTTTTTATCTTTTAATTTAGGAGTTTTATTTTTTTTATGTTGTACTAGAATAGGATTGTATACAGTAATAATTGCTGGATGATCTGAGTTCAAACCGGTGTAAGCCAGGTTGGTTTCTATCTTTAATAAATTAAAATATTTTAGTACGAAAGGACCAAATATTTGAATAATTATATTTTTAAAATGAATTTTATTAATGTATTTATACTATTTTGGCAGATAATTGTAATAAATTTAGAATTTAAAATTGTGATTTTAATTACAAATAGTACTTGTTAAATATTGAGTTATTTTTATCTTTAATTAATATATTAATATTAATTATTTGTGTTTTAGTTAGAGTTGCATTTTTAAATTTATTAGAACGAAAAATTTAAGTTTATAATAAAATTCGAAAGGGTCCTAATAAGGTTGGAATTTTGGGGATTCCTCAACCATTTTGTGATGCAGTTAAATTATTTAGAAAAGAACAAATTTATCCTTTAATATCAAATTATGTTTCTTACTATTTTTCTCCGATTTTTTCTTTATTTTTATCATTATTAGTTTGGATATGTATACCTTTATTTTTAAATTTTTTATCTTTTAATTTAGGAATTTTATTATTTTTAAGTTGTACTAGAATAGGAGTGTATACAGTAATAATTGCTGGATGATCTTCTAATTCAAATTATTCTTTATTAGGGGGATTGCGGGCTGTAGCTCAAACTATTTCTTATGAAGTTAGTTTAGCTTTAATTATAATATCATTTATTTTTTTAATTGGGAGTTATAATATATTAATATTTTTTAATTATCAAATTTATATTTGATTTTTATTTATTTTATTTCCTATAGTTTTAGTTTGATTTAGAATTTCATTAGCAGAAACTAATTTCAAGGAATAGTTTAATAAAAATATTAATTTTGGAGATTAATGATAAAGAAATTTCTTTTTTCTTGAAATTTTAAAAGATTATTCCTATTTTTGATTTACAAGACCAATGTTTTTATTAATCTATTAAAACTAATGATTATATTTATTTATTGAATATTACCAGTAATTTTATTGATAATGGGTTTTTTAATTTTTGTCTAATAGAAAACATTTGTTATCAATATTACTAAGATTAGAATATATTGTTTTAAGATTATTTATATTTTTATTTATATTTTTAAATATAATAAATTATGAAAGTTATTTTAGAATAATATTTTTAACTTTTAGAGTTTGTGAGGGGGCATTAGGATTATCAATTTTAGTTTCTATAATTCGTACACATGGAAATGATTATTTTCAATCATTTAATATTTTACAATGTTAAAAATTTTATTTATATTTTTATTTTCTTTTCCAGTATGTTTTATAAAAAATTCATTTTGGATGGCTCAGAGTTTTTTATTTTTAAATTCTTTTATTTTTATTATTATAAATATTTACTCAAGATATTGATTAAATATCTCATATTTTTTAGGGTGTGAAATATTATCTGATGGATTTATTTTATTAAGTTTTTGGATTTGTTCTTTGATAATAATAGCTAGAGAAAGAATTTTCAAGTTTAATAATTTCAAAAATTTATTTATATTAAATATTTTATTTTTATTATTTTTTTTAATTGTTACGTTTATATCTATAAGATTATTTATATTTGGATTAAGAAATAACTTTGGGTGTAGAAGTTCAAAATTTAAGTCTTGTTCGACTTTTAAATTCTTACATGATCTGAGTTCAAACCGGTGTAAGCCAGGTTGGTTTCTATCTTTAATAAATTAAAATATTTTAGTACGAAAGGACCAAATATTTGAATAATTATATTTTTAAAAATAATTTTATTAATGTATTTATACTATTTTGGCAGATAATTGTAATAAATTTAGAATTTATAAATGTAATTTAATTACAAATAGTACTTGTTAAATATTGAGTTATTTTTATCTTTAAAAAATATATTAATATTAAGTATTTGTGTTTTAGTTAGAGTTGCATTTTTAAATTTATTAGAACGAAAAATTTTAGGTTATATTCAAATTCGAAAGGGTCCTAATAAGGTTGGAATTTTGGGGATTCCTCAACCATTTTGTGATGCAGTTAAATTATTTAGAAAAGAACAAATTTATCCTTTAATATCAAATTATGTTTCTTACTATTTTTCTCCGATTTTTTCTTTATTTTTATCATTATTAGTTTGGATATGTATACCTTTATTTTTAAATTTTTTATCTTTTAATTTAGGAATTTTATTATTTTTATGTTGTACTAGAATAGGAGTGTATACAGTAATAATTGCTGGATGATCTTCTAATTCAAATTATTCTTTATTAGGGGGATTGCGGGCTGTAGCTCAAACTATTTCTTATGAAGTTAGTTTAGCTTTAATTATAATATCATTTATTTTTTTAATTGGGAGTTATAATATATTAATATTTTTTAATTATCAAATTTATATTTGATTTTTATTTATTTTATTTCCTATAGTTTTAGTTTGATTTAGAATTTCATTAGCAGAAACTAATCGAACGCCATTTGATTTTGCTGAAGGGGAATCAGAATTAGTTTCTGGATTTAATGTTGGGTATAGAAGAGGAGGTTTTGCATTAATTTTTTTTGCGGAATATTCTAGAATTTTATTTATGAGAATATTATTTTGTGTATTATTCTTATATATTCATTATTTTTTTATATAAAATTAAGATTTATTTCTTTTTTAATTATTTGGGTTCGTGGGACTTTTCCTCGATTTCGTTATGATAAATTAATATATATAGCTTGAAAATCTTTTCTGCCTTTTTCTTTAAATTATTTGATATTTTTTATTGGGTTTAAAATCTTTACGTATAGAGAATATAACATAAGTTGAAAAATTTCAAGAAATAGTTTAATAAAAATATTAATTTTGGAGATTAATGATAAAGAAATTTCTTTTTTCTTGAAATTTTAAAAGATTATTCTTATTTTTGATTTACAAGACCAATGTTTTTATTAAACTATTAAAACTAATGATTATATTTATTTATTGAATATTACCAGTAATTTTATTGATAATGGGTTTTTTAATTTTTGTTTCTAATAGAAAACATTTGTTATCAATATTATTAAGATTAGAATATATTGTTTTAAGATTATTTATATTTTTAAATATAATAAATTATGAAAGTTATTTTAGAATAATATTTTTAACTTTTAGATTTTGTGAGGGAGCATTAGGATTATCAATTTTAGTTTCTATAATTCGTACACATGGAAATGATTATTTTCAATCATTTAATATTTTACAATGTTAAAAATTTTATTTATATTTTTATTTTCTTTTCCAGTATGTTTTATAAAAAATTCATTTTGGATGACTCAGAGTTTTTTATTTTTAAATTCTTTTATTTTTATTATTATAAATATTTACTCAAGATATTGATTAAATATCTCATATTTTTTAGGGTGTGAAATATTATCTGATGGATTTATTTTATTAAGTTTTTGGATTTGTTCTTTGATAATAATAGCTAAAGAAAGAATTTTCAAGTTTAATAATTTCAAAAATTTATTTATATTAAATATTTTATTTTTATTATTTTTTTTAATTGTTACGTTTATATCTATAAGATTATTTATATTTGGATTAAGAAATAATTTTGGGTGTAGAAGTTCAAAATTTAAGTCTGTTCGACTTTTAAATTCTTACAAGATCTGTGGGGGGCGAGTTGGAGTTTAATCACCCTGTGCGTAGCTGTACCCAAACCCTCAGTAGTGTGGTAGCGCATTGAAAATCTTTTTGCTCATGTGCTAATTCCCAACGTTGGAATATACTTAATTTGTATAAACCTACGGGGTGTGCATATATATTGCCATGCACTGGCACGTACACTTCCATCACAAGCTTCTTTTCCCATCTCTATAAACAGGTCATATACCAAATTGCGAATGCATTGGCCGGTCGCACTTGTTGACGGTGCTCCATAAACTAGTCAATACAAGTTCTCTTGTCGTTTCTCTTTCTCGTTTCCAGTCGCCATACAGTGTCAAGTGCGACACCAGTCGTAGTGAATGAAATGATATTGTTTAAAGAAACAAGGAAGAGAGAATGAATGAAAAAAAAAAATTGCGATTGAGAAAGCGATCGACCAACCACACTGACTAGAGCGTGCGCTTCGGACGTTGAAAGCCCGAGTAGACATTACACCCATACTTGGGAGGAGACGAAACGACAAGTCGAAAGGGAGAAAACTTGGCTGAGGTTTGGCAGTCGTCTTTCGAATTTTCTCGGCATCAGTTCACACGATTCGCATCGGCAGTGCGCGGTCCAAGTTTTAGAAAAAAAAAAATGGCGATGTCGAAAATCGCATTTTAATTTCTGAAAAGCGTGCTTAAAGTGATTGCCTAATAATTACTGCAGTACGCAGCAAAAAAAATAATTAGCTGAAATTCGGTCACATTTTTTTTTGAAATAAAGAACTTATTAGTTTGGGAGTCGTCTTTCGAATTTTCTCGGCATCAGTTCACACGATTCGCATCGGCAGTGCGCGGTCCAAGTTTTAGAAAAAAAAATGGCGATGTCAAAAATCGCATTTTTAATTTCTGAAAAGCGTGCATAAAGTGATTGCCTAATAATTACTGCAGTACGCAGCAAAAATATAATTAGCTGAAATTCGGTCACATTTTTTTGAAATAAAGAATTTATTAGTTTGGGAGTCGTCTTTCGAATTTTCTCGGCATCAGTTCACACGATTCGCATCGGCAGTGCGCGGTCCAAGTTTTAGAAAAAAAAAATGGCGATGTCAAAAATCGCATTTTTAATTTCTGAAAAGCGTGCATAAAGTGATTGCCTAATAACTACTGCAGTACGCAGCAAAAATATAATTAGCTGAAATTCGGTCACATTTTTTTGAAATAAAGAACTTATTAGTTTGGGAGTCGTCTTTCGAATTTTCTCGGCATCAGTTCATACGATTCGCATCGGCAGTGCGCGGTCCAAGTTTTAGAAAAAAAAAATGGCGATGTCAAAAATCGCATTTTTAATTTCTGAAAAGCGTGCATAAAGTGATTGCCTAATAATTACTGCAGTACGCAGCAAAAATATAATTAGCTGAAATTCGGTCACATTTTTTTGAAATAAAGAACTTATTAGTTTGGGAGTCGTCTTTCGAATTTTCTCGGCATCAGTTCACACGATTCGCATCGGCAGTGCGCGGTCCAAGTTTTAGAAAAAAAAATGGCGATGTCAAAAATCGCATTTTAATTTCTGAAAAGCGTGCTTAAAGTGATTGCCTAATAATTACTGCAGTACGCAGCAAAAATATAATTAGCTGAAATTCGGTCACATTTTTTTTTGAAATAAAGAACTTATTAGTTTGGCAGTCGTCTTTCGAATTTTCTCGGCATCAGTTCACACGATTCGCATCGGCAGTGCGCGGTCCAAGTTTTAGAAAAAAAAAATGGCGATGTCAAAAATCGCATTTTTAATTTCTGAAAAGCGTGCATAAAGTGATTGCCTAATAATTACTGCAGTACGCAGCAAAAATATAATTAGCTGAAATTCGGTCATATTTTTTTGCTCTGAGAACAAAAAAATATAAATTCTATAGATTTGCATATCTGCATGAAATTCACCGCAATAATGCCTGGCAACATTACCTTTAGCCGCATTGTGGGAAATTTTTGTGTTCTGAAGAGAAGTTTAATAATGTGCGAACAGTAAAGTAAATTGTACTGTAAAACAACGGTACCGCCTGTTCTGGATCATTCGAGAACTTTTCGCTCTTAGTACAGTCGGCTTTAAAATCTTCAACCGGTCAGTTCGCCTGATACGCTTCGGCGCAGTGTACGGACAAATTGTTCAAAAATAAAAAAAAGGCGTTGCCGAATACCGATTTTGTTTCAATGTTCAAAAAAAAAAAAGTTAATTTTACAAAATAAAGAATATTACCGGTAGTGCATACAATGTTAAGTAATGCGCATCTAACATTACATGTAGCCGCATTTCAGGTATTTTTGCTTTGAAAAAAAAATAAAAATTCTATAGATTTGCATATCTGCATGAAATTCACCGCAATAATGCCTGGCAACATTACCTTTAGCCGCATTGTGGGAAATTTTTGTGTTCTGAAGAGAAGTTTAATAATGTGCGAACAGTAAAGTAAATTGTACTGTAAAACAACGGTACCGACTGTTCTGGATCATTCGAGAACTTTTCGTTCTTAGTACAGTCGGCTTTAAAATCTTCAACCGCGTGAGTTGGCCTGATACGCTTCGGCGCAGTGTACGGACAAATTGTTCAAAAATAAAAATGGCGTTGCCAAATACCGATTTTTTTTTTCTTTCATCGTTTCAAAAAAAAGTTAATTTAGCAAAAATCGCATAAATTACCTTATGATCATAAAATAAATAATATTACCGGTAGTGCATACAATGTTGAGTAATGCGCATCTAACATTACATTTAGCCGCATTTCGGAAATTTTTCTGTTCTGAAGAAAAGCTTAATAATGTGCGTACAGTGAAGTAAATTGTATTGTAAAAACAACGGTACAGACTGTTCTGGAGCATTCGGGAACTTTTCTTTCCTTGTGCAGTCGAATTTAAATTCTTCAACACTTTCTTCGGTCACTTTACAAGAAAGATGGCATGGTCAACCTGGTACTTACCGGCGGGTCATAGTTCGTACCTTTCATTCGGAAAAAAAAATCAAGATACCTTTTTTTATCGAACTGGAAGTTTCCTCAGCGCTTCGCCCTCCCTGGATTGTGTGTCCCTATAATATTGGATGGACAACGCTAGCGTGGATGTGTGTTCCTGCCGATATTACTGGACCTCGACCTACTTAAAGGATATTTTTTTTGGGAAAGTTAATTACTGGCTTTATGGTAGTTTTGTTTTGTAGTAGTAGGAGTCTCCTTTTGTAAATTTTTTTGATTAAACACGGATCACTTAGGGTAACTGAGAGTAAAGTAGTTGACCCTAAGTCGAATTTAAATTGTCTAAACCTTACTTGGGTTTAACTTGGGTTGAGCTTGGAAAATTAACATAGTGGCAAACGGAGCCGGGTTAGGGTGGCCACGCCCCCTAAACTTTAATTGCTTTAATCATAACCAATTGTATTACAGCATTTGCCGATCATCTAACTCGCCAGCGCTGTCGAAGGAGATGTGCCGTAAAAGTCGCAAATTGCTAAAGGTAATTAACATTTAATTTTTTTTGCTTTTATACCTATATATATATATTGATAAACAACATTTTTTTTTGTTCCTATCGTTACGTAAGAAAGAAAAGAATGGGAAAACACCCTTTTTCTGCTAGTGATCGGTTGGGCCTTCCATTGGCGATAATCGTTCCTTCCGTTGCTGGGATGTTAATTTCCATTAATTTACAAAAAAAAAAAAAAAAAAAAAAGGGGCAACCCATGTAAACATGTTTCCTTATTATCAGGGAAACCTTATTTTTTTGGTATTATACATATGAATTGTCATTATAATTACTTTTAAACCAAACATAGACCTAGTAATACTACTGCTTGATTTTATTTGGGTAATATTCACTAATTTTTTTTGTTATCTTAACTATAAGTGGGCGGGAATTTAGATAAACAAACATGAAAATAAAAGTTAGATTTCTAATTTACGAAACAAAAAAAAAACAAACAAATATGAGTTCTTTTTAAAGTAGATGTGGCAATTCTCTCTCTCCTCTGTCCTAGGTCGTATTTTTTTTGGGTCGATTGAGCCTAAACTGGTCTGACGTGATGTCTTCGCTCTAGTGGGCTTTGGTACCGTTAGTGGAAACGGGTCCTAAGTCCGAAGTTTTTTTTGTTCTTCTTTTCCTTGCGTCTCCCTTTTCTCTCCTTCCTCCCTATCCTAAAAAGCACGCATTTAATTTTTATCGTAACGGCGTAAATGGAACGGATGGCCGGCAAAGAACCCCCCCCATACCCCGACGAGCTAGTTAGAGCACAGCTAGGCGTGCACTCCGCCGTTGACCATCCTAATACAAACAAAGTAAAAGGGACAATTCCCAAATCTTTACATAAAAATGGCGCCCAACGTGGGGCCCGAAGGGTTCGGTTCTCGTACAGAATTCCTTTGGGTTTCAGACCTCTAGCTCCTTTTATTTGGTTGTCCTTTCCCTCCCCTACCTCCCCATAATTTTAATTCTTGAGTAAGTTAACGTAGAATATAATATGATTGTCCCGTGTGAGGAGTTCGAGTACATCTGGAAATACAGGTCATCTGGTGTAAATTCGGCCGGATATCTGGCCGATGGTCTTGTCTAGGAGAGTACCTTCGGAAACGCGGGTTGGTTTGGCGTATAACTGCTAGATCCCTGACCGAGGACTCTTGATCTTAACGATAAATGAAAAAGTTTCTTTCCTCCCTTTTGTGATGTTCTTGCCTTGAAGAGTACCTTCGGAAACGCGGGTTGATTTGGCGTATAACTGCTAGATCCCTGACCAAGGACTCCTGATTTATTCAACTTGGCACAGTTTATTTTTCGATTTTTCCTTGCTTCCCCTCACAACGGAATAATTCACGGTAATTTTCGAGATGTTCATAGCAAATCCCATTTTTTTTTCTTAAAAATATATGATTCAGCAGCCCTTTGACACCACAATTTAGCCCAATTTGAACGCGTGAAATAGTAAATATCATGCGGGTCATGTAATTAAGTTCCCCATTTCTTTATTGTTCCCTGTCCCGACCGTGTCCTTTCTACACGCAAAAGACGTCAGTAAAAGATCGGCTCCCTTAATTATTCAGGTCGGATGGAGTGTTGAGCAGCCCTGAGGTAAGGTTGACTACCAGAATCCGGGTTTACTTTGATTTTTTTTGGTTTTGACCTGAAGGTCGGTTCATCTTCCTTTCGGTTGTACTCCTCCGGAATTGCAGGTGATTTATTAAATAAAGAATATTTATTATATATTTTTCTCGATTTTATAAGAGTTAATAAATTATTAAAGTTAGTGTGTTAAAATTATTTTTAATAATTTATTAGAAATGAAATGTTATTCGTTTTTAAAGGTATCTAGTTTTTTAAGAAATAAATTTAATTTAGATTTTTAAAATATATAAATTTATTTTATAAATTTTATAAATTTTAAAAATTAATATTTTATGGGTAAGCTATAAAATAAATTTTTAAAAATAATAAATAATTTATATAAATATATGCTTGAAAATAGCAATTATTAAAAAATATGTTATAATTTATTTATAAGATATTAAATTATTTATTAATATTTTAATTAGTTTATTAAAATATTTATTTTAATATTAAAAATAATGTAATTATGATAAAATTAGTATATGAAAATTGTAATATTAAATTTAATTGAAAAGTTTATATAAAGAATTAGGCAAAATATTAAATTCGCCTGTTTTACAAAAACATGTCTTTTTGAATTTAATTTAAAGTCTAACCTGCCCACTGAAATTTTAATGGCCGCAGTATATTAACTGTGCAAAGGTAGCATAATCATTAGTCTTTTAATTGAAGGCTGGACGAGATTTTAACTGTTTCATATAAATTTAAAATAGAATTTTATTTTTTAGTAAAAAAGCTAAAATTTAGTTAAAAGACGAGAAGACCCTATAAATCTTTATATTTATATTTGTTTTAATTATTTAGATAAATTTTGTTATAATTTATATAAATATTTTATTGGGGTGATATTAAAATTTAAAAAACATTTAATTTTAAATTACATTAATTAATGAATAATTGATCCATTACTAGTGATTAAAAAATTAAGTTACTTTAGGGATAACAGCGTAATTCTTTTGGAGAGTTCATATCGATAAAAAAGATTGCGACCTCGATTTTGGATTAAGAAATAATTTTGGGTGTAGAAGTTCAAAATTTAAGTCTGTTCGACTTTTAAATTCTTACATGATCTGAGTTCAAACCGGTGTAAGCCAGGTTGGTTTCTATCTTTAATAAATTAAAATATTTTAGTACGAAAGGACCAAATATTTGAATAATTATATTTTTAAAAATAATTTTATTAATGTATTTATACTATTTTGGCAGATAATTGTAATAAATTTAGAATTTATAAATGTAATTTAATTACAAATAGTACCTGTTAAATATTGAGTTATTTTTATCTTTAAAAAATATATTAATATTAAGTATTTGTGTTTTAGTTAGAGTTGCATTTTTAAATTTATTAGAACGAAAAATTTTAGGTTAGCAGAAACTAATCGAACACCATTTGATTTTGCTGAAGGGGAATCAGAATTAGTTTCTGGATTTAATGTTGGGTATAGAAGAGGAGGTTTTGCATTAATTTTTTTGCGGAATATTCTAGAATTTTATTTATGAGAATATTATTTTGTGTATTATTCTTATATATTCATTATTTTTTTATATAAAATTAAGATTTATTTCTTTTTTAATTATTTGGGTTCGTGGGACTTTTCCTCGATTTCGTTATGATAAATTAATATATATAGCTTGAAAATCTTTTCTGCCTTTTTCTTTAAATTATTTAATATTTTTTATTGGGTTTAAAATCTTTACGTATAGAGAATATAACATAAGTTGAAAAATTTCAAGAAATAGTTTAATAAAAATATTAATTTTGGAGATTATGATAAAGAAATTTCTTTTTTCTTGAAATTTTAAAAGATTATTCTTATTTTTGATTTACAAGACCAATGTTTTTATTAAACTATTAAAACTAATGATTATATTTATTTATTGAATATTACCAATAATTTTATTGATAATGGGTTTTTTAATTTTTGTTCCTAATAGAAAACATTTGTTATCAATATTATTAAGATTAGAATATATTGTTTTAAGATTATTTATATTTTTAAATATAAAGTTATTTTAGAATTATCAATTTTAGTTTCTATAATTCGTACACATGGAAATGATTATTTTCAATCATTTAATATTTTACAATGTTAAAAATTTTATTTATATATTTATTTTATTTTCCAGTATCTTTTATAAAAAAATCATTTTGGATGCTCAGAGTTTTTTATTTTTAAATTCTTTTATTTTTATTATTATAAATATTTACTCAAGATATTGATTAAATATCTCATATTTTTTAGGGTGTGAAATATTATGTGATGGATTTATTTTATTAAAAAAGGACCAAATATTTGAATAATTATATTTTTAAAAGGAATTTTATTAATGTATTTATATTATTTTGGCAGATAATTGTAATAAATTTAGAATTTATAAATGTAATTTTAATTACAAATAGTACTTGTTAAATATTGGGTTATTTTTATCTTTAATTAATATATTAATATTAATTTTTTGTGTTTTAGTTAGAATTGCATTTTTAACTGTATTAGAACGAACAATTTTACAATTTGGAATTTTGGGGATTCCTCAACCATTTTTTGATGCAGTTAAATTATTTAGAAAAGAACAAATTTATCCTTTAATATCAAATTATGTTTCTTACTAGTTTTCTCCGATTTTTTCTTTATTTTTATCATTATTAGTTTGGATATGTATACCTTTATTTTTAAATTTTTTATCTTTTAATTTAGGAGTTTTATTTTTTTTATGTTGTACTAGAATAGGATTGTATACAGTAATAATTGCTGGATGATCTGAGTTCAAACCGGTGTAAGCCAGGTTGGTTTCTATCTTTAATAAATTAAAATATTTTAGTACGAAAGGACCAAATATTTGAATAATTATATTTTTAAAATGAATTTTATTAATGTATTTATACTATTTTGGCAGATAATTGTAATAAATTTAGAATTTATAAATGTAATTTTAATTACAAATAGTACTTGTTAAATATTGAGTTATTTTTATCTTTAATTAATATATTAATATTAATTATTTGTGTTTTAGTTAGAGTTGCATTTTTAAATTTATTAGAACGAAAAATTTAAGTTTATAATAAAATTCGAAAGGGTCCTAATAAGGTTGGAATTTTGGGGATTCCTCAACCATTTTGTGATGCAGTTAAATTATTTAGAAAAGAACAAATTTATCCTTTAATATCAAATTATGTTTCTTACTATTTTTCTCCGATTTTTTCTTTATTTTTATCATTATTAGTTTGGATATGTATACCTTTATTTTTAAATTTTTTATCTTTTAATTTAGGAATTTTATTATTTTTAAGTTGTACTAGAATAGGAGTGTATACAGTAATAATTGCTGGATGATCTTCTAATTCAAATTATTCTTTATTAGGGGGATTGCGGGCTGTAGCTCAAACTATTTCTTATGAAGTTAGTTTAGCTTTAATTATAATATCATTTATTTTTTTAATTGGGAGTTATAATATATTAATATTTTTTAATTATCAAATTTATATTTGATTTTTATTTATTTTATTTCCTATAGTTTTAGTTTGATTTAGAATTTCATTAGCAGAAACTAATTTCAAGGAATAGTTTAATAAAAATATTAATTTTGGAGATTAATGATAAAGAAATTTCTTTTTTCTTGAAATTTTAAAAGATTATTCCTATTTTTGATTTACAAGACCAATGTTTTTATTAATCTATTAAAACTAATGATTATATTTATTTATTGAATATTACCAGTAATTTTATTGATAATGGGTTTTTTAATTTTTGTCTAATAGAAAACATTTGTTATCAATATTACTAAGATTAGAATATATTGTTTTAAGATTATTTATATTTTTATTTATATTTTTAAATATAATAAATTATGAAAGTTATTTTAGAATAATATTTTTAACTTTTAGAGTTTGTGAGGGGGCATTAGGATTATCAATTTTAGTTTCTATAATTCGTACACATGGAAATGATTATTTTCAATCATTTAATATTTTACAATGTTAAAAATTTTATTTATATTTTTATTTTCTTTTCCAGTATGTTTTATAAAAAATTCATTTTGGATGGCTCAGAGTTTTTTATTTTTAAATTCTTTTATTTTTATTATTATAAATATTTACTCAAGATATTGATTAAATATCTCATATTTTTTAGGGTGTGAAATATTATCTGATGGATTTATTTTATTAAGTTTTTGGATTTGTTCTTTGATAATAATAGCTAGAGAAAGAATTTTCAAGTTTAATAATTTCAAAAATTTATTTATATTAAATATTTTATTTTTATTATTTTTTTTAATTGTTACGTTTATATCTATAAGATTATTTATATTTGGATTAAGAAATAACTTTGGGTGTAGAAGTTCAAAATTTAAGTCTTGTTCGACTTTTAAATTCTTACATGATCTGAGTTCAAACCGGTGTAAGCCAGGTTGGTTTCTATCTTTAATAAATTAAAATATTTTAGTACGAAAGGACCAAATATTTGAATAATTATATTTTTAAAAATAATTTTATTAATGTATTTATACTATTTTGGCAGATAATTGTAATAAATTTAGAATTTATAAATGTAATTTAATTACAAATAGTACTTGTTAAATATTGAGTTATTTTTATCTTTAAAAAATATATTAATATTAAGTATTTGTGTTTTAGTTAGAGTTGCATTTTTAAATTTATTAGAACGAAAAATTTTAGGTTATATTCAAATTCGAAAGGGTCCTAATAAGGTTGGAATTTTGGGGATTCCTCAACCATTTTGTGATGCAGTTAAATTATTTAGAAAAGAACAAATTTATCCTTTAATATCAAATTATGTTTCTTACTATTTTTCTCCGATTTTTTCTTTATTTTTATCATTATTAGTTTGGATATGTATACCTTTATTTTTAAATTTTTTATCTTTTAATTTAGGAATTTTATTATTTTTATGTTGTACTAGAATAGGAGTGTATACAGTAATAATTGCTGGATGATCTTCTAATTCAAATTATTCTTTATTAGGGGGATTGCGGGCTGTAGCTCAAACTATTTCTTATGAAGTTAGTTTAGCTTTAATTATAATATCATTTATTTTTTTAATTGGGAGTTATAATATATTAATATTTTTTAATTATCAAATTTATATTTGATTTTTATCTATTTTATTTCCTATAGTTTTAGTTTGATTTAGAATTTCATTAGCAGAAACTAATCGAACGCCATTTGATTTTGCTGAAGGGGAATCAGAATTAGTTTCTGGATTTAATGTTGGGTATAGAAGAGGAGGTTTTGCATTAATTTTTTTTGCGGAATATTCTAGAATTTTATTTATGAGAATATTATTTTGTGTATTATTCTTATATATTCATTATTTTTTTATATAAAATTAAGATTTATTTCTTTTTTAATTATTTGGGTTCGTGGGACTTTTCCTCGATTTCGTTATGATAAATTAATATATATAGCTTGAAAATCTTTTCTGCCTTTTTCTTTAAATTATTTGATATTTTTTATTGGGTTTAAAATCTTTACGTATAGAGAATATAACATAAGTTGAAAAATTTCAAGAAATAGTTTAATAAAAATATTAATTTTGGAGATTAATGATAAAGAAATTTCTTTTTTCTTGAAATTTTAAAAGATTATTCTTATTTTTGATTTACAAGACCAATGTTTTTATTAAACTATTAAAACTAATGATTATATTTATTTATTGAATATTACCAGTAATTTTATTGATAATGGGTTTTTTAATTTTTGTTTCTAATAGAAAACATTTGTTATCAATATTATTAAGATTAGAATATATTGTTTTAAGATTATTTATATTTTTAAATATAATAAATTATGAAAGTTATTTTAGAATAATATTTTTAACTTTTAGATTTTGTGAGGGAGCATTAGGATTATCAATTTTAGTTTCTATAATTCGTACACATGGAAATGATTATTTTCAATCATTTAATATTTTACAATGTTAAAAATTTTATTTATATTTTTATTTTCTTTTCCAGTATGTTTTATAAAAAATTCATTTTGGATGACTCAGAGTTTTTTATTTTTAAATTCTTTTATTTTTATTATTATAAATATTTACTCAAGATATTGATTAAATATCTCATATTTTTTAGGGTGTGAAATATTATCTGATGGATTTATTTTATTAAGTTTTTGGATTTGTTCTTTGATAATAATAGCTAAAGAAAGAATTTTCAAGTTTAATAATTTCAAAAATTTATTTATATTAAATATTTTATTTTTATTATTTTTTTTAATTGTTACGTTTATATCTATAAGATTATTTATATTTGGATTAAGAAATAATTTTGGGTGTAGAAGTTCAAAATTTAAGTCTGTTCGACTTTTAAATTCTTACAAGATCTGTGGGGGGCGAGTTGGAGTTTAATCACCCTGTGCGTAGCTGTACCCAAACCCTCAGTAGTGTGGTAGCGCATTGAAAATCTTTTTGCTCATGTGCTAATTCCCAACGTTGGAATATACTTAATTTGTATAAACCTACGGGGTGTGCATATATATTGCCATGCACTGGCACGTACACTTCCATCACAAGCTTCTTTTCCCATCTCTATAAACAGGTCATATACCAAATTGCGAATGCATTGGCCGGTCGCACTTGTTGACGGTGCTCCATAAACTAGTCAATACAAGTTCTCTTGTCGTTTCTCTTTCTCGTTTCCAGTCGCCATACAGTGTCAAGTGCGACACCAGTCGTAGTGAATGAAATGATATTGTTTAAAGAAACAAGGAAGAGAGAATGAATGAAAAAAAAAAATTGCGATTGAGAAAGCGATCGACCAACCACACTGACTAGAGCGTGCGCTTCGGACGTTGAAAGCCCGAGTAGACATTACACCCATACTTGGGAGGAGACGAAACGACAAGTCGAAAGGGAGAAAACTTGGCTGAGGTTTGGCAGTCGTCTTTCGAATTTTCTCGGCATCAGTTCACACGATTCGCATCGGCAGTGCGCGGTCCAAGTTTTAGAAAAAAAAAATGGCGATGTCGAAAATCGCATTTTAATTTCTGAAAAGCGTGCTTAAAGTGATTGCCTAATAATTACTGCAGTACGCAGCAAAAAAAATAATTAGCTGAAATTCGGTCACATTTTTTTTTGAAATAAAGAACTTATTAGTTTGGGAGTCGTCTTTCGAATTTTCTCGGCATCAGTTCACACGATTCGCATCGGCAGTGCGCGGTCCAAGTTTTAGAAAAAAAAATGGCGATGTCAAAAATCGCATTTTTAATTTCTGAAAAGCGTGCATAAAGTGATTGCCTAATAATTACTGCAGTACGCAGCAAAAATATAATTAGCTGAAATTCGGTCACATTTTTTTGAAATAAAGAATTTATTAGTTTGGGAGTCGTCTTTCGAATTTTCTCGGCATCAGTTCACACGATTCGCATCGGCAGTGCGCGGTCCAAGTTTTAGAAAAAAAAAATGGCGATGTCAAAAATCGCATTTTTAATTTCTGAAAAGCGTGCATAAAGTGATTGCCTAATAACTACTGCAGTACGCAGCAAAAATATAATTAGCTGAAATTCGGTCACATTTTTTTGAAATAAAGAACTTATTAGTTTGGGAGTCGTCTTTCGAATTTTCTCGGCATCAGTTCATACGATTCGCATCGGCAGTGCGCGGTCCAAGTTTTAGAAAAAAAAAATGGCGATGTCAAAAATCGCATTTTTAATTTCTGAAAAGCGTGCATAAAGTGATTGCCTAATAATTACTGCAGTACGCAGCAAAAATATAATTAGCTGAAATTCGGTCACATTTTTTTGAAATAAAGAACTTATTAGTTTGGGAGTCGTCTTTCGAATTTTCTCGGCATCAGTTCACACGATTCGCATCGGCAGTGCGCGGTCCAAGTTTTAGAAAAAAAAATGGCGATGTCAAAAATCGCATTTTAATTTCTGAAAAGCGTGCTTAAAGTGATTGCCTAATAATTACTGCAGTACGCAGCAAAAATATAATTAGCTGAAATTCGGTCACATTTTTTTTTGAAATAAAGAACTTATTAGTTTGGCAGTCGTCTTTCGAATTTTCTCAGCATCAGTTCACACGATTCGCATCGGCAGTGCGCGGTCCAAGTTTTAGAAAAAAAAAATGGCGATGTCAAAAATCGCATTTTTAATTTCTGAAAAGCGTGCATAAAGTGATTGCCTAATAATTACTGCAGTACGCAGCAAAAATATAATTAGCTGAAATTCGGTCATATTTTTTTGCTCTGAGAACAAAAAAATATAAATTCTATAGATTTGCATATCTGCATGAAATTCACCGCAATAATGCCTGGCAACATTACCTTTAGCCGCATTGTGGGAAATTTTTGTGTTCTGAAGAGAAGTTTAATAATGTGCGAACAGTAAAGTAAATTGTACTGTAAAACAACGGTACCGCCTGTTCTGGATCATTCGAGAACTTTTCGCTCTTAGTACAGTCGGCTTTAAAATCTTCAACCGGTCAGTTCGCCTGATACGCTTCGGCGCAGTGTACGGACAAATTGTTCAAAAATAAAAAAAAGGCGTTGCCGAATACCGATTTTGTTTCAATGTTCAAAAAAAAAAAAGTTAATTTTACAAAATAAAGAATATTACCGGTAGTGCATACAATGTTAAGTAATGCGCATCTAACATTACATGTAGCCGCATTTCAGGTATTTTTGCTTTGAAAAAAAAATAAAAATTCTATAGATTTGCATATCTGCATGAAATTCACCGCAATAATGCCTGGCAACATTACCTTTAGCCGCATTGTGGGAAATTTTTGTGTTCTGAAGAGAAGTTTAATAATGTGCGAACAGTAAAGTAAATTGTACTGTAAAACAACGGTACCGACTGTTCTGGATCATTCGAGAACTTTTCGTTCTTAGTACAGTCGGCTTTAAAATCTTCAACCGCGTGAGTTGGCCTGATACGCTTCGGCGCAGTGTACGGACAAATTGTTCAAAAATAAAAATGGCGTTGCCAAATACCGATTTTTTTTTTTCTTTCATCGTTTCAAAAAAAAGTTAATTTAGCAAAAATCGCATAAATTACCTTATGATCATAAAATAAATAATATTACCGGTAGTGCATACAATGTTGAGTAATGCGCATCTAACATTACATTTAGCCGCATTTCGGAAATTTTTCTGTTCTGAAGAAAAGCTTAATAATGTGCGTACAGTGAAGTAAATTGTATTGTAAAAACAACGGTACAGACTGTTCTGGAGCATTCGGGAACTTTTCTTTCCTTGTGCAGTCGAATTTAAATTCTTCAACACTTTCTTCGGTCACTTTACAAGAAAGATGGCATGGTCAACCTGGTACTTACCGGCGGGTCATAGTTCGTACCTTTCATTCGGAAAAAAAAATCAAGATACCTTTTTTTATCGAACTGGAAGTTTCCTCAGCGCTTCGCCCTCCCTGGATTGTGTGTCCCTATAATATTGGATGGACAACGCTAGCGTGGATGTGTGTTCCTGCCGATATTACTGGACCTCGACCTACTTAAAGGATATTTTTTTTGGGAAAGTTAATTACTGGCTTTATGGTAGTTTTGTTTTGTAGTAGTAGGAGTCTCCTTTTGTAAATTTTTTTGATTAAACACGGATCACTTAGGGTAACTGAGAGTAAAGTAGTTGACCCTAAGTCGAATTTAAATTGTCTAAACCTTTCTTGGGTTTAACTTGGGTTGAGCTTGGAAAATTAACATAGTGGCAAACGGAGCCGGGTTAGGGTGGCCACGCCCCCTAAACTTTAATTGCTTTAATCATAACCAATTGTATTACAGCATTTGCCGATCATCTAACTCGCCAGCGCTGTCGAAGGAGATGTGCCGTAAAAGTCGCAAATTGCTAAAGGTAATTAACATTTAATTTTTTTTGCTTTTATACCTATATATATATATTGATAAACAACATTTTTTTTTGTTCCTATCGTTACGTAAGAAAGATAGGATAGGCTAGTGATCGGTTGGGCCTTCCATTGGCGATAATCGTTCCTTCCGTTGCTGGGATGTTAATTTCCATTAATTTACCAAAAAAAAAAAAAAAAAAAAGGGGCAACCCATGTAAACATGTTTCCTTATTATCAGGGGAAACCTTATTTTTTTTGGTATTATACATATGAATTGTCATTATAATTACTTTTAAACCAAACATAGACCTAGTAATACTACTGCTTGATTTTATTTGGGTAATATTCACTAATTTTTTTTGTTATCTTAACTATAAGTGGGCGGGAATTTAGATAAACAAACATGAAAATAAAAGTTAGATTTCTAATTTACGAAACAAAAAAAAAACAAACAAATATGAGTTCTTTTTAAAGTAGATGTGGCAATTCTCTCTCTCCTCTGTCCTAGGTCGTATTTTTTTTGGGTCGATTGAGCCTAAACTGGTCTGACGTGATGTCTTCGCTCTAGTGGGCTTTGGTACCGTTAGTGGAAACGGGTCCTAAGTCCGAAGTTTTTTTTGTTCTTCTTTTCCTTGCGTCTCCCTTTTCTCTCCTTCCTCCCTATCCTAAAAAGCACGCATTTAATTTTTATCGTAACGGCGTAAATGGAACGGATGGCCGGCAAAGAACCCCCCCCATACCCCGACGAGCTAGTTAGAGCACAGCTAGGCGTGCACTCCGCCGTTGACCATCCTAATACAAACAAAGTAAAAGGGACAATTCCCAAATCTTTACATAAAAATGGCGCCCAACGTGGGGCCCGAAGGGTTCGGTTCTCGTACAGAATTCCTTTGGGTTTCAGACCTCTAGCTCCTTTTATTTGGTTGTCCTTTCCCTCCCCTACCTCCCCATAATTTTAATTCTTGAGTAAGTTAACGTAGAATATAATATGATTGTCCCGTGTGAGGAGTTCGAGTACATCTGGAAATACAGGTCATCTGGTGTAAATTCGGCCGGATATCTGGCCGATGGTCTTGTCTAGGAGAGTACCTTCGGAAACGCGGGTTGGTTTGGCGTATAACTGCTAGATCCCTGACCGAGGACTCTTGATCTTAACGATAAATGAAAAAGTTTCTTTCCTCCCTTTTGTGATGTTCTTGCCTTGAAGAGTACCTTCGGAAACGCGGGTTGATTTGGCGTATAACTGCTAGATCCCTGACCAAGGACTCCTGATTTATTCAACTTGGCACAGTTTATTTTTCGATTTTTCCTTGCTTCCCCTCACAACGGAATAATTCACGGTAATTTTCGAGATGTTCATAGCAAATCCCATTTTTTTTTCTTAAAAATATATGATTCAGCAGCCCTTTGACACCACAATTTAGCCCAATTTGAACGCGTGAAATAGTAAATATCATGCGGGTCATGTAATTAAGTTCCCCATTTCTTTATTGTTCCCTGTCCCGACCGTGTCCTTTCTACACGCAAAAGACGTCAGTAAAAGATCGGCTCCCTTAATTATTCAGGTCGGATGGAGTGTTGAGCAGCCCTGAGGTAAGGTTGACTACCAGAATCCGGGTTTACTTTGATTTTTTTTGGTTTTGACCTGAAGGTCGGTTCATCTTCCTTTCGGTTGTACTCCTCCGGAATTGCAGGTGATCTGGGATTTTTTTTCTCGACTGGATACCTGACCTAGGTTTAAAGTACGGAAGGATAGATGAAAGGATTTGGTGGATCAGGATTGATTACGCGCTGACTCAAGCCATCCTGACAACTTTTGGGGTTCGTTCCACGAACACGTCTATTTTTGCTTATCATTTCTAAAATTTTTCTTATATGTGAGACACCTGGATTAGTTTTTTTTGTTGAATAAATGTTACCGAACCTGAGCAGTAGCGCAGGCTAGTAAACCGTGGTTAGAAGGAAGAAGTCTAAAGGGACTATTCCCTAATCGCGATAGCCATGGAAAGAAAAAAAAAGGAGGCAGAGAGAGAGAGAGACGCCCATATCATTTTTAATTAGTGACTTTGTTGCATAGAACAGTAAATTTTTTTATCATCGTTATTCCTAACCTTTTCAGGGTTTTCCGTTTCCTGGACTTATGATACATACATTTTTTTTTATTATTACTATTATACCTTTTCCGTTTGGAAATACGACTGCCCTAGTATCTGAAGAAGACTAGTTAAACAAAAAAAAAAAAAAAATTATTAAAGTTTTTTTTGTGGATTGATAAAACATTATAATTTGATAGCGTACGAATCTGCTCATTATCTTGTCGGTATCTTGCATCGTTACGATACTTAGTATCGACGTTCCGTCCCGGTAAACAGTACCGGCCGATATCTTAGTCATATATTTTGCTATTAAAGTTTTTTTTAAACATATAAATATATATATATTTTTTTTGCTGGTGATCCAATAAGCAGTTAAAGGCGGGTTAAAAAATTTTTTTTTTCAAGGTAGACCTAGTCAAAGGCGCCTTGAACGTACTAATCTCCAGTTTATAAGCTAATCAAACTACTGGTGGATAAGAATCCATATTTAATCTGATATTAACCCCATTATAAATTCTTGTATTGCAAACTTCAAACAAAGACGCCCGAAGTTACACTTGTCCAAGTTGAATTTTTTTTTTAAGATCGTCTTAGATTTCCCATAGGAAACAACTTTATTTCATTCACGTCAACTATTTTACCTTGACTTCGCTTTTACTTTTTGATGGCAGTTCGTCGAAGCTTAGAGGGTCCTAAGCGGCCAGCAGTGCGTTCGGAGGAGTGCCCACTTTGTAATATCAATATAGATGGAACTGCGGAAAGTGTGATTACCACATGCCAACACATATTTCATAAATACAGCTTAATCGAAAAATTGAAAACTTCAGAAACTTGTCCTCGGTGCAGTCAGCCATGCTTATTGAGTTCTCTTAGACTGTACGCTACGCGACCAAACCCACTAGCAGGGAATTGGGTTGGTACAGCCGAAAGCATGAATGTTCACAACACCCGAAACCGAACGAAAAGAAAACCGCCACTTAGACCTCCGGTAACGTCAGAGAGGGGCCAACGTGTCGAGCCTCCGGCGGTGGGTGAAGAGTTAAGGCAGAAGCCCAAAGACTTCGCTGCCATAGAGGCTCACACAAGGTTTTCCTTGCCTGGCACCTCTAGTGGCCAAAGCCGAAGAGATTTGGACCTCATTACGACAATACAGCGAGTGGTGAGTGAGTCCATAGACCAGATTCAAGGATCCATGATGCAACAAATCTCGCAAAACCTCTCGGAACTCATAGAGTCGAATGTCGAACGATGTTTTGGGAGACTAAACTTGCAGGAAGGCGAAGGTCGAACTCAAGAAGCGCCACCAAATTCTCCCGAAGTAGAAAATTTTGCATGGCCACATGAAATGCCGTTTGAACGTCGCGATCAGAATTCTCAGTCTGCGTACCCAATTAATTCGGGACAAATCGATGTCAATACTGCCGTAAAGGTGTCGAATATCATTTCGAGCTGGCACCTCCAGTTCGAGGGATCATCGGAGGGCTTGACGATTGATAATTTTATCTATCAAGTACATTCGCTGACTCAGCAGAGCCTGGACGGCAACTTCAGAGTACTGTGCAAAAACGCTCACCTGCTGTTTACGGGAAGAGCCAAAGAGTGGTTCTGGAGATTCCATCGGTCACATCCTTTCTTTTTATGGGACGAATTAATTGACAACTTACGCCAGCAGTACAAAGATAGTCGTTCTGATTACGATATCCGCGAAGCTATCGGATGCCGGAAGCAACGTGAAAAGGAAACTTTTGACGAGTTTTACGACTCCATCGTCAGGCTTACCGACAGGCTCAGGCAGCCACTCGCGGAACTTGACTTCGTAGAGATTCTCGTAAGAAATCTCCGCGCCGACGTACGGCATGAAATATTGCATATTGACATTACGTCCGTATCAATGTTGCGTAAAGTTGTTCAAAGACGCGAAAGATTTTTAAACGATGTTTATCGTACTACGCCAATCACTAGACCGAATTACCCACGCCGTCAGGTAGCGGAGCTTTCCACACCCATAGCTCGCGACGTTGTCAACTTAAACGTCCCGGTGCCAGCCGAACCACCGCAGTACGCTATCCGAGAAACTCGTACAGTCCTCAAACTAATTTGTTGGAACTGTGAGGCCGAGGGTCATCGATTTGACATGTGTCTCCAACCGCGCAAAATTTTCTGCTATGGCTGCGGAGCCGCCGACGTATATAAGCCAAACTGCCAACGATGCACTAGGTCGGGAAACTGGACGAGGGGTGTGAACCGGAACGCCACCTCACACCCGCGTTAAAACCAAACTTGCCTTGTTCAGACGACCCGAACGGGCAGAACCAGGGATCACCCAAGGCGATCCGTATTAAAGACCATCCAGCCTACAATCCGAAGTCGTCTCACGAAAAGACGGACGTTAACTTATTCCCCATTAGACCGCTCCACATGCGTGCCACCGAATACAATCTGGCTCGAGCCAGAATTTTCGATTCTGTCGCTTGCCTGGTAAAGACCCCAGGTCGAAGATCTTCCGAAAGATTAAAAAAAATTTTGGAAGAGGGTTAGGGAAAGCCGTCGTCTGATACTAAGTACTATCCTGAATAAGAATAATGATACTCGACCCTATGCCTGCGTTACCTTACTAGGCAACGAAACCCTAGGACTGCTAGACAGTGGTGCGTCAATAAGCTGCATCGGTGGTGCGCTAGCATTAACTATTCTGAAAGGTGACCTTAAGCTAAAACGATTCGTCTCACCAATTAGCACAGCCGATGGTAGTTCCCAAAAGGTCTGTGGGGTCTTCAAGGCAGATGTCAAATTTCGAGGAACGACCAAGCAACTATCATTATATGTTGTGCCATCACTAGCCCAAGATCTGTACTTGGGTATCGATTTCTGGAAATTGTTCGGATTGGCTCCAGACTGTTTGAAATGAAAAAAGAATTTATGATGCTCGTGAATTTTTATTGATTTAAAAAATATTAAATTGAAAACTTTGCCAGAGAGAAAAAATTGCTGAAGTTTCGCTTAAAAGAAATAGATAGATGCACATTTATATGACGTTTCGCCTTATTTCCTGCATCAGCCGTCAAATGTCAAAATGATGGATTTAGCTATCGCCCATCTTTTGATGATGTTGACAGCTTGTTGATTCGTTTTAGCTCCGTTTGTGAAATGGTTGAACTTACTCCCCGGGTTGAATCGTTATATGATTCAAAGATTGGAAGTCGACTCAACTTTTGTATTGGCCGCTTAAATTGTCCAGCTTTCGTCTTGATTTCTGCTACACGAACATGCCCGTCATCTCCTGAAAATAATTTTGTTACGCGTCCCATGAGCCATTGGGTGGGTTGTAAGCCGTTGTCGTGTATCAGGACGATGTCATCTAATTGCAAACCTCTTTGCTGTACTTGCCATTTTACTCGCGATTGAAGTGTATTTAAATATTCTAATTGCCAGCGTCTCCAAAAATTTTGGTATATATGCTTTACAATATCCCATCTTTCATGAGGTGACAATTTCGATTTATATTCGGTATTTGGCAATTGATGAATCGGTCGTCCGATAAGGAAGTGTGCTGGTGTCAGGAAATCTGGTTCATCGCTATTAGTGGAACATAATGGCCTAGAGTTGAGTATACCTTCAATCTGAATGACTAATGTTGAGAATTCCTCTAATGTGAGTATTTCAGCTCCAACAGCCCTAGTAAGTTGCGTCTTTACTGCCTTCACTGCACTTTCCCAAAGGCCGCCTTGATGGGGACTCGCTGGCGGAATGAAGCGCCATTCTATGCCATCCTGTAGGAGTCTGGACGCAATGTTTTCTGCATGTGTCTTCAAAAATTCGTAGACTTCCTTTAAATAATTCCGGGCGCCAACGAAATTGGTTGCATTATCACAGTATATGGTGTGACATAAACCCCTTCTACTGATGAATCTTTTTAACGCACCCAAAAATGAATCGGTGCTTAAGCTCATGCAAACTTCGATGTGGATGGCGCGTGTGGCGAAGCATACTAAAATGCATAAATATGCCTTCGACGGAATTGATCCTCTTCGCCTTAAAGTATGTATTTTGAATGGCCCACAGAAGTCGATTCCAATTGCACCGAAGGGTACGGAGTAACTCACTCGGTCCTTTGGTAGTTGACCCATAAGCTGACCCATCAGTTGTGGACGTTGTCTTAGACATTTCACGCACCGTTTAAACACCTTTTTTGCTACGTCTTTGCCGCGAATAATCCAGAAGTTTTGACGCACTAGACTATTCAGCAGGTTGATACCAGGATGCTGCCTCCTTTGATGCACGTCTTGAGTGATTGCGATGGCGATTGGAGCAGTATGTGACAGTATTATGGGATGTTTGGAACTGTATTGTAGTGTTGATTTCTGGAGCCGTCCGCCAACACGCATAATTCCTTTCGCATCTATAAATGGGTCTAACAGCCTGAGCTTGCTGTTGGATGGCAGTGATTTACGATCTTTTAGACATCTATATTCTTCAGGAAAATCTCGAACTTGATGATGGATTGCCAGATATTGAGTTGCACGCTCTAACTCTGTTGGTAGCAATACTCCGCATGTTCGCTTACATGAGCGTGTGTTGTTGACAAACCGTAGGATGTACGCAAGGACCTTTTGTATCTGGAAGTAGCTAGAGAAATGCTTGCTTACCTTGTCGATGATGTGGCATTCGGGTGTATCAACAAATTTTGTGACAGTGTCGTGTATTTGAGTCGGCATTGCGAATGTATCTGAAGTTTCCAATAATTTTGGTTGATGTGGCCATTGCTCGTAGCCCTTCCGTAACCATGATGGACCCATCCACCACATTTCATTGTTGGAAATTTCTCTTGCTGATAAGCCTCGAGAGGCATCGTCTGCCGGATTCTGCTTAGACGGAACGTGTCTCCATTGATCTCGCTTATGGGAAGTGATTATTTCTGAAGTGCGATTTGCGACGAATGTTGGCCATCGCCTTGGTGGGCTGGACAGCCAGTCCAAGACGATTCTGGAGTCGGTCCACATAGTAATTGATGAAATTGTAACTGTTAAAATCGATGTGACTTCATTGACTAATCTGCTGAGAAGAACTGCAGCCATTAGCTCAAGTCTTGGTATGCTAATTTGCTTCAATGGTGCCACCTTCGTCTTAGCGCAGATTAAATGAGTGACGAAAGCTCCTTGGGTATTTCGTGAGCGAGAATATACTACAGCCGCATATGCCCACTTGCTGGCATCACAAAATCCATGTAATTCTAAAGATTCCGACGCAGTGATGCAGCGTGGAATTTTTATCTTTGGAGTTTGGCTAATGCTGTTACGTAAATCAATCCATGCTGATCGCGTTTCTGATGGTAATTGCTCATCCCAGTCAATCTTCTTTAACCACAAGGACTGGAACAGTATTTTAATTTTGATTGTTATTGGGGATAGGAGTCCCAGGGGATCGAAAATCTTACTTGCTTCCGATAGAAGGCTTCGCTTTGTATGAATCTCCTTGTCTTCCAAATGCACTTGGAAAATAAATTGATCGCTATGGGCGTCCCACGCTATACCCAGTATTGTTGCTGGATCTGGATGTTCGGACAATACCTTCAAACTCGTACTATCGGTATCATTAAGCATATATCGCATCTGTGGGTTATTCGACGACATCTTTCTTAGGTTAAAGGCTCCACTACTTAAAATTTCTACTATGTTGGAGCGTAGTTCGAACAGTTCTGATAATTCTGATGCGCCAGTCATTAGATCATCGACATATATATCCCGCTCCACAGCCCGTGCTGCTACAGGATGCTTATCTCTATATTCCAAAGCCAGTTCCTTTAAACACCTAGTCGCCATGAATGATGCGGAGGCCATACCATAAGTTACCGTATTTAACATATAGGGGCGTATTTGGTTCTGGTTGTCTCTCCATAGTATTACTTGATGTACCGCGTCACCTTTGTCTACCCGAATCTGGCGATACATTTTCTCAATGTCACCTACGAGTACATATGGATGTTGTCGAAATCGCTTAAGTATCTGGAGCAGGGATGATTGTACGTTGGGTCCCACCATGAGGTTTTCGTTCAAGGATACACCTGTGGTTGATTTCGCTGAAGCATCGAAGACCACGCGCAATTTTGTTGTGCTGCTGCTGTGTTTAAAGACCCCATGATGAGGCAGGATGTATGACATTTGTAATTCTGTGCTGTTAAGGTCGATGGGCTGCATGTGGTGTAAGTCTTTGTATTCTCGCAGGAAATTATTGTACAGTTGACGGAATAAAGAGTCGAATTTGAAACGCCTTTCCATGGCCAATAACCTTGACAATGATTGTTGGTAAGTGGACCCCAAGGTTTGTTGTATGTCTTTAAATGGAAGTTTTGTAATGAACCTACCATCTGCTGCTCGTGTGGTAGTAGCCTTGAACCATGATTCACAAGCTTCTTCTTCCTTTGAAGTTTTGACCAAATTAGGTATTTCTTCAGTTGCCCAAAAACGTTGTAATGTGGCATCAATGTCTACTATGGATGCTAATGATTGTGTTATTCCATCCGGATATGCCTCATGTCTACCTCCGATAATCCACCCTATTTTTGTCTTGTATGCTTTCATATTAGAATTATCTATGTTTATGCTGTGATCTTCCAATAGATCGAAGACGATGTCGGCGCCAAGCAAAATGTCGATGTTTCCGGGTTTGCAGAAATTAGGATCAGCCAAATCGATATTTGCTAAATTGTACATGCAATCAGGATTGAATTCAAAGGATGGCAACACTGATGTAATTTTTGGCATAATAAGTGCCTGTATGGATGCTATCTGTATGTCATTAAATCTTGAAGCTAGGCGCAAAGTTGTGGCTCCATGAGACCTTCCTCCATTTGCTTGACCGATTCCTGATATTAGGCTCCTGCAGTTTGTTCGAGGCAAGCTTAACTTCTGTACTAGTGCTTCGGTAACGAAAGAAGATTGAGAGGCCGTATCCAGTAATGCGCGGCATGAATGCGGTGTGCCAAGATTATCCCATACATTTACAATTGCCGTTGGCAGCACTGCCTGCAAGGTTGATTTTGATGAGATAATGTTAACTTTATCGATAATCTGTTCGAAACTCCTCGTGTGAAGATTTAATGCTGCGACGTTGGAACTGGATAATTCTGTGTTTACCGCTGCCGTATTCGTATTTTGATTCAAATGTAGAAGGGTATGATGTTTTTTTGAACACTGATGACATCTACCTCTGATTTTGCCGTCGTAAACTGAATGGCCTGAATTAAGGCAGTTGAAACATCGATTGTCACTGGCAGTTAACTTTCTTCTTTCGTGAACTTCCAGATGTTTGAATTGATCACAATCAAGTAGTCTATGATGGGCTTTCTTACAGACTATACACGCGGCACTGGTTATGGTAGTGAGGCTATGTTTCAATTTCATTGCAGCATTTGATCTTGATGGTCGAATGGAATGTGTCTTAATTGACTCAAGTGCGTCAGTTCTTTTTAGCAAAAACTCAAAAAACTGTGAAATTGTCGGAAAATCATTGTCGGTGTTTTGCTGCGCCCATAGACTGCGAGTTTCATCGTCTAGCTTATTGAGTAGCAAATATATGAGCCATGGATCTCTACTTTCAGCTTTGTCACCCAAAGCCTTCAACCCACGGATCGTTTAATCAGATGTATCGAGTAATTTTCGTATACTATTAGCATTTGCCACTTGCACGTGGGATTGATCGATAAATCTACTTATAAAAGCATTGATTGTATGGAGCTTGCGATCGTATCTTTGTATGAGTTTCTTCAAGGCTTCAATGTAATTTGAGTCGGTGATCTTGAAGTGCCTCACTAACGAAAGTGCATCTCCTCTAAGCAAGCCAATCAAGTATTGAAATTTTTGCACAGATGATATATTTTCTCTGCCATGAATGCTGGAATGGAACAGGTCAAAGAAACTTTGCCATTCTGTATAATCACCAGAAAATGTGGGAACTTGTAGTTTCGCAAGACGTACTTCTGGTCCTGAATTCATAGTGGTTGCATTCAGTGTAATTTCGTTGCCCGTATTGCTCATTTCAGCAATGTCGCGTTTTTTGATACGATCGTTCAGTTTTGAGACAATGTTGTAATAGAATTCTTCGGATTCCTCCAATTTAGAATCCAACTTACTATCGAGCGCAAACATGCTGGCTTCTAACTCGACGATCTTATCCAAAATTTCTTTCGCGCGATTCACCTTTATGCGTAGCTCTTCAATTGATGTTGGTGTTTCTTCCTTAAGACCATCTGCAAATTTAGATAATCTAGTTAGCATTCCTCTAAATACTGACCACTGCTTTTTAATGCCCTCTAAAGCACTCATTTTCACGGATTGCTATTTATTCGTAAAATAAATCTTGATTTTTACAGCTCAAAAGATTATTCGTAAAATAAATCTTAATAAACTGTAATCCGGCTCGAAGGACCAATGTTTGAAATGAAAAAAGAATTTATGATGCTCGTGAATTTTTATTGATTTAAAAAATATTAAATTGAAAACTTTGCCAGAGAGAAAAAATTGCTGAAGTTTCGCTTAAAAGAAATAGATAGATGCACATTTATATGACGTTTCGCCTTATTTCCTGCATCAGCCGTCAAATGTCAAAATGATGGATTTAGCTATCGCCCATCTTTTGATGATGTTGACAGCTTGTTGATTCGTTTTAGCTCCGTTTGTGAAATGGTTGAACACAGACATTGTTTCAGAGTTGGCAGTGCCAACAGCGACGAATGACTTAACGAAGGCCCATGACTTGACGAGCGCTCAGGTAACTCGATTGGAAGCAGTTAAACAATTGTTCCCATCCTATGACATAGAAGGATTAGGAAGAACTTCACTCGTAGAGCACGTAATTGACACTAACAATTGTAAGCCGATCAAACAGCGGCACTATCCGGTGTCGCCGGCGGTTGAGAAGCAGATTTTCGACGAATTGGACCGAATGTTGAAGCTAGGAGTGATCGAAGAGTCCCAAAGTTCGTGGAGCTCTCCAGTAGTTCTGGTCCGTAAACCCGGCAAGGTGAGGCTTTGCTTAGACTCGCGTAAACTAAATGCCGTGACTATTACGGATGCATATCCCCTTACACACATCCAGGGAATACTGAGTAGATTGCCGCGGGCTGAATTTATATCTAGTCTGGATCTTAAAGACGCCTTTTGGCAAATTCCACTTGAACTAAATTCGCGACAGAAGACTGCTTTCTCAGTTCCCAAGCGGCCCTTATACCAGTTCAGGGTTATGCCATTTGGATTATGTAACGCGCCACAAACCATGTGCCGGCTCATGGATAAAGTTATTCCGGCTGCTCTTCACGATAAGGTGTTCGTATATTTGGATGACCTGTTGGTCATTACCGACGATTTTGATAGTCATGTGAATACTCTTCAGGAGGTAGCAAGCCATCTCCGTCGTGCTGGTCTAACCCTGAATGTTGCAAAGAGTAAGTTTTGCCTTACGGAAGTACGGAAGTACCTTGGCCATATAATCGGTAATGGTGGTTTAAGGACCGATCCCGAGAAAGTACAAGCAATTGTGGAGTACCCTGTCCCTAAAACGGTGCGGCAGCTTCGCCGCTTCCTCGGTATGGCAGGTTGGTACAGAAAATTCATTTCGAATTTTGCGCAAACTTGTACCCCTTTGACCGATTTACTTAAAAGGTCGCAGAGCTTATGTTGGAATGGCGAAGCGCAGGCGGCGTTCGAAGCACTTAAGACTAAACTCACGTCCTCACCTGTGTTGTGTACACCTAATTTTGAAAAACCGTTCTTGATCCAATGCGACGCGTGTCAGTCTGGAGTTGGGAGCGTTCTGGCACAAACTTTGGAGGACGGCTCGGAGGTGCCGATAGCATATTGGTCGCGAAAGCTCAACAAGGCCCAACGAAATTACAGCGTTACTGAACAAGAGTGTCTGGCCGCGATCCTCAGCATTAAACATTTCCGTCCTTTTGTTGAAGGTTTAGATTTTACTATAATAACGGACCACGCATCCCTGCAGTGGCTTATGCGTCAGACGGACCTTAGTGGTAGACTGGGAAGGTGGGCCCTTAAACTCCAAGGTTTTAAATTCGAGATCCGGCATCGGAAGGGATCGGACCACAAAGTTCCAGATGCTTTATCGCGGATACATGAGGATGTTATCGCCTCGATCGACTTACTGACCCCGGAAATTGATATGAACTCGCCGGAGTTCACTTCCCCAGAATACGAAGGCCGAAAACGAC
This sequence comes from Nephrocerus scutellatus, assembly GCA_947095585.1. Lineage (NCBI taxonomy): Eukaryota > Metazoa > Arthropoda > Insecta > Diptera > Pipunculidae > Nephrocerus > Nephrocerus scutellatus. Next base: position 57,474,443 of record OX352764.1, read on the forward strand.
AAGTCATCATGAACAGCGATAAGTTACCTGATTTGAGAGTAAGGGACCAGTATCTCTACAAGCGAACCGAATTCTGCCATGGTGAAGAGATACCGGAACAGTCAGTGTGGAAGCTATGGGTACCCGAAAATCTCACGAAACAGGTGATCGAAAGAGCGCACGATGCCCCAACATCGGCACACGGGGGCATCAATAAAACCTTACAACGGATAAGGAAACAGTTCTTTTGGCCACATATGTTTGTTCAAGTGCGAGACTATGTCCTGAAGTGCGAGGTGTGCAAGACCACCAAACACCCAAATGTTACGCTAAGACCGTTCATGGGTCGCCAAAACACCTCGGAGAGACCGTTTCAGCGACTGTACATGGACTTAATCGGTCCCTTCCCACGATCCAAGGCTGGACATATCGGGTTGCTAATCATTCTAGACCATTTCACCAAATTTCATTTCCTTTGGCCGCTTAAGAAGTTCATCGCCAAGCCAATCACAGAATACATAAGAAATCAACTCTTTCCCATTTTCGGTGTGCCTGAAACCATCGTTACGGACAATGGGGTACAGTTCAAAAGCAAGGAATTTAATAAATTATTGGCCACATATGGCGTCAAACATACGTATACGGCGCTATATTCCCCTCAAGCGAATGCGTCGGAGCGTGTAAACCGATCCTTGATCGCGGCCATGCGGACCTTCCTTATGGGTGACCAGTCCTGTTGGGATTTGAATCTCGGCCATATAAGTTGTTCTATGCGAAGTTCTGTACACGCTGCCACGGGGTTTTCGCCATACTTCTTGGCTTTCGGCCAAAACATGATTGTGCACGGGGATAGTTATGAACTCTTGCGGAAGTTGGATCTGCTAGAATCCCCGGATACCCCGATATCTCACGAGGAAGGGCTGGCCCAGATTCGTAGCAAAGCTAAACAACAAATGAAAAGGGCATATGAAGTGAATGAGCGGAACTACAACACCCGGTCTAAGCCGATCGACTTTCGAGTGGGGCAAGAAATTTATAGGCGCAATTTCGCACAAAGTAACTGGCAGAAAGGGTTTAATGCGAAACTAGCACCTACCTTCTTAAAGGCCCGCATTAAGGAGAAATTAGGGAACTGCTATTACCTGCTAGAAGACCAGCAGGGGAAACAGATAGGCGTGTACCATGCAAAAGATATCAAGCAGTAAGATGATTAAACTGGGATAGTCGCCCGTTTTCAGCCTTTTCGGTGCCTTTAGGGTAAATGCCCCGTAAATCCTGTTTTGTGGGGGGGCGAGTTGGAGTTTAATCACCCTGTGCGTAGCTGTACCCAAACCCTCAGTAGTGTGGTAGCGCATTGAAAATCTTTTTGCTCATGTGCTAATTCCCAACGTTGGAATATACTTAATTTGTATAAACCTACGGGGTGTGCATATATATTGCCATGCACTGGCACGTACACTTCCATCACAAGCTTCTTTTCCCATCTCTATAAACAGGTCATATACCAAATTGCGAATGCATTGGCCGGTCGCACTTGTTGACGGTGCTCCATAAACTCGTCAATACAAGTTCTCTTGTCGTTTCTCTTTCTCGTTTCCAGTCGCCATACAGTGTCAAGTGCGACACCAGTCGTAGTGAATGAAATGATATTGGTTAAAGAAACAAGGAAGAGAGAATGAATGAAAAAAAAAATTGCGATTGAGAAAGCGATCGACCAACCACACTGACTAGAGCGTGCGCTTCGGACGTTGAAAGCCCGAGTAGACATTACACCCATACTTGGGAGGAGACGAAACGACAAGTCGAAAGGGAGAAAACTTGGCTGAGGTTTGGCAGTCGTCTTTCGAATTTTCTCGGCATCAGTTCACACGATTCGCATCGGCAGTGCGCGGTCCAAGTTTTAGAAAAAAAAAATGGCGATGTCGAAAATCGCATTTTAATTTCTGAAAAGCGTGCTTAAAGTGATTGCCTAATAATTACTGCAGTACGCAGCAAAAATATAATTACTGAAATTCGGTCACATTTTTTTTTGAAATAAAGAACTTATTAGTTTGGGAGTCGTCTTTCGAATTTTCTCGGCATCAGTTCACACGATTCGCATCGGCAGTGCGCGGTCCAAGTTTTAGAAGAAAAAAATGGCGATGTCAAAAATCGCATTTTTAATTTCTGAAAAGCGTGCATAAAGTGATTGCCTAATAATTACTGCAGTACGCAGCAAAAATATAATTAGCTGAAATTCGGTCACATTTTTTTGAAATAAAGAACTTATTAGTTTGGGAGTCGTCTTTCGAATTTTCTCGGCATCAGTTCACACGATTCGCATCGGCAGTGCGCGGTCCAAGTTTTAGAAAAAAAAAATGGCGATGTCAAAAATCGCATTTTTAATTTCTGAAAAGCGTGCATAAATTGATTGCCTAATAATTACTGCAGTACGCAGCAAAAATATAATTAGCTGAAATTCGGTCACATTTTTTTGAAATAAAGAACTTATTAGTTTGGGAGTCGTCTTTCGAATTTTCTCGGCATCAGTTCACACGATTCGCATCGGCAGTGCGCGGTCCAAGTTTTAGAAAAAAAAAAATTGCGATGTCAAAAATCGCATTTTTAATTTCTGAAAAGCGTGCATAAAGTGATTGTCTAATAATTACTGCAGTACGCAGCAAAAATATAATTAGCTGAAATTCGGTCACATTTTTTTGAAATAAAGAACTTATTAGTTTGGGAGTCGTCTTTCGAATTTTCTCGGATCAGTTCACACGATTCGCATCGGCAGTGCGCGGTCCAAGTTTTAGAAAAAAAAATGGCGATGTCAAAAATCGCATTTTAATTTCTGAAAAGCGTGCTTAAAGTGATTGCCTAATAATTACTGCAGTACGCAGCAAAAATATAATTAGCTGAAATTCGGTCACATTTTTTTTTGAAATAAAGAACTTATTAGTTTGGCAGTCGTCTTTCGAATTTTCTCGGCATCAGTTCACACGATTCGCATCGGCAGTGCGCGGTCCAAGTTTTAGAAAAAAAAATGGCGATGTCAAAAATCGCATTTTTAATTTCTGAAAAGCGTGCATAAAGTGATTGCCTAATAATTACTGCAGTACGCAGCAAAAATATAATTAGCTGAAATTCGGTCATATTTTTTTGCTCTGAGAACAAAAAAATAAAAATTCTATAGATTTGCATATCTGCATGAAATTCACCGCAATAATGCCTAGCAACATTACCTTTAGCCGCATTGTGGGAAATTTTTGTGTTCTGAAGAGAAGTTTAATAATGTGCGAACAGTAAAGTAAATTGTACTGTAAAACAACGGTACCGCCTGTTCTGGATCATTCGAGAACTTTTCGCTCTTAGTACAGTCGGCTTTAAAATCTTCAACCGGTCAGTTCGCCTGATACGATTCGGCGCAGTGTACGGACAAATTGTTCAAAAATAAAAAAAGGCGTTGCCGAATACCGATTTTGTTTCAATGTTCAAAAAAAAAAAGTTAATTTAACAAAATAAAGAATATTACCGGTAGTGCATACAATGTTAAGTAATGCGCATCTAACATTACATGTAGCCGCATTTCAGGTATTTTTGCTTTGAAAAAAAAATAAAAATTCTATAGATTTGCATATCTGCATGAAATTCACCGCAATAATGCCTGGCAACATTACCTTTAGCCGCATTGTGGGAAATTTTTGTGTTCTGAAGAGAAGTTTAATAATGTGCGAACAGTAAAGTAAATTGTACTGTAAAACAACGGTACCGACTGTTCTGGATCATTCGAGAACTTTTCGTTCTTAGTACAGTCGACTTTAAAATCTTCAACCGCGTGAGTTGGCCTGATACGCTTCAGCGCAGTGCACGGACAAATTGTTCAAAAAATAAAAAAATGGCGTTGCCGAATACCGATTTTTTTTCAATGTTCAAAAAAAAAAGTTAATTTAACAAAATAAATAATATTACCGGTAGTGCATACAATGTTAAGTAATGCGCATCTAACATTACATGTAGCCGCATTTCAGGTATTTTGCTTTGGAAAAAAAAATTAAAAATTCTATAGATTTGCATATCTGCATGAAATTCACCGCAATAATGCCTGGCAACATTACCTTTAGCCGCATTGTGGGAAATTTTTGTGTTCTGAAGAGAAGTTTAATAATGTGCGGACAGTAAAGTAAATTGTACTGTAAAACAACGGTACCGCCTGTTCTGGATCATTCGAGAACTTTTCGCTCTAAGTACAGTCGGCTTTAAAATCTTCAACCGGTCAGTTCGCCTGATACGCTTCGGCGCAGTGTACGGACAAATTGTTCAAAAATAAAAAAAAATGTTCAAAAAAAAAAGTTAATTTAACAAAATAAAGAATATTACCGGTAGTGCATACAATGTTAAGTAATGCGCATCTAACATTACATGTAGCCGCATTTCAGGTATTTTTGCTTTGAAAAAAAATAAAAATTCTATAGATTTGCATATCTGCATGAAATTCACCGCAATAATGCCTGGCAACATTACCTTTAGCCGCATTGTGGGAAATTTTTGTGTTCTGAAGAGAAGTTTAATAATGTGCGAACAGTAAAGTAAATTGTACTGTAAAACAACGGTACCGACTGTTCTGGATCATTCGAGAACTTTTCGTTCTTAGTACAGTCGGCTTTAAAATCTTCAACCGCGTGAGTTGGCCTGCTACGCTTCGGCGTAGTGTACGGACAAATTGTTCAAAAATAAAAATGGCGTTGCCAAATACCGATTTTTTTTTTCTTTCATCGTTTCAAAAAAAAGTTAATTTAGCAAAAATCGCATAAATTACCTTATGATCATAAAATAAATAATATTACCGGTAGTGCATACAATGTTGAGTAATGCGCATCTAACATTACATTTAGCCGCATTTCGGAAATTTTTCTGTTCTGAAGAAAAGCTTAATAATGTGCGTACAGTGAAGTAAATTGTATTGTAAAAACAACGGTACAGACTGTTCTGGAGCATTCGGGAACTTTTCTTTCCTTGTGCAGTCGAATTTAAATTCTTCAACACTTTCTTCGGTCACTTTACAAGAAAGATGGCGTGGTCAACCTGGTACTTACCGGCGGGTCATAGTTCGTACCTTTCATTCGGAAAAAAAAATCAAGATACCTTTTTTTATCGAACTGGAAGTTTCCTCAGCGCTTCGCCCTCCCTGGATTGTGTGTCCCTATAATATTGGATGGACAACGCTAGCGTGGATGTGTGTTCCTGCCGATATTACTGGACCTCGACCTACTTAAAGGATATTTTTTTTGGGAAAGTTAATTACTGGCTTTATGTTAGTTTTTTTTTTGTAGTAGTAGGAGTCTCCTTTTGTAAATTTTTTTGATTAAACACGGATCACTTAGGGTAACTGAGAGTAAAGTAGTTGACCCTAAGTCGAATTTAAATTGTCTAAACCTTACTTGGGTTTAACTTGGGTTGAGCTTGGAAAATTAACATAGTGGCAAACGGAGCCGGGTTAGGGTGGCCACGCCCCCTAAACTTTAATTGCTTTAATCATAACCAATTGTATTACAGCATTTGCCGATCATCTAACTCGCCAGCGCTGTCGAAGGAGATGTGCCGTAAAAGTCGCAAATTGCTAAAGGTAATTAACATTTAATTTTTTTTGCTTTTATACCTATATATATATATTGATAAACAACATTTTTTTTTTGTTCCTATCGTTACGTAAGAAAGAAAAGAAAGGGAAAACACCCTTTTTCTGCTAGTGATCGGTTGCGCCTTCCATTGGCGATAATCGTTCCTTCCGTTGCTGGGATGTTAATTTCCATTAATTTACAAAAAAAAAAAAGGGGCAACCCATGTAAAGATGTTTCCTTATTATCAGGGGAAACCTTATTTTTTTTGGTATTATACATATGAATTGTCATTATAATTACTTTTAAACCAAACATATGTGACGGTGCAATATCAACGCGCCACACTTCACTGAGAGAAAAAAAAAATCTCCACAACTCTGAAAGGCAAGTCAAGTGTAAACAAGCATCATGCACTAAATTTATTGCGAATTGAGCAACCGTGTAGTCACCTCGCTCACACACACGGCATGATAGGCTGGTGCTGTCAGAAAGAAGGACTGGCCAGGGTATGTGGAATTTTTTTTCTTTCTTCTAATCGGTGAACCCAAAGCGCATAGACGTAGTGGACAAGAAATAAAAATTGAAAAGAAACCCGGCACGCTGTTGCTGCGGAAAGCCGAAATAAAATATTAAAACACAAATTAATAGTAATACGAAAGAAGATAAGAAAAAAAAAAGGAAAGAAAAATAGGGAAAAAACACGAAAGAAAGAATACCGGAAAGGAACAAATCAGAGATAGGTAAGGTTGGGCGAAACGCCTATAGCATTAATATGTAAGTAAGCAAATCACTAAAGAAAATTTTTAGGGAATTGGGGCCACCAGTACAGAAACAGTGCGACTCAGCGGAATCGGAGGAGAAATTAAAAGAAATCCTAAATATATTGATAAACATCCTGGTTCATATCCGGATGGCCTGGATCTAGTGGGATTAGATTTGCCACGAGGTCAGGATTGTCAATCACACTGAATGCACTAACCTCAACTTTATAGGAGCCCCTTCTCTATCTCTGAGTAAGTGTCCAAAAGATTTCAGTTATATATTGCATTATCTGGTGCTACGTGGTGCGGAAAGTTGGGGGGAAGGCAGAAACGCCTCCATTGCGCAAACCACTCAGTCCGAACGTCTCAACGCACACGAACGAGGACTCCATTGGAAACTTGAACCATCAGCAAGCAAGAGACGGTTTCGGAAAGGTAGAAGGCCGCCTTTTTGCACGTCGAATCACACTCCGTTCTGGCAGTGCCTAAGCCAGTATATTAATATTTAGAACTTATGTACTTACCCAGCTACGACTACGTACGCACCCATTTAAATGATTATATACATGCACTCATGTAAATATCATAATAATCTTTGCATAATATTTAGAACTTATATATTTACCCGGCTACGACTACGTATGCACCTATTTAAAAATGAATATATACATGCATTTATATATGTATATTATATCCTTCTTTTAATATTTAGTAACTATATGCTTACACAGCTACGACTACGTATGCACCTATTTAAATGATTATATACATGCATTTATATAAACATCATAATATTCTTTGCATAATATTTAGCACTTATATATTTACCCGGCTACGAACACGTATGCACCCAATTTAAATGATTATATACATGCATTTATATAAATATCATAATATTCTTTGCATAATATTTAGCACTTATATGCTTACACAGCTACGACTACGTATGCACCTATTTAAATGATTATATACATGCATTTATATAAATATCATAATATTCTTTGCATAATATTTAGCACTTATGTACTTACCCAGCTACGACTACGTATGCACCTATTTAAATGATTATATACATGCATTTATATAAATATCATAATATTCTTTGCATAATATTTAGCACTTATGTACTTACCCAGCTACGACTACGTACGCACCCATTTAAATGATTATATACATGCACTCATGTAAATATCATAATAATCTTTGCATAATATTTAGAACTTATATATTTACCCGGCTACGACTACGTATGCACCTATTTTAAATGAATATATACATGCATTTATATATGTATATTATATCCTTCTTTTAATATTTAGTAACTATATGCTTACCCAGCTACGACTACGTATGCACCTATTTAAATGATTATATACATGCATTTATATAAACATCATAATATTCTTTGCATAATATTTAGCACTTATATATTTACCCGGCTACGAACACGTATGCACCCATTTTAAATGAATATATACATGCATTTATATATGTATATTATATCCTTCTTTTAATATTTAGTAACTATATGCTTACACAGCTACGACTACGTATGCACCTATTTAAATGATTATATACATGCATTTATATAAATATCATAATATTCTTTGCATAATATTTAGCACTTATGTACTTACCCAGCTACGACTACGTATGCACCTATTTAAATGATTATATACATGCATTTATATAAACATCATAATATTCTTTGCATAATATTTAGCACTTATATATTTACCCGGCTACGAACACGTATGCACCCATTTTAAATGAATATATACATGCATTTATATATATATATTATATCCTTCTGTTAATATTTAGCAACTATATGCTTACACAGCTACGACTACGTATGCACCTATTTAAATGATTATATACATGCATTTATATAAACATCATAATATGCTTTGCATAATATTTAGCACTTATGTACTTACCCAGCTACGACTACGTATGCACCTATTTAAATGAATATAAACATGCATTTATATATATATATTATATCCTTCTTTTAATATTTAGCAACTATATGCTTACACAGCTACGACTACGTATGCACCTATTTAAATGATTATATACATGCATTCATATAAATATCATAATATTCTTTGCATAATATTTAGAACTTATGTACTTACCCAGCTACGAATACGTATGCACCTATAGGGACCATATATATATACCTGTATACATGTATATTTATCTTCACATTATTATACATGCATAGTATTACAGTAGTAGGACACTTGGTTGATCGTAGATCACTACGATATTGTTATATATTATAAGTCGTTGTGTTATCTGACGACTTGCATAATATCTTGCCTTTCAAAATTAGTATGCTACGGTGTTTGTAGGCTTACTTTCGAATTAAGCCGCTGTATATGATAGGATTTATTTTTGCGATTAGTGTAAATCGCCGGTATCTATCGGTCAAATTGTTTAGGTTAAGTTAGATTGAAAATAAAAAGAAACGATAAGCGAAATGAAAAGTAAGAAGGTCTAATCATTTAATTATTGAGTTCGGGTGTTGTGGGACCTAGGGGGAGGTTCGTATTTTGTCGCGGGGGGAGGTGTACGCATGAAAATTATTTATGATGGTATAAGCAGCTATTTGGCCAAGATCCCACCCACATCCGGCGAGCTAGCTAGCGCATCCGCTAGGCGTACACACTGGCCAAATGGAAAGGCTGCTTAGGGAAAATATACACCATTACATAAATTGGCGCCCAACGTGGGGCCTATCATTCGATAGGTTACCAATACTTTTTGTATTTTATTTTGAGTTACAACCTGGGAATTGATTTCGTCGCGATTGTTAACTGATCCTTTTTGGATTTTGGGAGTTGCAGCAACTGACTGACTGACTCGCGACCAGAAGATACCTGGCTTTATACCGTTCGGAATTTTCGTAACGTGGTTTTGGACTTTAGAAATTCATCCATTCACTCTTCTAGTGATAGTAATCTAGAGTTTTTTTTTATTTTTTTTGGCGACAGTGTGTCTGTCTCCTCACCGGATTTGCTGGTGGAGTCAAGATATTCAGGTAGGAATACGGTTGTATTTCGTGATTTCGTCTAGAATAGCTGTCCACTTGGCAGGGATTTAGTTGACTGAGGTATCATGGGGATGACAGATAATACTCTATTTTAGGCCATGACTTGTTTCGCAGCAGATTCTCGGTAATTGGTTAGGCTTGATTAAATTGGTTTGGGAAGTATAGTTTCTCTGAGATAGTTTTTTTGAGATATTATATTTAGCTGGAATTCGGGTATTTTGTAGATTTCTTTCGGAATAGCTGACCGCTTAAATTGTTTGGGAAGTATAGTTTCTCTGAGATAGTTTTTTTGAGATATTATATTTAGCTGGAATTCGGGTATTTTGTAGATTTCTTTCGGAATAGCTGACCGCTTAAATTGTTTGGGAAGTATAGTTTCTCTGAGATAGTTTTTTTGAGATATTATATTTAGCTGGAATTCGGGTATTTTGTAGATTTCTTTCGGAATAGCTGACCGCTTAAATTGTTTGGGAAGTATAGTTTTTTGGAGATAGTTTTTTTTTGAGATATTATATTTAGCTGGAACTCGGGTATTTTGTAGATTTCTTTCGGAATAGCTGACCGCTTAAATTGTTTGGGAAGTATAGTTTCTCTGAGATAGTTTTTTTGAGATATTATATTTAGCTGGAATTCGGGTATTTTGTAGATTTCTTTCGGAATAGCTGACCGCTTAAATTGTTTGGGAAGTATAGTTTTTTGGAGATAGTTTTTTTTTGAGATATTATATTTAGCTGGAACTCGGGTATTTTGTAGATTTCTTTCGGAATAGCTGACCGCTTAAATTGTTTGGGAAGTATAATTTTTTGGAGATAGTTTTTTTTTGAGATATTATATTTAGCTGGAACTCGGATTATTTTGTAGATTTCTCCCGGAATAACCGACCGCTCATTTGTTATTTTAGAATTTTTTTTTGGGTGTTGCCCGCTGGTTAGGTTTACCAATTGCCGTTCAATTACCGAGTTACGTCGCGGTAGCAATTACTTATTTGCTTGGAATGTAGGTTATTTAATTTTTTTGTCTAGTCGGCTCAGGCTAGCTATTTGTCGTCGACCCCCCCCGTAGGATGCACACCTGAACTCAATGTTAAAGACCCCAATACTTGATCATTTTAGTAAAGAATAATTACCTGTTTAAATATTAAACATAACATATCATAGAAATTATCCTTCTTCCACACTAGACCTGGAAAGTAGTAATAGTTTGCTTTGTTAGTACCTCACTAACCTTAGAAATGGCAGTCTTTCGTAGCGAGGAAAACTTGCTGGTGCTTAATCAGGAGGACATCTTGATATGTAGCGTCTGTAAGGAAGAGCTTGGTCAAGACATTGAAATTGCAAAAACCCCGTGTGCCCACTTGTTCCACAAGCTATGCATTATTGACGCAATTAGCAACCAACCATTTTGTCCAAACTGTCGTGCGGAGTGTCAGGCAAGAGACATCATCCCTTTCACTCCAATGTCAAAGGGCCAAAACGGACCGGCCCATAAATTCCCCGCGATGCCTTCTAGAGGTGGGCGTGGTACCAAGCCAAAACATTCCCGAACCATGGGGACGAGGAGGCAACCGTTATACCTAAACTCACCGGGTGTTATAACATCCGCGAAACCAAATGAAGAAATCACGAATATGTCCTTTACTGCTCCTTCGCAAAATATAAGAGGAAACCTATCCTTACCACTCAATATCTCGGGAAATACCAGCCAATCTAATTTTGGGAATTCCGACTTGTCCAGGGAGAAGAACTCCTCCCACTCTTATAGAGACGACATTATTAAGATAACGCAAGGTGAGATGGCCAACCAAAAACAGGAATTGTTGGGGAGCATCAAGGATTATATAAACGACACACTAAGTCAATTTTTACAAGGCCAGCTTACCTCAAACGTTAGATCTGATGACAATGAAACAACGCGAAGTGCACGACCAGTGAATTCAGTTCGTTTTGACGACCCTTGGTCACCAGCAGGACATTACCCGCCACCGAATACTCCGGCCGAGGAGTCGATAAGAAACTTCACACGTAATTACCACCAAACTGGAGGAAACTCCGAAAAGGTTGGCAAGATCGTTCAAAGCTGGAATTTGCATTTTGAGGCCTCTCCGAATGGAATTTCAGTAGAGGAATTTATCTATAGAATTCAAGCTCTAACATATCAGTCGCTTAATGGCGACTTTGTGGCCCTGTGTCAACATGCACACATGTTCTTTGGTGGTAAAGCTCGCGAATGGTACTGGAGGTATCATAAGAATGTACGAACGATCTATTGGGCGGACCTTTGCGAAGCCTTGAGACGGCAGTACAAAGACCTGAGGACGGATTTCGACATTCGTGAGCTCATTCGCAGCCGAAAGCAGAAAGACCACGAAAGCTTTGACGAGTATTTCGATTCCATCTCGACCTTGATGGACCGCTTACGCGATCCCATGTCTGAATCGGAGCTAATCGAGACTACATTGCGGAATTTACGACACGACCTTAGGCACGAACTATTACATCTAGAATTCAAGACACTAGCGCAGTTACGCCGATCATGCAGACGACATGAATGTTTTATAGAGGATCTCCGTAAGACCCCTACGGTGACAAGAGCGGTTTACCCTCGGAGACAGATATCTGAAATAAATGACGAACATGTGCCGCTAAACCAAAATTCCATGTCAAAGATAGAGGAGGTGGGAAAACCTCAGCTAAGTGTTCCCGTTTGCTGGAATTGTAACAGACCGGGACATCGGTACCAAAACTGTCTGGGAAAAAGGCGAGTGTTCTGTTACGGGTGTGGAGCAGCTAATACATACAGACCCCAATGCTTGAAATGTGGGAATCAGGGAAACGTGGGAAAGGATGTGGGACCACATCCGCTGACAAATCCTCGGAACCAATAATACCATCCACAAACATATCGAAAAGACCTACTCTAAAGAAAAATCTACAGCCAGCTGTAACCAAAAAGTCTATCACCAACCCCCATCAAGACAGTGCATATGATTATAATACCAAATGCGGGAGAACATCTGATCCCAGGAACAGCCCTAACAATATCGAGGTCAGCTTCAAGATTCCCAAGAGACCTACTCTACGTAGGCGAGCGTACCAGAGATTGATAAAAGAGACACAAAGACGTTTAGTTTCGGCTATACTATCAGTGGAAGATGATCTACGACCTTTCGCCCAAGTGCAGCTTTTAAATAGAGTGGTAATGGGATTGTTGGACAGTGGGGCAACAATCAGTTGTATTGGCTCCGACCTGGCTAGGGAGGTCCTCGCATCAACACAGAAAATAAATCAATTCCGTTATGACATTAAAACGGCAGATGGAAATTCCCAATCAGTAAGAGGCAGTCTGAAGGTAGATATCTCCTTTCGAAATGAAACCCGAGAAATCGAGCTGTTTATAGTACCCTCTCTAACGCAAAACCTCTATCTGGGTGTCGACTTTTGGCGGAAGTTTTCACTGGCACCAAATATCATCGCTGGTATGGATGTAGATAAGACAGATAAAAAGGAACCCGGCGCAAACAATCACCAACTGTCGCAAGACGAGCACAGGCGACTCGAGGAGGTTAAACTTCTCTTCCCATCGTTTGAAAAGGAAGGATTAGGCAAAACTACGCTCTTGGAGCATACAATTGACGTTAAAGAGGCCAAGCCTATCAAACAGCGGCACTTTCCGGTTTCGCCTGCAATAGAAAAATTAATGTACAATGAGATCGACCGAATGATTCAGCTGGGGGTAATAGAGGAATCCACCAGCGCATGGAGCTCTCCTGTAGTACTCGTCAGGAAACCGGGTAAGGTTCGTCTATGCTTGGATTCGCGAAAAGTAAACTTGATCACAGAAAAGGATGCCTACCCATTACCACATATCGAAGGCATTTTGAGCAGATTGCCCAAAGCCAAGTTCATCTCCAGCCTAGATCTAAAGGACGCGTTCTGGCAGATCCCGTTAGAGGTAAACTCCCGTGAAAAGACAGCATTTACGGTGCCTGGGAGACCCCTGTACCAGTTCAAGGTAATGCCGTTTGGATTATGCAACGCTCCACAGACTATGTGTAGGTTAATGGATAAAGTGATTCCTAACAGACTGCGAGAACAGGTATTTGTCTATTTGGATGACCTATTACTAATATCCGAGGAATTCGACATACATGTCTTACTACTGGGCGAAATAGCTGAGCTCATTAGGCGGGCAGGACTCACAATCAACGTATCCAAGAGTAACTTTTGCCTCAAAGAGGTTAAATACTTAGGTTACATAGTCGGAGATGGAGTACTGAGGACCGATCCCGAAAAAGTGTCCGCAATTTCTGGATTTCCCATACCATCTACAGTTCGACAGCTTCGAAGATTCCTGGGAATGGCAGGCTGGTACCGACGATTCATCGCAAACTTTGCAGAAGTATCAAGCCCGCTGACAAATCTACTCAAAAAAGCACGAGGGTTTACATGGACACCAGAGGCCCAACAGGCTTTCCTTGACCTGAAAGTGAAACTGACCTCAGCACCTGTGTTAATGAATCCGGATTTCCAGCGCCCATTTATAATACAATGTGACGCAAGTCAACAGGGGGTAGGCGCTGTATTAGCGCAGAGGAACGATAACGGTGAAGAGGTACCAGTAGCGTATATGTCGCAGAAACTTAATAAGGCCCAACGGAACTACTCGGTGACCGAACAGGAATGCCTGGCAGCAGTATTGGCTATAAAGAAATTCAGAGCATACATTGAGGGCCAAGAATTTTTGGTGATCACGGATCATGCGAGTCTTCAGTGGTTAATGAGGCAAAGCGATCTCAGCGGTCGACTGGCTAGATGGGCTCTAAAGTTGCAATGCTTCACTTTCTCCATAAGTCATAGACGTGGCACAGCCAATGTTGTACCGGATGCCCTATCGCGAGTTTACTCGGACGAAATTTGCGGGTTAAATGACGTTAGGCCAGAGATTGATTTAACATCTCCAGCATTTACTTCCGCTGACTATGCGTTATTGAAGCAAGAGGTCAAGACAAAGCGATCCAAGCTCCCAAATGTAAAAGTAGAGGGGGATTATGTATACATTCGTCTGGACCCATCCTCAATAGACAGCACTCAGGACCTTGACCAATGGAAGCTTTGGGTGCCTATGGAATTGACGGAGGAAATTATTCGACGGGCTCATGATGCGCCGACAGCAGCTCATGGAGGAATCGGCAAAACGCTAGAGCGTATTCGACGTCACCTGTTTTGGCCAAAAATGTATAAACAAGTCCGGAATTACGTCTTATCCTGTGAAGCATGTCGAACTACAAAGCCACCAAATCGGGTTCTCCGCCCTCCCATGGGTCAACAAACAGTCTCAGACCGGCCATTCCAGCGGTTATACGTTGACCTGTTAGGACCATATCCCAGAACCAAGTCGGGAAATGTCGGAATACTAATCGTCCTGGACCATTTTAGCAAGTTCCACTTCCTGGAACCCCTGAAAAAGTTCACAGCGAAACCTATTTGTCTGTACCTTCAAAACAAAATCTTTCATACGTTCGGCGTCCCCGAAATACTGGTGTCTGACAATGGATCACAGTTCAAGTCTAACGAATTCGAAGCATTCTTAACCACCTACGGCATCAAACATGTATGTACAGCTTTATATTCACCCCAGGCAAATGCGTCTGAAAGGGTTAATAGATCTGTCATTGCCGCATTACGAGTGTATATCAAACCGGATCAAACGGATTGGGACGAACACATATCAAGCATTAGTTGCGCACTCAGGAACTCGACACATCAGTCTATTAAATGTACACCGTATTACCTTCTTTTCGGGCAGAACATGCTACTACATGGATCTAGCTATGAATTGCTTCGGAGCCTTGACCTTCTGTCAGGGGTCGATACCAAGATTGCAAATCGAGACCAACTAAGTATAATTCGGGAGAGAGCCAAAAGGAACATGCAAACCGAATATAACAATAATTCTAGAATATATAACTTGCGGTCCCGACCGATAACGTATGGAAAAGGTCAGTTAGTCTTCCGTCGTAATTTCACTCAGAGCAATGCACAAAAGGGGTTCAACGCCAAGTTGGCACCACTGTTTTTAAAAGCAAGAGTAAAGACTAAACTGGGTAGTTCTTATTATATACTGGAAGATATGAACGGCAAGTCATTGGGTACTTTTCACGGAAAGGATATATTTCCAATTAATGTCGGTAAGGAAACAACTTAAGAGCACCTTCAGATTCTTGGCTAGTAATTACTACACCAAAAATCTGTTTTGTGACGGTGCAATATCAACGCGCCACACTTCACTGAGAGAAAAAAAAAATCTCCACAACTCTGAAAGGCAAGTCAAGTGTAAACAAGCATCATGCACTAAATTTATTGCGAATTGAGCAACCGTGTAGTCACCTCGCTCACACACACGGCATGATAGGCTGGTGCTGTCAGAAAGAAGGACTGGCCAGGGTATGTGGAATTTTTTTTCTTTCTTCTAATCGGTGAACCCAAAGCGCATAGACGTAGTGGACAAGAAATAAAAATTGAAAAGAAACCCGGCACGCTGTTGCTGCGGAAAGCCGAAATAAAATATTAAAACACAAATTAATAGTAATACGAAAGAAGATAAGAAAAAAAAAGGAAAGAAAAATAGGGAAAAAAACACGAAAGAAAGAATACCGGAAAGGAACAAATCAGAGATAGGTAAGGTTGGGCGAAACGCCTATAGCATTAATATGTAAGTAAGCAAATCACTAAAGAAAATTTTTAGGGAATTGGGGCCACCAGTACAGAAACAGTGCGACTCAGCGGAATCGGAGGAGAAATTAAAAGAAATCCTAAATATATTGATAAACATCCTGGTTCATATCCGGATGGCCTGGATCTAGTGGGATTAGATTTGCCACGAGGTCAGGATTGTCAATCACACTGAATGCACTAACCTCAACTTTATAGGAGCCCCTTCTCTATCTCTGAGTAAGTGTCCAAAAGATTTCAGTTATATATTGCATTATCTGGTGCTACGTGGTGCGGAAAGTTGGGGGGAAGGCAGAAACGCCTCCATTGCGCAAACCACTCAGTCCGAACGTCTCAACGCACACGAACGAGGACTCCATTGGAAACTTGAACCATCAGCAAGCAAGAGACGGTTTCGGAAAGGTAGAAGGCCGCCTTTTTGCACGTCGAATCACACTCCGTTCTGGCAGTGCCTAAGCCAGTATATTAATATTTAGAACTTATGTACTTACCCAGCTACGACTACGTACGCACCCATTTAAATGATTATATACATGCACTCATGTAAATATCATAATAATCTTTGCATAATATTTAGAACTTATATATTTACCCGGCTACGACTACGTATGCACCTATTTAAAAATGAATATATACATGCATTTATATATGTATATTATATCCTTCTTTTAATATTTAGTAACTATATGCTTACACAGCTACGACTACGTATGCACCTATTTAAATGATTATATACATGCATTTATATAAACATCATAATATTCTTTGCATAATATTTAGCACTTATATATTTACCCGGCTACGAACACGTATGCACCCAATTTAAATGATTATATACATGCATTTATATAAATATCATAATATTCTTTGCATAATATTTAGCACTTATATGCTTACACAGCTACGACTACGTATGCACCTATTTAAATGATTATATACATGCATTTATATAAATATCATAATATTCTTTGCATAATATTTAGCACTTATGTACTTACCCAGCTACGACTACGTATGCACCTATTTAAATGATTATATACATGCATTTATATAAATATCATAATATTCTTTGCATAATATTTAGCACTTATGTACTTACCCAGCTACGACTACGTACGCACCCATTTAAATGATTATATACATGCACTCATGTAAATATCATAATAATCTTTGCATAATATTTAGAACTTATATATTTACCCGGCTACGACTACGTATGCACCTATTTTAAATGAATATATACATGCATTTATATATGTATATTATATCCTTCTTTTAATATTTAGTAACTATATGCTTACCCAGCTACGACTACGTATGCACCTATTTAAATGATTATATACATGCATTTATATAAACATCATAATATTCTTTGCATAATATTTAGCACTTATATATTTACCCGGCTACGAACACGTATGCACCCATTTTAAATGAATATATACATGCATTTATATATGTATATTATATCCTTCTTTTAATATTTAGTAACTATATGCTTACACAGCTACGACTACGTATGCACCTATTTAAATGAATATATACATGCATTTATATATATATATTATATCCTTCTTTTAATATTTAGCAACTATATGCTTACACAGCTACGACTACGTATGCACCTATTTAAATGATTATATACATGCATTTATATAAATATCATAATATTCTTTGCATAATATTTAGCACTTATGTACTTACCCAGCTACGACTACGTATGCACCTATTTAAATGATTATATACATGCATTTATATAAACATCATAATATTCTTTGCATAATATTTAGCACTTATATATTTACCCGGCTACGAACACGTATGCACCCATTTTAAATGAATATATACATGCATTTATATATATATATTATATCCTTCTGTTAATATTTAGCAACTATATGCTTACACAGCTACGACTACGTATGCACCTATTTAAATGATTATATACATGCATTTATATAAACATCATAATATGCTTTGCATAATATTTAGCACTTATGTACTTACCCAGCTACGACTACGTATGCACCTATTTAAATGAATATAAACATGCATTTATATATATATATTATATCCTTCTTTTAATATTTAGCAACTATATGCTTACACAGCTACGACTACGTATGCACCTATTTAAATGATTATATACATGCATTCATATAAATATCATAATATTCTTTGCATAATATTTAGAACTTATGTACTTACCCAGCTACGAATACGTATGCACCTATAGGGACCATATATATATACCTGTATACATGTATATTTATCTTCACATTATTATACATGCATAGTATTACAGTAGTAGGACACTTGGTTGATCGTAGATCACTACGATATTGTTATATATTATAAGTCGTTGTGTTATCTGACGACTTGCATAATATCTTGCCTTTCAAAATTAGTATGCTACGGTGTTTGTAGGCTTACTTTCGAATTAAGCCGCTGTATATGATAGGATTTATTTTTGCGATTAGTGTAAATCGCCGGTATCTATCGGTCAAATTGTTTAGGTTAAGTTAGATTGAAAATAAAAAGAAACGATAAGCGAAATGAAAAGTAAGAAGGTCTAATCATTTAATTATTGAGTTCGGGTGTTGTGGGACCTAGGGGGAGGTTCGTATTTTGTCGCGGGGGGAGGTGTACGCATGAAAATTATTTATGATGGTATAAGCAGCTATTTGGCCAAGATCCCACCCACATCCGGCGAGCTAGCTAGCGCATCCGCTAGGCGTACACACTGGCCAAATGGAAAGGCTGCTTAGGGAAAATATACACCATTACACATAGACCTAGTAATACTACTGCTTGATTTTATTTGGGTAATATTCACTAATTTTTTTTGTTATCTTAACTATAAGTGGGCGGGAATTTAGATAAACAAACATGAAAATAAAAGTTAGATTTCTAATTTACGAAACAAAAAAAAAAAAAAACAAACAAATATGAGTTCTTTTTAAAGTAGATGTGGCAATTCTCTCTCCTCTGTCCTAGGTCGTATTTTTTTTGGGTCGATTGAGCCTAAACTGGTCTGACGTGATGTCTTCGCTCTAGTGGGCTTTGGTACCGTTAGTGGAAACGGGTCCTAAGTCCGAAGTTTTTTTTGTTCTTCTTTTCCTTGCGTCTCCCTTTTCTCTCCTTCCTCCCTATCCTAAAAAGCACGCATTTAATTTTTATCGTAACGGCGTAAATGGAACGGATGGCCGGCAAAGAACCCCCCCCATACCCCGACGAGCTAGTTAGAGCACAGCTAGGCGTGCACTCCGCCGTTGACCATCCTAACCGAAATTACAAGCTAATACAAACAATGTAAAAGGGACAATTCCCAAATCGTTACAGATCTGAGTTCAAACCGGTGTAAGCCAGGTTGGTTTCTATCTTTAATAAATTAAAATATTTTAGTACGAAAGGACCAAATATTTGAATAATTATATTTTTAAAAAGAATTTTATTAATGTATTTATACTATTTTGGCAGATAATTGTAATAAATTTAGAATTTATAAATGTAATTTTAATTACAAATAGTACTTGTTAAATATTGAGTTATTTTTATCTTTAATTAATATATTAATATTAAGTATTTGTGTTTTAGTTAGAATTGCATTTTTAACTTAATTAGAACGAAAAATTTTAGGTTATATTCAAATTCGAAAGGGTCCTAATAAGGTTGGAATTTTGGGGATTCCTCAACCATTTTGTGATGCAGTTAAATTATTTAGAAAAGAACAAATTTATCCTTTAATTTCAAATTATGTTTCTTACTATTTTTCTCCGATTTTTTCTTTATTTTTATCATTATTAGTTTGGATATGTATACCTTTATTTTAAATT
This sequence comes from Nephrocerus scutellatus, assembly GCA_947095585.1. Taxonomy (NCBI): domain Eukaryota; kingdom Metazoa; phylum Arthropoda; class Insecta; order Diptera; family Pipunculidae; genus Nephrocerus; species Nephrocerus scutellatus. The sequence continues at coordinate 57,494,408 of OX352764.1, forward strand.
TTTTTTTCTTTTAATTTAGGAATTTTATTTTTTTTATGTTGTACTAGAATAGGAGTGTATACAGTAATAATTTCTGGATGATCTTCTAATTCAAATTATTCTTTATTAGGGGGATTGCGAGCTGTAGCTCAAACTATTTCTTATGAAGTTGGTTTAGCTTTAATTATAATATCATTTATTTTTTTAATTGGGAGTTATAATATATAAATATTTTTTAATTATCAAATTTATATTTGATTTTAATTTATTTTATTTCCTATAGTTTTAGTTTGATTTAGAATTTCATAAGCAGTAACTAATCGAACGCCATTTGATTTTGCTGAAGGGGAATCAGAATTAGTTTCTGGATTAAGTGTTGAGTATAGAAGAGGAGGTTTTGCTTTAATTTTTTTAGCGGAATATTCTAGAATTTTATTTATGAGAATATTATTTTGTGTATTATTCTTATATATTCATTAATTTTTTATATAAAATTAAGATTTATTTCTTTTTTATTTATTTGGGTTCGTGGGACTTTTCCTCGATTTCGTTATGATAAATTAATATAATAGCTTGAAAATCTTTTCTGCCTTTTTCTTTAAATTATTTGATATTTTTTATTGGGTTTAAAATCTTTACGTATAGAGAATATAACATAAGTTGAAAAATTTCAAGAAATAGTTTAATAATAATATTAATTTTGGAGATTAATGATAAAGAAATTTCTCTTTTCTTGAAATTTTAAAAGATTATTCTTATTTTTGATTTACAAGACCAATGTTTTTATTAAACTATTAAAACTAATGATTATATTTATTTATTGAATATTACCAGTAATTTTATTGATAATGGCTTTTTTAATTTTGGTTTCTAATAGAAAACATTTGTTATCAACATTATTAAGATTAGAATATATTGTTTTAAGATTATTTATATTTTTAAATATAATAAATTATGAAAGTTATTTTAGAATAATATTTTTAACTTTAAGAGTTTGTGAGGGAGCATTAGGATTATCAATTTTAGTTTCTATAATTCGTACACATGGAAATGATTATTTTCAATCATTTAAAATTTTACAATGTTAAAAATTTTATTTATATTTTTATTTTCTTTTCCAGTATGTTTTATAAAAAATTCATTTTGGATGGCTCAGAGTTTTTTATTTTTAAATTCTTTTATTTTTATTATTATAAATATTTACTCAAGATATTGATTAAATATCTCATATTTTTTAGGGTGTGAAATATTATCTGATGGATTTCTTTTATTAAGTTTTTGGATTTGTTCTTTGATAATAATAGCTAGAGAAAGAATTTTCAAGTTTAATAATTTCAAAAATTTATTTATATTAAATATTTTATTTTTATTATTTTTTTTAATTGTTACGTTTATATCTATAAGATTATTTATATTTGGATTAAGAAATAATTTTGGGTGTAGAAGTTCAAAATTTAAGTCTGTTCGACTTTTAAATTCTTACATGATCTGAGTTCAAACCGGTGTAAGCCAGGTTGGTTTCTATCTTTAATAAATTAAAATATTTTAGTACGAAAGGACCAAATATTTGAATAATTATATTTTTAAAAAGAATTTTATTAATGTATTTATACTATTTTGGCAGATAATTGTAATAAATTTAGAATTTATAAATGTAATTTTAATTACAAATAGTACTTGTTAAATATTGAGTCGAATTTAAATTGTCTAAACCTTACTTGGGTTTAACTTGGGTTGAGCTTGGAAAATTAACATAGTGGCAAACGGAGCCGGGTTAGGGTGGCCACGCCCCCTAAACTTTAATTGCTTTAATCATAACCAATTGTATTACAGCATTTGCCGATCATCTAACTCGCCAGCGCTGTCGAAGGAGATGTGCCGTAAAAGTCGCAAATTGCTAAAGGTAATTAACATTTAATTTTTTTTGCTTTTATACCTATATATATATATTGATAAACAACATTTTTTTTTTGTTCCTATCGTTACGTAAGAAAGAAAAGAAAGGGAAAACACCCTTTTTCTGCTAGTGATCGGTTGCGCCTTCCATTGGCGATAATCGTTCCTTCCGTTGCTGGGATGTTAATTTCCATTAATTTACAAAAAAAAAAAAGGGGCAATCCATGTAAACATGTTTCCTTATTATCAGGGGAAACCTTATTTTTTTTGGTATTATACATATGAATTGTCATTATAATTACTTTTAAACCAAACATAGACCTAGTAATACTACTGCTTGATTTTATTTGGGTAATATTCACTAATTTTTTTTGTTATCTTAACTATAAGTGGGCGGGAATTTAGATAAACAAACATGAAAATAAAAGTTAGATTTCTAATTTACGAAACAAAAAAAAAAAAAAACAAACAAATATGAGTTCTTTTTAAAGTAGATGTGGCAATTCTCTCTCCTCTGTCCTAGGTCGTATTTTTTTTGGGTCGATTGAGCCTAAACTGGTCTGACGTGATGTCTTCGCTCTAGTGGGCTTTGGTACCGTTAGTGGAAACGGGTCCTAAGTCCGAAGTTTTTTTTGTTCTTCTTTTCCTTGCGTCTCCCTTTTCTCTCCTTCCTCCCTATCCTAAAAAGCACGCATTTAATTTTTATCGTAACGGCGTAAATGGAACGGATGGCCGGCAAAGAACCCCCCCCCCATACCCCGACGAGCTAGTTAGAGCACAGCTAGGCGTGCACTCCGCCGTTGACCATCCTAACCGAAATTACAAGCTATTACAAACAATGTAAAAGGGACAATTCCCAAATCGTTACAGATCTGAGTTCAAACCGGTGTAAGCCAGGTTGGTTTCTATCTTTAATAAATTAAAATATTTTAGTACGAAAGGACCAAATATTTGAATAATTATATTTTTAAAAAGAATTTTATTAATGTATTTATACTATTTTGGCAGATAATTGTAATAAATTTAGAATTAATAAATGTAATTTTAATTACAAATAGTACTTGTTAAATATTGAGTTCTTTTTATCTTTAATTAATATATTAATATTAAGTATTTGTGTTTTAGTTAGAATTGCATTTTTAACTTAATTAGAACGAAAAATTTTAGGTTATATTCAAATTCGAAAGGGTCCTAATAAGGTTGGAATTTTGGGGATTCCTCAACCATTTTGTGATGCAGTTAAATTATTTAGAAAAGAACAAATTTATCCTTTAATTTCAAATTATGTTTCTTACTATTTTTCTCCGATTTTTTCTTTATTTTTATCATTATTAGTTTGGATATGTATACCTTTATTTTTAAATTTTTTTTCTTTTAATTTAGGAATTTTATTTTTTTTATGTTGTACTAGAATAGGAGTGTATACAGTAATAATTTCTGGATGATCTTCTAATTCAAATTATTCTTTATTAGGGGGATTGCGAGCTGTAGCTCAAACTATTTCTTATGAAGTTGGTTTAGCTTTAATTATAATATCATTTATTTTTTTAATTGGGAGTTATAATATATAAATATTTTTTAATTATCAAATTTATATTTGATTTTAATTTATTTTATTTCCTATAGTTTTAGTTTGATTTAGAATTTCATAAGCAGTAACTAATCGAACGCCATTTGATTTTGCTGAAGGGGAATCAGAATTAGTTTCTGGATTAAGTGTTGAGTATAGAAGAGGAGGTTTTGCTTTAATTTTTTTAGCGGAATATTCTAGAATTTTATTTATGAGAATATTATTTTGTGTATTATTCTTATATATTCATTAATTTTTTATATAAAATTAAGATTTATTTCTTTTTTATTTATTTGGGTTCGTGGGACTTTTCCTCGATTTCGTTATGATAAATTAATATAATAGCTTGAAAATCTTTTCTGCCTTTTTCTTTAAATTATTTGATATTTTTTATTGGGTTTAAAATCTTTACGTATAGAGAATATAACATAAGTTGAAAAATTTCAAGAAATAGTTTAATAATAATATTAATTTTGGAGATTAATTTCTCTTTTCTTGAAATTTTAAAAGATTATTCTTATTTTTGATTTACAAGACCAATGTTTTTATTAAACTATTAAAACTAATGATTATATTTATTTATTGAATATTACCAGTAATTTTATTGATAATGGCTTTTTTAATTTTGGTTTCTAATAGAAAACATTTGTTATCAATATTATTAAGATTAGAATATATTGTTTTAAGATTATTTATATTTTTAAATATAATAAATTATGAAAGTTATTTTAGAATAATATTTTTAACTTTAAGAGTTTGTGAGGGAGCATTAGGATTATCAATTTTAGTTTCTATAATTCGTACACATGGAAATGATTATTTTCAATCATTTAAAATTTTACAATGTTAAAAATTTTATTTATATTTTTATTTTCTTTTCCAGTATGTTTTATAAAAAATTCATTTTGGATGGCTCAGAGTTTTTTATTTTTATATTATTCTTATATATTCATTAATTTTTTATATAAAATTAAGATTTATTTCTTTTTTATTTATTTGGGTTCGTGGGACTTTTCCTCGATTTCGTAATGATAAATTAATATATATAGCTTGAAAATCTTTTCTGCCTTTTTCTTTAAATTATTTGATATTTTTTATTGGGTTTAAAATCTTTACGTATAGAGAATATAACATAAGTTGAAAAATTTCAAGAAATAGTTTAATAAAAATATTAATTTTGGAGATTAATGATAAAGAAATTTCTTTTTTCTTGAAATTTTAAAAGATTATTCTTATTTTTGATTTACAAGACCAATGTTTTTATTAAACTATTAAAACTAATGATTATATTTATTTATTGAATATTACCAGTAATTTTATTGATAATGGGTTTTTTAATTTTTGTTTCTAATAGAAAACATTTGTTATCAATATTATTAAGATTAGAATATATTGTTTTAAGATTATTTATATTTTTAAATATAATAAATTATGAAAGTTATTTTAGAATAATATTTTTAACTTTTAGATTTTGTGAGGGAGCATTAGGATTATCAATTTTAGTTTCTATAATTCGTACACATGGAAATGATTATTTTCAATCATTTAATATTTTACAATGTTAAAAATTTTATTTATATTTTTATTTTCTTTTCCAGTATGTTTTATAAAAAATTCATTTTGGATGGCTGCTCAGAGTTTTTTATTTTTAAATTCTTTTGTTTTTATTATTATAAATATTTACTCAAGATATTGATTAAATATCTCATATTTTTTAGGGTGTGAAATATTATCTGATGGATTTATTTTATTAAGTTTTTGGATTTGTTCTTTGATAATAATAGCTAGAGAAAGAATTTTCAAGTTTAATAATTTCAAAAATTTATTTATATTAAATATTTTATTTTTATTATTTTTTTTAATTGTTACGTTTATATCTATAAGATTATTTATATTTGGATTAAGAAATAATTTTGGGTGTAGAAGTTCAAAATTTAAGTCTGTTCGACTTTTAAATTCTTACATGATCTGAGTTCAAACCGGTGTAAGCCAGGTTGGTTTCTATCTTTAATAAATTAAAATATTTTAGTACGAAAGGACCAAATATTTGAATAATTATATTTTTAAAAAGAATTTTATTAATGTATTTATACTATTTTGGCAGATAATTGTAATAAATTTAGAATTTATAAATGTAATTTTAATTACAAATAGTACTTGTTAAATATTGAGTTATTTTTATCTTTAATTAATATATTAATATTAAGTATTTGTGTTTTAGTTAGAGTTGCATTTTTAACTTTATTAGAACGAAAAATTTTAGGTTATATTCAAATTCGAAAGGGTCCTAATAAGGTTGGAATTTTGGGGATTCCTCAACCATTTTGTGATGCAGTTAAATTATTTAGAAAAGAACAAATTTATCCTTTAATTTCAAATTATGTTTCTTACTATTTTTCTCCGATTTTTTCTTTATTTTTATCATTATTAGTTTGGATATGTATACCTTTATTTTTAAATTTTTTATCTTTTAATTTAGGAATTTTATTTTTTTTATGTTGTACTAGAATAGGAGTGTATACAGTAATAATTCCTGGATGATCTTCTAATTCAAATTATTCTTTATTAGGGGGATTGCGGGCTGTAGCTCAAACTATTTCTTATGAAGTTAGTTTAGCTTTAATGATAATATCATTTATTTTTTTAATTGGGAGTTATAATATATTAATATTTTTTAATTATCAAATATATATTTGATTTTAATTTATTTTATTTCCTATAGTTTTAGTTTGATAAATTTCATAAGCAGGAACTAATCGAACGCCATTTGATTTTGCTGAAGGGGAATCAGAATTAGTTTCTGGATTAAGTGTTGAGTATAGAAGAGGAGGTTTTGCTTTAATTTTTTTAGCGGAATATTCTAGAATTTTATTTATGAGAATATTATTTTGTGTATTATTCTTATATATTCATTAATTTTTTATATAAAATTAAGATTTATTTCTTTTTTATTTATTTGGGTTCGTGGGACTTATCCTCGATTTCGTTATGATAAATTAATATATATAGCTTGAAAATCTTTTCTGCCTTTTTCTTTAAATTATTTGATATTTTTTATTGGGTTTAAAATCTTTACGTATAGAGAATATAACATAAGTTGAAAAATTTCAAGAAATAGTTTAATAAAAATATTAATTTTGGAGATTAATGATAAAGAAATTTCTTTTTTCTTGAAATTTTAAAAGATTATTCTTATTTTTGATTTACAAGACCAATGTTTTTATTAAACTATTAAAACTAATGATTATATTTATTTATTGAATATTACCAGTAATTTTATTGATAATGGGTTTTTTAATTTTTGTTTCTAATAGAAAACATTTGTTATCAATATTATTAAGATTAGAATATTCTGTTTTAAGATTATTTATATTTTTAAATATAATAAATTATGAAAGTTATTTTAGAATAATATTTTTAACTTTTGGAGTTTGTGAGGGAGCATTAGGATTATCAATTTTAGTTTCTATAATTCGTACACATGGAAATGATTATTTTCAATCATTTAATATTTTACAATGTTAAAAATTTTATTTATATTTTTATTTTCTTTTCCAGTATGTTTTATAAAAAATTCATTTTGGATGGCTCAGAGTTTTTTATTTTTAAATTCTTTTATTTTTATTATTATAAATATTTACTCAAGATATTGATTAAATATCTCATATTTTTTAGGGTGTGAAATAATATCTGATGGATTTATTTTATTAAGTTTTTGGATTTGTTCTTTGATAATAATAGCTAGAGAAAGAATTTTCAAGTTTAATAATTTCCAAAATTTATTTATATTAAATATTTTATTTTTATTATTTTTTTTAGTTGTTACGTTTATATCTATAAGATTATTTATATTTGGATTAAGAAATAACTTTGGATGTAGAAGTTCAAAATTTAAGTCTTGTTCGACTTTTAAATTCTTACATGATCTGAGTTCAAACCGGTGTAAGCCAGGTTGGTTTATATCTTTAATAAATTAAAATATTTTAGTACGAAAGGACCAAATATTTGAATAATTATATTTTTAAAAAGAATTTTATTAATGTATTTATACTATTTTGGCAGATTATTGTAATAAATTTAGAATTTATAAATGTAATTTTAATTACAAATAGTACTTGTTAAATATTGAGTTATTTTTATCTTTAATTAATATATTAATATTAAGTATTTGTGTTTTAGTTAGAGGTACATTTTTAACTTTATTAGAACGAAAAATTTTAGGTTATATTCAAATTCGAAAGGGTCCTAATAAGGTTGGAATTTTGGGGATTCCTCAACCATTTTGTGATGCAGTTAAATTATTTAGAAAAGAACAAATTTATCCTTTAATTTCAAATTATGTTTCTTACTATTTTTCTCCGATTTTTTCTTTATTTTTATCATTATTAGTTTGGATATGTATACCTTTATTTTTAAATTTTTTATCTTTTAATTTAGGAATTTTATTTTTTTTATGTTGTACTAGAATAGGAGTGTATACAGTAATAATTCCTGGATGATCTTCTAATTCAAATTATTCTTTATTAGGGGGATTGCGGGCTGTAGCTCAAACTATTTCTTATGAAGTTAGTTTAGCTTTAATGATAATATCATTTATTTTTTTAATTGGGAGTTATAATATATTAATATTTTTTAATTATCAAATATATATTTGATTTTAATTTATTTTATTTCCTATAGTTTTAGTTTGATAAATTTCATAAGCAGGAACTAATCGAACGCCATTTGATTTTGCTGAAGGGGAATCAGAATTAGTTTCTGGATTAAGTGTTGAGTATAGAAGAGGAGGTTTTGCTTTAATTTTTTTAGCGGAATATTCTAGAATTTTATTTATGAGAATATTATTTTGTGTATTATTCTTATATATTCATTAATTTTTTATATAAAATTAAGATTTATTTCTTTTTTATTTATTTGGGTTCGTGGGACTTATCCTCGATTTCGTTATGATAAATTAATATATATAGCTTGAAAATCTTTTCTGCCTTTTTCTTTAAATTATTTGATATTTTTTATTGGGTTTAAAATCTTTACGTATAGAGAATATAACATAAGTTGAAAAATTTCAAGAAATAGTTTAATAAAAATATTAATTTTGGAGATTAATGATAAAGAAATTTCTTTTTTCTTGAAATTTTAAAAGATTATTCTTATTTTTGATTTACAAGACCAATGTTTTTATTAAACTATTAAAACTAATGATTATATTTATTTATTGTATATTACCAGTAATTTTATTGATAATGGGTTTTTTAATTTTTGTTTCTAATAGAAAACATTTGTTATCAATATTATTAAGATTAGAATATTCTGTTTTAAGATTATTTATATTTTTAAATATAATAAATTATGAAAGTTATTTTAGAATAATATTTTTAACTTTTGGAGTTTGTGAGGGAGCATTAGGATTATCAATTTTAGTTTCTATAATTCGTACACATGGAAATGATTATTTTCAATCATTTAATATTTTACAATGTTAAAAATTTTATTTATATTTTTATTTTCTTTTCCAGTATGTTTTATAAAAAATTCATTTTGGATGGCTCAGAGTTTTTTATTTTTAAATTCTTTTATTTTTATTATTATAAATATTTACTCATGATATTGATTAAATATCTCATATTTTTTAGGGTGTGAAATAATATCTGATGGATTTATTTTATTAAGTTTTTGGATTTGTTCTTTGATAATAATAGCTAGAGAAAGAATTTTCAAGTTTAATAATTTCCAAAATTTATTTATATTAAATATTTTATTTTTATTATTTTTTTTAGTTGTTACGTTTATATCTATAAGATTATTTATATTTGGATTAAGAAATAACTTTGGATGTAGAAGTTCAAAATTTAAGTCTTGTTCGACTTTTAAATTCTTACATGATCTGAGTTCAAACCGGTGTAAGCCAGGTTGGTTTATATCTTTAATAAATTAAAATATTTTAGTACGAAAGGACCAAATATTTGAATAATTATATTTTTAAAAAGAATTTTATTAATGTATTTATACTATTTTGGCAGATTATTGTAATAAATTTAGAATTTATAAATGTAATTTTAATTACAAATAGTACTTGTTAAATATTGAGTTATTTTTATCTTTAATTAATATATTAATATTAAGTATTTGTGTTTTAGTTAGAGGTACATTTTTAACTTTATTAGAACGAAAAGTTTTAGGTTATATTCTAATTCGAAAGGGTCCTAATAAGGTTGGAATTTTGGGAATTCCTCAACCATTTTGTGATGCAGTTAAATTATTTAGAAAAGAACAAATTTATCCTTTAATTTCAAATTATGTTTCTTACTATTTTTCTCCGATTTTTTCTTTATTTTTATCATTATTAGTTTGGATATGTATACCTTTATTTTTAAATTTTTTATCTTTTAATTTAGGAATTTTATTTTTTTTATGTTGTACTAGAATAGGAGTGTATACAGTAATAATTGCTGGATGATCTTCTAATTCGAATTATTCTTTATTAGGGGGATTGCGGGCTGTAGCTCAAACTATTTCTTATGAAGTTAGTTTAGCTTTAATTATAATATCATTTATTTTTTTAATTGGGAGTTATAATATATTAATATTTTTTAATTATCAAATTTATATTTGATTTTAATCTATTTTATTTCCTATAGTTTTAGTTTGATTTAGAATTTCATAAGCAGGAACTAATCGAACGCCATTTGATTTTGCTGAAGGGGAATCTGAATTAGTTTCTGGATTAAATGTTGAGTATAGAAGAGGAGGTTTTGCTTTAATTTTTTTAGCGGAATATTCTAGAATTTTATTTATGAGAATATTATTTTGTGTATTATTCTTATATATTCATTAATTTTTTATATAAAATTAAGATTTATTTCTTTTTTATTTATTTGGGTTCGTGGGACTTTTCCTCGATTTCGTTATGATAAATTAATATATATAGCTTGAAAATCTTTTCAGCCTTTTTCTTTAAATTATTTGATATTTTTTATTGGATTTAAAATCTTTACGTATAGAGAATATAACATAAGTTGAAAAATTTCAAGAAATAGTTTAATAAAAATATTAATTTTGGAGATTAATGATAAAGAAATATCTTTTTTCTTGAAATTTTAAAAGATTATTCTTATTTTTGATTTACAAGACCAATGTTTTTATTAAACTATTAAAACTAATGATTATATTTATTTATTGAATATTACCAGTAATTTTATTGATAATGGGTTTTTTGATTTTTGTTTCTAATAGAAAACATTTGTTATCAATATTATTAAGATTAGAATATATTGTTTTAAGATTATTTATATTTTTAAATATAATAAATTATGAAAGTTATTTTAGATTAATATTTTTAACTTTTAGAGTTTGTGAGGGAGCATTAGGATTATCAATTTTAGTTTCTATAATTCGTACACATGGAAATGATTATTTTCAATCATTTAATATTTTACAATGTTAAAAATTTTATTTATATTTTTATTTTCTTTTCCAGTATGTTTTATAAAAAATTCATTTTGGATGGCTGCTCAGAGTTTTTTATTTTTAAATTCTTTTATTAAATTCTCTATATTAACTTCACTTGCCCGTGGGTCGTCGGTCGGTCGTCGGTCGGTCGTCGGTCGGTCGTCGGTCGGTCGTCGGTCGGTCATCGGTCGGTCGTCTGTCGTGGATTCTTGCGATCAATTTTTAACCCACTTCCCATGGCCCGATTTTATTGAAATTTTGCACACGTGCGTATTTCCGGAGACAACACTTTCTATTAAATTTTGAGGCCCCTCGGGCTGCGGGGTCGGGGGGCTCCCAAACAAAAATTTTAAAAAATTTACCCGATTTTCTTCAAATTTTACACACATGTGAATAACCAATAAACAATACTTTTTCGAAAATTTGGTAGTGATCGGGTCTCGGGTTCGGCCGCAAGGCCCTTATACATTTTTTAAATATCTGTACTGGCATCAGATATTCGTCGCCCTTTATGGACTGTGTGCGGTGAGTGCTGCGCAGTCGGCTGCGCTGCATGGTTTTGATGCTGGTGGAGAGAGAGAGAGAAATCTTAGCGCACGCACAAATGAACCCAGCAAATGAAACGAGGCATACATGTTTTATGCTTACTTCAACTTAAATTTTTATTATATACTGAATTGTATTTTTATTGATGTCGTTTTTTTTGTTGTCGATATCAACTTACAGATAGAACAACAAGTTTTCACAATATTCTGTCATTTGGCATTTTCATAAATTAGTTCAGAGCAGTCAAAGAGTTCTCAAGATAAATGTTCGTGTTTCTTATTTGCTCAGAGTATGAGCGTGCTCTAAGTGCTCAGAATAAAATGATCTGAGCTTTTTCAATTTTAACATCTGATGTCAAATGTTTGTTTCGATGATTTTCTTCTACAATAAAAAAAAAATGGCCCAGGATCGAGGGGCTCCCATATCAATTTCTGCGATTAGAGAATTTAGATGAACAATTTTAATTTTTATGGGTTGTTTTTTTTTATTATTATAAATATTTACTCAAGATATTGATTAAATATCTCATATTTTTTAGGGTGTGAAATATTATCTGATGGATTTATTTTATTAAGTTTTTGGATTTGTTCTTTGATAATAATAGCTAGAGAAAGAATTTTCAAGTTTAATAATTTCCAAAATTTATTTATATTAAATATTTTATTTTTATTATTTTTTTTTAATTGTTACGTTTATATCTATAAGATTATTTATATTTGGATTAAGAAATAATTTTGGGTGTAGAAGTTCAAAATTTAAGTCTGTTCGACTTTTAAATTCTTACATGATCCTCATCCATTATGTGATGCAGTTAAATTATTTAGAAAAGAACAAATTTATCCTTTAATTTCAAATTATGTTTCTTACTATTTTTCTCCGATTTTTTCTTTATTTTTATCATTATTAGTTTGGATATGTATACCTTTATTTTTAAATTTTTTATCTTTTAATTTAGGAATTTTATTTTTTTTATGTTGTACTAGAATAGGAGTGTATACAGTAATAATTCCTGGATGATCTTCTAATTCAAATTATTCTTTATTAGGGGGATTGCGGGCTGTAGCTCAAACTTTTTCTTATGAAGTTAGTTTAGCTTTAATTATAATATCATTTATTTTTTTAATTGGGAGTTATAATATATTAATATTTTTTAATTATCAAATTTATATTTGATTTTAATTTATTTTATTTCCTATAGTTTTAGTTTGATTTAAAATTTCATAAGCAGGAACTAATCGAACGCCATTTGATTTTGCTGAAGGGGAATCAGAATTAGTTTCTGGATTAAGTGTTGAGTATAGAAGAGGAGGTTTTGCTTTAATTTTTTTAGCGGAATATTTTAGAATTTTATTTATGAGAATATTATTTTGTGTATTATTCTTATATATTCATTAATTTTTTATATAAAATTAAGATTTATTTCTTTTTTATTTATTTGGGTTCGTGGGACTTATCCTCGATTTCGTTATGATAAATTAATATATATAGCTTGAAAATCTTTTCTGCCTTTTTCTTTAAATTATTTGATATTTTTTATTGGGTTTAAAATCTTTACGTATAGAGAATATAACATAAGTTGAAAAAATTTCAAGAAATAGTTTAATAAAAATATTAATTTTGGAGAAGAAAAGAAATTTCTTTATCATTAAGATAAAGAAATTTCTTTTTTCTTGAAATTTTAAAAGATTATTCTTATTTTTGATTTACAAGACCAATGTTTTTATTAAACTATTAAAACTAATGATTATATTTATTTATTGAATATTACCAGTAATTTTATTGATAATGAGTTTTTTAATTTTTGTTTCTACTAGAAAACATTTGTTATCAATATTATTAAGATTAGAATATTCTGTTTTATGATTATTTATATTTTTAAATATAATAAATTATGAAAGTTATTTTAGAATAATATTTTTAACTTTTAGAGTTTGTGAGGGAGCATTAGGATTATCAATTTTAGTTTCTATAATTCGTACACATGGAAATGATTATTTTCAATCATTTAATATTTTACAATGTTAAAAATTTTATTTATATTTTTATTTTCTTTTCCAGTATGTTTTATAAAAAATTCATTTTGGATGGCTGCTCAGAGTTTTTTATTTTTAAATTCTTTTATTTTTATTATTATAAATATTTACTCAAGATATTGATTAAATATCTCATATTTTTTAGGGTGTGAAATATTATCTGATGGATTTATTTTATTAAGTTTTTGGATTTGTTCTTTGATAATAATAGCTAGAGAAAGAATTTTCAAGTTTAATAATTTCCAAAATTTATTTATATTAAATATTTTATTTTTATTATTTTTTTTAATTGTTACGTTTATATCTATAAGATTATTTATATTTGGATTAAGAAATAACTTTGGGTGTAGAAGTTCAAAATTTAAGTCTTGTTCGACTTTTAAATTCTTACATGATCTGAGTTCAAACCGGTGTAAGCCAGGTTGGTTTATATCTTTAATAAATTAAAATATTTTAGTAAGAAAGGACCAAATATTTGAATAATTATATTTTTAAAAAGAATTTTATTAATGTATTTATACTATTTTGGAATTAGAATTTATAAATGTAATTTTAATTACAAATAGTACTTGTTAAATATTGAGTTATTTTTATCTTTAATTAATATATTAATATTAAGTATTTGTGTTTTAGTTAGAGTTGCATTTTTAACTTTATTAGAACGAAAAGTTTTAGGTTATATTCAAATTCGAAAGGGTCCTAATAAGGTTGGAATTTTGGGGATTCCTCAACCATTTTGTGATGCAGTTAAATTATTTAGAAAAGAACAAATTTATCCTTTAATTTCAAATTATGTTTCTTACTATTTTTCTCCGATTTTTTCTTTATTTTTATCATTATTAGTTTGGATATGTATACCTTTATTTTTAAATTTTTTATCTTTTAATTTAGGAATTTTATTTTTTTGATGTTGTACTAGAATAGGAGTGATACAGTAATAATTTCTGGATGATCTTCTAATTCAAATTATTCTTTATTAGGGGGATTGCTGGCTGTAGCTCAAACTATTTCTTATGAAGTTAGTTTAGCTTTAATTATAATATCATTTATTATTTTAATTGGGAGTTATAATATATTAATATTTTTTAACTATCAAATTTATATTTGATTTTAATTTATTTTATTTCCTATAGTTTTAGTTTGATTTAGAATTTCATAAGCAGGAACTAATCGAACGCCATTTGATTTTGCTGAAGGGGAATCAGAATTAGTTTATGGTTTAAGTGTTGAGTATAGAATAGGAGGTTTTGCTTTAATTTTTTTAGCGGAATATTCTAGATTTTTATTTATGAGAATATTATTTTGTGTATTATTCTTATATATTCATTAATTTTTTATATAAAATTAAGATTTATTTCTTTTTTATGAATTTGGGTTCGTGGGACTTTTCCTCGATTTCGTTATGATAAATTAATATATATAGCTTGAAAATCTTTTCTGCCTTTTTCTTTAAATTATTTGATATTTTTTATTGGGTTTAAAATCTTTACGTATAGAGAATATAACATAAGTTGAAAAATTTCAAGAAATAGTTTAATAAAAATATTAATTTTGGAGATTATTGATAAAGAAATATCTTTTTTCTTGAAATTTTAAAAGATTATTCTTATTTTTGATTTATAAGACCAATGTTTTTATTAAACTATTAAAACTAATGATTATATTTATTTATTGAATATTACCAGTAATTTTATTGATAATGGGTTTTTTGATTTTTGTTTCTAATAGAAAACATTTGTTATCAATATTATTAAGATTAGAATATATTGTTTTAAGATTAGAATATATTGTTTTAAGATTATTTATATTTTTAAATATAATAAATTATGAAAGTTATTTTAGAATAATATTTTTAACTTTTAGAGTTTGTGAGGGAGCATTAGGATTATCAATTTTAGTTTCTATTATTCGTACACATGGAAATGATTATTTTCAATCATTTAATATTTTACAATGTTAAAAATTTTATTTATATTTTTATTTTCTTTTCCAGTATGTTTTATAAAAAATTCATTTTGGATGGCTGCTCAGAGTTTTTTATTTTTAAATTCTTTTATTTTTATTATTATAAATATTTACTCAAGATATTGATTAAATATCTCATATTTTTTAGGGTGTGAAATATTATCTGATGGATTTATTTTATTAAGTTTTTGGATTTGTTCTTTGATAATAATAGCTAGAGAAAGAATTTTCAAGTTTAATAATTTCAAAAATTTATTTATATTAAATATTTTATTTTTATTATTTTTTTTAATTGTTACGTTTATATCTATAAGATTATTTATATTTGGATTAAGAAATAATTTTGGGTGTAGAAGTTCAAAATTTAAGTCTGTTCGACTTTTAAATTCTTACATGATCCTCAACCATTTTGTGATGCAGTTAAATTATTTAGAAAAGAACAAATTTATCCTTTAATTTCAAATTATGTTTCTTACTATTTTTCTCCGATTTTTTCTTTATTTTTATCATTATTAGTTTGGATATGTATACCTTTATTTTTAAATTTTTTATCTTTTAATTTAGGAATTTTATTTTTTTTATGTTGTACTAGAATAGGAGTGTATACAGTAATAATTCCTGGATGATCTTCTAATTCAAATTATTCTTTATTAGGGGGATTGCGGGCTGTAGCTCAAACTATTTCTTATGAAGTTAGTTTAGCTTTAATTATAATATCATTTATTTTTTTAATTGGGAGTTATAATATATTAATATTTTTTAAATATCAAATTTATATTTGATTTTAATTTATTTTATTTCCTATAGTTTTAGTTTGATTTAAAATTTCATAAGCAGGAACTAATCGAACGCCATTTGATTTTGCTGAAGGGGAATCAGAATTAGTTTCTGGATTAAGTGTTGAGTATAGAAGAGGAGGTTTTGCTTTAATTTTTTTAGCGGAATATTTTAGAATTTTATTTATGAGAATATTATTTTGTGTATTATTCTTATATATTCATTAATTTTTTATATAAAATTAAAATTTATTTCTTTTTTATTTATTTGGGTTCGTGGGACTTATCCTCGATTTCGTTATGATACATTAATATATATAGCTTGAAAATCTTTTCTGCCTTTTTCTTTAAATTATTTGATATTTTTTATTGGGTTTAAAATCTTTACGTATAGAGAATATAACATAAGTTGAAAAATTTCAAGAAATAGTTTAATAAAAATATTAATTTTGGAGATTAATGATAAAGAAATTTCTTTTTTCTTGAAATTTTAAAAGATTATTCTTATTTTTGATTTACAAGACCAATGTTTTTATTAAACTATTAAAACTAATGATTATATTTATTTATTGAATATTACCAGTAATTTTATTGATAATGGGTTTTTTAATTTTTGTTTCTACTAGAAAACATTTGTTATCAATATTATTAAGATTAGAATATTCTGTTTTAAGATTATTTATATTTTTAAATATAATAAATTATGAAAGTTATTTTAGAATAATATTTTTAACTTTTAGAGTTTGTGAGGGAGCATTAGGATTATCAATTTTAGTTTCTATAATTCGTACACATGGAAATGATTATTTTCAATCATTTAATATTTTACAATGTTAAAAATTTTATTTATATTTTTATTTTATATTCCAGTATGTTTTATAAAAAATTCATTTTGGATGGCTCAGAGTTTTTTATTTTTAAATTCTTTTATTTTTATTATTATAAATATTTACTCAAGATATTGATTAAATATCTCATATTTTTTAGGGTGTGAAATATTATCTGATGGATTTATTTTATTAAGTTTTTGGATTTGTTCTTTGATAATAATAGCTAGAGAAAGAATTTTCAAGTTTAATAATTTCCAAAATTTATTTATATTAAATATTTTATTTTTATTATTTTTTTTAATTGTTACGTTTATATCTATAAGATTATTTATATTTGGATTAAGAAATAACTTTGGGTGTAGAAGTTCAAAATTTAAGTCTTGTTCGACTTTTAAATTCTTACATGATCTGAGTTCAAACCGGTGTAAGCCAGGTTGGTTTATATCTTTAATAAATTAAAATATTTTAGTACGAAAGGACCAAATATTTGAATAATTATATTTTTAAAAAGAATTTTATTAATGTATTTATACTATTTTGGCAGATAATTGTAATAAATTTAGAATTTATAAATGTAATTTTAATTACAAATAGTACTTGTTAAATATTGAGTTATTTTTATCTTTAATTAATATATTAATATTAAGTATTTGTGTTTTAGTTAGAGTTGCATTTTTAACTTTATTAGAACGAAAAATTTTAGGTTATATTCAAATTCGAAAGGGTCCTAATAAGGTTGGAATTTTGGGAATTCCTCAACCATTTTGTGATGCAGTTAAATTATTTAGAAAAAAACAAATTTATCCTTTAATTTCAAATTATGTTTCTTACTATCTCCTACTACTACTACTACTACTACTTTCTCCGATTTTTTCTTTATTTTTATCATTATTAGTTTGGATATGTATACCTTTATTTTTAAATTTTTTATCTTTTAATTTAGGAATTTTATTTTTTTTATGTTGTACTAGAATAGGAGTGTATACAGTAATAATTGCTGGATGATCTTCTAATTCAAATTATTCTTTATTAGGGGGATTGCGGGCTGTAGCTCAAACTATTTCTTATGAAGTTAGTTTAGCTTTAATTATAATATCATTTATTTTTTTAATTGGGAGTTATAATATATTAATATTTTTTAATTATCAACTTTATATTTGATTTTAATTTATTTTATTTCCTATAGTTTTAGTTTGATTTAGAATTTCATAAGCAGGAACTAATCGAACGCCATTTGATTTTGCTGAAGGGGAATCAGAATTAGTTTCTGGATTAAGTGTTGAGTATAGAAGAGGAGGTTTTGCTTTAATTTTTTTAGCGGAATATTCTAGAATTTTATTTATGAGAATATTATTTTGTGTATTATTCTTATATATTCATTAATTTTTTATATAAAATTAAGATTTATTTCTTTTTTATTTATTTGGGTTCGTGGGACTTATCCTCGATTTCGTTATGATAAATTAATATATATAGCTTGAAAATCTTTTCTGCCTTTTTCTTTAAATTATTTGATATTTTTTATTGGGTTTAAAATCTTTACGTATAGAGAATATAACATAAGTTGAAAAATTTCAAGAAATAGTTTAATAAAAATATTAATTTTGGAGATTAATGATAAATAAATTTCTTTTTTCTTGAAATTTTAAAAGATTATTCTTATTTTTGATTTACAAGACCAATGTTTTTATTAAACTATTAAAACTAATGATTATATTTATTTATTGAATATTACCAGTAATTTTATTGATAATGGGTTTTTTAATTTTTGTTTCTAATAGAAAACATTTGTTATCAATATTATTAAGATTAGAATATTCTGTTTTAAGATTATTTATATTTTTAAATATAAAAAATTATGAAAGTTATTTTAGAATAATATTTTTAACTTTTGAAGTTTGTGAGGGAGCATTAGGATTATCAATTTTAGTTTCTATAATTCGTACACATGGAAATGATTATTTTCAATCATTTAATATTTTACAATGTTAAAAATTTTATTTATATTTTTATTTTCTTTTCCAGTATGTTTTATAAAAAATTCATTTTGGATGGCTCAGAGTTTTTTATTTTTAAATTCTTTTATTTTTATTATTATAAATATTTACTCAAGATATTGATTAAATATCTCATATTTTTTAGGGTGTGAAATATTATCTGATGGAGATATTTTATTAAGTTTTTGGATTTGTTCTTTGATAATAATAGCTAGAGAAAGAATTTTCAAGTTTAATAATTTCAAAAATTTATTTATATTAAATATTTTATTTTTATTATTTTTTTTAATTGTTACGTTTATATCTATAAGAATTTATATTTGGATTAAGAAATAATTTTGGGTGTAGAAGTTCAAAATTTAAGTCTGTTCGACTTTTAAATTCTTACATGATCTGAGTTCAAACCGGTGTAAGCCAGGTTGGTTTCTATCTTTAATAAATTAAAATATTTTAGTACGAAAGGACCAAATATTTGAATAATTATATTTTTAAAAAGAATTTTATTAATGTATTTATACTATTTTGGCAGATAATTGTAATAAATTTAGAATTTATAAATGTAATTTTAATTACAAATAGTACTTGTTAAATATTGAGTTATTTTTATCTTTAATTAATATATTAGTATTAAGTATTTGTGTTTTAGTTAGAGTTGCATTTTTAACTTTATTAGAACGAAAAATTTTAGGTTATATTCAAATTCGAAAGGGTCCTAATAAGGTTGGAATTTTGGGGATTCCTTAACCATTTTGTGATGCAGTTAAATTATTTAGAAAAGAACAAATTTATCCTTTAATTTCAAATTATGTTTCTTACTATTTTTCTCCGATTTTTTCTTTATTTTTATCATTATTAGTTTGGATATGTATACCTTTATTTTTAAATTTTTTATCTTTTAATTTAGGAATTTTATTTTTTTTATGTTGTACTAGAATAGGAGTGTATACAGTAATAATTCCTGGATGATCTTCTAATTCAAATTATTCTTTATTAGGGGGATTGCGGGCTGTAGCTCAAACTATTTCTTATGAAGTTAATTTAGCTTTAATTATAATATCATTTATTTTTTTAATTTGGAGTTTTAATATATTAATATTTTTTAATTATCAAATTTATATTTGATTTTAATTTATTTTATTTCCTATAGTTTTAGTTTGATTTAAAATTTCATAAGCAGGAACTAATCGAACGCCATTTGATTTTGCTGAAGGGGAATCAGAATTAGTTTCTGGATTAAGTGTTGAGTATAGAAGAGGAGGTTTTGCTTTAATTTTTTTAGCGGAATATTCTAGAATTTTATTTATGAGAATATTATTTTGTGTATTATTCTTATATATTCATTAATTTTTTATATAAAATTAAGATTTATTTCTTTTTTATTTATTTGGGTTCGTGGGACTTATCCTCGATTTCGTTATGATAAATTAATATATATAGCTTGAAAACCTTTTCTGCCTTTTTCTTTAAATTATTTGATATTTTTTATTGGGTTTAAAATCTTTACGTATAGAGAATATAACATAAGTTGAAAAATTTCAAGAAATAGTTTAATAAAATTATTAATTTTGGAGATTAATGATAAAGAAATTTCTTTTTTCTTGAAATTTTAAAAGATTATTCTTATTTTTGATTTACAAGACCAATGTTTTTATTAAACTATTAAAACTAATGATTATATTTATTTATTGAATATTACCAGTAAAATTATTGATAATGGGTTTTTTAATTTTTGTTTCTAATAGAAAACATTTGTTATCAATATTATTAAGATTAGAATATTCTGTTTTAAGATTATTTATATTTTTAAATATAAAAAATTATGAAAGTTATTTTAGAATAATATTTTTAACTTTTGGAGTTTGTGAGGGAGCATTAGGATTATCAATTTTAGTTTCTATAATTCGTACACATGGAAATGATTATTTTCAATCATTTAATATTTTACAATGTTAAAAATTTTATTTATATTTTTATTTTCTTTTCCAGTATGTTTTATAAAAAATTCATTTTGGATGGCTCAGAGTTTTTTATTTTTAAATTCTTTTATTTTTATTATTATAAATATTTACTCAAGATATTGATTAAATATCTCATATTTTTTAGGGTGTGAAATATTATCTGATGGATTTATTTTATTAAGTTTTTGGATTTGTTCTTTGATAATAATAGCTAGAGAAAGAATTTTCAAGTTTAATAATTTCAAAAATTTATTTATATTAAATATTTTATTTTTATTATTTTTTTTAATTGTTACGTTTATATCTATAAGATTATTTATATTTGGATTAAGAAATAATTTTGGGTGTAGAAGTTCAAAATTTAAGTCTGTTCGACTTTTAAATTCTTACATAATCTGAGTTCAAACCGGTGTAAGCCAGGTTGGTTTCTATCTTTAATAAATTAAAATATTTTAGTACGAAAGGACCAAATATTTGAATAATTATATTTTTAAAAAGAATTTTATTAATGTATTTATACTATTTTGGCAGATAATTGTAATAAATTTAGAATTTATAAATGTAATTTTAATTACAAATAGTACTTGTTAAATATTGAGTTATTTTTATCTTTAATTAATATATTAATATTAAGTATTTGTGTTTTAGTTAGAGTTGCATTTTTAACTTTATTAGAACGAAAAATTTTAGGTTATATTCAAATTCGAAAGGGTCCTAATAAGGTTGGAATTTTGGGGATTTCTTAACCATTTTGTGATGCAGTTAAAT
Organism: Nephrocerus scutellatus; assembly: GCA_947095585.1. NCBI lineage: Eukaryota > Metazoa > Arthropoda > Insecta > Diptera > Pipunculidae > Nephrocerus > Nephrocerus scutellatus. The sequence continues at coordinate 57,516,175 of OX352764.1, forward strand.
TATTTAGAAAAGAACAAATTTATCCTTTAATTTCAAATTATGTTTCTTACTATTTTCTCCGATTTTTTCTTTATTTTTATCATTATTAATTTGGATATGTATACCTTTATTTTTAAATTTTTTATCTTTTAATTTAGAAATTTTATTTTTTTTATGTTGTACTAGAATAGGAGTGTATACAGTAATAATTCCTGGATGATCTTCTAATTCAAATTATTCTTTATTAGGGGGATTGCGGGCTGTAGCTCAAACTATTTCTTATGAAGTTAGTTTAGCTTTAATTATAATATCATTTATTTTTTTAATTGGGAGTTATAATATATTAATATTTTTTAATTATCAAATTTATATTTGATTTTAATTTATTTTATTTCCTATAGTTTTAGTTTGATTTAAAATTTCATAAGCAGGAACTAATCGAACGCCATTTGATTTTGCTGAAGGGGAATCAGAATTAGTTTCTGGATTAAGTGTTGAGTATAGAAGAGGAGGTTTTACTTTAATTTTTTTAGCGGAATATTCTAGAATTTTATTTATGAGAATATTATTTTGTGTATTATTCTTATATATTCATTAATTTTTTATATAAAATTAAGATTTATTTCTTTTTTATTTATTTGGGTTCGTGGGACTTATCCTCGATTTCGTTATGATAAATTAATATATATAGCTTGAAAATCTTTTCTGCCTTTTTCTTTAAATTATTTGATATTTTTTATTGGGTTTAAAATCTTTACGTATAGAGAATATAACATAAGTTGAAAAATTTCAAGAAATAGTTTAATAAAAATATTAATTTTGGAGATTAAAGATAAAGAAATTTCTTTTTTCTTGAAATTTTAAAAGATTATTCTTATTTTTGATTTACAAGACCAATGTTTTTATTAAACTATTAAAACTAATGATTATATTTATTTATTGAATATTACCAGTAATTTTATTGATAATGGGTTTTTTAATTTTTGTTTCTAATAGAAAACATTTGTTATCAATATTATTAAGATTAGAATATTCTGTTTTAAGATTATTTATATTTTTAAATATAATAAATTATGAAAGTTATTTTAGAATAATATTTTTAACTTTTGGAGTTTGTGAGGGAGCATTAGGATTATCAATTTTAGTTTCTATAATTCGTACACATGGAAATGATTATTTTCAATCATATAATATTTTACAATGTTAAAAATTTTATTTATATTTTTATTTTCTTTTCCAGTATGTTTTATAAAAAATTCATTTTGGATGGCTGCTCAGAGTTTTTTATTTTTAAATTCTTTTATTTTTATTATTATAAATATTTACTCAAGATATTGATTAAATATCTCATATTTTTTAGGGTGTGAAATATTATCTGATGGATTTATTTTATTAAGTTTTTGGATTTGTTCTTTGATAATAATAGCTAGAGAAAGAATTTTCAAGTTTAATAATTTCAAAAATTTATTTATATTAAATATTTTATTTTTATTATTTTTTTTAATTGTTACGTTTATATCTATAAGATTATTTATATTTGGATTAAGAAATAATTTTGGGTGTAGAAGTTCAAAATTTAAGTCTGTTCGACTTTTAAATTCTTACATGATCTGAGTTCAAACCGGTGTAAGCCAGGTTGGTTTCTATCTTTAATAAATTAAAATATTTTAGTACGAAAGGACCAAATATTTGAATAATTATATTTTTAAAAAGAATTTTATTAATGTATTTATACTATTTTGGCAGATAATTGTAATAAATTTAGAATTTATAAATGTAATTTTAATTACAAATAGTACTTGTTAAATATTGAGTTATTTTTATCTTTAATTAATATATTAATATTAAGTATTTGTGTTTTAGTTAGAGTTGCATTTTTAACTTTATTAGAACGAAAAATTTTAGGTTATATTCAAATTCGAAAGGGTCCTAATAAGGTTGGAATTTTGGGGATTCCTTAACCATTTTGTGATGCAGTTAAATTATTTAGAAAAGAACAAATTTATCCTTTAATTTCAAATTATGTTTCTTACTATTTTTCTCCGATTTTTTCTTTATTTTTATCATTATTAGTTTGGATATGTATACCTTTATTTTTAAATTTTTTATCTTTTAATTTAGGAATTTTATTTTTTTTATGTTGTACTAGAATAGGAGTGTATACAGTAATAATTCCTGGATGATCTTCTAATTCAAATTATTCTTTATTAGGGGGATTGCGGGCTGTAGCTCAAACTATTTCTTATGAAGTTAGTTTAGCTTTAATTATAATATCATTTATTTTTTTAATTGGGAGTTATAATATATTAATATTTTTTAATTATCAAATTTATATTTGATTTTAATTTATTTTATTTCCTATAGTTTTAGTTTGATTTAAAATTTCATAAGCAGGAACTAATCGAACGCCATTTGATTTTGCTGAAGGGGAATCAGATTTAGTTTCTGGATTAAGTGTTGAGTATAGAAGAGGAGGTTTTGCTTTAATTTTTTTAGCGGAATATTCTAGAATTTTATTTATGAGAATATTATTTTGTGTATTATTCTTATATATTCATTAATTTTTTATATAAAATTAAGATTTATTTCTTTTTTATTTATTTGGGTTCGTGGGACTTATCCTCGATTTCGTTATGATAAATTAATATATATAGCTTGAAAATCTTTTCTGCCTTTTTCTTTAAATTATTTGATATTTTTTATTGGGTTTAAAATCTTTACGTATAGAGAATATAACATAAGTTGAAAAATTTCAAGAAATAGTTTAATAAAAATATTAATTTTGGAGATTAATGATAAAGAAATTTCTTTTTTCTTGAAATTTTAAAAGATTATTCTTATTTTTGATTTACAAGACCAATGTTTTTATTAAACTATTAAAACTAATGATTATATTTATTTATTGAATATTACCAGTAATTTTATTGATAATGGGTTTTTTAATTTTTGTTTCTAATAGAAAACATTTGTTATCAATATAATTAAGATTAGAATATTCTGTTTTAAGATTATTTATATTTTTAAATATAATAAATTATGAAAGTTATTTTAGAATAATATTTTTAACTTTTGGAGTTTGTGAGGGAGCATTAGGATTATCAATTTTAGTTTCTATAATTCGTACACATGGAAATGATTATTTTCAATCATATAATATTTTACAATGTTAAAAATTTTATTTATATTTTTATTTTCTTTTCCAGTATGTTTTATAAAAAATTCATTTTGGATGGCTGCTCAGAGTTTTTTATTTTTAAATTCTTTTATATTTATTATTATAAATATTTACTCAAGATATTGATTAAATATCTCATATTTTTTAGGGTGTGAAATATTATCTGATGGATTTATTTTATTAAGTTTTTGGATTTGTTCTTTGATAATAATAGCTAGAGAAAGAATTTTCAAGTTTAATAATTTCAAAAATTTATTTATATTAAATATTTTATTTTTATTATTTTTTTTTAATTGTTACGTTTATATCTATAAGATTATTTATATTTGGATTAAGAAATAATTTTGGGTGTAGAAGTTCAAAATTTAAGTCTGTTCGACTTTTAAATTCTTACATGATCTGAGTTCAAACCGGTGTAAGCCAGGTTGGTTTGTATCTTTAATAAATTTAAATATTTTAGTACGAAAGGACCAAATATTTGAATAATTATATTTTTAAAAAGAATTTTATTAATGTATTTATACTATTTAGGCAGATAATTGTAATAAATTTAGAATTTATAAATGTAATTTTAATTACAAATAGTACTTGTTAAATATTGAGTTATTTTTATCTTTAATTAATATATTAATATTAAGTATTTGTGTTTTAGTTAGAGTTGCATTTTTAACTTTATTAGAACGAAAAATTTTAGGTTATATTCAAATTCGAAAGGGACCTAATAAGGTTGGAATTTTGGGAATTCCTCAACCATTTTGTGATGCAGTTAAATTATTTAGAAAAGAACAAATTTACCCTTTAATTTCAAATTATGTTTCTTACTATTTCCTACTACTACTACTACTTTCTCCGATTTTTTCTTTATTTTTATCATTATTAGTTTGGATATGTATACCTTTATTTTTGAATTTTTTATCTTTTAATTTAGGAATTTTATTTTTTTTATGTTGTACTAGAATAGGAGTGTATACAGTAGTAATTGCTGGATGATCCTCTAATTCAAATTATTCTTTATTAGGGGGATTGCGGGCTGTAGCTCAAACTATTTCTTATGGAGTTAGTTTAGCTTTAATTATAATATCATTTATTTTTTTAATTGGGAGTTATAATATATTAATATTTTTTAATTATCAAATTTATATTTGATTTTAATTTATTTTATTTCCTATAGTTTTAGTTTGATTTAGAATTTCATAAGCAGGAACTAATCGAACGCCATTTGATTTTGCTGAAGGGGAATCAGAATTAGTTTCTGGATTAAGTGTTGAGTATAGAAGAGGAGGTTTTGCTTTAATTTTTTAGCGGAATATTCTAGAATTTTATTTATGAGAATATTATTTTGTGTATTATTCTTATATATTCATTAATTTTTTATATAAAATTAAGATTTATTTCTTTTTTATTTATTTGGGTTCGTGGGACTTTTCCTCGATTTCGTTATGATAAATTAATATATATAGCTTGAAAATCTTTTCTGCCTTTTTCTTTAAATTATTTGATATTTTTTATTGGGTTTAAAATCTTTACGTATAAAGAATATAACATAAGTTGAAAAATTTCAAGAAATAGTTTAATAAAAATATTAATTTTGGAGATTAATGATAAAGAAATATCTTTTTTCTTGAAATTTTAAAAGATTATTCTTATTTTTGATTTACAAGACCAATGTTTTTATTAAACTATTAAAACTAATGATTATATTTATTTATTGAATATTACCAGTAATTTTATTGATAATGGGTTTTTTGATTTTTGTTTCTAATAGAAAACATTTGTTATCAATATTATTAAGATTAGAATATATTGTTTTAAGATTATTTATATTTTTAAATATAATAAATTATGAAAGTTATTTTAGAATAATATTTTTAACTTTTAGAGTTTGTGAGGGAGCATTAGGATTATCAATTTTAGTTTCTATAATTCGTACACATGGAAATGATTATTTTCAATCATTTAATATTTTACAATGTTAAAAATTTTATTTATATTTTTATTTTCTTTTCCAGTATGTTTTATAAAAAATTCATTTTGGATGGCTGCTCAGAGTTTTTTATTTTTAAATTCTTTTATTTTTATTATTATAAATATTTACTCAAGATATTGATTAAATATCTCATATTTTTTAGGGTGTGAAATATTATCTGATGGATTTATTTTATTAAGTTTTTGGATTTGTTCTTTGATAATAATAGCTAGAGAAAGAATTTTCAAGTTTAATAATTTCAAAAATTTATTTATATTAAATATTTTATTTTTATTATTTTTTTTAATTGTTACGTTTATATCTATAAGATTATTTATATTTGGATTAAGAAATAATTTTGGGTGTAGAAGTTCAAAATTTAAGTCTGTTCGACTTTTAAATTCTTACATGATCTGAGTTCAAACCGGTGTAAGCCAGGTTGGTTTCTATCTTTAATAAATTAAAATATTTTAGTACGAAAGGACCAAATATTTGAATAATTATATTTTTAAAAAGAATTTTATTAATGTATTTATACTATTTTGGCAGATAATTGTAATAAATTTAGAATTTATAAATGTAATTTTAATTACAATTAGTACTTGTTAAATATTGAGTTATTTTTATCTTTAATTAACCTGTTAATATTAAGTATTTGTGTTTTAGTTAGAGTTGCATTTTTAACTTTATTAGAACGAAAAATTTTAGGTTATATTCAAATTCGAAAGGGTCCTAATAAGGTTGGAATTTTGGGGATTCCTCAACCATTTTGTGATGCAGTTAAATTATTTAGAAAAGAACAAATTTATCCTTTAATTTCAAATTATGTTTCTTACTATTTTTCTCCGATTTTTTCTTTATTTTTATCATTATTAGTTTGGATATGTATACCTTTATTTTTAAATTTTTTATCTTTTAATTTAGGAATTTTATTTTTTTTTATGTTGTACTAGAATAGGAGTGTATACAGTAATAATTGCTGGATGATCCTCTAATTCAAATTATTCTTTATTAGGGGGATTGCGGGCTGTAGCTCAAACTATTTCTTATGAAGTTAGTTTAGCTTTAATTATAATATCATTTATTTTTTTAATTGGGAGATATAATATATTAATATTTTTTAATTATCAAATTTATATTTGATTTTAATTTATTTTATTTCCTATAGTTTTAGTTTGATTTAGAATTTCATAAGCAGGAACTAATCGAACGCCATTTGATTTTGCTGAAGGGGAATCAGAATTAGTTTCTGGATTAAGTGTTGAGTATAGAAGAGGAGGTTTTGCTTTAATTTTTTAGCGGAATATTCTAGAATATTATTTATGAGAATATTATTTTGTGTATTATTCTTATATATTCATTAATTTTTTATATAAAATTAAGATTTATTTCTTTTTTATTTATTTGGGTTCGTGGGACTTTTCCTCGATTTCGTTATGATAAATTAATATATATAGCTTGAAAATCTTTTCTGCCTTTTTCTTTAAATTATTTGATATTTTTTATTGGGTTTAAAATCTTTACGTATAGAGAATATAACATAAGTTGAAAAATTTCAAGAAATAGTTTAATAAAAATATTAATTTTGGAGATTAATGATAAAGAAATATCTTTTTTCTTGAAATTTTAAAAGATTATTCTTATTTTTGATTTACAAGACCAATGTTTTTATTAAACTATTAAAACTAATGATTATATTTATTTATTGAATATTACCAGTAATTTTATTGATAATGGGTTTTTTGATTTTTGTTTCTAATAGAAAACATTTGTTATTAATATTATTAAGATTAGAATATATTGTTTTAAGATTATTTATATTTTTAAATATAATAAATTATGAAAGTTATTTTAGAATAATATTTTTAACTTTTAGAGTTTGTGAGGGAGCATTAGGATTATCAATTTTAGTTTCTATAATTCGTACACATGGAAATGATTATTTTCAATCATTTAATATTTTACAATGTTAAAAATTTTATTTATATTTTTATTTTCTTTTCCAGTATGTTTTATAAAAAATTCATTTTGGATGGCTGCTCAGAGTTTTTTATTTTTAAATTCTTTTATTTTTATTATTATAAATATTTACTCAAGATATTGATTAAATATCTCATATTTTTTAGGGTGTGAAATATTATCTGATGGATTTATTTTATTAAGTTTTTGGATTTGTTCTTTGATAATAATAGCTAGAGAAAGAATTTTCAAGTTTAATAATTTCAAAAATTTATTTATATTAAATATTTTATTTTTATTATTTTTTTTAATTGTTACGTTTATATCTATAAGATTATTTATATTTGGATTAAGAAATAATTTTGGGTGTAGAAGTTCAAAATTTAAGTCTGTTCGACTTTTAAATTCTTACATGATCTGAGTTCAAACCGGTTTAAGCCAGGTTGGTTTCTATCTTTAATAAATTAAAATATTTTAGTACGAAAGGACCAAATATTTGAATAATTATATTTTTAAAAAAATTTTATTAATGTATTTATACTATTTTGGCAGATAATTGTAATAAATTTAGAATTTATAAATGTAATTTTAATTACAATTAGTACTTGTTAAATATTGAGTTATTTTTATCTTTAATTAACATGTTAATATTAAGTATTTGTGTTTGAGTTAGAGTTGCATTTTTAACTTTATTAGAACGAAAAATTTTAGGTTATATTCAAATTCGAAAGGGTCCTAATAAGGTTGGAATTTTGGGGATTCCTCAACCATTTTGTGATGCAGTTAAATTATTTAGAAAAGAACAAATTTATCCTTTAATTTCAAATTATGTTTCTTACTATTTTTCTCCGATTTTTTCTTTATTTTTATCATTATTAGTTTGGATATGTATACCTTTATTTTTAAATTTTTTATCTTTTAATTTAGGAATTTTATTTTTTTTATGTTGTACTAGAATAGGAGTGTATACAGTAGTAATTGCTGGATGATCCTCTAATTCAAATTATTCTTTATTAGGGGGATTGCGGGCTGTAGCTCAAACTATTTCTTATGAAGTTAGTTTAGCTTTAATTATAATATCATTTATTTTTTTAATTGGGAGTTATAATATATTAATATTTTTTAATTATCAAATTTATATTTGATTTTAATTTATTTTATTTCCTATAGTTTTAGTTTGATTTAGAATTTCATAAGCAGGAACTAATCGAACGCCATTTGATTTTGCTGAAGGGGAATCAGAATTAGTTTCTGGATTAAGTGTTGAGTATAGAAGAGGAGGTTTTGCTTTAATTTTTTAGCGGAATATTCTAGAATTTTATTTATGAGAATATTATTTTGTGTATTATTCTTATATATTCATTAATTTTTTATATAAAATTAAGATTTATTTCTTTTTTATTTATTTGGGTTCGTGGGACTTTTCCTCGATTTCGTTATGATAAATTAATATGTATAGCTTGAAAATCTTTTCTGCCTTTTTCTTTAAATTATTTGATATTTTTTATTGAGTTTAAAATCTTTACGTATAAAGAATATAACATAAGTTAAAAAATTTCAAGAAATAGTTTAATAAAAATATTAATTTTGGAGATTAATGATAAAGAAATATCTTTTTTCTTGAAATTTTAAAAGATTATTCTTATTTTTGATTTACAAGACCAATGTTTTTATTAAACTATTAAAACTAATGATTATATTTATTTATTGAATATTACCAGTAATTTTATTGATAATGGGTTTTTTGATTTTTGTTTCTAATAGAAAACATTTGTTATCAATATTATTAAGATTAGAATATATTGTTTTAAGATTATTTATATTTTTAAATATAATAAATTATGAAAGTTATTTTAGAATAATATTTTTAACTTTTAGAGTTTGTGAGGGAGCATTAGGATTATCAATTTTAGTTTCTATAATTCGTACACATGGAAATGATTATTTTCAATCATTTAATATTTTACAATGTTAAAAATTTTATTTATATTTTTATTTTCTTTTCCAGTATGTTTTATAAAAAATTCATTTTGGATGGCTGCTCAGAGTTTTTTATTTTTAAATTCTTTTATTTTTATTATTATAAATATTTACTCAAGATATTGATTAAATATCTCATATTTTTTAGGGTGTGAAATATTATCTGATGGATTTATTTTATTAAGTTTTTGGATTTGTTCTTTGATAATAATAGCTAGAGAAAGAATTTTCAAGTTTAATAATTTCAAAAATTTATTTATATTAAATATTTTATTTTTATTTTTTTTTTTTAATTGTTACGTTTATATCTATAAGATTATTTATATTTGGATTAAGAAATAATTTTGCGTGTAGAAGTTCAAAATTTAAGTCTGTTCGACTTTTAAATTCTTACATGATCTGAGTTCAAACCGGTGTAAGCCAGGTTGGTTTCTATCTTTAATAAATTAAAATATTTTAGTACGAAAGGACCAAATATTTGAATAATTATATTTTTAAAAAGAATTTTATTAATGTATTTATACTATTTTGGCAGATAATTGTAATAAATTTAGAATTTATAAATGTAATTTTTATTACAATTAGTACTTGTTAAATATTGAGTTATTTTTATCTTTAATTAACATGTTAATATTAAGTATTTGTGTTTTAGTTAGAGTTGCATTTTTAACTTTATTAGAACGAAAAATTTTAGGTTATATTCAAATTCGAAAAGGTCCTAATAAGGTTGGAATTTTGGGGATTCCTCAACCATTTTGTGATGCAGTTAAATTATTTAGAAAAGAACAAATTTATCCTTTAATTTCAAATTATGTTTCTTACTATTTTTCTCCGATTTTTTCTTTATTTTTATCATTATTAGTTTGGATATGTATACCTTTATTTTTAAATTTTTTATCTTTTAATTTAGGAATTTTATTTTTTTTATGTTGTACTAGAATAGGAGTGTATACAGTAGTAATTGCTGGATGATCCTCTAATTCAAATTATTCTTTATTAGGGGGATTGCGGGCTGTAGCTCAAACTATTTCTTATGAAGTTAGCTTAGCTTTAATTATAATATCATTTATTTTTTTAATTGGGAGTTATAATATATTAATATTTTTTAATTATCAAATTTATATTTGATTTTAATTTATTTTATTTCCTATAGTTTTAGTTTGATTTAGAATTTCATAAGCAGGAACTAATCGAACGCCATTTGATTTTGCTGAAGGGGAATCAGAATTAGTTTCTGGATTAAGTGTTGAGTATAGAAGAGGAGGTTTTGCTTTAATTTTTTAGCGGAATATTCTAGAATTTTATTTATGAGAATATTATTTTGTGTATTATTCTTATATATTCATTAATTTTTTATATAAAATTAAGATTTATTTCTTTTTTATTTATTTGGGTTCGTGGGACTTTTCCTCGATTTCGTTATGATAAATTAATATATATAGCTTGAAAATCTTTTCTGCCTTTTTCTTTAAATTATTTGATATTTTTTATTGGGTTTAAAATCTTTACGTATAGAGAATATAACATAAGTTGAAAAATTTCAAGAAATAGTTTAATAAAAATATTAATTTTGGAGATTAATGATAAAGAAATATCTTTTTTCTTGAAATTTTAAAAGATTATTCTTATTTTTGATTTACAAGACCAATGTTTTTATTAAACTATTAAAACTAATGATTATATTTATTTATTGAATATTACCAGTAATTTTATTGATAATGGGTTTTTTGATTTTTGTTTCTAATAGAAAACATTTGTTATCAATATTATTAAGATTAGAATATATTGTTTTAAGATTATTTATATTTTTAAATATAATAAATTATGAAAGTTATTTTAGAATAATATTTTTAACTTTTAGAGTTTGTGAGGGAGCATTAGGATTATCAATTTTAGTTTCTATAATTCGTACACATGGAAATGATTATTTTCAATCATTTAATATTTTACAATGTTAAAAATTTTATTTATATTTTTATTTTCTTTTCCAGTATGTTTTATAAAAAATTCATTTTGGATGGCTGCTCAGAGTTTTTTATTTTTAAATTCTTTTATTTTTATTATTATAAATATTTACTCAAGATATTGATTAAATATCTCATATTTTTTAGGGTGTGAAATATTATCTGATGGATTTATTTTATTAAGTTTTTGGATTTGTTCTTTGATAATAATAGCTAGAGAAAGAATTTTCAAGTTTAATAATTTCAAAAATTTATTTATATTAAATATTTTATTTTTATTATTTTTTTTAATTGTTACGTTTATATCTATAAGATTATTTATATTTGTATTAAGAAATAATTTTGGGTGTAGAAGTTCAAAATTTAAGTCTGTTCGACTTTTAAATTCTTACATGATCTGAGTTCAAACCGGTTTAAGCCAGGTTGGTTTCTATCTTTAATAAATTAAAATATTTTAGTACGAAAGGACCAAATATTTGAATAATTATATTTTTAAAAAGAATTTTATTAATGTATTTATACTATTTTGGCAGATAATTGTAATAAATTTAGAATTTATAAATGTAATTTTAATTACAATTAGTACTTGTTAAATATTGAGTTATTTTTATCTTTAATTAACATGTTAATATTAAGTATTTGTGTTTTAGTTAGAGTTGCATTTTTAACTTTATTAGAACGAAAAATTTTAGGTTATATTCAAATTCGAAAGGGTCCTAATAAGGTTGGAATTTTGGGGATTCCTCAACCATTTTGTGATGCAGTTAAATTATTTAGAAAAGAACAAATTTATCCTTTAATTTCAAATTATGTTTCTTACTATTTTTCTCCGATTTTTTCTTTATTTTTATCATTATTAGTTTGGATATGTATACCTTTATTTTTAAATTTTTTATCTTTTAATTTAGGAATTTTATTTTTTTTATGTTGTACTAGAATAGGAGTGTATACAGTAGTAATTGCTGGATGATCCTCTAATTCAAATTATTCTTTATTAGGGGGATTGCGGGCTGTAGCTCAAACTATTTCTTATGAAGTTAGTTTAGCTTTAATTATAATATCATTTATTTTTTTAATTGGGAGTTATAATATATTAATATTTTTTAACTATCAAATTTATATTTGATTTTAATTTATTTTATTTCCTATAGTTTTAGTTTGATTTAGAATTTCATAAGCAGGAACTAATCGAACGCCATTTGATTTTGCTGAAGGGGAATCAGAATTAGTTTCTGGATTAAGTGTTGAGTATAGAAGAGGAGGTTTTGCTTTAATTTTTTAGCGGAATATTCTAGAATTTTATTTATGAGAATATTATTTTGTGTATTATTCTTATATATTCATTAATTTTTTATATAAAATTAAGATTTATTTCTTTTTTATTTATTTGGGTTCGTGGGACTTTTCCTCGATTTCGTTATGATAAATTAATATATATAGCTTGAAAATCTTTTCTGCCTTTTTCTTTAAATTATTTGATATTTTTTATTGGGTTTAAAATCTTTACGTATAAAGAATATAACATAAGTTGAAAAATTTCAAGAAATAGTTTAATAAAAATATTAATTTTGGAGATTAATGATAAAGAAATATCTTTTTTCTTGAAATTTTAAAAGATTATTCTTATTTTTGATTTACAAGACCAATGTTTTTATTAAACTATTAAAACTAATGATTATATTTATTTATTGAATATTACCAGTAATTTTATTGATAATGGGTTTTTTGATTTTTGTTTCTAATAGAAAACATTTGTTATCAATATTATTAAGATTAGAATATATTGTTTTAAGATTATTTATATTTTTAAATATAATAAATTATGAAAGTTATTTTAGAATAATATTTTTAACTTTTAGAGTTTGTGAGGGAGCATTAGGATTATCAATTTTAGTTTCTATAATTCGTACACATGGAAATGATTATTTTCAATCATTTAATATTTTACAATGTTAAAAATTTTATTTATATTTTTATTTTCTTTTCCAGTATGTTTTATAAAAAATTCATTTTGGATGGCTGCTCAGAGTTTTTTATTTTTAAATTCTTTTATTTTTATTATTATAAATATTTACTCAAGATATTGATTAAATATCTCATATTTTTTAGGGTGTGAAATATTATCTGATGGATTTATTTTATTAAGTTTTTGGATTTGTTCTTTGATAATAATAGCTAGAGAAAGAATTTTCAAGTTTAATAATTTCAAAAATTTATTTATATTAAATATTTTATTTTTATTTTTTTTTTTAATTGTTACGTTTATATCTATAAGATTATTTATATTTGGATTAAGAAATAATTTTGGGTGTAGAAGTTCAAAATTTAAGTCTGTTCGACTTTTAAATTCTTACATGATCTGAGTTCAAACCGGTGTAAGCCAGGTTGGTTTCTATCTTTAATAAATTAAAATATTTTAGTACGAAAGGACCAAATATTTGAATAATTATATTTTTAAAAAGAATTTTATTAATGTATTTATACTATTTTGGCAGATAATTGTAATAAATTTAGAATTTATAAATGTAATTTTAATTACAAATAGTACTTGTTAAATATTGGGTTATTTTTATCTTTAATTAATATATTAATATTAATTATTTGTGTTTTAGTTAGAGTTGCATTTTTAACTGTATTAGAACGAAAAATTTTAGGTTATATTCAAATTCGAAAGGGTCCTAATAAGGTTGGAATTTTGGGGATTCCTCAACCATTTTGTGATGCAGTTAAATTATTTAGAAAAGAACAAATTTATCCTTTAATTTCAAATTATGTTTCTTACTATTTTTCTCCGATTTTTTCTTTATTTTTATCATTATTAGTTTGGATATGTATACCTTTATTTTTAAATTTTTTATCTTTTAATTTAGGAATTTTATTTTTTTTATGTTGTACTAGAATAGGAGTGTATACAGTAGTAATTGCTGGATGATCCTCTAATTCAAATTATTCTTTATTAGGGGGATTGCGGGCTGTAGCTCAAACTATTTCTTATGAAGTTAGTTTAGCTTTAATTATAATATCATTTATTTTTTTAATTGGGAGTTATAATATATTAATATTTTTTAACTATCAAATTTATATTTGATTTTAATTTATTTTATTTCCTATAGTTTTAGTTTGATTTAGAATTTCATAAGCAGGAACTAATCGAACGCCATTTGATTTTGCTGAAGGGGAATCAGAATTAGTTTCTGGATTAAGTGTTGAGTATAGAAGAGGAGGTTTTGCTTTAATTTTTTAGCGGAATATTCTAGAATTTTATTTATGAGAATATTATTTTGTGTATTATTCTTATATATTCATTAATTTTTTATATAAAATTAAGATTTATTTCTTTTTTATTTATTTGGGTTCGTGGGACTTTTCCTCGATTTCGTTATGATAAATTAATATATATAGCTTGAAAATCTTTTCTGCCTTTTTCTTTAAATTATTTGATATTTTTTATTGGGTTTAAAATCTTTACGTATAAAGAATATAACATAAGTTGAAAAATTTCAAGAAATAGTTTAATAAAAATATTAATTTTGGAGATTAATGATAAAGAAATATCTTTTTTCTTGAAATTTTAAAAGATTATTCTTATTTTTGATTTACAAGACCAATGTTTTTATTAAACTATTAAAACTAATGATTATATTTATTTATTGAATATTACCAGTAATTTTATTGATAATGGGTTTTTTGATTTTTGTTTCTAATAGAAAACATTTGTTATCAATATTATTAAGATTAGAATATATTGTTTTAAGATTATTTATATTTTTAAATATAATAAATTATGAAAGTTATTTTAGAATAATATTTTTAACTTTTAGAGTTTGTGAGGGAGCATTAGGATTATCAATTTTAGTTTCTATAATTCGTACACATGGAAATGATTATTTTCAATCATTTAATATTTTACAATGTTAAAAATTTTATTTATATTTTTATTTTCTTTTCCAGTATGTTTTATAAAAAATTCATTTTGGATGGCTGCTCAGAGTTTTTTATTTTTAAATTCTTTTATTTTTATTATTATAAATATTTACTCAAGATATTGATTAAATATCTCATATTTTTTAGGGTGTGAAATATTATCTGATGGATTTATTTTATTAAGTTTTTGGATTTGTTCTTTGATAATAATAGCTAGAGAAAGAATTTTCAAGTTTAATAATTTCAAAAATTTATTTATATTAAATATTTTATTTTTATTTTTTTTTTTAATTGTTACGTTTATATCTATAAGATTATTTATATTTGGATTAAGAAATAATTTTGGGTGTAGAAGTTCAAAATTTAAGTCTGTTCGACTTTTAAATTCTTACATGATCTGAGTTCAAACCGGTGTAAGCCAGGTTGGTTTCTATCTTTAATAAATT
This sequence comes from Nephrocerus scutellatus, assembly GCA_947095585.1. Lineage (NCBI taxonomy): Eukaryota > Metazoa > Arthropoda > Insecta > Diptera > Pipunculidae > Nephrocerus > Nephrocerus scutellatus. The sequence goes on from OX352764.1 coordinate 57,531,568, forward strand.
AAAATATTTTAGTACGAAAGGACCAAATATTTGAATAATTATATTTTTAAAAAGAATTTTATTAATGTATTTATACTATTTTGGCAGATAATTGTAATAAATTTAGAATTTATAAATGTAATTTTAATTACAAATAGTACTTGTTAAATATTGGGTTATTTTTATCTTTAATTAATATATTAATATTAATTATTTGTGTTTTAGTTAGAGTTGCATTTTTAACTGTATTAGAACGAAAAATTTTAGGTTATATTCAAATTCGAAAGGGTCCTAATAAGGTTGGAATTTTGGGGATTCCTCAACCATTTTGTGATGCAGTTAAATTATTTAGAAAAGAACAAATTTATCCTTTAATATCAAATTATGTTTCTTACTAGTTTTCTCCGATTTTTTCTTTATTTTTATCATTATTAGTTTGGATATGTATACCTTTATTTTTAAATTTTTTATCTTTTAATTTAGGAATTTTATTTTTTTTATGTTGTACTAGAATAGGAGTGTATACAGTAATAATTGCTGGATGATCTTCTAATTCAAATTATTCTTTATTAGGGGGATTGCGGGCTGTAACTCAAACTATTTCTTATGAAGTTAGTTTAGCTTTAATTATAATATCATTTATTTTTTTAATTGGGAGTTATAATATATTAATATTTTTTAATTATCAAATTTATATTTGATTTTAATTTATTTTATTTCCTATAGTTTTAGTTTGATTTAGAATTTCATTAGCAGGAACTAATCGAACGCCATTTGATTTTGCTGAAGGGGAATCAGAATTAGTTTCTGGATTAAGTGTTGAGTATAGAAGAGGAGGTTTTGCTTTAATTTTTTAGCGGAATATTCTAGAATTTTATTTATGAGAATATTATTTTGTGTATTATTCTTATATATTCATTAATTTTTTATATAAAATTAAGATTTATTTCTTTTTTATTTATTTGGGTTCGTGGGACTTTTCCTCGATTTCGTTATGATAAATTAATATATATAGCTTGAAAATCTTTTCTGCCTTTTTCTTTAAATTATTTGATATTTTTTATTGGGTTTAAAATCTTTACGTATAAAGAATATAACATAAGTTGAAAAATTTCAAGAAATAGTTTAATAAAAATATTAATTTTGGAGATTAATGATAAAGAAATATCTTTTTTCTTGAAATTTTAAAAGATTATTCTTATTTTTGATTTACAAGACCAATGTTTTTATTAAACTATTAAAACTAATGATTATATTTATTTATTGAATATTACCAGTAATTTTATTGATAATGGGTTTTTTGATTTTTGTTTCTAATAGAAAACATTTGTTATCAATATTATTAAGATTAGAATATATTGTTTTAAGATTATTTATATTTTTAAATATAATAAATTATGAAAGTTATTTTAGAATAATATTTTTAACTTTTAGAGTTTGTGAGGGAGCATTAGGATTATCAATTTTAGTTTCTATAATTCGTACACATGGAAATGATTATTTTCAATCATTTAATATTTTACAATGTTAAAAATTTTATTTATATTTTTATTTTCTTTTCCAGTATGTTTTATAAAAAATTCATTTTGGATGGCTGCTCAGAGTTTTTTATTTTTAAATTCTTTTATTTTTATTATTATAAATATTTACTCAAGATATTGATTAAATATCTCATATTTTTTAGGGTGTGAAATATTATCTGATGGATTTATTTTATTAAGTTTTTGGATTTGTTCTTTGATAATAATAGCTAGAGAAAGAATTTTCAAGTTTAATAATTTCAAAAATTTATTTATATTAAATATTTTATTTTTATTTTTTTTTTTTAATTGTTACGTTTATATCTATAAGATTATTTATATTTGGATTAAGAAATAATTTTGGGTGTAGAAGTTCAAAATTTAAGTCTGTTCGACTTTTAAATTCTTACATGATCTGAGTTCAAACCGGTGTAAGCCAGGTTGGTTTCTATCTTTAATAAATTAAAATATTTTAGTACGAAAGGACCAAATATTTGAATAATTATATTTTTAAAAAGAATTTTATTAATGTATTTATACTAGTTTGGCAGATAATTGTAATAAATTTAGAATTTATAAATGTAATTTTAATTACAAATAGTACTTGTTAAATATTGAGTTATTTTTATCTTTAATTAATATATTAATATTAAGTATTTGTGTTTTAGTTAGAGTTGCATTTTTAACTTTATTAGAACGAAAAATTTTAGGTTATATTCAAATTCGAAAGGGTCCTAATAAGGTTGGAATTTTGGGGATTCCTCAACCATTTTGTGATGCAGTTAAATTATTTAGAAAAGAACAAATTTATCCTTTAAATTCAAATTATGTTTCTTACTATTTTTCTCCGATTTTTTCTTTATTTTTATCATTATTAGTTTGGATATGTATACCTTTATTTTTAAATTTTTTATCTTTTAATTTAGGAATTTTATTTTTTTTATGTTGTACTAGAATAGGAGTGTATACAGTAATAATTGCTGGATGATCTTCTTATTCAAATTATTCTTTATTAGGGGGATTGCGGGCTGTAGCTCAAACTATTTCTTATGAAGTTAGTTTAGCTTTAATTATAATATCATTTATTTTTTTAATTGGGAGTTATAATATATTAATATTTTTTAATTATCAAATTTATATTTGATTTTAATTTATTTTATTTCCTATAGTTTTAGTTTGATTTAGAATTTCATAAGCAGGAACTAATCGAACGCCATTTGATTTTGCTGAAGGGGAATCAGAATTAGTTTCTGGATTAAGTGTTGAGTATAGAAGAGGAGGTTTTGCTTTAATTTTTTAGCGGAATATTCTAGAATTTTATTTATGAGAATATTATTTTGTGTATTATTCTTATATATTCATTAATTTTTTATATAAAATTAAGATTTATTTCTTTTTTATTTATTTGGGTTCGTGGGACTTTTCCTCGATTTCGTTATGATAAATTAATATATATAGCTTGAAAATCTTTTCTGCCTTTTTCTTTAAATTATTTGATATTTTTTATTGGGTTTAAAATCTTTACGTATAGAGAATATAACATAAGTTGAAAAATTTCAAGAAATAGTTTAATAAAAATATTAATTTTGGAGATTAATGATAAAGAAATTTCTTTTTTCTTGAAATTTTAAAAGATTATTCTTATTTTTGATTTACAAGACCAATGTTTTTATTAAACTATTAAAACTAATGATTATATTTATTTATTGAATATTACTAGTAATTTTATTGATAATGGGTTTTTTAATTTTTGTTTCTAATAGAAAACATTTGTTATCAATATTATTAAGATTAGAATATATTGTTTTAAGATTATTTATATTTTTAAATATAATAAATTATGAAAGTTATTTTAGAATAATATTTTTAACTTTTAGAGTTTGTGAGGGAGCATTAGGATTATCAATTTTAGTTTCTATAATTCGTACACATGGAAATGATTATTTTCAATCATTTAATATTTTAGAGTTGCATTTTTAACTTTTTTAGAACGAAAAATTTTAGGTTATATTCAAATTCGAAAGGGACCTAATAAGGTTGGAATTTTGGGAATTCCTCAACCATTTTGTGATGCAGTTAAATTATTTAGAAAAGAACAAATTTATCCTTTAATTTCAAATTATGTTTCTTACTATCTCCTACTACTACTACTACTTTCTCCGATTTTTTCTTTATTTTTATCATTATTAGTTTGGATATGTATACCATTATTTTTAAATTTTTTATCTTTTAATTTAGGAATTTTATTTTTTTTATGTTGTATTAGAATAGGAGTGTATACAGTAATAATTGCTGGATGATCTTCTAATTCAAATTATTCTTTATTAGGGGGATTGCGGGCTGTAGCTCAAACTATTTCTTATGAAGTTAGTTTAGCTTTAATTATAATATCATTTATTTTTTTAATTGGGAGTTATAATATATTAATATTTTTTAATTATCAAATTTATATTTGATTTTAATTTATTTTATTTCCTATAGTTTTAGTTTGATTTAGAATTTCATAAGCAGGAACTAATCGAACGCCATTTGATTTTGCTGAAGTGGAATCAGAATTAGTTTCTGGTTTAAGAGTTGAGTATAGAAGAGGAGGTTTTGCTTTAATTTTTTTAGCGGAATATTCTAGAATTTTATTTATGAGAATATTATTTTGTGTATTATTCTTATATATTCATTAATTTTTTATATAAAATTAAGATTTATTTCTTTTTTATTTATTTGGGTTCGTGGGACTTTTCCTCGATTTCGTTATGATAAATTAATATATATAGCTTGAAAATCTTTTCTGCCTTTTTCTTTAAATTATTTGATATTTTTTTTTGGGTTTAAAATCTTTACGTATAGAGAATATAACATAAGTTGAAAAATTTCAAGAAATAGTTTAATAAAAATATTAATTTTGGAGATTAATGATAAAGAAATATCTTTTTTCTTGAAATTTTAAAAGATTATTCTTATTTTTGATTTACAAGACCAATGTTTTTATTAAACTATTAAAACTAATGATTATATTTATTTATTGAATATTACCAGTAATTTTATTGATAATGGGTTTTTTGATTTTTGTTTCTAATAGAAAACATTTGTTATCAATATTATTAAGATTAGAATATATTGTTTTAAGATTATTTATATTTTTAAATATAATAAATTATGAAAGTTATTTTAGAATAATATTTTTAACTTTTAGAGTTTGTGAGGGAGCATTAGGATTATCAATTTTAGTTTCTATAATTCGTACACATGGAAATGATTATTTTCAATCATTTAATATTTTACAATGTTAAAAATTTTATTTATATTTTTATTTTCTTTTCCAGTATGTTTTATAAAAAATTCATTTTGGATGGCTGCTCAGAGTTTTTTATTTTTAAATTCTTTTATTTTTATTATTATAAATATTTACTCAAGATATTGATTAAATATCTCATATTTTTTAGGGTGTGAAATATTATCTGATGGATTTATTTTATTAAGTTTTTGGATTTGTTCTTTGATAATAATAGCTAGAGAAAGAATTTTCAAGTTTAATAATTTCAAAAATTTATTTATATTAAATATTTTATTTTTATTATTTTTTTTAATTGTTACGTTTATATCTATAAGATTATTTATATTTGGATTAAGAAATAATTTTGGGTGTAGAAGTTCAAAATTTAAGTCTGTTCGACTTTTAAATTCTTACATGATCTGAGTTCAAACCGGTTTAAGCCAGGTTGGTTTCTATCTTTAATAAATTAAAATATTTTAGTACGAAAGGACCAAATATTTGAATAATTATATTTTTAAAAAGAATTTTATTAATGTATTTATACTATTTTGGCAGATAATTGTAATAAATTTAGAATTTATAAATGTAATTTTAATTACAATTAGTACTTGTTAAATATTGAGTTATTTTTATCTTTAATTAACATGTTAATATTAAGTATTTGTGTTTTAGTTAGAGTTGCATTTTTAACTTTATTAGAACGAAAAATTTTAGGTTATATTCAAATTCGAAAGGGTCCTAATAAGGTTGGAATTTTGGGGATTCCTCAACCATTTTGTGATGCAGTTAAATTATTTAGAAAAGAACAAATTTATCCTTTAATTTCAAATTATGTTTCTTACTATTTTTCTCCGATTTTTTCTTTATTTTTATCATTATTAGTTTGGATATGTATACCTTTATTTTAAAATTTTTTATCTTTTAATTTAGGAATTTTATTTTTTTTATGTTGTACTAGAATAGGAGTGTATACAGTAGTAATTGCTGGATGATCCTCTAATTCAAATTATTCTTTATTAGGGGGATTGCGGGCTGTAGCTCAAACTATTTCTTATGTTACGGCAACGTCCATAAATATAATTAATATCCGACAGACATTTACCCCACCTGACAGTTGACGTCGACGTTTTTTTTTATTGGCAATAATGCCCATTGCTTTGCATCGGTCGCGGCAACAATACCACGCAAGCCCCAGGGATTGAATTTTCATTGCTTAGGGTGCTAATAGTGCGCGATGCCTCCATAGGAAACTCATTATGCAGGATAGGATGCTCGCTCGTATGAGGTAGTGAAGTGCAGCCCGATATGGTTCAACCGGTTCAACAGAAATTAGGGAACATTCATCAAATTAGCAACAAAAGTAATCATTTTCCTACCTTTTTACGAGTTATACACAAATGCAGTGGTTATGAGAACTCTTGACTGCAGCTCGCTGCCTGCCTGCTGGTTCCGGTGTTTGACACCTATCTCATGTGCCGCTCATGTTCCCGGGTCCTTGCATTGCCTGCTTAACAAGCGAGTTGGGGTGGATGAGTTCATTTCGGGTTTCTGAATCATGTAGCTCATTTGGTTCGTGTATTGAATAATATCCGAAGATAGTTCCCATTCACAATAGAATGTATTAATACATAGGTGTAATAGGTGATCGTTGTAGGTGTTAGGTCAATAATATTCATGTTTTATGTCCATATCAGTAGTAGTCATGTCTTATGTCCATACTAATATTATTCATGTTTTATGTTTATCGGTGAGGGTGATAGAATTTTAAAAAGGGACGGGATGAGGAGTTTGCATGTAGATTTTAGAAGGAAAGACTTAGCATTTTTAGAAAGAGACTTTCACACAGAAAGAAGAAAAAATTAGTTCTAGAATTTTCGAGGATAAGCGGGTAGTTTCGCCAGCCGACGTAAAAGCAAGAAGAGTCAGTTGGAATTTTACCATCAGCAGCGACAGTCGGTTTTAGTGCTCAAAAAGTCGAAGATTAACCATTGAGTTGTAAACTAAAGCAGTTGTCTCTAAAGTTGTCTATAAAACAGAAAAAAAAACCACCAATTTTGAAGTGACTAAATAAAAGAAAATTTTTTTTTAGAATAAAATTTAAAGTTCTAAAAAGAAAAGAAGTTCAATTCGCACTAACAGTGTCAATGTATTAAGCAAATTTTAAAGGCCCCGTATAAAGGCCAGCCATTTTCTTTTGAGCAAACAAAATTAAAATTGAATATTCAAAATTCAAAAACTAAAATTTGTTGCGAGTGTGCTAGCTGAATTTTAGAAAGGCGACACATCTGTGAAAATCGCCATAGCTAAAATGAAGCCATACTAAATTCAGAAACTTAGAAATTAAAAATTCAAAATTTTCTGAAAGTGTGAATAGTTAGTGTACTAGTCGAATTTTTAAAAAGGCGCCACACATAGAAATCGCCATATCAATTGCAAGTCAGATCAAAGCCAGAAAGTGAAAATCTAAAATTCTAGTTTTCTTTGAAAGTGTTAGTGTACTAGTCGAATTTTTAAAAAGGCGACACACATAGAAATCGCCATATCAATTGCAAGTCAGATCAAAGCCAGAAAGTGAAAATCTAAAATTTCTAGTTTTCTTTGAAAGTGTTAGTGTACTAGTCGAATTTTTAAAAAGGCGCCACACATAGAAATCGCCATATCAATTGCAAGTCAGATCAAAGCCAGAAAGTGAAAATCTAAAATTCTAGTTTTTTTTTGAAGTGTGTGTGTGCTAGCTGAATTTTTTTAAAGGTGCCACATAAAAATCGCTATATCGACAGTAAGCCAGAATAAAGTCAGAGACTTAAATTCAAATTGAGGTGAACAGTTCAATCAAATTCAAGCAAAATTCAAGCAAAGACCCAACATTTACCAACAAATGTTAAAAAGGTAAAACTTAGCGAATCTAGCATAATCAGTCACACAGAGGAGGACGTCAGCGCCTAAATTTATGCAGTAAAACAAAGCATTTTTTTTTGTACTCATAACTGAGCTTTCGAAAGTTTACACAAAACAACTTTTAATTTGCGAGCATTTGAGAAAGCGAAAAGCAGTGGTTGTAAAACCTCTCCATTTTTTTTTAATATTATCTCCTTTTTTGATTTTCTTGTTTTTGAATAACCAGCTTAGTTTTTAAATTATTTTAATCTCTTTTATTTGTTTTCCTTAATTTTACATTTTTCTAAATTTTATGAAATTACATTAAAATGTATGTTCATTTTGTGAACTGCTTTTAGTGGCCGTAGGCGTGGTACTGAGCCTATAGTGAATGCCCTCTTTCCTTTTTTTTTTTAACTTTATTTCCTTATATAGCTATTTCCCTTTTAGCAGCAACTTCTGCCGGCAGGACCCGCATTTAAAAGTGGAAGGCAAGGTAAATGAATCTAAATATATACAAATAATATTGAATTAAATTAACGGCTATTAAGGGCAGTAAAGAATATATTACAGATTCAGTTTTTCATTAATTCCATTTCTTTTATTTTAATTCTCCAAAAAAAAAATTGATTTAATCGATCATAACTAATACATAATAATCATTGAGTTACAATTAATTTTGAAGATATGCAAAATTGTGAATTGTTTTACCTGAATTTTTTTGGCGAGTAAATACTCATTAATAAAATTATAACGAATGCGAATCAGCTGAGTTTTTAATTATCTTTACCCGGTGGGTTGAAGATACCTCTTTTGGAGGCCCTTTATTTTTGTGATTCCAAATAGGTTTTAGCAACGATGCAGGGCTAAAATTAAATTAGCTTGGTATGTGGCTGGGATCAGTGATCCCCGTGTAAGTATCCGACGTTTCGCCAAAAATGACTGTAACTGACTGGTGACAAAGACAGATGGACAGACCTCAGTCGGTCTAGTCCTTGACGATACTGTGGGGCTTCGGTGCAGGTGTAATGAGGTCATTCTTTTTCTATTTTTTTAGTTAGATTTAAGAACCTTTAAGAAGTACAAATACTTTTTAAAAACAAAAAAAAAAGGGGAATTTACCTTTTTTTTAGCCTTAGTTTAGTATTAATTTAGCATAAGTGTCCAAGGAAAAATGACCTGCTTACACCTGAACCGAAGGACAGTTCCTTGTATCCCTCACACCTTCACAAAGTTTCCCTATTAATTTCCACCCTTTCCTTTTATAGACACGATAAATAAAATCTTTGTTCATGTCGAGGTGTCACTGGTAAGTGACAAGGACCACCCGTCCGGCGAGCTTAGCCGAGCAACCGCGAGCGTGTCGCGACGTCCTTGCCAGTGGCAGAACCCCTAGTGGGACCTCGCTCCATAACAAATGGCGCCCAACGGTTTTTGGCTTTAGCCATCGTTTCTTAAAGGACAGGAATTTCCGAAAGGAAGTTCCTGGCCTTTGACAAACGATGGCGGTACAGCTTTCTCCTTTTTTTATCCCTTTAACGTAGCTTAAATAAATTTTATAATTTCCTTAACTTAAATTTTTTTAATTTTTTTATATAAATTCCCATTTAATAACCCTTTTACTTCCCTTTTTTTAATTTCTTCTTAGTTCCTTTTTTTTACTCCCCATAATTCCGATCCTAAGACCACCTTTTTCCAGGACAGAACTATTGGGACATCGGCTGCTCCTCAGGCGAGTTGACAATCCCAATTTGAAGATTTTTTTTTTTAAATCCGGAATCTGGTGGTGCCAGCTTGTTTGAGGACCAAAGCAGCCGAGGTCAGCATTCGGTAGGCCAGTGAATAAGGAGCTTAACTCCGGTTCACTTGACTGCCGAATGGACAAAAACGCGACAGGGGTGCAGTGGACAGCCGTTACCACAAGTGCAGTTAGCACAGGTAAACGTGGGTTCACTGTTCCTTTTGTCAAAAGAAAAATGTAGGGGTTCTTCTCATTCTTGGCGGTTCGGCCTCGCCACAAAGGCTTCAAGCCAGTGCTTTGAGTTGCGATCCGCCGGAATGAGACAATGCCTCTACAGACATTAAATGACTTTCCGCAAAATCGTCAAGGTAACCGACTACGACTGGACTTACGGGACTAGGACACACCTATAGAGAACGGAAGCGTTGGATGCGATCACGGGGTAAATGCCCTAGCTACATACTAGCCTACTAAAATTTCTAATTCAATTTTTTTTAAAAAACCGTTTATTGAAGTAATTTATAAAAATACTCAAAACCAATAAGTTTTTAAATTTGTTTGCTTTGAAGAGAAAAAGAAGGAAATAAACAATAAGTCAAAGGTCAAAAATAAATTGATTTTTTTTGTTAAAATGCCTAGCAATAGGAAAACTGGGGCCATTCCCAAGGTGCTTACTGATATAGGTCAGGGCTTACAAACGAGGCAAAGGACTCGTGAGCTCCTGGAGCAAAGAGACATACAGGATCAAAACTATAGCCGTTTAAGTAGGCAGGGAACCGAGCATCAGAACGAGTACGTACTAGGCCAAACCGAGGAGCCTTTAGATTCGATAATTGGCGCAAGGCCTAACGAAACTATCCTAAACAAAAGAAGACAAACAGATATAGGGCAAAGCAACGGAGAGGGTATTTTCAGTAACCTAATTGATCAAAACAATTTCGAAATAGAACATGATGATAAAGAGGCTACATCAGATCCAATTCCTAGTAAGGCACAAAGAGCTGTAGCACCAGATATGAGTAGAGACTTAGTGAACCTTATTCAAGACGCAGTTTCAGGAGTGGTCCAAAGGGACCAAATGAAATTGAGTTCCATCTTCTCAAAGAAACTGGAAGAGATAAATACAAGCTTAAACGAGAAGCTAGAGATGTTGTCTCATAAGGTGGAAACACTAGAGTTACATCAGAATTATGGTGATAATAGGTGCGCTCCTCAAGGGTCAACCCCCAGAATGCAACCCCCATTAAGAAACAGCCAGACCCAGAATGACAGGCAACCGACCAACGAAACTCTACCGGCATTGAACTTCCACGTCCAAGGTGTGATCTACACAAGTGGAATATAAAGTTCGATGGGACTAAGAAGTCGATGCCTGTAGAGAGTTTCATTTTCCGCATCGAAACGATGCAGCGGAGATTAAACGTCTGCGAAGATCAACTATTCAATCAATTCCACTATCTTTTGTCCGGAGTAGCCGAGAGATGGTATTGGCAGTTCTTGGAGGAACACGCCGACGACCACTTCCTTAACTATTTTGACCTGAAAAGGGAATTATTGCGGCATGAAATTATGAGGGAAATCATGGATAGGAAGCAGATGCCAGGCGAGACATGTGACGATTTCTTCGCAAATGTGAAGTCCCTCGTGTTTCAAATGCGAAACAAGTTACCTGAGAGAGAGCTTGTAACCATCCTCAGGCAAAATCTCCGCGAAAGAATTGCGACACTGATTTTTGGCTGTTCTCTGTTTTCTCTTTCCGATTTACAATCGGCTTGTCGGCGAGCGGAAAAACACTTCGACGCAAAGGAAAATACCAATAAAAAGAAATATGTTAACGAGATAATGACGGAAACCAGGGACGACGAACGTACTGACCGAGACAACATAGAGACATCTGGGGATATATGTGCACTGAAATCTAACCACCACAAAAACACAGTAAACACAGTTAATAATAAGAATACGAACAGTAGAAACATTATATGTGGTGATGGCTCAAATCCTTGTTCGTCCGGTTTTCACTCGTTAATATGTTTTCAATGTGGCCTGTCCAATAAATCAGTGTTTATATGTCCTTCATGTAAAGACAAAGTGGAAAACACACAGATGGGCGATGCATCCGGGAACATCCGTCCATCAGAGAAGCTCCCGGAAAACAAGAACCTAAGGCAATAAGAATTTTAAAAAGATTAGATCATGACGACAAAGGAAAGATAGACATACAGACAATTCCGACCAGAAAGAGTCTCCACAGGCGTATTCTAGAATATGAAGAAGCGCGTAGAAGGATTTTCCTTGAAGATCCAGAGCTAGATAAAACAAAAAAGAAAAATTTTAGTAAAATTAGGAGACTACGTGAAAAATTTAAAGAAAAAAGACAAAGGTTTAGGAGTTTAGAAGCCACTGTCCTACAAACAGACGACGATAACCGACCTTACGCGAAAGTTAAATAACTACACGAAATGGTGTTAGGTCTTTTAGACAGTGGCGCATCTGTAAGTTGCTTAGGGAAAGATGCAATTAAATTCATCAAAGACAATGACCTAACATTAAAGACGATAAATTCTAACATAAGGACAGCGGACGGAAATAAACAAAAAATCTTAGGCATTGTGACCATTCCAGTCACATGGAAAAACCGGACTGAGAATTTAGAATTTTATGTTGTGCCATCGTTGCAGCAATCGCTTTATCTGGGAGTGAACTTTTGGAGAACTATCAAGGTCGCTCCCAACATTATATCCGAGATTGATATAGTGGACACGACGAAAACGGACCCAATGATGCAGGTTCTCTCGCCGGCACAGACGGAGGCTTTACAGGCGGTGAAAACAAGTACCCATCCTACACGAGACTCGGCCTCGGTAAGACTAGCCTAGAGGAACATGTGATCGAGACCGCCGAAGTGGAGCCGATCAAACAGAGGCACTACCCAGTGTCTCCGGCGATCCAAAAGCTTCTCTTCGACGAGCTTGATCGCATGATTTCTTTGGGGGTGATCGAAGAGAGCCAGAGTGCGTGGAGCTCTCCGGTTGTGCTGGTGAGAAAACCTGGCAAAAATAGACTCTGCTTGGACTCACGCAAAGTCAATGCGGTAACAAAAAAGGACGCGTACCCGTTGCCCCACATAGAAGGGTTGTTGAGCCGCCTACAAGACACTCGATTCATTTCGGGAATCGACCTGAAAGACGCCTTCTGGCAGATCCCGTTGGAGAAGAAGTCCAGAGAGAAAACGGCCTTCACAGTCCCTGGGCGGCCACTGTATCAATTTACAGTAATGCCATTTGGACTGTGCAATGCTGCTCAGAGAATGTGTCGGCTTATGGACAAGGTGATACCGTCAAGGCTTAAAGACAATGTCTTTGTATACCTTGACGATCTCCTTGTCTGCTCTCCGGATTTCGAAAACCACATGGGTCTGCTAGAGGACGTCGCGAGATGCCTGCGAGAGGCTGGTTTAACAATCAACGTAGAAAAGAGCAAATTTTGTTTCAAAGAAATAAAATACCTTGGATACATTGTGGGCGACGGGTGCCTAAGGACTGATCCAGCAAAAGTCACGGCAGTGGAGCAGTTTCCGGTTCCGAGGACTCCAAAGCAACTTAGACGGTACCTAGGAATGACGGGATGGTATCGCAGGTTCATACCAAATTTCTCAACTTTGACAGCACCAATGACAGAATGCCTGAAAAAAGGTAAAGAATTTAAAATGACTGACGAGGCAAATAAATCATTTGAAGAGCTCAAACAACTCTTGATTTCTGCGCCGATTTTGACAAACCCGGACTTTACGAAACACTTTTATATCCAGTGTGATGCGTCAATGACTCGCAATCGCATATATATCTCAGAAGCTAAATTCCGCACAAAGGAATTATAGTGTTACCGAATTAGAGTGTTATGCGGCTGTCCTCAGTGTCCAGAGGTTTCGAGCCTATGTTGAGCTACTTCCATTTACAGTCATAACCGACCACGCCAGCTTGAAATGGCTGATGTCCCAAAAGGACTTGTCAGGACGTCTGGCCAGATGGAGCCTTAAGCTACAAGCGTTCAACTTCACTATTGAACATAGGAAGGGTACCCAGAACGTCGTTCCGGACGCTCTCTCTCGAGCTCACATGGAGGAGATAACTTCTGACACAGAGCGACTTCACGTGGACCTTGGCTCTCCTTACTTCTCTTCCGATGAATATGAAAAGCTACGCAAAACTATAATAGAAAATCAAAATAAATTTCCAGACTTGTGCGTTTCTGACAACTACGTATACAAAAGAACAGACATGCGTACCGGGGATGCACTGCAAGAAGACAGGGCTTGGAAGCTTTGGGTGCCGTCTGGGTTGAGAAAGAGTCTTCTGATCTCGGCACATGACTCTCCAGCTGCAGGACATGGTGGGATCCACAAAACCCTCCATAAACTTCGACAACAATACTTTTGGCCTGGAATGACTATAGATGTAAATGACTTTGTTAAAAAATGTGATACTTGTAAGTGCAATAAAAGCATGAATCGGACAAATAGACCTCCGATGGGGGTACAGACCATGACAGAACGACCATTTCAACGCTTGTACATCGACTTTCTGGGACCCTATCCCAGAACCAAAGATGGCAACACCCAAATTTTTGTTGTGCTTGACCACTTCAGCAAATTTGTCTTCCTTAAACCCATAAGGAAGGCAACTTCAGCTGCAGTGGTCCAGTACCTAGAGGAAGCCATCTTTCATGTCTTTGGGGTCCCAGAATATATACACTCTGACAACGGAAAACAATTCATATCTGAATTGTTTTCCAATTTTCTAATGCGCTACGGAGTTAAGCACGTGAGGACTGCTGTCTACTCACCGCAGGCCAATGCTTCCGAACGGGTCAACCGTAGCGTATTGACAAAGATCCGTTCTTACCTTGGAAATAACCAACGAGACTGGGACAAACATGTAAGCTTCGCGGCTTTTTCACTGCGAAGTGTGTCCCACGAGGCAACAGGCTTAGAGCCGTATTATGTTGTCTTCGGCTTCCAGATGGCACAGAACGGATCTGCTTTTGACATCATAAGACGGTTAAATCACATTAAAGAGTCAGACGTTAGGACATTAGAAACAAAGGACAAACAACAAATCATAAGAGACCAGGTATTTAAAAATTTAGGCAGGGCTCACGAAAAAGGAAAGAAAACATATGACTTAAGAAATCGCGAAATAAAATACGATGTGGGACAAATTGTATACAGACGGAATTTTCGACAGAGTTACAAGGCAGCGGACTATAACGCCAAACTCGGACAGAAATCTATAAAAAGCGTCATATAAAAAACTATAGGAAATTCCCTGTATGAAGTAGGAAACGTGAGTGGTAAAAAAGTAGGTATTTTTCACGCCAAAGACCTCTTTGTCCTTTAATGACTATAGCTACCTAGAAAACTGACGAACTTTATTATTTATTATCTATTAATTATTATTTATGATTTATTACTTTTATTGATTATTTATTATTTAATTATATATTCCTTTTTACTGACTGTACAACTTCTGTGATATTTAGGTTTAAGGCTTAGGTGCAATTATTAGGACTATGTGCAATATTTTACACTAGATTTAGTTTTATCTGTGATATTTTTATCTAACTTTGACTATTCATTAATTAATTATATTATTGATTAATCATTTTATTGACGTATATATATATTTTATTTGTATGTATAGTTTAGAGATTACTTATTTTTGTTTATTTTTTTTGTATATATGTACATATAGAATAGCGTAAGAAAAGAACAGAGCATGATCTCAGGGAGTAGGCCCTAGCCACACGTTAGGCAATGCGCTCGCGGAGACTCTTCTGTAGGTATGTGTGCATTAAAATTAACACCATTTGTTGGACGTTTCCTTCTTTTTACGTACTATTTTAATCTTGACCACTCATAAAATAGAGACGAGCCTGTTACGGCAACGTCCATAAATATAATTAATATCCGACAGACATTTACCCCACCTGACAGTTGACGTCGACGTTTTTTTTTTATTGGCAATAATGCCCATTGCTTTGCATCGGTAGCGGCAACAATACCACGCAAGCCCCAGGGATTGAATTTTCATTGCTTAGGGTGCTAATAGTGCGCGATGCCTCCATAGGAAACTCATTATGCAGGATAGGATGCTCGCTCGTATGAGGTAGTGAAGTGCAGCCCGATATGGTTCAACCGGTTCAACAGAAATTAGGGAACATTCATCAAATTAGCAACAAAAGTAATCATTTTCCTACCTTTTTACGAGTTATACACAAATGCAGTGGTTATGAGAACTCTTGACTGCAGCTCGCTGCCTGCCTGCTGGTTCCGGTGTTTGACACCTATCTCATGTGCCGCTCATGTTCCCGGGTCCTTGCATTGCCTGCTTAACAAGCGAGTTGGGGTGGATGAGTTCATTTCGGGTTTCTGAATCATGTAGCTCATTTGGTTCGTGTATTGAATAATATCCGAAGATAGTTCCCATTCACAATAGAATGTATTAATACATAGGTGTAATAGGTGATCGTTGTAGGTGTTAGGTCAATAATATTCATGTTTTATGTCCATATCAGTAGTAGTCATGTCTTATGTCCATACTAATATTAATCATGTTTTATGTTTATCGGTGAGGGTGATAGAATTTTAAAAAGGGACGGGATGAGGAGCTTGCATGTAGATTTTAGAAGGAAAGACTTAGCATTTTTAGAAAGAGACTTTCACACAGAAAGAAGAAAAAATTAGTTCTAGAATTTTCGAGGATAAGCGGGTAGTTTCGCCAGCCGACGTAAAAGCAAGAAGAGTCAGTTGGAATTTTACCATCAGCAGCGACAGTCGGTTTTAGTGCTCAAAAAGTCGAAGATTAACCATTGAGTTGTAAACTAAAGCAGTTGTCTCTAAAGTTGTCTATAAAACAGAAAAAAAACCACCAATTTTGAAGTGACTAAATAAAAGAAAATTTTTTTTTAGAATAAAATTTAAAGTTCTAAAAAGAAAAGAAGTTCAATTCGCACTAACAGTGTCAATGTATTAAGCAAATTTTAAAGGCCCCGTATAAAGGCCAGCCATTTTCTTTTGAGCAAACAAAATTAAAATTGAATATTCAAAATTCAAAAACTAAAATTTGTTGCGAGTGTGCTAGCTGAATTTTAGAAAGGCGACACATCTGTGAAAATCGCCATAGCTAAAATGAAGCCATACTAAATTCAGAAACTTAGAAATTAAAAATTCAAAATTTTCTGAAAGTGTGAATAGTTAGTGTACTAGTCGAATTTTTAAAAAGGCGCCACACATAGAAATCGCCATATCAATTGCAAGTCAGATCAAAGCCAGAAAGTGAAAATCTAAAATTCTAGTTTTCTTTGAAAGTGTTAGTGTACTAGTCGAATTTTTAAAAAGGCGACACACATAGAAATCGCCATATCAATTGCAAGTCAGATCAAAGCCAGAAAGTGAAAATCTAAAATTTCTAGTTTTCTTTGAAAGTGTTAGTGTACTAGTCGAATTTTTAAAAAGGCGCCACACATAGAAATCGCCATATCAATTGCAAGTCAGATCAAAGCCAGAAAGTGAAAATCTAAAATTCTAGTTTTTTTTTGAAGTATGTGTGTGCTAGCTGAATTTTTTTAAAGGTGCCACATAAAAATCGCTATATCGACAGCAAGCTAGAATAAAGTCAGAGACTTAAATTCAAATTGAGGTGAACAGTTCAATCAAATTCAAGCAAAATTCAAGCAAAGACCCAACATTTACCAACAAATGTTAAAAAGGTAAAACTTAGCGAATCTAGCATAATCAGTCACACAGAGGAGGACGTCAGCGCCTAAATTTATGCAGTAAAACAAAGCATTTTTTTTTTGTACTCATAACTGAGCTTTCGAAAGTTTACACAAAACAACTTTTAATTTGCGAGCATTTGAGAAAGCGAAAAGCAGTGGTTGTAAAACCTCTCCATTTTTTTAATATTATCTCCTTTTTTGATTTTCTTGTTTTTGAATAACCAGCTTAGTTTTTAAATTATTTTAATCTCTTTTATTTGTTTTCCTTAATTTTACATTTTTCTAAATTTTATGAAATTACATTAAAATGTATGTTCATTTTGTGAACTGCTTTTAGTGGCCGTAGGCGTGGTACTGAGCCTATAGTGAATGCCCTCTTTCCTTTTTTTTTTTAACTTTATTTCCTTATATAGCTATTTCCCTTTTAGCAGCAACTTCTGCCGGCAGGACCCGCATTTAAAAGTGGAAGGCAAGGTAAATGAATCTAAATATATACAAATAATATTGAATTAAATTAACGGCTATTAAGGGCAGTAAAGAATATATTACAGATTCAGTTTTTCATTAATTCCATTTCTTTTATTTTAATTCTCCAAAAAAAAAATTGATTTAATCGATCATAACTAATACATAATAATCATTGAGTTACAATTAATTTTGAAGATATGCAAAATTGTGAATTGTTTTACCTGAATTTTTTTGGCGAGTAAATACTCATTAATAAAATTATAACGAATGCGAATCAGCTGAGTTTTTAATTATCTTTACCCGGTGGGTTGAAGATACCTCTTTTGGAGGCCCTTTATTTTTGTGATTCCAAATAGGTTTTAGCAACGATGCAGGGCTAAAATTAAATTAGCTTGGTATGTGGCTGGGATCAGTGATCCCCGTGTAAGTATCCGACGTTTCGCCAAAAATGACTGTAACTGACTGGTGACAAAGACAGATGGACAGACCTCAGTCGGTCTAGTCCTTGACGATACTGTGGGGCTTCGGTGCAGGTGTAATGAGGTCATTCTTTTTCTATTTTTTTAGTTAGATTTAAGAACCTTTAAGAAGTACAAATACTTTTTAAAAACAAAAAAAAAAAGGGGAATTTACCTTTTTTTTAGCCTTAGTTTAGTATTAATTTAGCATAAGTGTCCAAGGAAAAATGACCTGCTTACACCTGAACCGAAGGACAGTTCCTTGTATCCCTCACACCTTCACAAAGTTTCCCTATTAATTTCCACCCTTTCCTTTTATAGACACGATAAATAAAATCTTTGTTCATGTCGAGGTGTCACTGGTAAGTGACAAGGACCACCCGTCCGGCGAGCTTAGCCGAGCAACCGCGAGCGTGTCGCGACGTCCTTGCCAGTGGCAGAACCCCTAGTGGGACCTCGCTCCATAACAAATGGCGCCCAACGGTTTTTGGCTTTAGCCATCGTTTCTTAAAGGACAGGAATTTCCGAAAGGAAGTTCCTGGCCTTTGACAAACGATGGCGGTACAGCTTTCTCCTTTTTTTATCCCTTTAACGTAGCTTAAATAAATTTTATAATTTCCTTAACTTAAATTTTTTTAACTTTTTATATAAATTCCCATTTAATAACCCTTTTACTTCCCTTTTTTTAATTTCTTCTTAGTTCCTTTTTTTTACTCCCCATAATTCCGAACCTAAGACCACCTTTTTCCAGGACAGACATCGGCTGCTCCTCAGGCGAGTTGACAATCCCAATTTGAAGATTTTTTTTTTTAAATCCGGAATCTGGTGGTGCCAGCTTGTTTGAGGACCAAAGCAGCCGAGGTCAGCATTCGGTAGGCCAGTGAATAAGGAGCTTAACTCCGGTTCACTTGACTGCCGAATGGACAAAAACGCGACAGGGGTGCAGTGGACAGCCGTTACCACAAGTGCAGTTAGCACAGGTAAACGTGGGTTCACTGTTCCTTTTGTCAAAAGAAAAATGTAGGGGTTCTTCTCATTCTTGGCGGTTCGGCCTCGCCACAAAGGCTTCAAGCCAGTGCTTTGAGTTGCGATCCGCCGGAATGAGACAATGCCTCTACAGACATTAAATGACTTTCCGCAAAATCGTCAAGGTAACCGACTACGACTGGACTTACGGGACTAGGACACACCTATAGAGAACGGAAGCGTTGGATGCGATCACGGGGTAAATGCCCTAGCTTCATACTAGCCTACTAAAATTTCTAATTCAATTTTTTTTAAAAAACCGTTTATTGAAGTAATTTATAAAAATACTCAAAACCAATAAGTTTTTAAATTTGTTTGCTTTGAAGAGAAAAAGAAGGAAATAAACAATAAGTCAAAGGTCAAAAATAAATTGATTTTTTTTGTTAAAATGCCTAGCAATAGGAAAACTGGGGCCATTCCCAAGGTGCTTACTGATATAGGTCAGGGCTTACAAACGAGGCAAAGGACTCGTGAGCTCCTGGAGCAAAGAGACATACAGGATCAAAACTATAGCCGTTTAAGTAGGCAGGGAACCGAGCATCAGAACGAGTACGTACTAGGCCAAACCGAGGAGCCTTTAGATTCGATAATTGGCGCAAGGCCTAACGAAACTATCCTAAACAAAAGAAGACAAACAGATATAGGGCAAAGCAACGGAGAGGGTATTTTCAGTAACCTAATTGATCAAAACAATTTCGAAATAGAACATGATGATAAAGAGGCTACATCAGATCCAATTCCTAGTAAGGCACAAAGAGCTGTAGCACCAGATATGAGTAGAGACTTAGTGAACCTTATTCAAGACGCAGTTTCAGGAGTGGTCCAAAGGGACCAAATGAAATTGAGTTCCATCTTCTCAAAGAAACTGGAAGAGATAAATACAAGCTTAAACGAGAAGCTAGAGATGTTGTCTCATAAGGTGGAAACACTAGAGTTACATCAGAATTATGGTGATAATAGGTGCGCTCCTCAAGGGTCAACCCCCAGAATGCAACCCCCATTAAGAAACAGCCAGACCCAGAATGACAGGCAACCGACCAACGAAACTCTACCGGCATTGAACTTCCACGTCCAAGGTGTGATCTACACAAGTGGAATATAAAGTTCGATGGGACTAAGAAGTCGATGCCTGTAGAGAGTTTCATTTTCCGCATCGAAACGATGCAGCGGAGATTAAACGTCTGCGAAGATCAACTATTCAATCAATTCCACTATCTTTTGTCCGGAGTAGCCGAGAGATGGTATTGGCAGTTCTTGGAGGAACACGCCGACGACCACTTCCTTAACTATTTTGACCTGAAAAGGGAATTATTGCGGCATGAAATTATGAGGGAAATCATGGATAGGAAGCAGATGCCAGGCGAGACATGTGACGATTTCTTCGCAAATGTGAAGTCCCTCGTGTTTCAAATGCGAAACAAGTTACCTGAGAGAGAGCTTGTAACCATCCTCAGGCAAAATCTCCGCGAAAGAATTGCGACCCTGATTTTTGGCTGTTCTCTGTTTTCTCTTTCCGATTTACAATCGGCTTGTCGGCGAGCGGAAAAACACTTCGACGCAAAGGAAAATACCAATAAAAAGAAATATGTTAACGAGATAATGACGGAAACCAGGGACGACGAACGTACTGACCGAGACAACATAGAGACATCTGGGGATATATGTGCACTGAAATCTAACCACCACAAAAACACAGTAAACACAGTTAATAATAAGAATACGAACAGTAGAAACATTATATGTGGTGATGGCTCAAATCCTTGTTCGTCCGGTTTTCACTCGTTAATATGTTTTCAATGTGGCCTGTCCAATAAATCAGTGTTTATATGTCCTTCATGTAAAGACAAAGTGGAAAACACACAGATGGGCGATGCATCCGGGAACATCCGTCCATCAGAGAAGCTCCCGGAAAACAAGAACCTAAGGCAATAAGAATTTTAAAAAGATTAGATCATGACGACAAAGGAAAGATAGACATACAGACAATTCCGACCAGAAAGAGTCTCCACAGGCGTATTCTAGAATATGAAGAAGCGCGTAGAAGGATTTTCCTTGAAGATCCAGAGCTAGATAAAACAAAAAAGAAAAATTTTAGTAAAATTAGGAGACTACGTGAAAAATTTAAAGAAAAAAGACAAAGGTTTAGGAGTTTAGAAGCCACTGTCCTACAAACAGACGACGATAACCGACCTTACGCGAAAGTTAAATTACTACACGAAATTGTGTTAGGTCTTTTAGACAGTGGCGCATCTGTAAGTTCCTTAGGGAAAGATGCAATTAAATTCATCAAAGACAATGACCTAACATTAAAGACGATAAATTCTAACATAAGGACAGCGGACGGAAATAAACAAAAAATCTTAGGCATTGTGACCATTCCAGTCACATGGAAAAACCGGACTGAGAATTTAGAATTTTATGTTGTGCCATCGTTGCAGCAATCGCTTTATCTGGGAGTGAACTTTTGGAGAACTTTCAAGGTCGCTCCCAACATTATATCCGAGATTGATATAGTGGACACGACGAAAACGGACCCAATGATGCAGGTT
Organism: Nephrocerus scutellatus; assembly: GCA_947095585.1. Classification (NCBI taxonomy): domain Eukaryota; kingdom Metazoa; phylum Arthropoda; class Insecta; order Diptera; family Pipunculidae; genus Nephrocerus; species Nephrocerus scutellatus. The sequence continues at coordinate 57,553,236 of OX352764.1, forward strand.
CTCTCGCCGGCACAGACGGAGGCTTTACAGGCGGTGAAAACAAGTACCCATCCTACACGAGACTCGGCCTCGGTAAGACTAGCCTAGAGGAACATGTGATCGAGACCGCCGAAGTGGAGCCGATCAAACAGAGGCACTACCCAGTGTCTCCGGCGATCCAAAAGCTTCTCTTCGACGAGCTTGATCGCATGATTTCTTTGGGGGTGATCGAAGAGAGCCAGAGTGCGTGGAGCTCTCCGGTTGTGCTGGTGAGAAAACCTGGCAAAAATAGACTCTGCTTGGACTCACGCAAAGTCAATGCGGTAACAAAAAAGGACGCGTACCCGTTGCCCCACATAGAAGGGTTGTTGAGCCGCCTACAAGACACTCGATTCATTTCGGGAATCGACCTGAAAGACGCCTTCTGGCAGATCCCGTTGGAGAAGAAGTCCAGAGAGAAAACGGCCTTCACAGTCCCTGGGCGGCCACTGTATCAATTTACAGTAATGCCATTTGGACTGTGCAATGCTGCTCAGAGAATGTGTCGGCTTATGGACAAGGTGATACCGTCAAGGCTTAAAGACAATGTCTTTGTATACCTTGACGATCTCCTTGTCTGCTCTCCGGATTTCGAAAACCACATGGGTCTGCTAGAGGACGTCGCGAGATGCCTGCGAGAGGCTGGTTTAACAATCAACGTAGAAAAGAGCAAATTTTGTTTCAAAGAAATAAAATACCTTGGATACATTGTGGGCGACGGGTGCCTAAGGACTGATCCAGCAAAAGTCACGGCAGTGGAGCAGTTTCCGGTTCCGAGGACTCCAAAGCAACTTAGACGGTACCTAGGAATGACGGGATGGTATCGCAGGTTCATACCAAATTTCTCAACTTTGACAGCACCAATGACAGAATGCCTGAAAAAAGGTAAAGAATTTAAAATGACTGACGAGGCAAATAAATCATTTGAAGAGCTCAAACAACTCTTGATTTCTGCGCCGATTTTGACAAACCCGGACTTTACGAAACACTTTTATATCCAGTGTGATGCGTCAATGACTGGTGTAGGCAGCGTGCTGTTCCAAATCGACGAGGAGGGTAGAGAGAGGCCAATCGCATATATATCTCAGAAGCTAAATTCCGCACAAAGGAATTATAGTGTTACCGAATTAGAGTGTTATGCGGCTGTCCTCAGTGTCCAGAGGTTTCGAGCCTATGTTGAGCTACTTCCATTTACAGTCATAACCGACCACGCCAGCTTGAAATGGCTGATGTCCCAAAAGGACTTGTCAGGACGTCTGGCCAGATGGAGCCTTAAGCTACAAGCGTTCAACTTCACTATTGAACATAGGAAGGGTACCCAGAACGTCGTTCCGGACGCTCTCTCTCGAGCTCACATGGAGGAGATAACTTCTGACACAGAGCGACTTCACGTGGACCTTGGCTCTCCTTACTTCTCTTCCGATGAATATGAAAAGTTACGCAAAACTATAATAGAAAATCAAAATAAATTTCCAGACTTGTGCGTTTCTGACAACTACGTATACAAAAGAACAGACATGCGTACCGGGGATGCACTGCAAGAAGACAGGGCTTGGAAGCTTTGGGTGCCGTCTGGGTTGAGAAAGAGTCTTCTGATCTCGGCACATGACTCTCCAGCTGCAGGACATGGTGGGATCCACAAAACCCTCCATAAACTTCGACAACAATACTTTTGGCCTGGAATGACTATAGATGTAAATGACTTTGTTAAAAAATGTGATACTTGTAAGTGCAATAAAAGCATGAATCGGACAAATAGACCTCCGATGGGGGTACAGACCATGACAGAACGACCATTTCAACGCTTGTACATCGACTTTCTGGGACCCTATCCCAGAACCAAAGATGGCAACACCCAAATTTTTGTTGTGCTTGACCACTTCAGCAAATTTGTCTTCCTTAAACCCATAAGGAAGGCAACTTCAGCTGCAGTGGTCCAGTACCTAGAGGAAGCCATCTTTCATGTCTTTGGGGTCCCAGAATATATACACTCTGACAACGGAAAACAATTCATATCTGAATTGTTTTCCAATTTTCTAATGCGCTACGGAGTTAAGCACGTGAGGACTGCTGTCTACTCACCGCAGGCCAATGCTTCCGAACGGGTCAACCGTAGCGTATTGACAAAGATCCGTTCTTACCTTGGAAATAACCAACGAGACTGGGACAAACATGTAAGCTTCGCGGCTTTTTCACTGCGAAGTGTGTCCCACGAGGCAACAGGCTTAGAGCCGTATTATGTTGTCTTCGGCTTCCAGATGGCACAGAACGGATCTGCTTTTGACATCATAAGACGGTTAAATCACATTAAAGAGTCAGACGTTAGGACATTAGAAACAAAGGACAAACAACAAATCATAAGAGACCAGGTATTTAAAAATTTAGGCAGGGCTCACGAAAAAGGAAAGAAAACATATGACTTAAGAAATCGCGAAATAAAATACGATGTGGGACAAATTGTATACAGACGGAATTTTCGACAGAGTTACAAGGCAGCGGACTATAACGCCAAACTCGGACAGAAATCTATAAAAAGCGTCATATTAAAAACTGTAGGAAATTCCCTGTACGAAGTAGGAAACGTGAGTGGTAAAAAAGTAGGTATTTTTCACGCCAAAGACCTCTTTGTCCTTTAATGACTATAGCTACCTAGAAAACTGACGAACTTTATTATTTATTATCTATTAATTATTATTTATGATTTATTACTTTTATTGATTATTTATTATTTAATTATATATTCCTTTTTACTGACTGTACAACTTCTGTGATATTTAGGTTTAAGGCTTAGGTGCAATTATTAGGACTATGTGCAATATTTTACACTAGATTTAGTTTTATCTGTGATATTTTTATCTAACTTTGACTATTCATTAATTAATTATATTATTGATTAATCATTTTATTGACGTATATATATATTTTATTTGTATGTATAGTTTAGAGATTACTTATTTTTGTTTATTTTTTTTGTATATATGTACATATAGAATAGCGTAAGAAAAGAACAGAGCATGATCTCAGGGAGTAGGCCCTAGCCACACGTTAGGCAATGCGCTCGCGGAGACTCTTCTGTAGGTATGTGTGCATTAAAATTAACACCATTTGTTGGACGTTTCCTTCTTTTTACGTACTATTTTAATCTTGACCACTCATAAAATAGAGACGAGCCTGTTACGGCAACGTCCATAAATATAATTAATATCCGACAGACATTTACCCCACCTGACAGTTGACGTCGACGTTTTTTTTTATTGGCAATAATGCCCATTGCTTTGCATCGGTCGCGGCAACAATACCACGCAAGCCCCAGGGATTGAATTTTCATTGCTTAGGGTGCTAATAGTGCGCGATGCCTCCATAGGAAACTCATTATGCAGGATAGGATGCTCGCTCGTATGAGGTAGTGAAGTGCAGCCCGATATGGTTCAACCGGTTCAACAGAAATTAGGGAACATTCATCAAACTAGCAACAAAAGTAATCATTTTCCTACCTTTTTACGAGTTATACACAAATGCAGTGGTTATGAGAACTCTTGACTGCAGCTCGCTGCCTGCCTGCTGGTTCCGGTGTTTGACACCTATCTCATGTGCCGCTCATGTTCCCGGGTCCTTGCATTGCCTGCTTAACAAGCGAGTTGGGGTGGATGAGTTCATTTCGGGTTTCTGAATCATGTAGCTCATTTGGTTCGTGTATTGAATAATATCCGAAGATAGTTCCCATTCACAATAGAATGTATTAATACATAGGTGTAACAGGTGATCGTTGTAGGTGTTAGGTCAATAATATTCATGTTTTATGTCCATATCAGTAGTAGTCATGTCTTATGTCCATACTAATATTATTCATGTTTTATGTTTATCGGTGAGGGTGATAGAATTTTAAAAAGGGACGGGATGAGGAGTTTGCATGTAGATTTTAGAAGGAAAGACTTAGCATTTTTAGAAAGAGACTTTCACACAGAAAGAAGAAAAAATTAGTTCTAGAATTTTCGAGGATAAGCGGGTAGTTTCGCCAGCCGACGTAAAAGCAAGAAGAGTCAGTTGGAATTTTACCATCAGCAGCGACAGTCGGTTTTAGTGCTCAAAAAGTCGAAGATTAACCATTGAGTTGTAAACTAAAGCAGTTGTCTCTAAAGTTGTCTATAAAACAGAAAAAAAAACCACCAATTTTGAAGTGACTAAATAAAAGAAAATTTTTTTTTAGAATAAAATTTAAAGTTCTAAAAAGAAAAGAAGTTCAATTCGCACTAACAGTGTCAATGTATTAAGCAAATTTTAAAGGCCCCGTATAAAGGCCAGCCATTTTCTTTTGAGCAAACAAAATTAAAATTGAATATTCAAAATTCAAAAACTAAAATTTGTTGCGAGTGTGCTAGCTGAATTTTAGAAAGGCGACACATAAAAATCGCCATAGCTAAAATGAAGCCATACTAAATTCAGAAACTTAGAAATTAAAAATTCAAAATTTTCTGAAAGTGTGAATAGTTAGTGTACTAGTCGAATTTTTAAAAAGGCGCCACACATAGAAATCGCCATATCAATTGCAAGTCAGATCAAAGCCAGAAAGTGAAAATCTAAAATTCTAGTTTTCTTTGAAAGTGTTAGTGTACTAGTCGAATTTTTAAAAAGGCGACACACATAGAAATCGCCATATCAATTGCAAGTCAGATCAAAGCCAGAAAGTGAAAATCTAAAATTTCTAGTTTTCTTTGAAAGTGTTAGTGTACTAGTCGAATTTTTAAAAAGGCGCCACACATAGAAATCGCCATATCAATTGCAAGCCAGATCAAAGCCAGAAAGTGAAAATCTAAAATTCTAGTTTTTTTTTGAAGTGTGTGTGTGCTAGCTGAATTTTTTTAAAGGTGCCACATAAAAATCGCTATATCGACAGCAAGCTAGAATAAAGTCAGAGACTTAAATTCAAATTGAGGTGAACAGTTCAATCAAATTCAAGCAAAATTCAAGCAAAGACCCAACATTTACCAACAAATGTTAAAAAGGTAAAACTTAGCGAATCTAGCATAATCAGTCACACAGAGGAGGACGTCGGCGCCTAAATTTATGCAGTAAAACAAAGCATTTTTTTTTGTACTCATAACTGAGCTTTCGAAAGTTTACACAAAACAACTTTTAATTTGCGAGCATTTGAGAAAACGAAAAGCAGTGGTTGTAAAACCTCTCCATTTTTTTTAATATTATCTCCTTTTTTGATTTTCTTGTTTTTGAATAACCAGCTTAGTTTTTAAATTATTTTAATCTCTTTTATTTGTTTTCCTTAATTTTACATTTTTCTAAATTTTATGAAATTACATTAAAATGTATGTTCATTTTGTGAACTGCTTTTAGTGGCCGTAGGCGTGGTACTGAGCCTATAGTGAATGCCCTCTTTCCTTTTTTTTTTAACTTTATTTCCTTATATAGCTATTTCCCTTTTAGCAGCAACTTCTGCCGGCAGGACCCGCATTTAAAAGTGGAAGGCAAGGTAAATGAATCTAAATATATACAAATAATATTGAATTAAATTAACGGCTATTAAGGGCAGTAAAGAATATATTACAGATTCAGTTTTTCATTAATTCCATTTCTTTTATTTTAATTCTCCAAAAAAAAAAATTGATTTAATCGATCATAACTAATACATAATAATCATTGAGTTACAATTAATTTTGAAGATATGCAAAATTGTGAATTGTTTTACCTGAATTTTTTTGGCGAGTAAATACTCATTAATAAAATTATAACGAATGCGAATCAGCTGAGTTTTTAATTATCTTTACCCGGTGGGTTGAAGATACCTCTTTTGGAGGCCCTTTATTTTTGTGATTCCAAATAGGTTTTAGCAACGATGCAGGGCTAAAATTAAATTAGCTTGGTATGTGGCTGGGATCAGTGATCCCCGTGTAAGTATCCGACGTTTCGCCAAAAATGACTGTAACTGACTGGTGACAAAGACAGATGGACAGACCTCAGTCGGTCTAGTCCTTGACGATACTGTGGGGCTTCGGTGCAGGTGTAATGAGGTTATTCTTTTTCTATTTTTTTAGTTAGATTTAAGAACCTTTAAGAAGTACAAATACTTTTTAAAAACAAAAAAAAAAAGGGGAATTTACCTTTTTTTTAGCCTTAGTTTAGTATTAATTTAGCATAAGTGTCCAAGGAAGAATGACCTGCTTACACCTGAACCGAAGGACAGTTCCTTGTATCCCTCACACCTTCACAAAGTTTCCCTATTAATTTCCACCCTTTCCTTTTATAGACACGATAAATAAAATCTTTGTTCATGTCGAGGTGTCACTGGTAAGTGACAAGGACCACCCGTCCGGCGAGCTTAGCCGAGCAACCGCGAGCGTGTCGCGACGTCCTTGCCAGTGGCAGAACCCCTAGTGGGACCTCGCTCCATAACACTTATGAAGTTAGTTTAGCTTTAATTATAATATCATTTATTTTTTTAATTGGGAGTTATAATATATTAATATTTTTTAATTATCAAATTTATATTTGATTTTAATTTATTTTATTTCCTATAGTTTTAGTTTGATTTAGAATTTCATAAGCAGGAACTAATCGAACGCCATTTGATTTTGCTGAAGGGGAATCAGAATTAGTTTCTGGATTAAGTGTTGAGTATAGAAGAGGAGGTTTTGCTTTAATTTTATATTCTAGAATTTTATTTATGAGAATATTATTTTGTGTATTATTCTTATATATTCATTAATTTTTTATATAAAATTAAGATTTATTTCTTTTTTATTTATTTGGGTTCGTGGGACTTTTCCTCGATTTCGTTATGATAAATTAATATATATAGCTTGAAAATCTTTTCTGCCTTTTTCTTTAAATTATTTGATATTTTTTATTGGGTTTAAAATCTTTACGTATAGAGAATATAACATAAGTTGAAAAATTTCAAGAAATAGTTTAATAAAAATATTAATTTTGGAGATTAATGATAAAGAAATATCTTTTTTCTTGAAATTTTAAAAGATTATTCTTATTTTTGATTTAAAAGACCAATGTTTTTATTAAACTATTAAAACTAATGATTATATTTATTTATTGAATATTACCAGTAATTTTATTGATAATGGGTTTTTTGATTTTTGTTTCTAATAGAAAACATTTGTTATCAATATTATTAAGATTAGAATATATTGTTTTAAGATTATTTATATTTTTAAATATAATAAATTATGAAAGTTATTTTAGAATAATATTTTTAACTTTTAGAGTTTGTGAGGGAGCATTAGTATTATCAATTTTAGTTTCTATAATTCGTACACATGGAAATGATTATTTTCAATCATTTAATATTTTACAATGTTAAAAATTTTATTTATATTTTTATTTTCTTTTCCAGTATGTTTTATAAAAAATTCATTTTGGATGGCTGCTCAGAGTTTTTTATTTTTAAATTCTTTTATTTTTATTATTATAAATATTTACTCAAGATATTGATTAAATATCTCATATTTTTTAGGGTGTGAAATATTATCTGATGGATTTATTTTATTAAGTTTTTGGATTTGTTCTTTGATAATAATAGCTAGAGAAAGAATTTTCAAGTTTAATAATTTCAAAAATTTATTTATATTAAATATTTTATTTTTATTATTTTTTTTAATTGTTACGTTTATATCTATAAGATTATTTATATTTGGATTAAGAAATAATTTTGGGTGTAGAAGTTCAAAATTTAAGTCTGTTCGACTTTTAAATTCTTACATGATCTGAGTTCAAACCGGTTTAAGCCAGGTTGGTTTCTATCTTTAATAAATTAAAATATTTTAGTACGAAAGGACCAAATATTTGAATAATTATATTTTTAAAAAGAATTTTATTAATGTATTTATACTATTTTGGCAGATAATTGTAATAAATTTAGAATTTATAAATGTAATTTTAATTACAATTAGTACTTGTTAAATATTGAGTTATTTTTATCTTTAATTAACATGTTAATATTAAGTATTTGTGTTTTAGTTAGAGTTGCATTTTTAACTTTATTAGAACGAAAAATTTTAGGTTATATTCAAATTCGAAAGGGTCCTAATAAGGTTGGAATTTTGGGGATTCCTCAACCATTTTGTGATGCAGGTCAATTATTTAGAAAAGAACAAATTTATCCTTTAATTTCAAATTATGTTTCTTACTATTTTTCTCCGATTTTTTCTTTATTTTTATCATTATTAGTTTGGATATGTATACCTTTATTTTTAAATTTTTTATCTTTTAATTTAGGAATTTTATTTTTTTTATGTTGTACTAGAATATGAGTGTGTACAGTAGTATTTGCTGGATGATCCTCTAATTCAAATTATTCTTTATTAGGGGGATTGCGGGCTGTAGCTCAAACTATTTCTTATGAAGTTAGTTTAGCTTTAATTATAATATCATTTATTTTTTTAATTGGGAGTTATAATATATTAATATTTTTTAATTATCAAATTTATATTTGATTTTAATTTATTTTATTTCCTATAGTTTTAGTTTGATTTAGAATTTCATAAGCAGGAACTAATCGAACGCCATTTGATTTTGCTGAAGGGGAATCAGAATTAGTTTCTGGATTAAGTGTTGAGTATAGAAGAGGAGGTTTTGCTTTAATTTTTTAGCGGAATATTCTAGAATTTTATTTATGAGAATATTATTTTGTGTATTATTCTTATATATTCATTAATTTTTTATATAAAATTAAGATTTATTTCTTTTTTATTTATTTGGGTTCGTGGGACTTTTCCTCGATTTCGTTATGATAAATTAATATATATAGCTTGAAAATCTTTTCTGCCTTTTTCTTTAAATTATTTGATATTTTTTATTCGGTTTAAAATCTTTACGTATAAAGAATATAACATAAGTTGAAAAATTTCAAGAAATAGTTTAATAAAAATATTAATTTTGGAGATTAATGATAAAGAAATATCTTTTTTCTTGAAATTTTAAAAGATTATTCTTATTTTTGATTTACAAGACCAATGTTTTTATTAAACTATTAAAACTAATGATTATATTTATTTATTGAATATTACCAGTAATTTTATTGATAATGGGTTTTTTGATTTTTGTTTCTAATAGAAAACATTTGTTATCAATATTATTAAGATTAGAATATATTGTTTTAAGATTATTTATATTTTTAAATATAATAAATTATGAAAGTTATTTTAGAATAATATTTTTAACTTTTAGAGTTTGTGAGGGAGCATTAGGATTATCAATTTTAGTTTCTATAATTCGTACACATGGAAATGATTATTTTCAATCATTTAATATTTTACAATGTTAAAAATTTTATTTATATTTTTATTTTCTTTTCCAGTATGTTTTATAAAAAATTCATTTTGGATGGCTCAGAGTTTTTTATTTTTAAATTCTTTTATTTTTATTATTATAAATATTTACTCAAGATATTGATTAAATATCTCATATTTTTTAGGGTGTGAAATATTATCTGATGGATTTATTTTATTAAGTTTTTGGATTTGTTCTTTGATAATAATAGCTAGAGAAAGAATTTTCAAGTTTAATAATTTCAAAAATTTATTTATATTAAATATTTTATTTTTATTATTTTTTTTAATTGTTACGTTTATATCTATAAGATTATTTATATTTGGATTAAGAAACAATTTTGGGTGTAGAAGTTCAAAATTTAAGTCTGTTCGACTTTTAAATTCTTACATGATCTGAGTTCAAACCGGTGTAAGCCAGGTTTTGGTTTCTATCTTTAATAAATTAAAATATTTTAGTACGAAAGGACCAAATATTTGAATAATTATATTTTTAAAAAGAATTTTATTAATGTATTTATACTATTTTGGCAGATAATTGTAATAAATTTAGAATTTATAAATGTAATTTTAATTACAAATAGTACTTGTTAAATATTGAGTTATTTTTATCTTTAATTAATATATTAATATTAAGTATTTGTGTTTTAGTTAGAGTTGCATTTTTAACTTTATTAGAACGAAAAATTTTAGGTTGTATTCAAATTCGAAAGGGTCCTAATAAGGTTGGAATTTTGGGGATTCCTCAACCATTTTGTGATGCAGTTAAATTATTTAGAAAATAACAAATTTATCCTTTAATTTCAAATTATGTTTCTTACTATTTGTCTCCGATTTTTTCTTTATTTTTATCATTATTATTTTATCTCATATTTTTTAGGGTGTGAAATATTATCTGATGGATTTATTTTATTAAGTTTTTGGATTTGTTCTTTGATAATAATAGCTAGAGAAAGAATTTTCAAGTTTAATAATTTCAAAAATTTATTTATATTAAATATTTTATTTTTATTTTTTTTATTAATTGTTACGTTTATATCTATAAGATTATTTATATTTGGATTAAGAAATAACTTTGGGGGTAGAAGTTCAAAATTTAAGTCTTGTTCGACTTTTAAATTCTTACATGATCTGAGTTCAAACCGGTGTAAGCCAGGTTGGTTTCTATCTTTAATAAATTAAAATATTTTAGTACGAAAGGACCAAATTTTTGAATAATTATATTTTTAAAAAGAATTTTTTTAATGTATTTATACTATTTTGGCAGATAATTGTAATAAATTTAGTATTTATAAATGTAATTTTAATTACAAATAGTACTTGTTAAATATTGAGTTATTTTTATCTTTAATTAATATATTAATATTAAGTATTTGTGTTTTAGCTAGAGTTGCATTTTTAACTTTATTAGAACGAAAAATTTTAGGTTATATTCAAATTCGAAAGGGTCCTAATAAGGTTGGAATTTTGGGGATTCCTCAACCATTTTGTGATGCAGTTAAATTATTTAGAAAAGAACAAATTTATCCTTTAATTTCAAATTATGTTTCTTACTATTTTTCTCCGATTTTTTCTTTATTTTTATCATTATTAGTTTGGATATGTATACCTTTATTTTTAAATTTTTTATCTTTTAATTTAGGAATTTAATTTTTTTTATGTTGTACTAGAATAGGAGTGTATACAGTAATAATTGCTGGATGATCTTCTAATTCAAATTATTCTTTATTAGGGCGATTGCGGGCTGTAGCTCAAACTATTTCTTATGAAGTTAATTTAGCTTTAATTATAATATCATTTATTTTTTTAATTGGGAGTTATAATATATTAATATTTTTTAATTATCAAATTTATATTTGATTTTAATTTATTTTATTTCCTACAGTTTTAGTTTGATTTAGAATTTCATAAGCAGGAACTAATCGAACGCCATTTGATTTTGCTGAAGGGGAATCAGAATTAGTTTCTGGATTAAGTGTTGAGTATAGAAGAGGAGGTTTTGCTTTAATTTTTTAGCGGAATATTCTAGAATTTTATTTATGAGAATATTATTTTGTGTATTATTCTTATATATTCATTAATTTTTTATATAAAATTAAGATTTATTTCTTTTTTATTTATTTTGGTTCGTGGGACTTTTCCTCGATTTCGTTATGATAAATTAATATATATAGCTTGAAAATCTTTTCTGCCTTTTTCTTTAAATTATTTAATATTTTTTATTGGGTTTAAAATCTTTACGTATAGAGAATATAACATAAGTTGAAAAATTTCAAGAAATAGTTTAATAAAAATATTAATTTTGGAGATTAATGATAAAGAAATTTCTTTTTTCTTGAAATTTTAAAAGATTATTCTTATTTTTGATTTACAAGACCAATGTTTTTATTAAACTATTAAAACTAATGATTATATTTATTTATTGAATATTACTAGTAATTTTATTGATAATGGGTTTTTTAATTTTTGTTTCTAATAGAAAACATTTGTTATCAATATTATTAAGATTAGAATATATTGTTTTAAGATTATTTATATTTTTAAATATAATAAATTATGAAAGTTATTTTAGAATAATATTTTTAACTTTTAGAGTTTGTGAGGGAGCATTAGGATTATCAATTTTAGTTTCTATAATTCGTACACATGGAAATGATTATTTTCAATCATTTAATATTTTACAATGTTAAAAATTTTATTTATATTTTTATTTTCTTTTCCAGTATGTTTTATAAAAAATTCATTTTGGATGGCTCAGAGTTTTTTATTTTTAAATTCTTTTATTTTTATTATTATAAATATTTACTCAAGATATTGATTAAATATCTCATATTTTTTAGGGTGTGAAATATTATCTGATGGATTTATTTTATTAAGTTTTTGGATTTGTTCTTTGATAATAATAGCTAGAGAAAGAATTTTCAAGTTTAATAATTTCAAAAATTTATTTATATTAAATATTTTATTTTTATTATTTTTTTTAATTGTTACGTTTATATCTATAAGATTATTTATATTTGGATTAAGAAACAATTTTGGGTGTAGAAGTTCAAAATTTAAGTCTGTTCGACTTTTAAATTCTTACATGATCTGAGTTCAAACCGGTGTAAGCCAGGTTTTGGTTTCTATCTTTAATAAATTAAAATATTTTAGTACGAAAGGACCAAATATTTGAATAATTATATTTTTAAAAAGAATTTTATTAATGTATTTATACTATTTTGGCAGATAATTGTAATAAATTTAGTATTTATAAATGTAATTTTAATTACAAATAGTACTTGTTAAATATTGAGTTATTTTTATCTTTAATTAATATATTAATATTAAGTATTTGTGTTTTAGTTAGAGTTGCATTTTTAACTTTATTAGAACGAAAAATTTTAGGTTATATTCAAATTCGAAAGGGTCCTAATAAGGTTGGAATTTTGGGGATTCCTCAACCATTTTGTGATGCAGTTAAATTATTTAGAAAAGAACAAATTTATCCTTTAATTTCAAATTATGTTTCTTACTATTTTTCTCCGATTTTTTCTTTATTTTTATCATTATTAGTTTGGATATGTATACCTTTATTTTTAAATTTTTTATCTTTTAATTTAGGAATTTAATTTTTTTTATGTTGTACTAGAATAGGAGTGTATACAGTAATAATTGCTGGATGATCTTCTAATTCAAATTATTCTTTATTAGGGCGATTGCGGGCTGTAGCTCAAACTATTTCTTATGAAGTTAATTTAGCTTTAATTATAATATCATTTATTTTTTTAATTGGGAGTTATAATATATTAATATTTTTTAATTATCAAATTTATATTTGATTTTAATTTATTTTATTTCCTACAGTTTTAGTTTGATTTAGAATTTCATAAGCAGGAACTAATCGAACGCCATTTGATTTTGCTGAAGGGGAATCAGAATTAGTTTCTGGATTAAGTGTTGAGTATAGAAGAGGAGGTTTTGCTTTAATTTTTTAGCGGAATATTCTAGAATTTTATTTATGAGAATATTATTTTGTGTATTATTCTTATATATTCATTAATTTTTTATATAAAATTAAGATTTATTTCTTTTTTATTTATTTTGGTTCGTGGGACTTTTCCTCGATTTCGTTATGATAAATTAATATATATAGCTTGAAAATCTTTTCTGCCTTTTTCTTTAAATTATTTAATATTTTTTATTGGGTTTAAAATCTTTACGTATAGAGAATATAACATAAGTTGAAAAATTTCAAGAAATAGTTTAATAAAAATATTAATTTTGGAGATTAATGATAAAGAAATTTCTTTTTTCTTGAAATTTTAAAAGATTATTCTTATTTTTGATTTACAAGACCAATGTTTTTATTAAACTATTAAAACTAATGATTATATTTATTTATTGAATATTACTAGTAATTTTATTGATAATGGGTTTTTTAATTTTTGTTTCTAATAGAAAACATTTGTTATCAATATTATTAAGATTAGAATATATTGTTTTAAGATTATTTATATTTTTAAATATAATAAATTATGAAAGTTATTTTAGAATAATATTTTTAACTTTTAGAGTTTGTGAGGGAGCATTAGGATTATCAATTTTAGTTTCTATAATTCGTACACATGGAAATGATTATTTTCAATCATTTAATATTTTACAATGTTAAAAATTTTATTTATATTTTTATTTTCTTTTCCAGTATGTTTTATAAAAAATTCATTTTGGATGGCTCAGAGTTTTTTATTTTTAAATTCTTTTATTTTTATTATTATAAATATTTACTCAAGATATTGATTAAATATCTCATATTTTTTAGGGTGTGAAATATTATCTGATGGATTTATTTTATTAAGTTTTTGGATTTATTCTTTGATAATAATAGCTAGAGAAAGAATTTTCAAGTTTAATAATTTCAAAAATTTATTTATATTAAATATTTTATTTTTATTATTTTTTTTAATTGTTACGTTTATATCTATAAGATTATTTATATTTGGATTAAGAAACAATTTTGGGTGTAGAAGTTCAAAATTTAAGTCTGTTCGACTTTTAAATTCTTACATGATCTGAGTTCAAACCGGTGTAAGCCAGGTTTTGGTTTCTATCTTTAATAAATTAAAATATTTTAGTACGAAAGGACCAAATATTTGAATAATTATATTTTTAAAAAGAATTTTATTAATGTATTTATACTATTTTGGCAGATAATTGTAATAAATTTAGAATTTATAAATGTAATTTTAATTACAAATAGTACTAGGTTGTTCGAAAGGGTCCTAATAAGGTTGGAATTTTGGGGATTCCTCAACCATTTTGTGATGCAGTTAAATTATTTAGAAAATAACAAATTTATCCTTTAATTTCAAATTATGTTTCTTACTATTTTTCTCCGATTTTTTCTTTATTTTTATCATTATTAGTTTGGATATGTATACCTTTATTTTTAAATTTTTTATCTTTTAATTTAGGAATTTTATTTTTTTTATGTTGTACTAGAATAGGAGTGTATACAGTAATAATTGCTGGATGATCTTCTAATTCAAATTATTCTTTATTAGGGGGATTGCGGGCTGTAGCTCAAACTATTTCTTATGAAGTTAGTTTAGCTTTAATTATAATATCATTTATTTTTTTAATTGGGAGTTATAATATATTAATATTTTTTAATTATCAAATTTATATTTGATTTTAATTTATTTTATTTCCTATAGTTTTAGTTTGATTTAGAATTTCATAAGCAGGAACTAATCGAACGCCATTTGATTTTGCTGAAGGGGAATCAGAATTAGTTTCTGGATTAAGTGTTGAGTATAGAAGAGGAGGTTTTGCTTTAATTTTTTTAGCGGAATATTCTAGAATTTTATTTATGAGAATATTTTTTTGTATATTATTCTTATATATTCATTAATTTTTTATATAAAATTAAGATTTATTTCTTTTTTATTTATTTGGGTTCGTGGGACTTTTCCTCGATTTAGTTATGATAAATTAATATATATAGCTTGAAAATCTTTTCTGCCTTTTTCTTTAAATTATTTGATATTTTTTATTGGGTTTAAAATCTTTACGTATAGAAAATATAACATAAGTTGAAAAATTTCAAGAAATAGTTTAATAAAAATATTAATTTTGGAGATTAATGATAAAGAAATTTCTTTTTTCTTGAAATTTTAAAAGATTACTCTTATTATCATGGAAATGATTATTTTCAATCATTTAATATTTTACAATGTTAAAAATTTTATTTATATTTTTATTTTATTTTCCAGTATGTTTTATAAAAAATTCATTTTGGATGGCTCAGAGTTTTTTATTTTTAAATTCTTTTATTTTTATTATTATAAATATTTACTCAAGATATTGATTAAATATCTCATATTTTTTAGGGTGTGAAATATTATCTGATGGATTTTTAAAAAGAATTTTATTAATGTATTTATACTATTTTGGCAGATAATTGTAATAAATTTAGAATTTGTAAATGTAATTTTAATTACAAATAGTACTTGTTAAATATTGAGTTATTTTTATCTTTAATTAATATATTAATATTAAGTATTTGTGTTTTAGTTAGAGTTGCATTTTTAACTTTATTAGAACGAAAAATTTTAGGTTATATTCAAATTCGAAAGGGTCCTAACAAGGTTGGAATTTTGGGGATTCCTCAACCATTTTGTGATGCAGTTAAATTATTTAGAAAAGAACAAATTTATCCTTTTTATTTCAAATTATGTTTCTTACTATTTTTCTCCGATTTTTTCTTTATTTTTATCATTATTAGTTTGGATATGTATACCTTTATTTTTAAATTTTTTATCTTTTAATTTAGGAATTTTATTTTTTTTATGTTGTACTAGAATAGGAGTGTATACAGTAATAATTGCTGGATGATCTTCTAATTCAAATTATTCTTTATTAGGGGGATTGCGGGCTGTAGCTCAAACTATTTCTTATGAAGTTAGTTTAGCTTTAATTATAATATCATTTATTTTTTTAATTGGGAGTTATAATAAATTAATATTTTTTAATTATCAAATTTATATTTGATTTTAATTTATTTTATTTCCTATAGTTTTAGTTTGATTTAGAATTTCATAAGCAGGAACTAATCGAACGCCATTTGATTTTGCTGAAGGGGAATCAGAATTAGTTTCTGGATTAAGTGTTGAGTATACAAGAGGAGGTTTTGCTTTAATTTTTTTACCGGAATATTCTAGAATTTTATTTATGAGAATATTATTTTGTGTATTATTCTTATATATTCATTAATTTTTTATATAAAATTAAGATTTATTTCTTTTTTATTTATTAGGGTTCGTGGGACTTTTCCTCGATTTCGTTATGATAAATTAATATATATAGCTTGAAAATCTTTTCTGCCTTTTTCTTTAAATTATTTGATATTTTTTATTGGGTTTAAAATCTTTACGTATAGAGAATATAACATAAGTTGAAAATTTTCAAGAAATAGTTTAATAAAAATATTAATTTTGGAGATTAATGATAAAGAAATTTCTTTTTTCTTGAAATTTTAAAAGATTATTCTTATTTTTGATTTACAAGATCAATGTTTTTATTAAACTATTAAAACTAATGATTATATTTATTTATTAAATATTACCAGTAATTTTATTGATAATGGGTTTTTTAATTTTTGTTTCTAATAGAAAACATTTGTTATCAATATTATTAAGATTAGAATATTCTGTTTTAAGATTATTTATATTTTTATTTATATTTTTAAATATAAAGTTATTTTAGAATTATCAATTTTAGTTTCTATAATTCGTACACATGGAAATGATTATTTTCAATCATTTAATATTTTACAATGTTAAAAATTTTATTTATATTTTTATTTTATTTTCCAGTATGTTTTATAAAAAATTCATTTTGGATGGCTCAGAGTTTTTTATTTTTAAATTCTTTAAGATTAGATTAAGATATTTTTATTAAACATTAGGGGCCCGACGTATTTACATTGTCTTTTTTTGGTATTGTTTATTTTTAAACAATATTTTTTACTACTTAATCTACTACATGTTTATTTTTAAGGTAATTAAATTTTAAACAATAATTTTAAAATAAAATAAAAATGAAATATTAAGCGGCGTATAAACAGGGTGAACTTCAGCCTCTGTAATATTTGTTGCCCGCCTTCTCGTAGAAGGAGACGTCTTGATTGTTAAAGATGTCATCGAATCTAGCATCAGTGAATCCTCTTATGTGTATGTACCGGTGAGTTGGCTCGATTTCCTCGATTCGCAGTCCTTGCATCTCAGGACTTGGATGTGTTTCCAATGCGTCGACGAATTTCCTCGCCATTCGGTACAAGTGGTCAGTTATTGGCAGCAGACCTGCTGCTTCGTATAGTTTTGTAGTCGACACAAGCTTATAGCTGTTTGTCACCCTCCAGAGTCCTGTACAGATCCTTAGTACCTTCCTTTCAAATAGGGAGATCTTCTTCATCGTTGTTGGTGAGACGGTGAACCATATGGGGTAGCCATAGGTTATCACTGGCCTGATGAGTTGCTTGTAGATAAGCAGCCTGGTGTTGTTAGACAGACCGTTTCGTCTTTTAAGTAGCGGGTGCACCAAATGAAGAGCGTAGTTCGCTTTTTTCATTGTTTTGTCGATGTGAGAGTTAAACTTGAGCCTCTCAGTAAAGTTGATTCCCAGGTACTTAGTCTCTGACTTGGTGTTTATAATTGTGTTATCCGGAAGGGTGATTTTTAAGGCTCTGCACCGGCTTGCGATTTTTCTTATCCTTGTTTCGGTTGCTGGTACTCGGAAGCAGATGAGTTCCGTTTTATTGGCGTTGATCTTTAGTCCCCACTTCAGGTAGTAGTCCCAAAGATTTCTGAGGTGTTCCTCCACTCTTTGGGCAGCTATCTCGGGAGAGCGGGAAACTGCATACGTTATGGAGTCATCCGCGAAGAGCATAGTCCTTGTTCCGGCTGTATTTGTAGGTTGATCCGCCGTGAAGATGCTATACAGGACTGGTCCAAGTCTGGAACCTTGAGGAACTCCGGCTTTGATCCTTTTCCTTGTCGATGGGCGGTCGTACACCTGTACAAAGAAGACCCTGTTAAAAAGAAAATTTTTAATTATTTTTACAATATAATTGGGGAAACCAAAACTAATAAGCTTGTACAGTAGCCCGTTTATCCAGACACTATCGAAAGCTTTTTCGATGTCTAGCAAACAGGCCACTGTACTACTTTTGACGTTCAGTCCTTTAGTGACGTCACTGTGAAGCTTCAGCAGAGGGTGCAGCGTAGAGTGCTTCTCTCGGAAACCGTACTGAAAGGAAGGAATAAGATTTCTTTCCGTACAAAACGTATTGATCTTTTTACGGATCAATGATTCCAATACTTTACTGATACAACACAGTAGAGCTATTGGACGGTAACCAGTTACGCTGGAGCGGTCAGTTTTCTTGGGTACTGGTACTACCTTGGCAACCTTCCAGTTGTCCGGAAAGTAGCCATTGTTTAGGCAATTGTTGAAAATGATGGTTAACATCAAAATTGCCATACCCGGTAACTTTTTAAGCAAAAAGTTAGAAATCCCATCTGTGCCTGATGATTTTTTTGAGTTTCCACTCATAATCAAATCATTGACAACAGCTGTTCCGGTAAACATATCGACGTCTACGGGTGCGTTGGCGCGATTTTCTTCACTGAACTGCACTATAGTATTTCCTGGAGAAGTGGTGTCTTCCACAAGACTTTCAACCTCTTCCAAGAAATCTGGAAGATGCGTTGGTGGTCGGTCCGTAAAGCTCCTTTCAAAATGGCAGGCAAAGGCTTCCGCTTTCTCAGTAGCGCTGGATACTGTTCGATCTTCAATGGTGATAATCTCTGGAATGGAAATACGCTTTCCAACCAGAGAGTTCAGCTTCCTAAAAGCATCAGGGCCTGGTTTGATGTCCTGGAGCCGTTTGGTCAGTTCATCTTCCTGAAACCTCCGCACAGCTTGACGACACATGTTAACTGTACAACGCAGTTGCGAAAGTACAGACAGGTATTCGTCGTTGACTGTGTTAAGTGTCCTATTGAAGATTCTCTGAAGGCGTTTCCTAAGCCGTTGCTTGTGAGCATATATGGCCTGTATATGCTCAGGCAAGTGTTGGAAGCGATCCCTGCTAGTGCGAATTGTTTTCTGCCGATTAATGGCTGAATTCACTGTAATCTCAAAATTTCTGATAGCATCATCAATTTCTGTATTCTCCAGATTTCTGCAAGCCGCTGGAATAGGAAGTTCAGCTTCAACTTCTGATCTAAACCGGTTCCAGTTTATTTTCTTAAAGTTGATGTGAAGTTCAGGTGTTGGGGTGACTTGCACAATTCGCTGGTTCAGCCTCACTCGAAGCTCTATGGCCATATGATCCGAGTCGCTATCATGCGCCAAGCAGGAATAATTTCTTAATTCTGGGAGAATATTTAAGAAATTTGTGGTTGCCAGAAAGAAATCCAGAGTTGACGGTGTCCGAGGGTACGTCTTCCGGGGCTGTGAAACTATAGCCATCGTGTGCTGATGCGGATTTGAGTCCATCCAGTCTGTAATGGCCCTTCCTTTGTGATTGCACACTTCGTCCTGCCATCGAGTATGTCTAGCATTAAAATCACCTCCAACAACACAGTATGTGTGTCTAGAGGAGGTGTTGCAGACAGTTTGCAAATCCCGTTGGATGTCTTCCCTCGTTGCGTTACAGTGATTGTACACCGATATCACCAGCAAGGTCTCCACTTCGTTGACTTTAATGCTGACAGCTGTTGCTTCCATGCTACGTAGACCACTGATTTGCACCTTTTCGCCTGCTATAGTGTTCCTGATAAGGACCGCCGTCCCAGAGCGTCCACTGCCTTTGTCGACCCTGTGGATATTGTATCCGTCTGGACTGAACGGATTTCTCCCAGTGAGATTTGTTTCCTGTAAAAGAAGAATGTCAGGTTTATTAGTTTTAATAAATAATGTTAGTGTGATACGCCTAGCTAACGAATAAATGGAATTCACATTATATGAGAATATACTTATCCTGCTTATTGTGAACATAATTCACAAATAAGTCGACCCAAAACGGTTGTTTTGGACCTGTCATCAAGACTGCTATAATTAGCAGGCACGACTTCTCTTGCCTTCTGTAGAATTGTAAAGAGGTCAGCTCCAAATAGCCTTTCCGTATCGTCGAAGATGTTGGCTTTTCCGGTAGATGGTACAGGTTTAACGGCTGGCTTTTTTATTGGTTTGCTGTTTGATGCTGCATGGCTGCTTGTTAGAGGCTTGCTGATCGTTGCTGGCTTGCTGGAAGTCCCCATAGCAGCTATACTAGCAAACTTACTCCCTTTACTATGGCTTTTGAAGCAGACATCTGGGCGAATTTATGTTGTTCCTTCTTCTTTTGTGCGGTTTTAAGCTTTTCAGCCATCTTTTCCTTATATTTTGGACATCCTTTATAGTTTGCCGGATGTCCATTTTTCTGGCAGTTTGTGCAGAAAACGTTGTCGTCTTTTATATTGTCTGCATTTCTTGGGCATTGGCCAGGCAAGTGCTCATCTTTGCACTTGACGCATCTGTATTTCATGCCGCAATTACTTGCGACATGTCCAAATTTTTGGCAGTTTCTGCATTGAGTAATGCCCGCGGATTTTAGTTTTTCCCAATGCACCAACTGGTTCAAAAGGAGGGTTTTTGAGCAAACTGCCGCTTTATCGCAGTTCTTCTCCAGCTCGACAATGAAATGATTAAATTTCTTGTCAGTCCTTTGAGATTTGAAGGGTTTCACCACTAGTACAGGGACACCCTCTGTCGTCAACGCTTCCTTGACATCTTCAGCATCAAAGGAGTGGTGAATACCTTTTAGGACCAACATTTCTTTCCTGTCCTCCTTTGCAGTATAAGTGTTAAACTCAGTCTTTCCCGATTGTAGGAAAGACCGAATTAGCTGATGGCCATCTCTGTTCATGGCCGTAACGACTGATTTGTTGCTGTTGATGTTGCGAATTCTGCAACTAATGTTGGCGCTCTTCGTGAACTTTGATAGTTCAACGACGTTTAGTCTGAAGCAGACTATTGGCGGCATGGAAAAAGGTTTTGATGTTGGTCCCGTAGTTTGGGATTTTTGGCTTGATGGAGCTTGATGGACGGAGACTGGTGGTGGTGCCTTCTTATTTGAGACCTTTTGGGACTCTTTTGGTAAAGCTGTTTTATCAACAGCAATTTTTTTTCCAACAGCAGCCACTCCAGGAGAAGATGATGTTGGTGGTGATGATGGTCTGGAATTTCCAGACAACCTCCTTTTTTTTGCCTTTGCGGGCATGGTTTCAGGAGAAGACCAAGCTTTGCGACTGTCTTCGTCGCTGGAGTTATCCTCTCCACCACTGCTGGATTCGGGCACTTCAGTATCCGATTCCTCGACAACGCTCATGGTTTCCTCCTCTGAAGTCGCTGAATCGCACAGCTGGTTCACTTCATCCAGCCTTCGGTACAACGACAAGAGGAAATCCCCACCATGGTTGGTTACTTGTTCCTTAATTAAGGACAAGACCTCGTTTACTTTTTCCTTCCTTTTTGCTTTTTTCCCCATTTTATAGGGCTGATTAAAAGGAAAACCTTTTCTGAAAATAAATTCTAAAGAAAAATATTCCTGAAATTAAAAAATAATTTGTGAAATAATAAAAAATCAAAAAGTAGCAGGTAGCGAAATGCTCGCTTTTGGTTTTGGGTTTTTTTTAATCGGTAGCAGGTAGCTGGACGATATTATGCGTGATCTGCGTGTGCTCGTGTTGAGCGCTCGATGATGACTGATTTTTAAATTCTTTTATTTTTATTATTATAAATATTTACTCAAGATATTGATTAAATATCTCATATTTTTTAGGGTGTGAAATATTATCTGATGGATTTATTTTATTAAGTTTTTGGATTTGTTCTTTGATAATAATAGCTAGAGAAAGAATTTTCAAGTTTAATAATTTCAAAAATTTATTTATAACTATTAAATATTTTATTTTTATTATTTTTTTTAATTGTTACGTTTATATCTATAAGATTATTTATATTTGGATTAAGAAATAATGTTGGGTGTAGAAGTTCAAAATTTAAGTCTGTTCGACTTTTAAATTCTTACATGATCTGAGTTTAAACCGGTGTAAGCCAGGTTGGTTTCTATCTTTAATAAATTAAAATATTTTAGTACGAAAGGACCAAATATTTGAATAATTATATTTTTAAAAAGAATTTTATTAATGTATTTATACTATTTTGGCAGATAATTGTAATAAATTTAGAATTTATAAATGTAATTTTAATTACAAATAGTACTTGTTAAATATTGAGTTATTTTTATCTTTAATTAATATATTAATATTAAGTATTTGTGTTTTAGTTAGAGTTGCATTTTTAACTTTATTAGAACGAAAAATTTTAGGTTATATTCAAATTCGAAAGGGTCCTAATAAGGTTGGAATTTTGGGGATTCCTCAACCATTTTGTGATGCAGTTAAATTATTTAGAAAAGAACAAATTTATCCTTTAATTTCAAATTATGTTTCTTACTATTTTTCTCCGATTTTTTCTTTATTTTTATCATTATTAGTTTGGATATGTATACCTTTATTTTTAAATTTTTTATCTTTTAATTTAGGAATTTTATTTTTTTTATGTTGTACTAGAATAGGAGTGTATACAGTAATAATTGCTGGATGATCTTCTAATTCAAATTATTCTTTATTAGGGGGATTGCGGGCTGTAGCTCAAACTATTTCTTATGAAGTTAGTTTAGCTTTAATTATAATATCATTTATTTTTTTAATTGGGAGTTATAATATATTAATATATTTTAATTATCAAATTTATATTTGATTTTAATTTATTTTATTTCCTATACTTTTAGTTTGATTTAGAATTTCATAAGCAGGAACTAATCGAACGCCATTTGATTTTGCTGAAGGGGAATCAGAATTAGTTTCTGGATTAAGTGTTGAGTATAGAAGAGGAGGTTTTGCTTTAATTTTTTTAGCGGAATATTCTAGAATTTTATTTATGAGAATATTATTTTGTGTATTATTTTTATATATTCATTAATTTTTTATATAAAATTAAGATTTATTTCTTTTTTATTTATTTGGGTTCGTGGGACTTTTCCTCGATTTCGTTATGATAAATTAATATATATAGCTTGAAAATCTTTTCTGCCTTTTTCTTTAAATTATTTGATATTTTTTATTGGGTTTAAAATCTTTACGTATAGAGAATATAACATAAGTTGAAAAATTTCAAGAAATAGTTTAATAGAAATATTAATTTTGGAGATTAATGATAAAGAAATTTCTTTTTTCTTGAAATTTTAAAAGATTATTCTTATTTTTGATTTACAAGACCAATGTTTTTATTAAACTATTAAAACTAATGATTATATTTATTTATTGATTATTACCAGTAATTTTATTGATAATGGGTTTTTTAATTTTTGTTTCTAATAGAAAACATTTGTTATCAATATTATTAAGATTAGAATATTCTGTTTTAAGATTATTTATATTTTTATTTATATTTTTAAATATAAAGTTATTTTAGAATTATCAATTTTAGTTTCTATAATTCGTACACATGGAAATGATTATTTTCAATCATTTAATATTTTACAATGTTAAAAATTTTATTTATATTTTTATTTTCTTTTCCAGTATGTTTTATAAAAAATTCATTTTGGATGGCTCAGAGTTTTTTATTTTTAAATTCTTTTATTTTTATTATTATAAATATTTACTCATGATATTGATTAAATATCTCATATTTTTTAGGGTGTGAAATATTATCTGATGGATTTATTTTATTAAATTTTTGGATTTGTTCTTTGATAATAATAGCTAGAGAAAGAATTTTCAAGATTAATAATTTCAAAAATTTATTTATATTAAATATTTTATTTTTATTATTTTTTTTTAATTGTTACGTTTATATCTAAAAGGTTATTTATATTTGGATTAAGAAATAATTTTGGGTGTAGAAGTTCAAAATTTAAGTCTGTTCGACTTTTAAATTCTTACATGATCTGAGTTCAAACCGGTGTAAGCCAGGTTGGTTTCTATCTTTAATAAATTAAAATATTTTAGTACGAAAGGACCAAATATTTGAATAATTATATTTTTAAAAAAATTTTATTAATGTATTTATACTATATTGGCAGATAATTGTAATAAATTTAGAATTTATAAATGTAATTTTAATTACAAATAGTACTTGTTAAATATTGAGTTATTTTTATCTTTAATTAATAAATTAATATTAAGTATTTGTGTTTTAGTTAGAGTTGCATTTTTAACTTTATTAGAACGAAAAATTTTAGGTTATATTCAAATTCGAAAGGGTCCTAATAAGGTTGGAATTTTGGGGATTCCTCAACCATTTTGTGATGCAGTTAAATTATTTAGAAAAGAACAAATTTATCCTTTAATTTCAAATTATGTTTCTTACTATTTTTCTCCGATTTTTTCTTTATTTTTATCATTATTAGTTTGGATATGTATACCTTTATTTTTAAATTTTTTATCTTTTAATTTAGGAATTTTATTTTTTTTATGTTGTACTAGAATAGGAGTGTATACAGTAATAATTGCTGGATGATCTTCTAATTCAAATTATTCTTTATTAGGGGGATTGCGGGCTGTAGCTCAAACTATTTCTTATGAAGTTAGTTTAGCTTTAATTATAATATCATTTATTTTTTTAATTGGGAGTTATAATATATTAATATTTTTTAATTATCAAATTTATATTTGATTTTAATTTATTTTATTTCCTATAGTTTTAGTTTGATTTAGAATTTCATAAGCAGGAACTAATCGAACACCATTTGATTTTGCTGAAGGGGAATCAGAATTAGTTTCTGGATTAAGTGTTGAGTATAGAAGAGGAGGTTTTGCTTTAATTTTTTTAGCGGAATATTCTAGAATTTTATTTATGAGAATATTATTTTGTGTATTATTCTTATATATTCATTAATTTTTTATATAAAATTAAGATTTATTTCTTTTTTATTTATTTGGGTTCGTGGGACTTTTCCTCGATTTCGTTATGATTAATTAATATATATAGCTTGAAAATCTTTTCTGCCTTTTTCTTTAAATTATTTGATATTTTTTATTGGGTTTAAAATCTTTACGTATAGAGAATATAACATAAGTTGAAAAATTTCAAGAAATAGTTTAATAAAAATATTAATTTTGGAGATTAATGATAAAGAAATTTCTTTTTTCTTGAAATTTTAAAAGATTATTCTTATTTTTGATTTACAAGACCAATGTTTTTATTAAACTATTAAAACTAATGATTATATTTATTTATTGAATATTACCAGTAATTTTATTGATAATGGGTTTTTTAATTTTTGTTTCTAATAGAAAACATTTGTTATCAATATTATTAAGATTAGAATATTCTGTTTTAAGATTATTTATATTTTTAAATATAAAGTTATTTTAGAATTATCAATTTTAGTTTCTATAATTCGTACACATGGAAATGATTATTTTCAATCATTTAATATTTTACAATGTTAAAAATTTTATTTATATTTTTATTTTATTTTCCAGTATGTTTTATAAAAAATTCATTTTGGATGGCTCAGAGTTTTTTATATTTAAATTCTTTTATTTTTATTATTATAAATATTTACTCAAGATATTGATTAAATATCTCATATTTTTTAGGGTGTGAAATATTATCTGATGGATTTTTAAGAAGAATTTTATTAATGTATTTATACTATTTTGGCAGATAATTGTAATAAATTTAGAATTTATAAATGTAATTTTAATTACAAATAGTACTTGTTAAATATTGAGTTATTTTTATCTTTAATTAATATATTAATATTAAGTATTTGTGTTTTAGTAAGAGTTGCATTTTTAACTTTATTAGAACGAAAAATTTTAGGTTATATTCAAATTCGAAAGGGTCCTAATAAGGTTGGAATTTTGGGGATTCCTCATCCATTTTGTGATGCAGTTAAATTATTTAGAAAAGAACAAATTTATCCTTTAATTTCAAATTATGTTTCTTACTATTTTTCTCCGATTTTTTCTTTATTTTTATCATTATTAGTTTGGATATGTATACCTTTATTTTTAAATTTTTTATCTTTTAATTTAGGAATTTTATTTTTTTTATGTTGTACTAGAATAGGAGTGTATACAGTAATAATTGCTGGATGCAGTAATAATTGCTGGATGATCTTCTAATTCAAATTATTCTTTATTAGGGGGATTGCGGGCTGTAGCTCAAACTATTTCTTATGAAGTTAGTTTAGCTTTAATTATAATATCATTTATTTTTTTAATTGGGAGTTATAATATATTAATATTTTTTAATTATCAAATTTATATTTGATTTTAATTTATTTTATTTCCTATAGTTTTAGTTTGATTTAGAATTTCATAAGCAGGAATTAATCGAACGCCATTTGATTTTGCTGAAGGGGAATCAGAATTAGTTTCTGGATTAAGTGTTGAGTATAGAAGAGGAGGTTTTGCTTTAATTTTTTTAGCGGAATATTCTAGAATTTTATTTATGAGAATATTATTTTGTGTATTATTCTTATATATTCATTATTTTTTTATATAAAATTAAGATTTATTTCTTTTTTATTTATTTGGGTTCGTGGGACTTTTCCTCGATTTCGTTATGATAAATTAATATATATAGCTTGAAAATCTTTTCTGCCTTTTTCTTTATATTTTTTGATATTTTTTATTGGGTTTAAAATCTTTACGTATAGAGAATATAACATAAGTTGAAAAATTTCAAGGATTGGTTTAATAAAAATATTAATTTTGGAGATTAATGATAAAGAAATTTCTTTTTTCTTGAAATTTTAAAAGATTATTCTTATTTTTGATTTACAAGACCAATGTTTTTATTAAACTATTAAAACTAATGATTATATTTATTTATTGATTATTACCAGTAATTTTATTGATAATGGGTTTTTTAATTTTTGTTTCTAATAGAAAACATTTGTTATCAATATTATTAAGATTAGAATATTCTGTTTTAAGATTATTTATATTTTTATTTATATTTTTAAATATAAAGTTATTTTAGAATTATCAATTTTAGTTTCTATAATTCGTACACATGGAAATGATTATTTTCAATCATTTAATATTTTACAATGTTAAAAATTTTATTTATATTTTTATTTTATTTTCCAGTATGTTTTGTGCTACAGCACAAACACTTCGTCAAAAACCATACGATTAACATACTACGCTAATATACAAGTTTAGCACTACATCTGACATGGAGCTTAGTAGCGCCATGGAGATACTCCAAACCGCCGATCCAAGGTACGTTGGTTCAAATCCCCGTACGAGCAAAACTTTTTTTCATGGAAATTAATTTTCGAATTAATTTCTATAAAGGCATATTGCCGTCGCCTACCACATAGAACCCAATAGCACATAGCATGAGCGATTGGCCGGAAAGTCAACATGCCCGAGATCAAATCACAGGCGAGAGAAAACATTTTTTTTCATAAAAACCTCGCGAACATCAAGGTTCATGTACACCAATCGCTCGGTCAAAAATATATCCGATATTAGCGCCACGGATAAGTCTCCAGCCAAGATACCGATCGAACACCAAATCACAGGTTCAAGGGTGAGGTCGGGCATTTGTTTTTTTTGACAAAACGAAGGGGAGAATGATATCATAATATAATAGCAACAAATTATATTTTCCGAAATCAGCGCCAATATAATTCCCCATCGGTCATCAAAAATACAATCGTATCAAGACCGCCACGAACCACTGAAGTCGTGGTGGAGTAACCCTGACCGAAGTTTATTGCCAAGGCCATTTATTCGCATCACAAGGAACTCTGTTCCAATTTCTGCACTCTTCACCGAGAGCACCAGGGACAATTCTGTCCGATAAATTCCGTCACTCTTCCAGTGCGTTACCGTCCGAGTTAGAGGGAAACACTAGGGGCACGCCGCTCGTTAGACGGGGCCACTACTGTCTCATCTCCCAACTTGTTTGACTCAAACTTACCGTCCGAGTTAGAGGGAAACACTAGGGGCACGCCGCTCGTTAGACGGGGCCACTACTGTCTCATCTCCCAACTTGTTTGACTCAAACTTACCGTCCGAGTTAGAGGGAAACATTAGGGGCACGCCGCTCGTTAGACGGGGCCACTACTGTCTCATCCCCCAACTTGTTTGACTCAAACTTACCGTCCGAGTTGGAAGGAAACACTAGGGGCACGCCGCTCGTTAGACGGGGCCACTACTGTCTCATCTCCCAACTTGTTTGACTCAAACTTACCGTCCAAGTCCAGAGATAACGCTAGGGGCACGCCGCTCGTTAGACGGGGCCGCTACTGCTATATCTGCCACTTGTGTGACTAACCGTAATTTCACAACTCGGTAGCCTGGTCGTCACCAAGCTTCTCCCGTGTGCCTTCCGATAAGGCTAGTTGTCCATCAAAAGCGGTACGAGTGACACGCCACTCATACCCACCCCCCCAGTTTAGCGTCGAAATATAGAGCGCTATATCTCACGTGCTGAGGTTCACGCCTCCGCTCCGTTACCCCCTCCCGTAACACCGACCTACCGACCGATACCGACCGACGCCACTAGTTGGCCAAATAACGACCGTAGAATAAGGTATAATAAGTAGTTTTAAGTATAGAATAAATAAATTGTATGAACCGAAACCTCAATCTTTAATTTGTAACAACCCACCGCATGAACCCTGGGTGACCGGCGAGCGTCACCCGAGCGAAACTCGTTACAAATTTGGCGCCCGAGCAGGGACACTTTTTCGTCCACATCCTTCCACCGACCGCCCGTAGTATATACTATATCAGCAGCAACGCGTGTTGGTAACAAATTAACTCTAATTTGTAGTAGTAGTAGCAAAAGTAAGAGCTTAAAGTGGTGAAAGCGTCACCCAAAGATAAATTCTTGGCCACCAAACGGCGAGTGGTCAAATCAAAAGACAAAATTTTTTTTATATAAGAAGAAAACTGTACGTAGCAATGGCCAGCGAAGGAACCAGTTTAAACGCTAGCGAAATCTATCTGCTGAAGAAAGACGAACTTGTGGTGGAACTGACACAACGTGGTATGGACAGCACAGGTACCGTAGAAGAGCTGCGGAAACGACTATCCGGCAGCATCCGTAAACACAAGTCGTGTGAAGACCTGACCGCCTCCGTAACCCCCGCTAAATACGAAGTCCACCAAGTAAAACCGCCGACTATACCAACAATATCGCTTTCTCCGATGGAAGCAAATCGACCAGTCGATAAGGCTCCAATCACCGTCTATCGTATATCCGACGCTGAGGTGATGGACAAAGTACGCCGGTGGAACGTACGGTATGATGGTTCTGGTAGCCCACTCGAATTTCTGGAGCGAGTGGAAGAACTAGCTGAGTGCTACCAGGTCCCACTCGACCGCATCGTCCGCACACTACCAGAGTTACTCAAAGCAACCGCTCTAACCTGGTATCGAAATAATAAGGAACTCCTGGGTACCTGGTACGAGTTCAGCACCGAACTGCGGAAGTTCTTCCTCCCCTACCGATTCTCCACTCATCTCCGTGACCAAATACGGAATCGAACACAAACATCGAAAGAGAAGGGAAAGGAATTTATCACAGCAATACAGGCCTTAATGAGATGGCAGACAACATTCACACCCGAAGAAAAACTTGAGCAAATTTACGACAATCTCCGTCCTGAGTACCGCCACTATGTGAAAAGGCGAGAGTTTTCCACACTACCGGAACTCACCGCACTGGTCGAAGAGTTCGAACACCTGCAAAGTGAATCCCCGGCTATTCGACCAAACACACCGATGTCAAGACCCGCATTCCGACCAGCCCCCGCGCCCTACCGGCAAGCCACGCCACAGTACCGCCCAGCCGCACCGCTGCCTCAGTCGACCCTCACGGCCTACCAACCCCAAGGACAGACCGCCCGACCAACCGATGCCTCATACCGCCCAAATGCGCCGCTGCACCAAGCGACCATCCAGGCATACCACCCAACGATGCACCCGACAGAGGCAATATATCACCAAACCACACCGCCCCACCAAACGGCAGTACATGCCTACCAGCCGCAACTACAGACCGCCCGGCCAAATGACAAATGAGCGGACAAGTCCACCGTCACCGCCCACCAAGCATACACACTTGCCATACGATGGGGAAAGTGGACGTTCAACGAAGAATTTGTCTATATACCAAATCTGATGGACAATTTCCTCACCGGTACAGATTTCCTAGCGAAACATGGTTTTACCATAAATAGAGGGAATGAGATTATAACCGCCCAAAGCGAGCCAACACCACCGACACTGCGAAATTTGTCAACCGAGACAGAGATACTAAACAGACTACTAGCCGAAGAACTACCTACCTTCGAGCGGCTCGCAGGATTAACCACCGTCACCGAACACGAGATCCGGTTGAAGCACCACCGACCGTTCAAGCACAGATACTTGCCCAGAAACCCAGCAATGCAGGCAATCATTAACGCCGAAATTGATCAATTGCTTGCGGAAGGGAAGATAGAACCATCCCGAAGCCCATACAGCTCACCTATCGTACTGGTACGAAAGAAGCAAGGCACGTGGAGGTTGTGCGTGGATTACCGCCAACTGAACGAAATATCCATAAAAGATGCATACCCCCTACCCCAGATACAACACATACTGGACAAGTTAAAAGGAGCCAAATACATATCGACCATTGACCTAAAGCAAGGATACTGGCAAATACCTCTCCAACCAAACAGTCGGCCATACACCGCCTTTACCGTCCCGGGCCGAGGTTTGTTTCAATGGAAGGTAATGCCATTTGGACTGCACTCTGCGCCTGCTACTTTCAAGCGCCTGCTCGATCAAATTATTAGCCCCGAATTAGAGCCCTTTGCATTCGCATACCTAGATGACATCATAGTGATTGGTCGCACTTTCTCCGAACACACAACCGCACTAAAGGAGGTATTCCGTCGGCTAAAACAGGCCCAATTAAAGATAAACCCAGACAAATGCGAATTTGGCCGTTCCGAGATGCGATATCTAGGGCATATGGTGAACCAAGAGGGAATCCACACAGACCCAAGCAAGATAGAGGCAATCCGCAACCTAATGCCACCGCGAAACATTAAGGAATTACGCAGAATACTTGGGATCGCCTCATGGTACCGAAGGTTCGTACCAAACTTCTCAACCGTAGCCGCTCCATTAACACGTCTACTAAAGAAAACCCAGAAGTGGGTATGGCAAACCGCTCAGGAAGAAGCATTTCAGTTATTGAAGCAAAAGCTAACGGAAGCCCCCATCCTTGCCTGCCCAGACTTTACCAAGCCGTTCCTCCTCCAAACAAACGCCAGCGCCGAAGGATTAGGCGCCGTACTATCCCAGACGATCGAAACTCAAGAGAGGGTAATTGCATACGCAAGCCGCACATTAACCGACGCCGAACGGAATTATTCGGTCACCGAAAAAGAATGTCTCGCCGTCGTCTGGGGAATCCGGAAAATGAGGCCCTACTTAGAGGGATACCATTTCATCGTACACACCGATCACCGTTCGTTAAAATGGCTAAACAATTTGGAGAATCCATCTGGTCGCCTAGCCCGTTGGGCAATAGAGTTGCAACAATTCGATTTTGATATCCGCTATCGGAAGGGTTCACTAAACACAGTCGCTGACGTACTCTCCAGACATCCCACCAAAGAGTCACCAGTGCGGCTATTGCTGCCCATCACCGCAACTTGCCCGTGGTACGAAGGAAAATTACAACTGGTAAAGAAGAACCCCGAGGATAACCCAGAGTATCAAATAACCGAGGATACCCTGTACCGACACATTTACAACCCGACTTGCTATACGGAAACCACCGCATCTGCATGGAAGATATGCGTACCAAAGCCCCTACGCAGGCAGATATTACACGAAAAGGCTTACCCCACCCTACACCCCGCAAGCAAATCCGACCGAACGCATGAATAGGGTAATCAAAACCATGGTAGCCCAGTACGTACAAAAGGACCACCGGAAGTGGGACGAGTACTTACCCGAACTAATGCTAGCGATAAACACAAGTCAACACGAAACCACGGGGTACTCGGCGGCCTACCTAAATTACGGCCGAGAGCTCCGCTTACCCACCACCCCCACAATCAGCCTAAACACCGAACCCAACACAGCCGAACGAATAAGCAAATTATACGATGCCTTCACCCTGGTCCAGCTCAACGCCGCCAAAGCGTTCACCAAACAAAAACACTACTACGACCTACGGCGACGCCCATGGACCCCTCAGGTAGGAGAACTGGTATACTACCGCCACCGCCCCCTCTCGTCCGCAGCCAACCAATTCTCCGCCATATTAGCCCCAAGATTTATGGGACCATACTTAATAAAAAAAAAACTCTCACCAGTAATCTATATCTTGGAAGGGGAGAACAAAAAGACAATAACCGCACACATTAAAGATTGCAAGCAATTACCAGAACAACCACTAATCGAAAATGCCGATACCGCAGGTATGAACAAAACAGAAATCGAACAATCAGTCACAGTCAACATGCCGAACGAAACGGTCAAATTCACGACTGACATGGTCGAAATGGGCAAACGACGCCGTACACAACCAGCCCCAGTGCCAACCCCCCCATGCCGCACATCAGCCGGACAGCTCCGCACGCAGGAGTGGAAAAGGAAGCCACCGCCACCACGACGGCCACTAACGGCCAACGAGCTGACAAGACTGTGTCACGCCGTCCCACGCGTCAGAGGCACCGCCGCCACACCCATGCGTTTCCTGGGCCTGTCACGTACCACCTCGTCCGTCATCACTACCCCCGCCAGTGCAGACATTGCACCACCCACCGGGGCCGCCACACAGCATGTTGGCACACTCTACACCGCCACCTGGCACGTCGCCGGTGAAGAATGGCCTGACGAATTCAGGATAACGCGAATTGAGGTGCGACCCGCCTCCGCTCCGATCATCGCCACCGTTCCGATCATCACCGCTACCACCACCGTTCCGACCATCACCGCTACCGCCACCGCCAACGTTCCGACCACCACCGCTACCGCCACCGTTTCAACCATCACCGCTACCGTCACCGCTCCGACCACCACCGCTACCCGCACCGTACCGATCAGCACCGCCACCAACGCGATCATCGCCACTACCGCTTCTACTACCACTACTACTACAACTGCTATCACCATCGCTACCGTCGAACCAACCCGCACCTTCGAAGGATATCGGGTCGTGGGAGGCACTATGACACCGGAGGAGATCGCGGCCATAATGTGTCTGACCAACCCACGACCATCCCGGAAATTTAAGTTGTGGACCACTGAAGGAAAGGTAGCCGGCGTCAGACACCACCCAGGAATTGTCCACCTGACGTCCCTGGAAAGTAACCACACGCTGACCCTCAGCCCACCGCACGGACACAAAAATTAAAATTAAAACTAAAAAAAAAAAAAAAAAAAAAAAAAAAAAAAAAAAAAAAAAAATATGAAATGAAATGGAAAAAAAAAGAATAATGGGGAAAAAAAAAAAGAAAATAAAAATAACCGAAAAAAAATTACCAAAAAAAAAAAAAGAAAAAAAAAATGAAGTATAATAAACCGAAAAAAAAAGAAGGAAAATATATTATATTAACAGAAAACAAATGAAGTACATTAAACCAAAAAAAAAAAAAAAAAAAAAAAAACAAAAAAAAAAATGCCAAATTAGATATAAGTTTGCACATATTTATATAAGCACTTCTATTTTTAACAAAAACATTAACGACAGTAAGGACAAGACATAAGAAACAAAATCCTTATTACAAACCCCCCCCCTCCCAAGTAAGAGGGGAATGTAACGAAGTGTTTTGCTACAGCACAAACACTTCGTCACAAACCATACGATTAACATACTACGCTAATATACAAGTTTAGCACTACATCTGACATGGAGCTTAGTAGCGCCATGGAGATACTCCAAACCGCCGATCCAAGGTACGTTGGTTCAAATCCCCGTACGAGCAAAACTTTTTTTCATAGAAATTAATTTTCGAATTAATAGCACATAGCATGAGCGATTGGCCGGAAAGTCAACATGCCCGAGATCAAATCCCAGGCGAGAGAAAAAATTTTTTTTCATAAAAACCTCGCGAACATCAAGGTTCATGTACACCAATCGCTCGGTCAAAAATATATCCGATATTAGCGCCACGGATAAGTCTCCAGCCAAGATACCGATCGAACACCAAATCACAGGTTCAAGGGTGAGGTCGGGCATTTGTTTTTTTTGACAAAACGAAGGGGAGAATGATATCATAATATAATAGCAACAAATTATATTTTCCGAAATCAGCGCCAATATAATTCCCCATCGGTCATCAAAAATACAATCGTATCAAGACCGCCACGAACCACTGAAGTCGTGGTGGAGTAACCCTGACCGAAGTTTATTGCCAAGGCCATTTATTCGCATCACAAGGAACTCTGTTCCAATTTCTGCACTCTTCACCGAGAGCACCAGGGACAATTCTGTCCGATAAATTCCGTCACTCTTCCAGTGCGTTACCGTCCGAGTTAGAGGGAAACACTAGGGGCACGCCGCTCGTTAGACGGGGCCACTACTGTCTCATCTCCCAACTTGTTTGACTCAAACTTACCGTCCGAGTTAGAGGGAAACACTAGGGGCACGCCGCTCGTTAGACGGGGCCACTACTGTCTCATCTCCCAACTTGTTTGACTCAAACTTACCGTCCGAGTTAGAGGGAAACATTAGGGGCACGCCGCTCGTTAGACGGGGCCACTACTGTCTCATCCCCCAACTTGTTTGACTCAAACTTACCGTCCGAGTTGGAAGGAAACACTAGGGGCACGCCGCTCGTTAGACGGGGCCACTACTGTCTCATCTCCCAACTTGTTTGACTCAAACTTACCGTCCAAGTCCAGAGATAACGCTAGGGGCACGCCGCTCGTTAGACGGGGCCGCTACTGCTATATCTGCCACTTGTGTGACTAACCGTAATTTCACAACTCGGTAGCCTGGTCGTCACCAAGCTTCTCCCGTGTGCCTTCCGATAAGGCTAGTTGTCCATCAAAAGCGGTACGAGTGACACGCCACTCATACCCACCCCCCCAGTTTAGCGTCGAAATATAGAGCGCTATATCTCACGTGCTGAGGTTCACGCCTCCGCTCCGTTACCCCCTCCCGTAACACCGACCTACCGACCGATACCGACCGACGCCACTAGTTGGCCAAATAACGACCGTAGAATAAGGTATAATAAGTAGTTTTAAGTATAGAATAAATAAATTGTATGAACCGAAACCTCAATCTTTAATTTGTAACAACCCACCGCATGAACCCTGGGTGACCGGCGAGCGTCACCCGAGCGAAACTCGTTACAAATTTGGCGCCCGAGCAGGGACACTTTTTCGTCCACATCCTTCCACCGACCGCCCGTAGTATATACTATATCAGCAGCAACGCGTGTTGGTAACAAATTAACTCTAATTTGTAGTAGTAGTAGCAAAAGTAAGAGCTTAAAGTGGTGAAAGCGTCACCCAAAGATAAATTCTTGGCCACCAAACGGCGAGTGGTCAAATCAAAAGACAAAATTTTTTTTATATAAGAAGAAAACTGTACGTAGCAATGGCCAGCGAAGGAACCAGTTTAAACGCTAGCGAAATCTATCTGCTGAAGAAAGACGAACTTGTGGTGGAACTGACACAACGTGGTATGGACAGCACAGGTACCGTAGAAGAGCTGCGGAAACGACTATCCGGCAGCATCCGTAAACACAAGTCGTGTGAAGACCTGACCGCCTCCGTAACCCCCGCTAAATACGAAGTCCACCAAGTAAAACCGCCGACTATACCAACAATATCGCTTTCTCCGATGGAAGCAAATCGACCAGTCGATAAGGCTCCAATCACCGTCTATCGTATATCCGACGCTGAGGTGATGGACAAAGTACGCCGGTGGAACGTACGGTATGATGGTTCTGGTAGCCCACTCGAATTTCTGGAGCGAGTGGAAGAACTAGCTGAGTGCTACCAGGTCCCACTCGACCGCATCGTCCGCACACTACCAGAGTTACTCAAAGCAACCGCTCTAACCTGGTATCGAAATAATAAGGAACTCCTGGGTACCTGCTACGAGTTCAGCACCGAACTGCGGAAGTTCTTCCTCCCCTACCGATTCTCCACTCATCTCCGTGACCAAATACGGAATCGAACACAAACATCGAAAGAGAAGGGAAAGGAATTTATCACAGCAATACAGGCCTTAATGAGATGGCAGACAACATTCACACCCGAAGAAAAACTTGAGCAAATTTACGACAATCTCCGTCCTGAGTACCGCCACTATGTGAAAAGGCGAGAGTTTTCCACACTACCGGAACTCACCGCACTGGTCGAAGAGTTCGAACACCTGCAAAGTGAATCCCCGGCTATTCGACCAAACACACCGATGTCAAGACCCGCATTCCGACCAGCCCCCGCGCCCTACCGGCAAGCCACGCCACAGTACCGCCCAGCCGCACCGCTGCCTCAGTCGACCCTCACGGCCTACCAACCCCAAGGACAGACCGCCCGACCAACCGATGCCTCATACCGCCCAAATGCGCCGCTGCACCAAGCGACCATCCAGGCATACCACCCAACGATGCACCCGACAGAGGCAATATATCACCAAACCACACCGCCCCACCAAACGGCAGTACATGCCTACCAGCCGCAACTACAGACCGCCCGGCCAAATGACAAATGAGCGGACAAGTCCACCGTCACCGCCCACCAAGCATACACACTTGCCATACGATGGGGAAAGTGGACGTTCAACGAAGAATTTGTCTATATACCAAATCTGATGGACAATTTCCTCACCGGTACAGATTTCCTAGCGAAACATGGTTTTACCATAAATAGAGGGAATGAGATTATAACCGCCCAAAGCGAGCCAACACCACCGACACTGCGAAATTTGTCAACCGAGACAGAGATACTAAACAGACTACTAGCCGAAGAACTACCTACCTTCGAGCGGCTCGCAGGATTAACCACCGTCACCGAACACGAGATCCGGTTGAAGCACCACCGACCGTTCAAGCACAGATACTTGCCCAGAAACCCAGCAATGCAGGCAATCATTAACGCCGAAATTGATCAATTGCTTGCGGAAGGGAAGATAGAACCATCCCGAAGCCCATACAGCTCACCTATCGTACTGGTACGAAAGAAGCAAGGCACGTGGAGGTTGTGCGTGGATTACCGCCAACTGAACGAAATATCCATAAAAGATGCATACCCCCTACCCCAGATACAACACATACTGGACAAGTTAAAAGGAGCCAAATACATATCGACCATTGACCTAAAGCAAGGATACTGGCAAATACCTCTCCAACCAAACAGTCGGCCATACACCGCCTTTACCGTCCCGGGCCGAGGTTTGTTTCAATGGAAGGTAATGCCATTTGGACTGCACTCTGCGCCTGCTACTTTCAAGCGCCTGCTCGATCAAATTATTAGCCCCGAATTAGAGCCCTTTGCATTCGCATACCTAGATGACATCATAGTGATTGGTCGCACTTTCTCCGAACACACAACCGCACTAAAGGAGGTATTCCGTCGGCTAAAACAGGCCCAATTAAAGATAAACCCAGACAAATGCGAATTTGGCCGTTCCGAGATGCGATATCTAGGGCATATGGTGAACCAAGAGGGAATCCACACAGACCCAAGCAAGATAGAGGCAATCCGCAACCTAATGCCACCGCGAAACATTAAGGAATTACGCAGAATACTTGGGATCGCCTCATGGTACCGAAGGTTCGTACCAAACTTCTCAACCGTAGCCGCTCCATTAACACGTCTACTAAAGAAAACCCAGAAGTGGGTATGGCAAACCGCTCAGGAAGAAGCATTTCAGTTATTGAAGCAAAAGCTAACGGAAGCCCCCATCCTTGCCTGCCCAGACTTTACCAAGCCGTTCCTCCTCCAAACAAACGCCAGCGCCGAAGGATTAGGCGCCGTACTATCCCAGACGATCGAAACTCAAGAGAGGGTAATTGCATACGCAAGCCGCACATTAACCGACGCCGAACGGAATTATTCGGTCACCGAAAAAGAATGTCTCGCCGTCGTCTGGGGAATCCGGAAAATGAGGCCCTACTTAGAGGGATACCATTTCATCGTACACACCGATCACCGTTCGTTAAAATGGCTAAACAATTTGGAGAATCCATCTGGTCGCCTAGCCCGTTGGGCAATAGAGTTGCAACAATTCGATTTTGATATCCGCTATCGGAAGGGTTCACTAAACACAGTCGCTGACGTACTCTCCAGACATCCCACCAAAGAGTCACCAGTGCGGCTATTGCTGCCCATCACCGCAACTTGCCCGTGGTACGAAGGAAAATTACAACTGGTAAAGAAGAACCCCGAGGATAACCCAGAGTATCAAATAACCGAGGATACCCTGTACCGACACATTTACAACCCGACTTGCTATACGGAAACCACCGCATCTGCATGGAAGATATGCGTACCAAAGCCCCTACGCAGGCAGATATTACACGAAAAGGCTTACCCCACCCTACACCCCGCAAGCAAATCCGACCGAACGCATGAATAGGGTAATCAAAACCATGGTAGCCCAGTACGTACAAAAGGACCACCGGAAGTGGGACGAGTACTTACCCGAACTAATGCTAGCGATAAACACAAGTCAACACGAAACCACGGGGTACTCGGCGGCCTACCTAAATTACGGCCGAGAGCTCCGCTTACCCACCACCCCCACAATCAGCCTAAACACCGAACCCAACACAGCCGAACGAATAAGCAAATTATACGATGCCTTCACCCTGGTCCAGCTCAACGCCGCCAAAGCGTTCACCAAACAAAAACACTACTACGACCTACGGCGACGCCCATGGACCCCTCAGGTAGGAGAACTGGTATACTACCGCCACCGCCCCCTCTCGTCCGCAGCCAACCAATTCTCCGCCATATTAGCCCCAAGATTTATGGGACCATACTTAATAAAAAAAAAACTCTCACCAGTAATCTATATCTTGGAAGGGGAGAACAAAAAGACAATAACCGCACACATTAAAGATTGCAAGCAATTACCAGAACAACCACTAATCGAAAATGCCGATACCGCAGGTATGAACAAAACAGAAATCGAACAATCAGTCACAGTCAACATGCCGAACGAAACGGTCAAATTCACGACTGACATGGTCGAAATGGGCAAACGACGCCGTACACAACCAGCCCCAGTGCCAACCCCCCCATGCCGCACATCAGCCGGACAGCTCCGCACGCAGGAGTGGAAAAGGAAGCCACCGCCACCACGACGGCCACTAACGGCCAACGAGCTGACAAGACTGTGTCACGCCGTCCCACGCGTCAGAGGCACCGCCGCCACACCCATGCGTTTCCTGGGCCTGTCACGTACCACCTCGTCCGTCATCACTACCCCCGCCAGTGCAGACATTGCACCACCCACCGGGGCCGCCACACAGCATGTTGGCACACTCTACACCGCCACCTGGCACGTCGCCGGTGAAGAATGGCCTGACGAATTCAGGATAACGCGAATTGAGGTGCGACCCGCCTCCGCTCCGATCATCGCCACCGTTCCGATCATCACCGCTACCACCACCGTTCCGACCATCACCGCTACCGCCACCGCCAACGTTCCGACCACCACCGCTACCGCCACCGTTTCAACCATCACCGCTACCGTCACCGCTCCGACCACCACCGCTACCCGCACCGTACCGATCAGCACCGCCACCAACGCGATCATCGCCACTACCGCTTCTACTACCACTACTACTACAACTGCTATCACCATCGCTACCGTCGAACCAACCCGCACCTTCGAAGGATATCGGGTCGTGGGAGGCACTATGACACCGGAGGAGATCGCGGCCATAATGTGTCTGACCAACCCACGACCATCCCGGAAATTTAAGTTGTGGACCACTGAAGGAAAGGTAGCCGGCGTCAGACACCACCCAGGAATTGTCCACCTGACGTCCCTGGAAAGTAACCACACGCTGACCCTCAGCCCACCGCACGGACACAAAAATTAAAATTAAAACTAAAAAAAAAAAAAAAAAAAAAAAAAAAAAAAAAAAAAAAAAAATATGAAATGAAATGGAAAAAAAAAGAATAATGGGGAAAAAAAAAAAGAAAATAAAAATAACCGAAAAAAAATTACCAAAAAAAAAAAAAGAAAAAAAAAATGAAGTATAATAAACCGAAAAAAAAAGAAGGAAAATATATTATATTAACAGAAAACAAATGAAGTACATTAAACCAAAAAAAAAAAAAAAAAAAAAAAAACAAAAAAAAAAATGCCAAATTAGATATAAGTTTGCACATATTTATATAAGCACTTCTATTTTTAACAAAAACATTAACGACAGTAAGGACAAGACATAAGAAACAAAATCCTTATTACAAACCCCCCCCCTCCCAAGTAAGAGGGGAATGTAACGAAGTGTTTTGCTACAGCACAAACACTTCGTCACAAACCATACGATTAACATACTACGCTAATATACAAGTTTAGCACTACATCTGACATGGAGCTTAGTAGCGCCATGGAGATACTCCAAACCGCCGATCCAAGGTACGTTGGTTCAAATCCCCGTACGAGCAAAACTTTTTTTCATAGAAATTAATTTTCGAATTAATAGCACATAGCATGAGCGATTGGCCGGAAAGTCAACATGCCCGAGATCAAATCCCAGGCGAGAGAAAAAATTTTTTTTCATAAAAACCTCGCGAACATCAAGGTTCATGTACACCAATCGCTCGGTCAAAAATATATCCGATATTAGCGCCACGGATAAGTCTCCAGCCAAGATACCGATCGAACACCAAATCACAGGTTCAAGGGTGAGGTCGGGCATTTGTTTTTTTTGACAAAACGAAGGGGAGAATGATATCATAATATAATAGCAACAAATTATATTTTCCGAAATCAGCGCCAATATAATTCCCCATCGGTCATCAAAAATACAATCGTATCAAGACCGCCACGAACCACTGAAGTCGTGGTGGAGTAACCCTGACCGAAGTTTATTGCCAAGGCCATTTATTCGCATCACAAGGAACTCTGTTCCAATTTCTGCACTCTTCACCGAGAGCACCAGGGACAATTCTGTCCGATAAATTCCGTCACTCTTCCAGTGCGTTACCGTCCGAGTTAGAGGGAAACACTAGGGGCACGCCGCTCGTTAGACGGGGCCACTACTGTCTCATCTCCCAACTTGTTTGACTCAAACTTACCGTCCGAGTTAGAGGGAAACACTAGGGGCACGCCGCTCGTTAGACGGGGCCACTACTGTCTCATCTCCCAACTTGTTTGACTCAAACTTACCGTCCGAGTTAGAGGGAAACATTAGGGGCACGCCGCTCGTTAGACGGGGCCACTACTGTCTCATCCCCCAACTTGTTTGACTCAAACTTACCGTCCGAGTTGGAAGGAAACACTAGGGGCACGCCGCTCGTTAGACGGGGCCACTACTGTCTCATCTCCCAACTTGTTTGACTCAAACTTACCGTCCAAGTCCAGAGATAACGCTAGGGGCACGCCGCTCGTTAGACGGGGCCGCTACTGCTATATCTGCCACTTGTGTGACTAACCGTAATTTCACAACTCGGTAGCCTGGTCGTCACCAAGCTTCTCCCGTGTGCCTTCCGATAAGGCTAGTTGTCCATCAAAAGCGGTACGAGTGACACGCCACTCATACCCACCCCCCCAGTTTAGCGTCGAAATATAGAGCGCTATATCTCACGTGCTGAGGTTCACGCCTCCGCTCCGTTACCCCCTCCCGTAACACCGACCTACCGACCGATACCGACCGACGCCACTAGTTGGCCAAATAACGACCGTAGAATAAGGTATAATAAGTAGTTTTAAGTATAGAATAAATAAATTGTATGAACCGAAACCTCAATCTTTAATTTGTAACAACCCACCGCATGAACCCTGGGTGACCGGCGAGCGTCACCCGAGCGAAACTCGTTACAAATTTGGCGCCCGAGCAGGGACACTTTTTCGTCCACATCCTTCCACCGACCGCCCGTAGTATATACTATATCAGCAGCAACGCGTGTTGGTAACAAATTAACTCTAATTTGTAGTAGTAGTAGCAAAAGTAAGAGCTACTTTGCTAACATAGGAAAAAAAAAATTGTAATAGAAAGTAGTTTTTATTGATCTCTTGGGTGTGGTCGCTTTTTATTATTAATGGGATGACCTTTATTTTAGGCGCCAATCACCTCCTGAGATGAAATACAATTTATAATACTATTATGTGTGCAAACTTATATCTAATTTGGCATTTTTTTTTTTTTGGTTTAATGTACTTCATTTGTTTTCTGTTAATATATTTTTTTTTTTTTTTTTTCGGTTTATTATACTTCATTTTTTTTTCGTTTTTTTTTGGTAATTTTTCGGTTATTTTCATTTTTTTTTTTTCATTATTCTTTTTTTTTCCATTTCATTTCATATTTTTTTTTTTTTTTTTTTTTTTTTTTTTTTTTTTTTAATTTTTGTGTCCGTGCGGTGGGCTGAGGGTCAGCGTGTGGTTACTTTCCAGGAACGTCAGGTGGACAATTCCTGCGTGGTGTCTGACGCCGGCTACCTTTCCTTCAGTGGTCCACAACTTAAATTTCCGGGATGGTCGTGGGTTGGTCAGACACATTATGGCCGCGATCTCCTCCGGTACTATGACACCGGACGATATCCTTCGAAGGTGCGGGTTGGTTCGACGGTAGCGATGGTGATAGCAGTTGTAGTAGTAGTGGTAGTAGAAGCGGTAGTGGCGATGATCGCGTTGGTGGCGGTGCTGATCGGTACGGTGCGGGTAGCGGTGGTGGTCGGAGCGGTGACGGTAGCGGTGATGGTTGAAACGGTGGCGGTAGCGGTGGTGGTCGGAACGTTGGCGGTGGCGGTAGCGGTGATGGTTGGAACGGTGGCGGTAGCGGTGGTGGTCGGAACGGTGGTACGTGACAGGCCCAGGAAACGCATGGGTGTGGCGGCGGTGCCTCTGACGCGTGGGACGGCGTGACACAGTCTCGTCAGCTCGTTGGCCGTTAGTGGCCGTCGTGGTGGCGGTGGCTTCCTTTTCCACTCCTGCGTGCGGAGCTGTCCGGCTGATGTGCGGCATGGGGGGGTTGGCACTGGGGCTGGTTGTGTACGGCGTCGTTTGCCCATTTCGACCATGTCAGTCGTGAATTTGACCGTTTCGTTCGGCATGTTGACTGTGACTGATTGTTCGATTTCTGTTTTGTTCATACCTGCGGTATCGGCATTTTCGATTAGTGGTTGTTCTGGTAATTGCTTGCAATCTTTAATGTGTGCGGTTATTGTCTTTTTGTTCTCCCCTTCCAAGATATAGATTACTGGTGAGAGTTTTTTTTTTTATTAAGTATGGTCCCATAAATTTTGGGGCTAATTTGGCGGAGAATTGGTTGGCTGCGGACGAGAGGGGGCGGTGGCGGTAGTATACCAGTTCTCCTACCTGAGGGGTCCATGGGCGTCGCCGTAGGTCGTAGTAGTGTTTTTGTTTGGTGAACGCTTTGGCGGCGTTGAGCTGGACCAGGGTGAAGGCATCGTATAATTTGCTTATTCGTTCGGCTGT
Organism: Nephrocerus scutellatus; assembly: GCA_947095585.1. Lineage (NCBI taxonomy): Eukaryota > Metazoa > Arthropoda > Insecta > Diptera > Pipunculidae > Nephrocerus > Nephrocerus scutellatus. Next base: position 57,597,260 of record OX352764.1, read on the forward strand.
GTTGGGTTCGGTGTTTAGGCTGATTGTGGGGGTGGTGGGTAAGCGGAGCTCTCGGCCGTAATTTAGGTAGGCCGCCGAGTACCCCGTGGTTTCGTGTTGACTTGTGTTTATCGCTAGCATTAGTTCGGGTAAGTACTCGTCCCACTTCCGGTGGTCCTTTTGTACGTACTGGGCTACCATGGTTTTGATTACCCTATTCATGCGCTCGGTCGGATTTGCTTGCGGGGTGTAGGGTGGGGTAAGCCTTTGCTCTATGTTGAGTTCTGCCAGTAGACTTTGAAAGGGCTTGCTTCGGTATTGTGTTCCGTTGTCGGTTATTAATTGCTTCGGGCATCCGTAGCGGCTTAGTATGCGTTCCCGAAATACTTTGATCAGGGCTGGGGTGGTTGCATATCGCAGGGCCACAAATTCGGTCCATTTCGTAAATTTATCGTGGAAAACCAGAATCATCGTATTTCCTTTTGTTGATCGAGGCAGTGGTCCGATAAAATCGGAACATACTATTTCCCATGGGTGCGAATTTGCGGTTCGGTGCATCTGGCCGGCAGGTTTCCTGGCCGGGGATTTGTACTCCATACAAATAGGGCAACTGCGGACGAAGCGGGCGACATCTCTGAATAACCCTGGCCAGTAATAGGTTTGGGCGATTCGTGCGATGGTTTTTGCTATGCCGATGTGGCCGGCGGTTACGGCTGTGTGGTTTTCGTGTAATATCTGCCTGCGTAGGGGCTTTGGTACGCATATCTTCCATGCAGATGCGGTGGTTTCCGTATAGCAAGTCGGGTTGTAAATGTGTCGGTACAGGGTATCCTCGGTTATTTGATACTCTGGGTTATCCTCGGGGTTCTTCTTTACCAGTTGTAATTTTCCTTCGTACCACGGGCAAGTTGCGGTGATGGGCAGCAATAGCCGCACTGGTGACTCTTTGGTGGGATGTCTGGAGAGTACGTCAGCGACTGTGTTTAGTGAACCCTTCCGATAGCGGATATCAAAATCGAATTGTTGCAACTCTATTGCCCAACGGGCTAGGCGACCAGATGGATTCTCCAAATTGTTTAGCCATTTTAACGAACGGTGATCGGTGTGTACGATGAAATGGTATCCCTCTAAGTAGGGCCTCATTTTCCGGATTCCCCAGACGACGGCGAGACATTCTTTTTCGGTGACCGAATAATTCCGTTCGGCGTCGGTTAATGTGCGGCTTGCGTATGCAATTACCCTCTCTTGAGTTTCGATCGTCTGGGATAGTACGGCGCCTAATCCTTCGGCGCTGGCGTTTGTTTGGAGGAGGAACGGCTTGGTAAAGTCTGGGCAGGCAAGGATGGGGGCTTCCGTTAGCTTTTGCTTCAATAACTGAAATGCTTCTTCCTGAGCGGTTTGCCATACCCACTTCTGGGTTTTCTTTAGTAGACGTGTTAATGGAGCGGCTACGGTTGAGAAGTTTGGTACGAACCTTCGGTACCATGAGGCGATCCCAAGTATTCTGCGTAATTCCTTAATGTTTCGCGGTGGCATTAGGTTGCGGATTGCCTCTATCTTGCTTGGGTCTGTGTGGATTCCCTCTTGGTTCACCATATGCCCTAGATATCGCATCTCGGAACGGCCAAATTCGCATTTGTCTGGGTTTATCTTTAATTGGGCCTGTTTTAGCCGACGGAATACCTCCTTTAGTGCGGTTGTGTGTTCGGAGAAAGTGCGACCAATCACTATGATGTCATCTAGGTATGCGAATGCAAAGGGCTCTAATTCGGGGCTAATAATTTGATCGAGCAGGCGCTTGAAAGTAGCAGGCGCAGAGTGCAGTCCAAATGGCATTACCTTCCATTGAAACAAACCTCGGCCCGGGACGGTAAAGGCGGTGTATGGCCGACTGTTTGGTTGGAGAGGTATTTGCCAGTATCCTTGCTTTAGGTCAATGGTCGATATGTATTTGGCTCCTTTTAACTTGTCCAGTATGTGTTGTATCTGGGGTAGGGGGTATGCATCTTTTATGGATATTTCGTTCAGTTGGCGGTAATCCACGCACAACCTCCACGTGCCTTGCTTCTTTCGTACCAGTACGATAGGTGAGCTGTATGGGCTTCGGGATGGTTCTATCTTCCCTTCCGCAAGCAATTGATCAATTTCGGCGTTAATGATTGCCTGCATTGCTGGGTTTCTGGGCAAGTATCTGTGCTTGAACGGTCGGTGGTGCTTCAACCGGATCTCGTGTTCGGTGACGGTGGTTAATCCTGCGAGCCGCTCGAAGGTAGGTAGTTCTTCGGCTAGTAGTCTGTTTAGTATCTCTGTCTCGGTTGACAAATTTCGCAGTGTCGGTGGTGTTGGCTCGCTTTGGGCGGTTATAATCTCATTCCCTCTATTTATGGTAAAACCATGTTTCGCTAGGAAATCTGTACCGGTGAGGAAATTGTCCATCAGATTTGGTATATAGACAAATTCTTCGTTGAACGTCCACTTTCCCCATCGTATGGCAAGTGTGTATGCTTGGTGGGCGGTGACGGTGGACTTGTCCGCTCATTTGTCATTTGGCCGGGCGGTCTGTAGTTGCGGCTGGTAGGCATGTACTGCCGTTTGGTGGGGCGGTGTGGTTTGGTGATATATTGCCTCTGTCGGGTGCATCGTTGGGTGGTATGCCTGGATGGTCGCTTGGTGCAGCGGCGCATTTGGGCGGTATGAGGCATCGGTTGGTCGGGCGGTCTGTCCTTGGGGTTGGTAGGCCGTGAGGGTCGACTGAGGCAGCGGTGCGGCTGGGCGGTACTGTGGCGTGGCTTGCCGGTAGGGCGCGGGGGCTGGTCGGAATGCGGGTCTTGACATCGGTGTGTTTGGTCGAATAGCCGGGGATTCACTTTGCAGGTGTTCGAACTCTTCGACCAGTGCGGTGAGTTCCGGTAGTGTGGAAAACTCTCGCCTTTTCACATAGTGGCGGTACTCAGGACGGAGATTGTCGTAAATTTGCTCAAGTTTTTCTTCGGGTGTGAATGTTGTCTGCCATCTCATTAAGGCCTGTATTGCTGTGATAAATTCCTTTCCCTTCTCTTTCGATGTTTGTGTTCGATTCCGTATTTGGTCACGGAGATGAGTGGAGAATCGGTAGGGGAGGAAGAACTTCCGCAGTTCGGTGCTGAACTCGTAGCAGGTACCCAGGAGTTCCTTATTATTTCGATACCAGGTTAGAGCGGTTGCTTTGAGTAACTCTGGTAGTGTGCGGACGATGCGGTCGAGTGGGACCTGGTAGCACTCAGCTAGTTCTTCCACTCGCTCCAGAAATTCGAGTGGGCTACCAGAACCATCATACCGTACGTTCCACCGGCGTACTTTGTCCATCACCTCAGCGTCGGATATACGATAGACGGTGATTGGAGCCTTATCGACTGGTCGATTTGCTTCCATCGGAGAAAGCGATATTGTTGGTATAGTCGGCGGTTTTACTTGGTGGACTTCGTATTTAGCGGGGGTTACGGAGGCGGTCAGGTCTTCACACGACTTGTGTTTACGGATGCTGCCGGATAGTCGTTTCCGCAGCTCTTCTACGGTACCTGTGCTGTCCATACCACGTTGTGTCAGTTCCACCACAAGTTCGTCTTTCTTCAGCAGATAGATTTCGCTAGCGTTTAAACTGGTTCCTTCGCTGGCCATTGCTACGTACAGTTTTCTTCTTATATAAAAAAAATTTTGTCTTTTGATTTGACCACTCGCCGTTTGGTGGCCAAGAATTTATCTTTGGGTGACGCTTTCACCACTTTAAGCTCTTACTTTTGCTACTACTACTACAAATTAGAGTTAATTTGTTACCAACACGCGTTGCTGCTGATATAGTATATACTACGGGCGGTCGGTGGAAGGATGTGGACGAAAAAGTGTCCCTGCTCGGGCGCCAAATTTGTAACGAGTTTCGCTCGGGTGACGCTCGCCGGTCACCCAGGGTTCATGCGGTGGGTTGTTACAAATTAAAGATTGAGGTTTCGGTTCATACAATTTATTTATTCTATACTTAAAACTACTTATTATACCTTATTCTACGGTCGTTATTTGGCCAACTAGTGGCGTCGGTCGGTATCGGTCGGTAGGTCGGTGTTACGGGAGGGGGTAACGGAGCGGAGGCGTGAACCTCAGCACGTGAGATATAGCGCTCTATATTTCGACGCTAAACTGGGGGGGGTGGGTATGAGTGGCGTGTCACTCGTACCGCTTTTGATGGACAACTAGCCTTATCGGAAGGCACACGGGAGAAGCTTGGTGACGACCAGGCTACTGAGTTGTGAAATTACGGTTAGTCACACAAGCGGCAGATATAGCAGTAGCGGCCCCGTCTAACGAGCGGCGTGCCCCTAGCGCTATCTCTGGACTTGGATGGTACGTTTGAGTCAAACAAGTTGGGAGATGAGACAGTAGTGGCCCCGTCTAACGAGCGGCGTGTCCCTAGTGTTTCCTTCCAACTCGGACGGTAAGTTTGAGTCAAACAAGTTGGGAGATGAGACAGTAGTGGCCCCGTCTAACGAGCGGCGTGCCCCTAGTGTTTCCCTCCAACTCGGACGGTAAGTTTGAGTCAAACAAGTTGGGAGATGAGACAGTAGTGGCCCCGTCTAACGAGCGGCGTGCCCCTAGTGTTTCCCTCTAACTCGGACGGTAACGCACTGGAAGAGTGACGGAATTTATCGGACAGAATTGTCCCTGGTGCTCTCGGTGAAGAGTGCAGAAATTGGAACAGAGTTCCTTGTGGTGCGAAATAAATGGCCTTGGCAATAAACTTCGGTCAGGGTTACTCCACCACGACTTCAGTGGTTCGTGGCGGTCTTCATACGATTGTATTTTTGATGACCGATGGGGAATTATATTGGCGCTGATTTCGGAAAATATAATTTGTTGCTATTATATTATGATATCATTCTCCCCTTCGTTTTGTCAAAAAAACAAATGCCCGACTTCACCCTTGAACCTGTGATTTGGTGTTCGGTCGGTATCTTGGCTGGAGACTTATCCGTGGCGCTAACATCGGATATATTTTTGACCGAGCGATTGGTGTACATGGGCCTTGATGTTCGCGAGATTTTTATGAAAAAAATGTTTTCCCTCGCCTGGGATTTGATCTCGGGCATGTTGACTCTCCGGCCAATCGCTCATGCTATGTGCTATTGGGTCCGATGTGGTAGGCGAGGGCAATATGCCTTTATAGAAATTAATTCGAAAATTAATTTCTATGAAAAAAAGTTTTGCTCGTACGGGGATTTGAACCCACGTACCTTGGATCGGCGGTTTGGAGTATCTCCATGGCGCTACTAAGCTCCATGTCAGATGTAGTGCTAAACTTGTATATTAGCGTAGTATGTTAATCGTATGGTTTGTGACGAAGTGTTTGTGCTGTAGCAAAACACTTCTTTTTCATAGAAATTAATTTTCGAATTAATTTCTATAAAGGCATATTGCCCTCGCCTACCACATCGGACCCAATAGCACATAGCATGAGCGATTGGCCGGAGAGTCAACATGCCCGAGATCAAATCCCAGGCGAGGGAAAACATTTTTTTCATAAAAATCTCGCGAACATCAAGGCCCATGTACACCAATCGCTCGGTCAAAAATATATCCGATATTAGCGCCACGGATAAGTCTCCAGCCAAGATACCGACCGAACACGAAATCACAGGTTCAAGGGTGAGGTCGGGCATTTGTTTTTTTGACAAAACGAAGGGGAGAATGATATCATAATATAATAGCAACAAATTATATTTTCCGAAATCAGCGCCAATATAATTCCCCATCGGTCATCAAAAATACAATCGTATCAAGACCGCCACGAACCACTGAAGTCGTGGTGGAGTAACCCTGACCGAAGTTTATTGCCAAGGCCATTTATTTCGCACCACAAGGAACTCTGTTCCAATTTCTGCACTCTTCACCGAGAGCACCAGGGACAATTCTGTCCGATAAATTCCGTCACTCTTCCAGTGCGTTACCGTCCGAGTTAGAGGGAAACACTAGGGGCACGGAGTATCTCCATGGCGCTACTAAGCTCCATGTCAGATGTAGTGCTAAACTTGTATATTAGCGTAGTATGTTAATCGTATGGTTTGTGACGAAGTGTTTGTGCTGTAGCAAAACACTTCGTTTGCTTCCATCGGAGAAAGCGATATTGTTGGTACAGTCGGCGGTTTTACTTGGTGGCCTTCGTATTTAGCGGGGGTTACGGAGGCGGTCAGGTCTTCACACGACTTGTGTTTACGGATGCTGCCGGATAGTCGTTTCCGCAGCTCGTCTACGGTACCTGTGCTGTCCATACCACGTTGTGTCAGTTCCTCCACAAGTTCGTCTTCAGCAGATAGATTTCGCTAGCGTTTAAACTGGTTCCTTCGCTGGCCATTGCTACGTACAGTTTTCTTCTTATATAAAAAAAAATTTTTCTTTTGATTTGACCACTCGCCGTTTGGTGGCCAAGAATTTATCTTTGGGTGACGCTTTCACCACTTTAAGCTCTTACTTTTGCTACTACTACTACAAATTAGAGTTAATTTGTTACCAACACGCGTTGCTGCTGATATAGTATATGCTACGGGCGGTCGGTGGAAGGATGTGGACGAAAAAGTGTCCCTGCTCGGGCGCCAAATTTGTAATCTTGATACGGTGAGAAAATATATCATATTTTTTAGGGTGTGATATATTATCTTTTGGATTTATTTTATTAAGTTTTTGGATTTGTTCTTTGATAATAATAGCTAGAGAAAGAATTTTCAAGTTTAATAATTTCAAAAATTTATTTATATTAAATATTTTATTTTTATAATTTTTTTTAATTGTTACGTTTATATATATAAGATTATTTATATTTGGATTAAGAAATAACTTTGGGTGTAGAAGTTCAAAATTTAAGTCTGTTCGACTTTTAAATTCTTACATGATCTGAGTTCAAACCGGTGTAAGCCAGGTTGGTTTCTATCTTTAATAAATTAAAATATTTTAGTACGAAAGGACCAAATATTTGAATAATTATATTTTTAAAAAGAATTTTATTAATGTATTTATACTATTTTGGCAGATAATTGTAATAAATTTAGAATTTATAAATGTAATTTTAATTACAAATAGTACTTATTAAATATTGAGTTATTTTATCTTTAATTAATATATTAATATTAATTATTTGTGTTTTAGTTAGAGTTGCATTTTTAACTGTATTAGAAATTATTTCTTATTTCTATTTCTTTTTTATTTATTTGGGTTCGTGGGACTTTTCCTCGATTTCGTTATGATAAATTAATATATATAGCTTGAAAATATTTTCTGCCTTTTTCTTTAAATTATTTGATATTTTTTATTGGGTTTAAAATCTTTACGTTTTCTTTAATATAGTTAATTTATTTAAGTAAAGTTAAAAGAAATTTAATTTCTATCTATTTTCAAAATATAAGCTTATTTCAAGCTCATTAACTTATAATTAGAGGGTTTATAATATAATAAAACAAATAAATAACTGTTAAAATTTGTCCTATGATAATATATGGGTCTTCTACTGGCCGAGCTCCAATTCATGTAAGTAAAATTACTGAAATTACTAAATTCAAAATATAATCTGATTTATTGTATAAAATTGAATTCCTCGAAATTTTCTAAAATGACGAAATGGTATAATTATTAGAATAGCAATTGATATAATTAATGCAATTACTCCCCCTAATTTATTAGGAATTGAACGTAAAATAGCATAAGCAAATAAAAAATATCATTCAGGTTGGATATGAATAGGGGTTACTAAAGGATTTGCTGGAATAAAATTATCAGGATCTCCTAATAGATAAGGATTAATTAACAAACAATAAAACCAACAATATCTTTAAATGTAAAATAAGGATGAAATGGGATTTTATCAATATTAGAATTTAACCCTAAAGGATTATTAGAACCAGTTTGGTGAAGAAATATTAAATGAATTATTACTATTGCTAATACAATAAAAGGTAAAATATAATGAAATGTAAAAAATCGTGTTAATGTTGCATTATCAACAGCAAATCCTCCTCAAATTCATTGTACTAAATCAATTCCTAATAATGGGATAGCTGATATTAAATTTGTAATTACAGTTGCTCCCCAAAATGATATTTGTCCTCATGGAAGTACATAACCTATGAAAGCTGTAGCTATGACAAGAAATAGAATAATTACACCAACTATTCATGTTATTTTGAATATATATAAATTATAGTATATTCCTCGTCCAATATGTATATAAATACAGATACAAAAAAAAAATGCTCCATTAGCATGTATAGTACGAAGTAATCAACCATTATTTACATCTCGACAAATATGGTTTACTCTATTAAATGCTAAGTTAATATCTGCTGTATAATGTATTGCTAGAAATAATCCTGTTAAAATTTGAATAATTAAACATAATCCTAATAAAGAACCAACATTTCATCAAGATGAAATATTAATTGGAGCGGGTAAATCAATTAATGCATTATTAGCAATTTTAAATAAGGGATGTTTAATTCGTATAGGTTTATTCATTTGTTAATTTAATTTATTAGTCGTAAAGGTCCATAAAATATTTTTGTGATTTTTACAGTTGCAACTAAAGTAATTAATAAATAATTTATTAATAATAGAGTTATTAAATTAGTTGGAAAATTATATAATTTATTTAAATTTAATGAGTTTTCATTTAATAAAGTATTTAGTTAATAATAGAAATTATTTCATTATTATTTATATATAAAATAAATCTTGATTTGTCTAATATAAAAATTAAAGTTATAATAAAAATAAAATATAAAATTGAATAAACTAATGTTTTTATAGAAAATGAGAATATTTCATTTGAAGCTAATGAAGTTACATAAATAAATAAAACTAAAATACCTCCCAAAAAAACTAAAAATAAAATATAAGAAAATCAAAAAGATTTTGTTATTAATCCAGTAATTAAACAAATTAAAAATGTTTGGATTAATAGTATAATAGGAAAAAAACTACAAATTTAAATTAGAGAATATAACATAAGTTGAAAAATTTCAAGAAATAGTTTAATAAAAATATTAATTTTGGAGATTAATGATAAAGAAATTTCTTTTTTCTTGAAATTTTAAAAGATTATTCTTATTTTTGATTATAAGACCAATGTTTTTATTAATCAATTAAAACTAATGATTATATTTATTTATTGAATATTACCAGTAATTTTATTGATAATGGGTTTTGTAATTTTTGTTTCTAATAGAAAACATTTGTTATCAATATTATTAAGATTAGAATATATTGTTTTAAGATTATTTATATTTCTAAATATAATAAATTATGAAAGTTATTTTAGAATAATATTTTTAACTTTTAGAGTTTGTGAGGGAGGGGATTATCAATTTTAGTTTCTATAATTCGTACACATGGAAATGATTATTTTCAATCATTTAATATTTTACAATGTTAAAAATTTTATTTATATTTTTATTTTATTTTCCAGTATGTTTTATAAAAAATTCATTTTGGATGGCTCAGAGTTTTTTATTTTTAAATTCTTTTATTTTTATTATTATAAATATTTACTCAAGATATTGAATAAATATCTCATATTTTTTAGGGTGTGATATATTATCTTTTGGATTTATTTTATTAAGTTTTTGGATTTGTTCTTTGATAATAATAGCTAGAGAAAAAATTTTCAAGTTTAATAATTTCAAAAATTTATTTATATTAAATATTTTATTTTTATTATTTTTTTTAATTGTTACGTTTATATCTATAAGATTATTAATATTTGGATTAAGAAATAACTTTGGGTGTAGAAGTTCAAAATTTAAGTCTTGTACGACTTTTAAATTCTTACATGATCTGAGTTCAAACCGGGGTAAGCCAGGTTGGTTTCTATCTTTAATAAATTAAAATATTTTAGTACGAAAGGACCAAATATTTGAATAATTATATTTTTAAAAAGAATTTTATTAATGTATTTATACTATTTTGGCAGATAATTGTAATAAATTTAGAATTTATAAATGTAATTTTAATTACAAATAGTAATTGTTAAATATTGGGTTATTTTTATCTTTAATTAATATATTAATATTAATTATTTGTGTTTTAGTTAGAGTTGCATTTTTAACTGTATTAGAACGAAAAATTTTAGGTTATATTCAAATTCGAAAGGGTCCTAATAAGGTTGGAATTTTGGGGATTCCTCAGCCATTTTGTAATGCAGTTAAATTATTTAGAAAAGAACAAATTTATCCTTTAATTTCAAATTATGTTTCTTACTATTTTTCTCCGATTTTTTCTTTATTTTTATATTGGATATGGATATGTATACCTTTATTTTTAAATTTTTTATCTTTTAATTTAGGAATTATATTTTTTTTATGTTGTACTAGAATAGGAGTGTATACAGTAATAATTGTTGGATGATCTGAGTTCAAACCGGTGTAAGCCAGGTTGGTTTCTATCTTTAATAAATTAAAATATTTTAGTACGAAAGGACCAAATATTTGAATAATTATATTTTTAAAAAGAATTTTATTAATGTATTTATACTATTTTGGCAGATAATTGTAATAAATTTAGAATTTATAAATGTAATTTTAATTACAAATAGTACTTGTTAAATATTAAGTTATTTTTATCTTTAATTAATATATTAATATTAATTATTTGTGTTTTAGTTAGAGTTGCATTTTTAACTGTATTAGAAATTATTTCTTATTTCTATTTCTTTTTTATTTATTTGGGTTCGTGGGACTTTTCCTCGATTTCGTTATGATAAATTAATATATATAGCTTGAAAATCTTTGCTGCCTTTTTCTTTAAAATATTTGATATTTTTTATTGGGTTTAAAATCTTTACGTTTTCTTTAATATAGTTCATTTATTTAAGTAAAGTTAATAGAAATTTAATTTCTATCTATTTTCAAAATATAAGCTTATTTCAAGCTCATTAACTTAATTTAATAGATTATCACAAATTTTTGAAATTAGAGGGTTTATAATATAATAAAAAAAATAAATAACTGTTAAAATTTGTCCTATGATAATATATGGGTCTTCTACTGGTCGAGCTCCAATTCATGTAAGTAAAATTACTGAAATTACTATAATTCAAAATATAATCTGATTTATTGTATAAAATTGAATCCCTCGAAATTTTCTAAAATGACGAAATGGTATAATTATTAGAATAGCAATTGATATAATTAATGCAATTACTCCCTCTAATTTATTAGGAATTGAACGTAAAATAGCATAAGCAAATAAAAAATATCATTCAGGTTGGATATGAATAGGGGTTACTAAAGGATTTGCTGGAATAAAATTATCAGGATCTCCTAATAGATAAGGATTAATTAGTGTTAATAATATTAATATTATAATTATAACAATAAAACCAACAATATCTTTAAATGTAAAATAAGGATGAAATTGGATTTTATCAATATTAGAATTTAACCCTAAAGGATAATTAGAACCAGTTTGGTGAAGAAATATTAAATGAATTATTACTATTGCTAATACAATAAAAGGTAAAATAAAATGAAATGTAAAAAATCGTGTTAATGTTGCATTATCAACAGCAAATCCTCCTCAAATTCATTGTACTAAATCAATTCCTAAATATGGGATAGCTGATATTAAATTTGTAATTACAGTTGCTCCCCAAAATAATATTTGTCCTCACGGAAGTACATAACCTATGAAAGCTGTAGCTATGACAAGAAATAGAATAATTACACCAACTATTCATGTTATTTTGAATATATATAAATTATAGTATATTCCTTGTCCAATATGTATATAAATACAGATAAAAAAAATGATGCTCCATTAGCATGTATAGTACGAAGTAATCAACCATTATTTACATCTCGACAAATATGGTTTACTCTATTAAATGCTAAGTTAATATCTGCTGTATAATGTATTGCTAGAAATAATCCTGTTAAAATTTGAATAATTAAACATAATCCTAATAAAGAACCAACATTTCATCAAGATGAAATATTAATTGGAGCGGGTAAATCAATTAATGCATTATTAGCAATTTTAAATAAGGGATGTTTATTTCGTATAGGTTTATTCATTTGTTAATTTAATTTATTAGTCGTAAAGGTCCATAAAATATTTTTGTGATTTTTACAGTTGCAACTAAAGTAATTAATAAATAATTTATTAATAATAGAGTTATTAAATTAGTTGGAAAATTATATAATTTATTTAAATTTAATGAGTTTTCATTTAATAAAGTATTTAAGTTAATAATAGAAATTATTTCATTATTATTTATATATAAAATAAATCTTGATTTGTCTAATATAAAAATTAAAGTTATAATAAAAATAAAATATAAAATTGAATAAACTAATGTTTTTATAGAAAATGAGAATATTTCATTTGAAGCTAATGAAGTTACATAAATAAATAAAACTAATATACCTCCCAAAAAAACTAAAAATAAAATATAAGGAAATCAAAAAGATTTTGTTATTAATCCAGTAATTAAACAAATTAAAAATGTTTGGATTAATAGTATAAAACCTATAGCTAATGGATGATTTATTTGTATAAATAAAAAATTACAAATTAAAATTAGAGAATATAACATAAGTTGCAAAATTTCAAGAAATAGTTTAATAAAAATATTAATTTTGGAGATTAATGATAAAGAAATTTCTTTTTTCTTGAAATTTTAAAAGATTATTCTTATTTTTGATTTACAAGACCAATGTTTTTATTAATCTATTAAAACTAATGATTATATTTATTTATTGAATATTACCAGTAATTTTATTGATAATGGGTTTTTTAATTTTTGTTACTAATAGAAACCATTTGTTATCAATATTATTAAGATTAGAATATATTGTTTTAAGATTATTTATATTTTTAAATATAATAAATTATGAAAGTTATTTTAGAATAATATTTTTAACTTTTAGAGTTTGTGAGGGTGCATTAGGATTATCAATTTTAGTTTCTATAATTCGTACACATGGAAATGATTATTTTCAATCATTTAATATTTTACAATGTTAAAAATTTTATTTATATTTTTATTTTCTTTTCCAGTATGTTTTATAAAAAATGTTTTATAAAAAATGGCTTAGAGTTTTTTATTTTTAAATTCTTTTATTTTTATTATTATAAATATTTACTCAAGATATTGATTAAATATTTCATATTTTTTAGGGTGTGAAATTTTATCTGATGGATTTATTTTATTAAGTTTTTGGATTTGTTCTTTGATAATAATAGCTAGAGAAAGAATTTTCAAGTTTAATAATTTCAAAAATTTATTTATACTAAATATTTTATTTTTATTATTTTTTTTAATTGTTACGTTTATATCTATAAGATTATTTATATTTGGATTAAGAAATAATTTTGGGTGTAGAAGTTCAAAATTTAAGTCTGTTCGACTTTTAATTTCTTACATGATCGGAATATTCTAGAATTTTATTTATGAGAATATTATTTTGTGTATTATTCTTATATATTCATTAATTTTTTATATAAAATTAAGATTTATTTCTTTTTTATTTATTTGGGTTCTTGGGACTTTTCCTCGATTTCGTTATGATAAATTAATATATATAGCTTCAAAATCTTTTCTGCCTTTTTCTTTAAATTATTTGATATTTTTTATTGGGTTTAAAATCTTTACGTATAGAGAATATAACATAAGTTGAAAAATTTCAAGAAATAGTTTAATAAAAATATTAATTTTGGAGATTAATGATTTCAAAATTTCTTTTTCTTGAAATTTTAAAAGATTATTCTTATTTTTGATTTACAAGACCAATGTTTTTATTAAACTATTAAAACTAATGATTATATTTATTTATTGAATATTACCAGTAATTTTATTGATAATGGGTTTTTTAATTTTTGTTTCTAATAGAAAACATTTGTTATCAATATTATTAAGATTAGAATATATTGTTTTAAGATTATTTATATTTTTAAATATAATAAATTATGAAAGTTATATTAGAATTATCAATTTTAGTTTCTATAATTCGTACACATGGAAATGATTATTTTCAATCATTTAATATTTTACAATGTTAAAAATTTTATTTATATTTTTTTTTATTTTCCAGTATGTTTTATAAAAAATTCATTTTGGATGGCTCAGAGTTTTTTATTTTTAAATTCTTTTATTTTTATTATTATAAATATTTACTCAAGATATTGAATAAATATCTCATATTTTTTAGGGTGTGATATATTATCTTTTGGATTTATTTTATTAAGTTTTTGGATTTGTTCTTTGATAATAATAGCTAGGGAAAGAATTTTCAAATTTAATAATTTCAAAAATTTATTTATATTAAATATTTTATTTTTATTATTTTTTTTAATTGTTACGTTTATATCTATAAGATTATTTATATTTGGATTAAGAAATAACTTTGGGTGTAGAAGTTCAAAATTTAAGAATTGTTCGACTTTTAAATTCTTACATGATCTGAGTTCAAACCGGTGTAAGCCAGGTTGGTTTCTATCTTTAATAAATTAAAATATTTTAGTACGAAAAGACCAAATATTTGAATAATTATATTTTTAAAAAGAATTTTATTAATGTATTTATACTATTTTGGCAGATAATTGTAATAAATTTAGAATTTGTAAATGTAATTTTAATTACAAATAGTACTTGTTAAATATTGAGTTATTTTTATCTTTAATTAATATATTAATATTAAGTATTTGTGTTTTAGTTAGAGTTGCATTTTTAACTTTATTAGAACGAAAAATTTTATGTTATATTCAAATTCGAAAGGGTCCTAATAAGGTAGGAATTTTGGGGATTCCTCAACCATTTTGTGATGCAGTTAAATTATTTAGAAAAGAACAAAATTATCCTTTAATTTCAAATTATGTTTCTTACTATTTTTCTCCGATTTTTTCTTTATTTTTATCATTATTAGTTTGGATATGTATACCTTTATTTTTAAATTTTTTATCTTTTAATTTAGGAATTTTATTTTTTTTATGTTGTACTAGAATAGGAGTGTATACAGTAATAATTGCTGGATGATCCTCTAATTCAAATTATTCTTTATTAGGGGGATTGCGGGCTGTAGCTCAAACTATTTCTTATGAAGTTTGTTTAGCTTTAATTATAATAACATTAATTTTTTTAATTGGGAGTTATAATATATTAATATTTTTTAATTATCAAATTTATATTTGATTTTAATTTATTTTATTTCCTATAGTTTTAGTTTGATTTAGAATTTCATTAGCAGGAACTAATCGAACGCCATTTGATTTTGCTGAAGGGGAATCAGAATTAGTTTCTGGATTAAATGTTGAGTATAGAACCAGTTTGGTGAAGAAATATTAAATGAATTATTACTGTTTAGATCAACATAAAATCAGGTGCAACGGACAATAATAAAGCAACAAACTACATCAAGGCCAACATAACAATCAAATTGCTGAAATTGCGTCTACAGCGAAAAACACCTTTGGAATCGCTTGTCGCTGCATCGCCAGGTAGATTCTGTTGCAGCACAACAGCACTGCAGCTATTGATGAAGTAACAATTTTGTATTCTTTTTGATATTACTCATATTACAGCACGACGGCGACGATAGTTAGTTGCTGAATCAGCCAAAATGTCTATTTGTGTATTTTTTATTATTTGTTATTTTAATTAATTGTATATTGTATTGTAAGCAATTTTTGGATATAAAAGCCACCAATTTTGAAATTAATAAATCAGATCAAAGTAAACACTTCAAGAGTCTTTTGATTTCATTATACTGAGTATTGGTTAAAGTGCTTTTACTCGCTCCATCGCCTGGTTTGATTTTGTACTAAATCAGAAATATACATTTTTTGAGTATTTGTTAAAGTACTGATACTCATCTCAACTTCTGATTTGGTTTGCACCGAATTAAAATCTGTAGTAAGCTTCATTTTGGTGACCCCGACGTGATCTGGATATCACGGTTCGCGCTTCTGCAAGGAGCCTCATTGGACATATTCTTCGTTGGACACACTCGCATCAATCTACATCATGGATGATTTATTCAACCAGCAGTCTCAACTTTGTGAAGAGATTGAGAGAATAATTCGAAACTTCAAGAAGGATTCCGACGAGCGGAAAACTATAAAATATTACAAGCTGCGACTCAGCCAGCTACAATCAATCATTGCTAAATTTGAGGCAAATGACACAGAGCTCCGTAAATTGGAAGACCGCCAACACGCGTACTTTATAGAAGACTACTTTATTCAAACGAAAACATTATGCAACAACTATACGAAACGTTTTCAACAAGAAATCAAAACTTTGGAAGCAAGTGCCGTCGATGATAGCGTCGACGACAGCATCGATAACAGCGTCAAAGAAGACGTTAACAAAACCAAAGCTAAACATATTGAAGAAGCTTCTATTTCAAAAATCGATGGCTTAATTCGAAAAGCACATCGAAAGATGGCAATACTGGATGCCAGACTTTCAAATATTTTGGTCTTGGAGCAACAATCCGGACAATATTACGACCTGAAGGTGAATTTCATTAATGAACTTTGGCAAGACATAACTGCAGTCGATGATAACATTTGGGAGCAATCATCCAACCCATCGTCATTAGGATACGATATGAAAATATTTGAAGATCTGGAGCAAAGAGTGCATCAGAAACTCACCGATATCACTCTAATGCGTATTGAACCAGCGTTCCCATCTAATCAACATCATCAATCAACACGAAAGTCTTTACCAATCCCAACGGTAAAAATCCCAATATTCGATGGGGATTATCTAAGATGGAATCAATTCCACGACATTTTCTCAGAGTTGGTTCACAAACAGCCACTCTCAAATGTGGAGAAAATGTGGCACCTCAAGACACAATTGGTTGGCGAAGCAGCAAGTCTCGTCAGTCATTTTTCAACCACAGAAGAAAATTATGTAGCAGCCTGGAAGCTTTTAGAGGAGCGGTATAATAACAAAAGAATATTGGCATCAACACTAATCAAAAAACTTGTGGACCAGCCAGCAGGAACATCATCTGCAGCAGCGGTCAAACATCTGCATGATACTACGAAGGAGTGCTTACTTGCATTAAAAAATTTAAGCATCGAAACAAGTGCATGGGATCCGCTGTTGATTCACTTCCTTATCAAAAAAATGGATCGACCCACCTATATTCGGTATGAGCAATCACTATCAAAACCGAAGGAGCTACCGACAGTTACAGAATTTTTATCGTTTTTGGAATTGCAGTTCCAAACAATGGAAACAATCGGACATCGAGAAAGGGCAACTATTCCCCAACCATCAACAAAGGTTTGCACCTCAGCAGCATCAACACATGAAGCCAACAGCCTCTGTTTGTCATGCGGAAAGAAAGTTCACCAGTTATTCTCATGCGACCAGTTTCTTAAACTAAAAGTGAATGAAAGAATAAGTTTCGTCCAGAAGCATAAACTTTGCATGAATTGTTTGAAGTCGGGACACATAGCAAATCAATGTTCTTGGCGACACTGCACCAAGTGCACAAAAAATCACAACTCATTACTTCATCTGGAGCATCAAAGGACTGAAGTATCATCAAATGCGCAGAGGAAGGAAGATTCACCTGCAACTGTGGCAACAATAAACCATGCAAAGGGAAGTCAGAAATACGTTCTGTTAGCAACCGCTAAGGTGATAATAGTGGCGAATAATGGGCAAGCCTGCGAAGCACGTGCGGTACTCGACTCTGGTTCACAAGTCAATTTGGTGACAGAGAGATTAATTAACAAATTATCATTGGCCACGACACGATCCCACTTATCGATTGAAGGAATCGGGCTACGTACTGGAAGTTCGAAATCCCGAGTTAACCTTAAGTTGAAGTCATCAGCAGGAAGTTTCTCAACAAGAATCGAAGCTTTCGTTCTGCCACAAATAATCTCAGCGCAACCATCGCGAGATTTAGATGTCACTAATTGGGACACACCAAATAACATTACACTGGCCGATCCCAAATTTTTCAAATCTGGAAAAATTGATCTTTTAATTGGAGCAGAGTTTTACCACAACTTACTCCGCCCAGAACAGCTGAACATAGGAAAGACTTTACCTCTACTACAAAATACAGTTCTTGGATGGATTGTTATTGGCAAAACAGAAACTGCCACATCGGTTACTGCAACATGTGCTGTTTCTACTCAAGAAGACGAAAGAACCTCAGAAATCTTGGAAAAATTCTGGAGACTGGACGATTTCAGCGAGACAACAAAGGTCATGACTCCATCAGAAAAGTGGTGCGAAAATCATTTTTTGAACAACATAAAACGGGACATGGAGGGTCGCTTCATTGTACATCTGCCCTTTTCTGAGAATCCAATAGCTCTAGGAAAATCTCGAGACATGGCTATAAATCGATTCTTGTCAATGGAAAAACGCTTGCAAAGGGACACAACTTTACGCTCAGAGTACGTCAAATTCATGGACGAATACGAAGCCCTGGGACACATGGAAAGGTTACGTCCAGCAGATGTTCCAGATATCAATTATTTTATTCCTCACCATTGCGTTGTGAAGCCCGACAGCAGTACTACTAAATTGAGAGTGGTATTTGACGCATCGGCCAAAACATCCAGTGGATTGGCATTGAACGACATTTTGCATAAGGGTCCAACAGTTCAAAGCGATCTCTTTTCAATTCTACTGCGCTTTAGAACACATCGTTTTGTCTTCACAGCTGATATTGAAAAGATGTATCGGCAAATTCGCATGCATGAAGAAGACACCGCTCACCAACTCATTGTGTGGCGAAAGGATCCAACCAAATTCATGCAATTTTATCGTCTCAAAACCGTCACGTATGGAACAACATCAGCTCCATATCTTGCAACTAAATGCCTCCAGCATCTGGCGAAACAAAACATGCATAAATACCCACAAGCAGCATCAACATTACATGACGATTTTTATGTAGACGATTGCTTAAGTGGTGGTAACGACATCAGCACGGCGCTTCACACCCAAAAACAACTCACTACGATTCTTTGTGAGGCTGGATTCAAGCTCAGGAAATGGTGCGCTAATCATCCAAAGCTGCTGGCAGACATACCAATAAAGGATCAAGAAATCAATTTAGATTTGGATGACTCATCAAGCAAGGCCACAAAAACATTGGGAATCATTTGGCTACCAAAAACTGATGAACTGTGCGGCCGAGCACAAGCATCACCAGGTCAATCCGTCACTAAGCGTGTAGTATCTTCAGACCTAGCAAGAATTTTCGATCCTTTGGGAATTTTTGGCCCAGTGACAGTATCAGCAAAGATATTTATGCAGGACCTATGGCAGCAAAAATACGCTTGGGATGAAGAATTGCCACATCGAGAGCAACAAGAATGGACGCGTTTTATGAAATGTGTATTAGCACTGAATACTTTGAAAGTACAAAGACACGTTTTCAACGCAAAGGTGCCAACTTCTATTCAACTACATACCTTTTCTGATGCTTCAGAAAAGGCATATGGAGCAGCGGTTTATGTGCGAGCAAGTTACAAAGACAGAACTATAACCTCAAGATTGCTATGCGCGAAATCAAGAATAGCTCCTTTGAAGAAACAAACACTGCCTCGATTAGAATTATGCGCAGCATTATTGGGAGCCGAACTAACAGAAAGAGTGAAGCAGGATCTTAAATACCAAGACATCCTCACATTTCTGTGGTCTGACTCTGAAATTGTTTTATCCTGGATCAAGTCATCAGCTTCATCGCTACACACGTTCGTGGCAAATCGGATAAGCAGAATTCAAGAACTTTCACACACTGTTCAATGGCACCATATTTCATCCAAATTGAATCCTGCCGATATCATTTCCCGTGGTATTAATCCGGAAAAATTCAGTTCCTGCTCCATATGGTTTTTCGGACCACTGTTTCTGCATGGAACCAATGAATTTTGGCTAAACAAAGAAGTAAAGTCGTTTGACATACCAAATGACATCGAAAGAAAAAGGCAACCAACCGTGGCAGCAGCAGTACCAGCTTCAGCATCATTGGAAGCATTAATTTATGGAATAAACCACAGAAACTCGTTTAGATTTCTACAACATACGGTCGGATATGTGCTTCGCTTCAGTGCAAATCTCAAAGGGGGAAAGGCGGAAAGGCCAAGTCACAAATCTTTAGGCGCGCAGGAAATGGAGAAATCATTGACAATCATAATAAAGGCTATTCAAATCTCTGATTTCAAGGAGGAAATCAAGGAACTGCAAAGACATAAGCACGTGGGTACATCAAACCAACTTGCAAGTCTCTGCCCGCTGCTAGACGATCAACAAATCATTCGTGTGGGAGGTCGACTGGAAGCGTCAACATTGCCGTTCGATGCCAAGCATCCAATGATTTTACCATATAATGACCCGTTGACCAAACTCATTTTAAAAATGATTCATGAAGAAAACCAACACTGCGCCCCGAAAGCTTTAATAGCCATCTCTCGACAACAATTTTGGATATTAAGAGGAAAAACAGTAGCACGCAACATTGTGCAGAACTGTGTCCGCTGTACAAAGGCAAAACCAAAGTTGTTTACTCTACCAGCTGATCGAGTGACAGAATCACGCCCATTTTTGATATCAGGCGTAGATTATTGTGGTCCCATTTGGGTACATCATAAAATCCGAGGAAAAAGACCACACAAGGCTTACATTGCAGTTTTTTGCTGTTTTGCCACAAAGGCCGTTCACATGGAAATCGTGTCAGACCTAACTACCGAAGCCTTCATCGGAGCTCTGAAACGATTCATTAGTCGTAGGGGAAGGTGCAAAACGTTATACTCCGACAATGCAACGAACTTTGTTGGTGCAAGAAATCAACTGGTTGAGCTGCAAGAAGCCATTTTTTCGAACAACTCAAAGGAAAGGATCATCAAATCATGCAGTGATAAGGGAATCGAATTCAAATTCATTCCACCCAGAGCCCCACATTTTGGTGGACTATGGGAAGCAGCTGTAAAATCCGCAAAGTATCATCTGCTTCGAAATGTGTCAACCTCATCATTGACATATGAAGAATTAGAAACGGTAGTAATAGAAATAGAGGCAATCTTGAATTCTCGACCACTCACATCATTGTCATCAAATCCAAATGACTTAGGAGCTCTTACACCAGGTCATTTTATCATCGGTGAGCCTTTAACTACGCCAGTCGACTCAAGATCATCAGCGAACAAAACGTCATTAAACACTAGATGGAAACTTGTGTCAGAATTAAAACACACATTCTGGAAAAGATGGCATGAAGAATATCTGCACGAACTTCAATCGAGATCTAAATGGAAGCACTCATCAATGAATGTGAAAGAAGGCACGTTGGTAATTCTAAAAGAAGACAATGTACCAGTCCTACAATGGCCTCTTGGACGAATCACGAGAATTTACAAAGGAGATGATGACATTGTTCGAGTGGTTGATGTTAAGACAAAGTCGGGTACACTCAAACGACCAATACATAGATTGGCCCCTTTATTCACCGAAGAAGACACAACAAATCTAAGGCTACTAATATTGGAGACACCGAATCCGAAACGGCACGCGTCAGACCAAGATGAGGGAGTCAAGAAAAGGAGATTAGTGACCAGCGGCCCATTACTCACTGCAATGCTGATTACACTATTCTTGTTACCGTTGGCATTGTCCTCTCAAATCCAGATATCAAATTTTGAGGCAAACCCCGGGATTTACTTCGAAGGAATAGGTACTGCCCGGCTATCAACTGGTGTTTGGAAAATCATTGTGTACTACGACATGGCGCCATTTCATCATCAAGTTCATGCACTATCAGATGGAATTCAAGCTTTGAAAAAATTGTGCCTACATCCAACATCAGACATTTCATGCCACTCACTCATCGAATATTTTGAAAAGGCTCGCAGTCAGTTAAATCAAGAGAACGGTTTGTTATCATCAAATCGAACCAAAAGAGCAGCATTTAATATCATTGGAAATGTTGCTCACGCTTTGTTTGGCGTTCTAGACTCTGATTACGCCGATGAAATGTCAAACACAATCAACAAAGTTAAGTCGAACGAAGAATATCTGCTAAAGCTGCTCAAAAATCAAACATCAGTCATCGACTCTACAATCAACATTATTAAGCAGGATGAGAAAGATACATCTTTACGCCTCGCTGACGTCCAACATATGATCACGGAAAATTTGAAAAACATCAACCACTCAGTTACTCAATTTCGACGATTACAACGGTTTACGGTCTTAATCGTTCAACTATCAGCGATAGTCACAGACCTACAACACATCCAATCAGAATTAATAAACATTCTGACACACACCAGCCACGGAAAAATAAGCCCGCAAATTCTCACGCCACAACAACTCGCAAAGGAGGTTATTCTTATAAAAGGGCATTTATCACCCACACGAGCTCTACCAATTACCGATGCGAACCTATTAGGATTTTATCAAATATTGGACGTCAGGTCTACTGTCACAAAGGACCGTGTGATGTTTGAATTAAAATTACCGCTAGTCGATCATCAAGTTCTCGATTTATTTGCGATTGAACCTATCCCAACACAACTCAATAACACTCTTGTGGTTATCACACCCAGCACCGAAATACTCGGAATCAGCGGCCATCGTGACCAATTCGTTGCCTTAAGCCAGAGCGAACTTACAGCAGCAACCACAATTGAAGATATTTATTTGATTGACAGGAAACAATTAAAATTTGCTAGAAAATCTGGCAAATTTGCTTGTGAAATTCAGTTATTAAATAACAAAACCTCTCAAAGCTGCAAATTCAGCAGTATGGAAGAGAAGACATCTTTCACATCAACATATCGTTCCAACCAATGGATTTTCGCCACGACTATTACCACCGAAATGACGGCAGTGTGCGGCATCGATACTATTCAATTAACATTAATAGGTTCAGGATTCCTTACAATTGGTCAGCACTGCGTATTAAAAAATGACGTCATTAACATCCAAGGGAACACGGAAGTTTCCAGTCGTGTATATTCATCGTATACTGGATTTGGAAATATATCATCCATTAGTTCACCAAGTGCATTAAATCCTCTTTTAAAAATAAACTTCGAGCACTTTGAAACTAAATGGGAACAACTCACCAATCTCCAGTCAAAGTTGCTACATGAAGATTTTGACAATCTACCTGAACGACTTCATTCATCAAACACTCATCATCATGTCGTCAGCTACCTTGCACTCACACTATCTACGGTAGTTATTATCCTTCTCATCACTTGGAAGTTGATCAAGTATTGCCAACACAACATTGCAACAAATCCTCAACCGACACACAACATCGCAACAAATCCTCAGCCTACACCACGACAACAAACCTCAGATTTTAAGATTCGTGTGACATAGGTTGAGTCAGTCACTCAACGGGGGGAGAATGTTTAGATCAACATAAAATCAGGTGCAACGGACAATAATAAAGCAACAAACTACATCAAGGCCAACATAACAATCAAATTGCTGAAATTGCGTCTACAGCGAAAAACACCTTTGGAATCGCTTGTCGCTGCATCGCCAGGTAGATTCTGTTGCAGCACAACAGCACTGCAGCTATTGATGAAGTAACAATTTTGTATTCTTTTTGATATTACTCATATTACAGCACGACGGCGACGATAGTTAGTTGCTGAATCAGCCAAAATGTCTATTTGTGTATTTTTTATTATTTGTTATTTTAATTAATTGTATATTGTATTGTAAGCAATTTTTGGATATAAAAGCCACCAATTTTGAAATTAATAAATCAGATCAAAGTAAACACTTCAAGAGTCTTTTGATTTCATTATACTGAGTATTGGTTAAAGTGCTTTTACTCGCTCCATCGCCTGGTTTGGTTTTGTACTAAATCAGAAATATACATTTTTTGAGTATTTGTTAAAGTACTGATACTCATCTCAACTTCTGATTTGGTTTGCACCGAATTAGAATCTGTAGTAAGCTACAATTACTATTGCTAATACAATAAAAGGTAAAATAAAATGAAATGTAAAAAATCGTGATAATGTTGCATTATCAACAGCAAATCCTCCTCAAATTCATTGTACTAAATCAATTCCTAAATATGGGATAGCTGATATTAAATTTGTAATTACAGTTGCTCCCCAAAATGATATTTGTCCTCACGGAAGTACATAACCTATGAAAGCTGTAGCTATGACAAGAAATAGAATAATTACACCAAATATTCATGTTATTTTGAATATATATAAATTATAGTATATTCCTTGTCCAATATGTATATAAATACAGATAAAAAAAAATGATGCTCCATTAGCACGTATAGTACGAAGTAATCAACCATTATTTACATCTCGACAAATATGGTTAACTCTATTAAATTCTAAGTTTCATCAAGATGAAATATTAATTGGAGCGGGTAAATCAATTAATGCATTATTAGCAATTTTAAATAAGGGATGTTTATTTCGTATAGGTTTATTCATTTGTTAATTTAATTTATTAGTCGTAAAGGTCCATAAAATATTTTTGTGATTTTTACAGTTGCAACTAAAGTAATTAATAAATAATTTATTAATAATAGAGTTATTAAATTAGTTGGAAAATTATATAATTTATTTAAATTTAATGAGTTTTCATTTAATAAAGTATTTAAGTTAATAATAGAAATTATTTCATTATTATTTATATATAAAATAAATCTTGATTTGTCTAATATAAAAATTAAAGTTATAATAAAAATAAAATATAAAATTGAATAAACTAATGTTTTTATAGAAAATGAGAATATTTCATTTGAAGCTAATGAAGTTACATAAATAAATAAAACTAATATACCTCCCAAAAAAACTAAAAATAAAATATAAGAAAATCAAAAAGATTTTGTTATTAATCCAGTAATTAAACAAATTAAAAATGTTTGGATTAATAGTATAAAACCTATAGCTAATGGATGATTTATTTGTATAAATAAAAAATTACAAATTAAAATTAGAGAATATAACATAAGTTGCAATATTTCAAGAAATAGTTTAATAAAAATATTAATTTTGGAGATTAATGATAAAGAAATTTCTTTTTTATTGAAATTTTAAAAGATTATTCTTATTTTTGATTTACAAGACCAATGTTTTTATTAATCTATTAAAACTAATGATTATATTTATTTATTGAATATTACCAGTAATTTTATTGATAATGGGTTTTTTAATTTTTGTTTCTAATAGAAAACATTTGTTATCAATATTATTAAGATTAGAATATATTGTTTTAAGATTATTTATATTTTTAAATATAATAAATTATGAAAGTTATTTTAGAATAATATTTTTAACTTTTAGAGTTTGTGAGGGGGAATAAGGATTATCAATTTTAGTTTCTACAATTCGTACACATGGAAATGATTATTTTCAATCATTTAATATTTTACAATGTTAAAAATTTTATTTATATTTTTATTTTCTTTTCCAGTATGTTTTATAAAAAATGTTTTATAAAAAATGGCTTAGAGTTTTTTATTTTTAAATTCTTTTATTTTTATTATTATAAATATTTACTCAAGATATTGATTAAATATCTCATATTTTTTAGGGTGTGAAATATTATCTGATGGATTTATTTTATTAAGTTTTTGGATTTGTTCTTTGATAATAATAGCTAGAGAAAGAATTTTCAAGTTTAATAATTTCAAAAATTTATTTATACTAAATATTTTATTTTTATTATTTTTTTTAATTGTTACGTTTATATCTATAAGATTATTTATATTTGGATTAAGAAATAATTTTGGGTGTAGAAGTTCAAAATTTAAGTCTGTTCGACTTTTAAATTCTTACATGATCTGAGTTCAAACCGGTGTAAGCCAGGTTGGTTTCTATCTTTAATAAATTAAAATATTTTAGTACGAAAGGACCAAATATTTGAATAATTATATTTTTAAAAAGAATTTTATTAATGTATTTATACTATTTTGGCAGATAATTGTAATAAATTTAGAATTTATAAATGTAATTTTAATTACAAATAGTACTTGTTAAATATTGAGTTATTTTTATCTTTAATTAACATGTTAATATTAAGTATTTGTGTTTTAGTTAGAGTTGCATTTTTAACTTTATTAGAACGAAAAATTTTAGGTTATATTCAAATTCGAAAGGGTCCTAATAAGGTTGGAATTTTGGGGATTCCTCAACCATTTTGTGATGCAGTTAAATTATTTAGAAAAGAACAAATTTATCCTTTAATTTCAAATTATGTTTCTTACTATTTTTCTCCGATTTTTTCTTTATTTTTATCATTATTAGTTTGGATATGTATACCTTTATTTTTAAATTTTTTATCTTTTAATTTAGGAATTTTATTTTTTTTATGTTGTACTAGAATAGGAGTGTATTCAGTTATAATTGCTGGATGATCTTCTAATTCAAATTATTCTTTATTAGGGGGATTGCGGGCTGTAGCTCAAACTATTTCTTATGAAGTTAGTTTAGCTTTAATTATAATATCATTTATTTTTTTAATTGGGAGTTATAATATATTAATATTTTTTAATTATCAAATTTATATTTGATTTTAATTTATTTTATTTCCTATAGTTTTAGTTTGATTTAGAATTTCATAAGCAGGAATCGAACGCCATTTGATTTTGCTGAAGGGGAATCAGAATTAGTTTCTGGATTAAGTGTTGAGTATAGAAGAGGAGGTTTTGCTTTAATTTTTTTAGCGGAATATTCTAGAATTTTATTTATGAGAATATTATTTTGTGTATTATTCTTATATATTCATTAATTTTTTTATATAAAATTAAGATTTATTTCTTTTTTATTTATTTGGGTTCGTGGGACTTTTCCTCGATTTCGTTATGATAAATTAATATATATAGCTTGAAAATCTTTTCTGCCTTTTTCTTTAAATTATTTGATATTTTTTATTGGGTTTAAAATCTTTACGTATAGATAATATAACATAAGTTGAAAAATTTCAAGAAATAGTTTAATAAAAATATTAATTTTGGAGATTAATAATAAAGAAATTTCTTTTTTCTTGAAATTTTAAAAGATTATTCTTATTTTTGATTTACAAGACCAATGTTTTTATTAAACTATTAAAACAAATGATTATATTTATTTATTTATATTACCAGTAATTTTATTGATAATGGGTTTTTTTAATTTTTGTTTCTAATAGAAAACATTTGTTATCAATAATATTAAGATTAGAATATATTGTTTTAAGATTATTTATATTTTTATTTATATTTTTAAATATAATAAATTATGAAAGTTATTTTAGAATTATCAATTTTAGTTTCTATAATTCGTACACATGAAAATGATTATTTTCAATCATTTAATATTTTACAATGTTAAAAATTTTATTTATATTTTTATTTTATTTTCCAGTATGTTTTATAAAAAATTCATTTTGGATGGCTCAGAGTTTTTTATTTTTAAATTCTTTTATTTTTATTATTATAAATATTTACTCAAGATATTGAATAAATATCTCATATTTTTTGGGGTGTGATATATTATCTTTTGGATTTATTTGATTAAGTTTTTGGATTTGTTCTTTGATAATAATAGCTAGAGAAAGAATTTTCAAATTTAATAATTTCAAAAATTTATTTATATTAAATATTTTATTTTTATTATTTTTTTTAATTGTTACGTTTATATCTATAAGATTATTTATATTTGGATTAAGAAATAACTTTGGGTGTAGAAGTTCAAAATTTAAGAATTGTTCGACTTTTAAATTCTTACATGATCTGAGTTCAAACCGGTGTAAGCCAGGTTGGTTTCTATCTTTAATAAATTAAAATATTTTAGTACGAAAGGACCAAATATTTGAATAATTATATTTTTAAAAAGAATTTTATTAATGTATTTATACTATTTTGGCAGATAATTGTAACAAATTTAGAATTTATAAATGTAATTTTAATTACAAATAGTACTTGTTAAATATTGGGTTATTTTTATCTTTAATTAATATATTAATATTAATTATTTGTGTTTTAGTTAGAGTTGCATTTTGAACTGTATTAGAAAGAAAAATTTTAGGTTATATTCAAATTCCAAAGGGTCCTAATAAGGTTGGAATTTTGGGGATTCCTCAACCATTTTGTGATGCAGTTAAATTATTTAGAAAAGAACAAATTTATCCTTTAATATCAAATTATGATTCTTACTAGTTTTCTCCGATTTTTTCTTTATTTTTATCATTATTAGTTTGGATATGTATACGTTTATTTTTAAATTTTTTATCTTTTAATTTAGGAATTTTATTTTTTTTATGTTGTACTAGAATAGGAGTGTATACAGTAATAATTGCTGGATGATCTTCTAATTCAAATTATTCTTTATTAGGGATATTGCGGGCTGTAGCTCAAACTATTTCTTATGAAGTTAGTTTAGCTTTAATTATAATATCATTTATTTTTTTAATTGGGAGTTATAATATATTAATATTTTTTAATTATCAAATTTATATTTGATTTTAATTTATTTTATTTCCTATAGTTTTAGTTTGATTTAGAATTTCATTAGCAGGAACTAATCGAACGCCATTTGATTTTGCTGAAGGGGAATCAGAATTAGTTTCTGGATTAAATGTTGAGTATAGAAGAGGAGGTTTTGCTTTAATTTTTTTAGCGGAATATTCTAGAATTTTATTTTTGAGAATATTATTTTGTGTCTTATTCTTATATATTAATTAATTTTTTATATATAATTAAGATTTATTTCTTTTTTATTTATTTGGGTTCGTGGGACTTTTCCTCGATTTCGTTATGATAAATTAATATATATAGCTTCAAAATCTTTTCTGCCTTTTTCTTTAAATTATTTGATATTTTTTATTGGGTTTAAAATCTTTACGTATAGAGAATATAACATAAGTTGAAAAATTTCAAGAAATAGTTTAATAAAAATATTATTTTTGGAGATTAATGATAAAGAAATTTCTTTTTCTTGAAATTTTAAAAGATTATTCTTATTTTTGATTTACAAGACCAATGTTTTTATTAAACTATTAAAACTAATGATTATATTTATTTATTGAATATTACCAGTAATTTTATTGATAATGGGTTTTTTAATTTTTGTTTCTAATAGAAAACATTTGTTATCAATATAATTAAGATAAGAATATATTGTTTTAAGATTATTTATATTTTTAAATATAATAAATTATGAAAGTTATTTTAGAATTATCAATTTTAGTTTCTATAATTCGTACACATGGAAATGATTATTTTCAATCATTTAATATTTTACAATGTTAAAAATTTTATTTATATTTTTATTTTATTTTCCAGTATGTTTTATAAAAAATTCATTTTGGATGGCTCAGAGTTTTTTATTTTTAAATTCTTTTATTTTTATTATTATAAATATTTACTCAAGATATTGATTAAATATCTCATATTTTTTAGGGTGTGAAATATTATCTGATGGATTTATTTTATTAAGTTTTTGGATTTGTTCTTTGATAATAATAGCTAGAGAAAGAATTTTCAAGTTTAATAATTTCAAAAATTTATTTATATTAAATATTTTATTTTTATTATTTTTTTTAATTGTTACGTTTATATCTATAAGATTATTTATATTTGGATTAAGAAATAATTTTGGGTGTAGAAGTTCAAAATTTAAGTCTGTTCGACTTTTAAATTCTTACATGATCTGAGTTCAAACCGGTGTAAGCCAGGTTGGTTTCTATCTTTAATAAATTAAAATATTTTAGTACGAAAGGACCAATTATATTTTTAAAAAGAATTTTATTAATGTATTTATAGTATTTTGGCAGATAATTGTAATAAATTTAGAATTTATAAATGTAATTTTAATTACAAATAGTACTTGTTAAATATTGAGTTATTTTTATCTTTAATTAATTTATTAATATTAAGTATTTGTGTTTTAGTTAGAGTTGCATTTTTAACTTTATTAGAACGAAAAATTTTAGGTTATATTCAAATTCGAAAGGGTCCTAATAAGGTAGGAATTTTGGGGATTCCTCAACCATTTTGTAATGCAGTTAAATTATTTAGAAAAGAACAAAATTATCCTTTAATTTCAAATTGTGTTTCTTACTATTTTTCTCCGATTTTTTCTTTATTTTTATCATTATTAGTTTGGATATGTATACCTTTATTTTTAAATTTTTTATCTTTTAATTTAGGAATTTTATTTTTTTTATGTTGTACTAGAATAGAAGTGTATACAGTAATAATTGCTGGATGATCTTCTAATTCAAATTATTCTTTATTAGGGGGATTGCGGGCTGTTGCTCAAACTATTTCTTATGAAGTTAGTTTAGCTTTAATTATAATATCATTAATTTTTTTAATTGGGAGTTATAATATATTAATATTTTTTAATTATCAAATTTATATTTGATTTTAATTTATTTTATTTCCTATAGTTTTAGTTTGATTTAGAATTTCATTAGCAGGAACTAATCGAACGCCATTTGATTCTGCTGAAGGGGAATCAGAATTAGTTTCTGGATTAAATGTTGAGTATAGAAGAGGAGGTTTTGCTTTAATTTTTTTAGCGGAATATTCTAGAATTTTATTTATGAGAATATTATTTTGTGTATTATTCTTATATATTCATTAATTTTTTATATAAAATTAAGATTTATTTCTTTTTTATTTATTTGGGTTCGTGGGACTTTTCCTCGATTTCGTTATGATAAATTAATATATATAGCTTCAAAATCTTTTCTGCCTTTTTCTTTAAGTTATTTGATATTTTTTATTGGGTTTAAAATCTTTACGTATAGAGAATATAACATAAGTTGAAAAATTTCAAGAAATAGTTTAATAAAAATATTAATTTTGGAGATTAATGATAAAGAAATTTCTTTTTCTTGAAATTTTAAAAGATTATTCTTATTTTTGATTTACAAGACCAATGTTTTTATTAAACTATTAAAACTAATGATTATATTTATTTATTGAATATTACCAGTAATTTTATTGATAATGGGTTTTTAATTTTTGCTTCTAATAGAAAACATTTGTTATCAATATTATTAAGATTAGAATATATTGTTTTAAGATTATTTATATTTTTAAATATAATAAATTATGAAAGTTATTTTAGAATTATCAATTTTAGTTTCTATAATTCGTACACATGGAAATGATTATTTTCAATCATTTAATATTTTACAATGTTAAAAATTTTATTTATATTTTTATTTTATTTTCCAGTATGTTTTATAAAAAATTCATTTTGGATGGCTCAGAGTTTTTTATTTTTAAATTCTTTTATTTTTATTATTATAAATATTTACTCAAGATATTGAATAAATATCTCATATTTTTTAGGGTGTGATATATTATCTTTTGGATTTATTTTATTAAGTTTTTGGATTTGTTCTTTGATAATAATAGCTAGAGAAAGAATTTTCAAGTTTAATAATTTCAAAAATTTATTTATATTAAATATTTTATTTTTATTATTTTTTTTATTGTTACGTTTATATCTATAAGATTATTTATATTTGGATTAAGAAATAACTTTGGGTGTAGAAGTTCAAAATTTAAGTCTTGTTCGACTTTTAAATTCTTACATGATCTGAGTTCAAACCGGTGTAAGCCAGGTTGGTTTCTATCTTTAATAAATTAAAATATTTTAGTACGAAAGGACCAATTATATTTTTAAAAAGAATTTTATTAATGTATTTATAGTATTTTGGCAGATAATTGTAATAAATTTAGAATTTATAAATGTAATTTTAATTACAAATAGTACTTGTTAAATATTGAGTTATTTTTATCTTTAATTAATTTATTAATATTAAGTATTTGTGTTTTAGTTAGAGTTGCATTTTTAACTTTATTAGAACGAAAAATTTTTATGTCCTAATAAGGTAGGAATTTTGGGGATTCCTCAACCATTTTGTGATGCAGTTAAATTATTTAGAAAAGAACAAAATTATCCTTTAATTTCAAATTGTGTTTCTTACTATTTTTCTCCGATTTTTTCTTTATTTTTATCATTATTAGTTTGGATATGTATACCTTTATTTTTAAATTTTTTATCTTTTAATTTAGGAATTTTATTTTTTTTATCTTGTACTAGAATAGGAGTGTATACAGTAATAATTGCTGGATGATCTTCTAATTCAAATTATTCTTTATTAGGGGGATTGCGGGCTGTTGCTCAAACTATTTCTTATGAAGTTAGTTTAGCTTTAATTATAATATCATTAATTTTTTTAATTAGGAGTTATAATATATTAATATTTTTTAATTATCAAATTTATATTTGATTTTAATTTATTTTATTTCCTATAGTTTTAGTTTGATTTAGAATTTCATTAGCAGGAACTAATCGAACGCCATTTGATTCTGCTGAAGGGGAATCAGAATTAGTTTCTGGATTAAATGTTGAGTATAGAAGAGGAGGTTTTGCTTTAATTTTTTTAGCGGAATATTCTAGAATTTTATTTATGAGAATATTATTTTGTGTATTATTCTTATATATTCATTAATTTTTTATATAAAATTAAGATTTATTTCTTTTTTATTTATTTGGGTTCGTGGGACTTTTCCTCGATTTCGTTATGATAAATTAATATATATAGCTTCAAAATCTTTTCTGCCTTTTTCTTTAAGTTATTTGATATTTTTTATTGGGTTTAAAATCTTTACGTATAGAGAATATAACATAAGTTGAAAAATTTCAAGAAATAGTTTAATAAAAATATTAATTTTGGAGATTAATGATAAAGAAATTTCTTTTTCTTGAAATTTTAAAAGATTATTCTTATTTTTGATTTACAAGACCAATGTTTTTATTAAACTATTAAAACTAATGATTATATTTATTTATTGAATATTACCAGTAATTTTATTGATAATGGGTTTTTTAATTTTTGTTTCTAATAGAAAACATTTGTTATCAATATTATTAAGATTAGAATATATTGTTTTAAGATTATTTATATTTTTAAATATAATAAATTATGAAAGTTATTTTAGAATTATCAATTTTAGTTTCTATAATTCGTACACATGGAAATGATTATTTTCAATCATTTAATATTTTACAATGTTAAAAATTTTATTTATATTTTTATTTTATTTTCCAGTATGTTTTATAAAAAATTCATTTTGGACGGCTCAGAGTTTTTTATTTTTAAATTCTTTTATTTTTATTATTATAAATATTTACTCAAGATATTGAATAAATATCTCATATTTTTTAGGGTGTGATATATTATCTTTTGGATTTATTTTATTAAGTTTTTGGATTTGTTCTTTGATAATAATAGCTAGAGAAAGAATTTTCAAGTTTAATAATTTCAAAAATTTATTTATATTAAATATTTTATTTTTATTATTTTTTTTATTGTTACGTTTATATCTATAAGATTATTTATATTTGGATTAAGAAATAACTTTGGGTGTAGAAGTTCAAAATTTAAGTCTTGTTCGACTTTTAAATTCTTACATGATCTGAGTTCAAACCGGTGTAAGCCAGGTTGGTTTCTATCTTTAATAAATTAAAATATTTTAGTACGAAAGGACCAATTATATTTTTAAAAAGAATTTTATTAATGTATTTATAGTATTTTGGCAGATAATTGTAATAAATTTAGAATTTATAAATGTAATTTTAATTACAAATAGTACTTGTTAAATATTGAGTTATTTTTATCTTTAATTAATTTATTAATATTAAGTATTTGTGTTTTAGTTAGAGTTGCATTTTTAACTTTATTAGAACGAAAAATTTTAGGTTATATTCAAATTCGAAAGGGTCCTAATAAGGTAGGAATTTTGGGGATTCCTCAACCATTTTGTGATGCAGTTAAATTATTTAGAAAAGAACAAAATTATCCTTTAATTTCAAATTGTGTTTCTTACTATTTTTCTCCGATTTTTTCTTTATTTTTATCATTATTAGTTTGGATATGTATACCTTTATTTTTAAATTTTTTATCTTTTAATTTAGGAATTTTATTTTTTTTATGTTGTACTAGAATAGGAGTGTATACAGTAATAATTGCTGGATGATCTTCTAATTCAAATTATTCTTTATTAGGGGGATTGCGGGCTGTTGCTCAAACTATTTCTTATGAAGTTAGTTTAGCTTTAATTATAATATCATTAATTTTTTTAATTGGGAGTTATAATATATTAATATTTTTTAATTATCAAATTTATATTTGATTTTAATTTATTTTATTTCCTATAGTTTTAGTTTGATTTAGAATTTCATTAGCAGGAACTAATCGAACGCCATTTGATTCTGCTGAAGGGGAATCAGAATTAGTTTCTGGATTAAATGTTGAGTATAGAAGAGGAGGTTTTGCTTTAATTTTTTTAGCGGAATATTCTAGAATTTTATTTATGAGAATATTATTTAGTGTATTATTCTTATATATTCATTAATTTTTTATATAAAATTAAGATTTATTTCTTTTTTATTTATTTGGGTTCGTGGGACTTTTCCTCGATTTCGTTATGATAAATTAATATATATAGCTTCAAAATCTTTTCTGCCTTTTTCTTTAAGTTATTTGATATTTTTTATTGGGTTTAAAATCTTTACGTATAGAGAATATAACATAAGTTGAAAAATTTCAAGAAATAGTTTAATAAAAATATTAATTTTGGAGATTAATGATAAAGAAATTTCTTTTTCTTGAAATTTTAAAAGATTATTCTTATTTTTGATTTACAAGACCAATGTTTTTATTAAACTATTAAAACTAATGATTATATTTATTTATTGAATATTACCAGTAATTTTATTGATAATGGGTTTTTTAATTTTTGTTTCTAATAGAAAACATTTGTTATCAATATTATTAAGATTAGAATATATTGTTTTAAGATTATTTATATTTTTAAATATAATAAATTATGAAAGTTATTTTAGAATTATCAATTTTAGTTTCTATAATTCGTACACATGGAAATGATTATTTTCAATCATTTAATATTTTACAATGTTAAAAATTTTATTTATATTTTTATTTTATTTTCCAGTATGTTTTATAAAAAATTCATTTTGGATGGCTCAGAGTTTTTTATTTTTAAATTCTTTTATTTTTATTATTATAAATATTTACTCAAGATATTGAATAAATATCTCATATTTTTTAGGGTGTGATATATTATCTTTTGGATTTATTTTATTAAGTTTTTGGATTTGTTCTTTGATAATAATAGCTAGAGAAAGAATTTTCAAGTTTAATAATTTCAAAAATTTATTTATATTAAATATTTTATTTTTATTATTTTTTTTATTGTTACGTTTATATCTATAAGATTATTTATATTTGGATTAAGAAATAACTTTGGGTGTAGAAGTTCAAAATTTAAGTCTTGTTCGACTTTTAAATTCTTACATGATCTGAGTTCAAACCGGTGTAAGCCAGGTTGGTTTCTATCTTTAATAAATTAAAATATTTTAGTACGAAAGGACCAAATATTTGAATAATTATATTTTTAAAAAGAATTTTATTAATGTATTTATAATATTTTGGCAGATAATTGTAATAAATTTAGAATTTATAAATGTAATTTTAATTACAAATAGTACTTGTTAAATATTGGGTTATTTTTATCTTTAATTAATATATTAATATTAATTATTTGTGTTTTAGTTAGAGTTGCATTTTTAACTGTATTAGAACGAAAAATTTTAGGTTATATTCAAATTCCAAAGGGTCCTAATAAGGTTGGAATTTTGGGGATTCCTCAACCATTTTGTGATGCAGTTAAATTATTTAGAAAAGGTCAAATTTATCCTTTAATATCAAATTATGTTTCTTACTAGTTTTCTCCGATTTTTTCTTTATTTTTATCATTATTAGTTTGGATATGTATACCTTTATTTTTAAATTTTTTATCTTTTAATTTAGGAATTTTATTTTTTTTATGTTGTATTAGAATAGGAGTGTATACAGTAATAATTGCTGGATGATCTTCTAATTCAAATTATTCTTTATTAGGGGGATTGCGGGCTGTAGCTCAAACTATTTCTTATGAAGTTAGTTTAGCTTTAATTATAATATCATTTATTTTTTTAATTGGGAGTTATAATATATTAATATTTTTTAATTATCTAATTTATATTTGATTTTAATTTATTTTATTTCCTATAGTTTTAGTTTGATTTAGAATTTCATTAGCAGGAACTAATCGAACGCCATTTGATTTTGCTGAAGGGGAATCAGAATTAGTTTCTGGATTAAATGTTGAGTATAGAAGAGGAGGTTTTGCTTTAATTTTTTTAGCGGAATATTCTAGAATTTTATTTATGAGAATATTATTTTGTGTATTATTCTTATATATTCATTAATTTTTTATATAAAATTAAGATTTATTTCTTTTTTATTTATTTGGGTTCGTGGGACTTTTCCTCGATTTCGTTATGATAAATTAATATATATAGCTTCAAAAGCTTTTCTGCCTTTTTCTTTAAATTATTTGATATTTTTTATTGGGTTTAAAATCTTTACGTATAGAGAATATAACATAAGTTGAAAAATTTCAAGAAATAGTTTAATAAAAATATTAATTTTGGAGATTAATGATAAAGAAATTTCTTTTTCTTGAAATTTTAAAAGATTATTCTTATTTTTGATTTACAAGACCAATGTTTTTATTAAACTATTAAAACTAATGATTATATTTATTTATTGAATATTACCAGTAATTTTATTAATAATGGGTTTTTTAATTTTTGTTTCTAATAGAAAACATTTGTTATCAATATTATTAAGATTAGAATATATTGTTTTAAGATTATTTATATTTTTAAATATAATAAATTATGAAAGTTATTTTAGAATTATCAATTTTAGTTTCTATAATTCGTACACATGGAAATGATTATTTTCAATCATTTAATATTTTACAATGTTAAAAATTTTATTTATATTTTTATTTTATTTTCCAGTATGTTTTATAAAAAATTCATTTTGGATGGCTCAGAGTTTTTTATTTTTAAATTCTTTTATTTTTATTATTATAAATATTTACTCAAGATATTGATTAAATATCTC
Organism: Nephrocerus scutellatus; assembly: GCA_947095585.1. NCBI lineage: Eukaryota > Metazoa > Arthropoda > Insecta > Diptera > Pipunculidae > Nephrocerus > Nephrocerus scutellatus. Next base: position 57,634,272 of record OX352764.1, read on the forward strand.
ATATTTTTTAGGGTGTGAAATATTATCTGATGGATTTATTTTATTAAGTTTTTGGATTTGTTCTTTGATAATAATAGCTAGAGAAAGAATTTTCAAGTTTAATAATTTCAAAAATTTATTTATATTAAATATTTTATTTTTATTATTTTTTTTAATTGTTACGTTTATATCTATAAGATTATTTATATTTGGATTAAGAAATAATTTTGGGTGTAGAAGTTCAAAATTTAAGTCTGTTCGACTTTTAAATTCTTACATGATCTGAGTTCAAACCGGTGTAAGCCAGGTTGGTTTCTATCTTTAATAAATTAAAATATTTTAGTACGAAAGGACCAAATATTTGAATAATTATATTTTTAAAAAGAATTTTATTAATGTATTTATAGTATTTTGGCAGATAATTGTAATAAATTTAGAATTTATAAATGTAATTTTAATTACAAATAGTACTTGTTAAATATTGAGTTATTTTTATCTTTAATTAATATATTAATATTAAGTATTTGTGTTTTAGTTAGAGTTGCATTTTTAACTTTATTAGAACGAAAAATTTTAGGTTATATTCAAATTCGAAAGGGTCCTAATAAGGTAGGAATTTTGGGGATTCCTCAACCATTTTGTGATGCAGTTAAATTATTTAGAAAGAACAAAATTATCCTTTAATTTCAAATTATGTTTCTTACTATTTTTCTCCGATTTTTTCTTTATTTTTATCATTATTAGTTTGGATATGTATACCTTTATTTTTAAATTTTTTATCTTTTAATTTAGGAATTTTATTTTTTTTATGTTGTACTAGAATAGGAGTGTATACAGTAATAATTGCTGGATGATCTTCTAATTCAAATTATTCTTTATTAGGGGGATTGCGGGCTGTAGCTCAAACTATTTGTTATGAAGTTAGTTTAGCTTTAATTATAATATCATTTATTTTTTTAATTGGGAGTTATAATATATTAATATTTTTTAATTATCAAATTTATATTTGATTTTAATTTATTTTATTTCCTATAGTTTTAGTTTGATTTAGAATTTCATTAGCAGGAACTAATCGAACGCCATTTGATTTTGCTGAAGGGGAATCAGAATTAGTTTCTGGATTAAATGTTGAGTATAGAAGAGGAGGTTTTGCTTTAATTTTTTTAGCGGAATATTCTAGAATTTTATTTATGAGAATATTATTTTGTGTATTATTCTTATATATTAATTAATTTTTTATATAAAATTATGATTTATTTCTTTTTTATTTATTTGGGTTCGTGGGACTTTTCCTCGATTTCGTTATGATAAATTAATATATATAGCTTCAAAATCTTTTCTGCCTTTTTCTTTAAATTATTTGATATTTTTTATTGGGTTTAAAATCTTTACGTATAGAGAATATAACATAAGTTGAAAAATTTCAAGAAATAGTTTAATAAAAATATTAATTTTGGAGATTAATGATAAAGAAATTTCTTTTTCTTGAAATTTTAAAAGATTATTCTTATTTTTGATTTACAAGACCAATGTTTTTATTAAACTATTAAAACTAATGATTATATTTATTTATTGAATATTACCAGTAATTTTATTGATAATGGGTTTTTTAATTTTTGTTTCTAATAGAAAACATTTGTTATCAATATTATTAAGATTAGAATATATTGTTTTAAGATTATTTATATTTTTAAATATAATAAATTATGAAAGTTATTTTAGAATTATCAATTTTAGTTTCTATAATTCGTACACATGGAAATGATTATTTTCAATCATTTAATATTTTACAATGTTAAAAATTTTATTTATATTTTTATTTTATTTTCCAGTATGTTTTATAAAAAATTCATTTTGGATGGCTCAGAGTTTTTTATTTTTAAATTCTTTTATTTTTATTATTATAAATATTTACTCAAGATATTGAATAAATATCTCATATTTTTTAGGGTGTGATATATTATCTTTTGGATTTATTTTATTAAGTTTTTGGATTTGTTCTTTGATAATAATAGCTAGAGAAAGAATTTTCAAGTTTAATAATTTCAAAAATTTATTTATATTAAATATTTTATTTTTATTATTTTTTTATTGTTACGTTTATATCTATAAGATTATTTATATTTGGATTAAGAAATAACTTTGGGTGTAGAAGTTCAAAATTTAAGTCTTGTTCGACTTTTAAATTCTTACATGATCTGAGTTCAAACCGGTGTAAGCCAGGTTGGTTTCTATCTTTAATAAATTAAAATATTTTAGTACGAAAGGACCAAATATTTGAATAATTATATTTTTAAAAAGAATTTTATTAATGTATTTATACTATTTTGGCAGATAATTGTAATAAATTTAGAATTTATAAATGTAATTTTAATTACAAATAGTACTTGTTAAATATTGGGCTATTTTTATCTTTAATTAATATATTAATATTAATTATTTGTGTTTTAGTTAGAGTTGCATTTTTAACTGTATTAGAACGAAAAATTTTAGGTTATATTCAAATTCCAAAGGGTCCTAATAAGGTTGGAATTTTGGGGATTCCTCAACCATTTTGTGATGCAGTTAAATTATTTAGAAAAGAACAAATTTATCCTTTAATATCAAATTATGTTTCTTACTAGTTTTCTCCGATTTTTTCTTTATTTTTATCATTATTAGTTTGGATATGTATACCTTTATTTTTAAATTTTTTATCTTTTAATTTAGGAATTTTATTTTTTTTATGTTGTACTAGAATAGAAGTGTATACAGTAATAATTGCTGGATGATCTTCTAATTCAAATTATTCTTTATTAGGGGGATTGCGGGCTGTAGCTCAAACTATTTCTTATGAAGTTAGTTTAGCTTTAATTATAATATCATTTATTTTTTTAATTGGGAGTTATAATATATTAATATTTTTTAATTATCAAATTTATATTTGATTTTAATTTATTTTATTTCCTATAGTTTTAGTTTGATTTAGAATTTCATTAGCAGGAACTAATCGAACGCCATTTGATTTTGCTGAAGGGGAATCTGAATTAGTTTCTGGATTAAATGTTGAGTATAGAAGAGGAGGTTTTGCTTTAATTTTTTTAGCGGAATATTCTAGAATTTTATTTATGAGAATATTATTTTGTGTATTATTCTTATATATTCATTAATTTTTTATATAAAATTAAGATTTATTTTTTTTTTATTTATTTGGGTTCGTGGGACTTTTCCTCGATTTCGTTATGATAAATTAATATATATAGCTTCAAAATCTTTTCTGCCTTTTTCTTTAAATTATTTGATATTTTTTATTGGGTTTAAAATCTTTACGTATAGAGAATATAACATAAGTTGAAAAATTTCAAGAAATAGTTTAATAAAAATATTAATTTTGGAGATTAATGATAAAGAAATTTCTTTTTCTTGAAATTTTAAAAGATTATTCTTATTTTTGATTTACAAGACCAATGTTTTTATTACACTATTAAAACTAATGATTATATTTATTTATTGAATATTACCAGTAATTTTATTGATAATGGGTTTTTTAATTTTTGTTTCTAATAGAAAACATTTGTTATCAATATTATTAAGATTAGAATTGTTGTTTTAAGATTATTTATATTTTTAAATATAATAAATTATGAAAGTTATTTTAGAATTATCAATTTTAGTTTCTATAATTCGTACACATGGAAATGATTATTTTCAATCATTTAATATTTTACAATGTTAAAAATTTTATTTATATTTTTATTTTATTTTCCAGTATGTTTTATAAAAAATTCATTTTGGATGGCTCAGAGTTTTTTATTTTTAAATTCTTTTATTTTTATTATTATAAATATTTACTCAAGATATTGAATAAATATCTCATATTTTTTAGGGTGTGATATATTATCTTTTGGATTTATTTTATTAAGTTTTTGGATTTGTTCTTTGATAATATAGCTAGAGAAAGAATTTTCAAGTTTAATAATTTCAAAAATTTATTTATATTAAATATTTTATTTTTATTATTTTTTTTATTGTTACGTTTATATCTATAAGATTATTTATATTTGGATTAAGAAATAACTTTGGGTGTAGAAGTTCAAAATTTAAGTCTTGTTCGACTTTTAAATTCTTACATGATCTGAGTTCAAACCGGTGTAAGCCAGGTTGGTTTCTATCTTTAATAAATTAAAATATTTTAGTACGAAAGGACCAAATATTTGAATAATTATATTTTTAAAAAGAATTTTATTAATGTATTTATACTATTTTGGCAGATAATTGTAATAAATTTAGAATTTATAAATGTAATTTTAATTACAAATAGTACTTGTTAAATATTGGGTTATTTTTATCTTTAATTAATATATTAATATTAATTATTTGTGTTTTAGTTAGAGTTGCATTTTTAACTGTATTATAACGAAAAATTTTAGGTTATATTCAAATTCCAAAGGGTCCTTATAAGGTTGGAATTTTGGGGATTCCTCAACCATTTTGTGATGCAGTTAAATTATTTAGAAAAGAACAAATTTATCCTTTCTTTCTTATCTTTCTTTTTTCTTTATTTTTATCATTATTAGTTTGGATATGTATACCTTAATTTTTAAATTTTTTATCTTTTAATTTAGGAATTTTATTTTTTTTATGTTGTACTAGAATAGGAGTGTATACAGTAATAATTGCTGGATGATCTTCTAATTCAAATTATTCTTTATTAGGGGGATTGCGGGCTGTAGCTCAAACTATTTCTTATGAAGTTAGTTTAGCTTTAATTATAATATCATTTATTTTTTTAATTGGGAGTTATAATATATTAATATTTTTTAATTATCAAATTTATATTTGATTTTAATTTATTTTATTTCCTATAGTTTTAGTTTGATTTAGAATTTCATTAGCAGGAACTAATCGAACGCCATTTGATTTTGCTGAAGGGGAATCTGAATTAGTTTCTGGATTAAATGTTGAGTATAGAAGAGGAGGTTTTGCTTTAATTTTTTTAGCGGAATATTCTAGAATTTTATTTATGAGAATATTATTTTGTGTATTATTCTTATATATTCATTAATTTTTTATATAAAATAAAGATTTATTTCTTTTTTATTTATTTGGGTTCGTGGGACTTTTCCTCGATTTCGTTATGATAAATAAATATATATAGCTTCAAAATCTTTTCTGCCTTTTTCTTTAAATTATTTGATATTTTTTATTGGGTTTAAAATCTTTACGTATAGAGAATATAACTTAAGTTGAAAAATTTCAAGAAATAGTTTAATAAAAATATTAATTTTGGAGATTAATGATAAAGAAATTTCTTTTTCTTGAAATTTTAAAAGATTATTCTTATTTTTGATTTACAAGACCAATGTTTTTATTAAACTATTAAAACTAATGATTATATTTATTTATTGAATATTACCAGTAATTTTATTGATAATGGGTTTTTTAATTTTTGTTTCTAATAGAAAACATTTGTTATCAATATTATTAAGATTAGAATATATTGTTTTAAGATTATTTATATTTTTAAATATAATAAATTATGAAAGTTATTTTAGAATTATCAATTTTAGTTTCTATAATTCGTACACATGGAAATGATTATTTTCAATCATTTAATATTTTACAATGTTAAAAATTTTATTTATATTTTTATTTTATTTTCCAGTATGTTTTATAAAAAATTCATTTTGGATGGCTCAGAGTTTTTTATTTTTAAATTCTTTTATTTTTATTATTATAAATATTTACTCAAGATATTGAATAAATATCTCATATTTTTTAGGGTGTGATATATTATCTTTTGGATTTATTTTATTAAGTTTTTGGATTTGTTCTTTGATAATAATAGCTAGAGAAAGAATTTTCAAGTTTAATAATTTCAAAAATTTATTTATATTAAATATTTTATTTTTATTATTTTTTTTATTGTTACATTTATATCTATAAGATTATTTATATTTGGATTAAGAAATAACTTTGGGTGTAGAAGTTCAAAATTTAAGTCTTGTTCGACTTTTAAATTCTTACATGATCTGAGTTCAAACCGGTGTAAGCCAGGTTGGTTTCTATCTTTAATAAATTAAAATATTTTAGTACGAAAGGACCAAATATTTGAATAATTATATTTTTAAAAAGAATTTTATTAATGTTATAAATACATTTTGGCAGATAATTGTAATAAATTTAGAATTTATAAATGTAATTTTAATTACAAATAGTACTTGTTAAATATTGGGTTATTTTTATCTTTAATTAATATATTAATATTAATTATTTGTGTTTTAGTTAGAGTTGCATTTTTAACTGTATTAGAACGAAAAATTTTAGGTTATATTCAAATTCGAAAGGGTCCTAATAAGGTTGGAATTTTGGGGATTCCTCAACCATTTTGTGATGCAGTTAAATTATTTAGAAAAGAACAAATTTATCCTTTAATATCAAATTATGTTTCTTACTAGTTTTCTCCGATTTTTTCTTTATTTTTATCATTATTAGTTTGGATATGTATACCTTTATTTTTAAATTTTTTATCTTTTAATTTAGGAATTTTATTTTTTTTATGTTGTACTAGAATAGGAGTGTATACAGTAATAATTGCTGGATGATCTTCTAATTCAAATTATTCTTTATTAGGGGGATTGCGGGCTGTAACTCAAACTATTTCTTATGAAGTTAGTTTAGCTTTAATTATAATATCATTTATTTTTTTAATTGGGAGTTATAATATATTAATATTTTTTAATTATCAAATTTATATTTGATTTTAATTTATTTTATTTCCTATAGTTTTAGTTTGATTTAGAATTTCATTAGCAGGAACTAATCGAACGCCATTTGATTTTGCTGAAGGGGAATCTGAATTAGTTTCTGGATTAAATGTTGAGTATAGAAGAGGAGGTTTTGCTTTAATTTTTTTAGCGGAATATTCTAGAATTTTATTTATGAGAATATTATTTTGTGTATTATTCTTATATATTCATTAATTTTTTATATAAAATTAAGATTTATTTCTTTTTTGTTTATTTGGGTTCGTGGGACTTTTCCTCGATTTCGTTATGATAAATTAATATATATAGCTTTAAAATCTTTTCTGCCTTTTTCTTTAAATTATTTGATATTTTTTATTGGGTTTAAAATCTTTACGTATAGAGAATATAATATAAGTTGAAAAATTTCAAGAAATAGTTTAATAAAAATATTAATTTTGGAGATTAATGATAAAGAAATGTCTTTTTCTTGAAATTTTAAAAGATTATTCTTATTTTTGATTTACAAGACCAATGTTTTTATTAAACTATTAAAACTAATGATTATATTTATTTATTGAATATTACCAGTAATTTTATTGATAATGGATTTTTTAATTTTTGTTTCTAATAGAAAACATTTGTTATCAATATTATTAAGATTAGAATATATTGTTTTAAGATTATTTATATTTTTAAATATAATAAATTATGAAAGTTATTTTAGAATTATCAATTTTAGTTTCTATAATTCGTACACATGGAAATGATTATTTTCAATCATTTAATATTTTACAATGTTAAAAATTTTATTTATATTTTTATTTTCTTTTCCAGTATGTTTTATAAAAAATTCATTTTGGATGGCTCAGAGTTTTTTATTTTTAAATTCTTTTATTTTTATTATTATAAATATTTACTCAAGATATTGAATAAATATCTCATATTTTTTAGGGTGTGATATATTATCTTTTGGATTTATTTTATTAAGTTTTTGGATTTGTTCTTTGATAATAATAGCTAGAGAAAGAATTTTCAAGTTTAATAATTTCAAAAATTTATTTATATTAAATATTTTATTTTTATTATTTTTTTTATTGTTACATTTATATCTATAAGATTATTTATATTTGGATTAAGAAATAACTTTGGGTGTAGAAGTTCAAAATTTAAGTCTTGTTCGACTTTTAAATTCTTACATGATCTGAGTTCAAACCGGTGTAAGCCAGGTTGGTTTCTATCTTTAATAAATTAAAATATTTTAGTACGAAAGGACCAAATATTTGAATAATTATATTTTTAAAAAGAATTTTATTAATGTTATAAATACATTTTGGCAGATAATTGTAATAAATTTAGAATTTATAAATGTAATTTTAATTACAAATAGTACTTGTTAAATATTGGGTTATTTTTATCTTTAATTAATATATTAATATTAATTATTTGTGTTTTAGTTAGAGTTGCATTTTTAACTGTATTAGAACGAAAAATTTTAGGTTATATTCAAATTCGAAAGGGTCCTAATAAGGTTGGAATTTTGGGGATTCCTCAACCATTTTGTGATGCAGTTAAATTATTTAGAAAAGAACAAATTTATCCTTTAATATCAAATTATGTTTCTTACTAGTTTTCTCCGATTTTTTCTTTATTTTTATCATTATTAGTTTGGATATGTATACCTTTATTTTTAAATTTTTTATCTTTTAATTTAGGAATTTTATTTTTTTTATGTTGTACTAGAATAGGAGTGTATACAGTAATAATTGCTGGATGATCTTCTAATTCAAATTATTCTTTATTAGGGGGATTGCGGGCTGTAACTCAAACTATTTCTTATGAAGTTAGTTTAGCTTTAATTATAATATCATTTATTTTTTTAATTGGGAGTTATAATATATTAATATTTTTTAATTATCAAATTTATATTTGATTTTAATTTATTTTATTTCCTATAGTTTTAGTTTGATTTAGAATTTCATTAGCAGGAACTAATCGAACGCCATTTGATTTTGCTGAAGGGGAATCTGAATTAGTTTCTGGATTAAATGTTGAGTATAGAAGAGGAGGTTTTGCTTTAATTTTTTTAGCGGAATATTCTAGAATTTTATTTATGAGAATATTATTTTGTGTATTATTCTTATATATTCATTAATTTTTTATATAAAATTAAGATTTATTTCTTTTTTGTTTATTTGGGTTCGTGGGACTTTTCCTCGATTTCGTTATGATAAATTAATATATATAGCTTTAAAATCTTTTCTGCCTTTTTCTTTAAATTATTTGATATTTTTTATTGGGTTTAAAATCTTTACGTATAGAGAATATAATATAAGTTGAAAAATTTCAAGAAATAGTTTAATAAAAATATTAATTTTGGAGATTAATGATAAAGAAATGTCTTTTTCTTGAAATTTTAAAAGATTATTCTTATTTTTGATTTACAAGACCAATGTTTTTATTAAACTATTAAAACTAATGATTATATTTATTTATTGAATATTACCAGTAATTTTATTGATAATGGATTTTTTAATTTTTGTTTCTAATAGAAAACATTTGTTATCAATATTATTAAGATTAGAATATATTGTTTTAAGATTATTTATATTTTTAAATATAATAAATTATGAAAGTTATTTTAGAATTATCAATTTTAGTTTCTATAATTCGTACACATGGAAATGATTATTTTCAATCATTTAATATTTTACAATGTTAAAAATTTTATTTATATTTTTATTTTCTTTTCCAGTATGTTTTATAAAAAATTCATTTTGGATGGCTCAGAGTTTTTTATTTTTAAATTCTTTTATTTTTATTATTATAAATATTTACTCAAGATATTGAATAAATATCTCATATTTTTTAGGGTGTGATATATTATCTTTTGGATTTATTTTATTAAGTTTTTGGATTTGTTCTTTGATAATAATAGCAAGAGAAAGAATTTTCAAGTTTAATAATTTCAAAAATTTATTTATATTAAATATTTTATTTTTATTATTTTTTTTATTGTTACGTTTATATCTATAAGATTATTTATATTTGGATTAAGAAATAACTTTGGGTGTAGAAGTTCAAAATTTAAGTCTTGTTCGACTTTTAAATTCTTACATGATCTGAGTTCAAACCGGTGTAAGCCAGGTTGGTTTCTATCTTTAATAAATTAAAATATTTTAGTACGAAAGGACCAAATATTTGAATAATTATATTTTTAAAAAGAATTTTATTAATGTATTTATACTATTTTGGCAGATAATTGTAATAAATTTAGAATTTATAAATGTAATTTTAATTACAAATAGTACTTGTTAAATATTGGGTTATTTTTATCTTTAATTAATATATTAATATTAATTATTTGTGTTTTAGTTAGAGTTGCATTTTTAACTGTATTAGAACAAAACATTTTAGGTTATATTCAAATTCCAAAGGGTCCTAATAAGGTTGGAATTTTGGGGATTCCTCAACCATTTTGTGATGCAGTTAAATTATTTAGAAACAACAAATTTATCCTTTAATATCAAATTATGTTTCTTACTAGTTTTCTCCGATTTTTTCTTTATTTTTATCATTATTAGTTTGGATATGTATACCTTTATTTTTAAATTTAATTCTTTTAATTTAGGAGTTTTATTTTTTTTATGTTGTACTAGAATAGGAGTGTATACAGTAATAACTGCTGGATGATCTTCTTATTCAAATTATTCTTTATTAGGGGGATTGCGGGCTGTAGCTCAAACTATTTCTTATGAAGTTAGTTTAGCTTTAATTGGGAGTTATAATATATTAATATTTTTTAATTATCAAATTTATATTTGATTTTTATTTATTTTATTTCCTATAGTTTTAGTTTGATTTAGAATTTCATTAGCAGAAACTAATCGAACGCCATTTGATTTTGCTGAAGGGGAATCAGAATTAGTTACTGGATTAAATGTTGAGTATAGAAGAGGAGGTTTTGCTTTAATTTTTTTAGCGGAATATTCTAGAATTTTATTTATGAGAATATTATTTTGTGTATTATTCTTATATATTCATTAATTTTTTATATAAAATTAAGATTTATTTTTTTTTTATTTATTTGGGTTCGTGGGACTTTTCCTCGATTTCGTTATGATAAATTAATATATATAGCTTCAAAATCTTTTCTGCCTTTTTCTTTAAATTATTTGATATTTTTTATTGGGTTTAAAATCTTTACGTATAGAGAATATAACATAAGTTGAAAAATTTCAAGAAATAGTTTAATAAAAATATTAATTTTGGAGATTAATGATAAAGAAATTTCTTTTTCTTGAAATTTTAAAAGATTATTCTTATTTTTGATTTACAAGACCAATGTTTTTATTACACTATTAAAACTAATGATTATATTTATTTATTGAATATTACCAGTAATTTTATTGATAATGGGTTTTTTAATTTTTGTTTCTAATAGAAAACATTTGTTATCAATATTATTAAGATTAGAATTGTTGTTTTAAGATTATTTATATTTTTAAATATAATAAATTATGAAAGTTATTTTAGAATTATCAATTTTAGTTTCTATAATTCGTACACATGGAAATGATTATTTTCAATCATTTAATATTTTACAATGTTAAAAATTTTATTTATATTTTTATTTTATTTTCCAGTATGTTTTATAAAAAATTCATTTTGGATGGCTCAGAGTTTTTTATTTTTAAATTCTTTTATTTTTATTATTATAAATATTTACTCAAGATATTGAATAAATATCTCATATTTTTTAGGGTGTGATATATTATCTTTTGGATTTATTTTATTAAGTTTTTGGATTTGTTCTTTGATAATATAGCTAGAGAAAGAATTTTCAAGTTTAATAATTTCAAAAATTTATTTATATTAAATATTTTATTTTTATTATTTTTTTTATTGTTACGTTTATATCTATAAGATTATTTATATTTGGATTAAGAAATAACTTTGGGTGTAGAAGTTCAAAATTTAAGTCTTGTTCGACTTTTAAATTCTTACATGATCTGAGTTCAAACCGGTGTAAGCCAGGTTGGTTTCTATCTTTAATAAATTAAAATATTTTAGTACGAAAGGACCAAATATTTGAATAATTATATTTTTAAAAAGAATTTTATTAATGTATTTATACTATTTTGGCAGATAATTGTAATAAATTTAGAATTTATAAATGTAATTTTAATTACAAATAGTACTTGTTAAATATTGGGCTATTTTTATCTTTAATTAATATATTAATATTAATTATTTGTGTTTTAGTTAGAGTTGCATTTTTAACTGTATTAGAACGAAAAATTTTAGGTTATATTCAAATTCCAAAGGGTCCTAATAAGGTTGGAATTTTGGGGATTCCTCAACCATTTTGTGATGCAGTTAAATTATTTAGAAAAGAACAAATTTATCCTTTAATATCAAATTATGTTTCTTACTAGTTTTCTCCGATTTTTTCTTTATTTTTATCATTATTAGTTTGGATATGTATACCTTTATTTTTAAATTTTTTATCTTTTAATTTAGGAATTTTATTTTTTTTATGTTGTACTAGAATAGAAGTGTATACAGTAATAATTGCTGGATGATCTTCTAATTCAAATTATTCTTTATTAGGGGGATTGCGGGCTGTAGCTCAAACTATTTCTTATGAAGTTAGTTTAGCTTTAATTATAATATCATTTATTTTTTTAATTGGGAGTTATAATATATTAATATTTTTTAATTATCAAATTTATATTTGATTTTTATTTATTTTATTTCCTATAGTTTTAGTTTGATTTAGAATTTCATTAGCAGAAACTAATCGAACGCCATTTGATTTTGCTGAAGGGGAATCAGAATTAGTTTCTGGATTTAATGTTGAGTATAGAAGAGGAGGTTTTGCTTTAATTTTTTTAACGGAATATTCTAGAATTTTATTTATGAGAATATTATTTTGTGTATTATTCTTAGGGGGGGGGATATTTTTTCATTAATTTTTTATATAAAATTAAGATTTATTTCTTTTTTATTTATTTGGGTTCGTGGGACTTTTCCTCGATTTCGTTATGATAAATTAATATATATAGCTTGAAAATCTTTTCTGTCTTTTTCTTTAAATTATTTGATATTTTTTATTGGGTTTAAAATCTTTACGTTTTCTTTAATATAGTTAATTTATTTAAGTAAAGTTAATAGACAATTTAATTTCTATCTTATATTTTCAAAATATAAGCTTATTTCAAGCTTATTAACTTAATTTATTAGATTACCTCAAATTTTTGAAATTAGAGGGTTTATAATATAATAAAAAAATAAATAACTGTTAAAATTTGATAATATATGTGTCTTCTACTGGTCGAGCTCCAATTCATGTAAGTAAAATTACTGAAATTACTATAATTCAAAATATAATCTGATTTATTGGATAAAATTGAATCCCTCGAAATTTTCTAAAATGACAAAATGGTATAATTATTAGAATAGCAATTAATATAATTAATGCAATTACTCCCCCTAATTTATTAGGAATTGAACGTAAAATAGCATAAGCAAATAAAAAATATCATTCAGGTTGGATATGGGGTTACTAAAGGATTTGCTGGAATAAAATTATCAGGATCTCCTAATAGATAAGGATTAATTAGTGTTAATAATATTAATATTATAATTATAACAATAAAACCAACAATATCTTTAAATGTAAAATAAGGATGAAATGGGATTTTATCAATATTAGAATTTAACCCTAAAGGATTATTAGAACCAGTTTGGTGAAGAAATATTAAATGAATTATTACTATTGCTAATACAATAAAAGGTAAAATAAAATAAAATGTAAAAAATCGTGTTAATGTTGCATTATCAACAGCGAATCCTCCTCAAATTCATTGTACTAAATCAATTCCTAAATATGGGATAGCTGATATTAAATTTGTAATTAAGTTGCTCCCCAAAATGATATTTGTCCTCATGGAAGTACATAACCTATGAAAGCTGTAGCTATGACAAGAAATAGAATAATTACACTCAAAAAAAAAATCACTATTCATGTTATTTTGAATATATATGAATTATAGTATATTCCTCGTCCAATATGTATATAAATACAGATAAAAAAAAATGATGCTCCATTAGCATGTATAGTACGAAGTAATCAACCATTATTTACATCTCGACAAATATGGTTTACTCTATTAAATGCTAAGTTAATATCTGCTGTATTGCTAGAAATTGCTGTTGAAATTTGAATAGTTAAACATAATCCTAATAAAGAACCAAACTTTCATCAAGATGAAATATTAATTGGAGCGGGTAAATCAATTAATGCATTATTAGCAATTTTAAATAAGGGATGTTTAATTGGTATAGGTTTATTCATTTGTTAATTTTATTTATTAGTCGTAAAGGTCCATAAAATATTTTTGTGATTTTTACAGTTGCAACTAAAGTAATTAATAAATAATTTTTTAATAATAGAGTTATTAAATTAGTTGGAAAATTATATAATTTATGTAAATTTAATGAGTTATCATTTAATAAAGTATTTAAGTTAATAATAGAAATTATTTCATTATTATTTATATATAAAATAAATCTTGATTTGTCTAATATAAAAATTAAAGTTATAATAAAAATAAAATATATAATTGAATAAACTAATATTTTTATAGAAAATGAGAATATTTCATTTGAAGCTAATGAAGTTACATAAATAAATAAAACTAATATACCTCCCAGAAAAACTAAAAATAAAATATAAGAAAATCAAAAAGATTTTGTTATTAATCCTGTAATTAAACAAATTAAAAATGTTTGGATTAATAGTATAAAACCTATAGCTAATGGATGATTTATTTGTATAAATAAAAAATTACAAATTAAAATTAGAGAATATAACATAAGTTGAAAAAATTTCTTTTTTCTTGAAATTTTAAAATATTATTCTTATTTTTGATTTACAAGACCAATGTTTTTATTAAACTATTAAATCTAATGATTATATTTATTTATTGAATATTACCAGTAATTTTATTGATAATGGGTTTTTTAATTTTTGTTTATAATAGAAAACATTTGTTATCAATATTATTAAGATTAGAATATATTGTTTTAAGATTATTTATATTTTTATTTATATTTTTAAATATAATAAATTATGAAAGTTATTTTAGAATAATATTTTTAACTTTTAGAGTTTGTGAGGGGGCATTAGGATTATCAATTTTATTTTCTATAATTCATACATGGAAATGATTATTTTCAATCATTTAATATTTTACAATGTTAAAAATTTTATTTATATTTTTATTTTCTTTTCCAGTATGTTTTATAAAAAATTCATTTTGGATGGCTCAGAGTTTTTTATTTTTAAATTCTTTTATTTTTATTATTATAAATATTTACTCAAGATATTGATTAAATATCTCATATTTTTTAGGGTGTGAAATATTATCTGATGGATT
The DNA here is from genome assembly GCA_947095585.1 of Nephrocerus scutellatus. Classification (NCBI taxonomy): domain Eukaryota; kingdom Metazoa; phylum Arthropoda; class Insecta; order Diptera; family Pipunculidae; genus Nephrocerus; species Nephrocerus scutellatus. Next base: position 57,649,420 of record OX352764.1, read on the forward strand.
TATTTTATTAAGTTTTTGGATTTGTTCTTTGATAATAATAGCTAGAGAAAGAATTTTCAAGTTTAATAATTTCAAAAATTTATTTATATTAAATATTTTATTTTTATTATTTTTTTTAATTTTTACGTTTATATCTATAAGATTATTTATATTTGGATTAAGAAATAACTTTGGGTGTAGAAGTTCAAAATTTAAGTTTTGTTCGACTTTTAAATTCTTACATGATCTGAGTTCAAACCGGTGTAAGCCAGGTTGGTTTCTATCTTTAATAAATTAAAATATTTTAGTACGAAAGGACCAAATATTTGAATAATTATATTTTTAAAAAGAATTTTATTAATGTATTTATACTATTTTGGCAGATAATTGTAATAAATTTAGAATTTATAAATGTAATTTTAATTACAAATAGTACTTGTTAAATATTGAGTTATTTTTATCTTTAATTAATATATTAATATTAAGTATTTGTGTTTTAGTTAGAGTTGCATTTTTAACTTTATTAGAACGAAAAATTTTAGGTTATATTCAAATTCGAAAGGGTCCTAATAAGGTTGGAATTTTGGGGATTCCTCAACCATTTTGTGATGCAGTTAAATTATTTAGAAAAGAACAAATTTATCCTTTAATTTCAAATTATGTTTCTTACTATTTTTCTCCGATTTTTCCTTTATTTTTATCATTATTAGTTTGGATATGTATACCTTTATTTTTAAATTTTTTATCTTTTAATTTAGGAATTTTATTTTTTTTATGTTGTACTAGAATAGGAGAGTATACAGTAATAATTGCTGGATGATCTTCTAATTCAAATTATTCTTTATTAGGGGGATTGCGGGCTGTAGCTCAACTATTTCTTATGAAGTTAGTTTAGCTTTAATTATAATATCATTTAGTTTTTTAATTGGGAGTTATAATATATTAATATTTTTTAATTATCAAATTTATATTTGATTTTAATTTATTTTATTTCCTATAGTTTTAGTTTGATTTAGAATTTCATAAGCAGGAACTAATCGAACGCCATTTGATTTTGCTGAAGGGGAATCAGAATTAGTTTCTGGATTAAGTGTTGAGTATAGAAGAGGAGGTTTTGCTTTAATTTTTTAGCGGAATATTCTAGAATTTTATTTATGAGAATATTATTTTGTGTATTATTCTTATATATTCATTAATTTTTTATATAAAATTAAGATTTATTTCTTTTTTATTTATTTGGGTTCGTGGGACTTTACCTCGATTTCGTTATGATAAATTAATATATATAGCTTGAAAATCTTTTCTGCCTTTTTCTTTAAATTATTTGATATTTTTTATTGGGTTTAAAATCTTTACGTATAGAGAATATAACATAAGTTGAAAAATTTCAAGAAATAGTTTAATAAAAATATTAATTTTGGAGATTAATGATAAAGAAATTTCTTTTTTCTTGAAATTTTAAAAGATTATTCTTATTTTTGATTTACAAGACCAATGTTTTTATTAAACTATTAAAACTAATGATTATATTTATTTTTTGAATATTACCAGTAATTTTATTGATAATGGGATTTTTAATTTTTGTTTCTAATAGAAAACATTTGTTATCAATATTATTAAGATTAGAATATATTGTTTTAAGATTAATTATATTTTTAAATATAATAAATTATGAAAGTTATTTTAGAATAATATTTTTAACTTTTAGAGTTTGTGAGGGAGCATTAGGATTATGAATTTTAGTTTCTATAATTCGTACACATGGAAATGATTATTTTCAATCATTTAATATTTTACAATGTTGAAAATTTTATTTATATTTTTATTTTCTTTTTCAGGATGGCTCAGAGTTTTTTATATTTAAATTCTTTTATTTTTATTATTATAAATATTTACTGATTGATGATGGATTTATTTTATTAAGTTTTTGGATTTGTTCTTTGATAATAATAGCTAGAGAAAGAATTTTCAAGTTTAATAATTTCAAAAATTTATTTATATTAAATATTTTATTTTTATTATTTTTTTTAATTGTTACGTTTATATCTATAAGATTATTTATATTTGGATTATGAAATAAATTTGGGTGTAGAAGTTCAAAATTTAAGTCTGTTCGACTTTTAAATTCTTACATGATCTGAGTTCAAACCGGTGTAAGCCATGTTGGTTTCTATCTTTAATAAATTAAAATATTTTAGTACGAAAGGACCAAATATTTGAATAATTATATTTTTAAAAAGAATTTTATTAATGTATTTATACTATTTTGGCAGATAATTGTAATAAATTTAGAATTTATAAATGTAATTTTAATTACAAATAGTACTTGTTAAATATTGAGTTATTTTTATCTTTAATTAATATATTAATATTAAGTATTTGTGTTTTAGTTAGAGTTGCATTTTTAACTTTATTAGAACGAAAAATGTTAGGTTATATTCAAATTCGAAAGGGTGCTAATAAGATTGGAATTTTGGGAATTCCTCAACCATTTTGTGATGCAGTTAAATTATTTAGAAAAGAACAAATTTATCCTTTAATTTCAAATTATGTTTCTTACTATTTTTCTCCGATTTTTTCTTTATTTTTATCTTTATTAGTTTGGATATGTATACCTTTATTTTTAAATTTTTTATCTTTTAATTTAGGAATTTTATTTTTTTTATGTTGTACTAGAATAGGAGTGTATACAGTAATAATTCCTGGATGATCTTCTAATTCAAATTATTCTTTATTAAGGGGATTGCGGGCTGTAGCTCAAACTATTTCTTATGAAGTTAGTTTAGCTTTAATTATAATATCATTTATTTTTTTAATTGGGAGTTATAATATATTGATATTTTTTAATTATCAAATTTATATTTGATTTTAATTTATTTTATTTCCTATAGTTTTAGTTTGATTTAGAATTTCATTAGCAGGAACTAATCGAACGCCATTTGATTTTGCTGAAGGGAAATCAGAATTAGTTTCTGGATTAAATGTTGAGTATAGAAGAGGAGGTTTTGCTTTAATTTTTTTAGCGGAATATTCTAGAATCTTATTTATGAGAATATTATTTTGTGTATTATTCTTATATATTCATTAATTTTTTATATAAAATTAAGATTTATTTCTTTTTTATTTATTTCGTTATGATAAATTAATATATATAGCTTCAAAATCTTTTCTGCCTTTTTCTTTAAATTATTTGATATTTTTTATTGGGTTTAAAATCTTTACGTATAGAGAATATAACATAAGTTGAAAAATTTCAAGAAATAGTTTAATAAAAATATTAATTTTGGAGATTAATGATAAAGAAATTTCTTTTTCTTGAAATTTTAAAAGATTATTCTTATATTTGATTTACAAGACCAATGTTTTTATTAAACTATTAAAACTAATGATTATATTTATTTATTGAATATTACCAGTAATTTTATTGATAATGGGTTTTTTAATTTTTGTTTCTAATAGAAAACATTTGTTATCAATATTATTAAGATTAGAATATATTGTTTTAAGATTGTTTATATTTTTAAATATAATAAATTATGAAAGTTATTTTAGAATTATCAATTTTTGTTTCTATAATTCGTACACATAAAAATGATTATTTTCAATCATTTAATATTTTACAATGTTAAAAATTTTATTTATATTTTTATTTTATTTTCCAGTAGGTTTTATAAAAAATTCATTTTGGATGGCTCAGAGTTTTTTATTTTTAAATTCTTTTATTTTTATTATTATAAATATTTACTCAAGATATTAAATAAATATCTCATATTTTTTAGGGTGTGATATATTATCTTTTGGATTTATTTTATTAAGTTTTTGGATTTGTTCTTTGATAATAATAGCTAGAGAAAGAATTTTCAAGTTTAATAATTTCAAAAATTTATTTATATGTTGTTACGTTTATATCTATAAGATTATTTATATTTGGATTAAGAAATAACTTTGGGTGTAGAAGTTCAAAATTTAAGTCTTGTTCGACTTTTAAATTCTTACATGATCTGAGTTCAAACCGGTGTAAGCCAGGTTGGTTTCTATCTTTAATAAATTAAAATATTTTAGTACGAAAGGACCAAATATTTGAATAATTATATTTTTAAAAAGAATTTTATTAATGTATTTATACTATTTTGGCAGATAATTGTAATAAATTTAGAATTTATAAATGTAATTTTAATTACAAATAGTACTTGTTAAATATTGGGCTATTTTTATCTTTAATTAATATATTAATATTAATTATTTGTGTTTTAGTTAGAGTTGCATTTTTAACTGTATTAGAACGAAAAATTTTAGGTTATATTCAAATTCCAAAGGGTCCTAATAAGGTTGGAATTTTGGGGATTCCTCAACCATTTTGTGATGCAGTTAAATTATTTAGAAAAGAACAAATTTATCCTTTAATATCAAATTATGTTTCTTACTAGTTTTCTCCGATTTTTTCTTTATTTTTATCATTATTAGTTTGGATATGTATACCTTTATTTTTAAATTTTTTATCTTTTAATTTAGGAATTTTATTTTTTTTATGTTGTACTAGAATAGAAGTGTATACAGTAATAATTGCTGGATGATCTTCTAATTCAAATTATTCTTTATTAGGGGGATTGCGGGCTGTAGCTCAAACTATTTCTTATGAAGTTAGTTTAGCTTTAATTATAATATCATTTATTTTTTTAATTGGGAGTTATAATATATTAATATTTTTTAATTATCAAATTTATATTTGATTTTTATTTATTTTATTTCCTATAGTTTTAGTTTGATTTAGAATTTCATTAGCAGAAACTAATCGAACGCCATTTGATTTTGCTGAAGGGGAATCAGAATTAGTTTCTGGATTTAATGTTGAGTATAGAAGAGGAGGTTTTGCTTTAATTTTTTTAGCGGAATATTCTAGAATTTTATTTATGAGAATATTATTTTGTGTATTATTCTTAGGGGGGGGGATATTTTTTCATTAATTTTTTATATAAAATTAAGATTTATTTCTTTTTTATTTATTTGGGTTCGTGGGACTTTTCCTCGATTTCGTTATGATAAATTAATATATATAGCTTGAAAATCTTTTCTGTCTTTTTCTTTAAATTATTTGATATTTTTTATTGGGTTTAAAATCTTTACGTTTTCTTTAATATAGTTAATTTATTTAAGTAAAGTTAATAGACAATTTAATTTCTATCTTATATTTTCAAAATATAAGCTTATTTCAAGCTTATTAACTTAATTTATTAGATTATCTCAAATTTTTGAAATTAGAGGGTTTATAATATAATAAAAAAATAAATAACTGTTAAAATTTGATAATATATGGGTCTTCTACTGGTCGAGCTCCAATTCATGTAAGTAAAATTACTGAAATTACTATAATTCAAAATATAATCTGATTTATTGGATAAAATTTAATCCCTCGAAATTTTCTAAAATGACAAAATGGTATAATTATTAGAATAGCAATTGATATAATTAATGTAATTACTCCCCCTAATTTATTAGGAATTGAACGTAAAATAGCATAAGCAAATAAAAAATATCATTCAGGTTGGATATGGGGTTACTAAAGGATTTGCTGGAATAAAATTATCAGGATCTCCTAATAGATAAGGATTAATTAGTGTTAATAATATTAATATTATAATTATAACAATAAAACCAACAATATCTTTAAATGTAAAATAAGGATGAAATGGGATTTTATCAATATTAGAATTTAACCCTAAAGGATTATTAGAACCAGTTTGGTGAAGAAATATTAAATGAATTATTACTATTGCTAATACAATAAAAGGTAAAATAAAATGAAATGTAAAAAATCGTGTTAATGTTGCATTATCAACAGCAAATCCTCCTCAAATTCATTGTACTAAATCAATTCCTAAATATGGGATAGCTGATATTAAATTTGTAATTAAGTTGCTCCCCAAAATGATATTTGTCCTCATGAAAGTACATAACCTATGAAAGCTGTAGCTATGACAAGAAATAGAATAATTACACTAAAAAAAAAATCACTATTCATGTTATTTTGAATATATATGAATTATAATATATTCCTCGTCCAATATGTATATAAATACAGATAAAAAAAATGATGCTCCATTAGCATGTAGCATGTACGAAGTAATCAACCATTATTTACATCTCGACAAATATGGTTTACTCTATTAAATGCTAAGTTAATATCTGCTGTATTGCTAGAAATTGCTGTTAAAATTTGAATAATTAAACATAATCCTAATAAGGAACCAAACTTTCATCAAGATGAAATGTTAATTGGAGCGGGTAAATCAATTAATGCATTATTAGCAATTTTAAATAAGGGATGTTTAATTCGTATAGGTTTATTCATTTGTTAATTTAATTTATTAGTCGTAAAGGTCCATAAAATATTTTTGTGATTTTTACAGTTGCAACTAAAGTAATCAATAAATAATTTATTAATAATAGAGTTATTAAATTAGTTGGAAAATTATATAATTTATTTAAATTTAATGAGTTTTCATTTAATAAAGTATTTAAGTTAATAATAGAAATTATTTCATTATTATTTATATATAAAATAAATCTTGATTTGTCTAATATAAAAATTAAAGTTATAATAAAAATAAAATATATAATTGAATAAACTAATATTTTTATAGAAAATGAGAATATTTCATTTAAAGCTAATGAAGTTACATAAATAAATAAAACTAACATACCTCCCAAAAAAACTAAAAATAAAATATAAGAAAATCAAAAAGATTTTGTTATTAATCCAGTAATTAAACAAATTAAAAATGTTTGGATTAATAGTATAAAACCTATAGCTAATGGATGATTTATTTGTATAAATAAAAATTACAAATTAAAATTAGAGAATATAACATAAGTTGAAAAATTTCAAGAAATAGTTTAATAAAAATATTAATTTTGGAGATTAATGATAAAGAAATTTATTTTTTCTTGAAATTTTAAAAGATTATTCTTATTTTTGATTTACAAGACCAATGTTTTTATTAAACTATTAAAACTAATGATTATATTTATTTATTGAATATTACCAGTAATTTTATTGATAATATGTTTTTTAATTTTTGTTTCTAATAGAAAACATTTGTTATCAATATTATTAAGATTAGAATATATTGTTTTAAGATTATTTATATTTTTATTTATATTTTTAAATATAATAAATTATGAAAGTTATTTTAGAATAATATTTTTAACTTTTAGAGTTTGTGAGGGGGCATTAGGATTATCAATTTTAGTTTCTATAATTCGTACACATGGAAATGATTATTTTCAATCATTTAATATTTTACAATGTTAAAAATTTTATTTATATTTTTATTTTCTTTTCCAGTATGTTTTATAAAAAATTCATTTTGGATGGCTCAGAGTTTTTTATTTTTATTATTATAAATATTTACTCAAGATATAGAATAAATATCTCATATTTTTTAGGGTGTGATATATTATCTTATGGATTTATTTTATTAAGTTTTTGGATTTGTTCTTTGATAATAATATCTAGAGAAAGAATTTTCAAGTTTAATAATTTCAAAAATTTATTTATATTAAATATTTTATTTTTATTATTTTTTTTAATTGTTACGTTTATATCTATAAGATAATTTATATTTTATTTATTTTTTGAAAGAAGATTAATTCCTACATTATTTTTAATTTTAGGATGAGGATATCAACCTGAACGTTTACAAGCTGGAATGTATTTATTATTTTATACTTTATTATTATCTTTACCTATAGTAATTGTTATCTTTTATTTATATAATCATTTAAATACAATAAATTATTATTTAATAATACATTTTTTGATAAATTATGATTTATTGTATTATTATTATATATATTATAGATTAATTCCTACATTATTTTTAATTTTAGGATGAGGATATCAACCTGAACGTTTACAAGCTGGAATGTATTTATTATTTTATACTTTATTATTATCTTTACCTATAGTAATTGTTATCTTTTATTTATATAATCATTTAAATACAATAAATTATTATTTAATAATACATTTTTTGATAAATTATGATTTATTGTATTTTATTATAATTTTAGCTTTTTTAGTAAAAATACCTATATTTTTAGTTCATTTATGATTGCCAAAAGTTCATGTTGAGGCTCCAGTATCAGGTTCAATAATTTTTATAATAATAATTTTTTTGGCTGTGATTATATTAAAATTAGGTGGATATGGATTATTACGTATTTTCACAATTTTACAAATTACGGGATTAAAATTTAATTATATTTGAATTAGAATTAGATTAATTGGTGGGGTTTTAATTAGATTAGTGTGTTTGCGTCAAATTGATTTAAAATCTTTAATTGCTTATTCTTCTGTTGCTCATATGGTAAATTTCTTTATTAAATAGAATTGTTGGGTGATCATGAATTTTAATATTTATGTTAACATTCATTTCATTTTTTAGAGCTGCATATACTTTATTTATATATTCTTATAAACAACACGGACAGATTTATTCTGGGTGTTTTAATTTTAGATCAGGTTAATCGAGAATATTTGTTATTATTTTTACATTGATATCCATTAAATTTATTAATTTTAAAAAGTGATATGTGTATTTTATGGTTATATTTAAATAGTTTATTAAAAATTTTGATTTGTGGTATCAATGATATGAATTTATTCATTTTAAATTATTAAATATTTATCAATTTGTAGAATTATATGTTTATGTTTATTATCTATTTCATTTATTTTTTTTTTCGTTTAGAATAATTTTTCTCAATTTTGAAATAGTTTATTTTATTGAATGAGAAGTTGTTTCATTAAATAGATCAATAATTGTCATAACTTTTTTATTTGATTGAATAACTTTTTTATTTATATCATTTATATTATTTATTTCTTCTTTAGTTATTTTTTATAGAAAAGAATATATAATAGGAGATATAAATATAAATCGTTTTATTATATTAGTAGTTATATTTATTTTATCAATAATGTTATTAATTATTAGCCCTAATTTAATTAGTATTTTATTAGGGTGAGATGGATTAGGGTTAGTTTCTTACTGTTTAGTAATTTATTATAATAATGTAAAGTCTTATAATGCAGGAATGTTAACTGTTTTATCTAATCGAATTGGAGATGTAGCTTTATTATTAGCTATTGCTTGGATATTAAATTATGGGAGTTCAAATTTTATTTTTTATTTAGATATAATAAAAAATAATAAATAAATAATGATTATTGGTAGTTTAATTATATTAGCGGCAATAACAAAAAGAGCTCAAATTCCTTTTTCCTCATGGTTGCCTGCAGCAATAGATGCTCCTACTCCTGTTTCGGCTTTAGTTCATTCTTCAACATTAGTAACAGCTGGGGTTTATTTATTAATTCGTTTTAATATTTTGTTAGAAAATACTGTATTAGGACAATTTTTATTGTTTATGTCAGGATTAACAATATTTATAGCTGGTTTAGGTGTTAATTTTGAATTTGATTTAAAAAAAATTATTGCTTTATCTACATTAAGACAATTAGGGTTAATAATAAGAATTTTGTCAATAGGTTTTTATAAATTAGCATTTTTTCATTTGTTAACACATGCTTTATTTAAAGCTTTATTATTTATATGTGCTGGATCAATTATTCATAATATAAATAATTCTCAGGATATTCGATTAATAGGTGGGTTAAGAATAAGTATGCCATTAACATCTTCTTGTTTTAATGTTGCTAATTTAACTTTATGCGGAATGCCTTTTTTAGCTGGATTTTATTCTAAAGATTTGATTTTAGAGACAGTCAGTTTAAATTTTTTAAACTTATTTTCATATTTTCTTTTCTTTTTTTCTACTGGTTTAACAGTATGTTATTCTTTTCGATTAGTATATTATTCAATAACTGGGGATTTCAATTGTAGATCTATAAATGTTTTAAATGACGAAGGTTGAATTATATTGAAGGGAATAATTGGTTTATTAATAATGAGAATTGTTATTGGAAGAATATTGAATTGATTAATTTTCCCAACACCAATTATAATTAGTTTACCTAATTTATTAAAATATATAACATTATTTGTTTGTATTGTAGGAGGATTAATTGGTTATTTAATTTCTAATGTTTCATTTTATTTTATCAATAAATCTTTTAATAATTATATGATTTCTGTATTTATAGGTTCAATATGGTTTATACCATATTTATCTACTTATGGGATAATAAATTATCCTTTAATTTTAGGAATAAAATTTAATAAATTATTTGATCAAGGATGGTTGGAGTTTTATGGAAGACAAAATTAATTCATAAATTTAATAAAAATTTCAAAAATAAATAATTTATTACAGAATAATAATTTAAAAATATATTTATTATCTTTCATTTTATGAATTTTTATATTAGTTGTTATTATTATATTAAATTAAATTTAAATAGCTTATAAAGAGTATAACATTGAAGCTGTTAGGGAGATAAATTTATCTTTAAATAATTAAAAAATTTTCAAAAATTTCTATAATTTTAAAGAAATTTTAAATTTTTATATAAATTGGGATTATATTAAAAGTAAATATTTATAATAAGTAAATAATATTATTAAGTAATAATTTATTTATATCAAATAAAATTAACTCAAAAATTTTTAATTTTTATTTAATTTGATATAAATAAAATTAATTCAAAAATTTAAAAAGAATTTTTATTTATTTAAAGTATAATAATTAAAATAAGTAAACAATATTTATATCAAATAAAATTAATTCAAAAATTAAAAAATAATTTTTATTTATTTATAAAAATATAAAATTTTATTTTTACAATGAAAATGTAAAGTTTTTATTAAACTATATAAATAGAAATTAAATGGAGTTAAACCATTAGAATAAAAAGTTATCAGCTTTTTTTTGAGCCTTATATTTCCTTAATTGGAATTTAAATTCAATTATATATATAATATATTATAATTATATAATTATAAGGGTAAATTTACCTAAAATTAGGTCGAAACTAATTGTGATTTATCATTTCATATTCTATATAAGGTAGATTGATATTCAATACTTTTTGATTGCAATTCAAATGTTATAATTAACTACAAATTATTATGTTTGAATAATTTATAATTAAAATAATAGGTAAAATTAGGGCAATTTCTACATCAAAAATTAGAAAAATAATAGTAATTAGAAAAAATCGTTAAGAAAAAGGTAAACGAGATGAAGATTTAAGGTCAAATCCGCATTCAAATGGAGCATTTTTTTCTCGATCTATAAGAGATTTTTTTCATAAAATTGAAGCAATCAATATAGTTAATAAAGAAATTATTAAAATAATTTTTGAAATTAAAAATAATAATAAAATTATTTATACTATTATTTAAGAGACTAAATGATTGGAAGTCATATATACCTAAGTCATATATACTAATTATATTATATAAATAATACATTATCCTCCTCATCAATAAATTGAAATATATAAAAATAATCATACAATATCAACAAAATGTCAACATCATGCTGCTGCTTCAAATCCAAAGTGATGATTTTTTAAAAAATGATTATTTAAATGACGAATTAAACAAATTAATAAAAATGTAGTTCCAATCAGGACATGAATTCCATGGAATCCAGTTGCTAAAAAAAATGTTGATCCAAATACAGAATCAGCAATTGTAAAAGGGGCTTCAATATATTCATAGGCTTGAAGGAAAGAAAAATAAATCCCCAATAAAACAGTAAAGAATAATCCTTGAGTAGTTTGTGAAAAATTATTTTCTATTAAACTATGATGAGCTCAAGTTACAGTTACACCTGATGCCAATAAAATCGATGTATTTAATAATGGGATATGAAATGGATTGAAAGATATAATTCCTAGTGGTGGTCAGGATGCCCCTAATTCAATATTAGGGGATAATCTTATATGAAAAAAAGCTCAGAAAAATGAAACAAAAAATAAAATTTCTGAAATAATAAATAAAATTATTCCTCATATATCCTACATCTCGTCATCATTGATATGCAGTTAAAATAGTAATTAAGTTTCCTAATAAAAATAGTGAATTATCATATTGATGAAATCATTTTACTATTCCTGACACTGTTGTTATAGCTCCAATTGCACCAGTTAATGGTCAAGGTCTATAATCTACTAAATGGAATGGGTGATTAGAATGTGTTGACATTTTAGATAACTTCTCTAGAATATAAAGTTCTTAATACAGCAAATACGTAGGCTTGAATAATAGAAACGCTGATTCTAAAACTAAAAGTGCAATTTGTACAATTAATAAAATTAAAATTATAAAATAGGTTATTGAAGGTCCTGTATTCCCCAAAAGAGTTATTAATAAATGTCCAGCAATTATGTTAGCTGCTAAACGTACGGCTAAAGTTCCTGGACGAATTAAGTTTCTAATTGTTTCGATACATACTATAAATGGTATTAATATAGCTGGAGTACCTTGAGGTACTAAATGAGAAAATATATGTTGTGTATTATTTAATCACCCAAAGATTATTTATGATATTCATAAAGGTAATGATAGAGATAATGTTAATGTTAAATGTCATGTTCTTGTAAAAATGTAAGGGAATAAGCCTATAAAGTTATTGAACACAATTAATGAAAATAATGAAATAAATATAAATGTTCTTCCATTGTGTGTTGATGTTCCTAATAAAGTTTTAAATTCTTTGTGAAGAATTATATAAATATTATTTCAAATAATTTGAAATCGTGATGGTATAAATCAATATATAGATGGAATTATAAAAAATCCAATAAAAGTTCTTATTCAATTTAATGATAAATTAAAAATTCTAGATCTAGGGTCAAACACAGAAAATAAATTAGTTATCATTTTCAATTTATTGAATTTAATGGTTTAACTTTAAAAGTTCAAGATTTAGGGGTAGAAGGTTAAATTAAGAAATAGTTAATTATATTTATTAATACTAATATAATAGAAAAAATAATAAATAAACTTAATCATCCAATTGGACTTATTTGTGGAATTAAAAAATATTATATATTTTAATAATTTCAGTTTGACATACTAATGTTATTTTATTTAACTAATTTTTTAAAAGATAGTTAAATCATTAGAAGTAAGTGCTTATTTACTATATAATGGTTTAAGAGACCAGTACTTGCTTTCAGTCATCTAATGAAGAATTTATATTTGTATAAATTCATTTAATAAAATAATTTACTGGAATACTTTCAATCACGATAGGTATAAAACTATGATTTGCACCACAAATTTCTGAACATTGCCCAAAAAATAAGCCTGGACGATTAATAAAGAAATTAGTTTGATTTAGTCGTCCAGGTGTTCCATCAATTCTTACACCTAAAGCGGGAACAGTTCAAGAATGAATTACATCTGCTGCTGTTACTAAAATTCGGATTTGACAATTTATCGGTAAAATTACTCGGTTATCTTCATCTAATAGTCGAAATATTCTTTTTGATAATTCATTTGTTGGGATTATGTATGAATCAAATTCTGTATTTAAAAAATCTGAGTATTCATAACTTCAGTATCATTGATGGCCAATTGAATAAAATTAGTTGTTCTATTAATGGAGATGCACTATTTTGTAAATTAAAATTTGATCATGTTGACATTTTTTAATAAAAATAAAGTATTTTATATATAGAGCTTAAATCTATTGCACTAATCTGCCATATTAGAAATTAGTTAATACAGGTAATTCATTATATCTATGTTCAGCTGGAGGAATATTTTGGTATCATTCAATAGAAGAATTTAATTGAATTGGATAAATTACTTGACGTTGAGAAGTTATTCTTTCTCAAATAATAAAAATAAAATAAAAAATTCCAAGTATTGAAATTGAAGAACCAATTGTTGAAATTACATTTACTGGCAGCCAATGGATCCCCGGCATCCGGTTCTAGCGAACTGTTCCTTCGAACCGGTCTACCATGGATCCTGTGGTAAAAGACGTGTTGTGGCGAATAGTTGGTGGAGGGATGATATTGTCTTGTGGCTAAGGGAGATGGGCTTAAGAGTTTTTCTGTTCCCCACCTCGACATAGGTAGTAGATTCTATGCGTGGTCGCCGGTTCTTAGGCCAGTAAGCGCACAGGCGGCCAAGGTATCCCCGCAACCGGCTCGAAAGAACTGTTTCTTCGGACCAGTCTACCGTAGATTCTGTAGGAAAATACGTGGTGGGGCGAACAGTTTGAGGAGGTGATGATCTTTTTTTGGGGGCAAAGGAGAGGAGTTTACGCATGTTTATGTTCGCCACCTTGACCTACGGAGTCGATTCTCTACGTGGTCACCGATTTTTAGGCCGGTAACCGCACTGGCAGCCAATGGATCCCCGGCAACCGGTTCTAGCGAACTGTTCTTTCGAACCGGTCTACAATGGATCCTGTAGTAAAAGACGTGTTGAGGCGAATAGTTGGTGGAGGGATGATATTGTCTTGTGGCTAAGGTAGATGGGCTTAAGAGTTTTTCTGTTCCCCACCTCGACATAGGTACTAGATTCTATGCGTAGTCGCCGGTTCTTAAGCCAGTAACCGCACAGGCGGCCAAGGTATCCCCGCAACCGGCTCGAAAGAACTGTCCCTTAGAACCGGTCTACCGTGGATCTTATGGGAAAATATGTGATGGGGAAAATAGTTGGAGGACGGGATGTTTTGCGCCTAAAGGAGAGCAGCTTAGGAGTATTTCTGTTCGCCACTTTGACCTAACCGTGCGTGGTCTCCGGTTTTTAGGCCAGTAACCGCATAGGCGGCCCAGGGAACCCCGGCAACCGGTTCTAGCGAACTGTTCCTTCGAACCGGTCTACATTGGATCCTGTGGTAAAAGACCTGTTGAGGCGAATAGTTGGTGGAGGGATGATATTGTTCTGTGGCTACAGGTGGGGGGCTTAAGAGTGTTTCTGTTCGCCACCTCGACCTACGTAGTAGATTCTATGCGTGGTCGCCGGTTCTTAGGCCAGTAACCGCACAGGCGGCCAAGGTATCCCCGCAACCGGCTCGAAAGAACTGATCCTTCGAACCGGTCTACCGTAGATCTTTTTGGAAAATACGTGATAAGGGGAATAGTACGAGGAAGGGATTATATTGTTTTATGGCTAAGGGAGAGGGGCTTAAGAGTTTTTCTGTACGTCACCTCGACTTACGTAGTAGATTCTGTGCGTGTCGCCGATTTTTAGGCCGGAGATCTACAGTAACCGGTTCGAATGAAATATTCCTTTTGAACCAGTCTACCGTGGATCATGTGGGAAAAAACGTGGTGGGGTGAATAGTTGGAGGTCGGGATGATATTGTTTGTAGTTAAAGGAGAGGGGCTTAAGATTGTTTCTGTTCGCCACCTTGACCTACGGAGTAGGTTCTGTTCGTGGTCGCCAGTTTTTAGGCCGGTAATCCCACAGGTGGCCAAGAGATCCCCGGCAACCGATTCGAAAGAACTGTTCCATCGAACCGGTCTACCGTAGATCCTTTGACAAAACACGTGATGAGGCGAATAGTAGGAGGAAGGGATTATATTGTCTTGTGGCTAAGGGAGATTGGCTTAAGAGTTTTTCTGTACGTCACCTCGACCTACGTAGTAGATTCTGTGCGTGGTCACCGATTCTTAGACCGGTGACCGCACAGGCGGCCAAGAGATCCCCGGCAACCGGTTCGAAAGAACTGTTCCTTCGAGCCAGTTTAACGTTTATCCTGTGGGAAAAACCGAGGGGATTCTCTTTTTTTGCTGGCAAAGGAGAGGGTCTTAGGAGGGTTTCTGTTCGCCACAATGACCTTCGGAGAAGGTCTCTACGTGGTCGCCGGTTTTAAGACAGGTGAACGCACAGGTTTTGTTCGCCGGTTTTAATGCCGGTACCCGCACAGGCGGCCAAGGGATCCCCGGCAACCTGTTCGAATGAACTGTTTCTTCGAACCGGTCTACCGTAGATTCTGTAGGAAAATACGTGGTGGGGCGAACAGTTTGAGGAGGGGAATCTCTTTTTTTGCTGGCAAAGGAGAGTGGCTTAGGAGAGTTTCTGTTCGCCGCCTTGACCTACGGAGTAAGTTCTGTTCGTGGTCGCCAGTTTTTAGGCCGGTAATGCCACAGGTGGCCAAGAGATCCCCGGCAACCGATTCGAAAGAACTGTTCCATTGAACCGGTCTACCGTAGATCCTTTGACAAAACACGTGATGAGGCGAATAGTAGGAGAAATTATATTGTTTTGTGGCTAAGGGAGATGGGCTTAAGAGTTTTTCTGTACGTCACCTCGACATACGTAGCAGATTCTGTACGTGGTCACCGTTTTTAAGGCAGGTGAACGCACAGGTTTTGTTCGCCGGTTTTAATGCCGGCACCCGCACATGCGGCCAAGGGATCCCCGACAACCTGTTCGAATGAACTGTTTCTTCGAACCGGTCTACCGTAGATTCTGTAGGAAAATACGTGGTGGGGCGAACAGTTTGAGGATGGGTTGATATTTTATTGGGGGCAAAGGAGAAGAGTTTAGGAGCGTTTATGTTCGCCGCCACCTTGACCTAAGGAATACATTCCGTGCGCGGTCGCCGGTTTTTAGGCCGGTAACCGCACAGGTGTCCAACATATCCCCGGCAGACGATTCGAAAGAACTGATCCTTCGAACCGGTCTACCGTGGATCTTATGGGAAAATATGTGATGGGGAAAATAGTTGGAGGACGGGATGTTTTGCGGCTAAAGGAGAGCAGCTTAGGAGTATTTCTGTTCGCCACTTTGACCTAACCGTGCGTGGTCTCCGGTTTTTAGGCCAGTAACCGCATAGGCGGCCCAGGGAACCCCGGCAACCGGTTCTAGCGAACTGTTCCTTCGAACCGGTCTACATTGGATCCTGTGGTAAAAGACCTGTTGAGGCGAATAGTTGGTGGAGGGATGATATTGTTTTGTGGCTACAGGTGGTGGGCTTAAGAGTGTTTCTGTTCGCCACCTCGACCTACGTATTAGATTCTATGCGTGGTCGCCGGTTCTTAGACCAGTAACCGCACAGGCGGTCAAGGTATCCCCGCAACCGGCTCGAAAGAACTGATCCTTCGAACCGGTCTACCGTATATCTTTTTGGAAAATACGTGATGAGGCGAATATTACGTGGAAGGGATTATATTGTTTTGTGGCTAAGGGAGATGGGATTAAGAGTTTTTCTGTACGTCACCTCGACCTACGTAGTAGATTCTGTGCGTGGTCACCGATTCTTAGGCCGGTAACCGCACTGGCAGCCAATGGATCCCCGGCAACCGGTTCTAGCAAACTGTTCCTTCGAACCGGTCTACCATGTATTCTGTGGTAAAAGACGTCTTGAGGCGTATAGTAGGAGGAAGGGATTATATTGTTTTGTGGCTAAGAGAGATGGGCTTAAGAGTGTTTCTGTTCGCCACCTTGACACACGTAGTAGATTCTGTACGTGGTCGCCGGTTTTAAGGCAGGTGAATGCACAGGTTTTGTTCGCCGGTTTTAATGCCGATACCCGCACTGGCAGCCAATGGAACACCGGTAACCGGTTCTAGCGAGCTGTTCCTTCGAACCGGTCTACCATGGATCCTGTGGTAAAAGACGTGTTGAGGCGAATAGTTGGTGGGGGGATGATATTGTTTTGTGGCTAAAGGAGAGGGGCTTAATAGTGTTTCTGTTCACCACATTGACCTACGGAGTCGATTCTGTGTGTGGTCACCGATTCTTAGGCCGGTAACCGCACTGGCAATGGATCCCAGGTAACCTGCTCGAATGAACTGTTTCTTCGAACCGGTCTACCATGGATCCTGTGGTAAAAGACGTGTTGGTGGAGGGATGATATTGTTTTGTGGCTAAATGAAAGGGGCTTAAGAGTGTTTCTGTTCGCCACCTCGACCTACGTAGTAGATTCTATGCGTTGTCGCCGGTTCTTATGCCAGTAACCACAATGGCGGCCAAGATAACCCCGCAACCGGTTCGAAAGAACTGTCCCTTCGAACAGGTCTACCGTGGATCCTGTGGGAAAACATGTGATGGGGAAAATAGTTGGAGGACGGGATGTTTTGGTGCTAAAAGAGAGAAGCTTAGGAGTGTTTCTGTTCGCCACCTTGATCTAAGGAATAGATTCCGTGGGTGGTTGCCGGTTTTTAGGCCGGTAACCGCACAGGTGTCCAACATATTCCCGGCAGACGATTCGAAAGAACTGATCATTCGAACCGGTCTACCGTAGATCCTTTGAGAAAACACGTGATGAGGCGAATAGTAGGAGGAAGGGATTATATGGTTTTGTGGCTATGGGAGATGGGCTTAAGAGTTTTTCTGTACGTCACCTCGACCTACGTAGTAGATTCTGTGCGTGGCTGCCGGCAACTGGTTCGAAAGAACTGTTCCTTCGAATCGGTTAATCGTGGATCCTGTGGGAAAACACGTGGTGGGGCGAATAGTTGGAGGAGGGGATGATCTTGTTTTGTTCGCCGGTGACCGCACAGGTGGCCAAGAGATCCCCGGAAACCGATTCGAAAAAACTGTTCCTTCGAACCGGTCTACCGTGGATCCTGTGGGAAAACATGTGAGGGGGAAAATAGTTGGAGGACGGGATGTTTTTGGGCTGAAGGAGAGCAGCTTAGCAGCGTTTCTGTTCGCCACTTTGACCTAGGGAGTCGATTCTATGCGTGGTCGCCGGTTCTTAGGCCAGTAACCGCACAGGCGGCCAAGGTATCCCCGCAACCGGTACGTAAGAACTGTTCCTTCGAATCGGTTAATCGTGGATCCTGTGGGAAAACACGTGGTGGGGCGAATAGTTGGAGGAGGGGATGATCTTGTTTTGTTCGCCGGTGACCGCACAGGCGGCCAAGAGATCCCCGGAAACCGATTCGAAAAAACTGTTCCTTCGAACCGGTCTTCCGTGGATCCTGTGGGAAAACATGTGATGGGGAAAATAGTTGGAGAACGGGATGTTTTTGGGCTGAAGGAGAGCAGCTTAGGAGCGTTTCTGTTCGCCACTTTGACCTACGGAGTCGATTCTATGCGTGGTCGTCGGTTCTTAGGCCAGTAACCGCACAGGCGGCCAAGGTATCCCCGCAACCGGTACGTAAGAACTGTCCCTTCGAGCCAGTTTAACGTTTATCCTGTGGGAAAACCCGTGGTGGGGCGAATAGTTGGAGGAGGGGATTCTCTTTTTTTGCTGGCAAAGGAGAGGGGTTTAGGAGAGTTTCTGTTCGCCACCTTGACCTACGGAGTAGGTTCTGTACGTGGTCGCCGGTTTTAAGGCAAGTGAACGCACAGGTTTTGTTCGCCGGTTTTAATGCCGGTACCCGCACAGGCACCCAAGGGATCCCCGGCAACCTGTTCGAATGAACTGTTTCTTCGAACCGGTCTACCGTAGATTCTGTAGGAAAATACGTGGTGGGGCGAGTTTGAGGATGGGATGATCTTTTTATGGGGGCAAAGGAGAGGAGTTTACGAGAGTGTATGTTCGCCACTTTGACCTACGGAGTCGATTATGTGCGTGGTCACCGATTCTTAGGCCGGTAACCGCACTGGCAGCCAATGGATCCCCGGCATCCGGTTCTAGCGAACTGTTCATTTGAACCGGTCTACCATGGATCCTGTGGTAAAAGACGTGTTGTGGCGAATAGTTGGTGGAGGGATGATATTGTCTTGTGGCTAAGGGAGATGGGCTTAAGAGTTTTTCTGTTCCCCACCTCGACATAGGTAGTAGATTCTATGCGTGGTCGCCGGTTCTTAGGCCAGTAACCGCACAGGCGGCCAAGGTATCCCCGCAACCGGCTCGAAAGAACTGTTTCTTCGGACCAGTCTACCGTAGATACTGTAGGAAAATACGTGGTGGGGCGAACAGTTTGAGGAGTGGATGATCTTTTTTTGGGGGCAAAGGAGAGGATTTTAGGTATGTTTATGTTCGCCACCTTGACCTACGGAGTCGATTCTGTAAGTGGTCACCGATTTTTAGGCCGGTAACCGCACTGGCAGCCAATGGATCCCCGGCAACCTGTTCTAGCGAACTGTTCTTTCGAACCTGTCTACAATGGATCCTGTAGTAAAAGACGTGTTGAGGCGAATAGTTGGTGGAGGGATGATATTGTCTTGTGGCTAAGGGAAATGGGCTTAAGAGTTTTTCTGTTCCCCACCTGGACATAGGTAGTAGATTCTATGCGTGGTCGCCGGTTCTTAAGCCAGTAACCGCACAGGCGGCCAAGGTATCCCCGCAACCGGCTCGAAAGAACTGTCCCTTAGAACCGGTCTACCGTGGATCTTATGGGAAAATATGTGATGGGGAAAATAGTTGGAGGACGGGATGTTTTGCGGCTAAAGGAGAGCAGCTTAGGAGTATTTCTGTTCGCCACTTTGACCTAACCGTGCGTGGTCTCCGGTTTTTAGGCCAGTAACCGCATAGGCGGCCCAGGGAACCCCGGCAACCGGTTCTAGCGAACTGTTCCTTCGAACCGGTCTACATTGGATCCTGTGGTAAAAGACCTGTTGAGGCGAATAGTTGGTGGAGGGATGATATTGTTTTGTGGCTACAGGTGGGGGGCTTAAGAGATTTTCTGTACGTCACCTCGATCTACGTAGTAGATTCTGTGCGTGGTCACGTCGACATACGTAGTAGATTCTGTACGTGGCCGCCGGTTTTAAGGCAGGTGAATGCACAGGTTTTGTTCGCCGGTTTTAATGCCGGTACCCGCACTGGCAGCCAATGGAACACCGGTAACCGGTTCTAGCGAGCTGTTCCTTCGAACCGGTCTACCATGGATCCTGTGGTAAAAGACGTTTTGAGGCGAATAGTTGGTGGGGGGATGATATTGTTTTGTGGCTAAAGGAGAGGGCCTTAATAGTGTTTCTGTTCGCCAATTTGACCTACGGAGTGGATTTTGTGCGTGGTCACCGATTCTTAGGCCGGTAACCGCACTGGCAGCCAATGGATCCCAGGCAACTTGTTCGAATGAACTGTTTCTTCGAACCGGTCTACCGTAGATTCTGTAGGAAAATAAGTGGTGGGGCGAACAGTTTGAGGAGGGGATGAAGATTTTTGGGGGCAAAGGAAAGGGGTTTAGGAGAGTTTGTATTCGCCACCTTGAACTACGTAGTAGATTCTGTGCGTGTCGCCGGTTTTTTTTCTGGCAAAGGAGAGGGGTTTAGGAGAGTTTCTGTTCGCCACCAGTTTTAAGACAGGTGAACGCACAGGTTTTATTCGCCGGTTTTAATGCCGGTACCCGCACATGCAGCCAAGGGATCCCCGGCAACCTGTTCGAATGAACTGTTTCTTCGAACCGGTCTACCGTAGGTTCTGTAGGAAAATAAGTGGTGGGGCGAACAGTTTAAGGATGGGATGATCTTTTTTGGGTAAAAAGGAGAGGAGTTTAGGAGTGTTTATGATCGCCACTTTGACTGCGGAGTCGATTCTGTGCGTGGTCACCGATTCTTAGGCCGGTAACCGTACTGGCAGCCAATGGATCCCCGGTAACCGGTTCTAGCGAATTGTTCCTTCGAACCAGTCTACCATGGATCCTGTGGTAAAAGACGTGTTGTTGGAGGGATGATATTGTTTTGTGGCTAAATGAGGAGAGTGTT
Organism: Nephrocerus scutellatus; assembly: GCA_947095585.1. Classification (NCBI taxonomy): domain Eukaryota; kingdom Metazoa; phylum Arthropoda; class Insecta; order Diptera; family Pipunculidae; genus Nephrocerus; species Nephrocerus scutellatus. The sequence goes on from OX352764.1 coordinate 57,670,944, forward strand.
TCTGTTCGCCACCTCGACCTACGTAGTAGATTCTATGCGTTGTCGCCGGTTCTTATGCCAGTAACCACACTGGCGGCCAAGATAACCCCGCAACCGGTTCGAAAGAACTGTCCCTTCGAACAGGTCTACCGTGGATCCTGTGGGAAAACATGTGATGGGGAAAATAGTTGGAGGACGGGATGTTTTGGTGCTAAAAGAGAGAAGCTTAGGAGTGTTTCTGTTCGCCACCTTGATCTAAGGAATATATTCCGTGCGTGGTTGCCGGTTTTAAGGCCAGTAACCGCACAGGCGGCCAAGGTATCCCCGCAACCGGTACGTAAGAACTGTCCCTTCGAGCCAGTTTAACGTTTATCCTGTGGGAAATCCCGCGGTGGGGCGAATAGTTGGAGGAGGGGATTCTCTTTTTTTGCTGGCAAAGGGGAGGGGTTTAGGAGAGTTTCTGTTCGCCACCTTGACCTACGGAGTAGGTTCTGTACGTGGTCGCCGGTTTTAAGGCAGGTGAACGCACAGGTTTTGTTCGCCGGTTTTAGTGCCGGTACCCGCACAGGCGGCCAAGGGATCCCCGGCAACCTGTTCGAATGAACTGTTTCTTCGAACCGGTCTACCGTGGATCTTATGGGAAAATATGTGATGGGGAAAATAGTTGGAGGACGGGATGTTTTGCGGCTAAAGGAGAGCAGCTTAGGAGTATTTTTTGTTCTAGCGAACTGTTCCTTCGAACCGGTCTACATTGGATCCTGTGGTAAAAGACCTGTTGAGGCGAATAGTTGGTGGAGGGATGATATTGTTTTGTGGCTACATGTGGGGGGCTTTTGGGGAGTGTTTCTGTTCGCCACCTCGACCTACGTAGTAGATTCTATGCGTGTTCGCCGGTTCTTAGGCCAGTAACCACACAGGCGGCCAAGGTATCCCCGCAACCGGCTCGAAAGAACTGTTTCTTCGGACCAGTCTACCGTAGATTCTGTAGGAAAATACGTGGTGGGGCGAACAGTTCGAGGAGGGGATGATCTTTTTTTGGGGGCAAAGGAGAGGAGTTTAGGCATGTTTATGTTCGACCTAAGGAGTCGATTCTGCACGTGGTCACCGATTTTTAGGCCGGTAACCGCACTTGCAGCCAATGGATCCCCGGCAACCGGTTCTTTCGAACCGGTCTACAATGGACCCTGTAGTAAAAGACGTGTTGAGGCGAATATTTGGTGGAGGGATGATATTGTCTTGTGGCTAAGGGAGATGGGCTTAAGAGTTTTCCTGTTCCCCACTTCGACATAGGTAGTAGATTCTATGCGTGGTCGCCGGTTCTTAAGCCAGTAACCGCACAGGCGGCCAAGGTATCCCCGCAACCGGCTCGAAAGAACTGTCCCTTAGAACCGTTCTACCGCGGATCTTATGGGAAAATATGTGATGGGGAAAATAGTTGGAGGACGGGATGTTTTGCGGCTAAAGGAGAGCAGCTTAGGAGTATTCCTGTTCGCCACTTTGACCACGCACGGTTGTCTCCGGTTTTTAGGCCAGTAACCGCATAGGCGGCCCAGGGAACCCCGGCAACCGGTTCTAGCGAACTGTTCCTTCGAACCGTATTGGATCCGCCGCCTTGACCTACGGAGTAAGTTCTGTTCGTGGTCGCCAGTTTTTAGGCCGGTAATGTCACAGGTGGCCAAGAGATCCCCGGCAACCGATTCGAAAGAACTGTTCCTTCGAACCGGTCTACCGTAGATCCTTTGACAAAACACGTGATGAGGCGAATAATAGGAGGAATTATATTGTTTTGTGGCTAAGGGAGATGGGCTTAAGAGTTTTTCTGTTCGCCACCTCGACATACGTAGCAGATTCTGTACGTGGTCACCGTTTTTAAGGCAGGTGAACGCACAGGTTTTGTTCGCCGGTTTTAATGCCGGCACCCGCACAGGCGGCCAAGGGATCCCCGACAACCTGTTCGAATGAACTGTTTCTTCGAACCGGTCTACCGTGGATCTTATGGGAAAATATGTGATGGGGAAAATAGTTGGAGGACGGAATGTTTTGCGGCTAAAGGAGAGCAGCTTAGGAGTATTTCTGTTCGCCACTTTGACCTAACCGTGCGTGGTCTCCGGTTTTTAGGCCAGTAACCGCATAGGCGGCCCAGGGAACCCCGGCAACCGGTTCTAGCGAACTATTCCTTCGAACCGGTCTACATTGGATCCTGTGGTAAAAGACCTGTTGAGGCGAATAGTTGGTGGAGGGATGATATTGTTTTGTGGCTACAGGTGGGGGGCTTTTGGGGAGTGTTTCTGTTCGCCACCTCGACCTACGTAGTAGATTCTATGCGTGTTTGCCGGTTCTTAGGCCAGTAACCGCACAGGCGGCCAAGGTATCCCCGCAACCGGCTCGAAAGAACTGATCCTTCGAACTGGTCTACCGTAGATCTTTTTGGAAAATACGTGATGAGGGGAATAGTACGAGGAAGGGATTATATTGTTTTATCGCTAAGGGAGAGGGGCTTAAGAGTTTTTCTGTACGTCACCTCGACTTACGTAGTAGATTCTGTGCGTGTCGCCGGTTTTTAGGCCGGAGATCGACAGTAACCGGTTCGAATGAAATATTCCTTTTGAACCGGTCTACCGTGGATCATGTGGGAAAAAACGTGGTGGGGTGAATAGTTGGAGGTCGGGATGATATTGTTTGTAGTTAAAGGAGAGGGGCTTAAGATTGTTTCTGTTCGCCACCTTGACCTACGGAGTAGGTTCTGTTCGTGGTCGCCAGTTTTTAGGCCGGTAATCCCACAGGTGGCCAAGAGATCCCCGGCAACCGATTCGAAAGAGCTGTTCCTTCGAACCGGTCTACCGTAGATTCTGTAGGATAATACGCGGTGGGGCGAACAGTTTGAGGAGGGGATGAAGATTTTTGGGGGCAAAGGAGAGTGAGTTTAGGCGTGTTTATGTTCGCTACCTTGACCTACGGGGCAAAGGAAAGGGGTTTTGGAGAGTTTGTATTCGCCACCTTGAACTGCGTAGTAGATTCTGTGCGTGTCGCCGGTTTTTAGACCGGTGACCGCACAGGCGGCCAAGATAACCCCGCAACCGGCTCGAAAGAACTGTCCCTTAGAACCGTTCTACCGTGGATCTTATGGGAAAATATGTGATGGGGAAAATAGTTGGAGGACGGGATGTTTTGCGGCTAAAGGAGAGCAGCTTAGGAGTATTTCTGTTCGCCACTTTGACCTAACCGTGCGTGGTCTCCGGTTTTTAGGCCAGTAACCGCATAGGCGGCCCAGGGAACCCCGGCAACCGGTTCTAGCGAACTGTTCCTTCGAACCGGTCTACATTGGATCCTGTGGTAAAAGACCTGTTGAGGCGAATAGTTGGTGGAGGGATGATATTGTTTTGTGGCTACAGGTGGGGGGCTTTTGGGGAGTGTTTCTGTTCGCCACCTCGACCTACGTAGTAGATTCTATGCGTGTTCGCCGGTTCTTAGGCCAGTAACCGCACAGGCGGCCAAGAGATCCCCGGCAACCGATTCGAAAGGGCTGTTCCTTCGAACCGGTCTACCGTAGATCCTTTGAGAAAACACGTCTAAGGGACATGGGCTTAAGAGTTTTTCTGTTCGCCACCTCGAAATACGTAGTAGATTCTGTACGTGGCTGCCGGCTTTAAGGTCGGTGACCGCACAGACAGTCAAGAGATCCCCGGAAACCGATTCGAAAAAACTGTTCCTTCGAACCGGTCTACCGTAGATTCTGTAGGATAATACGCGGTGGGGCGAACAGTTTGAGGAGGGGATGAAGATTTTTGGGGGCAAAGGAAAGGGGTTTATGAGAGTTTGTATTCGCCACCTTGAACTACGTAGTAGATTCTGTGCGTGTAGTCGGTTTTTTTTTTGCTGGCAAAGGAGATGGGCTTAGTAGAGTTTCTGTTCGCCACCTTGACCTACGGAGTAGGTTCTGTACGTGGTCGCCAGTTTTAAGGCAGGTGAACGCACAGGTTTTGTTCGCCGTTTTTAATGCCGGTACCCGCACAGGCAGCGAAGGGATCCCCGGCAAGCAGTTCGAAAGAACTGATCCTTCGAACCGGTCTACCGTAGATCTTTTTGGAAAATACGTGATGAGGGGAATAGTACGAGGAAGGGATTATATTGTTTTATCGCTAAGGGAGAGGGGCTTAAGAGTTTTTCTGTACGTCACCTCGACTTACGTAGTAGATACTGTGCGTGTCGCCGGTTTTTAGGCCGGAGATCGACAGTAACCGGTTCAAATGAAATATTACTTTTGAACCGGTCTACCGGTTTGGATCATGTTGGAAAAACGTGGTGGGGTGAATAGTTGGAGGTCGGGATGATATTGTTTGTAGTTAAAGGAGAGGGGCTTAAGATTGTTTCTGTTCGCCACCTTGACCTACGGAGTCGATTCTATGCGTGGTCGCCGGTTCTTAGGCCAGTAACCGCATAGGCGGCCAAGGTATCCCCGCAACCGGTACGTAAGAACTGTCCCTTCGAGCCAGTTTAACGTTTATCCTGTGGGAAAACCCGTGGTGGGTCGAATAGTTGGAGGAGGGGATTCTCTTTTTTTGCTGGCAAAGGACAGGGGCTTAGGAGAGTTTCTGTTCGCCACCTTGACCTACGGAGTAGGTTCTGTACGTGGTCGCCGGTTTTAAGGCAGGTGATCGCACAGGTTTTGTTTGCCGGTACCCGCACTGGCGGCCAAGGGATCCCCGGCAACCTGTTCGAATGAACTGTTTCTTCGAACCGGTCTACCGTAGATTCTGTAGGAAAATACGTGGTGGGGCGAGTTTGAGGATGGGATGATCTTTTTTTGGGGGCAAAGGAGAGGAGTTTAGGAGTGTGTATGTTCGCCACTTTGACCTACGGAGTCGATTATGTGCGTGGTCACCGATTATTAGGCCGGTAACCGCACTGGCAGCCAATCGATCCACGGCATCCGGTTCTAGCGAACTGTTCCTTCGAACCGGTCTACCATGGATCCTGTGGTAAAAGACGTGTTGTGGCGAATAGTTGGTGGAGGGATGATATTGTTTGTAGTTAAAGGAGAGGGGCTTAAGATTGTTTCTGTTCGCCACCTTGACCTACAGAGTAGGTTCTGTTCGTGGTCGCCAGTTTTTAGGCCGGCAATCCCACAGGTAGCCAAGAGATCCCCGGCAACCGATTCGAAAGAGCTGTTCCTTCGACCTACGTAGTAGATTCTGTGCGTGTCGCCGGTTTTTAGGCCGGAGATCGACGGTAACCTGTTCGAATGAACTGTTTCTTCGGACCAGTCTACCGTAGATTCTGTAGGAAAATACGTAGTGGGGCGAACAGTTTGAGGAGGGGATGATCTTTTTTTGGGGGCAAAGGAGAGGAGTTAAGGCGTGTTTATGTTCGCCACCTTGACATACGGAGTCGATCCTGTGCGTGGTCACTGATTTTTAGGCCGGTAACCGCACTGGCAGCCAATGGATCCCCGGCAACCGGTTCTAGCGAACTGTTCCTTCGAACCGGTCTACATTGGATCCTGTGGTAAAAGACGTGTTGAGGCGAATAGTTGGTGGAGGGATGATATTGTTTTGTGGCTACAGGTGGGGGCTTAAGAGTGTTTCTGTTCGCCACCTCGACTTACATAGTAGATTCTATGCGTGGTCGCCGCTTCTTAGGCCAGTAACCTCACAGGCGGCCAAGGGATCCCCGGCAACCTGTTCGAATGAACTGTTTCTTCGAACCGGTCTACCGTAGATTCTGTAGGAAAATACGTGGTGGGGCGAGTTTGAGGATGGGATGATCTTTTTTTGGGGGCAAAGGAGAGGAGTTTAGGAGTGTGTATGTTCGCCACTTTGACCTACGGAGTCGATTATGTGCGTGGGCACCGATTCTTAGGCCGGTAACCGCACTGGCAGCCAATGGATCCCCGGCATCCGGTTCTAGCGAACTGTTCTTCGAACCGGTCTACCATGGATCCTGTGGTAAAAGACGTGTTGTGGCGAATAGTTGGTGGAGGGATGATATTGTTTGTAGTTAAAGGAGAGGGGCTTAAGATTGTTTCTGTTCGCAACCTTGACCTACAGAGTAGGTTCTGTTCGTGGTCGCCAGTTTTTAGGCCGGCAATCCCACAGGTGGCCAAGAGATCCCCGGCAACCGATTCGAAAGAGCTGTTCCTTCGACCTACGTAGTAGATTCTGTGCGTGTCGCCGGTTTTTAGGCCGGAGATCGACGGTAACCTGTTCGAATGAACTGTTTCTTCGGACCAGTCTACCGTAGATTCTGTAGGAAAATACGTGGTGGGGCGAACAGTTTGAGGATGGGATGATCTTTTTTTAGTGGCAAAGGAGAGGAGTTTAGTAGTGTGTATGTTCGCCACTTTGACCTACGGAGTCGATTATGTGCGTGGTCACCGATTCTTAGGCCGGTAACCGCACTGGCAGCCAATGGATCCCCGGCATCCGGTTCCAGCGAACTGTTCCTTCGAACCGGTCTACCATGGATCCTGTGGTAAAAGACGTGTTGTGGCGAATAGTTGGTGGAGGGATGATATTGTTTTGTGGCTAAAGGAGAGGGGCTTAGGAGTGTTTCTGTTCGCCACCTTGACCTAAGGAATAGATTCCGTGCGTGGTCGCCGGTTTTTAGGCCGGTAACCTCACAGGTGTCCAACATATCCCCGGAAGACGATTCGAAAGAACTGATCCTTCGAACCGGTCTATCGTAGATCTTTTTGGAAAATACGTGATGAGGGGAATAGTACGAGGAAGGGATTATATTGTTTTGTGGCTAAGGGAGAGGGGCTTAAGAATTTTTCTGTACGTCACTTCGACTTACGTAGTAGATTATGTGCGTGTTGCCGGTTTTTAGGCCGGAGATCGACAGTAACCGGTTCGAATGAATTATTCCTTTTGAACCGGCCTACCGTGGATCATGTGGGAAAACATGTGGTGGGGTGAATAGTTAGAGGTCGGGATGATATTGTTTGTAGTTAAAGGAGAGGGGCTTAAGATTGTTTCTGTTCGCCACCTTGACCTACAGAGTAGGTTCTGTTCGTGGTCGCCAGGTTTTAGGCCGGCAATCCCACAGGTGGCCACGAGATCCCCGGCAACCGATTCGAAAGAGCTGTTCCTTCGACCTACGTAGTAGATTCTGTGCGTGTCGCCGGTTTTTAGGCCGGAGATCGACGGTAACCTGTTCGAATGAACTGTTTCTTCGGACCAGTCTACCGTAGATTCTGTAGGAAAATACGTAGTGGGGCGAACAGTTTGAGGAGGGGATGATCTTTTTTTGGGGGCAAAGGAGAGGAGTTAAGGCGTGTTTATGTTCGCAACCTTGACCTACGGAGTCGATCCTGTGCGTGGTCACTGATTTTTAGGCCGGTAACCGCACTGGCAGCCAATGGATCCCCGGCAACCGGTTCTAGCGAACTGTTCCTTCGAACCGGTCTACATTGGATCCTGTGGTAAAAGACGTGTTGAGGCGAATAGTTGGTGGAGGGATGTTATTGTTTTGTGGCTACAGGTGGGGGCTGAAGAGTGTTTCTGTTCGCCACCTCGACTTTCGTAGTAGATTCTATGCGTGGTCGCCGCTTCTTAGGCCAGTAACCTCACAGGCGGCCAAGGTATCCCCGCAACCGGCTCGAAAGAACTGATCCTTCGAACCGGTCTACCGTAGATCTTTTTGGAAAATACGTGATGAGGCGAATAGCACGAGGAAGGGATTATATATTTTTGTGGCTATGGGAGAGGGGCTTAATAGTTTTTCTGTACGTCACCTCGACCTACGTAGTAGATTCTGTGCGTGTCGCCGGTTTTTAGGCCGGAGATCGACGGTAACCGGTTCGAATGAAATATTCCTCCGAACCGGTCTACCGTGGATCATGTGGGAAAACACGTGGTGGGGCGAATAGTTGGAGGTCGGGGTGATATTGTGTGTAGTTAAAGGAGAGGGGCTTAAGATTGTTACTGTTTGCCACCTTGAACTACGGAGTCGTAAGGTTCTGTTCGTGATCGCCAGTTTTTAGGCCGGTAATCTCACAGGTGGCCAAGAGATCCCCGGCAACCGATTCGAAAGAGCTGTTCCTTCGAACCGGTCTACCGTAGATCCTTTGAGAAAACACGTGATGAGGCGAATAGTAGGAGAAAGGGATTATATTGTCTTGTGGCTAAGGGAAATGGGCTTAAGAGTTTTTCTGTTCGCCACCTCGACATACGTAGTAGAATTGTACGTGGTCGCCGGTTTTAAGGCAGGTGAACGCACAGGTTTTGTTCGCAGGTTTTATTGCCGGTACCCGCACAGGCGGCCAAGCGATCCCCGGCAACCGGTTCGAAAGAACTGTTTCTTCGAACCGGTCTACCGTAGATTCTGTAGGAAAATACGTGGTGGAGCGAACAGTTTGAGGAGAGGATGATCTTTTTTGGGGCAAAGGAGAGGAGTTTAGGCTTGTTTATGTTCGCCACCTTGACCTACGGAGTCGATTCTGTGCGTGGTCACCGATTTTTAGGCCGGTAACCGCACTGGAAGCCAATGGATCCCCGGCAACCGGTTCTAGCGAACTGTTCCTTTGAACCGGTCTACAATGGATCCTGTGGTAAAAGACGTGTTGAAAGACGAATAGTTGGTGGAGGGATGATATTATTTTGTGGCTAAAGTTGAGGGGCTTAAGAGTGTTTCTGTTCGCCACCTCGACCTACGTAGTAGATTCTATGCGTGGTCGCCGGTTCTTAGGCCAGTAACCGCACAGGCGGCCAAGGTATCCCCACAACCGGCTCGAAAGAACTGTCCCTTAGAACCGGTCTACCGTAGATCTTTTTGGAAAATACGTGATGAGGCGAATAGCACGAGGAAGGGATTATATATTTTTGTGGCTATGGGAGAGGGGCTTAATAGTTTTTCTGTACGTCACCTCGACCTACGTAGTAGATTCTGTGCGTGTCGCCGGTTTTTAGGCCGGAGATCGACGGTAACCGGTTCGAATGAAATATTCCTCCGAACCGGTCTACCGTGGATCATGTGGGAAAACACGTGGTGGGGCGAATAGTTGGAGGTCGGGGTGATATTGTGTGTAGTTAAAGGAGAGGGGCTTAAGATTGTTACTGTTTGCCACCTTGAACTACGGAGTCGTAAGGTTCTGTTCGTGATCGCCAGTTTTTAGGCCGGTAATCTCACAGGTGGCCAAGAGATCCCCGGCAACCGATTCGAAAGAGCTGTTCCTTCGAACCGGTCTACCGTAGATCCTTTGAGAAAACACGTGATGAGGCGAATAGTAGGAGAAAGGGATTATATTGTCTTGTGGCTAAGGGAAATGGGCTTAAGAGTTTTTCTGTTTGCCACCTCGACATACGTAGTAGATTCTGTACGTGGTCGCCGGTTTTAAGGCAGGTGAACGCACAGGTTTTGTTCGCAGGTTTTATTGCCGGTACCCGGCCAGGCGGCCAAGCGATCCCCGGCAACCGGTTCGAAAGAACTGTTTCTTCGAACCGGTCTACCGTAGATTCTGTAGGAAAATACGTGGTGGAGCGAACAGTTTGAGGAGAGGATGATCTTTTTTTGGGCAAAGGAGAGGAGTTTAGGCTTGTTTATGTTCGCCACCTTGACCTACGGAGTCGATTCTGTGCGTGGTCACCGATTTTTAGGCCGGTAACCGCACTGGAAGCCAATGGATCCCCGGCAACCGGTTCTAGCGAACTGTTCCTTTGAACTGGTCTACAATGGATCCTGTGGTAAAAGACGTGTTGAAAGACGAATAGTTGGTGGAGGGATGATATTATTTTGTGGCTAAAGGTGAGGGGCTTAAGAGTGTTTCTGTTCGCCACCTCGACCTACGTAGTAGATTCTATGCGTGGTCGCCGGTTCTTAGGCCAGTAACCGCACAGGCGGCCAAGGTATCCCCACAACCGGCTCGAAAGAACTGTCCCTTAGAACCGGTCTACCGTGAATCTTGTGGGAAAACATGTTATGGGGTAAATAGTGGGAGAACAGGATGTTTTGGTGCTAAAGGAGAGCAGCTTAGGAGTGTTTCTGTTCGCCACCTTGACCTAACCGTGCGTGGTCGCGGGTTTTTAGGCCGGTAATCCCACAGGTGGCCAAGAGATCCCCGGCAACCGATTCGAAAGAGCTGTTCCTTCGAACCGGTCTACCGTAGATCCTTTGAGAAAACACGTGAAGAGGCGAATAGTAGGAGGAAGGGATTATATTGTCTTGTGGCTAAGGGAAATGGGCTTAAGAGTTTTTCTGTTCGCCACCTCGACATACGTAGTAGATTCTGTACGTGGTCGCCGGTTTTAAGGCAGGTGAACGCACAGGTTTTGTTCGCAGGTTTTATTGCCGGTACCCGCACAGGCGGCCAAGCGATCCCCGGCAACCGGTTCGAAAGAACTGTTTCTTCGAACCGGTCTACCGTAGATTCTGTAGGAAAATACGTGGTGGAGCGAACAGTTTGAGGAGAGGATGATCTTTTTTGGGGCAAAGGAGAGGAGTTTAGGCTTGTTTCTGTTCGCCACCTTGACCTACGGAGTCGATTCTGTGCGTGGTCACCGATTTTAGGCCGGTAACCGCACTGGAAGCCAATGGAACCCCGGCAACCGGTTCTAGCGAGCTGTTGCTTCGAACCGGTCTACCATGGATCCTGTCGTAAAAGAGGTGTTGAGGCGAATATTTGGTGGGGGATGATATTGTTTTGTGGATAAAGGAGAGGGGCTTAAGAGTTTTTCTGTTCGCCACCTCGACCTACGTAGTAGATTCTGTACGTGGCTGCCGGCTTTAAGGTCGGTGACTGCACAGACAGTCAAGAGATCCCCGGAAACCGATTCGAAAAAACTGTTCCTTCGAACCGGTCTACCGTAGATTCTGTATTGTAATACGCGGTGGGGCGAACAGTTTGAGGAGGGGATGAAGATTTTTGGGGGCAAAGGAAAGGGGTTTATGAGAGTTTGTATTCGCCACCTTGAACTACGTAGTAGATTCTGTGCGTGTCGCCGGTTTTTTTTGCTGGCCAATGGATCCCCGGTAACCGGTTCTAGCGAACTGTTCCTTCGAACCGGTCTACCATGTATTCTGTGGTAAAAGACTTCTTGAGGCGAATAGTAGCAGGAAGGGATTATATTGTTTTGTGGCTAAGGGAGATGGGCTTAAGAGTGTTTCTGTTCGCCACCTCGACACGCGTAGTAGATTCTGTACTTGGTCGCCGGTTTTAAGGCAGGTGAATGCACAGGTTTTGTTCGCCGGTTTTAATGCCGGTACCCGCACAGGCGGCCAAGCGATCCCCGGCAACCGGTTCGAAAGAACTGTTTCTTCGAACCGGTCTACCGTAGATTCTGTAGGAAAATACGTGGTGGAGCGAACAGTTTGAGGAGAGGATGATCTTTTTTGGGGCAAAGGAGAGGAGTTTAGGCTTGTTTATGTTCGCCACCTTGACCTACGGAGTCGATTCTGTGCGTGGTCACCGATTTTAGGCCGGTAACCGCACTGGAAGCCAATGGAACCCCGGCAACCGGTTCTAGCGAGCTGTTGCTTCGAACCGGTCTACCATGGATCCTGTCGTAAAAGAGGTGTTGAGGCGAATATTTGGTGGGGGATGATATTGTTTTGTGGATAAAGGAGAGGGGCTTAAGAGTTTTTCTGTTCGCCACCTCGACCTACGTAGTAGATTCTGTACGTGGCTGCCGGCTTTAAGGTCGGTGACTGCACAGACAGTCAAGAGATCCCCGGAAACCGATTCGAAAAAACTGTTCCTTCGAACCGGTCTACCGTAGATTCTGTAGGGTAATACGCGGTGGGGCGAACAGTTTGAGGAGGGGATGAAGATTTTTGGGGGCAAAGGAAAGGGGTTTATGAGAGTTTGTATTCGCCACCTTGAACTACGTAGTAGATTCTGTGCGTGTCGCCGGTTTTTTTTGCTGGCCAATGGATCCCCGGTAACCGGTTCTAGCGAACTGTTCCTTCGAACCGGTCTACCATGTATTCTGTGGTAAAAGACTTCTTGAGGCGAATAGTAGCAGGAAGGGATTATATTGTTTTGTGGCTAAGGGAGATGGGCTTAAGAGTGTTTCTGTTCGCCACCTCGACACGCGTAGTAGATTCTGTACTTGGTCGCCGGTTTTAAGGCAGGTGAATGCACAGGTTTTGTTCGCCGGTTTTAATGCCGGTACCCGCACTGGCAGCTAATGGAACACCGGTAACCGGTTCTAGCGAGCTATTCCTTCGAACCGGTCTACCATGGATCCTGTGGTAAAAGACGTGTTGAGGCGAATAGTTGGTGGGGGGATGATATTGTTTTGTGGCTAAAGGAGATTGGCTTAATAGTGTTTCTGTTCGCCACATTGACCTACGGAGTCGATTCTGTGCGTGGTCACCGATTCTTAGGCCGGTAACCGCACTGGCAGCCAATGGATCCCAGGCAACCTGTTCGAATGAACTGTTTCTTCGAACCGGTCTACCGTAGATTCTGTAGGAAAATAAGTGGTGGGGCGAACAGTTTGAGGAGGGGATGGAGATTTTTGGGGGCAAAGGAAAGGGGTTTAGGAGAGTTTGTATTCCCCACCTTGAACTACGTAGTAGATTCTGTGCGTTTCGCCGGTTTTTTTTTCTGGCAAAGGAGAGGGGTTTAGGAGAGTTTCTGTTCGCCACTTTGACCTACGGAGTCGATTCTGTGCGTGGTCACCGATTTTAGGCCGGTAACCGCACTGGAAGCCAATGGATCCCCGGCAACCGGTTCTAGCGAACTATTCCTTCGAACCGGTCTACCGTGGATCCTGTGGTAAAAGACGTGTTGAAAGACGAATAGTTGGTGGAGGGATGATATTATTTTGTGGCTAAAGGTGAGGGGCTTAAGAGTGTTTCTGTTCGCCACCTCGACCTACGTAGTAGATTCTATGCGTGGTCGCCGGTTCTTAGGCCAGTAACCGCACAGGCGGCCAAGGTATCCCCACAACCGGCTCGAAAGAACTGTCCCTTAGAACCGGTCTACCGTGAATCTTGTGGGAAAACATGTTATGGGGTAAATAGTGGGAGAACAGGATGTTTTGGTGCTAAAGGAGAGCAGCTTAGGAGTGTTTCTGTTCGCCACCTTGACCTAACCGTGCGTGGTCGCGGGTTTTTAGGCCGGTAACCGCACAGGTGTCCAACATATCCCAGGCAGACGATTCGAAAGAACTGATCCTTCGAACCGGTCTACCGTAGATCTTTTTGGAAAATACGTGATGAGGCGAATAGTACGAGGAAGGGATTATATTGTTTTGGGACTAAGGGAGAGGGGTTTAAGAGTTTTTCTGTACGTCACCTCGACTTACGTAGTAGATTCTGTGCGTGTCGCCGCTTTTTAGGCCGGAGATCGACAGTAAACGGTTCGAATGAAATATTCCTTTTGAACCGGTCTACCGTGGATCATGTGGGAAAACACGTGTTGGGGGGGGTGAATAGTTGGAGGTCGGGATGATATTGTTCGTAGTTAAAGAAGAGGGGCTTAAGATTGTTTCTGTTCGCCACCTTGACCTACGGAGTAGGTTCTGTTCGTGGTCGCCAGTTTTTAGGCCGGTAATCCCACAGGTGGCCAAGAGATCCCCGGCAACCGATTCGAAAGAGCTGTTCCTTCGAACCGGTCTACCGTAGATCCTTTGAGAAAACACGTGAAGAGGCGAATAGTAGGAGGAAGGGATTATATTGTCTTGTGGCTAAGGGAGATGGGCTTAAGAGTTTTTCTGTTCGCCACCTCGACATACGTAGTAGATTCTGTAAGTGGTCGCCGGTTTTAAGGCAGGTGAATGCACAGGTTTTGTTCGCCGGTTTTAATGTCGGTACCCGCACTGGCAGCCAATGGAACCCCGGCAACCGGTTCTAGCGAGCTGTTGCTTCGAACCGGTCTACCATGGATCCTGTCGTAAAAGAGGTGTTGAGGCGAATATTTGGTGGGGGATGATATTGTTTTGTGGATAAAGGAGAGGGGCTTAAGAGTTTTTCTGTTCGCCACCTCGACCTACGTAGTAGATTCTGTACGTGGCTGCCGGCTTTAAGGTCGGTGACTGCACAGACAGTCAAGAGATCCCCGGAAACCGATTCGAAAAAACTGTTCCTTCGAACCGGTCTACCGTAGATTCTGTAGGGTAATACGCGGTGGGGCGAACAGTTTGAGGAGGGGATGAAGATTTTTGGGGGCAAAGGAAAGGGGTTTATGAGAGTTTGTATTCGCCACCTTGAACTACGTAGTAGATTCTGTGCGTGTCGCCGGTTTTTTTTGCTGGCCAATGGATCCCCGGCAACCGGTTCTAGCGAACTGTTCCTTCGAACCGGTCTACCATGTATTCTGTGGTAAAAGACTTCTTGAGGCGAATAGTAGCAGGAAGGGATTATATTGTTTTGTGGCTAAGGGAGATGGGCTTAAGAGTGTTTCTGTTCGCCACCTCGACACGCGTAGTAGATTCTGTACTTGGTCGCCGGTTTTAAGGCAGGTGAATGCACAGGTTTTGTTCGCCGGTTTTAATGCCGGTACCCGCACTGGCAGCTAATGGAACACCGGTAACCGGTTCTAGCGAGCTGTTCCTTCGAACCGGTCTACCATGGATCCTGTGGTAAAAGACGTGTTGAGGCGAATAGTTGGTGGGGGGATGATATTGTTTTGTGGCTAAAGGAGATTGGCTTAATAGTGTTTCTGTTCGCCACATTGACCTACGGAGTCGATTCTGTGCGTGGTCACCGATTCTTAGGCCGGTAACCGCACTGGCAGCCAATGGATCCCAGGCAACCTGTTCGAATGAACTGTTTCTTCGAACCGGTCTACCGTAGATTCTGTAGGAAAATAAGTGGTGGGGCGAACAGTTTGAGGAGGGGATGGAGATTTTTGGGGGCAAAGGAAAGGGGTTTAGGAGAGTTTGTATTCCCCACCTTGAACTACGTAGTAGATTCTGTGCGTTTCGCCGGGTTTTTTTTCTGGCAAAGGAGAGGGGTTTAGGAGAGTTTCTGTTCGCCACTTTGACCTACGGAGTCGATTCTGTGCGTGGTCACCGATTCTTAGGCCGGTAACCGTACTGGCAGCCAATGGATCCCCGGCAACCGGTTCTAGCGAACTATTCCTTCGAACCGGTCTACCGTGGATCCTGTGGGAAAACATGTGATGGGGAAAATAGTTGGAGAACGGGATGTTTTGGGGCTGAAGGAGAGCAGCTTAGGAGCGTTTCTGTTCGCCACTTTGACCTACGGAGTCGATTCTATTGTGGCTCGCCGGTTCTTAGGCCAGTAACCGCATAGACGGCCGAGGTATCCCCGCAACCGGTACGTAAGAACTGTCCCTTCGAGCCAGTTTATCCTGTGGGAAAACCCGTGGTGGGGCGAATAGTTGGAGGAGGGGATTCTCTTTTTTTGCTGGCAAAGGACAGGGGTTTAGGAGAGTTTCTGTTCGCCACCTTGACCTACGGAGTAGGTTCTGTACGTGGTCGCCGGTTTTAAGGCAGGTGAACGCACAGGTTTTGTTCGCCGGTACCCGCACAGGCGGCCAAGGGATCCCCGGCAACCTGTTCGAATGAACTGTTTCTTCGAACCGGTCTACCGTAGATTCTGTAGGAAAACCCGTGGTGGGGCGAATAGTTGGAGGAGGGGATTCTCTTTTTTTGCTGGCAAAGGAGAGGGGTTTAGGAGAGTTTCTGTTCGCCACCTTGACCTACGGAGTAGGTTCTGTACGTGGTCGCCGGTTTTAAGGCAGGTGAACGCACAGGTTTTGTTTGCCGGTACCCGCACAGGCGGCCAAGGGATCCCCGGCAACCTGTTCGAATGAATGAGTCGATTATGTGCGTGGTCACCGATTCTTAGGCCGGTAACCGCACTGGCAGCCAATGGATCCCCGGCATCCGGTTCTAGCGAACTGTTCCTTCGAACCAGTCTACCATGGATCCTGTGGTAAAAGACGTGTTGTGGCGAATAGTTGGTGGAGGGATGATATTGTTTTGTGGCTAAAGGAGAGGGGCTTAGGAGTGTTTCTCTGCGCCACCTTGACCTAAGGAATAGATTCCGTGCGTGGTCGCCGGTTTTTAGGCCGGTAACCGCACAGGTGTCCAACATATCCCCGGAAGACGATTCGAAAGAACTGATCCTTCCAACCAGTCTACCGTAGATCTTTTTGGAAAATACGTGATGAGGGGAATAGTACGAGGAAGGGATTATATTGGTTTGAGGCTAAGGGAGAGGGGCTTAAGAATTTTTCTGTACGTCACTTCGACTTACGTAGTAGATTCTGTGCGTGTCGCCGGTTTTTAGGCCGGAGATCGACAGTAACCGGTTCGAATGAAATATTCCTTTTGAACCGGCCTACCGTGGATCATGTGGGAAAACATGTGGTGGGGTGAATAGTTAGAGGTCGGGATGATATTGTTTGTAGTTAAAGGAGAGGGGCTTAAGATTGTTTCTGTTCGCCACCTTGACCTACAGAGTAGGTTCTGTTCGTGGTCGCCAGTTTTTAGGCCGGCAATCCCACAGGTGGCCAAGAGATCCCCGGCAACCGATTCGAAAGAGCTGTTCCTTCGACCTACGTAGTAGATTCTGTGCGTGTCGCCGGTTTTTAGGCCGGAGATCGACGGTAACCTGTTCGAATGAACTGTTTCTTCGGACCAGTCTACCGTAGATTCTGTAGGAAAATACGTGGTGGGGCGAACAGTTTGAGGATGGGATGATCTTTTTTTGGTGGCAAAGGAGAGGAGTTTAGTAGTGTGTATTTTCGCCACTTTGACCTACGGAGTCGATTATGTGCGTGGTCACCGATTCTTAGGCCGGTAACCGCACTGGCAGCCAATGGATCCCCGGCATCCGGTTCTAGCGAACTGTTCCTTCGAACCGGTTTACCATGGATCCTGTGGTAAAAGACGTGTTGTGGCGAATAGTTGGTGGAGGGATGATATTGTTTTGTGGCTAAAGGAGAGGGGCTTAGGAGTGTTTCAGTTCGCCACCTTGACCTACAGAGTAGGTTCTGTTCGTGGTCGCCAGTTTTTAGGCCGGCAATCCCACAGGTGACCACGAGATCCCCGGCAACCGATTCGAAAGAGCTGTTCCTTCGACCTACGTAGTAGATTCTGTGCGTGTCGCCGGTTTTTAGGCCGGAGATCGACGGTAACCTGTTCGAATGAACTGTTTCTTCGGACCAGTCTACCGTAGATTCTGTAGGAAAATACGTAGTGGGGCGAACAGTTTGAGGAGGGGATGATCTTTTTTTGGGGGCAAAGGAGATTAGTTAAGGCGTGTTTATGTTCGCCACCTTGACCTACGGAGTCGATCCTGTGCGTGGTCACTGATTTTTAGGCCGGTAACCGCACTGGCAGCCAATGGATCCCCGGCAACCGGTTCTAGCGAACTGTTCCTTCGAACCGGTCTACATTGGATCCTGTGGTAAAAGACGTGTTGAGGCGAATAGTTGGTGGAGGGATGATATTGTTTTGTGGCTACAGGTGGGGGCTTAAGAGTGTTTCTGTTCGCCACCTCGACTTACGTAGTAGATTCTATGCGTGGTCGCCGCTTCTTAGGCCAGTAACCTCACAGGCGGCCAAGGTATCCCCGCAACCGGCTCGAAAGAACTGATCCTTCGAACCGGTCTACCGTAGATCTTTTTGGAAAATACGTGATGAGGCGAATAGTACGAGGAAGGGATTATATATTTTTGTGGCTATGGGAGAGGGGCTTAATAGTTTTTCTGTACGTCACCTCGACCTACGTAGTAGATTCTGTGCGTGTCGCCGGTTTTTAGGCCGGAGATCGACGGTAACCGGTTCGAATGAAATATTCCTCCGAACCGGTCTACCATGGATCATGTGGGAAAACACGTGGTGGGGCGAATAGTTGGAGGTCGGGGTGATATTGTGTGTAGTTAAAGGAGAGGGGCTTAAGATTGTTTCTGTTTGCCACCTTGACCTACGGAGTCGTAAGGTTCTGTTCGTAATCGCCAGTTTTTAGGCCGGTAATCTCACAGGTGGCCAAGAGATCCCCGGCAACCGATTCGAAAGAGCTGTTCCTTCGAACCGGTCTACCGTAGATCCTTTGAGAAAACACGTGATGAGGCGAATAGTAGGAGAAAGGGATTATATTGTCTTGTGGCTAAGGGAAATGGGCTTAAGAGTTTTTCTGTTCGCCACCTCGACATACGTAGTAGATTCTGTACGTGGTCGGTTTTAAGGCAGGTGAACGCACAGGTTTTGTTCGCAGGTTTTATTGCCGGTACCCGCACAGGCGGCCAAGCGATCCCCGGCAACCTGTTCGAAAGAACTGTTTCTTCGAACCGGTCTACCGTAGATTCTGTAGGAAAATACGTGGTGGAGCGAACAGTTTGAGGAGAGGATGATCTTTTTTGGGGCAAAGGAGAGGAGTTTAGGCTTGTTTATGTTCGCCACCTTGACCTAAGGAGTCGATTCTGTGCGTGGTCACCGATTTTTATGCCGGTAACCGCACTGGAAGCCAATGGATCCCCGGTAACCGGTTCTAGCGAACTGTTCCTTTGAACCGGTCTACAATGGATCCTGTGGTAAAAGACGTGTTGAAAGACGAATAGTTGGTGGAGGGATGATATTATTTTGTGGCTAAAGGTGAGGGGCTTAAGAGTGTTTCTGTTCGCCACCTCGACCTACGTAGTAGATTCTATGCGTGGTCGCCGGTTCTTAGGCCAGTAACCGCACAGGCGGCCAAGGTATCCCCACAACCGGCTCGAAAGAACTGTCCCTTAGAACCGGTCTACCGTGAATCTTGTGGGAAAACATGTTATGGGGTAAATAGTGGGAGGACAGGATGTTTTGGTGCTAAAGGAGAGCAGCTTAGGAGTGTTTCTGTTCGCCACCTTGACCTAACCGTGCGTGGTCGCGGGTTTTTAGGCCGGTAACCGCACAGGTGTCCAACATATCCCAGGCAGACGATTCGAAAGAACTGATCCTTCGAACCGGTTTACCATGGATCCTGTGGTAAAAGACGTGTTGTGGCGAATAGTTGGTGGAGGGATGATATTGTTTTGTGGCTAAAGGAGAGGGGCTAAGGAGTATTTCAGTTCGCCACCTTGACCTAAGGAATTGATTCCGTGCGTGGTCGCCGGTTTTTAGGCCGGTAACCGCACAGGTGTCCAACATATCCCCGGAAGACGATTCGAAAGAACTGATCCCTCGAACCGGTCTACCGTAGATCTTTTTGGAAAATACGTGATGAGGGGAATAGTACGAGGAAGGGATTATATTGTTTTGTGGCTAAGGGAGAGGGGCTTAAGAATTTTTCTGTACGTCACTTCGACTTACGTAGTAGATTCTGTGCGTGTCGCCGGTTTTTAGGCCGGAGATCGACAGTAACCGGTTCGAATGAAATATTCCTTTTGAACCGGCCTACCGTGGATCATGTGGGAAAACATGTGGTGGGGTGAATAGTTAGAGGTCGGGATGATATTGTTTGTAGTTAAAGGAGAGGGGCTTAAGATTGTTTCTGTTCGCCACCTTGACCTACAGAGTAGGTTCTGTTCGTGGTCGCCAGTTTTTAGGCCGGCAATCCCACAGGTGGCCACGAGATCCCCGGCAACCGATTCGAAAGAGCTGTTCCTTCGACCTACGTAGTAGATTCTGTGCGTGTCGCCGGTTTTTAGGCCGGAGATCGACGGTAACCTGTTCGAATGAACTGTTTCTTCGGACCAGTCTACCGTAGATTCTGTAGGAAAATACGTAGTGGGGCGAACAGTTTGAGGAGGGGATGATCTTTTTTTGGGGGCAAAGGAGAGGAGTTAAGGCGTGTTTATGTTCGCCACCTTGACCTACGGAGTCGATCCTGTGCGTGGTCACTGATTTTTAGGCCGGTAACCGCACTGGCAGCCAATGGATCCCCGGCAACCGGTTCTAGCGAACTGTTCCTTCGAACCGGTCTACATTGGATCCTGTGGTAAAAGACGTGTTGAGGCGAATAGTTGGTGGAGGGATGATATTGTTTTGTGGCTACAGGTGGGGGCTTAAGAGTGTTTCTGTTCGCCACCTCGACTTACGTAGTAGATTCTATGCGTGGTCGCCGCTTCTTAGGCCAGTAACCTCACAGGCGGCCAAGGTATCCCCGCAACCGGCTCGAAAGAACTGATCCTTCGAAGCGGTCTACCGTAGATCTTTTTGGAAAATACGTGATGAGGCGAATAGTACGAGGAAGGGATTATATATTTTTGTGGCTATGGGAGAGGCGCTTAATAGTTTTTCTGTACGTTACCTCGACCTACGTAGTAGATTCTGTGCGTGTCGCAGGTTTTTAGGCCGGAGATCGACGGTAACCGGTTCGAATGAAATATTCCTCCGAACCGGTCTACCGTGTATCATGTGGGAAAACACGTGGTGGGGCGAATAGTTGGAGGTCGGGGTGATATTGTGTGTAGTTAAAGGAGAGGGGCTTAAGATTGTTTCTGTTTGCCACCTTGACCTACGGAGTCGTAAGGTTCTGTTCGTGATCGCCAGTTTTTAGGCCGGTAATCTCACAGGTGGCCAAGAGATCCCCGGCAACCGATTCGAAAGAGCTGTTCCTTCAAACCGGTCTACCGTAGATCCTTTGAGAAAACACGTGATGAGGCAAATAGTAGGAGAAAGGGATTATATTGTCTTGTGGCTAAGGGAAATAGGCTTAAGAGTTTTTCTGTTCGCCACCTCGACATACGTAGTAGATTCTGTACGTGGTCGCCGGTTTTAAGGCAGGTCAACGCACAGGTTTTGTTCGCAGGTTTTATTGCCGGTACCCGCACAGGCGGCCAAGCGATCCCCGGCAACCTGTTAGAAAGAACTGTTTCTTCGAACCGGTCTACCGTAGATCTTTTTGGAAAATACGTGATGAGGCGAATAGTACGAGGAAGGGATTATATTGTTTTGTGGCTAAGGGAGAGGGGCTTAAGAGTTTTTCTGTACGTCACCTCGACTTACGTAGTAGATTCTGTGCGTGTCGCCGATTTTTAGGCCGGAGATCGACAGTAACCGGTTCGAATGAAATATTCCTTTTGAACCGGCCTACCGTGGATCATGTGGGAAAACATGTGGTGGGGTGAATAGTTAGAGGTCGGGATGATATTGTTTGTAGTTAAAGGAGAGGGGCTTAAGATTGTTTCTGTTCGCCACATTGACCTACAGAGTAGGTTCTGTTCGTGGTCGCCAGTTTTTAGGCCGGCAATCCCACAGGTGACCACGAGATCCCCGGCAACCGATTCGAAAGAGCTGTTCCTTCGACCTACGTAGTAGATTCTGTGCGTGTCGCCGGTTTTTAGGCCGGAGATCGACGGTAACCTGTTCGAATGAACTGTTTCTTCGGACCAGTCTACCGTAGATTCTGTAGGAAAATACGTGGTGGGGCGAACAGTTTGAGGATGGGATGATCTTTTTTTGGTGGCAAAGGAGAGGAGTTTAGTAGTGTGTATGTTCGCCACTTTGACCTACGGAGTCGATTATGTGCGTGGTCACCGAATCTTAGGCCGGTAACCGCACTGGCAGCCAATGGATCCCCGGCATCCGGTTCTAGCGAACTGTTGCTTCGAACCGGTTTACCATGGATCCTGTGGTAAAAGACGTGTTGTGGCGAATAGTTGGTGGAGGGATGATATTGTTTTGTGGCTAAAGGAGAGGGGCTTAGGAGTGTTTCAGTTCGCCACCTTGACCTAAGGAATAGATTCCGTGCGTGGTCGCCGGTTTTTAGGCCGGTAACCGCACAGGTGTCCAACATATCCCCGGAAGACGATTCGAAAGAACTGATCCTTCGAACCGGTCTACCGTAGATCTTTTTGGAAAATACGTGATGAGGGGAATAGTACGAGGAAGGGATTATATTGTTTTGTGGCTAAGGGAGAGGGGCTTAAGAATTTTTCTGTACGTCACTTCGACTTACGTAGTATATTCTGTGCGTGTCGCCGATTTTTAGGCCGGAGATCGACAGTAACAGGTTCGAATGAAATATTCCTTTTGAACCGGCCTACCGTGGATCATGTGGGAAAACATGTGGTGGGGTGAATAGTTAGAGGTCGGGATGATATTGTTTGTAGTTAAAGGAGAGGGGCTTAAGATTGCTTCTGTTCGCCACCTTGACCTACAGAGTAGGTTCTGTTCGTGGTCGCCAGTTTTTAGGCCGGCAATCCCACAGGTGACCACGAGATCCCCGGCAACCGATTCGAAAGAGCTGTTCCTTCGACCTAAGGAATAGATTCCGTGCGTGGTCGCCGGTTTTTAGGCCGGAGATCGACGGTAACCTGTTCGAATGAACTGTTTCTTCGGACCAGTCTACCGTAGATTCTGTAGGAAAATACGTGGTGGGGCGAACAGTTTGAGGATGGGATGATCTTTTTTTGGTGGCAAAGGAGAGGAGTTTAGTAGTGTGTATGTTCGCCACTTTGACCTACGGAGTCGATTATGTGCGTGGTCACCGAATCTTAGGCCGGTAACCGCACTGGCAGCCAATGGATCCCCGGCATCCGGTTCTAGCGAACTGTTGCTTCGAACCGGTTTACCATGGATCCTGTGGTAAAAGACGTGTTGTGGCGAATAGTTGGTGGAGGGATGATATTGTTTTGTGGCTAAAGGAGAGGGGCTTAGGAGTGTTTCAGTTCGCCACCTTGACCTAAGGAATAGATTCCGTGCGTGGTCGCCGGTTTTTAGGCCGGTAACCGCACAGGTGTCCAACATATCCCCGGAAGACGATTCGAAAGAACTGATCCTTCGAACCGGTCTACCGTAGATCTTTTTGGAAAATACGTGATGAGGGGAATAGTACGAGGAAGGGATTATATTGTTTTGTGGCTAAGGGAGAGGGGCTTAAGAATTTTTCTGTACGTCACTTCGACTTACGTAGTATATTCTGTGCGTGTCGCCGATTTTTAGGCCGGAGATCGACAGTAACAGGTTCGAATGAAATATTCCTTTTGAACCGGCCTACCGTGGATCATGTGGGAAAACATGTGGTGGGGTGAATAGTTAGAGGTCGGGATGATATTGTTTGTAGTTAAAGGAGAGGGGCTTAAGATTGTTTCTGTTTGCCACCTTGACCTACGGATTCGTAAGGTTCTGTTCGTGATCGCCAGTTTTTAGGCCGGTAATCTCACAGGTGGCCAAGAGATCCCCGGCAACCGATTCTAAAGAGCTGTTCCTTCGAACCGGTCTACCGTAGATCCTTTGAGAAAACAGGTGATGAGGCGAATAATAGGAGGAAGGGATTATATTGTCTTGTGGCTAAGGGAGATGGGCTTAAGAGTTTTTCTGTTCGCCACCTCGACATACGTAGTAGATTCTGTACGTGGTCGCCGGTTTTAAGGCAGGTGAATGCACAGGTTTTGTTCGCCGGTTTTAATGCCGGTACCCGCACTGGCAGCCAATGGAACCCCGGCAACCGGTTCTAGCGAGCTGTTCCTTCGAACCGGTCTACCATGGATCCTGTCGTAAAAGACGTGTTGAGGCGAATATTTGGTGGGGGATGATATTGTTTTGTGGCTAAATGAGAGGGGCTCAAGAGTGTTTCTGTTCGCCACCTCGACCTACGTAGTAGATTCTATGCGTTGTCGACGGTTCTTATGCCAGTAATCGCACAGGCGGCCAAGGGAACCCCGCAACCTGTTTGAAAGAACTGTCCCTTCGAACAGGTCTACCGTGGATCCTGTGGGAAAACATGTGATGGGGAAAATAGTAACGAAAAACTGATCCTTCGAACCGGTCTACAATGGATCCTGTGGTAAAAGACGTGTTGAAAGACGAATAGTTGGTGGAGGGATGATATTATTTTGTGGCTAAAGGTGAGGGGCTTAAGAGTGTTTCTGTTCGCCACCTCGACCTACGTAGTAGATTCTGTGCGTGGTCGCCGGTTCTTAGGCCTGTAACCGCACAGGCGGCCAAGGTATCCCCGCAACCGGCTCGAAAGAACTGTTCCTTCGAACCGGTCTACCGTAGATCCTTTGAGAAAACACGTGATGAGGCGAATAGTAGGAGGAAGGGATTATATTGTCTTGTGGCTAAGGGAGATTGGCTTAAGAGTTTTTCTGTTCCCCACCTCGACATACGTAGTAGATTCTGTACGTGGTCGCCGGTTTTAAGGGAGGTGAACGCACAGGTTTTGTTCGCAGGTTTTAATGCCGGTACCCGCACAGGCGGCCAAGGGATCCCCGGCAACCTGTTCGAAAGAACTGTTTCTTCGGACCAGTCTACCGTAGATTCTGTAGGAAAATACGTGGTGGGGCGAACAGTTTGAGGAGGAGATGATCTTTTTTTTCTGGCAAAGGAGAGGGGTTTAGGAGAGTTTCTGTTCGCCACCTTGACCTACGGAATAGGTTCTGTTCGTGGTCGCCAGTTTTTAGGCCGGTAATCACACAGGTGGCCAAGAGATCCCCGGCAACCGATTCGAAAGAGCTGTTCCTTCGAACCGGTCTACCGTAGATCCTTTGAGAAAACACGTGATGAGGCGAATAGTAGGAGAAAGGGATTATATTGTCTTGTGGCTAAGGGAAATGGGCTTAAGAGTTTTTCTGTTCGCCACCTCGACATACGTAGTAGATTCTGTACGTGGTCGCCGGTTTTAAGGCAGGTGAACGCACAGGTTTTGTTCGCAGGTTTTATTGCCGGTACCCGCACAGGCGGCCAAGCGATCCCCGGCAACCTGTTCGAAAGAACTGTTTCTTCGAACCGGTCTACCGTAGATTCTGTAGGAAAATACGTGGTGGAGCGAACAGTTTGAGGACGGGATGATCTTTTTTGGGGCAAAGGAGAGGAGTTTAAGCTTGTTTATGTTCGCCACCTTGACCTACGGAGTCGATTCTGTGCGTGGTCACTGATTTTTAGGCCGGTAACCGCACTGGCAGCCAATGGATCCCCGGCAACTGGTTCTAGCGAACTGTTCCTTTGAACCGGCCTACATTGGATCCTGTGGTAAAAGACGTGTTGAGGCGAATAGTTGGTGGAGGGATGATATTGTTTTGTGGCTACAGGTGGGGGGCTTAAGAGTGTTCTGTTCGCCACCTCGACTTATGTAGTAGCTTCTATGCATGGTCGCTGCTTCTTAGGCCAGTAACCGCACAGGCGGCCAAGGTATCCCCGCAACCAGCTCGAAAGAACTGATCCTTAGAACCGGTCTACCGTAGATCTTTTTGGAAAATACGTGATGAGGCGAAGAGTACGAGGAAGGGATTATATATTTTTGTGGCTAAGGGAGAGGGGCTTAAGAGTTTTTCTGTACGTCACTTCGACCTACGTAGTAGATTCTGTGCGTGTCACCGATTTTTAGGCCGGAGATCGACGGTAACCGGTTCGAATGAAATATTCCTCCGAACCGGTCTACCGTGGATCATGTGGGAAAACACGTGGTGGGGCGAATAGTTGGAGGTCGGGGTGATATTGTTTGTAGTTAAAGGAGAGGGGCTTAAGATTTTTTCTGTTCGCCACCTTGACCTACGGATTCGTAAGGTTCTGTTCGTGATCGCCAGTTTTTAGGCCGGTAATCCCACAGGTGGCCAAGAGATACCCGGCAACCGATTCGAAAGAGCTGTTCCTTCGAACCGGTCTACCGTAGATCCTTTGAGAAAACACGTGATGAGGCGAATAGTAGGAGAAAGGGATTATATTGTCTTGTGGCTAAGGGAAATGGGCTTAAGAGTTTTTCTGTTCGCCACCTCGACATACGTAGGTGATTCTGTACGTGGTCGCCGGTTTTAAGGCAGGTGAATGCACAGGTTTTGTTCGCCGGTTTTAATGCCGGTACCCGCACTGGCAGCCAATGGAACCCCGGCAACCGGTTCTAGCGAGCTGTTCCTTCGAACCGGTCTACCATGGATCCTGTCGTAAAAGACGTGTTGAGGCGAATATTTGGTGGGGGATGATATTGTTTTGTGGCTAAATGAGAGGGGCTCAAGAGTGTTTCTGTTCGCCACCTCGACCTACGTAGTAGATTCTATGCGTTGTCGACGGTTCTTATGCCAGTAATCGCACAGGCGGCCAAGGGAACCCCGCAACCGGTTTGAAAGAACTGTCCCTTCGAACAGGTCTACCGTGGATCCTGTGGGAAAACATGTGATGGGGAAAATAGTAACGAAAAACTGATCCTTCGAACCGGTCTACAATGGATCCTGTGGTAAAAGACGTGTTGAAAGACGAATAGTTGGTGGAGGGATGATATTATTTTGTGGCTAAAGGTGAGGGGCTTAAGAGTGTTTCTGTTCGCCACCTCGACCTACGTAGTAGATTCTGTGCGTGGTCGCCGGTTCTTAGGCCTGTAACCGCACAGGCGGCCAAGGTATCCCCGCAACCGGCTCGAAAGAACTGTTCCTTCGAACCGGTCTACCGTAGATCCTTTGAGAAAACACGTGATGAGGCGAATAGTAGGAGGAAGGGATTATATTGTCTTGTGGCTAAGGGAGATTGGCTTAAGAGTTTTTCTGTTCCCCACCTCGACATACGTAGTAGATTCTGTACGTGGTCGCCGGTTTTAAGGGAGGTGAACGCACAGGTTTTGTTCGCAGGTTTTAATGCCGGTACCCGCACAGGCGGCCAAGGGATCCCCGGCAACCTGTTCGAAAGAACTGTTTCTTCGGACCAGTCTACCGTAGATTCTGTAGGAAAATACGTGGTGGGGCGAACAGTTTGAGGAGGAGATGATCTTTTTTTTCTGGCAAAGGAGAGGGGTTTAAGAGAGTTTCTGTTCGCCACCTTGACCTACGGAATAGGTTCTGTTCGTGGTCGCCAGTTTTTAGGCCGGTAATCACACAGGTGGCCAAGAGATCCCCGGCAACCGATTCGAAAGAGCTGTTCCTTCGAACCGGTCTACCGTAGATCCTTTGAGAAAACACGTGATGAGGCGAATAGTAGGAGAAAGGGATTATATTGTCTTGTGGCTAAGGGAAATGGGCTTAAGAGTTTTTCTGTTCGCCACCTCGACATACGTAGTAGATTCTGTACGTGGTCGCCGGTTTTAAGGCAGGTGAACGCACAGGTTTTGTTCGCAGGTTTTATTGCCGGTACCCGCACAGGCGGCCAAGCGATCCCCGGCAACCTGTTCGAAAGAACTGTTTCTTCGAACCGGTCTACCGTAGATTCTGTAGGAAAATACGTGGTGGAGCGAACAGTTTGAGGACGGGATGATCTTTTTTGGGGCAAAGGAGAGGAGTTTAAGCTTGTTTATGTTCGCCACCTTGACCTACGGAGTCGATTCTGTGCGTGGTCACTGATTTTTAGGCCGGTAACCGCACTGGCAGCCAATGGATCCCCGGCAACTGGTTCTAGCGAACTGTTCCTTTGAACCGGCCTACATTGGATCCTGTGGTAAAAGACGTGTTGAGGCGAATAGTTGGTGGAGGGATGATATTGTTTTGTGGCTACAGGTGGGGGGCTTAAGAGTGTTCTGTTCGCCACCTCGACTTATGTAGTAGCTTCTATGCATGGTCGCTGCTTCTTAGGCCAGTAACCGCACAGGCGGCCAAGGTATCCCCGCAACCAGCTCGAAAGAACTGATCCTTAGAACCGGTCTACCGTAGATCTTTTTGGAAAATACGTGATGAGGCGAAGAGTACGAGGAAGGGATTATATATTTTTGTGGCTAAGGGAGAGGGGCTTAAGAGTTTTTCTGTACGTCACTTCGACCTACGTAGTAGATTCTGTGCGTGTCACCGATTTTTAGGCCGGAGATCGACGGTAACCGGTTCGAATGAAATATTCCTCCGAACCGGTCTACCGTGGATCATGTGGGAAAACACGTGGTGGGGCGAATAGTTGGAGGTCGGGGTGATATTGTTTGTAGTTAAAGGAGAGGGGCTTAAGATTTTTTCTGTTCGCCACCTTGACCTACGGATTCGTAAGGTTCTGTTCGTGATCGCCAGTTTTTAGGCCGGTAATCCCACAGGTGGCCAAGAGATACCCGGCAACCGATTCGAAAGAGCTGTTCCTTCGAACCGGTCTACCGTAGATCCTTTGAGAAAACACGTGATGAGGCGAATAGTAGGAGAAAGGGATTATATTGTCTTGTGGCTAAGGGAAATGGGCTTAAGAGTTTTTCTGTTCGCCACCTCGACATACGTAGGTGATTCTGTACGTGGTCGCCGGTTTTAAGGCAGGTGAACGCACAGGTTTTGTTCGCAGGTTTTATTGCCGGTACCCGCACAGGCGGCCAAGCGATCCCCGGCAACCTGTTCGAAAGAACTGTTTCTTCGAACCGGTCTACCGTAGATTCTGTAGGAAAATACGTGGTGGAGCGAACAGTTTGAGGAGGGGATGATCTTTTTTGGGGCAAAGGAGAGGAGTTTAGGCTTGTTTATGTTCGCCACCTTGACCTACGGAGTTGATTCTGTGCGTGGTCACCGATTTTTAGGCCGGTAACCGCACTGGAAGCCAATGGATCCCCGGCAACCGGTTCTAGCGAACTGTTCCTTTGAACCGGTCTAAAATGGATCCTGTGGTAAAAGACGTGTTGTGGCGAATAGTTGGTGGAGGGATGATATTGTTTTGTGGCTAAGGGAGAGGGGCTTAAGAGTTTTTCTGTACGTCAGCTCGACCTACGTAGTAGACTCTGTGCGTGTCGCCGGTTTTTTGGCCGGAGATCGACGGTAACCGGTTCGAATGAAATATTCCTTCGAACAGGTCTACCGTGGATCCTGTGGGAAAACATGTGATGGGGAAAATAGTATTGAAAGAACTGATCCTTCGAACCGGTCTACAATGGATCCTGTGGTAAAAGACGTGTTGAAAGACGAATAGTTGGTGGAGGGATGATATTATTTTGTGGCTAAAGGTGAGGGGCTTAAGAGTGTTTCTGTTCGCCGCCTCGACCTACGTAGTAGATTCTATGCGTGGTCGCCGGTTCTTAGGCCTGTAACCGCACAGGCGGCTAAGGTATCCCCGCAACCGGCTCGAAAGAACTGTTCCTTCGAACCGGTCTACCGTAGATCCTTTGAGAAAACACGTGATGAGGCGAATAGTAGGAGGAAGGGATTATATTGTCTTGAGATGGGCTTAAGAGTTTTTCTGTTCCCCACCTCGACATACGTAGTAGATTCTGTACGTGGTCGCCGGTTTTAAGGCAGGTGAACGCACAGGTTTTGTTCGCAGGTTTTAATGCCGGTACCCGCACAGGCGGCCAAGGGATCCCCGGCAACCTGTTCGAAAGAACTGTTTCTTCAGACCAGTCTACCGTAGATTCTGTAGGAAAATACGTGGTGGGTCGAACAGTTTGAGGAGGGGATGATCTTTTTTTGGGGGCAAAGGAGAGGAGTTTAGGCGTGTTTATGTTCGCCACCTTGACCTACGGAGTCGATTCTGTGCGTGGTCACTGATTTTTAGGCCGGTAACCGCACTGGCAGCCAATGGATCCCCGGAAACCGGTTCTAGCGAACTGTTCCTTTGAACCGGCCTACATTGGATCCTGTGGTAAAAGACGTGTTGAGGCGAATAGTTGGTGGAGGGATGATATTGTTTTGTGGCTACAGGTGGGGGGCTTAAGAGTGTTTCTGTTCGCCACCTCGACCTACGTAGTAGCTTCTATGCGTGGTCGCCGCTTCTTAGGCCAGTAACCGCACAGGCGGCCAAGGTATCCCCGCAACCGGCTCGAAAGAACTGATCCTTCGAACCGGTCTACCGTAGATCTTTTTGGAAAATACGTGATGAGGCGAATAGTACGAGGAAGGGATTATATATTTTTGTGGCTAAGGGAGAGGGGCTTAAGAGTTTTTCTGTACGTCACCTCGAACTACGTAGTAGATTCTGTGCGTGTCGCCGGTTTTTAGGCCGGAGATCGACGGTAACCGGTTCGAATGAAATATTCCTCCGAACCGGTCTACCGTGGATCATGTGGGAAAACACGTGGTGGGGCGAATAGTTGGAGGTCGGGATGATATTGTTTGTAGTTAAAGGAGAGGGGCTTAAGATTTTTTCTGTTCGCCACCTTGACCTACGGAGTGGGTTCTGTTCGTGATCGCCAGTTTTTATGCCGGTAATCCCACAGGTGGCCAAGAGATCCCCGCAACCGGCTCGAAAGGGCTGTTCCTTCGAACCGGTCTACCGTAGATCCTTTGAGAAAACACGTCTAAGGGACATGGGCTTAAGAGTTTTTCTGTTCGCCACCTCGAAATACGTAGTAGATTCTGTACGTGGCTGCTGGCTTTAAGGTCGGTGACCGCACAGACAGTCAAGAGATCCCCGGAAACCGATTCGAAAAAACTGTTCCTTCGAACCGGTCTACCGTAGATTCTGTAGGATAATACGCGGTGGGGCGAACAGTTTGAGGAGGGGATGAAGATTTTTGGGGGCAAAGGAAAGGGGTTTATGAGAGTTTGTATTCGCCACCTTGAACTACGTAGTAGATTCTGTGCGTGTAGCCGGTTTTTTTTTTGCTGGCAAAGGAGATGGGCTTAGTAGAGTTTCTGTTCGCCACCTTGACCTACGGAGTAGGTTCTGTACGTGGTCGCCAGTTTTAAGGCAGGTGAACGCACAGGTTTTGTTCGCCGTTTTTAATGCCGGTACCCGCACAGGCAGCGAAGGGATCCCCGGCAAGCAGTTCGAAAGAACTGATCCTTCGAACCGGTCTACCGTAGATCTTTTTGGAAAATACGTGATGAGGCGAATAGTACAAGGAAGCGATTATATTGTTTTGTGGCTAAGGGAGAGGGGCTTAAGAGTTTTTCTGTACGTCAGCTCGACCTACGTAGTAGACTCTGTGCTTGTCGCCCGTTTTTTAAGCCGGAGATCGACGGTAGACCATTTAGGCGTGTTTAGGCGTGTACGCACACGCGCACTGGCTGCCAATGGATCCCCGGTAACCGGTACTAGCGAACTGTTCCTTCGAACCGGTCTACCATGGATCCTGTGGTAAAAGACGTGTTGTGGCGAATAGTTGGTGGAGGGATAATATTGTTTTGTGGCTAAAGGAGAGGGGCTTAAGAGTGTTTCTGTTCGCCACCTTGACCTAAGGAATAGATTCCGTGCGTGGTCACCGGTTTTTAGGCCAGTAACCGCATAGGCGGCCAAGGGAACCCCGCAACCGGTTCGAAAGTACTGTCCCTTCAAACCGGTCTACCGTGGATCATGTGGGAAAACACGTGGTGGGGTGAATAGTTGGAGGTCGGGATGATATTGTTTGTAGTTAAAGGAGAGGGGCTTAAGATTGTTTCTGTTCGCCACCTTGACCTACGGAGTAGGTTCTGTTCGTGGTCGCCAGTTTTTAGGCCGGTAATCCCACAGGTGGCCAAGAGATCCCCGCAACCGGTTCGAAAGTACTGTCCCTTCAAACCGGTCTACCGTGGATCATGTGGGAAAACACGTGGTGGGGTGAATAGTTGGAGGTCGGGATGATATTGTTTGTAGTTAAAGGAGAGGGGCTTAAGATTGTTTCTGTTCGCCACCTCGACATACGTAGTAGATTCTGTAGGTGGTCGCCGGTTTTAAGGCAGGTGAATGCACATGTTTTGTTCACCGGTTTTAATGCCGGTACCCGCACTTGCAGCCAATGGAACCCCGGCAACCGGTTCTAGCGAGCTGTTCCTTCGAACCGGTCTACCATGGATCCTGTGGTAAAAGACGTGTTGAGGCGAATAGTTGGTGGGGGATGATAATGTTTTGTGGCTAAAGGAGAAGGGCTTAAGTGTGTTTCTGTACGTCAGCTCGACCTACGTAGTAGACTCTGTGCGTGTCGCCGGTTTTTAGGCCGGAGATCGACGGTAACCGGTTCGAATGAAATATTCCTTCGAACAGGTCTACCGTGGATCCTGTGGGAAAACATGTGATGGGGAAAATAGTAACGAAAGAACTGATCCTTCGAACCGGTCTACAATGGATCCTGTGGTAAAAGACGTGTTGAAAGACGAATAGTTGGTGGAGGGATGTTATTATTTTGTGGCTAAAGGTGAGGGGCTTAAGAGTGTTTCTGTTCGCCACCTCGACCTACGTAGTAGATTCTGTGCGTGGTCACCGGTTCTTAGGCCTGTAACCGCACAGGCGGCCAAGGTATCCCCGCAACCAGCTCGAAAGAACTGTCCCTTAGAACCGGTCTACCGTGAATCTTGTGGGAAAACATGTTATGGGGTAAATAGTGGGAGGACAGGATGTTTTGGTGCTAAAGAAGAGCAGCTTAGGAGTGTTTCTGTTCGCCACCTTGACCTAACCGTGCGTGGTCGCGGGTTTTTAGGCCGGTAACCGCACAGGTGTCCAACATATCCCAGGCAGACCATTCGAAAGAACTGATCCTTCGACCCGGTCTACCGTAGATCTTTTTGGAAAATACGTGATGAGGCGAATAGTACGAGGATTATATTGTTTTGTGGCTAAGGGAGAGGGGCTTAAGAGTTTTTCTGTACGTCAGCTCGAACTACGTAGTAGACTCTGTGCGTGTCGCCGGTTTTTAGGCCGGAGATCGACGGTAGACCGTTTAGGCGTGTTTACGCGTGTACGCACACGTGCACTGGCTGCCAATGGATCCCCGGCAACCGGTTCTAGCGAACTGTTCCTTCGAACCGGTCTACCATGGATCCTGTGGTAAAAGACGTGTTGTGGCGAATAGTTGGTGGAGGGATGATATTGTTTTGTGGCTAAAGGAGAGGGGCTTAAGAGTGTTTCTGTTCGCCACCTCGACCTACGGTGTAGATTCTATGCGTGGTCACCGGTTCTTAAACCAGTAACCGCATAGGCGGCCAAGGGAACCCCGCAACCGGTTCAAAAGAACTGTCCCTTCGAACCGGTCTACCGTGGATCCAGTGGGAAAACATGTGATGGGGAAAATAGTTGGAGGACGGGAGGTTTTGGTGCTAAAGGAGAGCAGCTTAGGAGTGTTTCTGTTCGCCACCTTGACCTAAGGAATAGATTCCGTTCGTGGTCACCGGTTCTTAGGCCAGTAACCGCATAGGCGGCCAAGGGAACCCCGCAACCGGTTCAAAAGAACTGTCCCTTCGAACCGGTCTACCGTGGATCATTTGGGAAAACACGTGGTGGGGTGAATAGTTGGAGGTCGGGATGATATTGTTTGTAGTTAAAGGAGAGGGGCTTTAGATTGTTTCTGTTCGCCACCTTGACCTACGGAGTCGATTCTGTGCGTGGTCACTGATTCTTAGGCCGGTAACCGCACTGGCAGCCAATGGATCCCAGGCAACCTGTTCGAATGAACTGTTTCTTCGAACCGGTCTACCGTAGATTCTGTAGGAAAAAAAGTGGTGGGGCGAACAGTTTGAGGAGGGGATGGAGATTTTTGGGGGCAAAGGAAAGGGGTTTAGGAGAGTTTGTATTTGCCACCTTGAACTACGTAGTAGATTCTGTGCGTGTCGCCGGTTTTTTTTTCTGGCAAAGGAGAGGGGTTTAGGAGAGTTTCTGTTAGCCACTTTGACCTACGGAGTCGATTCTGTGCGTGGTCACCGATTCTTAGGCCGGTAACCGTACTGGCAGCCAATGGATCCCCGGCAACCGGTTCTAGCGAACTATTCCTTCGAACCGGTCTACCGTGGATCCTGTGGGAAAACATGTGATGGGGAAAATAGTTGGAGAACGGGAATTTTTGGGGCTGAAGGAGAGCAGCTTAGGAGCGTTTCTGTTCGCCACTTTGACCTACGGAGTCGATTCTATGCGTGGTCGCCGGTTCTTAGGCCAGTTACCGCATAGGCGGCAATGGTATCCCCGCAACCGGTACGTAAGAACTGTCCCTTCGAGCCAGTTTAACGTTTATCCTGTGGGAAAACCCGTGGTGGGGCAAATAGTTGGAGGAGTGGATTCTCTTTTTTTGCTGGCAAAGGACAGGGGTTTAGGAGAGTTTCTGTTCGCCACCTTGACCTACGGAGTAGGTTCTGTACGTGGTCGCCGGTTTTACGGCAGGTGAACGCACAGGTTTTGTTCGCCGGTACCCGCACAAGCGGCCAAGGGATCCCCGGCAACCTGTTCGAATGAACTGTTTCTTCGAACCGGTCTACCGTAGATTCTGTAGGAAAACCCGTGGTGGGGCGAATAGTTGGAGGAGGGGATTCTCTTTTTTTGCTGGCAAAGGAGAGGGGTTTAGGAGAGTTTCTGTTCGCCACCTTGACCTACGGAGTAGGTTCTGTACGTGGTCGCCGGTTTTAAGGCAGGTGAACGCACAGGTTTTGTTCGCCGGTACCCGCACAGGCGGCCAAGGGATCCCCGGCAACCTGTTCGAATGAACTGTTTCTTCGAACCGGTCTTCCGTAGATTCTGTAGGAAAATACGTGGTGGGGCGAGTTTGAGGATGGGATGATCTTTTTTTGGGGGCAAAGGAGAGGAGTTTAGGAGTGTGTATGTTCGCCACTTTGACCTACGGAGTCGATTATGTGCGTGGTCACCGATTCTTAGGCCGGTAACCGCACTGGCAGCCAATGGATCCCCGGCATCCGGTTCTAGCGAACTGTTCCTTCGAACCGGTCTACAATGGATCCTGTGGTAAAAGACGTGTTGTGGCGAATAGTTGGTGGAGGGATGATATTGTTTTGTGGCTAAAGGAGAGGGGCTTAGGAGTGTTTCTGTTCGCCACCTTGACCTAAGGAATAGATTCCGTGCGTGGTCGCCGGTTTTTAGGCTGGTAACCGTACAGCTGTCCAACATATCCCCGGAAGACGATGAAAGAACTGATCCTTCCAACCGGTCTACCGTAGATCTTTTTGGAAAATACGTGATGAGGGGAATAGTACGAGGAAGGGATTATATTGTTTTGTGGCTAAGGGAGAGGGGCTTAAGAATTTTTCTGTACGTCACTTCGACTTACGTAGTAGATTCTGTGCGTGTCGCCGGTTTTTAGGCCGGAGATCGACAGTAACCGGTTCGAATGAAATATTCCTTTTGAACCGGCCTACCGTGGATCATGTGGGAAAACATGTGGTGGGGTGAATAGTTAGAGGTCGGGATGATATTGTTTGTAGTTAAAGGAGAGGGGCTTAAGATTGTTTCTGTTCGCCACCTTGACCTACAGAGTAGGTTCCGTTCGTGGTCGCCATTTTTAGGCCGGCAATCCCACAGGTGGCCAAGAGATCCCCGGCAACCGATTCGAAAGAGCTGTTCCTTCGACCTACGTAGTAGATTCTGTGCGTGTCGCCGGTTTTTAGGCCGGAGATCGACGGTAACCTGTTCGAATGAACTGTTTCTTCGGACCAGTCTACCGTAGATTCTGTAGGAAAATACGTGGTGGGGCGAACAGTTTGAGGATGGGATGATCTTTTTTTGGTGGCAAAGGAGAGGAGTTTAGTAGTGTGTATGTTCGCCACCTTGACCTACGGAGTCGATTATGTGCGTGGTCACCGATTCTTAGGCCGGTAACCGCACTGGCAGCCAATGGATCCCCGGCATCCGGTTCTAGCGAACTGTTCCTTCGAACCGGTTTACCATGGATCCTGTGGTAAAAGACGTGTTGTGGCGAATAGTTGGTGGAGGGATGATATTGTTTTGTGGCTAAAGGAGAGGGGCTTAGGAGTGTTTCAGTTCGCCACCTTGACCTAAGGAATAGATTCCGTGCGTGGTCGCCGGTTTTTAGGCCGGTAACCGCACAGGTGTCCAACATATCCTCGGAAGACGATTCGAAAGAACTGATCCTTCGAACCGGTCTACCGTAGATCTTTTTGGAAAATACGTGATGAGGGGAATAGTACGAGGAAGGGATTATATTGTTTTGTGGCTAAGGGAGAGGGGCTTAAGAATTTTTCTGTACGTCACTTCGACTTACGTAGTATATTCTGTGCGTGTCGCCGATTTTTAGGCCGGAGATCGACAGTAACCGGTTCGAATGAAATATTCCTTTTGAACCGGCCTACCGTGGATCATGTGGGAAAACATGTGGTGGGGTGAATAGTTAGAGGTCGGGATGATATTGTTTGTAGTTAAAGGAGAGGGGCTTAAGATTGTTTCTGTTCGCCACCTTGACCTACAGAGTAGGTTCTGTTCGTGGTCGCCAGTTTTTAGGCCGGCAATCCCACAGGTGACCACGAGATCCCCGGCAACCGATTCGAAAGAGCTGTTCCTTCGACCTACGTAGTAGATTCTGTGCGTGTCGCCGGTTTTTAGGCCGGAGATCGACGGTAACCTGTTCGAATGAACTGTTTCTTCGGACCAGTCTACCGTAGATTCTGTAGGAAAATACGTAGTGGGGCGAACAGTTTGAGGAGGGGATGATCTTTTTTTGGGGGCAAAGGAGAGGAGTTAAGGCGTGTTTATGTTCGCCACCTTGACCTACGGAGTCGATCCTGTGCGTGGTCACTGATTTTTAGGCCGGTAACCGCACTGGCAGCCAATGGATCCCCGGCATCCGGTTCTAGCGAACTGTTCCTTCGAACCGGTTTACCATGGATCCTGTGGTAAAAGACGTGTTGTGGCGAATAGTTGGTGGAGGGATGATATTGTTTTGTGGCTAAAGGAGAGGGGCTTAGGAGTGTTTCAGTTCGCCACCTTGACCTAAGGAATAGATTCCGTGCGTGGTCGCCGGTTTTTAGGCCGGTAACCGCACAGGTGTCCAACATATCCCCGGAAGACGATTCGAAAGAACTGATCCTTCGAACCGGTCTACCGTAGATCTTTTTGGAAAATACGTGATGAGGGGAATAGTACGAGGAAGGGATTATATTGTTTTGTGGCTAAGGGAGAGGGGCTTAAGAATTTTTCTGTACGTCACTTCGACTTACGTAGTATATTCTGTGCGTGTCGCCGATTTTTAGGCCGGAGATCGACAGTAACCGGTTCGAATGAAATATTCCTTTTGAACCGGCCTACCGTGGATCATGTGGGAAAACATGTGGTGGGGTGAATAGTTAGAGGTCGGGATGATATTGTTTGTAGTTAAAGGAGAGGGGCTAAAGATTGTTTCTGTTTGCCACCTTGACCTACGGATTCGTAAGGTTCTGTTCGTGATCGCCAGTTTTTAGGCCGGTAATCACACAGGTGGCCAAGAGATCCCCGGCAACCGATTCGAAAGAGCTGTTCCTTCGAACCGGTCTACCGTAGATCCTTTGAGAAAACACGTGATGAGGCGAATAGTAGGAGAAAGGGATTATATTGTCTTGTGGCTAAGGGAAATGGGCTTAAGAGTTTTTCTGTTCGCCACCTCGACATACGTAGTAGATTCTGTACGTGGTCGCCGGTTTTAAGGCAGGTGAACGCACAGGTTTTGTTCGCAGGTTTTATTGCCGGTACCCGCACAGGCGGCCAAGCGATCCCCGGCAACCTGTTCGAAAGAACTGTTTCTTCGAACCGGTCTACCGTAGATTCTGTAGGAAAATACGTGGTGGAGCGAACAGTTTGAGGAGGGGATGATCTTTTTTGGGGCAAAGGAGAGGAGTTTAGGCTTGTTTATGTTCGCCACCTTGACCTACGGAGTCGATTCTGTGCGTGGTCACTGATTTTTAGGCCGGAGATCGACGGTAACCGGTTCGAATGAAATATTCCTCCGAACCGGTCTACCGTGGATCATGTGGGAAAACACGTGGTGGGGGGGTGAATAGTTGGAGGTCGGGGTGATATTGTGTGTAGTTAAAGGAGAGGGGCTTAAGATTGTTTCTGTTTGCCACCTTGACCTACGGATTCGTAAGGTTCTGTTCGTGATCGCCAGTTTTTAGGCCGGTAATCACACAGGTGGCCAAGAGATCCCCGGCAACCGATTCGAAAGAACTGATCCTTCGAACCGGTCTACCGTAGATCTTTTTGGAAAATACGTGATGAGGGGAATAGTACGAGGAAGGGATTATATTGTTTTGTGGCTAAGGGAGAGGGGCTTAAGAATTTTTCTGTACGTCACTTCGACTTACGTAGTATATTCTGTGCGTGTCGCCGATTTTTAGGCCGGAGATCGACGGTAACCGGTTCGAATGAAATATTCCTCCGAACCGGTCTACCGTGGATCATGTGGGAAAACACGTGGTGGGGGGGTGAATAGTTGGAGGTCGGGGTGATATTGTGTGTAGTTAAAGGAGAGGGGCTTAAGATTGTTTCTGTTTGCCACCTTGACCTACGGATTCGTAAGGTTCTGTTCGTGATCGCCAGTTTTTAGGCCGGTAATAACACAGGTGGCCAAGAGATCCCCGGCAACCGATTCGAAAGAGCTGTTCCTTCGAACCGGTCTACCGTAGATCCTTTGAGAAAACACGTGATGAGGCGAATAGTAGGAGAAAGGGATTATATTGTCTTGTGGCTAAGGGAAATGGGCTTAAGAGTTTTTCTGTTCGCCACCTCGACATACGTAGTAGATTCTGTACGTGGTCGCCGGTTTTAAGGCAGGTGAACGCACAGGTTTTGTTCGCAGGTTTTATTGCCGGTACCCGCACAGGCGGCCAAGCGATCCCCGGCAACCTGTTCGAAAGAACTGTTTCTTCGAACCGGTCTACCGTAGATTCTGTAGGAAAATACGTGGTGGAGCGAACAGTTTGAGGAGGGGATGATCTTTTTTGGGGCAAAGGAGAGGAGTTTAGGCTTGTTTATGTTCGCCACCTTGACCTACGGAGTCGATTCTGTGCGTGGTCACTGATTTTTAGGCCGGTAACCGCACTGGCAGCCAATGGATCCCCGGCAACTGGTTCTAGCGAACTGTTCCTTTGAACCGGCCTACATTGGATCCTGTGGTAAAAGACGTGTTGAGGCGAATAGTTGGTGGAGGGATGATATTGTTTTGTGGCTACAGGTGGGGGGCTTAAGAGTGTTCTGTTCGCCACCTCGACTTACGTAGTAGCTTCTATGCATGGTCGCCGCTTCTTAGGCCAGTAACCGCACAGGCGGCCAAGGTATCCCCGCAACCAGCTCGAAAGAACTGATCCTTAGAACCGGTCTACCGTAGATCTTTTTGGAAAATACGTGATGAGGCGAAGAGTACGAGGAAGGGATTATATATTTTTGTGGCTAAGGGAGAGGGGCTTAAGAGTTTTTCTGTACGTCACTTCGACCTACGTAGTAGATTCTGTGCGTGTCACCGGTTTTTAGGCCGGAGATCGACGGTAACCGGTTCGAATTAAATATTCCTCCGAACCGGTCTACCGTGGATCATGTGGGAAAACACGTGGTGGGGCGAATAGTTGGAGGTCGGGGTGATATTGTTTGTAGTTAAAGGAGAGGGGCTTAAGATTTTTTCTGTTCGCCACCTTGACCTACGGATTCGTAAGGTTCTGTTCGTGATCGCCAGTTTTTAGGCCGGTAATCCCACAGGTGGCCAAGAGATACCCGGCAACCGATTCGAAAGAGCTGTTCCTTCGAACCGGTCTACCGTAGATCCTTTGAGAAAACACGTGATGAGGCGAATAGTAGGAGAAAGGGATTATATTGTCTTGTGGCTAAGGGAAATGGGCTTAAGAGTTTTTCTGTTCGCCACCTCGACATACGTAGTAGATTCTGTACGTGGTCGCCGGTTTTAAGGCAGGTGAACGCACAGGTTTTGTTCGCAGGTTTTATTGCCGGTACCCGCACAGGCGGCCAAGCGATCCCCGGCAACCTGTTCGAAAGAACTGTTTCTTCGAACCGGTCTACCGTAGATTCTGTAGGAAAATACGTGGTGGAGCGAACAGTTTGAGGAGGGGATGATCTTTTTTGGGGCAAAGGAGAGGAGTTTAGGCTTGTTTATGTTCGCCACCTTGACCTACGGAGTTGATTCTGTGCGTGGTCACCGATTTTTAGGCCGGTAACCGCACTGGAAGCCAATGGATCCCCAGCAACCGGTTCTAGCGAACTGTTCCTTTGAACCGGTCTACAATGGATCCTGTGGTAAAAGACGTGTTGTGGCGAATAGTTGGTGGAGGGATGATATTGTTTTGTGGCTAAGGGAGAGGGGCTTAAGAGTTTTTCTGTACGTCAGCTCGACCTACGTAGTAGACTCTGTGCGTGTCGCCGGTTTTTTGGCCGGAGATCGACGGTAACCGGTTCGAATGAAATATTCCTTCGAACAGGTCTACCGTGGATCCTGTGGGAAAACATGTGATGGGGAAAATAGTATTGAAAGAACTGATCCTTCGAACCGGTCTACAATGGATCCTGTGGTAAATGACGTTATGAAAGACGAATAGTTGGTGGAGGGATGATATTGTTTTGTGGCTACAGCCGTTTTTAATGCCGGTACCCGCACAGGCAGCGAAGGGATCCCCGGCAAGCAGTTCGAAAGAACTGATCCTTCGAACCGGTCTACCGTAGATCTTTTTGGAAAATACGTGATGAGGCGAATAGTACAAGGAAGCGATTATATTGTTTTGTGGCTAAGGGAGAGGGGCTTAAGAGTTTTTCTGTACGTCAGCTCGACCTACGTAGTAGACTCTGTGCGTGTCGCCCGTTTTTTAAGCCGGAGATCGACGGTAGACCGTTTAGGCGTGTTTAGGCGTGTACGCACACGCGCACTGGCTGCCAATGGATCCCCGGCAACCGAAACTAGCGAACTGTTCCTTCGAACCGGTCTACCATGGATCCTGTGGTAAAAGACGTGTTGTGGCGAATAGTTGGTGGAGGGATAATATTGTTTTGTGGCTAAAGGAGAGGGGCTTAAGAGTGTTTCTGTTCGCCACCTTGACCTAAGGAATAGATTCCGTGCGTGGTCACCGGTTCTTAGGCCAGTAACCGCATAGGCGGCCAAGGGAACCCCGCAACCGGTTCGAAAGTACTGTCCCTTCAAACCGGTCTACCGTGGATCATGTGGGAAAACACGTGGTGGGGTGAATAGTTGGAGGTCGGGATGATATTGTTTGTAGTTAAAGGAGAGGGGCTTAAGATTGTTTCTGTTCGCCACCTTGACCTACGGAGTAGGTTCTGTTCGTGGTCGCCAGTTTTTAGGCCGGTAATCCCACAGGTGGCCAAGAGATCCCCGGCAACCGATTCGAAACAGCTGTTCCTTCGAAGCAGTCTACCGTAGATCCTTTGAGAAAACACGTGATGAGTCGAATAGTAGGAGGAAGGGATTATATTGTCTTGTGGCTAAGGGAGATGGGCTTAAGAGTTTTTCTGTTCGCCACCTCGACATACGTAGTAGATTCTGTAGGTGGTCGCCGGTTTTAAGGCAGGTGAATGCACATGTTTTGTTCACCGGTTTTAATGCCGGTACCCGCACTTGCAGCCAATGGAACCCCGGCAACCGGTTCTAGCGAGCTGTTCCTTCGAACCGGTCTACCATGGATCCTGTGGTAAAAGACGTGTTGAGGCGAATAGTTGGTGGGGGATGATAATGTTTTGTGGCTAAAGGAGAGGGGCTTAAGTGTGTTTCTGTACGTCAGCTCGACCTACGTAGTAGACTCTGTGCGTGTCGCCGGTTTTTAGGCCGGAGATCGACGGTAACCGGTTCGAATGAAATATTCCTTCGAACAGGTCTACCGTGGATCCTGTGGGAAAACATGTGATGGGGAAAATAGTATTGAAAGAACTGATCCTTCGAACCGGTCTACAATGGATCCTGTGGTAAAAGACGTTATGAAAGACGAATAGTTGGTGGAGGGATGATATTGTTTTGTGGCTACAGGTGGGGGGCTTAAGAGTGTTTCTGTTCGCCACCTCGACCTACGTAGTAGCTTCTATGCGTGGTCGCCGCTTCTTAGGCCAGTAACCGCACAGGCGGCCAAGGTATCCCCGCAACCGGCTCGAAAGAACTGATCCTTCGAACCGGTCTACCGTAGATCTTTTTGGAAAATACGTGATGAGGCGAATAGTACGAGGAAGGGATTATATATTTTTGTGGCTAAGGGAGAGGGGCTTAAGAGTTTTTCTGTACGTCACCTCGAACTACGTAGTAGATTCTGTGCGTGTCGCCGGTTTTTAGGCCGGAGATCGACGGTAACCGGTTCGAATGAAATATTCCTCCGAACCGGTCTACCGTGGATCATGTGGGAAAACACGTGGTGGGGCGAATAGTTGGAGGTCGGGATGATATTGTTTGTAGTTAAAGGAGAGGGGCTTAAGATTTTTTCTGTTCGCCACCTTGACCTACGGAGTGGGTTCTGTTCGTGATCGCCAGTTTTTATGCCGGTAATCCCACAGGTGGCCAAGAGATCCCCGGCAACCGATTCGAAAGGGCTGTTCCTTCGAACCGGTCTACCGTAGATCCTTTGAGAAAACACGTCTAAGGGACATGGGCTTAAGAGTTTTTCTGTTCGCCACCTCGAAATACGTAGTAGATTCTGTACGTGGCTGCCGGCTTTAAGGTCGGTGACCGCACAGACAGTCAAGAGATCCCCGGAAACCGATTCGAAAAAACTGTTCCTTCGAACCGGTCTACCGTAGATTCTGTAGGATAATACGCGGTGGGGCGAACAGTTTGAGGAGGGGATGAAGATTTTTGGGGGCAAAGGAAAGGGGTTTATGAGAGTTTGTATTCGCCACCTTGAACTACGTAGTAGATTCTGTGCGTGTAGCCGGTTTTTTTTTTGCTGGCAAAGGAGATGGGCTTAGTAGAGTTTCTGTTCGCCACCTTGACCTACGGAGTAGGTTCTGTACGTGGTCGCCAGTTTTAAGGCAGGTGAACGCACAGGTTTTGTTCGCCGTTTTTAATGCCGGTACCCGCACAGGCAGCGAAGGGATCCCCGGCAAGCAGTTCGAAAGAACTGATCCTTCGAACCGGTCTACCGTAGATCTTTTTGGAAAATACGTGATGAGGCGAATAGTACAAGGAAGCGATTATATTGTTTTGTGGCTAAGCGAGAGGGGCTTAAGAGTTTTTCTGTACGTCAGCTCGACCTACGTAGTAGACTCTGTGCGTGTCGCCCGTTTTTTAAGCCGGAGATCGACGGTAGACCGTTTAGGCGTGTTTAGGCGTGTACGCACACGCGCACTGGCTGCCAATGGATCCCCGGCAACCGAAACTAGCGAACTGTTCCTTCGAACCGGTCTACCATGGATCCTGTGGTAAAAGACGTGTTGTGGCGAATAGTTGGTGGAGGGATAATATTGTTTTGTGGCTAAAGGAGAGGGGCTTAAGAGTGTTTCTGTTCGCCACCTTGACCTAAGGAATAGATTCCGTGCGTGGTCACCGGTTCTTAGGCCAGTAACCGCATAGGCGGCCAAGGGAACCCCGCAACCGGTTCGAAAGTACTGTCCCTTCAAACCGGTCTACCGTGGATCATGTGGGAAAACACGTGGTGGGGTGAATAGTTGGAGGTCGGGATGATATTGTTTGTAGTTAAAGGAGAGGGGCTTAAGATTGTTTCTGTTCGCCACCTTGACCTACGGAGTAGGTTCTGTTCGTGGTCGCCAGTTTTTAGGCCGGTAATCCCACAGGTGGCCAAGAGATCCCCGGCAACCGATTCGAAACAGCTGTTCCTTCGAAGCAGTCTACCGTAGATCCTTTGAGAAAACACGTGATGAGTCGAATAGTAGGAGGAAGGGATTATATTGTCTTGTGGCTAAGGGAGATGGGCTTAAGAGTTTTTCTGTTCGCCACCTCGACATACGTAGTAGATTCTGTAGGTGGTCGCCGGTTTTAAGGCAGGTGAATGCACATGTTTTGTTCACCGGTTTTAATGCCGGTACCCGCACTTGCAGCCAATGGAACCCCGGCAACCGGTTCTAGCGAGCTGTTCCTTCGAACCGGTCTACCATGGATCCTGTGGTAAAAGACGTGTTGAGGCGAATAGTTGGTGGGGGATGATAATGTTTTGTGGCTAAAGGAGAGGGGCTTAAGTGTGTTTCTGTACGTCAGCTCGACCTACGTAGTAGACTCTGTGCGTGTCGCCGGTTTTTAGGCCGGAGATCGACGTTAACCGGTTCGAATGAAATATTCCTTCGAACAGGTCTACCGTGGATCCTGTGGGAAAACATGTGATGGGGAAAATAGTAACGAAAGAACTGATCCTTCGAACCGGTCTACAATGGATCCTGTGGTAAAAGACGTGTTGAAAGACGAATAGTTGGTGGAGGGATGTTATTATTTTGTGGCTAAAGGTGAGGGGCTTAAGAGTGTTTCTGTTCGCCACCTCGACCTACGTAGTAGATTCTGTGCGTGGTCACCGGTTCTTAGGCCTGTAACCGCACAGGCGGCCAAGGTATCCCCGCAACCTGTTCGAAAGAACTGTTTCTTCGAACCGGTCTACCGTAGATTCTATAGGAAAATACGTGGTGGAGCGAA
Organism: Nephrocerus scutellatus; assembly: GCA_947095585.1. Classification (NCBI taxonomy): domain Eukaryota; kingdom Metazoa; phylum Arthropoda; class Insecta; order Diptera; family Pipunculidae; genus Nephrocerus; species Nephrocerus scutellatus. The sequence goes on from OX352764.1 coordinate 57,714,828, forward strand.
CAGTTTGAGGAGGGGATGATCTTTTTTGGGGCAAAGGAGAGGAGTTTAGGCTTGTTTATGTTCGCCACCTTAACCTACGGAGTCGATTCTGTGCGTGGTCACCGATTTTTAGGCCGGTAACCGCACTGGAAGCCAATGGATCCCCGGCAACCGGTTCTAGCGAACCGGTCTACAATGGATCCTGTGGTAAAAGACGTGTTGAAAGACGAATAGTTGTTGGAGGGATGATATTATTTTGTGGCTAAAGGTGAGGGGCTTAAGAGTGTTTCTGTTCGCCACCTCGACCTACGTAGTAGATTCTATGCGTGGTCGCCGGTTCTTAGGCCTGTAACCGCACAGGCGGCCAAGGTATCCCCGCAACCAGCTCGAAAGAACTGTCCCTTAGAACCGGTCACCGTGAATCTTGTGGGAAAACATGTTATGGGGTAAATAGTGGGAGGACAGGATGTTTTGGTGCTAAAGAAGTGCAGCTTAGGAGTGTTTCTGTTCGCCACCTTGACCTAACCGTGCGTGGTCGCGGGTTTTTAGGCCGGTAACCGCACAGGTGTCCAACATATCCCAGGCAGACCATTCGAAAGAACTGATCCTTCGACCCGGTCTACCGTAGATCTTTTTGGAAAATACGTGATGAGGCGAATAGTACGAGGATTATATTGTTTTGTGGCTAAGGGAGAGGGGCTTAAGAGTTTTTCTGTACGTCAGCTCGACCTACGTAGTAGACTCTGTGCGTGTCGCCGGTTTTTAGGCCGGAGATCGACGGTAGACCGTTTAGGCGTGTTTACGCGTGTACGCACACGTGCACTGGCTGCCAATGGATCCCCGGCAACCGGTTCTAGCGAACTGTTCCTTCGAACCGGTCTACCACGGATCCTGTGGTAAAAGACGTGTTGTGGCGAATAGTTGGTGGAGGGATGATATTGTTTTGTGGCTAAAGGAGAGGGGCTTAAGAGTGTTTCTGTTTGCCACCTCGACCTACGGTGTAGATTCTATGCGTGGTCACCGGTTCTTAAACCAGTAACCGCATAGGCGGCCAAGGGAACCCCGCAACCGGTTCGAAAGAACTGTCCCTTCGAACCGGTCTACCGTGGATCCAGTGGGAAAACATGTGATGGGGAAAATAGTTGGAGGACGGGAGGTTTTGGTGCTAAAGAAGAGGGGCTTAAGAGTGTTTCTGTTCGCCACCTTGACCTAAGGAATAGATTCCGTGCGTGGTCACCGGTTCTTAGGCCAGTAACTGCATAGGCGGCCAAGGGAACCCCGCAACCGGTTCGAAAATACTGTCCCTTCGAACCGGTATACCGTGGATCATGTGGGAAAACACGTGGTGGGGTGAATAGTTGGAGGTCGGGATGATATTGTTTGTAGTTAAAGGAGAGGGGCTTTAGATTGTTTCTGCTCGCCACCTTGACCTACGGAGTAGGTTCTGTTCGTGGTCGCCAGTTTTTAGGCCGGTAATCCCACAGGTGGCCAAGAGATCCCCGGCAACCGATTCGAAAGGGCTGTTCCTTCGAACCGGTCTACCGTAGATCCTTTGAGAAAACACGTCTAAGGGACATGGGCTTAAGAGTTTTTCTGTTCGCCACCTCGAAATACGTAGTAGATTCTGTACGTGGCTGCCGGCTTTAAGGTCGATGACCGCACAGACAGTCAAGAGATCCCCGGAAACCGATTCGAAAAAACTGTTCCTTCGAACCGGTCTACCGTAGATTCTGTAGGATAATACGCGGTGGGGCGAACAGTTTGAGGAGGGGATGAAGATTTTTGGGGGCAAAGGAAAGGGGTTTATGAGAGTTTGTATTCGCCACCTTGAACTACGTAGTAGATTCTGTGCGTGTCGCCGGTTTTTTTTTGCTGGCAAAGGAGATGGGCTTAGTAGAGTTTCTGTTCGCCACCTTGACCTACGGAGTAGGTTCTGTACGTGGTCGCCAGTTTTAAGGCAGGTGAACGCACAGGTTTTATTCGTCGTTTTTAATGCCGGTATCCGCACAGGCAGCGAAGGGATCCCCGGCAACCAGTTCGAAAGAACTGATCCTTCGAACCGGTCTACCGTAGATCTTTTTGGAAAATACGTGATGAGGCGAATAGTACAAGGAAGCGATTATATTGTTTTGTGGCTAAGGGAGAGGGGCTTAAGAGTTTTTCTGTACGTCAGCTCGACCTACGTAGTAGATTCTGTAGGTGGTCGCCGGTTTTAAGGCAGGTGAATGCACATGTTTTGTTCACCGGTTTTAATGCCGGTACCCGCACTTGCAGCCAATGGAACCCCGGCAACCGGTTCTAGCGAGCTGTTCCTTCGAACCGGTCTACCATGGATCCTGTGGTAAAAGACGTGTTGAGGCGAATAGTTGGTGGGGGATGATAATGTTTTGTGGCTAAAGGAGAGGGGCTTAAGTGTGTTTCTGTACGTCAGCTCGACCTACGTAGTAGACTCTGTGCGTGTCGCCGGTTTTTAGGCCGGAGATCGACGGTAACCGGTTCGAATGAAATATTCCTTCGAACAGGTCTACCGTGGATCCTGTGGGAAAACATGTGATGGGGAAAATAGTAACGAAAGAACTGATCCTTCGAACCGGTCTACAATGGATCCTGTGGTAAAAGACGTGTTGAAAGACGAATAGTTGGTGGAGGGATGTTATTATTTTGTGGCTAAAGGTGAGGGGCTTAAGAGTGTTTCTGTTCGCCACCTCGACCTACGTAGTAGATTCTGTGCGTGGTCACCGGTTCTTAGGCCTGTAACCGCACAGGCGGCCAAGGTATCCCCGCAACCTGTTCGAAAGAACTGTTTCTTCGAACCGGTCTACCGTAGATTCTATAGGAAAATACGTGGTGGAGCGAACAGTTTGAGGAGGGGATGATCTTTTTTGGGGCAAAGGAGAGGAGTTTAGGCTTGTTTATGTTCGCCACCTTAACCTACGGAGTCGATTCTGTGCGTGGTCACCGATTTTTAGGCCGGTAACCGCACTGGAAGCCAATGGATCCCCGGCAACCGGTTCTAGCGAACCGGTCTACAATGGATCCTGTGGTAAAAGACGTGTTGAAAGACGAATAGTTGTTGGAGGGATGATATTATTTTGTGGCTAAAGGTGAGGGGCTTAAGAGTGTTTCTGTTCGCCACCTCGACCTACGTAGTAGATTCTATGCGTGGTCGCCGGTTCTTAGGCCTGTAACCGCACAGGCGGCCAAGGTATCCCCGCAACCAGCTCGAAAGAACTGTCCCTTAGAACCGGTCTACCGTGAATCTTGTGGGAAAACATGTTATGGGGTAAATAGTGGGAGGACAGGACGTTTTGGTGCTAAAGAAGAGCAGCTTAGGAGTGTTTCTGTTCGCCACCTTGACCTAACCGTGCGTGGTCGCGGGTTTTTAGGCCGGTAACCGCACAGGTGTCCAACATATCCCAGGCAGACCATTCGAAAGAACTGATCCTTCGACCCGGTCTACCGTAGATCTTTTTGGAAAATACGTGATGAGGCGAATAGTACGAGGATTATATTGTTTTGTGGCTAAGGGAGAGGGGCTTAAGAGTTTTTCTGTACGTCAGCTCGACCTACGTAGTAGACTCTGTGCGTGTCGCCGGTTTTTAGGCCGGAGATCGACGGTAGACCGTTTAGGCGTGTATACGCGTGTACGCACACGTGCACTGGCTGCCAATGGATCCCCGGCAACCGGTTCTAGCGAACTGTTCCTTCGAACCGGTCTACCATGGATCCTGTGGTAAAAGACGTGTTGTGGCGAATAGTTGGTGGAGGGATGATATTGTTTTGTGGCTAAAGGAGAGGGGCTTAAGAGTGTTTCTGTTCGCCACCTCGACCTACGGTGTAGATTCTATGCGTGGTCACCGGTTCTTAAACCAGTAACCGCATAGGCGGCCAAGGGAACCCCGCAACCGGTTCGAAAGAACTGTCCCTTCGAACCGGTCTACCGTGGATCCAGTGGGAAAACATGTGATGGGGAAAATAGTTGGAGGACGGGAGGTTTTGGTGCTAAAGGAGAGCAGCTTAGGAGTGTTTCTGTTCGCCACCTTGACCTAAGGAATAGATTCCGTTCGTGGTCACCGGTTCTTAGGCCAGTAACCGCATAGGCGGCCAAGGGAACCCCGCAACCGGTTCAAAAGAACTGTCCCTTCGAACCGGTCTACCGTGGATCATTTGGGAAAACACGTGGTGGGGTGAATAGTTGGAGGTCGGGATGATATTGTTTGTAGTTAAAGGAGAGGGGCTTTAGATTGTTTCTGTTCGCCACCTTGACCTACGGAGTAGGTTCTGTTCGTGGTCGCCAGTTTTTAGGCTGGTATCCCACAGGTGGCCAAGAGATCCCCGGCAACCGATTCGTAAGGGCTGTTCCTTCGAACCGGTCTACCGTAGATCCTTTGAGAAAACACGTCTAAGGGACATGGGCTTAAGAGTTTTTCTGTTCGCCACCTCGAAATACGTAGTAGATTCTGTACGTGGCTGCCGGCTTTAAGGTCGATGACCGCACAGACAGTCAAGAGATCCTCTGAAACCGATTCGAAAAAACTGTTCCTTCGAACCGGTCTACCGTAGATTCTGTAGGATAATACGCGGTGGGGCGAACAGTTTGAGGAGGGGATGAAGATTTTTGGGGGCAAAGGAGAGGGGTTGATGAGAGTTTGTATTCGCCACCTTGAACTACGTAGTAGATTCTGTGCGTGTCGCCTTTTTTTTTTTTGCTGGCAAAGGAGATGGGCTTAGTAGAGTTTCTGTTCGCCACCTTGACCTACGGAGTAGGTTCTGTACGTGGTCGCCAGTTTTAAGGCAGGTGAACGCACAGGTTTTGTTCGCCGTTTTTAATGCCGGTACCCGCACAGGCAGCGAAGGGATCCCCGGCAACCAGTTCGAAAGAACTGATCCTTCGAACCGGTCTACCGTAGATTTTTTTGGAAAATACGTGATGAGGCGAATAGTACAAGGAAGCGATTATATTGTTTTGCGGCTAAGGGAGAGGGGCTTAAGAGTTTTTCTGTACGTCAGCTCGACCTACGTAGTAGACTCTGTGCGTGTCGCCGGGTTTTAGGCCGGAGATCGAGTGTAGACCGTTTAGGCCTGTTTAGGCGTGTACGCACACGCGCACTGGCTGCCAATGGATCCCCGGCAACCGGTTCTAGAGAACTGTTCCTTCGAACCGGTCTACCATGGATCCTGTTGTAAAAGACGTGTTGTGGCGAATAGTTGGTGGAGGGATGATATTGTTTTGTGGCTAAAGGAGAGGGGCTTAAGAGTGTTTCTGTTCGCCACCTTGACCTAAGGAATAGATTCCGTGCGTGGTCACCGGTTCTTAGGCCAGTAACTGCATAGGCGGCCAAGGGAACCCCGCAACCGGTTCGAAAATACTGTCCCTTCGAACCGGTATACCGTGGATCATGTGGGAAAACACGTGGTGGGGTGAATAGTTGGAGGTCGGGATGATATTGTTTGTAGTTAAAGGAGAGGGGCTTTAGATTGTTTCTGCTCGCCACCTTGACCTACGGAGTAGGTTCTGTTCGTGGTCGCCAGTTTTTAGGCCGGTAATCCCACAGGTGGCCAAGAGATCCCCGGCAACCGATTCGAAAGGGCTGTTCCTTCGAACCGGTCTACCGTAGATCCTTTGAGAAAACACGTCTAAGGGACATGGGCTTAAGAGTTTTTCTGTTCGCCACCTCGAAATACGTAGTAGATTCTGTACGTGGCTGCCGGCTTTAAGGTCGATGACCGCACAGACAGTCAAGAGATCCCCGGAAACCGATTCGAAAAAACTGTTCCTTCGAACCGGTCTACCGTAGATTCTGTAGGATAATACGCGGTGGGGCGAACAGTTTGAGGAGGGGATGAAGATTTTTGGGGGCAAAGGAAAGGGGTTTATGAGAGTTTGTATTCGCCACCTTGAACTGCATAGTAGATTCTGTGCGTGTCGCCGGTTTTTTTTTGCTGGCAAAGGAGATGGGCTTAGTAGAGTTTCTGTTCGCCACCTTGACCTACGGAGTAGGTTCTGTACGTGGTCGCCAGTTTTAAGGCAGGTGAACGCACAGGTTTTGTTCGTCGTTTTTAATGCCGGTACCCGCACAGGCAGCGAAGGGATCCCCGGCAACCAGTTCGAAAGAACTGATCCTTCGAACCGGTCTACCGTAGATCTTTTTGGAAAATACCTGATGGGGCGAATAGTACAAGGAAGCGATTATATTGTTTTGTGGCTAAGGGAGAGGGGCTTAAGAGTTTTTCTGTACGTCAGCTCGACCTACGTATTAGACTCTGTGCGTGTCGCCGGTTTTTAGGCCGGAGATTGACGGTAGACCGTTTAGGCGTGTTTAGGCGTGTACGCACACGCGCACTGGCTGCCAATGGATCCCCGGCAACCGGTTCTAGCGAACTGTTCCTTCGAACCGGTCTACCATGGATCCTGTGGTAAAAGACGTGTTGTGGCGAATAGTTGGTGGAGGGATGATATTGTTTTGTGGCTAAAGGAGAGGGGCTTAAGAGTGTTTCTGTTCGCCACCTTGACCTAAGGAATAGATTCCGTGCGTGGTCACCGGTTCTTAGGCCAGTAACTGCATAGGCGGCCAAGGGAACCCCGCAACCGGTTCGAAAGTACTGTCCCTTCGAACCGGTCTACCGTGGATCATGTGGGAAAACACGTGGTGGGGTGAATAGTTGGAGGTCGGGATGATATTGTTTGTAGTTAAAGGAGAGGGGCTCAAGATTGTTTCTGTTCGCCACCTTGACCTACGGAGTAGGTTCTGTTCGTGGTCGCCAGTTTTTAGGCCGGTAATCCCACAGGTGGCCAAGAGATCCCCGGCAACCGATTCGAAAGAGCTGTTCCTTCGAAGCAGTCTACCGTAGATCCTTTGAGAAAACACGTGATGAGGCGAATAGTAGGAGGAAGGGATTTTATTGTCTTGTGGCTAAGGGAGATGGGCTTAAGAGTTTTTCTGTTCGCCACCTCGACATACGTAGTAGATTCTGTAGGTGGTCGCCGGTTTTAAGGCAGGTGAATGCACAGGTTTTGTTCACCGGTTTTAATGCCGGTACCCGCACTTGCAGCCAATGGAACCCCGGCAACGGGTTCTAGCGAGCTGTTCCTTCGAACCGGTCTACCATGGATCCTGTGGTAAAAGACGTGTTGAGGCGAATAGTTGGTGGGGGATGATAATGTTTTGTGGCTAAAGGAGAGGGGCTTAAGTGTGTTTCTGTTCGCCACCTCGACCTACGTAGTAGATTCTGTACGTGGCTGCCGGCTTTAAGGTCGGTGACCGCACAGACAGTCAAGAGATCCCAGGAATCCGATGAAGATTTTTGGGGGCAAAGGAAAGGGGTTTATGAGAGTTTGTTTTCGCCACCTTGAACTACGTAGTAGATTCTGTGCGTGGTCACCAGTTTTAAGGCAGGTGAACGCACAGGTTTTGTTCGCAGGTTTTATTGCCGGTACCCGCACAGGCGGCCAAGCGATCCCCGGCAACCTGTTCGAAAGAACTGTTTCTTCGAACCGGTCTACCGTAGATTCTGTAGGAAAATACGTGGTGGAGCGAACAGTTTGAGGAGGGGATGATCTTTTTTGGGGCAAAGGAGAGGAGTTTAGGCTTGTTTATGTTCGCCACCTTGACCTACGGAGTCGATTCTGTGCGTGGTCACCGATTTTTAGGCCGGTAACCGCACTGGAAGCCAATGGATTCCCGGCAACCGGTTCTAGCGAACTGTTCCTTTGAACCGGTCTACAATGGATCCTGTGGTAAAAGACGTGTTGAAAGACGAATAGTTGGTGGAGGGATGATATTATTTTGTGGCTAAAGGTGAGGGGCTTAAGAGTTTTTCTGTACGTCAGCTCGACCTACGTAGTAGACTCTGTGCGTGTCGCCGGTTTTTAGGCCGGAGATCGACGGTAACCGGTTCGAATGAAATATTCCTTCGAACAGGTCTACCGTGGATCCTGTGGGAAAACATGTGATGGGGAAAATAGTAACGAAAGAACTGATCCTTCGAACCGGTCTACAATGGATCCTGTGGTAAAAGACGTGTTGAAAGACGAATAGTTGGTGGAGGGATGATATTATTTTGTGGCTAAAGGTGAGGGGCTTAAGAGTGTTTCTGTTAGCCACCTCGACCTACGTAGTAGATTCTATGCGTGGTCGCCGGTTCTTAGGCCTGTAACCGCACAGGCGGCCAAGGTATCCCCGCAACCGGCTCGAAAGAACTGTCCCTTAGAACCGGTCTACCGTGAATCTTGTGGGAAAACATGTTATGGGGTAAATAGTGGGAGGACAGGATGTTTTGGTGCTAAAGAAGAGCAGCTTAGGAGTGTTTCTGTTCGCCACCTTGACCTAACCGTGCGTGGTCGCGGGTTTTTAGGCCGGCAACCGCACAGGTGTCCAACATATCCCAGGCAGACGATTCGAAAGAACTGATCCTTCGACCCGGTCTACCGTAGATTTTTTTGGAAAATACGTGATGAGGCGAATAGTACGAGGAAGGGATTATATTGTTTTGTGGCTAAGGGAGAGGGGCTTAAGAGTTTTTCTGTACGTCAGCTCGACCTACGTAGTAGACTCTGTGCGTGTCGCCGGTTTTTAGGCCGGAGATCGACGGTAGACCGTTTAGGCGTGTACGCACACGTGCACTGGCTGCCAATGGATCCCCGGCAACCGGTTCTAGCGAACTGTTCCTTCGAACCGGTCTACCATGGATCCTGTGGTAAAAGACGTGTTGTGGCGAATAGTTGGTGGAGGGGTGATATTGTTTTGTGGCTAAAGGAGAGGGGCTTAAGAGTGTTTCTGTTCGCCACCTCGACCTACGGTGTAGATTCTATGCGTGGTCACCGGTTCTTAAACCAGTAACCGCATAGGCGGCCAAGGGAACCCCGCAACCGGTTCGAAAGAACTGTCCCTTCGAACCGGTCTACCGTGGATCCAGTGGGAAAACATGTGATGGGGAAAATAGTTGGAGGACGGGATGTTTTGGTGCTAAAGGAGAGCAGCTTAGGAGTGTTTCTGTTCGCCACCTTGACTTAAGGAATAGGTTCCGTTCGTGGTCACCGGTTCTTAGGCCAGTAACCGCATAGGCGGCCAAGGGAACCCCGCAACCGTTTCGAAAGAACTGTCCCTTCGAACCGGTCTACCGTGGATCATTTGGGAAAACACGTGGTGGGGTGAATAGTTGGAGGTCGGGATGATATTGTTTGTAGTTAAAGGAGAGGGGCTTTAGATTGTTTCTGTTCGCCACCTTGACCTACGGAGTAGGTTCTGTTCGTGGTCGCCAGTTTTTAGGACGGTAATCCCACAGGTGGCCAAGAGATCCCCGGCAACCGATTTGAAAGGGCTGTTCCTTCGAACCGGTCTACCGTAGATCCTTTGAGAAAACACGTCTAAGGGACATGGGCTTAAGAGTTTTTCTGTTCGCCACCTCGAAATACGTAGTAGATTCTGTACGTGGCTGCCGGCTTTAAGGTCGATGACCGCACAGACAGTCAAGAGATCCCCGGAAACCGATTCGAAAAAACTGTTCCTTCGAACCGGTCTACCGTAGATTCTGTAGGATAATACGCGGTGGGGCGAACAGTTTGAGGAGGGGATGAAGATTTTTGGGGGCAAAGGAAAGGGGTTTATGAGAGTTTGTATTCGCCACCTTGAACTACGTAGTAGGTTCTGTACGTGGTCGCCAGTTTTAAGGCAGGTGAACGCACAGGTTTTATTCGCCGTTTTAAATGCCGGTATCCGCACAGGCAGCGAAGGGATCCCCGGCAACCAGTTCGAAAAAACTGATCCTTCGAACCGGTCTACCGTAGATCTTTTTGGAAAATACGTGATGAGGCGAATAGTACAAGGAAGCGATTATATTGTTTTGTGGCTAAGGGAGAGGGGCTTTAGAGTTTTTCTGTACGTCAGCTCGACCTACGTAGTAGACTCTGTGCGTGTCGCCGGTTTTTAGGCCGGAGATCGACGGTAGACCGTTTAGGCGTGTTTAGGCGTGTACGCACACGCGCACTGGCTGCCAATGGATCCCCGGCAACCGGTTCTAGCGAACTGTTCCTTCGAACCGGTCTACCATGGATCCTGTGGTAAAAGACGTGTTGTGGCGAATAGTTGGTGGAGGGATGATATTGTTTTGTGGCTAAAGGAGAGGGGCTTAAGAGTGTTTCTGTTCGCCACCTTGACCTAAGGAATAGATTCCGTGCGTGGTCACCGGTTCTTAGGCCAGTAACTGCATAGGCGGCCAAGGGAACCCCGCAACCGGTTCGAAAGTACTGTCCCTTCGAACCGGTCTACCGTGGATCATGTGGGAAAACACGTGGTGGGGTGAATAGTTGGAGGTCGGGTTGATATTGTTTGTAGTTAAAGGAGAGGGGCTTAAGATTGTTTCTGTTCGCCACCTTGACCTACGGAGTAGGTTCTGTTCGTGGTCGCCAGTTTTTAGGCCGGTAATCCCACAGGTGGCCAAGAGATCCCCGGCAACCGATTCGAAAGAGCTGTTCCTTCGAAGCAGTCTACCGTAGATCCTTTGAGAAAACACGTGATGAGGCGAATAGTAGGAGGAAGGGATTATATTGTCTTGTGGCTAAGGGAGATGGGCTTAAGAGTTTTTCTGTTCGCCACCTCGACATACGTAGTAGATGCAGGTGAATGCACAGGTTTTGTTCACCGGTTTTAATGCCGGTACCCGCACTTGCAGCCAATGGAACCCCGGCAACCAGTTCTAGCGAGCTGTTCCTTCGAACCGGTCTACCATGGATCCTGTGGTAAAAGACGTGTTGAGGCGAATAGTTGGTGGGGGATGATAATGTTTTGTGGCTAAAGGAGAGGGGCTTAAGTGTGTTTCTGTTCGCCACCTCGACCTACGTAGTAGATTCTGTACGTGGCTGCCGGCTTTAAGGTCGGTGACCGCACAGACAGTCAAGAGATCCCAGGAATCCGATGAAGATTTTTGGGGGCAAAGGAAAGGGGTTTATGAGAGTTTGTATTCGCCACCTTGAACTACGTAGTAGATTCTGTGTGTGGTCACCAGTTTTAAGGCAGGTGAACGCACAGGTTTTGTTCGCAGGTTTTATTGCCGGTACCCGCACAGGCGGCCAAGCGATCCCCGGCAACCTGTTCGAAAGAACTGTTTCTTCGAACCGGTCTACCGTAGATTCTGTAGGAAAATACGTGGTGGAGCGAACAGTTTGAGGAGGGGATGATCTTTTTTGGGGCAAAGGAGAGGAGTTTAGGCTTGTTTATGTTCGCCACCTTGACCTACAGAGTCGATTATGTGCGTGGTCACCGATTTTTAGGCCGGTAACCGCACTGGAAGCCAATGGATCCCCGGCAACCGGTTCTAGCGAACTGTTCCTTTGAACCGGTCTACAATGGATCCTGTGGTAAAAGACGTGTTGTGGCGAATAGTTGGTGGAGGGATGATATTGTTTTGTGGCTAAGGGAGAGGGGCTTAAGAGTTTTTCTGTACGTCAGCTCGACCTACGTAGTAGACACTGTGCGTGTCGCCGGTTTTTAGGCCGGAGATCGACGGTAACCGGTTCGAATGAAATATTCCTTCGAACAGGTCTACCGTGGATCCTGTGGGAAAACATGTGATGGGGAAAATAGTAACGAAAGAACTGATCCTTCGAACCGGTCTACAATGGATCCTGTGGTAAAAGACGTGTTGAAAGACGAATAGTTGGTGGTGGTGTCCAACATATCCCAGGCAGACGATTCGAAAGAACTGATCCTTCGACCCGGTCTACCGTAGATTTTTTTGGAAAATACGTGATGAGGCGAATAGTACGAGGAAGGGATTATATTGTTTTGTGGCTAAGGGAGAGGGGCTTAAGAGTTTTTCTGTACGTCAGCTCGACCTACGTAGTAGACTCTGTGCGTGTCGCCGGTTTTTAGGCCGGAGATCGACGGTAGACCGTTTAGGCGTGTACGCACACGTGCACTGGCTGCCAATGGATCCCCGGCAACCGGTTCTAGCGAACTGTTCCTTCGAACCGGTCTACCATGGATCCTGTGGTAAAAGACGTGTTGTGGCGAATAGTTGGTGGAGGGGTGATATTGTTTTGTGGCTAAAGGAGAGGGGCTTAAGAGTGTTTCTGTTCGCCACCTCGACCTACGGTGAAGATTCTATGCGTGGTCACCGGTTCTTAAACCAGTAACCGCATAGGCGGCCAAGGGAACCCCGCAACCGGTTCGAAAGAACTGTCCCTTCGAACCGGTCTACCGTGGATCCAGTGGGAAAACATGTGATGGGGAAAATAGTTGGAGGACGGGATGTTTTGGTGCTAAAGGAGAGCAGCTTAGGAGTGTTTCTGTTCGCCACCTTGACTTAAGGAATAGATTCCGTTCGTGGTCACCGGTTCTTAGGCCAGTAACCGCATAGGCGGCCAAGGGAACCCCGCAACCGTTTCGAAAGAACTGTCCCTTCGAACCTCTCTACCGTGGATCATTTGGGAAAACACGTGGTGGGGTGAATAGTTGGAGGTCGGGATGATATTGTTTGTAGTTAAAGGAGAGGGGCTTTAGATTGTTTCTGTTCGCCACCTTGACCTACGGAGTAGGTTCTGTTCGTGGTCGCCAGTTTTTAGGCCGGTAATCCCACAGGTGGCCAAGAGATCACCGGCAACCGATTCGAAAGGGCTGTTCCTTCGAACCGGTCTACCGTAGATCCTTTGAGAAAACACGTCTAAGGGACATGGGCTTAAGAGTTTTTCTGTTCGCCACCTCGAAATACGTAGTAGATTCTGTACGTGGCTGCCGGCTTTAAGGTCGATGACCGCACAGACAGTCAAGAGATCCCCGGAAACCGATTCGAAAAAACTGTTCCTTCGAACCGGTCTACCGTAGATTCTGTAGGATAATACGCGGTGGGGCGAACAGTTTGAGGAGGGGATGAAGATTTTTGGGGGCAAAGGAAAGGGGTTTATGAGAGTTTGTATTCGCCACCTTGAACTACGTAGTAGATTCTGTGCGTGTCGCCGGTTTTTTTTTTGCTGGCAAAGGAGATGGGCTTAGTAGAGTTTCTGTTCGCCACCTTGACCTACGGAGTAGGTTCTGTACGTGGTCGCCAGTTTTAAGGCAGGTGAACGCACAGGTTTTATTCGCCGTTTTTAATGCCGGTATCCGCACAGGCAGCGAAGGGATCCCCGGCAACCAGTTCGAAAGAACTGATCCTTCGAACCGGTCTACCGTAGATCTTTTTGGAAAATACGTGATGAGGCGAATAGTACAAGGAAGCGATTATATTGTTTTGTGGCTAAGGGAGAGGGGCTTAAGAGTTTTTCTGTACGTCAGCTCGACCTACGTAGTAGACTCTGTGCGTGTCGCCGGTTTTTAGGCCGGAGATCGACGGTAGACCGTTTAGGCGTGTTTAGGCGTGTACGTACACGCGCACTGGCTGCCAATGGATCCCCGGCAACCGGTTCTAGCGAACTGTTCCTTCGAACCGGTCTACCATGGATCCTGTGGTAAAAGACGTGTTGTGGCGAATAGTTGGTGGAGGGATGATATTGTTTTGTGGCTAAAGGAGAGGGGCTTAAGAGTGTTTCTGTTCGCCACCTTGACCTAAGGAATAGATTCCGTGCGTGGTCACCGGTTCTTAGGCCAGTAACTGCATAGGCGGCCAAGGGAACCCCGCAACCGGTTCGAAAGTACTGTCCCTTCGAACCGGTCTACCGTGGATCATGTGGGAAAACACGTGGTGGGGTGAATAGTTGGAGGTCGGGATGATATTGTTTGTAGTTAAAGGAGAGGGGCTTAAGATTGTTTCTGTTCGCCACCTTGACCTACGGAGTAGGTTCTGTTCGTGGTCGCCAGTTTTTAGGCCGGTAATCCCACAGGTGGCCAAGAGATCCCCGGCAACCGATTCGAAAGAGCTGTTCCTTCGAAGCAGTCTACCGTAGATCCTTTGAGAAAACACGTGATGAGGCGAATAGTAGGAGGAAGGGATTATATTGTCTTGTGGCTAAGGGAGATGGGCTTAAGAGTTTTTCTGTTCGCCACCTCGACATACGTAGTAGATGCAGGTGAATGCACAGGTTTTGTTCACCGGTTTTAATGCCGGTACCCGCACTTGCAGCCAATGGAACCCCGGCAACCAGTTCTAGCGAGCTGTTCCTTCGAACCGGTCTACCATGGATCCTGTGGTAAAAGACGTGTTGAGGCGAATAGTTGGTGGGGGATGATAATGTTTTGTGGCTAAAGGAGAGGGGCTTAAGTGTGTTTCTGTTCGCCACCTCGACCTACGTAGTAGATTCTGTACGTGGCTGCCGGCTTTAAGGTCGGTGACCGCACAGACAGTCAAGAGATCCCAGGAATCCGATGAAGATTTTTGGGGGCAAAGGAAAGGGGTTTATGAGAGTTTGTATTCGCCACCTTGAACTACGTAGTAGATTCTGTGTGTGGTCACCAGTTTTAAGGCAGGTGAACGCACAGGTTTTGTTCGCAGGTTTTATTGCCGGTACCCGCACAGGCGGCCAAGCGATCCCCGGCAACCTGTTCGAAAGAACTGTTTCTTCGAACCGGTCTACCGTAGATTCTGTAGGAAAATACGTGGTGGAGCGAACAGTTTGAGGAGGGGATGATCTTTTTTGGGGCAAAGGAGAGGAGTTTAGGCTTGTTTATGTTCGCCACCTTGACCTACAGAGTCGATTATGTGCGTGGTCACCGATTTTTAGGCCGGTAACCGCACTGGAAGCCAATGGATCCCCGGCAACCGGTTCTAGCGAACTGTTCCTTTGAACCGGTCTACAATGGATCCTGTGGTAAAAGACGTGTTGTGGCGAATAGTTGGTGGAGGGATGATATTGTTTTGTGGCTAAGGGAGAGGGGCTTAAGAGTTTTTCTGTACGTCAGCTCGACCTACGTAGTAGACACTGTGCGTGTCGCCGGTTTTTAGGCCGGAGATCGACGGTAACCGGTTCGAATGAAATATTCCTTCGAACAGGTCTACCGTGGATCCTGTGGGAAAACATGTGATGGGGAAAATAGTAACGAAAGAACTGATCCTTCGAACCGGTCTACAATGGATCCTGTGGTAAAAGACGTGTTGAAAGACGAATAGTTGGTGGTGGTGTCCAACATATCCCAGGCAGACGATTCGAAAGAACTGATCCTTCGACCCGGTCTACCGTAGATTTTTTTGGAAAATACGTGATGAGGCGAATAGTACGAGGAAGGGATTATATTGTTTTGTGGCTAAGGGAGAGGGGCTTAAGAGTTTTTCTGTACGTCAGCTCGACCTACGTAGTAGACTCTGTGCGTGTCGCCGGTTTTTAGGCCGGAGATCGACGGTAGACCGTTTAGGCGTGTACGCACACGTGCACTGGCTGCCAATGGATCCCCGGCAACCGGTTCTAGCGAACTGTTCCTTCGAACCGGTCTACCATGGATCCTGTGGTAAAAGACGTGTTGTGGCGAATAGTTGGTGGAGGGGTGATATTGTTTTGTGGCTAAAGGAGAGGGGCTTAAGAGTGTTTCTGTTCGCCACCTCGACCTACGGTGAAGATTCTATGCGTGGTCACCGGTTCTTAAACCAGTAACCGCATAGGCGGCCAAGGGAACCCCGCAACCGGTTCGAAAGAACTGTCCCTTCGAACCGGTCTACCGTGGATCCAGTGGGAAAACATGTGATGGGGAAAATAGTTGGAGGACGGGATGTTTTGGTGCTAAAGGAGAGCAGCTTAGGAGTGTTTCTGTTCGCCACCTTGACTTAAGGAATAGATTCCGTTCGTGGTCACCGGTTCTTAGGCCAGTAACCGCATAGGCGGCCAAGGGAACCCCGCAACCGTTTCGAAAGAACTGTCCCTTCGAACCTCTCTACCGTGGATCATTTGGGAAAACACGTGGTGGGGTGAATAGTTGGAGGTCGGGATGATATTGTTTGTAGTTAAAGGAGAGGGGCTTTAGATTGTTTCTGTTCGCCACCTTGACCTACGGAGTAGGTTCTGTTCGTGGTCGCCAGTTTTTAGGCCGGTAATCCCACAGGTGGCCAAGAGATCACCGGCAACCGATTCGAAAGGGCTGTTCCTTCGAACCGGTCTACCGTAGATCCTTTGAGAAAACACGTCTAAGGGACATGGGCTTAAGAGTTTTTCTGTTCGCCACCTCGAAATACGTAGTAGATTCTGTACGTGGCTGCCGGCTTTAAGGTCGATGACCGCACAGACAGTCAAGAGATCCCCGGAAACCGATTCGAAAAAACTGTTCCTTCGAACCGGTCTACCGTAGATTCTGTAGGATAATACGCGGTGGGGCGAACAGTTTGAGGAGGGGATGAAGATTTTTGGGGGCAAAGGAAAGGGGTTTATGAGAGTTTGTATTCGCCACCTTGAACTACGTAGTAGATTCTGTGCGTGTCGCCGGTTTTTTTTTTGCTGGCAAAGGAGATGGGCTTAGTAGAGTTTCTGTTCGCCACCTTGACCTACGGAGTAGGTTCTGTACGTGGTCGCCAGTTTTAAGGCAGGTGAACGCACAGGTTTTATTCGCCGTTTTTAATGCCGGTATCCGCACAGGCAGCGAAGGGATCCCCGGCAACCAGTTCGAAAGAACTGATCCTTCGAACCGGTCTACCGTAGATCTTTTTGGAAAATACGTGATGAGGCGAATAGTACAAGGAAGCGATTATATTGTTTTGTGGCTAAGGGAGAGGGGCTTAAGAGTTTTTCTGTACGTCAGCTCGACCTACGTAGTAGACTCTGTGCGTGTCGCCGGTTTTTAGGCCGGAGATCGACGGTAGACCGTTTAGGCGTGTTTAGGCGTGTACGCACACGCGCACTGGCTGCCAATGGATCCCCGGCAACCGGTTCTAGCGAACTGTTCCTTCGAACCGGTCTACCATGGATCCTGTGGTAAAAGACGTGTTGTGGCGAATAGTTGGTGGAGGGATGATATTGTTTTGTGGCTAAAGGAGAGGGGCTTAAGAGTGTTTCTGTTCGCCACCTTGACCTAAGGAATAGATTCCGTGCGTGGTCACCGGTTCTTAGGCCAGTAACTGCATAGGCGGCCAAGGGAACCCCGCAACCGGTTCGAAAGTACTGTCCCTTCGAACCGGTCTACCGTGGATCATGTGGGAAAACACGTGGTGGGGTGAATAGTTGGAGGTCGGGATGATATTGTTTGTAGTTAAAGGAGAGGGGCTTAAGATTGTTTCTGTTCGCCACCTTGACCTACGGAGTAGGTTCTGTTCGTGGTCGCCAGTTTTTAGGCCGGTAATCCCACAGGTGGCCAAGAGATCCCCGGCAACCGATTCGAAAGAGCTGTTCCTTCGAAGCAGTCTACCGTAGATCCTTTGAGAAAACACGTGATGAGGCGAATAGTAGGAGGAAGGGATTATATTGTCTTGTGGCTAAGGGAGATGGGCTTAAGAGTTTTTCTGTTCGCCACCTCGACATACGTAGTAGATGCAGGTGAATGCACAGGTTTTGTTCACCGGTTTTAATGCCGGTACCCGCACTTGCAGCCAATGGAACCCCGGCAACCAGTTCTAGCGAGCTGTTCCTTCGAACCGGTCTACCATGGATCCTGTGGTAAAAGACGTGTTGAGGCGAATAGTTGGTGGGGGATGATAATGTTTTGTGGCTAAAGGAGAGGGGCTTAAGTGTGTTTCTGTTCGCCACCTCGACCTACGTAGTAGATTCTGTACGTGGCTGCCGGCTTTAAGGTCGGTGACCGCACAGACAGTCAAGAGATCCCAGGAATCCGATGAAGATTTTTGGGGGCAAAGGAAAGGGGTTTATGAGAGTTTGTATTCGCCACCTTGAACTACGTAGTAGATTCTGTGTGTGGTCACCAGTTTTAAGGCAGGTGAACGCACAGGTTTTGTTCGCAGGTTTTATTGCCGGTACCCGCACAGGCGGCCAAGCGATCCCCGGCAACCTGTTCGAAAGAACTGTTTCTTCGAACCGGTCTACCGTAGATTCTGTAGGAAAATACGTGGTGGAGCGAACAGTTTGAGGAGGGGATGATCTTTTTTGGGGCAAAGGAGAAGAGTTTAGGCTTGTTTATGTTCGCCACCTTGACCTACGGAGTCGATTATGTGCGTGGTCACCGATTTTTAGGCCGGTAACCGCACTGGAAGCCAATGGATCCCCGGCAACCGGTTCTAGCGAACTGTTCCTTTGAACCGGTCTACAATGGATCCTGTGGTAAAAGACGTGTTGTGGCGAATAGTTGGTGGAGGGATGATATTGTTTTGTGGCTAAGGGAGAGGGGCTTAAGAGTTTTTCTGTACGTCAGCTCGACCTACGTAGTAGACACTGTGCGTGTCGCCGGTTTTTAGGCCGGAGATCGACGGTAACCGGTTCGAATGAAATATTCCTTCGAACAGGTCTACCGTGGATCCTGTGGGAAAACATGTGATGGGGAAAATAGTAACGAAAGAACTGATCCTTCGAACCGGTCTACAATGGATCCTGTGGTAAAAGACGTGTTGAAAGACGAATAGTTGGTGGAGGGATGATATTATTTTTTGGCTAAAGGTGAGGGGCTTAATAGTGTTTCTGTTCGCCACCTTGACCTACGGAGTAGGTTCTGTACGTGGTCGCCAGTTTTAAGGCAGGTGAACGCACAGGTTTTGTCGCCGTTTTTAATGCCGGTACCCGCACAGGCAGCGAAGGGATCCCCGGCAACCAGTTCGAAAGAACTGATCCTTCGAACCGGTCTACCGTAGATCTTTTTGGAAAATACGTGATGAGGCGAATAGTACAAGGAAGCGATTATATTGTTTTGTGGCTAAGGGAGAGGGGCTTAAGAGTTTTTCTGTACGTCAGCTCGACCTACGTAGTAGACTCTGTGCGTGTCGCCGGTTTTTAGGCCGGAGATCGACGGTAGACCGTTTAGGCGTGTTTAGGCGTGTACGCACACGCGCACTGGCTGCCAATGGATCCCCGGCAACCGGTTCTAGCGAACTGTTCCTTCGAACCGGTCTACCATGGATCCTGTGGTAAAAGACGTGTTGTGGCGAATAGTTGGTGGAGGGATGATATTGTTTTGTGGCTAAAGGAGAGGGGCTTAAGAGTGTTTCTGTTCGCCACCTTGACCTAAGGAATAGATTCCGTGCGTGGTCACCGGTTCTTAGGCCAGTAACTGCATAGGCGGCCAAGGGAACCCCGCAACCGGTTCGAAAGTACTGTCCCTTCGAACCGGTCTACCGTGGATCATGTGGGAAAACACGTGGTGGGGTGAATAGTTGGAGGTCGGGATGATATTGTTTGTAGTTAAAGGAGAGGGGCTTAAGATTGTTTCTGTTCGCCACCTTGACCTACGGAGTAGGTTCTGTTCGTGGTCGCCAGTTTTTAGGCCGGTAATCCCACAGGTGGCCAAGAGATCCCCGGCAACCGATTCGAAAGAGCTGTTCCTTCGAAGCAGTCTACCGTAGATCCTTTGAGAAAACACGTGATGAGGCGAATAGTAGGAGGAAGGGATTATATTGTCTTGTGGCTAAGGGAGATGGGCTTAAGAGTTTTTCTGTTCGCCACCTCGACATACGTAGTAGATGCAGGTGAATGCACAGGTTTTGTTCACCGGTTTTAATGCCGGTAGCCGCACTTGCAGCCAATGGAACCCCGGCAACCAGTTCTAGCGAGCTGTTACTTCGAACCGGTCTACCATGGATCCTGTGGTAAAAGACGTGTTGAGGCGAATAGTTGGTGGGGGATGATAATGTTTTGTGGCTAAAGGAGAGGGGCTTAAGTGTGTTTCTGTTCGCCACCTCGACCTACGTAGTAGATTCTGTACGTGGCTGCCGGCTTTAAGGTCGGTGAACGCACAGGTTTTGTTCGCAGGTTTTATTGCCGGTACCCGCACAGGCGGCCAAGCGATCCCCGGCAACCTGTTCGAAAGAACTGTTTCTTCGAACCGGTCTACCGTAGATTCTGTAGGAAAATACGTGGTGGAGCGAACAGTTTGAGGAGGGGATGATCTTTTTTGGGGCAAAGGAGAGGAGTTTAGGCTTGTTTATGTTCGCCACCTTGACCTACGGAGTCGATTCTGTGCGTGGTCACCGATTTTTAGGCCGGTAACCGCACTGGAAGCCAATGGATTCCCGGCAACCGGTTCTAGCGAACTGTTCCTTTGAACCGGTCTACAATGGATCCTGTGGTAAAAGACGTGTTGAAAGACGAATAGTTGGTGGAGGGATGATATTATTTTGTGGCTAAAGGTGAGGGGCTTAAGAGTTTTTCTGTACGTCAGCTCGACCTACGTAGTAGACTCTGTGCGTGTCGCCGGTTTTTAGGCCGGAGATCGACGGTAACCGGTTCGAATGAAATATTCCTTCGAACAGGTCTACCGTGGATCCTGTGGGAAAACATGTGATGGGGAAAATAGTAACGAAAGAACTGATCCTTCAAACCGGTCTACAATGGGTCCTGCGGTTAAAGACGTGTTGAAAGACGAATAGTTGGTGGAGGGATGATATTATTTTGTGGCTAAAGGTGAGGGGCTTAAGAGTGTTTCTGTTCACCACCTCGACCTACGTAGTAGATTCTATGCGTGGTCGCCGGTTCTTAGGCCTGTAACCGCACAGGCGGCCAAGGTATCCCCGCAACCGGCTCGAAAGAACTGTCCCTTAGAACCGGTCTACCGTGAATCTTGTGGGAAAACATGTTATGGGGTAAATAGTGGGAGGACAGGATGTTTTGGTGCTAAAGAAGAGCAGCTTAGGAGTGTTTCTGTTCGCCACCTTGACCTAACCGAGCGTGGTCGCGGGTTTTTAGGCCGGTAACCGCACAGGTCCAACATATCCCAGGCAGACGATTCGAAAGAACTGATCCTTCGACCCGGTCTACCGGAGTAGGTTCTGTTCGTGGTCGCCAGTTTTTAGGCCGGTAATCCCACAGGTGGCCAAGAGATCCCCGGCAACCGATTCGAAAGGGCTGTTCCTTCGAACCGGTCTACCGTAGATCCTTTGAGAAAACACGTCTAAGGGACATGGGCTTAAGAGTTTTTCTGTTCGCCACCTCGAAATACGTAGTAGATTCTGTACGTGGCTGCCGGCTTTAAGGTCGATGACCGCACAGACAGTCAAGAGATCCCCGGAAACCGATTCGAAAAAACTGTAGATTCTGTACGTGGCTGCCGGCTTTAAGGTCGGTGAACGCACAGGTTTTGTTCGCAGGTTTTATTGCCGGTACCCGCACAGGCGGCCAAGCGATCCCCGGCAACCTGTTCGAATGAACTGTTTCTTCGAACCGGTCTACCGTAGATTCTGTAGGAAAATACGTGGTGGAGCGAACAGTTTGAGGAGGGGATGATCTTTTTTGGGGCAAAGGAGAGGAGTTTAGGCTTGTTTATGTTCGCCACCTTGACCTACGGAGTCGATTCTGTGCGTGGTCACCGATTTTTAGGCCGGTAACCGCACTGGAAGCCAATGGATTCCCGGCAACCGGTTCTAGCGAACTGTTCCTTTGAACCGGTCTACAATGGATCCTGTGGTAAAAGACGTGTTGAAAGACGAATAGTTGGTGGAGGGATGATATTATTTTGTGGCTAAAGGTGAGGGGCTTAAGAGTTTTTCTGTACGTCAGCTCGACCTACGTAGTAGACTCTGTGCGTGTCGCCGGTTTTTAGGCCGGAGATCGACGGTAACCGGTTCGAATGAAATATTCCTTCGAACAGGTCTACCGTGGATCCTGTGGGAAAACATGTGATGGGGAAAATAGTAACGAAAGAACTGATCCTTCGAACCGGTCTACAATGGATCCTGTGGTAAAAGACGTGTTGAAAGACGAATAGTTGGTGGAGGGATGATATTGTTTTGTGGCTAAGGGAGAGGGTCTTAAGAGTTTTTCTGTACGTCAGCTCGACCTACGTAGTAGACTCTGTGCGTGTCGCCGGTTTTTAGGCCGGAGATCGACGGTAACCGGTTCGAATGAAATATTCCTTCGAACAGGTCTACCGTGGATCCTGTGGGAAAACATGTGATGGGGAAAATAGTAACGAAAGAACTGATCCTTCGAACCGGCCTACAATGGATCCTGTGGTAAAAGACGTGTTGAAAGACGAATAGTTGGTGGAGGGATGATATTGTTTTGTGGCTAAGGGAGAGGGTCTTAAGAGTTTTTCTGTACGTCAGCTCGACCTACGTAGTAGACTCTGTGCGTGTCGCCGGTTTTTAGGCCGGAGATCGACGGTAACCGGTTCGAATAAAATATTCCTTCGAACAGGTCTACCGTGGATCTTGTGGGAAAACATGTGATGGGGAAAATAGTAACGAAAGAACTGATCCTTCGAACCGGTCTACAATGGATCCTGTGGTAAAAGACGTGTTGAAAGACGAATAGTTGGTGGAGGGATGATATTATTTTGTGGCTAAAGGTGAGGGGCTTAAGAGTGTTTCTGTTCACCACCTCGACCTACGTAGTAGATTCTATGCGTGGTCGCCGGTTCTTAGGCCTGTAACCGCACAGGCGGCCAAGGTATCCCCGCAACCGGCTCGAAAGAACTGTCCCTTAGAACCGGTCTACCGTGAATCTTGTGGGAAAACATGTTATGGGGTAAATAGTGGGAGGACAGGATGTTTTGGTGCTAAAGAAGAGCAGCTTAGGAGTGTTTCTGTTCGCCACCTTGACCTAACCGAGCGTGGTCGCGGGTTTTTAGGCCGGTAACCGCACAGGTGTCCAACATATCCCAGGCAGACGATTCGAAAGAACTGATCCTTCGACCCGGTCTACCGGAGTAGGTTCTGTTCGTGGTCGCCAGTTTTTAGGCCGGTAATCCCACAGGTGGCCAAGAGATCCCCGGCAACCGATTCGAAAGGGCTGTTCCTTCGAACCGGTCTACCGTAGATCCTTTGAGAAAACACGTCTAAGGGACATGGGCTTAAGAGTTTTTCTGTTCGCCACCTCGAAATACGTAGTAGATTCTGTACGTGGCTGCCGGCTTTAAGGTCGATGACCGCACAGACAGTCAAGAGATCCCCGGAAACCGATTCGAAAAAACTGTTCCTTCGAACCGGTCTACCGTAGATTCTGTAGGATAATACGCGGTGGGGCAAACAGTTTGAGGAGGGGATGAAGATTTTTGGGGGCAAAGGAAAGGGGTTTATGGGAGTTTGTATTCGACACCTTGAACTACGTAGTAGATTCTGTGCGTGTCGCCGGTTTTTTTTTTGCAGGCAAAGGAGATGGGCTTAGTAGAGTTTCTGTTCGCCACCTTGACCTACGGAGTTGGTTCTGTACGTGGTCGCCAGTTTTAAGGCAGGTGAACGCACAGGTTTTGTTCGCCGTTTTTAATGCCGGTACCCGCACAGGCAGCGAAGGGATCCCCGGCAACCAGTTCGAAAGAACTGATCCTTCGAACCGGTCTACCGTAGATCTTTTTGGTAAATACGTGATGAGGCGAATAGTACAAGGAAGCGATTATATTGTTTTGTGGCTAAGGGAGAGGGGCTTAAGAGTTTTTCTGTACGTCAGCTCGACCTACGTAGTAGACTCTGTGCGTGTCGCCGGTTTTTAGGCCGGAGATCGACGGTAGACCGTTTAGGCGTGTTTAGGCGTGTACGCACACGCGCACTGGCTGCCAATGGATCCCCGGCAACCGGTTCTAGCGAACTGTTCCTTCGAACCGGTCTACCATGGGTCCTGTGGTAAAAGACGTGTTGTGGCGAATAGTTGGTGGAGGGATGATATTGTTTTGTGGCTAAAGGAGAGGGGCTTAAGAAAGTTTCTGTTCGCCACCTTGACCTAAGGAATAGATTCCGTGCGTGGTCACCGGTTCTTAGGCCAGTAACTGCATAGGCGGCCAAGGGAACCCCTCAACCGGTTCTAAAGTACTATCCCTTCGAACTGGTCTACCGTGGATCATGTGCGAAAACACGTGGTGGGGTGAATAGTTGGAGGTCGGGATGATATTGTTTGTAGTTAAAGGA
This sequence comes from Nephrocerus scutellatus, assembly GCA_947095585.1. NCBI lineage: Eukaryota > Metazoa > Arthropoda > Insecta > Diptera > Pipunculidae > Nephrocerus > Nephrocerus scutellatus. Next base: position 57,738,648 of record OX352764.1, read on the forward strand.
GAGGGGCTTAAGATTGTTTCTGTTCGCCACCTTGACCTACGGAGTAGGTTCTGTTTGTGGTCGCCAGTTTTTAGGCCGGTAATCCCACAGGTGGCCAAGAGATCCCCGGCAACCGATTCGAAAGAGCTGTTCCTTCGAAGCAGTCTACCGTAGATCCTTTGAGAAAACACGTGATGAGGCGAATAGTAGGAGGAAGGGATTATATTGTCTTGTGGCTAAGGGAGATGGGCTTAAGAGTTTTTCTGTTCGCCACCTCGACATACGTAGTAGATTCTGTAGGTGGTCGCCGGTTTTAAGGCAGGTGAATGCACAGGTTTTGTTCACCGGTTTTAATGCCGGTACCCGCACTTGCAGCCAATGGAACCCCGGCAACCGGTTCTAGCGAGCTGTTCCTTCGAACCGGTCTACCATGGATCCTGTGGTAAAAGACGTGTTGAGGCGAATAGTTGGTGGGGGATGATAATATTTTGTGGCTAAAGGAGAGGGGCTTAAGTGTGTTTCTGTTCGCCACCTCGACCTACGTAGTAGATTCTGTACGTGGCTGCCGGCTTTAAGGTCGGTGACCGCACAGACAGTCAAGAGATCCCCGGAAACCGATTCGAAAAAACTGTTCCTTCGAACCGGTCTACCGTAGATTCTGTAGCATAATACGCGGTGGGGCGAACAGTTTGAGGAGGGGATGAAGATTTTTGGGGGCAAAGGAAAGGGGTTTATGAGAGTTTGTATTCGCCACCTTGAACTACGTAGTAGATTCTGTGCGTGTCGCCGGTTTTTTTTTTGCTGGCAAAGGAGATGGGCTTAGTAGAGTTTCTGTTCGCCACCTTGACCTACGGAGTAGGTTCTGTACGTGGTCGCCAGTTTTAAGGCAGGTGAACGCACAGGTTTTATTCGCCGTTTTTAATGCCGGTATCCGCACAGGCAGCGAAGGGATCCCCGGCAACCAGTTCGAAAGAACTGATCCTTCGAACCGGTCTACCGTAGATCTTTTTGGAAAATACGTGATGAGGCGAATAGTACAAGGAAGCGATTATATTGTTTTGTGGCTAAGGGAGAGGGGCTTAAGAGTTTTTCTGTACGTCAGCTCGACCTACGTAGTAGACTCTGTGCGTGTCGCCGGTTTTTAGGCCGGAGATCGACGGTAGACCGTTTAGGCGTGTTTAGGCGTGTACGCACACGCGCACTGGCTGCCAATGGATCCCCGGCAACCGGTTCTAGCGAACTGTTCCTTCGAACCGGTCTACCATGGATCCTGTGGTAAAAGACGTGTTGTGGCGAATAGTTGGTGGAGGGATGATATTGTTTTGTGGCTAAAGGAGAGGGGCTTAAGAGTGTTTCTGTTCGCCACCTTGACCTAAGGAATAGATTCCGTGCGTGGTCACCGGTTCTTAGGCCAGTAACTGCATAGGCGGCCAAGGGAACCCCGCAACCGGTTCGAAAGTACTGTCCCTTCGAACCGGTCTACCGTGGATCATGTGGGAAAACACGTGGTGGGGTGAATAGTTGGAGGTCGGGATGATATTGTTTGTAGTTAAAGGAGAGGGGCTTAAGATTGTTTCTGTTCGCCACCTTGACCTACGGAGTAGGTTCTGTTCGTGGTCGCCAGTTTTTAGGCCGGTAATCCCACAGGTGGCCAAGAGATCCCCGGCAACCGATTCGAAAGAGCTGTTCCTTCGAAGCAGTCTACCGTAGATCCTTTGAGAAAACACGTGATGAGGCGAATAGTAGGAGGAAGGGATTATATTGTCTTGTGGCTAAGGGAGATGGGCTTAAGAGTTTTTCTGTTCGCCACCTCGACATACGTAGTAGATGCAGGTGAATGCACAGGTTTTGTTCACCGGTTTTAATGCCGGTACCCGCACTTGCAGCCAATGGAACCCCGGCAACCAGTTCTAGCGAGCTGTTCCTTCGAACCGGTCTACCATGGATCCTGTGGTAAAAGACGTGTTGAGGCGAATAGTTGGTGGGGGATGATAATGTTTTGTGGCTAAAGGAGAGGGGCTTAAGTGTGTTTCTGTTCGCCACCTCGACCTACGTAGTAGATTCTGTACGTGGCTGCCGGCTTTAAGGTCGGTGACCGCACAGACAGTCAAGAGATCCCAGGAATCCGATGAAGATTCTTGGGGGCAAAGGAAAGGGGTTTATGAGAGTTTGTATTCGCCACCTTGAACTACGTAGTAGATTCTGTGTGTGGTCACCAGTTTTAAGGCAGGTGAACGCACAGGTTTTGTTCGCAGGTTTTATTGCCGGTACCCGCACAGGCGGCCAAGCGATCCCCGGCAACCTGTTCGAAAGAACTGTTTCTTCGAACCGGTCTACCGTAGATTCTGTAGGAAAATACGTGGTGGAGCGAACAGTTTGAGGAGGGGATGATCTTTTTTGGGGCAAAGGAGAGGAGTTTAGGCTTGTTTATGTTCGCCACCTTGACCTACGGAGTCGATTATGTGCGTGGTCACCGATTTTTAGGCCGGTAACCGCACTGGAAGCCAATGGATCCCCGGCAACCGGTTCTAGCGAACTGTTCCTTTGAACCGGTCTACAATGGATCCTGTGGTAAAAGACGTGTTGTGGCGAATAGTTGGTGGAGGGATGATATTGTTTTGTGGCTAAGGGAGAGGGGCTTAAGAGTTTTTCTGTACGTCAGCTCGACCTACGTAGTAGACACTGTGCGTGTCGCCGGTTTTTAGGCCGGAGATCGACGGTAACCGGTTCGAATGAAATATTCCTTCGAACAGGTCTACCGTGGATCCTGTGGGAAAACATGTGATGGGGAAAATAGTAACGAAAGAACTGATCCTTCGAACCGGTCTACAATGGATCCTGTGGTAAAAGACGTGTTGAAAGACGAATAGTTGGTGGAGGGATGATATTATTTTGTGGCTAAAGGTGAGGGGCTTAATAGTGTTTCTGTTCGCCACCTCGACCTACGTAGTAGATTCTATGCGTGTTCGCCGGTTCTTAGGCCTGTAACCGCACAGGCGGCCAAGGTATCCCCGCAACCGGCTCGAAAGAACTGTCCCTTAGAACCGGTCTACCGTGAATCTTGTGGGAAAACATGTTATGGGGTAAATAGTGGGAGGACAGGATGTTTTGGTGCTAAGGAAGAGCAGCTTAGGAGTGTTTCTGTTCGCCACCTTGACCTAACCGTGCGTGGTCGCGGGTTTTTAGGCCGGTAACCGCACAGGTGTCCAACATATCCCAGGCAGACGATTCGAAAGAACTGATCCTTCGACCCGGTCTACCGTAGATCTTTTTGGAAAATACGTGATGAGGTGAATAGTACGAGGAAGGGATTATATTGTTTTGTGGCTAAGGGAGAGGGGCTTAAGAGTTTTTCTGTACGTCAGCTCGACCTACGTAGTAGACTCTGTGCGTGTCGCCGGTTTTTAGGCCGGAGATCGACGGTAGACCGTTTAGGCGTGTTTAGGCGTGTACGCACACGTGCACTGGCTGCCAATGGATCCCCGGCAACCGGTTCTAGCGAACTGTTCCTTCGAACCGGTCTACCATGGATCCTGTGGTAAAAGACGTGTTGTGGCGAATAGTTGGTGGAGGGATGATATTGTTTTGTGGCTAAAGGAGAGGGGCTTAAGAGTGTTTCTGTTCGCCACCTCGATCTACGGTGTAGATTCTATGCGTGGTCACCGGTTCTTAAACCAGTAACCGCATAGGCGGCCAAGGGAACCCCGCAACCGGTTCGAAAGAACGGTCCCTTCGAACCGGTCTACCGTGGATCCAGTGGGAAAACATGTGATGGGGAAAATAGTTGGAGGACGGGATGTTTTGGTGCTAAAGGAGAGCAGCTTAGGAGTGTTTCTCTTCGCCACCTTGACCTAAGGAATAGATTCCGTTCGTGGTCACCGGTTCTTAGGCCAGTAAACGCATAGGCTGCCAAGGGAACCCCGCAACCGGTTCGAAAGAACTGTCCCTTCGAACCGGTCTACCGTGGATCATTTGGGAAAACAACTGGTGAATAGTTCGAGGTCGGGATGATATTGTTTGTAGTTAAAGGAGAGGGGCTTTAGATTGTTTCTGTTCGCCACCTTGACCTACGGAGTAGGTTCTGTTCGTGGTCGCCAGTTTTAAGTAGATTCTGTGCGTGTCGCCGGTTTTTTTTGCTGGCAAAGGAGATGGGCTTAGTAGAGTTTCTGTTCGCCACCTTGACCTACGGAGTAGGTTCTGTACGTGGTCGCCAGTTTTAAGGCAGGTGAACGCACAGGTTTTGTCGCCGTTTTTAATGCCGGTACCCGCACAGGCAGCGAAGGGATCCCCGGCAACCAGTTCGAAAGAACTGATCCTTCGAACCGGTCTACCGTAGATCTTTTTGGAAAATACGTGATGAGGCGAATAGTACAAGGAAGCGATTATATTGTTTGGGGCTAAGGGAGAGGGGCTTAAGAGTTTTTCTGTACGTCAGCTCGACCTACGTAGTAGACTCTGTGCGTGTCGCCGGTTTTTAGGCCGGAGATCGACGGTAGACCGTTTAGGCGTGTTTAGGCGTGTACGCACACGCGCACTGGCTGCCAATGGATCCCCGGCAACCGGTTCTAGCGAACTGTTCCTTCGAACCGGTCTACCATGGATCCTGTTGTAAAAGACGTGTTGTGGCGAATAGTTGGTGGAGGGATGATATTGTTTTGTGGCTAAAGGAGAGGGGCTTAAGAGTGTTTCTGTTCGCCACCTTGACCTAAGGAATAGATTCCGTGCGTGGTCACCGGTTCTTAGGCCAGTAACTGCATAGGCGGCCAAGGGAACCCCGCAACCGGTTCGAAAGTACTGTCCCTTCGAACCGGTCTACCGTGGATCATGTTGGAAAACACGTGGTGGGGTGAATAGTTGGAGGTCGGGATGATATTGTTTGTAGTTAAAGGAGAGGGGCTTTAGATTGTTTCTGTTCGCCACCTTGACCTACGGAGTAGGTTCTGTTCGTGGTCGCCAGTTTTTAGGCCGGTAATCCCACAGGTGGCCAAGAGATCCCCGGCAACCGATTCGAAAGAGCTGTTCCTTCGAAGCAGTCTACCGTAGATCCTTTGAGAAAACACGTGATGAGGCGAATAGTAGGAGGAAGGGATTATATTGTCTTGTGGCTAAGGGAGATGGGCTTAAGAGTTTTTCTGTTCGCCACCTCGACATACGTAGTAGATGCAGGTGAATGCACAGGTTTTGTTCACCGGTTTTAATGCCGGTAGCCGCACTTGCAGCCAATGGAACCCCGGCAACCAGTTCTAGCGAGCTGTTCCTTCGAACCGGTCTACCATGGATCCTGTGGTAAAAGACGTGTTGAGGCGAATAGTTGGTGGGGGATGATAATGTTTTGTGGCTAAAGGAGAGGGGCTTAAGTGTGTTTCTGTTCGCCACCTCGACCTACGTAGTAGATTCTGTACGTGGCTGCCGGCTTTAAGGTCGGTGAACGCACAGGTTTTGTTCGCAGGTTTTATTGCCGGTACCCGCACAGGCGGCCAAGCGATCCCCGGCAACCTGTTCGAAAGAACTGTTTCTTCGAACCGGTCTACCGTAGATTCTGTAGGAAAATACGTGGTGGAGCGAACAGTTTGAGGAGGGGATGATCTTTTTTGGGGCAAAGGAGAGGAGTTTAGGCTTGTTTATGTTCGCCACCTTGACCTACGGAGTCGATTCTGTGCGTGGTCACCGATTTTTAGGCCGGTAACCGCACTGGAAGCCAATGGATTCCCGGCAACCGGTTCTAGCGAACTGTTCCTTTGAACCGGTCTACAATGGATCCTGTGGTAAAAGACGTGTTGAAAGACGAATAGTTGGTGGAGGGATGATATTATTTTGTGGCTAAAGGTGAGGGGCTTAAGAGTTTTTCTGTACGTCAGCTCGACCTACGTAGTAGACTCTGTGCGTGTCGCCGGTTTTTAGGCCGGAGATCGACGGTAACCGGTTCGAATGAAATATTCCTTCGAACAGGTCTACCGTGGATCCTGTGGGAAAACATGTGATGGGGAAAATAGTAACGAAAGAACTGATCCTTCAAACCGGTCTACAATGGGTCCTGCGGTAAAAGACGTGTTGAAAGACGAATAGTTGGTGGAGGGATGATATTATTTTGTGGCTAAAGGTGAGGGGCTTAAGAGTGTTTCTGTTCACCACCTCGACCTACGTAGTAGATTCTATGCGTGGTCGCCGGTTCTTTGGCCTGTAACCGCACAGGCGGCCAAGGTATCCCCGCAACCGGCTCGAAAGAACTGTCCCTTAGAACCGGTCTACCATGAATCTTGTGGGAAAACATGTTATGGGGTAAATAGTGGGAGGACAGGATGTTTTGGTACTAAAGAAGAGCAGCTTAGGAGTGTTTCTGTTCGCCACCTTGACCTAACCGTGCGTGGTCGCGGGTTTTTAGGCCGGTAACCGCACAGGTCCAACATATCCCAGGCAGACGATTCGAAAGAACTGATCCTTCGACCCGGTCTACCGGAGTAGGTTCTGTTCGTGGTCGCCAGTTTTTAGACCGGTAATCCCACAGGTGGCCAAGAGATCCCCGGCAACCGATTCGAAAGGGCTGTTCCTTCGAACCGGTCTACCGTAGATCCTTTGAGAAAACACTTCTAAGGGACATGGGCTTAAGAGTTTTTCTGTTCGCCACCTCGAAATACGTAGTAGATTCTGTACGTGGCTGCCGGCTTTAAGGTCGATGACCGCACAGACAGTCAAGAGATCCCCGGAAACCGATTCGAAAAAACTGTAGATTCTGTACGTGGCTGCCGGCTTTAAGGTCGGTGAACGCACAGGTTTTGTTCGCAGGTTTTATTGCCGGTACCCGCACAGGCGGCCAAGCGATCCCCGGCAACCTGTTCGAAAGAACTGTTTCTTCGAACCGGTCTACCGTAGATTCTGTAGGAAAATACGTGGTGGAGCGAACAGTTTGAGGAGGGGATGATCTTTTTTGGGGCAAAGGAGAGGAGTTTAGGCTTGTTTATGTTCGCCACCTTGACCTACGGAGTCGATTCTGTGCGTGGTCACCGATTTTTAGGCCGGTAACCGCACTGGAAGCCAATGGATTCCCGGCAACCGGTTCTAGCGAACTGTTCCTTTGAACCGGTCTACAATGGATCCTGTGGTAAAAGACGTGTTGAAAGACGAATAGTTGGTGGAGGGATGATATTATTTTGTGGCTAAAGGTGAGAGGCTTAAGAGTTTTTCTGTACGTCAGCTCGACCTACGTAGTAGACTCTGTGCGTGTCGCCGGTTTTTAGGCCGGAGATCGACGGTAACCGGTTCGAATGAAATATTCCTTCGAACAGGTCTACCGTGGATCCTGTGGGAAAACATGTGATGGGGAAAATAGTAACGAAAGAACTGATCCTTCGAACCGGTCTACAATGGATCCTGTGGTAAAAGACGTGTTGAAAGACGAATAGTTGGTGGAGGGATGATATTGTTTTGTGGCTAAGGGAGAGGGTCTTAAGAGTTTTTCTGTACGTCAGCTCGACCTACGTAGTAGACTCTGTGCGTGTCGCCGGTTTTTAGGCCGGAGATCGACGGTAACCGGTTCGAATGAAATATTCCTTCGAACAGGTCTACCGTGGATCCTGTGGGAAAACATGTGATGGGGAAAATAGTAACGAAAGAACTGATCCTTCGAACCGGCCTACAATGGATCCTGTGGTAAAAGACGTGTTGAAAGACGAATAGTTGGTGGAGGGATGATATTGTTTTGTGGCTAAGGGAGAGGGTCTTAAGAGTTTTTCTGTACGTCAGCTCGACCTACGTAGTAGACTCTGTGCGTGTCGCCGGTTTTTAGGCCGGAGATCGACGGTAACCGGTTCGAATGAAATATTCCTTCGAACAGGTCTACCGTGGATCCTGTGGGAAAACATGTGATGGGGAAAATAGTAACGAAAGAACTGATCCTTCGAACCGGCCTACAATGGATCCTGTGGTAAAAGACGTGTTGAAAGACGAATAGTTGGTGGAGGGATGATATTGTTTTGTGGCTAAGGGAGAGGGTCTTAAGAGTTTTTCTGTACGTCAGCTCGACCTACGTAGTAGACTCTGTGCGTGTCGCCGGTTTTTAGGCCGGAGATCGACGGTAACCGGTTCGAATGAAATATTCCTTCGAACAGGTCTACCGTGGATCTTGTGGGAAAACATGTGATGTGGAAAATAGTAACGAAAGAACTGATCCTTCGAACCGGTCTACAATGGATCCTGTGGTAAAAGACGTGTTGAAAGACGAATAGTTGGTGGAGGGATGATATTATTTTGTGGCTAAAGGTGAGGGGCTTAAGAGTGTTTCTGTTCACCACCTCGACCTACGTAGTAGATTCTATGCGTGGTCGCCGGTTCTTAGGCCTGTAACCGCACAGGCGGCCAAGGTATCCCCGCAACCGGCTCGAAAGAACTGTCCCTTAGAACCGGTCTACCGTGAATCTTGTGGGAAAACATGTTATGGGGTAAATAGTGGGAGGACAGGATGTTTTGGTGCTAAAGAAGAGCAGCTTAGGAGTGTTTCTGTTCGCCACCTTGACCTAACCGGGCGTGGTCGCGGGTTTTTAGGCCGGTAACCGCACAGGTGTCCAACATATCCCAGGCAGACGATTCGAAAGAACTGATCCTTCGACCCGGTCTACCGGAGTAGGTTCTGTTCGTGGTCGCCAGTTTTTAGGCCGGTAATCCCACAGGTGGCCAAGAGATCCCCGGCAACCGATTCGAAAGGGCTGTTCCTTCGAACCGGTCTACCGTAGATCTTTTGAGAAAACACGTCTAAGGGACATGGGCTTAAGAGTTTTTCTGTACGCCACCTCGAAATACGTAGTAGATTCTGTACGTGGCTGCCGGCTTTAAGGTCGAAGACCTCACACACAGTCAAGAGATCCCCGGAAACCGATTCGAAAAAACTGTTCGGTCTACCGGTCTACCGTAGATTCTGTAGGATAATACGCGGTGGGGCAAACAGTTTGAGGAGGGGATGAAGATTTTTGGGGGCAAAGGAAAGGGGTTTATGGGAGTTTGTATTCGACACCTTGAACTACGTAGTAGATTCTGTGCGTGTCGCCGGTTTTTTTTTTGCAGGCAAAGGAGATGGGCTTAGTAGAGTTTCTGTTCGCCACCTTGACCTACGGAGTAGGTTCTGTACGTGGTCGCCAGTTTTAAGGCAGGTGAACGCACAGGTTTTGTTCGCCGTTTTTAATGCCGGTACCCGCACAGGCAGCGAAGGGATCCCCGGCAACCAGTTCGAAAGAACTGATCCTTCGAACCGGTCTACCGTAGATCTTTTTGGTAAATACGTGATGAGGCGAATAGTACAAGGAAGCGATTATATTGTTTTGTGGCTAAGGGAGAGGGGCTTAAGAGTTTTTCTGTACGTCAGCTCGACCTACGTAGTAGACTCTGTGCGTGTCGCCGGTTTTTAGGCCGGAGATCGACGGTAGACCGTTTAGGCGTGTTTAGGCGTGTACGCACACGCGCACTGGCTGCCAATGGATCCCCGGCAACCGGTTCTAGCGAACTGTTCCTTCGAACCGGTCTACCATGGGTCCTGTGGTAAAAGACGTGTTGTGGCGAATAGTTGGTGGAGGGATGATATTGTTTTGTGGCTAAAGGAGAGGGGCTTAAGAAAGTTTCTGTTCGCCACCTTGACCTAAGGAATAGATTCCGTGCGTGGTCACCGGTTCTTAGGCCAGTAACTGCATAGGCGGCCAAGGGAACCCCTCAACCGGTTCGTAAGTACTATCCCTTCGAACTGGTCTACCGTGGATCATGTGCGAAAACACGTGGTGGGGTGAATAGTTGGAGGTCGGGATGATATTGTTTGTAGTTAAAGGAGAGGGGCTTAAGATTGTTTCTGTTCGCCACCTTGACCTACGGAGTAGGTTCTGTTCGTGGTCGCCAGTTTTTAGGCCGGTAATCCCACAGGTGGCCAAGAGATCCCCGGCAACCGATTCGAAAGAGCTGTTCCTTCGAAGCAGTCTACCGTAGATCCTTTGAGAAAACACGTGATGAGGCGAATAGTAGGAGGAAGGGATTATATTGTCTTGTGGCTAAGGGAGATGGGCTTAAGAGTTTTCTGTTCGCCACCTCGACATACGTAGTAGATTCTGTAGGTGGTCGCCGGTTTTAAGGCAGGTGAATGCACAGGTTTTGTTCACCGGTTTTAATGCCGGTACCCGCACTTGCAGCCAATGGAACCCCGGCAACCGGTTCTAGCGAGCTGTTCCTTCGAACCGGTCTACCATGGATCCTGTGGTAAAAGACGTGTTGAGGCGAATAGTTGGTGGGGGATGATAATATTTTGTGGCTAAAGGAGAGGGGCTTAAGTGTGTTTCTGTTCGCCACCTCGACCTACGTAGTAGATTCTGTACGTGGCTGCCGGCTTTAAGGTCGGTGACCGCACAGACAGTCAAGAGATCCCCGGAAACCGATTCGAAAAAACTGTCCCTTCGAACCGGTCTACCGTGGATCATGTGGGAAAACACGTGGTGGGGTGAATAGTTGGTGGTCGGGATGATATTGTTTGTAGTTAAAGGAGATGGGCTTAAGATTGCTTCTGTTCGCCATCTTGACCTACGGAGTAGGTTCTGTTCGTGGTCGCCAGTTTTTAGGTCGGTAATCCCACAGGTGGCCAAGAGATCCCCGGCAACCGATTCGAGAGAGCTGTTCCTTCGAAGCAGTCTACCTTAGATCCTTTGAGAAAACACGTGATGAGGCGAATAGTAGGAGGAAGGGATTATATTGTCTTGTGGCTAAGGGAGATGGGCTTAAGAGTTTTTCTGTTCGCCACCTCGACATACGTAGTAGATTCTGTAGGTGGTCGCCGGTTTAAAGGCAGGTGAATGCACAGGTTTTGTTCACTGGTTTTAATGCCGGTACCCGCACTTGCAGCCAATGGAACCCCGGCAACCGGTTCTAGCGAGCTGTTCCTTCGAACCGGTCTACCATGGATCCTGTGGTAAAAGACGTGTTGAGGCGAATAGTTGGTGGGGGATGATAATGTTTTGTGGCTAAAGGAGAGGGGCTTAAGTGTGTTTCTGTTCGCCACCTCGACCTACGTAGTAGATTCTGTACGTGGCTGCCGGCTTTAAGGTCGGTGACCGCACAGACAGTCAAGAGATCCCCGGAAACCGATGAAGATTTTTGGGGGCAAAGGAAAGGGGTTTATGAGAGTTTGTATTCGCCACCTTGAACTACGTAGTAGATTCTGTGCGTGGTCGCCAGTTTTAAGGCAGGTGAACGCACAGGTTTTGTTCGCCGTTTTTAATGCCGGTACCCGCACAGGCAGCCAAGGGATTCCCGGCAACCTGTTCGAATGAACTGTTTCTTGGAATCGGTCTACCGTAGATTCTGTAGGAAAATAAGTGGTGGGGCGAACAGATTAAGGATGGGATGATCTTTTTGTTGGGTGCAAACGAGAGGAGTTTAGGAGTGGTTATGTTCGCCACTTTGACCTACGGAGTCGTTTCTGTTCGTGGTCACCGATTCTTAGGCTTGCAAGCGCACAGGTAGCCAATGGATCCCCGGCAACCGGTTCTAGCGTCTTTTACCACAGGATTCCCGGCAACCGGTTCTAGCAAACTGTTCCTTCGAACCGGTCTACCATGGATCCTGTGGTAAAAGACGTGTTGTGGCGAATAGTTGGTGGAGGGATGATATTGTTTTGTGGTTAAATGAGAGGGGCTTAAGAGTGTTTCTGTTCGCCACCTCGACCTACGTAGTAGATTCTAGCGTTGTCGCCGGTTCTTATGCCAGTAACCGCACAGGCGGCCAAGGGAACCCCGCAACTGGTTCCAAAGAACTGTCCCTTCGAACAGGTCTACCGTGGATCCTGTGGGAAAACATGTGATGGGGAAAATAGTTGGAGGACTGGATGTTTTGGTGCTGAAGGAGAGAAGCTTAGGAGTGTTTCTGTTCGCCACTTTGACCTAAGGAATAGATTCCGTGCGTGGTCGCCGGTTTTTAGGGCGGTAACCGCACAGGTGTCGAACATATCCCCGGCAGACGATTCGAAAGAGCTGTTCCTTCGAACCGGTCTACCGTAGATCCTTTGAGAAAACACGTGATGAGGCGAATAGTAGGAGAAAGGGATTATATTGTCTTGTGGCTAAGGGCTTAAGAGTTTTTCTGTTCGCCACCTCGACATACGTAGTAGATTCTGTACGTAGTCACCGATTCTTAGGTCGGTGACCTCACAGACAGTCAAGAGATACCCGGCAACTGGTTCGAAAGAACTGTTCCTTCGAATCGGTTAACCGTGGATCCTGTGGGAAAAAACGTTGTGTGGCGAATAGTTGGAGGAGGGGATGATCTTGTTTTGTTCGCCGGTGACCGCACAGGCGGCCAAGAGACCGCAACCGGTTCGAAAGAACTGTTCCTTCGCACTGGAAAACACGTGATGAGGCGAATATTTGGAGGAGGGGATGATCCTGTTTGGCGCTAAAGAATAGGGGATAAGGATGGTTTATGTTCGCCACCTTGACCTAAGTATTAGATTCTGTGCGTGGTCGCCATGGATCCTGTGGGAAAACACGTGATGAGGCGAATAGTAGGAGGAAGGGATTATATTGTTTTGTGGCTAAGGGAGAGGGGCTTAAGAGTTTTTCTGTACGTCACCTCGACCTACGTAGTAGATTCTGTGCATGTCGCCGGTTTTTAGGCCGGAGATCGACGGTAACCGGTTCGAATGAAATATTTCTCGGAACCGGTCTACCGTGAATCATGTGGTAAAAGACGTGTTGAGGCGAATAGTTGGTGGAGGGATGATATTGTTTTGTGGCTAAAGGAGAGGGGCTTAAAAGTGTTTCTGTTCGCCGCCTCAACCTACGTAGTAGATTCTGTGCGCGGTTAACGGGTTTTAGGCCGGTGAACGCACAGGCGGCCAAAAGACCCCCGGTAACCGGTTCTAGCGAACTGTTTTATCGACCCGGTCTACCTTGGATCCTGTGGTAAAAGAAGTATTGAGGCGAATAGATGGTGAAGGGATGATTTTGTTTTGTGGCTAAAGGAGAGGGGCGTAAGAGTGTTTCTGTTCGCCACCTCGACCTACGTAGTAGATTCTGTGCGTGGCTGCCGGCTTTTAGGTCGGTGACCGCACAGACAGTCAAGAGATACCCGGCAACTGGTTCGAAAGAGCTGTTCCTTCGAATCGGTTAACCGCGGATCCTGTGGGAAAAAACGTTGTGTGGCGAATAGTTGGAGAAGGGGATGATCTTGTTTTGTTCGCCGGTGACCGCACAGGCGGCCAAGAGACCGCAACCGGTTCGAAAGAACTGTTCCTTCGCACTGGAAAACACGTGATGAGGCGAATATTTGGAGGAGGGGATGATCCTGTTTGGCGCTAAAGAATAGGGGATAAGGATGGTTTATGATCGCCACCTTGACCTAAGTATTAGATTTTGTGCGTGGTCGCCATGGATCCTGTGGGAAAACACGTGGTGTGGCTAATAGTTGGTGGAGGGTTTAATCTTTTCTTTGGAGCAAAGGAGAGGGGTTTAGGAGAGTTTCTGTTCGCCACATTGACCTACGGAGTAGGTTCTGTTCGTGGTCGCCAGTTTTTGGGCCGGTTATCCCACAGGTGGCCAAGAGATCCCCGGCAACTGGTTCGAAAGTACTGAACTGGAGAATACTTGGAGGAGGGGATGATATTGTTTTGAGGCTTAAGGAGAGGGGCTTAAGAGTGTATCTTTCTGCCAACTTGTCCTACGTAGCAGATTCTGTGCGTGTCGCCGGTTTTTAGGCAAGAGATCGACGGTAACCGGTTCGAATGAAATATTCCTCCGAACCGGTCTACCGTGGATCCTGTGGGAAAACATGTGATGGGGAAAATAGTTGGAGGACGGGATGTTTTGGGGCTAAAGGAGAGCCGCTTAGGAGTGTTAATGTTCGCCACCTTGACCTACTGAGTCGATTCTGTGCGTGGTCACCGATTTTTAGGCTGGTAACCGCACTGGCAGCCAATGGATCCCCGGCAACTGGTTCGAAAGTACTGAACTGGAGAATACTTGGAGGAGGGGATGATATTGTTTTGAGGCTTAAGGAGAGGGGCTTAAGAGTGTATCTTTCTGCCAACTTGTCCTACGTAGCAGATTCTGTGCGTGTCGCCGGTTTTTAGGCAAGAGATCGACGGTAACCGGTTCGAATGAAATATTCCTCCGAACCGGTCTACCGTGGATCCTGTGGGAAAACATGTGATGGGGAAAATAGTTGGAGGACGGGATGTTTTGGGGCTAAAGGAGAGCCGCTTAGGAGTGTTAATGTTCGCCACCTTGACCTACTGAGTCGATTCTGTGCGTGGTCACCGATTTTTAGGCTGGTAACCGCACTGGCAGCCAATGGATCCCCGGCAACCGGTTCTAGCGAACTGTTCCTTCGAACCGGTCTACCATGGATCCTGTGGTAAAGGACGTGTTGAGGCGAATAGTTGGTGGAGGGATGATATTATTTTGTGGTTAAAGGAGAGGGGCTTAAGAGTGTTTCTGTTCGCCACCTCGACCTACGAAGTCGATTCTGAGTGTGGTCACCGATTCTTAGGCCGGTAACCGCACTGGCAGCCAATGGATCGCCGGCAACCGGTCCTAGGGAGCTGTTCCTTCGAACCGGTCTACCATGGATCCTGTGGTAAAAGACGTGTTGAAGCAAATAGTTGGTGGAGGGTGATATTGTTTTGTGGCTAAAGGAGAGGGGCTTAAGAGTGTTTCTGTTCGCCACCTCAACCTACGTAGTAGATTCTATAAGTGGCTGCCGGCTTTTAGGTCGGTGACCGCACAGACAGTCAAGAAATACCCGGAAACTGATTCGAAAGAACTGTTCCTCGAACCGGTCTACGATGGCTTCTGTGGCAAAACACTTAATGAAGCGAATAGTTTGTGGAGGGGATGATATTTTTTTGTGGCTTAAGGAGAGGCGCTTAAGAGTGTTTCTGTCCGCCACCTTGACCTACGGAGTCGATTCTGTGCGTAGTCACCGATTCTTAGGCCGGTAACCGCACTGGCAGTCAATGGATCCCCGGCCACCGGTTCGAAAAAACTGAACTGGAGAATACTTGGAGGAAGGGATGATATTGTTTTGATGCTTAAGGAGAGGGGCTTAAGAGTGTATCTTTCCGCCACCTTGTCCTACGTAGCAGATTCTGTGCGTACCGCCGGTTTTTAGGCAAGAGATCGACGGTAACCGGTTCGAATGAAATATTCCTCCGAACCGGTCTACCGTGGATCCTGTGGGAAAACATGTGATGGGGAAAATAGTTGGAGGACGGGATGTTTTGGGGCTAAATGAGAGCAGCTTAGAAGTATTTCTGTTCGCCACCTAGACCTACGTAGTTGATTCTGTGCGTAGTCTTTGGTTCTTAGGCCAGTAACCGCACAGGCGGCCAAGGGAGCCCCGACAACCGGTTCTAGCGAACTGTTCCTTCGAACCGGTCTACGATGGCTTCTGTGAAAAAACACTTGATGAAGCGAATAGTTTGTGGAGGGGATGATATTTTTTTGTGGCTTAAGGAGAGGCGCTTAATAGTGTTTCTGTCCGCCACCTTCACCTACGGAGTCGATTCTGTGCGTAGTCACCGATTCTTAGGCCGGTAACCGCACTGGCAGCCAATGGATCCCCGGCAACCGGTTCGAAAGAACTGAACTGGAGAATAGTTGGAGGAGGGGATGATATTGTTTTGAGGCTTAAGGAGAGGGGCTTAAGAGTGTTTCTTTCCGCCACCTTGTCCTTCGTAGTAAATTCTGTGCGTGCCGCCGGTTTTTAGGCAAGAGATCGACGGTAACCGGTTCTAATGAAATGTTCCTCCGAACCGGTCTACCGTGGATCCTGTGGGAAAACATGTGACGGGGAAAATAGTTGGAGGACGGGATGTTTTGACGCTAAATGAGAGCAGCTTAGGAGTCTTTCTGTACGCCACCTTGACCTACGGAGTCGATTCTGTGCGTTGTCACCGATTCTTAGGCCGGTAACCGCACTGGATCCTGTGGTAAAAGACGTGTTGAGGCAAATAGTTGGTGGAGGGATGATACTGTTTTGTGGCTAAAGGAGAGGGGCTTAAGTGTGTTTCTGTTCGCCACCTCGACCTACGTAGTAGATTCTGTACGTAGTCACCGATTCTTAGGTCGGTGACCTCACAGACAGTCAAGAGATACCCGGCAACTGGTTCGAAAGAACTGTTCCTTCGAATCGGTTAACCGTGGATCCTGTGGGAAAAAACGTTGTGTGGCGAATAGTTGGAGGAGGGGATGATCTTGTTTTGTTCGCCGGTGACCGCACAGGCGGCCAAGAGATCCCCTGCAACCGGTTCGAAAGTACTGTCCCTTCGAACTGGTCTACCGTGGATCATGTGCGAAAACACGTGGTGGGGTGAATAGTTGGAGGTCGGGATGATATTGTTTGTAGTTAAAGGAGAGGGGCTTAAGATTGTTTCTGTTCGCCACCTTGACCTACGGAGTAGGTTCTGTTCGTGGTCGCCAGTTTTTAGGCCGGTAATCCCACAGGTGGCCAAGAGATCCCCGGCAACCGATTCGAAAGAGCTGTTCCTTCGAAGCAGTCTACCGTAGATCCTTTGAGAAAACACGTGATGAGGCGAATAGTAGGAGGAAGGGATTATATTGTCTTGTGGCTAAGGGAGATGGGCTTAAGAGTTTTTCTGTTCGCCACCTCGACATACGTAGTAGATTCTGTAGGTGGTCGCCGGTTTTAAGGCAGGTGAATGCACAGGTTTTGTTCACCGGTTTTAATGCCGGTACCCGCACTTGCAGCCAATGGAACCCCGGCAACCGGTTCTAGCGAGCTGTTCCTTCGAACCGGTCTACCATGGATCCTGTGGTAAAAGACGTGTTGAGGCGAATAGTTGGTGGGGGATGATAATATTTTGTGGCTAAAGGAGAGGGGCTTAAGTGTGTTTCTGTTCGCCACCTCGACCTACGTAGTAGATTCTGTACGTGGCTGCCGGCTTTAAGGTCGGTGACCGCACAGACAGTCAAGAGATCCCCGGAAACCGATTCGAAAAAACTGTCCCTTCGAACCGGTCTACCGTGGATCATGTGGGAAAACACGTGGTGGGGTGAATAGTTGGTGGTCGGGATGATATTGTTTGTAGTTAAAGGAGAGGGGCTTAAGATTGCTTCTGTTCGCCACCTTGACCTACGGAGTAGGTTCTGTTCGTGGTCGCCAGTTTTTAGGCCGGTAATCCCACAGGTGGCCAAGAGATCCCCGGCAACCGATTCGAGAGAGCTGTTCCTTCGAAGCAGTCTACCTTAGATCCTTTGAGAAAACACGTGATGAGGCGAATAGTAGGAGGAAGGGATTATATTGTCTTGTGGCTAAGGGAGATGGGCTTAAGAGTTTTTCTGTTCGCCACCTCGACATACGTAGTAGATTCTGTAGGTGGTCGCCGGTTTAAAGGCAGGTGAATGCACAGGTTTTGTTCACTGGTTTTAATGCCGGTACCCGCACTTGCAGCCAATGGAACCCCGGCAACCGGTTCTAGCGAGCTGTTCCTTCGAACCGGTCTACCATGGATCCTGTGGTAAAAGACGTGTTGAGGCGAATAGTTGGTGGGGGATGATAATGTTTTGTGGCTAAAGGAGAGGGGCTTAAGTGTGTTTCTGTTCGCCACCTCGACCTACGTAGTAGATTCTGTACGTGGCTGCCGGCTTTAAGGTCGGTGACCGCACAGACAGTCAAGAGATCCCCGGAAACCGATGAAGATTTTTGGGGGCAAAGGAAAGGGGTTTATGAGAGTTTGTATTCGCCACCTTGAACTACGTAGTAGATTCTGTGCGTGGTCGCCAGTTTTAAGGCAGGTGAACGCACAGGTTTTGTTCGCCGTTTTTAATGCCGGTACCCGCACAGGCAGCCAAGGGATTCCCGGCAACCTGTTCGAATGAACTGTTTCTTAGAATCGGTCTACCGTAGATTCTGTAGGAAAATAAGTGGTGGGGCGAACAGATTAAGGATGGGATGATCTTTTTGTTGGGTGCAAACGAGAGGAGTTTAGGAGTGGTTATGTTCGCCACTTTGACCTACGGAGTCGTTTCTGTTCGTGGTCACCGATTCTTAGGCTTGTAAGCGCACAGGTAGCCAATGGATCCCCGGCAACCGGTTCTAGCGTCTTTTACCACAGGATTCCCGGCAACCGGTTCTAGCAAACTGTTCCTTCGAACCGGTCTACCATGGATCCTGTGGTAAAAGACGTGTTGTGGCGAATAGTAGGTGGAGGGATGATATTGTTTTGTGGTTAAATGAGAGGGGCTTAAGAGTGTTTCTGTTCGCCACCTCGACCTACGTAGTAGATTCTAGCGTTGTCGCCGGTTCTTATGCCAGTAACCGCACAGGCGGCCAAGGGAACCCCGCAAATGGTTCCAAAGAACTGTCCCTTCGAACAGGTCTACCGTGGATCCTGTGGGAAAACATGTGATGGGGAAAATAGTTGGAGGACTGGATGTTTTGGTGCTGAAGGAGAGAAGCTTAGGAGTGTTTCTGTTCGCCACTTTGACCTAAGGAATAGATTCCGTGCGTGGTCGCCGGTTTTTAGGGCGGTAACCGCACAGGTGTCGAACATATCCCCGGCAGACGATTCGAAAGAGCTGTTCCTTCGAACCGGTCTACCGTAGATCCTTTGAGAAAACACGTGATGAGGCGAATAGTAGGAGAAAGGGATTATATTGTCTTGTGGCTAAGGGCTTAAGAGTTTTTCTGTTCGCCACCTCGACATACGTAGTAGATTCTGTACGTAGTCACCGATTCTTAGGTCGGTGACCTCACAGACAGTCAAGAGATACCCGGCAACTGGTTCGAAAGAACTGTTCCTTCGAATCGGTTAACCGTGGATCCTGTGGGAAAAAACGTTGTGTGGCGAATAGTTGGAGGAGGGGATGATCTTGTTTTGTTCGCCGGTGACCGCACAGGCGGCCAAGAGACCGCAACCGGTTCGAAAGAACTGTTCCTTCGCACTGGAAAACACGTGATGAGGCGAATATTTGGAGGAGGGGATGATCCTGTTTGGCGCTAAAGAATAGGGGATAAGGATGGTTTATGTTCGCCACCTTGACCTAAGTATTAGATTCTGTGCGTGGTCGCCATGGATCCTGTGGGAAAACACGTGATGAGGCGAATAGTAGGAGGAAGGGATTATATTGTTTTGTGGCTAAGGGAGAGGGGCTTAAGAGTTTTTCTGTACGTCACCTCGACCTACGTAGTAGATTCTGTGCATGTCGCCGGTTTTTAGGCCGGAGATCGACGGTAACCGGTTCGAATGAAATATTTCTCGGAACCGGTCTACCGTGAATCATGTGGTAAAAGACGTGTTGAGGCGAATAGTTGGTGGAGGGATGATATTGTTTTGTGGCTAAAGGAGAGGGGCTTAAGAGCCTTCTGTGTGTAGTCGCCGGTTATTAGGCGGTGACCGCACAGACGGCTAAGAAACCCGGCAACCGGTTCCAAAGAACTATTGCCTCATCACGTGTTTCGAAAGAAGTGTTCCTTTGAACCGGTCTACCGTGGATACTGTGCGAAAAACGTGGTGGGTCGAATAGTTTGTAGAGTGGGTCATCTTTTTTTGGGGGCATAGAAGAGGAGTTTAGGAGTGTTTACGTTCGCCACCTTGACCTACGTAGTTGATTCTGTGCGTGGTCGTCGGTTCTTAGGCCAGTAACTGCACAGGCGGCCAAGGGATCCCCGACAACCGGTTCTAGCGAACTGTTCCTTCGAACCGGTCTACGATGTCTTCTGTGGAAAAACACTTAATGAAGCGAATAGTTTGTGGCTTAACGAGAGAGGCTTAAGAGTGTTTCTGCCCGCCACCTTGACCTACGGAGTCGATTCTGTGCGTGTAGCCGGTTTTTAGGCTGGAGATCGACGGTAACCGGTTCGAATGGAATATTCCTCCGAACCGGTCTGGTCGCTGGTTTTAAGGCAGGTGAACGCACAAGTTTTTGTTCGCCGGTTTTAATTCCGATACCCGCACAGGCGGCCAAGGGATCCACGGCAACATGTTCGAATGAAGATTCGTAGATTCTGTAGGAAAATATGTGGTGGGGCAAACAGTTTGAGGATGGGATGATTTTTTTTGGGGGCAACGAAGAGGAGTTTAGGAGTGTTTAGGCGTGTACGCACACGTGCACTGGCTGCCAATGGATCCCCGGCAACCGGTCTACCATGGATCCTGTGGTAAAAGACGTGTTGAAGCGAATAGTTGGTGAAGGGATGATATTGTTTTGTGGTTAAAGGAGAGGGGCTTAAGAGTGTTTCTGTTCGCCACCTTGACCTATAGAGTCGATTCTGTGCGTGGGCACCGATTCATAGGCCGGTAACCGCACTGGCAATCAATGGATCTCCGGCAACCGGTTCTAACGAACTGTTCCTTCGAACCGGTCTACCATGGATCCTGTGGTAAAATACGTGTTGTGGCGAATAGTTGGTGGAGGGATGATATTGTTTTGTGGCTAAAGGAGAGGGGCTTAAGAGTGTTTCTGTTCGCCGCCTCAACCTACGTAGTAGATTCTGTGCGCGGTCAACGGGTTTTAGGCCGGTGAACGCACAGGCGGCCAAAAGACCCCCGGTAACCGGTTCTAGCGAACTGTTTTATCGACCCGGTCTACCTTGGATCCTGTGGTAAAAGAAGTATTGAGGCGAATAGATGGTGAAGGGATGATTTTGTTTTGTGGCTAAAGGAGAGGGGCGTAAGAGTGTTTCTGTTCGCCACCTCGACCTACGTAGTAGATTCTGTGCGTGGCTGCCGGCTTTTAGGTCGGTGACCGCACAGACAGTCAAGAGATACCCGGCAACTGGTTCGAAAGAGCTGTTCCTTCGAATCGGTTAACCGCGGATCCTGTGGGAAAAAACGTTGTGTGGCGAATAGTTGGAGAAGGGGATGATCTTGTTTTGTTCGCCGGTGACCGCACAGGCGGCCAAGAGACCGCAACCGGTTCGAAAGAACTGTTCCTTCGCACTGGAAAACACGTGATGAGGCGAATATTTGGAGGAGGGGATGATCCTGTTTGGCGCTAAAGAATAGGGGATAAGGATGGTTTATGTTCGCCACCTTGACCTAAGTATTAGATTTTGTGCGTGGTCGCCATGGATCCTGTGGGAAAACACGTGGTGTGGCTAATAGTTGGTGGAGGGTTTAATCTTTTCTTTGGAGCAAAGGAGAGGGGTTTAGGAGAGTTTCTGTTCGCCACATTGACCTACGGAGTAGGTTCTGTTCGTGGTCGCCAGTTTTTGGGCCGGTTATCCCACAGGTGGCCAAGAGATCCCCGGCAACCGATTCGAAAGAGATATTGTTTGTAGTTAAAGGAGAGGGGCTTAAGAGTGTTTCTGTTCGCCATCTCGACTTACGTAGTAGATTCTGTGCGTAGTCACCGATTCTTAGGCCGGTAACCGCACTGGCAGCCAATGGATCCCCGGCAACCGGTTCGAAAGTACTGAACTGGAGAATACTTGGAGGAGGGGATGATATTGTTTTGAGGCTTAAGGAGAGGGGCTTAAGAGTGTATCTTTCTGCCAACTTGTCCTACGTAGCAGATTCTGTGCGTGTCACCGGTTTTTAGGCAAGAGATCGACGGTAACCGGTTCGAATGAAATATTCCTCCGAACCGGTCTACCGTGGATCCTGTGGGAAAACATGTGATGGGGAAAATAGTTGGAGGACGGGATGTTTTGGGGCTAAAGGAGAGCCGCTTAGGAGTGTTAATGTTCGCCACCTTGACCTACTGAGTCGATTCTGTGCGTGGTCACCGATTTTTAGGCTGGTAACCGCACTGGCAGCCAATGGATCCCCGGCAACCGGTTCTAGCGAACTGTTCCTTCGAACCGGTCTACCATGGATCCTGTGGTAAAGGACGTGTTGAGGCGAATAGTTGGTGGAGGGATGATATTATTTTGTGGTTAAAGGAGAGGGGCTTAAGAGTGTTTCTGTTCGCCACCTCGACCTACGAAGTCGATTCTGAGTGTGGTCACCGATTCTTAGGCCGGTAACCGCACTGGCAGCCAATGGATCGCCGGCAACCGGTCCTAGGGAGCTGTTGCTTCGAACCGGTCTACCATGGATCCTGTGGTAAAAGACGTGTTGAAGCAAATAGTTGGTGGAGGGTGATATTGTTTTGTGGCTAAAGGAGAGGGGCTTAAGAGTGTTTCTGTTCGCCACCTCAACCTACGTAGTAGATTCTATAAGTGGCTGCCGGCTTTTAGGTCGGTGACCGCACAGACAGTCAAGAAATACCCGGAAACTGATTCGAAAGAACTGTTCCTCGAACCGGTCTACGATGGCTTCTGTGGCAAAACACTTAATGAAGCGAATAGTTTGTGGAGGGGATGATATTTTTTTGTGGCTTAAGGAGAGGCGCTTAAGAGTGTTTCTGTCCGCCACCTTGACCTACGGAGTCGATTCTGTGCGTAGTCACCGATTCTTAGGCCGGTAACCGCACTGGCAGTCAATGGATCCCCGGCCACCGGTTCGAAAAAACTGAACTGGAGAATACTTGGAGGAAGGGATGATATTGTTTTGATGCTTAAGGAGAGGGGCTTAAGAGTGTATCTTTCCGCCACCTTGTCCTACGTAGCAGATTCTGTGCGTACCGCCGGTTTTTAGGCAAGAGATCGACGGTAACCGGTTCGAATGAAATATTCCTCCGAACCGGTCTACCGTGGATCCTGTGGGAAAACATGTGATGGGGAAAATAGTTGGAGGACGGGATGTTTTGGGGCTAAAGGAGAGCAGCTTAGAAGTATTTCTGTTCGCCACCTAGACCTACGTAGTTGATTCTGTGCGTAGTCTTTGGTTCTTAGGCCAGTAACCGCACAGGCGGCCAAGGGAGCCCCGACAACCGGTTCTAGCGAACTGTTCCTTCGAACCGGTCTACGATGGCTTCTGTGAAAAAACACTTGATGAAGCGAATAGTTTGTGGAGGGGATGATATTTTTTTGTGGCTTAAGGAGAGGCGCTTAATAGTGTTTCTGTCCGCCACCTTCACCTACGGAGTCGATTCTGTGCGTAGTCACCGATTCTTAGGCCGGTAACCGCACTGGCAGCCAATGGATCCCCGGCAACCGGTTCGAAAGAACTGAACTGGAGAATAGTTGGAGGAGGGGATGATATTGTTTTGAGGCTTAAGGAGAGGGGCTTAAGAGTGTTTCTTTCCGCCACCTTGTCCTTCGTAGTAAATTCTGTGCGTGCCGCCGGTTTTTAGGCAAGAGATCGACGGTAACCGGTTCTAATGAAATGTTCCTCCGAACCGGTCTACCGTGGATCCTGTGGGAAAACATGTGACGGGGAAAATAGTTGGAGGACGGGATGTTTTGACGCTAAATGAGAGCAGCTTAGGAGTCTTTCTGTACGCCACCTTGACCTACGGAGTCGATTCTGTGCGTTGTCACCGATTCTTAGGCCGGTAACCGCACTGGATCCTGTGGTAAAAGACGTGTTGAGGCAAATAGTTGGTGGAGGGATGATACTGTTTTGTGGCTAAAGGAGAGGGGCTTAAGAGTGTTTCTGTTCGCCACCTCGACCTACGTAGTAGATTCTGTACGTAGTCACCGATTCTTAGGTCGGTGACCTCACAGACAGTCAAGAGATACCCGGCAACTGGTTCGAAAGAACTGTTCCTTCGAATCGGTTAACCGTGGATCCTGTGGGAAAAAACGTTGTGTGGCGAATAGTTGGAGGAGGGGATGATCTTGTTTTGTTCGCCGGTGACCGCACAGGCGGCCAAGAGATCCCCTGCAACCGATTCGAAACAACTGTTCCTTCGAACCGGTCTACCGTAGATTCTGTAGGAAAATACGTGGTGGGGCGAACAGTTTGAGGAGGGGGATGATCTTTTTTGGTGGCAAAGGAAAGGGGTTTAGGAGAGTTTGTATTCGCCACCTTGAACTACGTAGTAGATTCTGTGCGTGCCGCCGGTTTTTAGACCGGTGACCGGCCAAGAGATCCCCGGCAACCGGTTCGAAAGAACTGTTCATTCGAGCCGGTTGAACGTTTATCCTGTGGGAAAACCCGTGATGGGGCGAATAGTTGGAGGAGGGGATTCTCTTTTTTTGCTGGCAAAGGAGAGGGGTTTAGGAGAGTGTCTGTTCGCCACATTGACCTACGGAGTAGGTTATGTTCGTGGTCGCCAGTTTTTGGGCCGGTTATCCCACAGGTGGCCAAGAGATCCCCGGCAACCGATTCGAAAGAGATATTGTTTGTAGTTAAAGGAGAGGGGCTTAAGAGTGTTTCTGTTCGCCATCTCGACATAAGGAATAGATTCCGTGCATGGTCGCCGGTTTTTAGGCCGGTAACCGCACTGGCAGCCAATGGATCCCTGGCAACCGGTTCTAGCGAGCTGTTCTTTCGAACCGGTCTACCATGGATCTTGTGGTAAAAGACGTGTTGAGGCGAATAGTTGGTGGAGGGATGATATTGTTTTGTGGCTAAAGGAGAGGGTCTTAAGAGTGTTTCTGTTCGCTACCTCGACCTTTGTAAGAGATTCTGTTCGTGGTCGCCGATTTCTATGCGGTGACCGCAAGGCTAAGACACTCAGCAACCGGTTCCAGAGAACTGTGCCTTCGAACCGGTCTACCATGGATCCTGTAAGAAAACAAGTGATGAGACGAATAGTTGGAGGAGGGGGTGATCCTGTTTGGCGTTAAAGGAGAGGGGATTAGGAGGGTCAATGTTCGCCACCTTAACCTATGTAGTAGATTCTGTGCGTAGTCGCCGGTTCTTAGGCCAGTAACTGCACAGGCGGCCAAGGTATCCCCGCAACCGGTTCGAAAGAACTGTTCCTTCGAACCGGTCTACCGTGGACACTGTGGGAAAAAACGTGGTGTGGCAAATAATTGGAGGGGGGGTTGATCTTGTTTTGTGACTAAGGGGAGGGGCTTAAGAGTTTTTCTGTACGTCACCTCGACCTACGTAGTAGATTCTGTGCATGTCGCCGGTTTTTAGGCCGGAGATCGACGGTAACCGGTTCGAATGAAATATTTCTCGGAACCGGTCTACCGTGAATCATGTGGTAAAAGACGTGTTGAGGCGAATAGTTGGTGGAGGGATGATATTGTTTTGTGGCTAAAGGAGAGGGGCTTAAGAGTGTTTCTGTTCGCCACCTCGACCTACGTAGTAGATTCTGTGTGTAGTCGCCGGTTATTAGGCGGTGACCGCACAGACGGCTAAGAAACCCGGCAACCGGTTCCAAAGAACTATTGCCTCATCACGTGTTTCGAAAGAAGTGTTCCTTTGAACCGGTCTACCGTGGATACTGTGCGAAAAACGTGGTGGGTCGAATAGTTTGTAGAGTGGGTCATCTTTTTTTGGGGGCATAGAAGAGGAGTTTAGGAGTGTTTACGTTCGCCACCTTGACCTACGTAGTTGATTCTGTGCGTGGTCGTCGGTTCTTAGGCCAGTAACTGCACAGGCGGCCAAGGGATCCCCGACAACCGGTTCTAGCGAACTGTTCCTTCGAACCGGTCTACGATGTCTTCTGTGGAAAAACACTTAATGAAGCGAATAGTTTGTGGCTTAAGGAGAGGGGCTTAAGAGTGTTTCTGCCCGCCACCTTGACCTACGGAGTCGATTCTGTGCGTGTCGCCGGTTTTTAGGCTGGAGATCGACGGTAACCGGTTCGAATGAAATATTCCTCCGAACCGGTCTACCGTGGATCCTGTGGGAAAACATGTGATGGGTAATCGGTAACCGCTCTGGCAGCCAATGGATCCCCGGCAACTGGTTCTAGCGAACTGTTCCTTCGAACCGGTCTACCATGGATCCTGTGGTAAAAGACGTGTTGAGGCGAATAGTTGGTGGAGGGATGATATTGTTTTGTGGTTAAAGGAGAGGCTTAAGAGTGTTTCTGTTCGCCACCTCGACCTACGTAGTAGATTCTGTGCGCGGTCAACGGGTTTTAGGCCGGTGAACGCACAGGCGACCAAAAGACCCCCGGTAACCGGTTCTAGCGAACTGTTTTATCGACCCGGTCTACCTTGGATCCTGTGGTAAAAGAAGTATTGAGGCGAATAGATGGTGAAGGGATGATTTTGTTTTGTGGCTAAAGGAGAGGGGCGTAAGAGTGTTTCTGTTCGCCACCTCGACCTACGTAGTAGATTCTGTGCGTGGCTGCCGGCTTTTAGGTCGGTGACCGCACAGACAGTCAAGAGATACCCGGCAACTGGTTCGAAAGAGCTGTTCCTTCGAATCGGTTAACCGCGGATCCTGTGGGAAAAAACGTTGTGTGGCGAATAGTTGGAGAAGGGGATGATCTTGTTTTGTTCGCCGGTGACCGCACAGGCGGCCAAGAGACCGCAACCGGTTCGAAAGAACTGTTCCTTCGCACTGGAAAACACGTGATGAGGCGAATATTTGGAGGAGGGGATGATCCTGTTTGGCGCTAAAGAATAGGGGATAAGGATGGTTTATGTTCGCCACCTTGACCTAAGTATTAGATTTTGTGCGTGGTCGCCATGGATCCTGTGGGAAAACACGTGGTGTGGCTAATAGTTGGTGGAGGGTTTAATCTTTTCTTTGGAGCAAAGGAGAGGGGTTTAGGAGAGTTTCTGTTCGCCACATTGACCTACGGAGTAGGTTCTGTTCGTGGTCGCCAGTTTTTGGGCCGGTTATCCCACAGGTGGCCAAGAGATCCCCGGCAACCGATTCGAAAGAGATATTGTTTGTAGTTAAAGAAGAGGGGCTTAAGAGTGTTTCTGTTCGCCATCTCGACTTACGTAGTAGATTCTGTGCGTAGTCACCGATTCTTAGGCCGGTAACCGCACTGGCAGCCAATGGATCCCCGGCAACCGGTTCGAAAGTACTGAACTGGAGAATACTTGGAGGAGGGGATGATATTGTTTTGAGGCTTAAGGAGAGGGGCTTAAGAGTGTATCTTTCTGCCAACTTCTCCTACGTAGCAGATTCTGTGCGTGTCGCCGGTTTTTAGGCAAGAGATCGACGGTAACCGGTTCGAATGAAATATTCCTCCGAACCGGTCTACCGTGGATCCTGTGGGAAAACATGTGATGGGGAAAATAGTTGGAGGACGGGATGTTTTGGGGCTAAAGGAGAGCCGCTTAGGAGTGTTAATGTTCGCCA
Source organism: Nephrocerus scutellatus (assembly GCA_947095585.1). NCBI lineage: Eukaryota > Metazoa > Arthropoda > Insecta > Diptera > Pipunculidae > Nephrocerus > Nephrocerus scutellatus. The sequence goes on from OX352764.1 coordinate 57,765,655, forward strand.
CCTTGACCTACTGAGTCGATTCTGTGCGTGGTCACCGATTTTTAGGCTGGTAACCGCACTGGCAGCCAATGGATCCCCGGCAACCGGTTCTAGCGAACTGTTCCTTCGAACCGGTCAACCATGGATCCTGTGGTAAAGGACGTGTTGAGGCGAATAGTTGGTGGAGGGATGATATTATTTTGTGGTTAAAGGAGAGGGGCTTAAGAGTGTTTCTGTTCGCCACCTCGACCTACGAAGTCGATTCTGAGTGTGGTCACCGATTCTTAGGCCGGTAACCGCACTGGCAGCCAATGGATCGCCGGCAACCGGTCCTAGGGAGCTGTTCCTTCGAACCGGTCTACCATGGATCCTGTGGTAAAAGACGTGTTGAAGCAAATAGTTGGTGGAGGGTGATATTGTTTTGATGCTTAAGGAGAGGGGCTTAAGAGTGTATCTTTCCGCCACCTTGTCCTACGTAGCAGATTCTGTGCGTACCGCCGGTTTTTAGGCAAGAGATCGACGGTAACCGGTTCGAATGAAATATTCCTCCGAACCGGTCTACCGTGGATCCTGTGGGAAAACATGTGATGGGGAAAATAGTTGGAGGACGGGATGTTTTGGGGCTAAAGGAGAGCAGCTTAGAAGTATTTCTGTTCGCCACCTAGACCTACGTAGTTGATTCTGTGCGTAGTCTTTGGTTCTTAGGCCAGTAACCGCACAGGCGGCCAAGGGAGCCCCGACAACCGGTTCTAGCGAACTGTTCCTTCGAACCGGTCTACGATGGCTTCTGTGAAAAAACACTTGATGAAGCGAATAGTTTGTGGAGGGGATGATATTTTTTTGTGGCTTAAGGAGAGGCGCTTAAGAGTGTTTCTGTCCGCCACCTTCACCTACGGAGTCGATTCTGTGCGTAGTCACCGATTCTTAGGCCGGTAACCGCACTGGCAGCCAATGGATCCCCGGCAACCGGTTCGAAAGAACTGAACTGGAGAATAGTTGGAGGAGGGGATGATATTGTTTTGAGGCTTAAGGAGAGGGGCTTAAGAGTGTTTCTTTCCGCCACCTTGTCCTTCGTAGTAAATTCTGTGCGTGCCGCCGGTTTTTAGGCAAGAGATCGACGGTAACCGGTTCTAATGAAATGTTCCTCCGAACCGGTCTACCGTGGATCCTGTGGGAAAACATGTGATGGGGAAAATAGTTGGAGGACGGGATGTTTTGACGCTAAATGAGAGCAGCTTAGGAGTCTTTCTGTTCGCCACCTTGACCTACGGAGTCGATTCTGTGCGTTGTCACCGATTCTTAGGCCGGTAACCGCACTGGATCCTGTGGTAAAAGACGTGTTGAGGCAAATAGTTGGTGGAGGGATGATACTGTTTTGTGGCTAAAGGAGAGGGGCTTAATAGTGTTTCTGTTCGCCACCTCGACCTACGTAGTAGATTCTGTACGTAGTCACCGATTCTTAGGTCGGTGACCTCACAGACAGTCAAGAGATACCCGGCAACTGGTTCGAAAGAACTGTTCCTTCGAATCGGTTAACCGTGGATCCTGTGGGAAAAAACGTTGTGTGGCGAATAGTTGGAGGAGGGGATGATCTTGTTTTGTTCGCCGGTGACCGCACAGGCGGCCAAGAGATCCCCTGCAACCGATTCGAAACAACTGTTCCTTCGAACCGGTCTACCGTAGATTCTGTAGGAAAATACGTGGTGGGGCGAACAGTTTGAGGAGGGGGATGATCTTTTTTGGTGGCAAAGGAAAGGGGTTTAGGAGAGTTTGTATTCGCCACCTTGAACTACGTAGTAGATTCTGTGCGTGCCGCCGGTTTTTAGACCGGTGACCGGCCAAGAGATCCCCGGCAACCGGTTCGAAAGAACTGTTCATTCGAGCCGGTTGAACGTTTATCCTGTGGGAAAACCCGTGATGGGGCGAATAGTTGGAGGAGGGGATTCTCTTTTTTTGCTGGCAAAGGAGAGGGGTTTAGGAGAGTGTCTGTTCGCCACATTGACCTACGGAGTAGGTTATGTTCGTGGTCGCCAGTTTTTGGGCCGGTTATCCCACAGGTGGCCAAGAGATCCCCGGCAACCGATTCGAAAGAGATATTGTTTGTAGTTAAAGGAGAGGGGCTTAAGAGTGTTTCTGTTCGCCATCTCGACATAAGGAATAGATTCCGTGCATGGTCGCCGGTTTTTAGGCCGGTAACCGCACTGGCAGCCAATGGATCCCTGGCAACCGGTTCTAGCGAGCTGTTCTTTCGAACCGGTCTACCATGGATCTTGTGGTAAAAGACGTGTTGGGGCGAATAGTTGGTGGAGGGATGATATTGTTTTGTGGCTAAAGGAGAGGGTCTTAAGAGTGTTTCTGTTCGCTACCTCGACCTTTGTAAGAGATTATGTTCGTGGTCGCCGATTTCTATGCGGTGACCGCAAGGCTAAGACACTCGGCAACCGGTTCCAGAGAACTGTGCCTTCGAACCGGTCTACCATGGATCCTGTAAGAAAACAAGTGATGAGACGAATAGTTGGAGGAGGGGGTGATCCTGTTTGGCGTTAAAGGAGAGGGGATTAGGAGGGTCAATGTTCGCCACCTTAACCTATGTAGTAGATTCTGTGCGTAGTCGCCGGTTCTTAGGCCAGTAACTGCACAGGCGGCCAAGGTATCCCCGCAACCGGTTCGAAAGAACTGTTCCTTCGAACCGGTCTACCGTGGACACTGTGGGAAAAAACGTGGTGTGGCAAATAATTGGAGGGGGGGTTGATCTTGTTTTGTGACTAAGGGGAGGGGCTTAGAAGTGTTTCTATTCGCCACCTTAACTAACGTAGTAGATTCTGTGACTGGTCGCCTGGTTTTAGGCTGGAGATCGACGGTAACCGGTTCGAATGAAATATTCCTACGAACCGGTCTACCGTGGATCCTGTGGGAAAACATGTGATGGGTAATCGGTAACCGCACTGGCAGCCAATGGATCCCCGGCAACTGGTTCTAGCGAACTGTTCCTTCGAACCGGTCTACCATGGATCCTGTGGTAAAAGACGTGTTGAGGCGAATAGTTGGTGGAGGGATGATATTGTTTTGTGGTTAAAGGAGAGGGGCTTAAGAGTGTTTCTGTTCGCCACCTCGGCCTACGAAGTCGATTCTGTGCGTGGTCACCGATTCTTAGGCCGGTAACCGCACTGGCAGCCAATGGATCGCCGGCAACCGGTCCTAGGGAGCTGTTCCTTCGAACCGGTCTACCATAGATCCTGTGGTAAAAGACGTGTTGAGGCGAATAGTTTGTTTAGGGGAATGATCTTTTTTGGGGGCAAAGGAAAGGGGTTTAGGAGAGTTTGTATTCGCCACCTTGAACTACGTAGTAGGTTCTGTTCGTGGTCGCCAGTTTTTAGGCCGGTAATCCCACAGCTGGCCAAGAGATCCCTGGCATCCGATTCGAGCGAGCTGTTCCTTCGAGCCGGCCACCGTAGATCCTTTGACAAAACACGTGATGAGGCGAATAGTAGGAGGAAGGGATTATACTGTTTTGTGCCTAAGGGAGATGGGCTTAAGAGTTTTTCTGTTCGCACCTCGACATATGTAGCAGATTCTGTACGTGGTCGCTGGTTTTAAGGCAGGTGAACGCACAAGTTTTAGTTCGCCGGTTTTAATTCCGATACCCGCACAGGCGGCCAAGGGATCCACGGCAACATGTTCGAATGAAGATTCGTAGATTCTGTAGGAAAATACGTGGTGGGGCAAACAGTTTGAGGATGGGATGATCTTTTTTTGGGGGCAACGAAGAGGAGTTTAGGAGTGTTTAGGTGTGTACGCACACGTGCACTGGCTGCCAATGGATCCCCGGCAACCGGTTCTAGCGAACTGTTCCTTCGAACCGGTCTACCATGGATCCTGTGGTAAAAGACGTGTTGAAGCGAATAGTTGGTGAAGGGATGATATTGTTTTGTGGTTAAAGGAGAGGGGCTTAAGAGTGTTTCTGTTCGCCGCCTCGACCTACGTAGTAGATTCTGTGCGCGGTCAACGGGTTTTAGGCCGGTGAACGCACAGGCGGCCAAAAGACCCCCGGTAACCGGTTCTAGCGAACTGTTTTATCGACCCGGTCTACCTTGGATCCTGTGGTAAAAGAAGTATTGAGGCGAATAGATGGTGAAGGGATGATTTTGTTTTGTGGCTAAAGGAGAGGGGCGTAAGAGTGTTTCTGTTCGCCACCTCGACCTACGTAGTAGATTCTGTGCGTGGCTGCCGGCTTTTAGGTCGGTGACCGCACAGACAGTCAAGAGATACCCGGCAACTGGTTCGAAAGAACTGTTCCTTCGAATCGGTTAACCGCGGATCCTGTGGGAAAAAACGTTGTGTGGCGAATAGTTGGAGAAGGGGATGATCTTGTTTTGTTCGTCGGTGACCGCACAGGCGGCCAAGAGACCGCAACCGGTTCGAAAGAACTGTTCCTTCGCACTGGAAAACACGTGATGAGGCGAATATTTGGAGGAGGGGATGATCCTGTTTGGCGCTAAAGAATAGGGGATAAGGATGGTTTATGTTCGCCACCTTGACCTAATTATTAGATTCTGTGCGTGGTCGCCATGGATCCTGTGGGAAAACACGTGGTCTGGCTAATAGTTGGTGGAGGGTTTAATATTTTCTTTGGAGCAAAGGAGAGGGGTTTAGGAGAGTTTCTGTTCGCCACATTGACCTACGGAGTAGGTTCTGTTCGTGGTCGCCAGTTTTTGGGCCGGTTATCCCACAGGTGGCCAAGAGATCCCCGGCAACCGATTCGAAAGAGATATTGTTTGTAGTTAAAGGAGAGGGGCTTAAGAGTGTTTCTGTTCGCCATCTCGACTTACGTAGTAGATTCTGTGCGTATTCACCGATTCTTAGGCCGGTAACCGCACTGGCAGCCAATGGATCCCCGGCAACCGGTTCGAAAGTACTGAACTGGAGAATACTTGGAGGAGGGGATGATATTGTTTTGAGCGTTAAGGAGAGGGGCTTAAGAGTGTATCTTTCCGCCAACTTGTCCTACGTAGCAGATTCTGTGCGTGTCGCCGGTTTTTAGGCAAGAGATCGACGGTAACCGGTTCGAATGAAATATTCCTCCGAACCGGTCTACCGTGGATTCTGTGGGAAAACATGTGATGGGGAAAATAGTTGGAGGACGGGATGTTTTGGGGCTAAAGGAGAGCCGCTTAGGAGTGTTAATGTTCGCCACCTTGACCTACGGAGTCGATTCTGTGCGTGGTCACCGATTTTTAGGCTGGTAACCGCACTGGCAGCCAATGGATCCCCGGCAACCGGTTCTAGCGAACTGTTCCTTCGAACCGGTCTACCATGGATCCTGTGGTAAAGGACGTGTTGAGGCGAATAGTTGGTGGAGGGATAATATTATTTTGTGGTTAAAGGATAGGGGCTTAAGAGTGTTTCTGTTCGCCACCTCGACCTACGAAGTCGATTCTGAGTGTGGTCACCGATTCTTAGGCCGGTAACCGCACTGGCAGCCAATGGATCGCCGGCAACCGGTCCTAGGGAGCTGTTCCTTCGAACCGGTCTACCATGGATCCTGTGGTAAAGGACGTGTTGAGGCAAATAGTTGGTGGAGGGATGATACTGTTTTGTGGCTAAAGGAGAGGGGCTTAAGAGTGTTTCTGTTCGCCAACTCGACCTACGTAGTAAATTCTGTACGTAGTCACCGATTCTTAGGTCGGTGACCTCACAGACAGTCAAGAGATACCCGGCAACTGGTTCGAAAGAACTGTTCCTTCGAATCGGTTAACCGTGGATCCTGTGGGAAAAAACGTTGTGTGGCGAATAGTTGGAGGAGGGGATGATCTTGTTTTGTTCGCCGGTGACCGCACAGGCGGCCAAGAGATCCCCTGCAACCGATTCGAAACAACTGTTCCTTCGAACCGGTCTACCGTAGATTCTGTAGGAAAATACGTGGTGGGGCGAACAGTTTGAGGAGGGGGATGATCTTTTTTGGTGGCAAAGGAAAGGGGTTTAGGAGAGTTTGTATTCGCCACCTTGAACTACGTAGTAGATTCTGTGCGTGCCGCCGGTTTTTAGACCGGTGACCGGCCAAGAGATCCCCGGCAACCGGTTCGAAAGAACTGTTCATTCGAGCCGGTTGAACGTTTATCCTGTGGGAAAACCCGTGATGGGGCGAATAGTTGGAGGAGGGGATTCTCTTTTTTTGCTGGCAAAGGAGAGGGGTTTAGGAGAGTGTCTGTTCGCCACATTGACCTACGGAGTAGGTTATGTTCGTGGTCGCCAGTTTTTGGGCCGGTTATCCCACAGGTGGCCAAGAGATCCCCGGCAACCGATTCGAAAGAGATATTGTTTGTAGTTAAAGGAGAGGGGCTTAAGAGTGTTTCTGTTCGCCATCTCGACATAAGGAATAGATTCCGTGCATGGTCGCCGGTTTTTAGGCCGGTAACCGCACTGGCAGCCAATGGATCCCTGGCAACCGGTTCTAGCGAGCTGTTCTTTCGAACCGGTCTACCATGGATCTTGTGGTAAAAGACGTGTTGAGGCGAATAGTTGGTGGAGGGATGATATTGTTTTGTGGCTAAAGGAGAGGGTCTTAAGAGTGTTTCTGTTCGCTACCTCGACCTTTGTAAGAGATTCTGTTCGTGGTCGCCGATTTCTATGCGGTGACCGCAAGGCTAAGACACTCGGCAACCGGTTCCAGAGAACTGTGCCTTCGAACCGGTCTACCATGGATCCTGTAAGAAAACAAGTGATGAGACGAATAGTTGGAGGAGGGGGTGATCCTGTTTGGCGTTAAAGGAGAGGGGATTAGGAGGGTCAATGTTCGCCACCTTAACCTATGTAGTAGATTCTGTGCGTAGTCGCCGGTTCTTAGGCCAGTAACTGCACAGGCGGCCAAGGTATCCCCGCAACCGGTTCGAAAGAACTGTTCCTTCGAACCGGTCTACCGTGGACACTGTGGGAAAAAACGTGGTGTGGCAAATAATTGGAGGGGGGGTTGATCTTGTTTTGTGACTAAGGGGAGGGGCTTAAGAGTTTTTCTGTACGTCACCTCGACCTACGTAGTAGATTCTGTGCATGTCGCCGGTTTTTAGGCCGGAGATCGACGGTAACCGGTTCGAATGAAATATTTCTCGGAACCGGTCTACCGTGAATCATGTGGTAAAAGACGTGTTGAGGCGAATAGTTGGTGGAGGGATGATATTGTTTTGTGGCTAAAGGAGAGGGGCTTAAGAGTGTTTCTGTTCGCCACCTCGACCTACGTAGTAGATTCTGTGTGTAGTCGCCGGTTATTAGGCGGTGACCGCACAGACGGCTAAGAAACCCGGCAACCGGTTCCAAAGAACTATTGCCTCATCACGTGTTTCGAAAGAAGTGTTCCTTTGAACCGGTCTACCGTGGATACTGTGCGAAAAACGTGGTGGGTCGAATAGTTTGTAGAGTGGGTCATCTTTTTTTGGGGGCATAGAAGAGGAGTTTAGGAGTGTTTACGTTCGCCACCTTGACCTACGTAGTTGATTCTGTGCGTGGTCGTCGGTTCTTAGGCCAGTAACTGCACAGGCGGCCAAGGGATCCCCGACAACCGGTTCTAGCGAACTGTTCCCTCGAACCGGTCTACGATGTCTTCTGTGGAAAAACACTTAATGAAGCGAATAGTTTGTGGCTTAAGGAGAGGGGCTTAAGAGTGTTTCTGCCCGCCACCTTGACCTTCGGAGTCGATTCTGTGCGTGTCGCCGGTTTTTAGGCTGGAGATCGACGGTAACCGGTTCGAATGAAATATTCCTCCGAACCGGTCTACCGTGGATCCTGTGGGAAAACATGTGATGGGTAATCGGTAACCGCTCTGGCAGCCAATGGATCCCCGGCAACTGGTTCTAGCGAACTGTTCCTTCGAACCGGTCTACCATGGATCCTGTGGTAAAAGTCGTGTTGAGGCGAATAGTTGGTGGAGGGATGATATTGTTTTGTGGTTAAAGGAGAGGCTTAAGAGTGTTTCTGTTCGCCACCTCGACCTACGTAGTAGATTCTGTGCGCGGTCAACGGGTTTTAGGCCGGTGAACGCACAGGCGGCCAAAAGACCCCCGGTAACCGGTTCTAGCGAACTGTTTTATCGACCCGGTCTACCTTGGATCCTGTGGTAAAAGAAGTATTGAGGCGAATAGATGGTGAAGGGATGATTTTGTTTTGTGGCTAAAGGAGAGGGGCGTAAGAGTGTTTCTGTTCGCCACCTCGACCTACGTAGTAGATTCTGTGCGTGGCTGCCGGCTTTTAGGTCGGTGACCGCACAGACAGTCAAGAGATACCCGGCAACTGGTTCGAAAGAGCTGTTCCTTCGAATCGGTTAACCGCGGATCCTGTGGGAAAAAACGTTGTGTGGCGAATAGTTGGAGAAGGGGATGATCTTGTTTTGTTCGCCGGTGACCGCACAGGCGGCCAAGAGACCGCAACCGGTTCGAAAGAACTGTTCCTTCGCACTGGAAAACACGTGATGAGGCGAATATTTGGAGGAGGGGATGATCCTGTTTGGCGCTAAAGAATAGGGGATAAGGATGGTTTATGTTCGCCACCTTGACCTAAGTATTAGATTTTGTGCGTGGTCGCCATGGATCCTGTGGGAAAACACGTGGTGTGGCTAATAGTTGGTGGAGGGTTTAATCTTTTCTTTGGAGCAAAGGAGAGGGGTTTAGGAGAGTTTCTGTTCGCCACATTGACCTACGGAGTAGGTTCTGTTCGTGGTCGCCAGTTTTTGGGCCGGTTATCCCACAGGTGGCCAAGAGATCCCCGGCAACCGATTCGAAAGAGATATTGTTTGTAGTTAAAGAAGAGGGGCTTAAGAGTGTTTCTGTTCGCCATCTCGACTTACGTAGTAGATTCTGTGCGTAGTCACCGATTCTTAGGCCGGTAACCGCACTGGCAGCCAATGGATCCCCGGCAACCGGTTCGAAAGTACTGAACTGGAGAATACTTGGAGGAGGGGATGATATTGTTTTGAGGCTTAAGGAGAGGGGCTTCAGAGTGTATCTTTCTGCCAACTTGTCCTACGTAGCAGATTCTGTGCGTGTCGCCGGTTTTTAGGCAAGAGATCGACGGTAACCGGTTCGAATGAAATATTCCTCCGAACCGGTCTACCGTGGATCCTGTGGGAAAACATGTGATGGGGAAAATAGTTGGAGGACGGGATGTTTTGGGGCTAAAGGAGAGCTGCTTAGGAGTGTTAATGTTCGCCACCTTGACCTACTGAGTCGATTCTGTGCGTGGTCACCGATTTTTAGGATGGTAACCGCACTGGCAGCCAATGGATCCCCGGCAACCGGTTCTAGCGAACTGTTCCTTCGAACCGGTCAACCATGGATCCTGTGGTAAAGGACGTGTTGAGGCGAATAGTTGGTGGAGGGATGATATTATTTTGTGGTTAAAGGAGAGGGGCTTAAGAGTGTTTCTGTTCGCCACCCCGACCTACGAAGTCGATTCTGAGTGTGGTCACCGATTCTTAGGCCGGTAACCGCACTGGCAGCCAATGGATCGCCGGCCACCGGTTCGAAAAAACTGAACTGGAGAATACTTGGAGGAAGGGATGATATTGTTTTGATGCTTAAGGAGAGGGGCTTAAGAGTGTATCGCCACCTTGTCCTACGTAGCAGATTCTGTGCGTACCGCCGGTTTTTAGGCAAGAGATCGACGGTAACCGGTTCGAATGAAATATTCCTCCGAACCGGTCTACCGTGGATCCTGTGGGAAAACATTTGATGGGGAAAATAGTTGGAGGACGGGATGTTTTGGGGCTAAAGGAGAGCAGCTTAGAAGTATTTCTGTTCGCCACCTAGACCTACGTAGTTGATTCTGTGCGTAGTCTTTGGTTCTTAGGCCAGTAACCGCACAGGCGGCCAAGGGAGCCCCGACAACCGGTTCTAGCGAACTGTTCCTTCGAACCGGTCTACGATGGCTTCTGTGAAAAAACACTTGATGAAGCGAATAGTTTGTGGAGGGGATGATATTTTTTTGTGGCTTAAGGAGAGGCGCTTAAGAGTGTTTCTGTCCGCCACCTTCACCTACGGAGTCGATTCTGTGCGTAGTCACCGATTCTTAGGCCGGTAACCGCACTGGCAGCCAATGGATCCCCGGCAACCGGTTCGAAAGAACTGAACTGGAGAATAGTTGGAGGAGGGGATGATATTGTTTTGAGGCTTAAGGAGAGGGGCTTAAGAGTGTTTCTTTCCGCCACCTTGTCCTTCGTAGTAAATTCTGTGCGTGCCGCCGGTTTTTAGGCAAGAGATCGACGGTAACCGGTTCTAATGAAATGTTCCTCCGAACCGGTCTACCGTGGATCCTGTGGGAAAACATGTGATGGGGAAAATAGTTGGAGGACGGGATGTTTTGACGCTAAATGAGAGCAGCTTAGGAGTCTTTCTGTTCGCCACCTTGACCTACGGAGTCGATTCTGTGCGTTGTCACCGATTCTTAGGCCGGTAACCGCACTGGATCCTGTGGTAAAAGACGTGTTGAGGCAAATAGTTGGTGGAGGGATGATACTGTTTTGTGGCTAAAGGAGAGGGGCTTAAGAGTGTTTCTGTTCGCCACCTCGACCTACGTAGTAGATTCTGTACGTAGTCACCGATTCTTAGGTCGGTGACCTCACAGACAGTCAAGAGATACCCGGCAACTGGTTCGAAAGAACTGTTCCTTCGAATCGGTTAACCGTGGATCCTGTGGGAAAAAACGTTGTGTGGCGAATAGTTGGAGGAGGGGATGATCTTGTTTTGTTCGCCGGTGACCGCACAGGCGGCCAAGAGATCCCCTGCAACCGATTCGAAACAACTGTTCCTTCGAACCGGTCTACCGTAGATTCTGTAGGAAAATACGTGGTGGGGCGAACAGTTTGAGGAGGGGGATGATCTTTTTTGGTGGCAAAGGAAAGGGGTTTAGGAGAGTTAGTATTCGCCACCTTGAACTACGTAGTAGATTCTGTGCGTGCCGCCGGTTTTTAGACCGGTGACCGGCCAAGAGATCCCCGGCAACCGGTTCGAAAGAACTGTTCATTCGAGCCGGTTGAACGTTTATCCTGTGGGAAAACCCGTGATGGGGCGAATAGTTGGAGGAGGGGATTCTCTTTTTTTGCTGGCAAAGGAGAGGGGTTTAGGAGAGTGTCTGTTCGCCACATTGACCTACGGAGTAGGTTATGTTCGTGGTCGCCAGTTTTTGGGCCGGTTATCCCACAGGTGGCCAAGAGATCCCCGGCAACCGATTCGAAAGAGATATTGTTTGTAGTTAAAGGAGAGGGGCTTAAGAGTGTTTCTGTTCGCCATCTCGACATAAGGAATAGATTCCGTGCATGGTCGCCGGTTTTTAGGCCGGTAACCGCACTGGCAGCCAATGGATCCCTGGCAACCGGTTCTAGCGAGCTGTTCTTTCGAACCGGTCTACCATGGATCTTGTGGTAAAAGACGTGTTGGGGCGAATAGTTGGTGGAGGGATGATATTGTTTTGTGGCTAAAGGAGAGGGTCTTAAGAGTGTTTCTGTTCGCTACCTCGACCTTTGTAAGAGATTCTGTTCGTGGTCGCCGATTTCTATGCGGTGACCGCAAGGCTAAGACACTCGGCAACCGGTTCCAGAGAACTGTGCCTTCGAACCGGTCTACCATGGATCCTGTAAGAAAACAAGTGATGAGACGAATAGTTGGAGGAGGGGGTGATCCTGTTTGGCGTTAAAGGAGAGGGGATTAGGAGGGTCAATGTTCGCCACCTTAACCTATGTAGTAGATTCTGTGCGTAGTCGCCGGTTCTTAGGCCAGTAACTGCACAGGCGGCCAAGGTATCCCCGCAACCGGTTCGAAAGAACTGTTCCTTCGAACCGGTCTACCGTGGACACTGTGGGAAAAAACGTGGTGTGGCAAATAATTGGAGGGGGGGTTGATCTTGTTTTGTGACTAAGGGGAGGGGCTTAGAAGTGTTTCTATTCGCCACCTTAACTAACGTAGTAGATTCTGTGACTGGTCGCCTGGTTTTAGGCTGGAGATCGACGGTAACCGGTTCGAATGAAATATTCCTACGAACCGGTCTACCGTGGATCCTGTGGGAAAACATGTGATGGGTAATCGGTAACCGCACTGGCAGCCAATGGATCCCCGGCAACTGGTTCTAGCGAACTGTTCCTTCGAACCGGTCTACCATGGATCCTGTGGTAAAAGACGTGTTGAGGCGAATAGTTGGTGGAGGGATGATATTGTTTTGTGGTTAAAGGAGAGGGGCTTAAGAGTGTTTCTGTTCGCCACCTCGGCCTACGAAGTCGATTCTGTGCGTGGTCACCGATTCTTAGGCCGGTAACCGCACTGGCAGCCAATGGATTGCCGGCAACCGGTCCTAGGGAGCTGTTCCTTCGAACCGGTCTACCATAGATCCTGTGGTAAAAGACGTGTTGAGGCGAATAGTTTGTTTAGGGGAATGATCTTTTTTGGGGGCAAAGGAAAGGGGTTTAGGAGAGTTTGTATTCGCCACCTTGAACTACGTAGTAGGTTCTGTTCGTGGTCGCCAGTTTTTAGGCCGGTAATCCCACAGCTGGCCAAGAGATCCCTGGCATCCGATTCGAGCGAGCTGTTCCTTCGAGCCGGCCACCGTAGATCCTTTGACAAAACACGTGATGAGGCGAATAGTAGGAGGAAGGGATTATACTGTTTTGTGCCTAAGGGAGATGGGCTTAAGAGTTTTTCTGTTCGCACCTCGACATATGTAGCAGATTCTGTACGTGGTCGCTGGTTTTAAGGCAGGTGAACGCACAAGTTTTAGTTCGCCGGTTTTAATTCCGATACCCGCACAGGCGGCCAAGGGATCCACGGCAACATGTTCGAATGAAGATTCGTAGATTCTGTAGGAAAATACGTGGTGGGGCAAACAGTTTGAGGATGGGATGATCTTTTTTTGGGGGCAACGAAGAGGAGTTTAGGAGTGTTTAGGTGTGTACGCACACGTGCACTGGCTGCCAATGGATCCCCGGCAACCGGTTCTAGCGAACTGTTCCCTCGAACCGGTCTACCATGGATCCTGTGGTAAAAGACGTGTTGAAGCGAATAGTTGGTGAAGGGATGATATTGTTTTGTGGTTAAAGGAGAGGGGCTTAAGAGTGTTTCTGTTCGCCGCCTCGACCTACGTAGTAGATTCTGTGCGCGGTCAACGGGTTTTAGGCCGGTGAACGCACAGGCGGCCAAAAGACCCCCGGTAACCGGTTCTAGCGAACTGTTTTATCGACCCGGTCTACCTTGGATCCTGTGGTAAAAGAAGTATTGAGGCGAATAGATGGTGAAGGGATGATTTTGTTTTGTGGCTAAAGGAGAGGGGCGTAAGAGTGTTTCTGTTCGCCACCTCGACCTACGTAGTAGATTCTGTGCGTGGCTGCCGGCTTTTAGGTCGGTGACCGCACAGACAGTCAAGAGATACCCGGCAACTGGTTCGAAAGAACTGTTCCTTCGAATCGGTTAACCGCGGATCCTGTGGGAAAACATGTGATGGGGAAAATAGTTGGAGGACGGGATGTTTTGGGGCTAAAGGAGAGCAGCTTAGAAGTATTTCTGTTCGCCACCTTGACCTATAGAGTCGATTCTGTGCGTGGGCACCGATTCTTAGGCCGGTAACCGCACTGGCAATCAATGGATCCCCGGCAACCGGTTCTAACGAACTGTTCCTTCGAACCGGTCTACCATGGATCCTGTGGTAAAATACGTGTTGTGGCGAATAGTTGGTGGAGGGATGATATTGTTTTGTGGCTAAAGGAGAGGGGCTTAAGAGTGTTTCTGTTCGCCGCCTCGACCTACGTAGTAGATTCTGTGCGCGGTCAACGGGTTTTAGGCCGGTGAACGCACAGGCGGCCAAAAGACCCCCGGTAACCGGTTCTAGCGAACTGTTTTATCGACCCGGTCTACCTTGGATCCTGTGGTAAAAGAAGTATTGAGGCGAATAGATGGTGAAGGGATGATTTTGTTTTGTGGCTAAAGGAGAGGGGCGTAAGAGTGTTTCTGTTCGCCACCTCGACCTACGTAGTAGATTCTGTGCGTGGCTGCCGGCTTTTAGGTCGGTGACCGCACAGACAGTCAAGAGATACCCGGCAACTGGTTCGAAAGAACTGTTCCTTCGAATCGGTTAACCGCGGATCCTGTGGGAAAAAACGTTGTGTGGCGAATAGTTGGAGAAGGGGATGATCTTGTTTTGTTCGTCGGTGACCGCACAGGCGGCCAAGAGACCGCAACCGGTTCGAAAGAACTGTTCCTTCGCACTGGAAAACACGTGATGAGGCGAATATTTGGAGGAGGGGATGATCCTGTTTGGCGCTAAAGAATAGGGGATAAGGATGGTTTATGTTCGCCACCTTGACCTAATTATTAGATTCTGTGCGTGGTCGCCATGGATCCTGTGGGAAAACACGTGGTCTGGCTAATAGTTGGTGGAGGGTTTAATATTTTCTTTGGAGCAAAGGAGAGGGGTTTAGGAGAGTTTCTGTTCGCCACATTGACCTACGGAGTAGGTTCTGTTCGTGGTCGCCAGTTTTTGGGCCGGTTATCCCACAGGTGGCCAAGAGATCCCCGGCAACCGATTCGAAAGAGATATTGTTTGTAGTTAAAGGAGAGGGGCTTAAGAGTGTTTCTGTTCGCCATCTCGACTTACGTAGTAGATTCTGTGCGTAGTCACCGATTCTTAGGCCGGTAACCGCACTGGCAGCCAATGGATCCCCGGCAACCGGTTCGAAAGTACTGAACTGGAGAATACTTGGAGGAGGGGATGATATTGTTTTGAGGCTTAAGGAGAGGGGCTTAAGAGTGTATCTTTCCGCCAACTTGTCCTACGTAGCAGATTCTGTGCGTGTCGCCGGTTTTTAGGCAAGAGATCGACGGTAACCGGTTCGAATGAAATATTCCTCCGAACCGGTCTACCGTGGATCCTGTGGGAAAACATGTGATGGGGAAAATAGTTGGAGGACGGGATGTTTTGGGGCTAAAGGAGAGCCGCTTAGGAGTGTTAATGTTCGCCACCTTGACCTACGGAGTCGATTCTGTGCGTGGTCACCGATTTTTAGGCTGGTAACCGCACTGGCAGCCAATGGATCCCCGGCAACCGGTTCTAGCGAACTGTTCCTTCGAACCGGTCTACCATGGATCCTGTGGTAAAGGACGTGTTGAGGCGAATAGTTGGTGGAGGGATAATATTATTTTGAGGTTAAAGGAGAGGGGCTTAAGAGTGTTTCTGTTCGCCACCTCGACCTACGAAGTCGATTCTGAGTGTGGTCACCGATTCTTAGGCCGGTAACCGCACTGGCAGCCAATGGATCGCCGGCAACCGGTCCTAGGGAGCTGTTCCTTCGAACCGGTCTACCATGGATCCTGTGGTAAAGGACGTGTTGAGGCAAATAGTTGGTGGAGGGATGATACTGTTTTGTGGCTAAAGGAGAGGGGCTTAAGAGTGTTTCTGTTCGCCACCTCGACCTACGTAGTAGATTCTGTACGTAGTCACCGATTCTTAGGTCGGTGACCTCACAGACAGTCAAGAGATACCCGGCAACTGGTTCGAAAGAACTGTTCCTTCGAATCGGTTAACCGTGGATCCTGTGGGAAAAAACGTTGTGTGGCGAATAGTTGGAGGAGGGGATGATCTTGTTTTGTTCGCCGGTGACCGCACAGGCGGCCAAGAGATCCCCTGCAACCGATTCGAAACAACTGTTCCTTCGAACCGGTCTACCGTAGATTCTGTAGGAAAATACGTGGTGGGGCCAACAGTTTGAGGAGGGGGATGATCTTTTTTGGTGGCAAAGGAAAGGGGTTTAGGAGAGTTTGTATTCGCCACCTTGAACTACGTAGTAGATTCTGTGCGTGCCGCCGGTTTTTAGACCGGTGACCGGCCAAGAGATCCCCGGCAACCGGTTCGAAAGAACTGTTCATTCGAGCCGGTTGAACGTTTATCCTGTGGGAAAACCCGTGATGGGGCGAATAGTTGGAGGAGGGGATTCTCTTTTTTTGCTGGCAAAGGAGAGGGGTTTAGGAGAGTGTCTGTTCGCCACATTGACCTACGGAGTAGGTTATGTTCGTGGTCGCCAGTTTTTGGGCCGGTTATCCCACAGGTGGCCAAGAGATCCCCGGCAACCGATTCGAAAGAGATATTGTTTGTAGTTAAAGGAGAGGGGCTTAAGAGTGTTTCTGTTCGCCATCTCGACATAAGGAATAGATTCCGTGCATGGTCGCCGGTTTTTAGGCCGGTAACCGCACTGGCAGCCAATGGATCCCTGGCAACCGGTTCTAGCGAGCTGTTCTTTCGAACCGGTCTACCATGGATCTTGTGGTAAAAGACGTGTTGAGGCGAATAGTTGGTGGAGGGATGATATTGTTTTGTGGCTAAAGGAGAGGGTCTTAAGAGTGTTTCTGTTCGCTACCTCGACCTTTGTAAGAGATTCTGTTCGTGGTCGCCGATTTCTATGCGGTGACCGCAAGGCTAAGACACTCGGCAACTGGTTCCAGAGAACTGTGCCTTCGAACCGGTCTACCATGGATCCTGTAAGAAAACAAGTGATGAGACGAATAGTTGGAGGAGGGGGTGATCCTGTTTGGCGTTAAAGGAGAGGGGATTAGGAGGGTCAATGTTCGCCACCTTAACCTATGTAGTAGATTCTGTGCGTAGTCGCCGGTTCTTAGGCCAGTAACTGCACAGGCGGCCAAGGTATCCCCGCAACCGGTTCGAAAGAACTGTTCCTTCGAACCGGTCTACCGTGGACACTGTGGGAAAAAACGTGGTGTGGCAAATAATTGGAGGGGGGGTTGATCTTGTTTTGTGACTAAGGGGAGGGGCTTAAGAGTTTTTCTGTACGTCACCTCGACCTACGTAGTAGATTCTGTGCATGTCGTCGGTTTTTAGGCCGGAGATCGACGGTAACCGGTTCGAATGAAATATTTCTCGGAACCGGTCTACCGTGAATCATGTGGTAAAAGACGTGTTGAGGCGAATAGTTGGTGGAGGGATGATATTGTTTTGTGGCTAAAGGAGAGGGGCTTAAGAGTGTTTCTGTTCGCCACCTCGACCTACGTAGTAGATTCTGTGTGTAGTCGCCGGTTATTAGGCGGTGACCGCACAGACGGCTAAGAAACCCGGCAACCGGTTCCAAAGAACTATTGCCTCATCACGTGTTTCGAAAGAAGTGTTCCTTTGAACCGGTCTACCGTGGATACTGTGCGAAAAACGTGGTGGGTCGAATAGTTTGTAGAGTGGGTCATCTTTTTTTGGGGGCATAGAAGAGGAGTTTAGGAGTGTTTACGTTCGCCACCTTGACCTACGTAGTTGATTCTGTGCGTGGTCGTCGGTTCTTAGGCCAGTAACTGCACAGGCGGCCAAGGGATCCCCGACAACCGGTTCTAGCGAACTGTTCCTTCGAACCGGTCTACGATGTCTTCTGTGGAAAAACACTTAATGAAGCGAATAGTTTGTGGCTTAAGGAGAGGGGCTTAAGAGTGTTTCTGCCCGCCACCTTGACCTACGGAGTCGATTCTGTGCGTGTCGCCGGTTTTTAGGCTGGAGATCGACGGTAACCGGTTCGAATGAAATATTCCTCCGAACCGGTCTACCGTGGATCCTGTGGGAAAACATGTGATGGGTAATCGGTAACCGCTCTGGCAGCCAATGGATCCCCGGCAACTGGTTCTAGCGAACTGTTCCTTCGAACCGGTCTACCATGGATCCTGTGGTAAAAGACGTGTTGAGGCGAATAGTTGGTGGAGGGATGATATTGTTTTGTGGTTAAAGGAGAGGCTTAAGAGTGTTTCTGTTCGCCACCTCGACCTACGTAGTAGATTCTGTGCGCGGTCAACGGGTTTTAGGCCGGTGAACGCACAGGCGGCCAAAAGACCCCCGGTAACCGGTTCTAGCGAACTGTTTTATCGACCCGGTCTACCTTGGATCCTGTGGTAAAAGAAGTATTGAGGCGAATAGATGGTGAAGGGATGATTTTGTTTTGTGGCTAAAGGAGAGGGGCGTAAGAGTGTTTCTGTTCGCCACCTCGACCTACGTAGTAGATTCTGTGCGTGGCTGCCGGCTTTTAGGTCGGTGACCGCACAGACAGTCAAGAGATACCCGGCAACTGGTTCGAAAGAGCTGTTCCTTCGAATCGGTTAACCGCGGATCCTGTGGGAAAAAACGTTGTGTGGCGAATAGTTGGAGAAGGGGATGATCTTGTTTTGTTCGCCAGTGACCGCACAGGCGGCCAAGAGACCGCAACCGGTTCGAAAGAACTGTTCCTTCGCACTGGAAAACACGTGATGAGGCGAATATTTGGAGGAGGGGATGATCCTGTTTGGCGCTAAAGAATAGGGGATAAGGATGGTTTATGTTCGCCACCTTGACCTAAGTATTAGATTTTGTGCGTGGTCGCCATGGATCCTGTGGGAAAACACGTGGTGTGGCTAATAGTTGGTGGAGGGTTTAATCTTTTCTTTGGAGCAAAGGAGAGGGGTTTAGGAGAGTTTCTGTTCGCCACATTGACCTACGGAGTAGGTTCTGTTCGTGGTCGCCAGTTTTTGGGCCGGTTATCCCACAGGTGGCCAAGAGATCCCCGGCAATCGATTCGAAAGAGATATTGTTTGTAGTTAAAGAAGAGGGGCTTAAGAGTGTTTCTGTTCGCCATCTCGACTTACGTAGTAGATTCTGTGCGTAGTCACCGATTCTTAGGCCGGTAACCGCACTGGCAGCCAATGGATCCCCGGCCACCGGTTCGAAAAAACTGAACTGGAGAATACTTGGAGGAAGGGATGATATTGTTTTGATGCTTAAGGAGAGGGGCTTAAGAGTGTATCTTTCCGCCACCTTGTCCTACGTAGCAGATTCTGTGCGTACCGCCGGTTTTTAGGCAAGAGATCGACGGTAACCGGTTCGAATGAAATATTCCTCCGAACCGGTCTACCGTGGATCCTGTGGGAAAACATGTGATGGGGAAAATAGTTGGAGGACGGGATGTTTTGGGGCTAAAGGAGAGCAGCTTAGAAGTATTTCTGTTCGCCACCTAGACCTACGTAGTTGATTCTGTGCGTAGTCTTTGGTTCTTAGGCCAGTAACCGCACAGGCGGCCAAGGGAGCCCCGACAACCGGTTCTAGCGAACTGTTCCTTCGAACCGGTCTACGATGGCTTCTGTGAAAAAACACTTGATGAAGCGAATAGTTTGTGGAGGGGATGATATTTTTTTGTGGCTTAAGGAGAGGCGCTTAAGAGTGTTTCTGTCCGCCACCTTCACCTACGGAGTCGATTCTGTGCGTAGTCACCGATTCTTAGGCCGGTAACCGCACTGGCAGCCAATGGATCCCCGGCAACCGGTTCGAAAGAACTGAACTGGAGAATAGTTGGAGGAGGGGATGATATTGTTTTGAGGCTTAAGGAGAGGGGCTTAAGAGTGTTTCTTTCCGCCACCTTGTCCTTCGTAGTAAATTCTGTGCGTGCCGTGGATACTGTGCGAAAAACGTGGTGGGTCGAATAGTTTGTAGAGTGGGTCATCTTTTTTTGGGGGCATAGAAGAGGAGTTTAGGAGTGTTTACGTTCGCCACCTTGACCTACGTAGTTGATTCTGTGCGTGGTCGTCGGTTCTTAGGCCAGTAACTGCACAGGCGGCCAAGGGATCCCCGACAACCGGTTCTAGCGAACTGTTCCTTCGAACCGGTCTACGATGTCTTCTGTGGAAAAACACTTAATGAAGCGAATAGTTTGTGGCTTAAGGAGAGGGGCTTAAGAGTGTTTCTGCCCGCCACCTTGACCTACGGAGTCGATTCTGTGCGTGTCGCCGGTTTTTAGGCTGGAGATCGACGGTAACCGGTTCGAATGAAATATTCCTCCGAACCGGTCTACCGTGGATCCTGTGGGAAAACATGTGATGGGTAATCGGTAACCGCTCTGGCAGCCAATGGATCCCCGGCAACTGGTTCTAGCGAACTGTTCCTTCGAACCGGTCTACCATGGATCCTGTGGTAAAAGACGTGTTGAGGCGAATAGTTGGTGGAGGGATGATATTGTTTTGTGGTTAAAGGAGAGGCTTAAGAGTGTTTCTGTTCGCCACCTCGACCTACGTAGTAGATTCTGTGCGCGGTCAACGGGTTTTAGGCCGGTGAACGCACAGGCGGCCAAAAGACCCCCGGTAACCGGTTCTAGCGAACTGTTTTATCGACCCGGTCTACCTTGGATCCTGTGGTAAAAGAAGTATTGAGGCGAATAGATGGTGAAGGGATGATTTTGTTTTGTGGCTAAAGGAGAGGGGCGTAAGAGTGTTTCTGTTCGCCACCTCGACCTACGTAGTAGATTCTGTGCGTGGCTGCCGGCTTTTAGGTCGGTGACCGCACAGACAGTCAAGAGATACCCGGCAACTGGTTCGAAAGAGCTGTTCCTTCGAATCGGTTAACCGCGGATCCTGTGGGAAAAAACGTTGTGTGGCGAATAGTTGGAGAAGGGGATGATCTTGTTTTGTTCGCCAGTGACCGCACAGGCGGCCAAGAGACCGCAACCGGTTCGAAAGAACTGTTCCTTCGCACTGGAAAACACGTGATGAGGCGAATATTTGGAGGAGGGGATGATCCTGTTTGGCGCTAAAGAATAGGGGATAAGGATGGTTTATGTTCGCCACCTTGACCTAAGTATTAGATTTTGTGCGTGGTCGCCATGGATCCTGTGGGAAAACACGTGGTGTGGCTAATAGTTGGTGGAGGGTTTAATCTTTTCTTTGGAGCAAAGGAGAGGGGTTTAGGAGAGTTTCTGTTCGCCACATTGACCTACGGAGTAGGTTCTGTTCGTGGTCGCCAGTTTTTGGGCCGGTTATCCCACAGGTGGCCAAGAGATCCCCGGCAATCGATTCGAAAGAGATATTGTTTGTAGTTAAAGAAGAGGGGCTTAAGAGTGTTTCTGTTCGCCATCTCGACTTACGTAGTAGATTCTGTGCGTAGTCACCGATTCTTAGGCCGGTAACCGCACTGGCAGCCAATGGATCCCCGGCCACCGGTTCGAAAAAACTGAACTGGAGAATACTTGGAGGAAGGGATGATATTGTTTTGATGCTTAAGGAGAGGGGCTTAAGAGTGTATCTTTCCGCCACCTTGTCCTACGTAGCAGATTCTGTGCGTACCGCCGGTTTTTAGGCAAGAGATCGACGGTAACCGGTTCGAATGAAATATTCCTCCGAACCGGTCTACCGTGGATCCTGTGGGAAAACATGTGATGGGGAAAATAGTTGGAGGACGGGATGTTTTGGGGCTAAAGGAGAGCAGCTTAGAAGTATTTCTGTTCGCCACCTAGACCTACGTAGTTGATTCTGTGCGTAGTCTTTGGTTCTTAGGCCAGTAACCGCACAGGCGGCCAAGGGAGCCCCGACAACCGGTTCTAGCGAACTGTTCCTTCGAACCGGTCTACGATGGCTTCTGTGAAAAAACACTTGATGAAGCGAATAGTTTGTGGAGGGGATGATATTTTTTTGTGGCTTAAGGAGAGGCGCTTAAGAGTGTTTCTGTCCGCCACCTTCACCTACGGAGTCGATTCTGTGCGTAGTCACCGATTCTTAGGCCGGTAACCGCACTGGCAGCCAATGGATCCCCGGCAACCGGTTCGAAAGAACTGAACTGGAGAATAGTTGGAGGAGGGGATGATATTGTTTTGAGGCTTAAGGAGAGGGGCTTAAGAGTGTTTCTTTCCGCCACCTTGTCCTTCGTAGTAAATTCTGTGCGTGCCGCCGGTTTTTAGGCAAGAGATCGACGGTAACCGGTTCTAATGAAATGTTCCTCCGAACCGGTCTACCGTGGATCCTGTGGGAAAACATGTGATGGGGAAAATAGTTGGAGGACGGGATGTTTTGACGCTAAATGAGAGCAGCTTAGGAGTCTTTCTGTTCGCCACCTTGACCTACGGAGTCGATTCTGTGCGTTGTCACCGATTCTTAGGCCGGCAACCGCACTGGATCCTGTGGTAAAAGACGTGTTGAGGCAAATAGTTGGTGGAGGGATGATACTGTTTTGTGGCTAAAGGAGAGGGGCTTAAGAGTGTTTCTGTTCGCCACCTCGACCTACGTAGTAGATTCTGTACGTAGTCACCGATTCTTAGGTCGGTGACCTCACAGACAGTCAAGAGATACCCGGCAACTGGTTCGAAAGAACTGTTCCTTCGAATCGGTTAACCGTGGATCCTATGGGAAAAAACGTTGTGTGGCGAATAGTTGGAGGAGGGGATGATCTTGTTTTGTTCGCCGGTGACCGCACAGGCGGCCAAGAGATCCCCTGCAACCGATTCGAAACAACTGTTCCTTCGAACCGGTCTACCGTAGATTCTGTAGGAAAATACGTGGTGGGGCGAACAGTTTGAGGAGGGGGATGATCTTTTTTGGTGGCAAAGGAAAGGGGTTTAGGAGAGTTTGTATTCGCCACCTTGAACTACGTAGTAGATTCTGTGCGTGCCGCCGGTTTTTAGACCGGTGACCGGCCAAGAGATCCCCGGCAACCGGTTCGAAAGAACTGTTCATTCGAGCCGGTTGAACGTTTATCCTGTGGGAAAACCCGTGATGGGGCGAATAGTTGGAGGAGGGGATTCTCTTTTTTTGCTGGCAAAGGAGAGGGGTTTAGGAGAGTGTCTGTTCGCCACATTGACCTACGGAGTAGGTTATGTTCGTGGTCGCCAGTTTTTGGGCCGGTTATCCCACAGGTGGCCAAGAGATCCCCGGCAACCGATTCGAAAGAGATATTGTTTGTAGTTAAAGGAGAGGGGCTTAAGAGTGTTTCTGTTCGCCATCTCGACATAAGGAATAGATTCCGTGCATGGTCGCCGGTTTTTAGGCCGGTAACCGCACTGGCAGCCATTGGATCCCTGGCAACCGGTTCTAGCGAGCTGTTCTTTCGAACCGGTCTACCATGGATCTTGTGGTAAAAGACGTGTTGGGGCGAATAGTTGGTGGAGGGATGATATTGTTTTGTGGCTAAAGGAGAGGGTCTTAAGAGTGTTTCTGTTCGCTACCTCGACCTTTGTAAGAGATTCTGTTCGTGGTCGCCGATTTCTATGCGGTGACCGCAAGGCTAAGACACTCGGCAACCGGTTCCAGAGAACTGTGCCTTCGAACCGGTCTACCATGGATCCTGTAAGAAAACAAGTGATGAGACGAATAGTTGGAGGAGGGGGTGATCCTGTTTGGCGTTAAAGGAGAGGGGATTAGGAGGGTCAATGTTCGCCACCTTAACCTATGTAGTAGATTCTGTGCGTAGTCGCCGGTTCTTAGGCCAGTAACTGCACAGGCGGCCAAGGTATCCCCGCAACCGGTTCGAAAGAACTGTTCCTTCGAACCGGTCTACCGTGGACACTGTGGGAAAAAACGTGGTGTGGCAAATAATTGGAGGGGGGGTTTATCTTGTTTTGTTTCTAAGGGGAGGGGCTTAGAAGTGTTTCTATTCGCCACCTTAACTAACGTAGTAGATTCTGTGACTGGTCGCCTGGTTTTAGGCTGGAGATCGACGGTAACCGGTTCGAATGAAATATTCCTACGAACCGGTCTACCGTGGATCCTGTGGGAAAACATGTGATGGGTAATCGGTAACCGCACTGGCAGCCAATGGATCCCCGGCAACTGGTTCTAGCGAACTGTTCCTTCGAACCGGTCTACCATGGATCCTGTGGTAAAAGACGTGTTGAGGCGAATAGTTGGTGGAGGGATGATATTGTTTTGTGGTTAAAGGAGAGGGGCTTAAGAGTGTTTCTGTTCGCCACCTCGGCCTACGAAGTCGATTCTGTGCGTGGTCACCGATTCTTAGGCCGGTAACCGCACTGGCAGCCAATGGATCGCCGGCAACCGGTCCTAGGGAGCTGTTCCTTCGAACCGGTCTACCATAGATCCTGTGGTAAAAGACGTGTTGAGGCGAATAGTTTGTTTAGGGGAATGATCTTTTTTGGGGGCAAAGGAAAGGGGTTTAGGAGAGTTTGTATTCGCCACCTTGAACTACGTAGTAGGTTCTGTTCGTGGTCGCCAGTTTTTAGGCCGGTAATCCCACAGCTGGCCAAGAGATCCCTGGCATCCGATTCGAGCGAGCTGTTCCTTCGAGCCGGCCACCGTAGATCCT
Organism: Nephrocerus scutellatus; assembly: GCA_947095585.1. Classification (NCBI taxonomy): domain Eukaryota; kingdom Metazoa; phylum Arthropoda; class Insecta; order Diptera; family Pipunculidae; genus Nephrocerus; species Nephrocerus scutellatus. The sequence continues at coordinate 57,789,685 of OX352764.1, forward strand.
TTGACAAAACACGTGATGAGGCGAGTAGTAGGAGGAAGGGATTATACTGTTTTGTGCCTAAGGGAGATGGGCTTAAGAGTTTTTCTGTTCGCACCTCGACATATGTAGCAGATTCTGTACGTGGTCGCTGGTTTTAAGGCAGGTGAACGCACAAGTTTTAGTTCGCCGGTTTTAATTCCGATACCCGCACAGGCGGCCAAGGGATCCACGGCAACATGTTCGAATGAAGATTCGTAGATTCTGTAGGAAAATACGTGGTGGGGCAAACAGTTTGAGGATGGGATGATCTTTTTTTGGGGGCAACGAAGAGGAGTTTAGGAGTGTTTAGGTGTGTACGCACACGTGCACTGGCTGCCAATGGATCCCCGGCAACCGGTTCTAGCGAACTGTTCCTTCGAACCGGTCTACCATGGATCCTGTGGTAAAAGACGTGTTGAAGCGAATAGTTGGTGAAGGGATGATATTGTTTTGTGGTTAAAGGAGAGGGGCTTAAGAGTGTTTCTGTTCGCCGCCTCGACCTACGTAGTAGATTCTGTGCGCGGTCAACGGGTTTTAGGCCGGTGAACGCACAGGCGGCCAAAAGACCCCCGGTAACCGGTTCTAGCGAACTGTTTTATCGACCCGGTCTACCTTGGATCCTGTGGTAAAAGAAGTATTGAGGCGAATAGATGGTGAAGGGATGATTTTGTTTTGTGGCTAAAGGAGAGGGGCGTAAGAGTGTTTCTGTTCGCCACCTCGACCTACGTAGTAGATTCTGTGCGTGGCTGCCGGCTTTTAGGTCGGTGACCGCACAGACAGTCAAGAGATACCCGGCACTTGGTTCGAAAGAACTGTTCCTTCGAATCGGTTAACCGCGGATCCTGTGGGAAAACATGTGATGGGGAAAATAGTTGGAGGACGGGATGTTTTGGGGCTAAAGGAGAGCAGCTTAGAAGTATTTCTGTTCGCCACCTTGACCTATAGAGTCGATTCTGTGCGTGGGCACCGATTCTTAGGCCGGTAACCGCACTGGCAATCAATGGATCCCCGGCAACCGGTTCTAACGAACTGTTCCTTCGAACCGGTCTACCATGGATCCTGTGGTAAAATACGTGTTGTGGCGAATAGTTGGTGGAGGGATGATATTGTTTTGTGGCTAAAGGAGAGGGGCTTAAGAGTGTTTCTGTTCGCCGCCTCGACCTACGTAGTAGATTCTGTGCGCGGTCAACGGGTTTTAGGCCGGTGAACGCACAGGCGGCCAAAAGACCCCCGGTAACCGGTTCTAGCGAACTGTTTTATCGACCCGGTCTACCTTGGATCCTGTGGTAAAAGAAGTATTGAGGCGAATAGATGGTGAAGGGATGATTTTGTTTTGTGGCTAAAGGAGAGGGGCGTAAGAGTGTTTCTGTTCGCCACCTCGACCTACGTAGTAGATTCTGTGCGTGGGCACCGATTCTTAGGCCGGTAACCGCACTGGCAATCAATGGATCCCCGGCAACCGGTTCTAACGAACTGTTCCTTCGAACCGGTCTACCATGGATCCTGTGGTAAAATACGTGTTGTGGCGAATAGTTGGTGGAGGGATGATATTGTTTTGAGGCTTAAGGAGAGGGGCTTAAGAGTGTATCTTTCCGCCAACTTGTCCTACGTAGCAGATTCTGTGCGTGTCGCCGGTTTTTAGGCAAGAGATCGACGGTAACCGGTTCGAATGAAATATTCCTCCGAACCGGTCTACCGTGGATCCTGTGGGAAAACATGTGATGGGGAAAATAGTTGGAGGACGGGATGTTTTGGGGCTAAAGGAGAGCCGCTTAGGAGTGTTAATGTTCGCCACCTTGACCTACGGAGTCGATTCTGTGCGTGGTCACCGATTTTTAGGCTGGTAACCGCACTGGCAGCCAATGGATCCCCGGCAACCGGTTCTAGCGAACTGTTCCTTCGAACCGGTCTACCATGGATCCTGTGGTAAAAGACGTGTTGAGGCAAATAGTTGGTGGAGGGATGATATTGTTTTGTGGCTAAAGGAGAGGGTCTTAAGAGTGTTTCTGTTCGCCACCTCGACCTTTGTAAGAGATTCTGTTCGTGGTCGCCGATTTCTATGCGGTGACCGCAAGGCTAAGACACTCGGCAACCGGTTCCAGAGAACTGTGCCTTCGAACCGGTCTACCATGGATCCTGTAAGAAAACAAGTGATGAGACGAATAGTTGGAGGAGGGGGTGATCCTGTTTGGCGTTAAAGGAGAGGGGATTAGGAGGGTCAATGTTCGCCACCTTAACCTATGTAGTAGATTCTGTGCGTAGTCGCCGGTTCTTAGGCCAGTAACTGCACAGGCGGTCAAGGTATCCCCGCAACCGGTTCGAAAGACCTGTTCCTTCGAACCGGTCTTCCGTGGACACTGTGGGAAAAAACGTGGTGTGGCAAATAATTGGAGGAGGGGTTGATCTTGTTTTGTGACTAAGGGGAGGGGCTTAGAAGTGTTTCTATTCGCCACCTTAACTTACGTAGTAGATTCTGTGACTGGTCGCCTGGTTTTAGGCTGGTGACCGCACAGACGGCCAAAAGACCTCCGGTAACCGGTTCTAGAGAACTGTTCCTTCGAACCGGTCTACCTTGGATCCTGTGGTAAAACACGTGTTGAGGCGAATAGTTGGAGGAGGCGATGATATTGTTTTGTGGATGAAGCAGAGGGGCTTACGAGTGTTTCTGTTCACCACCTTGAACAACGTAGTAGATTCTGTGTGTGGTCGCCGGTTTTTAGGCAGATGAACGCATAGGTGGCCAAGAGACCCCCGACAACCGGTTCTAGCGAACTGTTCCTGGAGGGAAGGGATGTGGAGGGGATGACATTTTTTTGTGGATTAAGGAGAGGGGCTTAAGAGTGTTTCTGTCCGCCACCTTGTCCTACGGAGTCGAATCTGTGCGTGGTCACTGATTCTTAGGCCGGCTACCGCACTGGCAGCCAATGGATCCCCGGCAACCGGTTCGAAAGAACTGAACTGGAGAATAGTTGGAGTAGGGGATGATATTGTTTTGAGGCTTAAGGAGAGGGGCTTAAGAGTGTTTCTTTCCGCCACCTTGTCCTACGTAGTAGATTCTGTGCGTGTCGCCGGTTTTTAGGCTGGAGATCGACGGTAACCGGTTCGAATGAAATATTCCTCCGAACCGGTCTACCGTGTATCCTGTGGGAAAACATGTGATGGGGAAAATAGTTGGAGGACGGGATGTTTTGGGGCTAAAGGAGAGCAGCTTAGAAGTGTTTCTGTTCGCCACCTTGACCTACGGAGTCGATTCTGTGCGTGGTCACCGATTCTTAGGCCGGTAACCGCACTGCCAGCCAATGGATCCCCGGCAACCGGTTCTAGCGAACTGTTCCTTCGAACCGGTCTACCATGGATCCTGTGGTAAAAGACGTGTTGAGGCGTATAGTTGGTGGAGTGATGATATTGTCTTGTGGCTAAAGGAGAGGGGCTTAAGAGTGTTTCTGTTCGCCACCTCGACCTACGGAGTCGATTCTGTGCGTGGTCACCGATTCTTAGGCCGGTAACCGCACTGGCAGCCAATGGATACCCGGCAACCGGTACTAGCGAACTGTTCCTTCGAACCGGTCTACCATGTATCCTGCGGTAAAAGACGTGTTGAGGCGAATAGTTGGTGGAGGGATGATATTGTTTTGTGGCTAAAGGAGAGGGGCTTAAGAGTGTTTCTGTTCGCTACCTCGACCTACGGAGTCGATTCTGTGCGTAGTCACCGATTCTTAGGCCGGTAACCGTAATGGCAGCCAATGGATCCCCGGCAACCAGTTCTAGCGAACACTTCCTTCGAAGAGGGGCTTAAGAGTGTTTCTATTCGCCACCTTAACTTACGTAGTAGATTCTGTGCGTGGTGCAGGTTGTTAGGCCGGTAACCTCAGAGACGGTCAAGAGATCCCCGGCAACCGGTTCGAGACAACTGTTTCTTCAAACCGGTCTACCGTTGATCCTGTAGGAAAACACGTGTTGGGGCGAATAGTTGGAGGTCGGGATGATATTGTTTGTAGTTAAAGGAGAGGGGCTTAAGAGTGTTTCTGTTCGCCACCTTGCCCTAAGTATTCGATTCTGTGCGTGGTCGCCGTGGATACTGTGGGAAAACACGTGGTGTGGCTAATAGTTAGTGGAGGGGTTGATCTTTTTTTTGGAGCAAATGAGAGGTGTTTAGGAGAGTTTCTGTGCGCCACCTTGACCTACGTAATAGATTTTGTGCGTGGTCGCCGGTTTTTAGGCCAGTGTCCGCGAAGGCGCCAAGAGATCGCCGGCAACCGGTTCGAAAGAACTGTTCCTTCGCACTGGAAAACACGTGATGAGGAGAATATTTGGAGGAGGGGATGATCCTGTTTGGCGCTAAAGAATAGGGGATAAGGATGGTTTATGTTCGCCACCTTGACCTAACTATTAGATTCTGTGCGTGGTCGCCGTGGATCCTGTGGGAAAACACGTGGTGTGGCTAATAGTTGGTGGAGGGTTTGATCTTTTTTTTGGAGCAAATGAGAGCTGTTCAGGAGAGTTTCTGTGCGCTACCTTGACCACGTCGCCGGTTGGTCTACCTACGTAATAGATTCAGTGCGTTGCGCCGTTTTTGAGGCCGGTATACACACAGGCGGCCAAGAGATCCCCGGCAACCGATTCGAAAGAACTGTTCCTTCGAGCCAGTCTACCGTGGATCCTGTGGGAAAACACGTGTTTGGCAATAGTTGGTGGAGGGGGTAATCTTTTTTTGGGGCTAAAGGAGAGAGGCTTAGGAGTGTTTCTGTTCGCCACCTTGACCTACGAAATAGATTCTGTACGTGGTCGCCGGTTTTGAGGCCGGTGACTGCACAGGCGGCCGAGAGATCCCCGACAACCGGTTTGAAAGAACTGTTCCTTCGAACCGGTCTACCGTGGATACTGTGGGAAAAAACGTGGTGAGGCGAATAATTGGAGGAGGGGTTGATCTTGTATTGTGACTAAGGTGAGGGGCTTAGAAGTGTTTCTGTTCGCCACCTTGACCTACGTAGTAGAGTCTGTGCGTGTCGCCGGTTTTTAGGCTGGATATCGACGGTAGTCTATCGTGGATCATGTGAGAAAACACGTGGTGGGGCGAATAGTTGGAGTTCGGGATGATATTGTTTGTGGTTAAAGGAGAGGGGATTAAGAGTGTTTCTGTTCGCCACCTCGACCTACGTAGTATATTCTGCTCGTGGTCGCCGGTTTTTAGGCCGGTGAAGTAGTAGATTCTGTACGTGGTCGCCGGTTTTTAGGCCGGTAACCACACAGGAAGCCACGAGATCCCGGGCAACCGATTCGGAAAAACTGTACGTTCGAATAGGAAAATACGCGGTGGGGCGAACAGATTTAGGAGGGGATTATCTTTTTTTTGGGGTATAGGTGAGGAGTTTAAGTGAGTTTCTATTCGCCACTTTGACTTACATAGTAGATTCATTGCGTTGCGCCGGTTTTTAGGCCGGTAACCGCACAGGCGGCCAAGGGATCCCGGCAATCTGTTCGAAAGAACTGTTCCTTCGAACCGCTCTACCATGGATCCTGTGGAAAAACCAGTGGTTGGCAAATAGTTTGTAGAGTGTTTGTAGAGGTTCTAGCGAACTGTTCCTTCGAACCCGTCTACGATGGATCCTGTGGTAAAAGACGTATTGAGTCGAATAGTTGGTGAAGGGGGAAGGATGAAATTTTTTTTTTGGCTAAAGGAGAGTGGCTTAAGAGTGTTTCTGTTCGCCACCTCGACCTACGTAGTAGATTCTGTGCATGGTCGCCGGTTCTTAGGCCAGTAACCGCACAGGCGCCCAAGGGATTCCCGACAACCAGTTCGAAAGAACTGTTCCTTCAAACCGGTCTACAGTGCATCCTGTGATAAAACGCGTGATGGGGAGAATAGTTGGAGGAGGGGATGATGTTGTTTTGAGGCTTAAGGAGAGGGGCTTAAGAGTGTTTCCTTCCGCCACCTTGTCCAACGTAGAAGATTCTGTACGTGTCGCCGGTTTTTAGGCCGGAGATCGACGGTAACCGGTTCAAATGAAATATTCCTCCGAACCGGTCTACCGTATATCATGTGGGAAAACACATGGTGGGGCGAATAGTTGGTGGTCGGGATGATATTGTTTGTAGTTAAAGGAAAGGGGCTTAAGAGTGTTTCTGTTCGCCACCTCGACCTACGGAGTCGATTCAGTGCGTGGTATCCGATTTTTAGGCCGGTGACTGTACAGGCGGCCAAGAGATCCCCGACAACCGGTTCGAAAAAACTGTTTCTTCGAACCGGTCTACCGTGGATACTGTGGAAAAAAACGTGGTGGGTCGAATAGTTGGTGAAGTGGGGGATCTTTTTTTGGTGGCAAAGGAGAGGGGTTTAGGAGCGTTTTTGTTCTGTTGGGTGGCTATCGCCAAAAATTATGATACAACGGCTTTGGCTTTTGGGTATCGGATGGGACGAAAATGTCCCAACAAAAATTCAAACTCGTCCCGAGTTCAAGACAAGGTTAACAACGCTTGAAGGAGTAAGAATTCCACGATGGACGCAACAATTGTAAGACTCTAAAATAGAGCTACACGGATTCACAGATGAGAGGTGTTTAGGAGAGTTTCTGTGCGCCACCTTGACCTACGTAATAGATTTTGTGCGTGGTCGCCGGTTTTTAGGCCAGTGTCCGCGAAGGCGCCAAGAGATCGCCGGCAACCGGTTCGAAAGAACTGTTCCTTCGCACTGGAAAACACGTGATGAGGAGAATATTTGGAGGAGGGGATGATCCTGTTTGGCGCTAAAGAATAGGGGATAAGGATGGTTTATGTTCGCCACCTTGACCTAACTATTAGATTCTGTGCGTGGTCGCCGTGGATCCTGTGGGAAAACACGTGGTGTGGCTAATAGTTGGTGGAGGGTTTGATCTTTTTTTTGGAGCAAATGAGAGCTGTTCAGGAGAGTTTCTGTGCGCTACCTTGACCACGTCGCCGGTTGGTCTACCTACGTAATAGATTCAGTGCGTTGCGCCGTTTTTGAGGCCGGTATACACACAGGCGGCCAAGAGATCCCCGGCAACCGATTCGAAAGAACTGTTCCTTCGAGCCAGTCTACCGTGGATCCTGTGGGAAAACACGTGTTTGGCAATAGTTGGTGGAGGGGGTAATCTTTTTTTGGGGCTAAAGGAGAGAGGCTTAGGAGTGTTTCTGTTCGCCACCTTGACCTACGAAATAGATTCTGTACGTGGTCGCCGGTTTTGAGGCCGGTGACTGCACAGGCGGCCGAGAGATCCCCGACAACCGGTTTGAAAGAACTGTTCCTTCGAACCGGTCTACCGTGGATACTGTGGGAAAAAACGTGGTGAGGCGAATAATTGGAGGAGGGGTTGATCTTGTATTGTGACTAAGGTGAGGGGCTTAGAAGTGTTTCTGTTCGCCACCTTGACCTACGTAGTAGAGTCTGTGCGTGTCGCCGGTTTTTAGGCTGGATATCGACGGTAGTCTATCGTGGATCATGTGAGAAAACACGTGGTGGGGCGAATAGTTGGAGTTCGGGATGATATTGTTTGTGGTTAAAGGAGAGGGGATTAAGAGTGTTTCTGTTCGCCACCTCGACCTACGTAGTATATTCTGCTCGTGGTCGCCGGTTTTTAGGCCGGTGAAGTAGTAGATTCTGTACGTGGTCGCCGGTTTTTAGGCCGGTAACCACACAGGAAGCCACGAGATCCCGGGCAACCGATTCGGAAAAACTGTACGTTCGAATAGGAAAATACGCGGTGGGGCGAACAGATTTAGGAGGGGATTATCTTTTTTTTGGGGTATAGGTGAGGAGTTTAAGTGAGTTTCTATTCGCCACTTTGACTTACATAGTAGATTCATTGCGTTGCGCCGGTTTTTAGGCCGGTAACCGCACAGGCGGCCAAGGGATCCCGGCAATCTGTTCGAAAGAACTGTTCCTTCGAACCGCTCTACCATGGATCCTGTGGAAAAACCAGTGGTTGGCAAATAGTTTGTAGAGTGTTTGTAGAGGTTCTAGCGAACTGTTCCTTCGAACCCGTCTACGATGGATCCTGTGGTAAAAGACGTATTGAGTCGAATAGTTGGTGAAGGGGGAAGGATGAAATTTTTTTTTTGACTAAAGGAGAGTGGCTTAAGAGTGTTTCTGTTCGCCACCTCGACCTACGTAGTAGATTCTGTGCATGGTCGCCGGTTCTTAGGCCAGTAACCGCACAGGCGCCCAAGGGATTCCCGACAACCAGTTCGAAAGAACTGTTCCTTCAAACCGGTCTACAGTGCATCCTGTGATAAAACGCGTGATGGGGAGAATAGTTGGAGGAGGGGATGATGTTGTTTTGAGGCTTAAGGAGAGGGGCTTAAGAGTGTTTCCTTCCGCCACCTTGTCCAACGTAGAAGATTCTGTACGTGTCGCCGGTTTTTAGGCCGGAGATCGACGGTAACCGGTTCAAATGAAATATTCCTCCGAACCGGTCTACCGTATATCATGTGGGAAAACACATGGTGGGGCGAATAGTTGGTGGTCGGGATGATATTGTTTGTAGTTAAAGGAAAGGGGCTTAAGAGTGTTTCTGTTCGCCACCTCGACCTACGGAGTCGATTCAGTGCGTGGTATCCGATTTTTAGGCCGGTGACTGTACAGGCGGCCAAGAGATCCCCGACAACCGGTTCGAAAAAACTGTTTCTTCGAACCGGTCTACCGTGGATACTGTGGAAAAAAACGTGGTGGGTCGAATAGTTGGTGAAGTGGGGGATCTTTTTTTGGTGGCAAAGGAGAGGGGTTTAGGAGCGTTTTTGTTCTGTTGGGTGGCTATCGCCAAAAATTATGATACAACGGCTTTGGCTTTTGGGTATCGGATGGGACGAAAATGTCCCAACAAAAATTCAAACTCGTCCCGAGTTCAAGACAAGGTTAACAACGCTTGAAGGAGTAAGAATTCCACGATGGACGCAACAATTGTAAGACTCTAAAATAGAGCTACACGGATTCACAGATGCATCAGAATCAGCGTATGAAGCAGTAGTCTATCAGGAAATTGTAAACAGCGGCTCTGGTTGGCAAATAGTTTGTAGAGTGTTTGTAGAGGTTCTAGCGAACTGTTCCTTCGAACCCGTCTACGATGGATCCTGTGGTAAAAGACGTGTTGAGTCGAATAGTTGGTGAAGGGGGAAGGATGAATTTTTTTTTTTTGGCTAAAGGAGAGTGGCTTAAGAGTGTTTCTGTTCGCCACCTCGACCTACGTAGTAGATTCTGTGCATGGTCGCCGGTTCTTAGGCCAGTAACCGCACAGGCGGCCAAGGGATTCCCGACAACCAGTTCGAAAGAACTGTTCCTTCAAACCGGTCTACAGTGCATCCTGTGATAAAACGCGTGATGGGGAGAATAGTTGGAGGAGGGTATGATGTTGTTTTGAGTCTTAAGGAGAGGGGCTTAAGAGTGTTTCCTTCCGCCACCTTGTCCAACGTAGAAGATTCTGTACGTGTCGCCGGTTTTTAGGCCGGAGATCGACGGTAACCGGTTCAAATGAAATATTCCTCCGAACCGGTCTACCGTATATCATGTGGGAAAACACATGGTGGGGCGAATAGTTGGTGGTCGGGATGATATTGTTTGTAGTTAAAGGAAAGGGGCTTAAGAGTGTTTCTGTTCGCCACCTCGACCTACGGAGTCGATTCAGTGCGTGGTATCCGATTCTTAGGCCGGTGAATGTACAGGCGGCCAAGAGATCCCCGACAACCGGTTCGAAAGAACTGTTCCTTCAAACCGGTCTACCGTGGATACTGTGGGAAAAAACGTGGTTGGTCGAACAGTTGGTGGAGTGGGTGATCTTTTTTGGTGGCAAAGGAGAGGTGTTTAGGGGCGTTTCTGTTCGCCACCTTGAGCTACGTATTAGATTTTGTGCGTGGTCGCCAATTTTTAGGCCGGTGACCGCACAGGCGGCCAAGAGATCCCCGGCAACCGTTTCGAAAGAACTGTTCCTTCGCACTGGAAAACACGTGATGAGGCGAATATTTGGAGGAAGGGATGATCCTGTTTGGCGCTTAAGAATAGGGGATAAGGATGGTTTATGTTCGCTACCTTGACCTAAGTATTAGATTCTGTGCGTGGTCGCCGTGGAATCTGTGGGAAAACACTTGGTGTGGCGAATAGTTGGAGGAGGGGATGATCTTTTTTGGGGGCAAAAGAGAGGGTTTAAGGAGAGTGTCTGTCCTCCACTTTGACCTACGTAGTAGATTCTGTGCGTAGTCGCAGGTTTCTAGGCGGTGACCGCACAGGCGGCTAAGACACCCGGCACCCGGTTCCAAATAACTTTTCGCCTCACATTTGGCGGAGTGGAGGGGGTAATCTTTTGTTTTGGTCTAAAGGAGAGGGGCTTAGAAGGGTTTCTGTTCGCCACCTTAACATACGAAGTAGATTCTGTGCGTGGTATCCGATTTTTAGGCCGGTGACTGTACAGGCGGCCAAGAGATCCCCGACAACCGGTTCGAAAAAACTGTTTCTTCGAACCGGTCTACCGTGGATACTGTGGAAAAAAACGTGGTGGGTCGAATAGTTGGTGAAGTGGGGGATCTTTTTTTGGTGGCAAAGGAGAGGGGTTTAGGAGCGTTTTTGTTCTGTTGGGTGGCTATCGCCAAAAATTATGATACAACGGCTTTGGCTTTTGGGTATCGGATGGGACGAAAATGTCCCAACAAAAATTCAAACTCGTCCCGAGTTCAAGACAAGGTTAACAACGCTTGAAGGAGTAAGAATTCCACGATGGACGCAACAATTGTAAGACTCTAAAATAAAGCTACACGGATTCACAGATGCATCAGAATCAGCGTATGAAGCAGTAGTCTATCAGGAAATTGTAAACAGCGGCTCTGGTTGGCAAATAGTTTGTAGAGTGTTTGTAGAGGTTCTAGCGAACTGTTCCTTCGAACCCGTCTACGATGGATCCTGTGGTAAAAGACGTGTTGAGTCGAATAGTTGGTGAAGGGGGAAGGATGAATTTTTTTTTTTTTGGCTAAAGGAGAGTGGCTTAAGAGTGTTTCTGTTCGCCACCTCGACCTACGTAGTAGATTCTGTGCATGGTCGCCGGTTCTTAGGCCAGTAACCGCACAGGCGGCCAAGGGATTCCCGACAACCAGTTCGAAAGAACTGTTCCTTCAAACCGGTCTACAGTGCATCCTGTGATAAAACGCGTGATGGGGAGAATAGTTGGAGGAGGGTATGATGTTGTTTTGAGTCTTAAGGAGAGGGGCTTAAGAGTGTTTCCTTCCGCCACCTTGTCCAACGTAGAAGATTCTGTACGTGTCGCCGGTTTTTAGGCCGGAGATCGACGGTAACCGGTTCAAATGAAATATTCCTCCGAACCGGTCTACCGTATATCATGTGGGAAAACACATGGTGGGGCGAATAGTTGGTGGTCGGGATGATATTGTTTGTAGTTAAAGGAAAGGGGCTTAAGAGTGTTTCTGTTCGCCACCTCGACCTACGGAGTCGATTCAGTGCGTGGTATCCGATTCTTAGGCCGGTGAATGTACAGGCGGCCAAGAGATCCCCGACAACCGGTTCGAAAGAACTGTTCCTTCAAACCGGTCTACCGTGGATACTGTGGGAAAAAACGTGGTTGGTCGAACAGTTGGTGGAGTGGGTGATCTTTTTTGGTGGCAAAGGAGAGGTGTTTAGGGGCGTTTCTGTTCGCCACCTTGAGCTACGTATTAGATTTTGTGCGTGGTCGCCAATTTTTAGGCCGGTGACCGCACAGGCGGCCAAGAGATCCCCGGCAACCGTTTCGAAAGAACTGTTCCTTCGCACTGGAAAACACGTGATGAGGCGAATATTTGGAGGAAGGGATGATCCTGTTTGGCGCTTAAGAATAGGGGATAAGGATGGTTTATGTTCGCTACCTTGACCTAAGTATTAGATTCTGTGCGTGGTCGCCGTGGAATCTGTGGGAAAACACTTGGTGTGGCGAATAGTTGGAGGAGGGGATGATCTTTTTTGGGGGCAAAAGAGAGGGTTTAAGGAGAGTGTCTGTCCTCCACTTTGACCTACGTAGTAGATTCTGTGCGTAGTCGCAGGTTTCTAGGCGGTGACCGCACAGGCGGCTAAGACACCCGGCACCCGGTTCCAAATAACTTTTCGCCTCACATTTGGCGGAGTGGAGGGGGTAATCTTTTGTTTTGGTCTAAAGGAGAGGGGCTTAGAAGGGTTTCTGTTCGCCACCTTAACATACGAAGTAGATTCTGTGCGTGGTCGCCGGTTTTTAGGCCGGTGACTGTACAGGCGGCCAAGAGATCCCCGACAACCGGTTCGAAAAAACTGTTCCTTCGAACCGGTCTACCGTGGATACTGTGGAAAAAAACGTGGTGGGTCGAATAGTTGGTGAAGGGGGGGATCTTTTTTTGGTGGCAAAGGAGAGGGGTTTAGGAGCGTTTTTGTTCTGTTGGGTGGCTATCGCCAAAAATTATGATACAACGGCTTTGGCTTTTGGGTATCGGATGGGACGAAAATGTCCCAACAAAAATTCAAACTCGTCCCGAGTTCAAGACAAGGTTAACAACGCTTGAAGGAGTAAGAATTCCACGATGGACGCAACAATTGTAAGACTCTAAAATAGAGCTACACGGATTCACAGATGCATCAGAATCAGCGTATGAAGCAGTAGTCTATCAGGAAATTGTAAACAGCGGCTCTGGTTGGCAAATAGTTTGTAGAGTGTTTGTAGAGGTTCTAGCGAACTGTTCCTTCGAACCCGTCTACGATGGATCCTGTGGTAAAAGACGTGTTGAGTCGAATAGTTGGTGAAGGGGGAAGGATGAAATTTTTTTTTTTTGGCTAAAGGAGAGTGGCTTAAGAGTGTTTCTGTTCGCCACCTCGACCTACGTAGTAGATTCTGTGCATGGTCGCCGGTTCTTAGGCCAGTAACCGCACAGGCGGCCAAGGGATTCCCGACAACCAGTTCGAAAGAACTGTTCCTTCAAACCGGTCTACAGTGCATCCTGTGATAAAACGCGTGATGGGGAGAATAGTTGGAGGAGGGGATGATGTTATTTGAGGCTTAAGGAGAGGGGCTTAAGAGTGTTTCCTTCCGCCACCTTGTCCAACGTAGAAGATTCTGTACGTGTCGCCGGTTTTTAGGCCGGAGATCGACGGTAACCGGTTCAAATGAAATATTCCTCCGAACCGGTCTACCGTATATCATGTAGGAAAACACATGGTGGGGCGAATAGTTGGTGGTCGGGATGATATTGTTTGTAGTTAAAGGAAAGGGGCTTAAGAGTGTTTCTGTTCGCCACCTCGACCTACGGAGTCGATTCAGTGCGTGGTATCCGATTCTTAGGCCGGTGAATGTACAGGCGGACAAGAGATCCCCGACAACCGGTTCGAAAGAACTGTTCCTTCAAACCGGTCTACCGTGGATACTGTGGGAAAAAACGTGGTGGGTCGAATAGTTGGTGAAGGGGGGGATCTTTTTTTGGTGGCAAAGGAGAGGTGTTTAGGGGCGTTTCTGTTCGCCACCTTGAGCTACGTATTAGATTTTGTGCGTGGTCGCCAATTTTTAGGCCGGTGACCGCACAGGCGGCCAAGAGATCCCCGGCAACCGTTTCGAAAAAACTGTTCCTTCGAACCGGTCTACCGTGGATACTGTGGAAAAAAACGTGGTGGGTCGAATAGTTGGTGAAGGGGGGGATCTTTTTTTGGTGGCAAAGGAGAGGGGTTTAGGAGCGTTTTTGTTCTGTTGGGTGGCTATCGCCAAAAATTATGATACAACGGCTTTGGCTTTTGGGTATCGGATGGGACGAAAATGTCCCAACAAAAATTCAAACTCGTCCCGAGTTCAAGACAAGGTTAACAACGCTTGAAGGAGTAAGAATTCCACGATGGACGCAACAATTGTAAGACTCTAAAATAGAGCTACACGGATTCACAGATGCATCAGAATCAGCGTATGAAGCAGTAGTCTATCAGGAAATTGTAAACAGCGGCTCTGGTTGGCAAATAGTTTGTAGAGTGTTTGTAGAGGTTCTAGCGAACTGTTCCTTCGAACCCGTCTACGATGGATCCTGTGGTAAAAGACGTGTTGAGTCGAATAGTTGGTGAAGGGGGAAGGATGAAATTTTTTTTTTTTGGCTAAAGGAGAGTGGCTTAAGAGTGTTTCTGTTCGCCACCTCGACCTACGTAGTAGATTCTGTGCATGGTCGCCGGTTCTTAGGCCAGTAACCGCACAGGCGGCCAAGGGATTCCCGACAACCAGTTCGAAAGAACTGTTCCTTCAAACCGGTCTACAGTGCATCCTGTGATAAAACGCGTGATGGGGAGAATAGTTGGAGGAGGGGATGATGTTGTTTTGAGGCTTAAGGAGAGGGGCTTAAGAGTGTTTCCTTCCGCCACCTTGTCCAACGTAGAAGATTCTGTACGTGTCGCCGGTTTTTAGGCCGGAGATCGACGGTAACCGGTTCAAATGAAATATTCCTCCGAACCGGTCTACCGTATATCATGTAGGAAAAAACATGGTGGGGCGAATAGTTGGTGGTCGGGATGATATTGTTTGTAGTTAAAGGAAAGGGGCTTAAGAGTGTTTCTGTTCGCCACCTCGACCTACGGAGTCGATTCAGTGCGTGGTATCCGATTCTTAGGCCGGTGAATGTACAGGCGGACAAGAGATCCCCGACAACCGGTTCGAAAGAACTGTTCCTTCAAACCGGTCTACCGTGGATACTGTGGGAAAAAACGTGGTTGGTCGAACAGTTGGTGGAGGGGGTGATCTTTTTTGGTGGCAAAGGAGAGGTGTTTAGGGGCGTTTCTGTTCGCCACCTTGAGCTACGTATTAGATTCTGTGCGTGGGCACCGATTCTTAGGCCGGTAACCGCACTGGCAATCAATGGATCCCCGGCAACCGGTTCTAACGAACTGTTCCTTCGAACCGGTCTACCATGGATCCTGTGGTAAAATACGTGTTGTGGCGAATAGTTGGTGGAGGGATAATATTGTTTTGAGGCTTAAGGAGAGGGGCTTAAGAGTGTATCTTTCCGCCAACTTGTCCTACGTAGCAGATTCTGTGCGTGTCGCCGGTTTTTAGGCAAGAGATCGACGGTAACCGGTTCGAATGAAATATTCCTCCGAACCGGTCTACCGTGGATCCTGTGGGAAAACATGTGATGGGGAAAATAGTTGGAGGACGGGATGTTTTGGGGCTAAAGGAGAGCCGCTTAGGAGTGTTAATGTTCGCCACCTTGACCTACGGAGTCGATTCTGTGCGTGGTCACCGATTTTTAGGCTGGTAACCGCACTGGCAGCCAATGGATCCCCGGCAACCGGTTCTAGCGAACTGTTCCTTCGAACCGGTCTACCATGGATCCTGTGGTAAAGGACGTGTTGAGGCGAATAGTTGGTGGAGGGATAATATTATTTTGTGGTTAAAGGAGAGGGGCTTAAGAGTGTTTCTGTTCGCCACCTCGACCTACGAAGTCGATTCTGAGTGTGGTCACCGATTCTTAGGCCGGTAACCGCACTGGCAGCCAATGGATCGCCGGCAACCGGTCCTAGGGAGCTGTTCCTTCGAACCGGTCTACCATGGATCCTGTGGTAAAAGACGTGTTGAAGCAAATAGTTGGTGGAGGGTGATATTGTTTTGTGGCTAAAGGAGAGGGGCTTAAGAGTGTTTCTGTTCGCCACCTCAACCTACGTAGTAGATTCTATAAGTGGCTGCCGGCTTTTAGGTCGGTGACCGCACAGACAGTCAAGAAATACCCGGAAACTGATTCGAAAGAACTGTTCCTTCGAACCGGTCTACGATGGCTTCTGTGGAAAAACACTTAATGAAGCGAATAGTTTGTGGAGGGGATGATATTTTTTTGTGGCTTAAGGAGAGGCGCTTAAGAGTGTTTCTGTCCGCCACCTTGACCTACGGAGTCGATTCTGTGCGTAGTCACCGATTCTTAGGCCGGTAACCGCACTGGCAGCCAATGGATCCCCGGCAACCGGTTCGAAAAAACTGAACTGGAGAATACATGGAGGAAGGGATGATATTGTTTTGAGGCTTAAGGAGAGGGGCTTAAGAGTGTATCTTTCCGCCACCTTGTCCTACGTAGCAGATTCTGTGCGTACCGCCGGTTTTTAGGCAAGAGATCGACGGCAACCGGTTCGAATGAAATATTCCTCCGAACCGGTCTACCGTGGATCCTGTGGGAAAACATGTGATGGGGAAAATAGTTGGAGGACGGGATGTTTTGGGGCTAAAGGAGAGCAGCTTAGAAGTATTTCTGTTCGCCACCTAGACCTACGTAGTTGATTCTGTGCGTGGTCTTTGGTTCTTAGGCTAGTAACCGCACAGGCGGCCAAGGGATCCCCGACAACCGGTTCTAGCGAACTGTTCCTTCGAACCGGTCTACGATGGCTTCTGTGAAAAAACACTTGATGAAGCAAATAGTTTGTGGAGGGGATGATATTTTTTTGTGGCTTAAGGAGAGGCGCTTAAGAGTGTTTCTGTCCGCCACCTTCACCTACGGAGTCGATTCTGTGCGTAGTCACCGATTCTTAGGCCGGTAACCGCACTGGCAGCCAATGGATCCCCGGCAACCGGTTCGAAAGAACTGAACTGGAGAATAGTTGGAGGAGGGGATGATATTGTTTTGAGGCTTAAGGAGAGGGGCTTAAGAGTGTTTCTTTCCGACACCTTGTCCTTCGTAGTAAATTCTGTGCGTGCCGCCGGTTTTTAGGCAAGAGATCGACGGTAACCGGTTCTAATGAAATGTTCCTCCAAACCGGTCTACCGTGGATCCTGTGGGAAAACATGTGATGGGGAAAATAGTTGGAGGACGGGATGTTTTGACGCTAAATGAGAGCAGCTTAGGAGTCTTTCTGTTCGCCACCTTGACCTACGGAGTCGATTCTGTGCGTTGTCACCGATTCTTAGGCCGGTAACCGCACTGGATCCTGTGGTAAAAGACGTGTTGAGGCAAATAGTTGGTGGAGGGATGATACTGTTTTGTGGCTAAAGGAGAGGGGCTTAAGAGTGTTTCTGTTCGCCACCTCGACCTACGTAGTAGATTCTGTACGTAGTCACCGATTCTTAGGTCGGTGACCTCACAGACAGTCAAGAGATACCCGGCAACTGGTTCGAAAGAACTGTTCCTTCGAATCGGTTAACCGTGGATCCTGTGGGAAAAAACGTTGTGTGGCGAATAGTTGGAGGAGGGGATGATCTTGTTTTGTTCGCCGGTGACCGCACAGGCGGCCAAGAGATCCCCTGCAACCGATTCGAAACAACTGTTCCTTCGAACCGGTCTACCGTAGATTCTGTAGGAAAATACGTGGTGGGGCGAACAGTTTGAGGAGGGGGATGATCTTTTTTGGTGGCAAAGGAAAGGGGTTTAGGAGAGTTAGTATTCGCCACCTTGAACTACGTAGTAGATTCTGTGCGTGCCGCCGGTTTTTAGACCGGTGACCGGCCAAGAGATCCCCGGCAACCGGTTCGAAAGAACTGTTCATTCGAGCCGGTTGAACGTTTATCCTGTGGGAAAACCCGTGATGGGGCGAATAGTTGGAGGAGGGGATTCTCTTTTTTTGCTGGCAAAGGAGAGGGGTTTAGGAGAGTTTCTGTTCGCCACATTGACCTACGGAGTAGGTTATGTTCGTGGTCGCCAGTTTTTGGGCCGGTTATCCCACAGGTGGCCAAGAGATCCCCGGCAACCGATTCGAAAGAGATATTGTTTGTAGTTAAAGGAGAGGGGCTTAAGAGTGTTTCTGTTCGCCATCTCGACATAAGGAATAGATTCCGTGCATGGTCGCCGGTTTTTAGGCCGGTAACCGCACTGGCAGCCAATGGATCCCTGGCAACCGGTTCTAGCGAGCTGTTCTTTCGAACCGGTCTACCATGGATCTTGTGGTAAAAGACGTGTTGAGGCAAATAGTTGGTGGAGGGATGATATTGTTTTGTGGCTAAAGGAGAGGGTCTTAAGAGTGTTTCTGTTCGCCACCTCGACCTTTGTAAGAGATTCTGTTCGTGGTCGCCGATTTCTATGCGGTGACCGCAAGGCTAAGACACTCGGCAACCGGTTCCAGAGAACTGTGCCTTCGAACCGGTCTACCATGGATCCTGTAAGAAAACAAGTGATGAGACGAATAGTTGGAGGAGGGGGTGATCCTGTTTGGCGTTAAAGGAGAGGGGATTAGGAGGGTCAATGTTCGCCACCTTAACCTATGTAGTAGATTCTGTGCGTAGTCGCCGGTTCTTAGGCCAGTAACTGCACAGGCGGCCAAGGTATCCCCGCAACCGGTTCGAAAGAACTGTTCCTTCGAACCGGTCTACCGTGGACACTGTGGGAAAAAACGTGGTGTGGCAAATAATTGGAGGGGGGGTTGATCTTGTTTTGTGACTAAGGGGAGGGGCTTAGAAGTGTTTCTATTCGCCACCTTAACTAACGTAGTAGATTCTGTGACTGGTCGCCTGGTTTTAGGCTGGAGATCGACGGTAACCGGTTCGAATGAAATATTCCTACGAACCGGTCTACCGTGGATCCTGTGGGAAAACATGTGATGGGTAATCGGTAACCGCACTGGCAGCCAATGGATCCCCGGCAACTGGTTCTAGCGAACTGTTCCTTCGAACCGGTCTACCATGGATCCTGTGGTAAAAGACGTGTTGAGGCGAATAGTTGGTGGAGGGATGATATTGTTTTGTGGTTAAAGGAGAGGGGCTTAAGAGTGTTTCTGTTCGCCACCTCGGCCTACGAAGTCGATTCTGTGCGTGGTCACCGATTCTTAGGCCGGTAACCGCACAGATTCTGTACGTGGTCGCTGATTTTAAGGCAGGTGAACGCACAAGTTTTAGTTCGCCGGTTTTAATTCCGATACCCGCACAGGCGGCCAAGGGATCCACGGCAACATGTTCGAATGAAGATTCGTAGATTCTGTAGGAAAATACGTGGTGGGGCAAACAGTTTGAGGATGGGATGATCTTTTTTTGGGGGCAACGAAGAGGAGTTTAGGAGTGTTTAGGTGTGTACGCACACGTGCACTGGCTGCCAATGGATCCCCGGCAACCGGTTCTAGCGAACTGTTCCTTCGAACCGGTCTACCATGGATCCTGTGGTAAAAGACGTGTTGAAGCGAATAGTTGGTGAAGGGATGATATTGTTTTGTGGTTAAAGGAGAGGGGCTTAAGAGTGTTTCTGTTCGCCGCCTCGACCTACGTAGTAGATTCTGTGCGCGGTCAACGGGTTTTAGGCCGGTGAACGCACAGGCGGCCAAAAGACCCCCGGTAACCGGTTCTAGCGAACTGTTTTATCGACCCGGTCTACCTTGGATCCTGTGGTAAAAGAAGTATTGAGGCGAATAGATGGTGAAGGGATGATTTTGTTTTGTGGCTAAAGGAGAGGGGCGTAAGAGTGTTTCTGTTCGCCACCTCGACCTACGTAGTAGATTCTGTGCGTGGCTGCCGGCTTTTAGGTCGGTGACCGCACAGACAGTCAAGAGATACCCGGCAACTGGTTCGAAAGAACTGTTCCTTCGAATCGGTTAACCGCGGATCCTGTGGGAAAACATGTGATGGGGAAAATAGTTGGAGGACGGGATGTTTTGGGGCTAAAGGAGAGCAGCTTAGAAGTATTTCTGTTCGCCACCTTGACCTATAGAGTCGATTCTGTGCGTGGGCACCGATTCTTAGGCCGGTAACCGCACTGGCAATCAATGGATCCCCGGCAACCGGTTCTAACGAACTGTTCCTTCGAACCGGTCTACCATGGATCCTGTGGTAAAATACGTGTTGTGGCGAATAGTTGGTGGAGGGATGATATTGTTTTGTGGCTAAAGGAGAGGGGCTTAAGAGTGTTTCTGTTCGCCGCCTCGACCTACGTAGTAGATTCTGTGCGCGGTCAACGGGTTTTAGGCCGGTGAACGCACAGGCGGCCAAAAGACCCCCGGTAACCGGTTCTAGCGAACTGTTTTATCGACCCGGTCTACCTTGGATCCTGTGGTAAAAGAAGTATTGAGGCGAATAGATGGTGAAGGGATGATTTTGTTTTGTGGCTAAAGGAGAGGGGCGTAAGAGTGTTTCTGTTCGCCACCTCGACCTACGTAGTAGATTCTGTGCGTGGGCACCGATTCTTAGGCCGGTAACCGCACTGGCAATCAATGGATCCCCGGCAACCGGTTCTAACGAACTGTTCCTTCGAACCGGTCTACCATGGATCCTGTGGTAAAATACGTGTTGTGGCGAATAGTTGGTGGAGGGATGATATTGTTTTGAGGCTTAAGGAGAGGGGCTTAAGAGTGTATCTTTCCGCCAACTTGTCCTACGTAGCAGATTCTGTGCGTGTCGCCGGTTTTTAGGCAAGAGATCGACGGTAACCGGTTCGAATGAAATATTCCTCCGAACCGGTCTACCGTGGATCCTGTGGGAAAACATGTGATGGGGAAAATAGTTGGAGGACGGGATGTTTTGGGGCTAAAGGAGAGCCGCTTAGGAGTGTTAATGTTCGCCACCTTGACCTACGGAGTCGATTCTGTGCGTGGTCACCGATTTTTAGGCTGGTAACCGCACTGGCAGCCAATGGATCCCCGGCAACCGGTTCTAGCGAACTGTTCCTTCGAACCGGTCTACCATGGATCCTGTGGTAAAGGACGTGTTGAGGCGAATAGTTGGTGGAGGGATAATATTATTTTGTGGTTAAAGGAGAGGGGCTTAAGAGTGTTTCTGTTCGCCACCTCGACCTACGAAGTCGATTCTGAGTGTGGTCACCGATTCTTAGGCCGGTAACCGCACTGGCAGCCAATGGATCGCCGGCAACCGGTCCTAGGGAGCTGTTCCTTCGAACCGGTCTACCATGGATCCTGTGGTAAAAGACGTGTTGAAGCAAATAGTTGGTGGAGGGTGATATTGTTTTGTGGCTAAAGGAGAGGGGCTTAAGAGTGTTTCTGTTCGCCACCTCAACCTACGTAGTAGATTCTATAAGTGGCTGCCGGCTTTTAGGTCGGTGACCGCACAGACAGTCAAGAAATACCCGGAAACTGATTCGAAAGAACTGTTCCTTCGAACCGGTCTACGATGGCTTCTGTGGAAAAACACTTAATGAAGCGAATAGTTTGTGGAGGGGATGATATTTTTTTGTGGCTTAAGGAGAGGCGCTTAAGAGTGTTTCTGTCCGCCACCTTGACCTACGGAGTCGATTCTGTGCGTAGTCACCGATTCTTAGGCCGGTAACCGCACTGGCAGCCAATGGATCCCCGGCAACCGGTTCGAAAAAACTGAACTGGAGAATACATGGAGGAAGGGATGATATTGTTTTGAGGCTTAAGGAGAGGGGCTTAAGAGTGTATCTTTCCGCCACCTTGTCCTACGTAGCAGATTCTGTGCGTACCGCCGGTTTTTAGGCAAGAGATCGACGGCAACCGGTTCGAATGAAATATTCCTCCGAACCGGTCTACCGTGGATCCTGTGGGAAAACATGTGATGGGGAAAATAGTTGGAGGACGGGATGTTTTGGGGCTAAAGGAGAGCAGCTTAGAAGTATTTCTGTTCGCCACCTAGACCTACGTAGTTGATTCTGTGCGTGGTCTTTGGTTCTTAGGCTAGTAACCGCACAGGCGGCCAAGGGATCCCCGACAACCGGTTCTAGCGAACTGTTCCTTCGAACCGGTCTACGATGGCTTCTGTGAAAAAACACTTGATGAAGCAAATAGTTTGTGGAGGGGATGATATTTTTTTGTGGCTTAAGGAGAGGCGCTTAAGAGTGTTTCTGTCCGCCACCTTCACCTACGGAGTCGATTCTGTGCGTAGTCACCGATTCTTAGGCCGGTAACCGCACTGGCAGCCAATGGATCCCCGGCAACCGGTTCGAAAGAACTGAACTGGAGAATAGTTGGAGGAGGGGATGATATTGTTTTGAGGCTTAAGGAGAGGGGCTTAAGAGTGTTTCTTTCCGACACCTTGTCCTTCGTAGTAAATTCTGTGCGTGCCGCCGGTTTTTAGGCAAGAGATCGACGGTAACCGGTTCTAATGAAATGTTCCTCCAAACCGGTCTACCGTGGATCCTGTGGGAAAACATGTGATGGGGAAAATAGTTGGAGGACGGGATGTTTTGACGCTAAATGAGAGCAGCTTAGGAGTCTTTCTGTTCGCCACCTTGACCTACGGAGTCGATTCTGTGCGTTGTCACCGATTCTTAGGCCGGTAACCGCACTGGATCCTGTGGTAAAAGACGTGTTGAGGCAAATAGTTGGTGGAGGGATGATACTGTTTTGTGGCTAAAGGAGAGGGGCTTAAGAGTGTTTCTGTTCGCCACCTCGACCTACGTAGTAGATTCTGTACGTAGTCACCGATTCTTAGGTCGGTGACCTCACAGACAGCCAAGAGATACCCGGCAACTGGTTCGAAAGAACTGTTCCTTCGAATCGGTTAACCGTGGATCCTGTGGGAAAAAACGTTGTGTGGCGAATAGTTGGAGGAGGGGATGATCTTGTTTTGTTCGCCGGTGACCGCACAGGCGGCCAAGAGATCCCCTGCAACCGATTCGAAACAACTGTTCCTTCGAACCGGTCTACCGTAGATTCTGTAGGAAAATTCGTGGTGGGGCGAACAGTTTGAGGAGGGGGATGATCTTTTTTGGTGGCAAAGGAAAGGGGTTTAGGAGAGTTAGTATTCGCCACCTTGAACTACGTAGTAGATTCTGTGCGTGCCGCCGGTTTTTAGACCGGTGACCGGCCAAGAGATCCCCGGCAACCGGTTCGAAAGAACTGTTCATTCGAGCCGGTTGAACGTTTATCCTGTGGGAAAACCCGTGATGGGGCGAATAGTTGGAGGAGGGGATTCTCTTTTTTTGCTGGCAAAGGAGAGGGGTTTAGGAGAGTTTCTGTTCGCCACATTGACCTACGGAGTAGGTTATGTTCGTGGTCGCCAGTTTTTGGGCCGGTTATCCCACAGGTGGCCAAGAGATCCCCGGCAACCGATTCGAAAGAGATATTGTTTGTAGTTAAAGGAGAGGGGCTTAAGAGTGTTTCTGTTCGCCATCTCGACATAAGGAATAGATTCCGTGCATGGTTTCCGGTTTTTAGGCCGGTAACCGCACTGGCAGCCAATGGATCCCTGGCAACCGGTTCTAGCGAGCTGTTCTTTCGAACCGGTCTACCATGGATCTTGTGGTAAAAGACGTGTTGAGGCAAATAGTTGGTGGAGGGATGATATTGTTTTGTGGCTAAAGGAGAGGGTCTTAAGAGTGTTTCTGTTCGCCACCTCGACCTTTGTAAGAGATTCTGTTCGTGGTCGCCGATTTCTATGCGGTGACCGCAAGGCTAAGACACTCGGCAACCGGTTCCAGAGAACTGTGCCTTCGAACCGGTCTACCATGGATCCTGTAAGAAAACAAGTGATGAGACGAATAGTTGGAGGAGGGGGTGATCCTGTTTGGCGTTAAAGGAGAGGGGATTAGGAGGGTCAATGTTCGCCACCTTAACCTATGTAGTAGATTCTGTGCGTAGTCGCCGGTTCTTAGGCCAGTAACTGCACAGGCGGTCAAGGTATCCCCGCAACCGGTTCGAAAGAACTGTTCCTTCGAACCGGTCTTCCGTGGACACTGTGGGAAAAAACGTGGTGTGGCAAATAATTGGAGGAGGGGTTGATCTTGTTTTGTGACTAAGGGGAGGGGCTTAGAAGTGTTTCTATTCGCCACCTTAACTTACGTAGTAGATTCTGTGACTGGTCGCCTGGTTTTAGGCTGGTGACCGCACAGACGGCCAAAAGACCTCCGGTAACCGGTTCTAGAGAACTGTTCCTTCGAACCGGTCTACCTTGGATCCTGTGGTAAAACACGTGTTGAGGCGAATAGTTGGAGGAGGCGATGATATTGTTTTGTGGATGAAGCAGAGGGGCTTACGAGTGTTTCTGTTCACCACCTTGAACAACGTAGTAGATTCTGTGTGTGGTCGCCGGTTTTTAGGCAGATGAACGCATAGGTGGCCAAGAGACCCCCGACAACCGGTTCTAGCGAACTGTTCCTGGAGGGAAGGGATGTGGAGGGGATGACATTTTTTTGTGGATTAAGGAGAGGGGCTTAAGAGTGTTTCTGTCCGCCACCTTGTCCTACGGAGTCGAATCTGTGCGTGGTCACTGATTCTTAGGCCGGCTACCGCACTGGCAGCCAATGGATCCCCGGCAACCGGTTCGAAAGAACTGAACTGGAGAATAGTTGGAGTAGGGGATGATATTGTTTTGAGGCTTAAGGAGAGGGGCTTAAGAGTGTTTCTTTCCGCCACCTTGTCCTACGTAGTAGATTCTGTGCGTGTCGCCGGTTTTTAGGCTGGAGATCGACGGTAACCGGTTCGAATGAAATATTCCTCCGAACCGGTCTACCGTGTATCCTGTGGGAAAACATGTGATGGGGAAAATAGTTGGAGGACGGGATGTTTTGGGGCTAAAGGAGAGCAGCTTAGAAGTGTTTCTGTTCGCCACCTTGACCTACGGAGTCGATTCTGTGCGTGGTCACCGATTCTTAGGCCGGTAACCGCACTGCCAGCCAATGGATCCCCGGCAACCGGTTCTAGCGAACTGTTCCTTCGAACCGGTCTACCATGGATCCTGTGGTAAAAGACGTGTTGAGGCGTATAGTTGGTGGAGTGATGATATTGTCTTGTGGCTAAAGGAGAGGGGCTTAAGAGTGTTTCTGTTCGCCACCTCGACCTACGGAGTCGATTCTGTGCGTGGTCACCGATTCTTAGGCCGGTAACCGCACTGGCAGCCAATGGATACCCGGCAACCGGTACTAGCGAACTGTTCCTTCGAACCGGTCTACCATGTATCCTGCGGTAAAAGACGTGTTGAGGCGAATAGTTGGTGGAGGGATGATATTGTTTTGTGGCTAAAGGAGAGGGGCTTAAGAGTGTTTCTGTTCGCTACCTCGACCTACGGAGTCGATTCTGTGCGTGGTCACCGATTCTTAGGCCGGTAACCGTAATGGCAGCCAATGGATCCCCGGCAACCAGTTCTAGCGAACTCTTCCTTCGAAGAGGGGCTTAAGAGTGTTTCTATTCGCCACCTTAACTTACGTAGTAGATTCTGTGCGTGGTGCAGGTTGTTAGGCCGGTAACCTCAGAGACGGTCAAGAGATCCCCGGCAACCGGTTCGAGACAACTGTTTCTTCAAACCGGTCTACCGTTGATCCTGTAGGAAAACACGTGTTGGGGCGAATAGTTGGAGGTCGGGATGATATTGTTTGTAGTTAAAGGAGAGGGGCTTAAGAGTGTTTCTGTTCGCCACCTTGCCCTAAGTATTCGATTCTGTGCGTGGTCGCCGTGGATACTGTGGGAAAACACGTGGTGTGGCTAATAGTTAGTGGAGGGGTTGATCTTTTTTTGGAGCAAATGAGAGGTGTTTAGGAGAGTTTCTGTGCGCCACCTTGACCTACGTAATAGATTTTGTGCGTGGTCGCCGGTTTTTAGGCCAGTGTCCGCGAAGGCGCCAAGAGATCGCCGGCAACCGGTTCGAAAGAACTGTTCCTTCGCACTGGAAAACACGTGATGAGGAGAATATTTGGAGGAGGGGATGATCCTGTTTGGCGCTAAAGAATAGGGGATAAGGATGGTTTATGTTCGCCACCTTGACCTAACTATTAGATTCTGTGCGTGGTCGCCGTGGATCCTGTGGGAAAACACGTGGTGTGGCTAATAGTTGGTGGAGGGTTTGATCTTTTTTTTGGAGCAAATGAGAGCTGTTCAGGAGAGTTTCTGTGCGCTACCTTGACCACGTCGCCGGTTGGTCTACCTACGTAATAGATTCAGTGCGTTGCGCCGTTTTTGAGGCCGGTATACACACAGGCGGCCAAGAGATCCCCGGCAACCGATTCGAAAGAACTGTTCCTTCGAGCCAGTCTACCGTGGATCCTGTGGGAAAACACGTGTTTGGCAATAGTTGGTGGAGGGGGTAATCTTTTTTTGGGGCTAAAGGAGAGAGGCTTAGGAGTGTTTCTGTTTGCCACCTTGACCTACGAAATAGATTCTGTACGTGGTCGCCGGTTTTGAGGCCGGTGACTGCACAGGCGGCCGAGAGATCCCCGACAACCGGTTTGAAAGAACTGTTCCTTCGAACCGGTCTACCGTGGATACTGTGGGAAAAAACGTGGTGAGGCGAATAATTGGAGGAGGGGTTGATCTTGTATTGTGACTAAGGTGAGGGGCTTAGAAGTGTTTCTGTTCGCCACCTTGACCTACGTAGTAGAGTCTGTGCGTGTCGCCGGTTTTTAGGCTGGATATCGACGGTAGTCTATCGTGGATCATGTGAGAAAACACGTGGTGGGGCGAATAGTTGGAGTTCGGGATGATATTGTTTGTGGTTAAAGGAGAGGGGATTAAGAGTGTTTCTGTTCGCCACCTCGACCTACGTAGTATATTCTGCTCGTGGTCGCCGGTTTTTAGGCCGGTGAAGTAGTAGATTCTGTACGTGGTCGCCGGTTTTTAGGCCGGTAACCACACAGGAAGCCACGAGATCCCGGGCAACCGATTCGGAAAAACTGTACGTTCGAATAGGAAAATACGCGGTGGGGCGAACAGATTTAGGAGGGGATTATCTTTTTTTTGGGGCATAGGTGAGGAGTTTAAGTGAGTTTCTATTCGCCACTTTGACTTACATAGTAGATTCATTGCGTTGCGCCGGTTTTTAGGCCGGTAACCGCACAGGCGGCCAAGGGATCCCGGCAATCTGTTCGAAAGAACTGTTCCTTCGAACCGCTCTACCATGGATCCTGTGGAAAAACCAGTGGTTGGCAAATAGTTTGTAGAGTGTTTGTAGAGGTTCTAGCGAACTGTTCCTTCGAACCCGTCTACGATGGATCCTGTGGTAAAAGACGTATTGAGTCGAATAGTTGGTGAAGGGGGAAGGATGAAATTTTTTTTTTGGCTAAAGGAGAGTGGCTTAAGAGTGTTTCTGTTCGCCACCTCGACCTACGTAGTAGATTCTGTGCATGGTCGCCGGTTCTTAGGCCAGTAACCGCACAGGCGCCCAAGGGATTCCCGACAACCAGTTCGAAAGAACTGTTCCTTCAAACCGGTCTACAGTGCATCCTGTGATAAAACGCGTGATGGGGAGAATAGTTGGAGGAGGGGATGATGTTGTTTTGAGGCTTAAGGAGAGGGGCTTAAGAGTGTTTCCTTCCGCCACCTTGTCCAACGTAGAAGATTCTGTACGTGTCGCCGGTTTTTAGGCCGGAGATCGACGGTAACCGGTTCAAATGAAATATTCCTCCGAACCGGTCTACCGTATATCATGTGGGAAAACACATGGTGGGGCGAATAGTTGGTGGTCGGGATGATATTGTTTGTAGTTAAAGGAAAGGGGCTTAAGAGTGTTTCTGTTCGCCACCTCGACCTACGGAGTCGATTCAGTGCGTGGTATCCGATTTTTAGGCCGGTGACTGTACAGGCGGCCAAGAGATCCCCGACAACCGGTTCGAAAAAACTGTTTCTTCGAACCGGTCTACCGTGGATACTGTGGAAAAAAACGTGGTGGGTCGAATAGTTGGTGAAGTGGGGGATCTTTTTTTGGTGGCAAAGGAGAGGGGTTTAGGAGCGTTTTTGTTCTGTTGGGTGGCTATCGCCAAAAATTATGATACAACGGCTTTGGCTTTTGGGTATCGGATGGGACGAAAATGTCCCAACAAAAATTCAAACTCGTCCCGAGTTCAAGACAAGGTTAACAACGCTTGAAGGAGTAAGAATTCCACGATGGACGCAACAATTGTAAGACTCTAAAATAGAGCTACACGGATTCACAGATGCATCAGAATCAGCGTATGAAGCAGTAGTCTATCAGGAAATTGTAAACAGCGGCTCTGGTTGGCAAATAGTTTGTAGAGTGTTTGTAGAGGTTCTAGCGAACTGTTCCTTCGAACCCGTCTACGATGGATCCTGTGGTAAAAGACGTGTTGAGTCGAATAGTTGGTGAAGGGGGAAGGATGAATTTTTTTTTTTTGGCTAAAGGAGAGTGGCTTAAGAGTGTTTCTGTTCGCCACCTCGACCTACGTAGTAGATTCTGTGCATGGTCGCCGGTTCTTAGGCCAGTAACCGCACAGGCGGCCAAGGGATTCCCGACAACCAGTTCGAAAGAACTGTTCCTTCAAACCGGTCTACAGTGCATCCTGTGATAAAACGCGTGATGGGGAGAATAGTTGGAGGAGGGTATGATGTTGTTTTGAGTCTTAAGGAGAGGGGCTTAAGAGTGTTTCCTTCCGCCACCTTGTCCAACGTAGAAGATTCTGTACGTGTCGCCGGTTTTTAGGCCGGAGATCGACGGTAACCGGTTCAAATGAAATATTCCTCCGAACCGGTCTACCGTATATCATGTGGGAAAACACATGGTGGGGCGAATAGTTGGTGGTCGGGATGATATTGTTTGTAGTTAAAGGAAAGGGGCTTAAGAGTGTTTCTGTTCGCCACCTCGACCTACGGAGTCGATTCAGTGCG
The DNA here is from genome assembly GCA_947095585.1 of Nephrocerus scutellatus. Taxonomy (NCBI): domain Eukaryota; kingdom Metazoa; phylum Arthropoda; class Insecta; order Diptera; family Pipunculidae; genus Nephrocerus; species Nephrocerus scutellatus. Next base: position 57,818,099 of record OX352764.1, read on the forward strand.
TGGTATCCGATTCTTAGGCCGGTGAATGTACAGGCGGCCAAGAGATCCCCGACAACCGGTTCGAAAGAACTGTTCCTTCAAACCGGTCTACCGTGGATACTGTGGGAAAAAACGTGGTTGGTCGAACAGTTGGTGGAGTGGGTGATCTTTTTTGGTGGCAAAGGAGAGGTGTTTAGGGGCGTTTCTGTTCGCCACCTTGAGCTACGTATTAGATTTTGTGCGTGGTCGCCAATTTTTAGGCCGGTGACCGCACAGGCGGCCAAGAGATCCCCGGCAACCGTTTCGAAAGAACTGTTCCTTCGCACTGGAAAACACGTGATGAGGCGAATATTTGGAGGAAGGGATGATCCTGTTTGGCGCTTAAGAATAGGGGATAAGGATGGTTTATGTTCGCTACCTTGACCTAAGTATTAGATTCTGTGCGTGGTCGCCGTGGAATCTGTGGGAAAACACTTGGTGTGGCGAATAGTTGGAGGAGGGGATGATCTTTTTTGGGGGCAAAAGAGAGGGTTTAAGGAGAGTGTCTGTCCTCCACTTTGACCTACGTAGTAGATTCTGTGCGTAGTCGCAGGTTTCTAGGCGGTGACCGCACAGGCGGCTAAGACACCCGGCACCCGGTTCCAAATAACTTTTCGCCTCACATTTGGCGGAGTGGAGGGGGTAATCTTTTGTTTTGGTCTAAAGGAGAGGGGCTTAGAAGGGTTTCTGTTCGCCACCTTAACATACGAAGTAGATTCTGTGCGTGGTATCCGATTTTTAGGCCGGTGACTGTACAGGCGGCCAAGAGATCCCCGACAACCGGTTCGAAAAAACTGTTTCTTCGAACCGGTCTACCGTGGATACTGTGGAAAAAAACGTGGTGGGTCGAATAGTTGGTGAAGTGGGGGATCTTTTTTTGGTGGCAAAGGAGAGGGGTTTAGGAGCGTTTTTGTTCTGTTGGGTGGCTATCGCCAAAAATTATGATACAACGGCTTTGGCTTTTGGGTATCGGATGGGACGAAAATGTCCCAACAAAAATTCAAACTCGTCCCGAGTTCAAGACAAGGTTAACAACGCTTGAAGGAGTAAGAATTCCACGATGGACGCAACAATTGTAAGACTCTAAAATAGAGCTACACGGATTCACAGATGCATCAGAATCAGCGTATGAAGCAGTAGTCTATCAGGAAATTGTAAACAGCGGCTCTGGTTGGCAAATAGTTTGTAGAGTGTTTGTAGAGGTTCTAGCGAACTGTTCCTTCGAACCCGTCTACGATGGATCCTGTGGTAAAAGACGTGTTGAGTCGAATAGTTGGTGAAGGGGGAAGGATGAATTTTTTTTTTTTTGGCTAAAGGAGAGTGGCTTAAGAGTGTTTCTGTTCGCCACCTCGACCTACGTAGTAGATTCTGTGCATGGTCGCCGGTTCTTAGGCCAGTAACCGCACAGGCGGCCAAGGGATTCCCGACAACCAGTTCGAAAGAACTGTTCCTTCAAACCGGTCTACAGTGCATCCTGTGATAAAACGCGTGATGGGGAGAATAGTTGGAGGAGGGTATGATGTTGTTTTGAGTCTTAAGGAGAGGGGCTTAAGAGTGTTTCCTTCCGCCACCTTGTCCAACGTAGAAGATTCTGTACGTGTCGCCGGTTTTTAGGCCGGAGATCGACGGTAACCGGTTCAAATGAAATATTCCTCCGAACCGGTCTACCGTATATCATGTGGGAAAACACATGGTGGGGCGAATAGTTGGTGGTCGGGATGATATTGTTTGTAGTTAAAGGAAAGGGGCTTAAGAGTGTTTCTGTTCGCCACCTCGACCTACGGAGTCGATTCAGTGCGTGGTATCCGATTCTTAGGCCGGTGAATGTACAGGCGGCCAAGAGATCCCCGACAACCGGTTCGAAAGAACTGTTCCTTCAAACCGGTCTACCGTGGATACTGTGGGAAAAAACGTGGTTGGTCGAACAGTTGGTGGAGTGGGTGATCTTTTTTGGTGGCAAAGGAGAGGTGTTTAGGGGCGTTTCTGTTCGCCACCTTGAGCTACGTATTAGATTTTGTGCGTGGTCGCCAATTTTTAGGCCGGTGACCGCACAGGCGGCCAAGAGATCCCCGGCAACCGTTTCGAAAGAACTGTTCCTTCGCACTGGAAAACACGTGATGAGGCGAATATTTGGAGGAAGGGATGATCCTGTTTGGCGCTTAAGAATAGGGGATAAGGATGGTTTATGTTCGCTACCTTGACCTAAGTATTAGATTCTGTGCGTGGTCGCCGTGGAATCTGTGGGAAAACACTTGGTGTGGCGAATAGTTGGAGGAGGGGATGATCTTTTTTGGGGGCAAAAGAGAGGGTTTAAGGAGAGTGTCTGTCCTCCACTTTGACCTACGTAGTAGATTCTGTGCGTAGTCGCAGGTTTCTAGGCGGTGACCGCACAGGCGGCTAAGACACCCGGCACCCGGTTCCAAATAACTTTTCGCCTCACATTTGGCGGAGTGGAGGGGGTAATCTTTTGTTTTGGTCTAAAGGAGAGGGGCTTAGAAGGGTTTCTGTTCGCCACCTTAACATACGAAGTAGATTCTGTGCGTGGTCGCCGGTTTTTAGGCCGGTGACTGTACAGGCGGCCAAGAGATCCCCGACAACCGGTTCGAAAAAACTGTTCCTTCGAACCGGTCTACCGTGGATACTGTGGAAAAAAACGTGGTGGGTCGAATAGTTGGTGAAGGGGGGGATCTTTTTTTGGTGGCAAAGGAGAGGGGTTTAGGAGCGTTTCTGTTCTGTTGGGTGGCTATCGCTTTGGCTTTGGCTTTTGGGTATCGGATGGGACGAAAATGTCCCAACAAAAATTCAAACTCGTCCCGAGTTCAAGACAAGGTTAACAACGCTTGAAGGAGTAAGAATTCCACGATGGACGCAACAATTGTAAGACTCTAAAATAGAACTACACGGATTCACAGATGCATCAGAATCAGCGTATGCAGCAGTAGTGTATCAGGAAATTGTAAACAGCGGCTCTGCGACAATACGGCCCATCGCGTCAAAAACCAAATTAGCGCCGGTAAAACAAGTTTCATTAGCAAGGCTGCAGTTATGGGCAGCTGCTCTACTCACAAAGCTTATGAAGTACATCAGAGAAGGTACAGACACAAAATACACCAGAGTTGTTGCATGGTCAGATTCTACCATCGTCTTGAACTGGCTAACACAGCACCCAGTAAATTGGAATACTTTTGTCGCCAACCGGGTATCCTATGTGCAACAACATTTTAAGGGAGGTTCGTACCTGGAAGCGAGAATCCTGCTGACATTCCGTCTAGAGGATCTTTTTGAGATACTGTAGCTGAATATCCGATGTGGTGGCAAGGTCCAGAATGGTTGAAAAAGGACGAACAACATTGGCCAGCTAACAAAACTATGAGGGAAGTGCAAGATATGCCTGAGATACGATAATCTCACGTTTGCATGATGCAAACAAATAATCCGTTGGGCAAGGACGACATAATTCTCGCCTTTTCGTCACTTTCAAAACTTCAACGTATGCATACTGTATACGGTTTAAATCCAGTTGCCAAAGGAGAAAACGGAACGAACCACTAATAACTGGAAGTTTGACGGTGAAGGAGTACCAGGAAGCAGAAATGGCTCTTATAGGGAGTGCTCAGCGAAGTTTGGCCGATTATATGCAGAATTTAAGTATAAACAAAACTCTGAAATCATACAGCAAGATATCATCACTGCACCCATTAATCGACGCCAATAGAATATTTAGAGTAAGAGGTCGACTAAAACATTCTAACCTATCAATTAATCAGAAACATCCTGTTTGAAGATATTGCTCCTTGCACTTAAAATACTTTAAATAGTCACCTTACCTTGGGTAGGGGGATAACTATTTAATATGAAAACAAGACTTTTTGAAAAGGTAACTTATTCTGAGTTTATTATACAAATTTCCTAACTATTTATACAATTTATTTGCATACTTAATTACTAATAATTTACTTAAACTAGGCTAAATTGTTATTGTGCAATTTATACTTACAAAGAATAAAAGCTAAATTATTGTGCAACTTAAACGTCCGATGAAATTTATGCTTACTAAGAATAAATGTGCAACTTATGGCAATAAATTATTATGGGTTAAACGTCCGATCGACGGTGACCCATATTCGCTACATAGTATGTAGTACACAACAATTGAATATTATTGTGCAACTTAAGCTAATAAATTATTTTGGGGTAAACGTCCGATCGACGGTGACCCATATTCGCTGCGTAGTACACAACAATTGAATATTATTGTGCAACTTAAGCTAATAAATTATTTTGGGGTAAACGTCCGTTCGACGAATACCCATATTCGTTGCATAACAATTGAACAATTGAAATGCGTTAATTTTGTTTTGGTTTGGGTATTGTTTTTGTTGTCATAAACAAACTCCCGGCGGGAAAAGGTTGTAAGTTGTAAGGGAGGAAAATCTAGACTGAGTCTGTGGTTATGTGGGATATCGACTCGTTATTGATCATGTATGCACGAACCCAGCTTCCGGGTATTTTATCTTCTTTATTGAGGTAACTGACGCTAGCAATCTCTGATTTTTTTCTTCGGCGCTGTTTGCGTGTGGCAACGATGAAACAGAGAGTGATGCAGAGTATGGTGCATACACTTCCTATTCCAAAATACCAGTACCGATGATCCAAGGTGTCCCAATCATATCCATTCAGTTCATCTGAGAGTTTTTCTTTGAGAATAGCGAGGCGAGGATCTTTGGATTTTATCTCGCTTAAATCAATTTTGGGGGGAGACAAACTTTCCTCGTTTGGAAAAGACTTGATGTTGGTTTCTATTTTCTTGAACCCTTTGGTGGGAGCCGTTATGTTGAATTGAGTGCCGGAAATTCTGCATGCGACGCGACCTCGCGTTTGGTTGTCTTCACGTCAACTCTGCGGATGTCTCCTTTACTGTCAGGATAGCTTTCAATAATTTGGCCCATTTTCCAATCTGCGGGAGTAATACTTGGTTCTTGAAGTAATACAACATCTCTGATGCCGAGTGTTCGGGGAGGGAACTTCCATTTATTTCTTTTTTGTAGTTGATGAAGGTACTCCTTGTGGAACCGTTCCCAAAATTATTGTTGAAGTTGTTGTACTTGTAGCCAGCGTTTTGTGGTCGGAACAGCAGCTGGCGGATTCTGATGAAGAACAAGTTCTTGTGCTTTTGGTGGAACGGTTGGGAAAAATGTAGGTTTTTTCTGTACTGGGGAAACTGAAGTCTGAAGCTGGCTTAGCGACTCCTTATGAGATTGGGATGGGACTTGTGGCGGGCTTTGCTGGAAATACTGGTTTTATTGCTGGTAATGGAATGGCTGATGCGGATATTGAGGCTGCGATTGTTTCTGTATTTGCGGCTTACTCGTAGCTGGGGCTGCAGTTGGCGGTTTTCTGTAGATCGTTTGTGCTTGGGATTGATACTGAGGCTGTGGATTGTAGTTTAGCTTCTGTTGGAAAAGTTTAGATGGGGTCTGGGTCTGGTGGAACGTTTGTTGTTGCCTGTTTGTTTGAATTGAGTTGAGTTGAGTTCTTATGTGGCGGAGATTGCTTCTGATCTGTTTTGAAGAGCTCGGAAAGCAGCACCATTCCCTCAAGCTCCATCTTGGGGATCGTACATATATTACTGTACATATATTTGTTTGTTCTTGTCTTGAGTGGCGTTACGCGGCCTTTGGCTGCTAGTAAACGAACAGTGTACGTTTCCCTGGTCTTTGCCCGACTGTAAATCACTGCCGCGTATCCATCCCCTGAGGCGCCACAAAATCCAATGAGCTGAATTGCAGGGCTTTTGGTTCCGTGGATCCAGCGAGGAATTCTAATGTCACTGTGTTGAGATAGAGTTTCCAATGGTTTGCTGAATTTCTTTTGGATTTTCTCGTCTAACTGGTCATCCCAGTCGTACTTAAGTAGCCACAACTCTTGGATCCGTATACGGAAAAGTATTATTACTGGCAAGATCCAACCCATGGGATCGTAAAGCGATGCAGCAATAGAAAGCAGACCTCTTTTAGTGAATTTTATCTGGTCTGGAGTTGGAATTCGGATGAGAAATGTGTCCTCTCCTGGATTGAAGTTAATCCCTAAGATTTTCATAATTGGATCGGCAGTATCTTTGTAGGCACTGAGTTTTTTACTGTCTTCTATGTAACGAAGAACGTCTGGGTGGTTTGATGACCATTTTGTTTGGGATAGCTTACCAGCCTCTAGTGTAGTTGTTATCTTAGCAATTTGCTCTTGACATTCTTTAATGCTATCAGCTCCGTGAAACAGATCATCCATGTAAATAGAGTTCTTGATTATGTCCTTGGTCTCCAAATCCGGTGCGTTGTCATCTGCGATTTGATGGATAGTACGAATTGCTTGCCGTGGTGCGCAGTCCACGCCTTATATCACAGTGTTAAGGAAAAATTCGCTCAATGGTTCTGTTTTGTTGGGTCGCCAGAGGATCCAACGTCTTTCTTGTCCAATAAAGAATTTTACTGCATTCCTATACGAATTTCCTAATTCAGGTGCGTCAATCTTCCAAGGGATTGGGACGATGTAGCGGCCGTCTTTAGTTCGAGAGTGGTTTTCAATGAATAAGTTTTCGCAGTACGAACTCTCAACTTTACAGATGTCTTCTTTGGTAATTAACATGTCCCAGAAATCCATTAGATTTGACTCGAACTCTGATAGTGTAGTTAAGACTGAGGTTCGTTTTCCACTTCCGTTTCCCGGGTCTCCAGATACGATCCACCCACCAAGAAATGTGTTTTGCAGTAATAATCCTTCCTTCTTCTCCAAACCTGGTCGTAACACTGTTGAATATACTGGTCAACCCAATAGCAAAGGAATATGTGCTGGTTTGTTTAAAGGCGGATCTGCAAGAGGTTTGTCAAAGAGGATTTCCAGGCGATGTGACTGGGCATGCTGGGAAGTGATCCCGTAACTCGTTTGACCACGAGTGCTTTTATGTTTATGAATGGTTGATCTGAATTATCAAGTTTTAGTTTTATATTGGCAATAGAGCGGACTGTTCCAATCTCCCCTCCTACTCCAATAACTTTGACAAGTGTTCGTTTTTTAGGCAATCGTAACTTCTGCACCAAATCTTCGGATATGTAATTGGCTTGGCTGCTTTGATCCCGCAAGCAACGAACTGGAATGTTGTCATCGTTAACCAAAATCGTCGCAATAGCTGTGGGTAGGAGCACACTAGAAAAGGCATCGGACTCATTTTGGCACAGGTAAGTACTACTCGTCGATGGAAGGTAAGCCGTGGAATTTGGTTGCGGATGCATTTCCGTATTATGAGGTCCTTGACTGGTTCTGCATTTTAAATACTCTCTTGATTTGCAAGGAGAGCGAAAGTCGAAACAATGCTTTAAGCAATAGATGCATATCTTGTGGTCACGTAGCATGGCTTCTCGATTCTGTGAGCTCAGGAACTTTGGACCGTCCACAACTGGATGGTTTTCTGTGCAGATGAAGCACTTCATTGTTACCTTTGTTGCGGCTTCTTTCGATTGAAGTGTAACATGTACTTTGGTATGTGGCATACTGAAATCCTTCCTAGGTACCTTATGAGATGACTGAATAATTTGACAATTGTCGTCTTGATCTAGATGATGATGAAGTCTTCTATTTCTTCTAAGGAAGGAAGTCTGGTTTTACAGTTGTAAAAATCGTCCAATCTGCCACGTGTGATAGGATCTAAACCTCGAATGATTAATAGGCCATGATCTGTTCTCCACTTATTTTATTTCTTTTGAGATTGGAGACCCGTCCTTTAGTGTAGTGCCTATATGATATTATGGACTCTGCATTTCCTGGGATTGTTGGACGTCGTGATAGAGCTAGCATAGCCTCTAGTTAAATTTTTGCTAAATGTCTCGGATTGTCAAACGTTCGGTCCAATTTTGACCAGGCAATCGGATAGTTGTCTCCAGTCAAGTTCAAATCGGTAATTGCTTCCAATGCTTTTCCAGTGAGCTTTGACTTGAGTAAAGTGAAGCGATCGATGTTTGACATTCGGCTTTTCACTACCAATGAATCGAACTGCTCCTCAAATTCACGGTACTTTGTGATGTCACCACTATATTCTCTGAGGTGCACCTCTGGGATTTTGATACCCTCTGCAACGCGGTTCGTCTGCCTTTGATTCATTCTCTCGATCAAGCGTTAGTTTCGCTATGGCATGTAGAAGTGCTTCGGTTGTATTATTTACATGTTGAGGTAAGTTGGACGGCTGCGATGGAGTAATATATTCTTGACCACACATCCCTCCCGCGGGATTTTGTAAGACAATCCCAACTCCTTGCACGTATGTAAATATTGGTTGAACGGGCATGGAGAGTTGGGGATCGTTAGACGCCTTGGACTCCGCCTTGCAGCTATCGACAGATGTAGCGGAAGAATTGTTCCTTTCGTCTGTTTGAGGTTTGGAACTTGCGGCCGTTTCCTCATCAGTCGGTGCAATTGCATCTCCAGGATTTCCGTCGTTGGTTTTATCCTCATCCAACAACTGCGGGGAGTTCTTCTTGATAAACTCTTTAATCTTGGCGAAGATTGTTTGGGCTGCCTCGAATTTTGGCAGGAATTCGGCAGCGACTTTTTTGCTTAGCTTAGATAAGTTAGCATAGTAAGTCTCGATGGAAGTCCCAAGGCTCTTAGCCTTTTCGTACTGCCTGGAAAGCGTTTCTGGAGAACTTTTCTAATCCCAGTTTGACGAGGTTAACTCTAACCTCTTCCAGCTGGGTGATGACATCTTGTAGATTATCGATAACTCGTCCAAGTTGGTCCATGTTGAAGTGAAGTGCGTTTTAATGCGTTGGTGTTTAATTTAAATACGTATAAAGTAAACTATTACTTTGACGTGAAGTGGGTTTTAATGCGTTGGTGAAGTAAACTCATCATCATCATCATATTTGGCTCTACAACCGGGGTCCGGTCCTGGCCTCCCGCAAAAAGTCTCTCCACCGGTCCCGATTTCAAGCCGATGTCAACAAGTTTGGCATCCCTAAACTCTGGGCGTCCTGGTCTACGCCATCCTTCCAGCGTAGGCTTGGCCGGCCTCGCTGTCGTGTTCCATAAATCCTACCGCAAAGCACTTTTCGAGCAGGATCCTCTTCGCTAATGCGAGCTAGGTGTCCTGCCCACCGGAGCCTACCGAGCTTAATTTTCTTCATGATGTCGACATCGCGGTAACGCTCGTAGATCTGATCATTATAGAGTCTCCGGGATCGTCCTTCCTCACATTCGGGGCCAACAATTCCCCGTAAGACTTTTCTCTCGAACGCGGCTAAGAGGTCAGAATGCTTTTTGCTAAGCACCCAAGTCTCGGATCCATATGAAAGTACTGGTATGACCATTGTCTTATATATCAGCAGCTTGGATGTTATGGTTAAGTTCCTGGATTTAAAGAGTCTTGACAGGCTATAGTAGGCTTTGTTGGCTTTAAGCAACCGTGCGCGTATTTCTGGTTCCATGCTGTTATCGGCTGCTATAGTTGCCCCAAGATAGTTAAAGGATTGCACTACTTCAAATTCGCGCTCCACTATCTGAATTGAGGGACCAATGTTGGATCTTCTACTCGCAGACTTGGCCACCATGTACTTTGTTTTGCTCTCATTTATGTGGAGTCCCAGATTTCGTGCCGACTGCTCTATCTGGATGAAAGCTTCCTGTACAGCTCTTTGGTTTCTACCAACAATGTCAATATCTTCTGCGTAAGCCAGTATCTGAATGGACTTATAGAGGATCGTTCCTCTCGCCGTTACGTCAGAGTCTCGGATCACTTTCTCCAACGCCAGGTTGAAGAGGACGCAGGCCAGTCCATCCCCTTGTCGGAGCCGTTGAATGGGCTTGATAGTAATCCGGATATTTTTACTTGGCTTATAACATTGGTCATGGTCAACCTACATAGTCGTGTCAGTTTATTTGGGATGCCGAATTCTCTCATGGCTTTATAAAGTTCTACTCTGGCTATGCTATCATATGCGGCTTTAAAGTCTATAAAAATATGGTGTAGTGAGTTTTGAAACTCTAGACATTTTTCCATCACCTGCCTTAGGGTGTAAATCTGATCAGTTGTTGATTTGCCTGGAATGAAGCCACACTGGTATGGACCAATGATGACTTTAGCGTATGGGGCTATCCTGTCTTGAAGGATAGAGGAGAAAATCTTATACGCGGTACTCAACAACGTTATACCGCGATAATTGCTGCATTTTGTGATATCTCCCTTCTTATGTATGGGGCACAGGATGCCTCTTCGCCATAACTTCTTCTTCTTCTTTCCATACTTGCACTATTATTTCATGAATTGCTTGGTGTAATGTGGGGCCTCCTATTTTTATCAGTTCCGCTGGGATCCCATCAGATCCCGGGGCCTTATTATTTTTGAGCCGATTTATCGCTCTGCCAACTTCGTCTATGCTTGGTGGCGGCAGCATAGTATGATCTTCGGTCATTGGTGGAGCCTCCAATTCCTCAGTTAGCTGGCCATTTAGCAACTCATGAAAGTGCTCTTCCCATCGCTCTAAGATGAATTTAAGATTGGCGATCAGATTACCCTCTTTGTCCTTGCAGTATGTGCAACGCGGTGTATATTGCGTCATACCGCGGACTCTTTCGTAGAACTTCCGCGCCTGGTGCGGTCCTTGCTCTCTGTACTGTTCAAGTTCACGGACGAGGTTCTTCTCCCAGGCTGCTTTCTTTCGCCGGTGAACTGTTTTTTCATATCTTCTGAGCTCTTTATATTCATCTTCGCGTGCCCGCGTTCTATGAGATTGTTGCATTGCTCGGTACGCAACATTCTTACGTTCAGTCGCTAGCTTAAATTCGTCATCGAACCAGTCGTTTCGATCTCTACGACTACTGCCTAAGATGGAGTCAGCAGTACTAATGACAGTATTCTTAAGGCGTGTCCATTTCTCTTCTACGCTCGACATCTCAGCCCCAGGACTTACTCTCCCTGCATTTAGGGCGAGTCCTATCGCTTGACCGTAGTTGTTTCTGGTCTCTTCATTGCGAAGGGCAGCCGTGTTGACTCGAATCTGATTCGCGGATGCAGTCTTCCGTGATGATGTAATCCGCGCTCCGAGCACCATACCAACAAGATAGTGGTCCGAGTCGACGTTGGCACCTCGGTACGTTCGTACCGTCATCAGGTTCGGGTTGTGGCGGCGGTCTATCAACACGTCGTCTATCTGGTTGCGAGTGGCTCCATCAGGAGATACCCAGGTGGCTTTGTGGATATTTTAACGCGCAAACCTTGTACTCGCAACGACCAAATTATTGCTTGCTGCCATCTCTATGACTCGTTGTCCATTGTCATTAGTGTTCTCGTGTAAGCTATGGGTGCCAATGTATTGCCTGAATATTGGCTCCGTACCTATTTTAGCATTCATATCCCCCAGAATGATTTTTACATCATACTGAGGGCAGGCATGGAGTTCCCGTTCGACTGATTCAAAGAATTCTTCTTTTTCATCATCTGGGGAATCCTCTGTAGGTGCGTGAACGTTTATGATTTTAAATTTGCCCCGCACGCGAAGGGTGCATAGCCGTTCATTTACTGCATTAAAGCAGATAACGGTGGGTTTCATTCTTTTGCTGACTAGAAACCCCACCCCGAGCACATGATGTCTTGCGTGACAGCTGTAATAAATGTCGTATTCTGATTTTTGTAAGACACCATTCCCTGTCCACCGCATCTCCTGAATTACTGTTAAGTCAGCATTATATTTGGACAGGGTATTGGCTAGCTGCTGTGCAGCTCGAGCTCTATACAGTGAGCGTACGTTCCATGAGAAAATTCTTAAATCGTTTAGCCGTTTTCGTTGCCGTGGTCGTCGTCGTTCATCAGTGTATCCGAGGCTGATTTTGGGTTCCGTTATAATAATTTTTTTACAGGCGAGGTTATTGGCCTCGCGCCAACCTTACTTTGAAGGAAGGGACAATCATTCAGCTTTTCCTGCATTGGAGGAAAATTACCAGCGGCCACCACGTGGAGGTTTGATCGCACTTCCACCAGTCAGAGATAGTTACGGCCACATGCAATTCTAGAACATTCTGTGTTATTCCCCCTATTTCTGCTGATGGCTGACCGCCGGTGAAGTAAACTATTACTTCTAAATTCGTGTTAAGTAAGCTATTACTTTTATATATGACCCATATTCGCTGCGTAGTACACAACAATTGAATATTATTGTGCAACTTAAGCTAATAATTATTTTGGGGTAAACGTCCGATCGACAAATACCCATATTCGTTGCATAACAATTGAACATATGCTTAATGCGTTTATTTTTGTTTTGGTTTGGGTATTGTTTTTTGTTGTCATAAACACATCCTATGATTTTATCATCGCATCCTTTGACAAAACTCATCATCAATAAAACCCACACCGACACACTTCACAGAGGTGTGAAACTAACTCTCAATCACATTCGCAGAAAATTTTGGATCATCCGAGGAACCAACACTGTCAAGGCAGTCATAAATCAATGCGTGAAGTGCTTCAGATTTAAGACAAAAGAATGTAATCAACTCATGGGTAACTTCCGGAGGCACGAGCAAGTTTTTCACGGCCCTTTACACATTGTGGGGTAGATTACGCAGGGCCAATTAACATACGTTGCTCACAATTCCGAGATGTTAAGTCGCATAAGGCCGTGCACATTGAGTTGACCTGCGATTTAACAACGGATGGATTCATGGCAGCATTACGAATAATGATCAGTAGGAGAGGATCCATACATCATCTATATAGTGACAATGGAACCAATTTTGGTTCAGATAGAAGGATGTCTGAATTCAAGACTGCTCTGTCCGTTAACCGATAACACTGAAGACCTTGACGCACTAACGCCAGGTCAATTCATTGTGGGATCGCCACTAATAGCACCAAGACAGAGAGCAGTATAAAAAAAATGGAAACTCATCCAAAAAATCAAACGTGACTTTTGCAACCGATGGTACGAGGATTACATAACCAAACTTCAACAGCGATATAAGTGGAAACAGACAACAATAAATTTAAGGGTTGGTCAGTTAGTAATACTGAAGAACGAGCTATACCGTCTAATGGCCTCTTGGCAAAATAACTGAAGTACACATAGATATGGATGATTTTGTCAGACTGAAAAGGGAATATATAAGCGACCGATAGCCAAGGTGTGTTTACTGCCAATAGAAGATAATTTCATTGGGCGCAAGAACGACGGAAGTCAAACTAGGGAACAATCGGAGCAGCCATCGCCGGAGGAGGCAAAATGTTGATGAATCAACAAAAAATTAGCAGTCAGCAAGCTGTTTGCTCACAGTCACCAAACATGACTGATTGCGCACGCTACTTCATAATAATATGATATTGTAATTTTTATCCTAAATGTGCAATCTTGCACTTCCACGGTTTACACAGTTATTACTGAAATGCAATGCAGTATATTCCCACATTATTATTAGAACATTTCATTTATATAATATGATATTGTCATTTTTTATGCTAAATGTGCAATCATGCACTTACACAGTTATTACTGGGAATTTGCAATGTAGCATGTTCCCACAGTTGGATGTTATCATTAGTTAAAGCATTAAAAATTTGTATAAATATCCCAAATTTTGTATAATAAAATATAATTCAAAGCCAGCAACGTCTACTTATTTACCTCGACAAGCCCCGACCCACGGTAAGCTGAGGTTAAAGTTATTATTATTAAGTATGCTGTATGCTTTGCCAAGCTCTGTCTTTCAACATCACTATGATCCACAGGCATTCAAAACACAACCTCAAAGATATCTCCTCTTTTCTCCTCCTTTCCCTTAAACGCCCACGCTGTGTCAAGCATATAGCCCCTGTTCGCGTGCACAAACTTCGTTTTTCGGGTACAAACTTTTATGTATATGTGGTAATAATCGCCAATATATTTGTTTTTGAGGTCAGAGCTATTTCAAAGTATTTTCTTTCTTACAAGCTTCACATGCGCCACACGCGACTCGCGACACGCGTCAAACGCGGGATATCAAAATTGGCCCTGACATTGACATTGGTGGTTAAAAAAGACTTAAAAATGGCGCGATTTCAAACCATCACACGCTATATACGCGGGATATAAATGCTATTTTGGACTTAGACACAAAATTTCAGTTCTCTAGGCGTGTGGAAGGTGGTTATAAAGGACCTCAAAGTAGTCGAAAATAGACAAAAAGGTTGACCCCTCCAATTTTTCTTTTTCTTATCGTTAGTTTGTTGGTTTAGTTATAATTAGTTATCAACAGCCCAGTTAATCACTAAATATATGCTGGCATTTTTTGACGAATTCTTGGACTGGTTGCTTGGAATTGATACCTCAGATACCAATACTTGTTGGAAGTTATTAGTGATTTGAATAAAAATAAATAAAAACAACAACGAAAAATATTTGAATACGCTTTAATAACTGAAAACGATGTTGCACTGTCAGTGGTGTGCCAAAGACTAACTAAAACAAAGAACACATGAATGTGCATAACATATAGAGAGTGAAAAGGACGGCAATAATTCAAATCCAACACTCCCACTAATTATTTCGTATTTTTCATTCCCAACATCTCTATGTTCTTGGTCCCAATTGCTTGCCTATACGGGAAGTCGACGCTCCCCTCTTCGCACAATTTGGTCAACATGACATTGCTGTCGGCTGGAGTCGAAATGTGCTTCGAATCCTTCATGTTGAACTTTTCCACGACTTTGTTAATGTACGCTTTCTGATTGAGGAAAATCGTCTTCTTCTGTCTGTTTCGATGTATCTCCATGCCAACGTAATGACCTACGCTGCCTCGTCTCATCTCGAGATTATCTGACAGATAATTCATCACTGTCTCAATCGTGTTTCTGCATTTCGATAGAACCAATCCGTCGTCCACGTACAATAGTAACACGACTCTCATACGGTTGATATGGCCGCTGAACACACATGAATCTGCCTTCGACTGCACCAAGTTGAAATCACTGAGGAACTTCGTGAATTTCTTGTTCCACACTCTGGATGCTTGCTTCAACCCATACAAACTTTTCTTAAGTCGGCAAACCATGTTCTCGTCCTCCATATCTAGTCCTTTCGGTGCCTCCATAAAAATCTCTTCATCTAGGTCACCGTTCAAAAACGCAGTCTTTATATCAAACTGCATCATCTCCAGATCTTCCGCTGCGGCGATCGATAGGATGGTCCGAATGGAGTCGTATCGAACCACTGGTGAAAACGTTTCACCATAATCAACTCCTTCTCGTTGCGAAAAACCTTTTGCGAATATCCGCTTGCTATCAATCGATCTGGTTCGTTCACTTTCTCACGCAGATTATAACGCATATTTTTGCGTACGTTCTCGACTTCATCCTCATCGTCATCTGCTGTCAACGTGATATCATTTGTATCGAAGAACTCATTATCAGACATAAACGATGTATCATGTCCATTGTCATTCGTGCCGATACACTGCGGATACTGTTCCACGACTAGTTGCTTATCGTTCGTTCGTTGCTCTGCTGACGATTTCTGGATCGACACTTGCTCAGTCGACAATTGCTTATTGACATCATCGTCATCACCGATGATATGACCCAAATGAACTCGATTCACATCTTTCTCATTTAGTTTTATGTTGCAGCTCACGATGATCTTCTGTGTGACTGGATCAAATAGCCGGAAATTCTTCGACGTGGACTAGAAACTAGAAACACCTTCTTGTACTTGGCGTCCCATTTCTTGCGTCCACATTGCTTTGGTATTTGTACAAAGCACTCGCTGCCGAAAATTCTTACATGACCCATAGATTACGCAGGGCCAATTAACATACGTTGCTCACAATTCCGAGATGTTAAGTCGCATAAGGCCGTGCACATTGAGTTGACCTGCGATTTAACAACGGATGGATTCATGGCAGCATTACGAATAATGATCAGTAGGAGAGGATCCATATATCATCTATATAGTGACAATGGAACCAATTTTGGTTCAGATAGAAGGATGTCTGAATTCAAGACTGCTCTGTCCGTTAACCGATAACACTAAAGACCTTGACGCACTAACGCCAGGTCAATTCATTGTGGGATCGCCACTAATAGCACCAAGACAGAGAGCAGTATAAAAAAAAATGGAAACTCATCCAAAAAATCAAACCTGACTTTTGCAACCGATGGTACGAGGATTACATAACCAAACTTCAACAGCGATATAAGTGGAAACAGACAACAATAAATTTAAGGGTTGGTCAGTTAGTAATACTGAAGAACGAGCTACACCGTCTAATGGCCTCTTGGCAAAATAACTGAAGTACACATAGATATGGATGATTTTGTCAGACTGAAAAGGGAATATATAAGCGACCGATAGCCAAGGTGTGTTTACTGCCAATAGAAGATAATTTCATTGGGCGCAAGAACGACGGAAGTCAAACTAGGGAACAATCGGAGCAGCCATCGCCGGAGGAGGCAAAATGTTGATGAATCAACAAAAAATTAGCAGTCAGCAAGCTGTTTGCTCACAGTCACCAAACATGACTGATTGCGCACGCTACTTCATAATAATATGATATTGTAATTTTTATCCTAAATGTGCAATCTTGCACTTCCACGGTTTACACAGTTATTACTGAAATGCAATGCAGTATATTCCCACATTATTATTAGAACATTTCATTTATATAATATGATATTGTCATTTTTTATGCTAAATGTGCAATCATGCACTTACACAGTTATTACTCATTATCAGACATAAACGATGTATCATGTCCATTGTCATTCGTGCCGATACACTGCGGATACTGTTCCACGACTAGTTGCTTATCGTTCGTTCGTTGCTCTGCTGACGATTTCTGGATCGACACTTGCTCAGTCGACAATTGCTTATTGACATCATCGTCATCACCGATGATATGACCCAAATGAACTCGATTCACATCTTTCTCATTTAGTTTTATGTTGCAGCTCACGATGATCTTCTGTGTGACTGGATCAAATAGCCGGAAATTCTTCGACGTGGACTAGAAACTAGAAACACCTTCTTGTACTTGGCGTCCCATTTCTTGCGTCCACATTGTTTTGGTATTTGTACAAAGCACTCGCTGCCGAAAATTCTTACATGACCCTTTTCTGGTTTAACACCAAACCAACTCTCGTACGAAGTTGCGTTGGTACATTTCTTATTCGACGATCTGTTCAAGATGTACACTGCTGTTCGTACTGCTTCTGGCCATATACGCTTCTGCAAACCGCTAAAAGGCAACATCGTGCGGGCGCATTCCACAACGGTACGCATCTCACGCTCCACACGTCCATTTTGCTCAGGTGTGTACGATGCGATTCGCTCAACTCTCACTCCGGCATTCGAGAGCACTCGCATACAATCTTTGTTTACAAATTCAGTGCCGTTGTCGAAACGAATATGCTTCACCGAATTACTTGTCAAATTGCGAACCAATGACAACACATCGTTGATTTTGTCACACACCTCAGATTTGCTGGCTAGTAGATACACATACTTGAAACTCGTTGCCTCGTCCTTGATCAGAAGAAAATATCGCATTCCTCCAATGCCCAATTCCTCCATTGGTCCACAGAGATTGGCATGCAAATATTCACCTTTTGCAGCCACTTGTTCTTGCGCTTGTTTGTGCGAAGCACGGTGCATTTTTCCGACATGACAGTCTTCACAGAAAAATTTCGCTTCACTCGACAATTTTATGCCCTCAATCAAATTCTGTTGGCACATACGCTTTATCGTGTCCACATTAAGATGTCCCAATCGATGGTGCAGTTGCTCCAGCGTGACAGTCGCAGAATTTGCACACTCATCAACTCTCTGTCGAAACACCATTCTCAATTGCTTGCTGTCATCTTTCACGCCAACAGCATACACGATACCAGCAGCATCCAACAACTTGCAACCATCATGGGTGAACAATATCTTAAAACCCTTCGATGTGGCTGATGCCGTCGAAAATAAATTCTGCTTCAGCTCAGGAACATGCTGTACATTCTTCATCTGTCTCTTCTCCCACACACCGTTGACCTTTGCTTCGATTAGAATTGTGCCTGTGCCACTTATCGGTAGACGAATGCCATTTGCGATTTGGACAAACCGCTCGACATCACACCTTTTATAATCAACGAACCATTCGATGCGAGAAGACATGTGTTCTGTGGCATCTGAATCAGCAATCCAAACGTTCCTGTAGTCCATTGCTGTTTCACTCACAAGATTCGCACAAAATACAGCATCGCAACCGCCCTTCTTACTTTCAGACGATTTGTCACCACGCTTCGGACATTCTCTTTTCCAATGTTCAACTTCATGACGTTTGTTGCATTTCGTTTTCTTTTTTAGCTCATCAATCGACGTTGACTGCTTCTTTCTTGTTTGCTGCTGCTTTGACTTAAATTTTGCACTGAAAGCAGCATCCGATGGAACGTCGTCCATTTTATTCAGTTGGTCTTCTTCCAGTTGCAATCGTAAACTGTCCAAAGTTCTAGTCTCTTTGATATTGTACCAGACAGTCTTGAAATTACGATATTTCGGCGTCAAACTGCTAATGATGCGCACCATTTTTATGTTCACTGATAATTTTTCACCTTGGTCTTCGATTTCATGTGCCATTCGGCTCGCTTTTGACACAAACGACACGACTGATTCGTCATCAGCCATTTTCAATGAAAAATAATCTTCATATAGGCTTATAATGCGTATCTCTCTTCGTTTCTCATGAATGCTGGCCAATTTGTCTGCAATTTCCTTCGCTGTTTTGCACATCAGAATGTGATTCGCTTGCTCACTGTCTACTGATGAAATCAAAATCGCCATCGCCTTGCCATCGTTTCTGTCATACTGATTTTTTGCTTCGTTGGTCGCACTCGCAACGGGAACATTTCCGGCCATAACGTCCGTAAGAGCTCTGTACTTGATCACGGCATCAATCTGGAACTTCTACAATTTATAATTTGAGCCATTCAATTTGTGGTGAATGGCAGAACCGCCGCTGCCCGATTTATCATCCAACCAATCCATTTTCTTCAGTGAATAGCCACAGTACGACGACACGACTTTTATTCAACTGAGTTCGCTTGTGCAACGTTAACACAATATGATGAAATTCGCTTGAACCTTCTAGAATTTCCAACACGTGTGACGATATCCAATGCAGTCTACGATTGGTTGCTCGATACACACTCGCATACACACACACCACTTCGATGAAATAAAAAAAACGTTCACTACTTTTGCGTACGGCACGCCGGCTCGACTTTACAGGTAGAATTACTTTTGTTTTTTATTACAAATCAAATAAATTCAATTCTCAATCTTTTACTCAAATAAAAAAGCCACTGGGCCCATAACCTGTTGGAAGTTATTAGTGGTTTGAATAAAAAAATAAAAACAACAACGAAAAATACTTGAATATGCTTTAATAACTGAAAATGATGTTGCACTGTCAGTGGTGTGCCAAAGACTAACTAAAACAAAGAACACATGAATGTGCATATCATATAGAGAGTGAAAAGGACGGCAATAATTTAAATCCAACAATACTTTAGCTTTAAAAATATTAAGTATCGTTTATTAAATATAAATTAATTTTTTTTAAATAATGTATAATATGCTTATTTTATTAGCATAAAGTCTCCAGAGGTGCCTTTTCAATCAAAGTCAGGTTTGTTATGGTATTATCCGCTACCGTTGGTAACCCATGGGATGAACTGGAACAATGAGGTCCGTTAGTGACAATGGTTGTGCAGGCTTTGCTTTTTGCTGTTCCAATCCGTTTAATTGATGCACAAATCTAAGATCAATTCCTGTTTTGTTTAATTTATGTAAAGAAGATAACAAAAAAATTACCTGTGGTTGACATCCAACAACTACAAAAATAAAAACACCTTGAAGAGCATTAATCAAATCGGTAAAATACCACAGATAATTTGGTCCACCAACTACCCAAGAAACAACGTCCATAATCCAGCTGATACCCATTACCACAACCAACTTAATGCAAACATTACCAAGAACAGTTCTAAAATTGACATAAATTTACGTTTAACTTTCTAGCAGTATAACTTATAAATACTTCTCTGTTGATGACTTAATATCTTCCAGTTTCCATAGACCACAGGTTAATTGTCTTGCAGTTGATGCAAATAGAAGCAAATTTATACATAAGAGTAAACCGATAGGACCAAAAAAATAAGTTAAAATGTCCGATTCGCCTGCAAGAAAAATTTGTATATGAAAAAGAAAAGTTTTTTATACAAGGATGCTTAAGATATTTGTTTTTGAAAAATAGAAGAATCGACTTCTGCATTGGAACTATTGCTTTCACAACAGTTCCGCCCCCTCTACAAGAAATTCCAAAAAGCCCCTTATTTCGCGGCAGCCAAACCCCCGCTGAGTGGTGGCCCTGCTTAGGAAACTCTTTCAAAACATAAATACCAGCTAAAAGCCTTAAGCCTAATACAATGAGGGATAAGATAGGCTCATTGTGAATGATCAAGAAGAAAAGTAGCGTTCGAGAGAAAATTTTTAAAAATTTAATTATTTTAATATTTCTTTTTAATTATTTTATTTTGTTGAAGTTGAAGTTTATGACATTTTTTAAAAACAAAAGAATAATAAATAAATAAATTAAATTAGTTAGAATTAGTAAAACAATAAAATTTTACTTAAAACTAATTTATGTTTTTTTTAGAATTCATATATTTATATATCAAAATTAACGTTATTTTACATTGATTTCCGGCAAAGCTTATGGCTTATCTGCAGGAATTTATCTTACCTAAAAAAGTGTAAAAATGTTAAGAGTTTAATATATGGGAGTTTTCCAAAAAACTTATATTCAATATTTAATTTAATTTAATTTAATTTAATTTTAGTTTTAATTTTTTAGTTCAAAGTACCTACTAAAAAAATTAATTAATTTTGACTTTAGTCTAATGGATTGTTTTATTAGAAACTTTCTTCTGTGTTGACCTCTGATGTTGATGAGACTTCTGGGTAACTCGTTCTGGAGGGAAGGAAACATATGGTTTAGTTGATGTTTTCCATATACGTTATAACTTCGTAGAATGTGTAGTAGATGTTGAGCTAATCTTCTTGTGTTGACATCATGTTGTAATGGGGTTTGGAAAAGATTGTCTTAATATATTCTAGTACAACTGTCATCTTGAATTTATTTGAAAAGCTAAAATTGAAAATTTTCAGGGCTCTGTTTCGGAGATTCTCCACTGATTGTATGTGTGTATTTGCGCCACCCCATGCTAGAATGCTAGAAGCTGTGACTATGTCAGCGAATAGTATACTAGTTGTAATACCGGTTTTTGTGTGAATTTTTTTAAGTAGAATAGTGCAAACAAGGCGCTCTTTAGTTTACGACGAAGATTTATTATGTGTGAGTCCCAGTTGAAGTTGCAGTCAATTGTGATCACTAAGTAGTTATAGGAACTTGTTTCTTCATAGTGCAGTCATTGCAGCTGGACAATCATTGTTTTGGTAACTAATGCCTATATTTACTGGTTGACAGTGAAAGTCCACGGACGTGCATCAGTTTTGTTTTTGACCCATTTATGACAAGACCATTGTCGTTACACCATCTTACAGCCTTGTTAAATTCGGCTTGCATTATTTGCTTCGCGGTATCTAGCGATCGATGTCTTACTACAATGGCTGTAAGATCGGCGTACGCAAAGGGAATGCTTTCTGTGAAGACTCGCAGCAGCTCATTTGTGTATATAACAAATAGTAACGGACCCAGTTTTGACCCCTGTGGTACGGCGTATTCAATATCCTTTGGTTTAACGTGGTTTCCAAACATTTATTTGGAATTGACGATCAGTGCGGTAGTCTAGTAACCAGCTGGCCAAAGATCCCCTTGTTCCTACCATATACAAAGCCTCCAGTAGCCTATGATGATCTAGGCTCTAGGGTGTCAAAAGCTTTACTGAAGTCGATGAAAATAACCAAGACGTGATGATTTTTGTTGAGGCTCCCGTTGACCGTATTTGTAACTTCGCCTAAGAGCTTGGTTGTTTTTTTTTTGATAAGCATATTGATTTGCTCCAAGCAAGGAATACCTGCCAACAAATTTGTTGAGCCTTTTCCCAACAATTTGCCCAAGACATTTTTCGACAGCAGGTAAGATTGATATTGGCCTGTAGTTTTCAATGTTATTTTTTGCTCCTCTCTTGTAAATCGGACGAACAATAGCCGTTTTGAGCGTTTTTAAATTCTCTATATTAACTTCACTTGCCCGTGACTGGCTGGCTGGATGGCACACGAAATCTTGTGATCAATTTTTAACCCACTTCCTAAAGCCCGATTTTATTGAAATTTTGCACACATGTGTATCTCCAATGGAAAACACTTTTTGTAAAAATTTGGAAGTGATCGAGCCCCGGGGTCGGGGGGCACCCATACAAATTTTATAAAAAGAAGTACCCGATTTTCTTCAAATTTTATACACATGTGTATCTCCAATGAAAAACTTTGGAAGTTATCGGGCCCCGGGGTCAGGGGGGCACCCACACAAATTTACACGAAACATTTTAACTTTTATGGGTTGTTTTGTACTAAAGATTGTTCCAAGCTACTATTGATTATTATTGTGAGTATAGGTCCAAATGTGGAACCAAACCTGAGAGGAATACTGAATTTAACAACTCAATTTTTTTTATATAGAGACTCATTGTCAAGGGAGGACTCCCTGAACTGCGTCACGGAAATATGTTGGGCTAAGCCCTTTGTTCAAATTCAAAATAAAAAAAAAAGTGATTTACAATATATCACATTCCTCACGCTTGTAGCCGGGTTCAATTTATTTTCTCAGAATTCTCTCTGATTCATTGAAAAAGCAAAACGAACAAGAAAACTAAAACGACGCAAATCCAAATGCTTTCATCAAGGATCATGGTCAGGGAAAACTACAAAAAACCTTGAAAAAGAAAATATTACAAATTTTAAAAATATTGTTAATAATATGACACAATTTTTTTTTATTTAACAAACACCTTATGAGCACTGCATCCTTCAGGAAGTTGTTAACAGCTAATTTGAAGGCCTGCAGATTATAAGATTCGGGAAACACGGGCTCGACCAATTGATTTCACATCGAAGAGACTCTCGGAAAAAAGGAGGATTTAAAGTGTTGGTTTCTACATGAAAAAAGTTTTAAGGCAAATCTATGTTGATTGGACCTTAAACGAGTGTTGCTGACAAAAGGACCTGGAACTAGAGAACGGGTTTCTAAAGCACATCTACCGTAGTCAAATTCGAAGAAAACAGATAATGCTCTTACATTTGAATGAATGCAATTCTAAAATTGGTCTAACATATTATTTATATATGATTTATATAATCTTAATAATTCAGAGGGAGTGAAGTAGAAGTTACAACGTCTTATGAAGCCCAAACATTGGCTAGCTCTTTTTAAAATTTCCTTCTAGGAAAGATCACTTGATACTTTTAAACCTAACAACTTAAGTGATTCTGATATCGCAATATGGGCACAATTAATAACATGTGAAACGTATTGTTGAATTGTCTTCTGAGAAAAAATACAAGACTGGAATTTATTTGGGTTAAATTCTACCCTATTGGAAATGCCCCAATCGAGAATGACTTGAATATTCGACAGAATAGTCAAATTCATTAATTCACGCGAACCATTCAAGCGAGAATTGCATTCTTTTTAACTGACAAATTCAATGGAAGCCGAAAGTGTTGTATCATCAGCAAATGAATGGATATCACAGGTTTTAGAAGACAACAGGTCGTCGATATATATCAAGAAGAGCGTGGGCGACAAGGATGACCTTTGACGCACGCCAGCATTGATCCCATGTGAACCTGAAGATATACCGTTTAATACAACTTTTATTTTACGGTTCCATATATAATTCTCAATCCATGCAATGAGAGTGGTGTACCACTCCGACAACAAAGCAATAGGACGGTAGTTAGTAGGTGCTGATTTATCACCTTTTTTCTGAACAGGTTGAATATTTGCTATTTTCCTAATCAATGGAAAAACTATTGACTTCATTGAGAGATGAAACAATTTGCTTAGCGGTTTTGCCAAAGTATAATGACATATTTTCAATACTAATGGCGGAAAACCGTCGGGGCCAGTCGCTTTATTGGGGGTCTTGAAGAATCTTTAAAACAACCCGTGGCCGGAAATAGATTTTAGACATACCTGGGCCTAGATTTGGGAGAATTGGAGGGCTTTGGTTAGTTAAAGGAAGGGTAGACGCACCAGCGAAATGAGAAGCTAAGAGATTAGCTTTCTAAATATCAGTTCTAGTGTAATGAATACCACTAAGAAATAAAGAAGGAAAAGACGAAGTATTGTTTGCAAAGTTTCTTTTAACCAATGCAGCAAACGACTAAAAGCTTCGACTGTTTGAATCAGAATCCAACATTTTTCGCATGCTCTCCGAGTCTTAAGGTCATATATTATTTTGGTCCTTTTTGATATAGCGTTTTATCTGTTTCTAGCTATTCGAAACTTTACAAGGTTTTCTTCAGAAGTGCAATTAACGTAGTCCAAATGTGCTGCTTTTTTACACGCAATAGCTGACCTGCAGTTTTCGTTAAACCATTTATTCTTAAGAGTATTGTTTTTTTTTAAATGAAGAAGGAATGCAATTTTTCATTCCTAGCAAAATGGTTGACTTAATAAGTTGTGATGCTTCATCAGCATTATTGCTGGAAAAACAGGTTAACCAATCAAATGAAAATTGGTTCAGGAGCTCCCAGTTAGCATTTTATAGTGCCAGAGTAGCCTTTTATGAGTAGGCTCTATAAGGGCTGCTGTTATTGAAATTTTGGCTATTATCAAACCATGGTCAGAAAGTCCTAATGGAGCAGATACATCAATTAAATATTTCTCTGGCATAGTAGTTAGAAATAAATCTAAAAGGTGAGGTGATTGACCAGTATTATCGGGATACCTTGTTGGCTTATAAACGAGTTGGGTGAGAAGATTAAAATTTCAAAATAGTTCTGCGGTTTCATTAGATATCTCTCTACCATTCAAATAGGTCAACCATAAATCATTGTGGGCATTAAAATCGCCTAAGACTACCAATTCAGATGATGGTGAAGATTGGTAAATTTTGTCTATAGTCTCCGATAAGTAATTAAAGTCATTATAGGTGTCATCAGGTGACAAATTAGGATTACAATAAAGGGAACAAATAAACATCGAATGGTTTGAAATTTTGATTTGAACATGGGGTTACAGTTTGGAATAATAAATTTAGGTATACTAAAACAGATGTCATCTCGAATAAATATACTAACCCCACGATGTGGAACCAAACAGTCGACACGAGAATAACCCGGACAATGAAAATAATTTGGGGTCCCCATATAAGAAGCCTGCGTTTCACACAAATTGAGAACCGCAGGTTTATCCGCGTCAAGATGTGCTACGATCGAGTTGAAATTACTTTTAATGCCGCGAATATTTGTGAAATGAATTTCAAAATATAAATTCATTTCACAATGTAAAAATACCGAACCCGGCAAGATGGTGAAATAAAAGTAAAATTACTTTAGAATAAAATAAAAATTAAACAAAAATATTAACTTGATTATATTCTTTAGTAAGTAAATCGAAACTAGTGTAAGCGCTCCCATTACCAGACAAAGTTATCAAGAATTTTTTTGTAAGAAATGTGCAATATTCATTTTGAGAAATGTAAATAATATAACGTAGGATGTCTAGTCAGCAAAAGAATGAAACACACCGTTATCGGCTTTAAAGCAGTAAAGGAATGGCTATGCACCCTTCGGTGCGGGGCAGATTAAAAACATAAAAATCATTCTGGGGAATATGAATGACAAAATAGGTAGGGAGCCAGTATTCAGGCAGAACATTGGCACCCATAGCTTACACGAGAACACTAATGAGAATGGACAACCAGTCATCGAGATAATTTGGTCGTTGCGAGTACAAGGTTTGGCGGTCAGCCATCAGCAGAATAGCAGAACACAGAATGCTCTAGAATTGCAGGTGGCCGTAAATATCTCTGACTGGTGGAAGTGCGATCAAACCTCCACGTGGTTGCCGCCGGTAATTTTCCTCCAATACAGGAAAAGTTGAATGATCGGGCTAGTCCCTTCAAAGTAATGAACGACGACGACCACGTCAACGAAAACGGCTAAACGATTTAAGCATTTTCTCATGGAACGTACGCTCACTGTATAGAACTCGAGCTGCACAGCAGTCTAAATATAAGGCTGACATAACAGCAATCCAGGAGATGCGGTGGACAGGGAATGGTGTCTCACAAAAACCAGAATATGACATATATTACAGCTGTCATGCAAGACATCATGTGCTCAAGGTGGGGTTTTTAGTCAGCAAAAGAATGAAACCCACCGTTATCGGGTTTAAAGCAATAAATGAAAGGCTATGCACCCTTCGCGTGCGGGGCAAATTAAAAAACAACATAAAATAGGTAGGGAGCCAGTATTCAGGCAGTACATTGGCACCCATAGCTTACACGAGAACACTAATGACAATGGACAACGAGTCATAGAGATGGCAGCAAGCAATAATTTGGTCGTTCCGAGTACAATGTTTGCGCGTAAAAATATCCACAAATGACGGTACAAACGTACCGAGGTGCCAACGTCGACTCGGACCAATATCTTGTTGGTATGGTGCTCCGGGCGCGGATTGCATCATCACGAAAGACTGCATCCGCGAATCAGATTCGAGTCAAGACAGCTGCCCTTCGCATTGAAGAGACCAAAAACCACTACGGTTAAGCGATAGGACTCGCCCTAAAGGCAGGGAGAGTAAGTCCTGGGGGTGAGATGTCGGGCGTAGAAGAGAAATGTACACGCCTTAAGAATACTGTAATTAGTACTGCTGACTCCATCTTACGCAGTAGTCGCAGAGATCGAAACGACTGGTTCGATGACGAATGTAAGCTAGCGATTGAACGTAAGAATGTTGTGTACCGAGCAATGCAACAATCTCATTGAAAGCGGGCACGCAAAGATGAATATAAATAGCTCAGAAGATATGAAAAAACATTTGGGAATTGGAACGAAGATCATACTATGCTGCCGCCACCAAGCATAGACGAAGTTAGCAGAGCGATAAATCGGCTCAAAAATAATAAGGCCCCGGGATCTGATGGGATCCCAGCGGAACTGATAACAATAGGAGGCCCCACATTACACCAAGCAATTCATGAAATAATAGTGCAAGTATGGGAAGAAGAAGCTATGCCAGAAGACTGGCGAAGAGATATCACAAAATGCAGCAATTATCGTGGTATAACGTTGTTGAGTACCACGTAAAGATTTTCTCCTCTATCCTTCAAGACAGGATAGACCCATGCGCTAAAGTCATCATTGGTCCACACCAGTGTGGCTTCATCCCAGGCAAATCAACAACTGATCATATTTACACCCACCCAGGTGATGGAAAAATGTCTAGAGTTTCAAAACTCACTACACCATCTTTTTATAGACTTTAAAGACGCCTATGATAGCATAGCCAGAGTAGAACTTTATAAAGCCATGAGAGAATTCGGCATCCCAAATAAACTGACACGACTATGTAGGTTGACCATGACCAATGTTATAAGCCAAGTAAAAATATCCGGATCACTATCAAGCTCTTCAACCTGGCGTTGGAGAAAGTGATCCGAGACCCTGAGGTAACGGCGAGAGGAACAATCCTCTATAAGTCCATTCAGATACAACAATTTTTACATTAATATTCATCACTACATTCATAATAATCTCTTGTAAATATCAACGCAAAAGAAACTTTGTAACTCTGTGCAGACGCGCAGTTGCAATAACACACTTTGAATAGGAAATAACTTTATGGCCCTTTATTACGCATACGCGCAGCTTCAATAACAAACTGAAATATTAATTGCGTGTGCGCCATGACAAATGATTGGACATTTAAGTGGGCACCTACGACGAACCCTATGGATTACATTTGGGCAATCATAAAATCTGCTGACGACATTCCTACATAGGAGAATAGAAATACTTGCATGCACATAGTCAATAAGTAAAGTGTGAAAGAATTACATTGTTTAAGCACAGTACAGTTTCAATTTGTCATTTAATAAAGAAGGAGCTCCGCTCGAAAAATATATATTTTTAAAAGAATTATAAAGAAAAGTTTTAATTTATATATTGACTATACCCTCTTTAAAATTAAATGTAACTTGTTCTTCCCTTCTTGAGTGGACTGTTTCGTTGTCTACGGTTAGGTGGTTAACTTCCAAGCTTGCTTCTTCAATTCTGCTTAAAAAATCCCTTGAGATATTAGATCTCAGAATCAAAGCTATCTTCTTCAATATGCACCTTTCTTAGATGATGACCTATTTATGAGAGTGGGTGGACGAATCAAAAACAGTTTGGCACCATACTACACGAAACACGAAATGAACAATAAGTCAACGTATTATACATCAAATCCACAATGATTATTGTCACCCTGGACCTGCACTGTTAATGGCCATGATTCAAGAAAGTGTAATGGAGTTTCCCAGCCGGGGTAGAACTCAGTGTGACCAGGGTTCTATTTTAAATTTGGTCGTTACAATGGTAAGATTTGTTTGTTTAGGGTTTTTTTTTGGAATTTTATCTTTATTTAATTCAAGTATATTCAATATTAATTTATACAAAGGATATTTGTGGCCCCCTGAGGCATGTAGTGATAATTTTCCCTGTGACAAAGATTTTATGACATTAATAGTTATTTTATATAAAGTTTGGTAATTTTCCTGTGAGAAGATATTAGGAAATTAGTGTTTATTTTATATAAAGTTTTGTAATTTTTCTGAGAGAAGATATTAGGAAATTAATGTTTATTGTATATAAAGTTTGATAATTCTCCTGTGAAAAAGAGGTTAGGAAATTAGTTTTTTATTTTATATAAAGTTTGATATAATGCTTTGATGGCGGATGAGTTCACAGTGTGTAGCCTCAGCGGTTATGGCAAGGTAAGTACTCTTAAGCCACTAATGTGAGGATTCAGTCAGCGTTGCAGCGTTTAGCTTCAGCGGTAATGGCAAGGTAAGTACTCTTAAGCCACTAATGTGAGGATTCAGTTAGCGTTGCAGCGTTTAGCTTCAGCGGTAATGGCAAGGTAAGTACTCTTAAGCCACTAATGTGAGGGTTCATCAGCGTTGCAGCGTTTAGCTTCAGCGGTAATGGCAAGGTAAGTACTCTTAAGCCACTAATGTGAGGATTCAGTCAGCGTTGCAGCGTTAAGCTTCAGCGGTAATGGCAAGGTAAGTACTCTTAAGCCACTAATGTGAGGATTCAGTCAGCGTTTAGCTTCAGAGGTAATGGCAAGGTAAGTACTCTTAAGCCACTAATGTGAGGATTCAGTTAACGTTGCAGCGTTTAGCTTCAGCGGTAATGGCAAGGTAAGTACTCTTAAGCCACTAATGTGAGGATTCAGTCAGCGTTGCAGCGTTAAGCTTAAGTGGTAATGGCAAGGTAAGTACTCTTAAGCCACTAATGTGAGGATTCAGTTAGCGTTTAGCTTCAGCGGTAATGGCAAGGTAAGTACTCTTAAGCCACTAATGTGAGGATTCAGTTAACGTTGCAGCATTTAGCTTCAGCGGTAATGGCAAGGTAAGTACTCTTAAGCCACTAATGTGAGGATTAAGTTAGCGTCGCAGCGTTTAGCTTCAGCGGTAATGGCAAGGTAAGTACTCTTAAGCCACTAATGTGAGGATTCAGTTAGCGTTGCAGCGTTTAGCTTCAGCGGTAATGGCAAGGTAAGTACTCTTAAGCCACTAATGTGAGGATTCAGTCAGCGTTTAGCTTCAGCGGTAATGGCAAGGTAAGTACTCTTAAGATACTAATGTCGATTCCAAAAGGAACTCAGGAAGACTGCCCTTCTGTTGAGCTGCGTGCTCCTTTTATACTTTTCCGTTGTCATACAGGGTGGTTTTTTTCGTTTGTTTGTCGTCTTCCTTGTGTTTTGTTGTTGTTTTCTTCGGTTTTCCCTCTGTAGTCCGATGCATATTGCCATATATTGTTGGCAATATACATGATCGACGTGTTTTGCATACATGTTTCAAATTTATTCTAATATACATGTTTTGTCGTATTTCAATATACATGCAATATACATGTTTTGTTGTATTGCAATAACATGAAATATACACGTTTTGACTTTATTATACGCATGCTCTATACGCATTCTCTTCCATATGCATGTATGTAGTGTGTTTGTTTGATCTCTGCTTACGTCATTTACACATTTGGTTTTGAAAACGGTTTGTGTTTTGAAAAGTTTCGGTCATCGACCCCATCAGCCGTTTGTCTGAAGTTAGTGTGCATTGGGTTCCGATCGGTGCGTAAGAGTCCACTGCCGCCTGGGTGTGAGTGGGACAGCCGTATTTTTGGGTGAATTCGCTGCTGTTCTCGTTTTTGTGCTTAATATTTCTTTCTCTTTTGAAGTTTTCTGTTTGCCTATGACTCATGCTAGATCAGTTGCGTCGGATTGGTCACTGCTGTTTCGCTCGACTCGGTGGTGATTAGATTAACCGCCTGTGGTTGGTTGTCTTTTGAGCGCTTGTCTGCTTTTAGGAGAAAACGAGAATTGAGTTTCTTTTTTCTGTGTTGTGTTAGGTGTTTACTGTCTACCATATTTTCACTCTTCTTTTATATTGAGTGATTTTTCCCTTTTTACTCAGTGAGAACACCATTTGTATACATTTGGTTGCTTTATTAATTCATTAGTGCATGTAGAACAAAGTTTAAGGAATATAAAAATAAATTATGAAAGAAAATATGATGATGGTGAAGTGATGAGGAGGTGGCATATATAATGCATACTGTGTAGGGAAATTCTTCCTCCTGCGCAGAATTTCCCTTCACATCTCCCCGCTGCTTTGGCGAACACTGATGATTCCCCTTTTTGTGACGAGGACTTCAAAGTGTATATTTCCCTCAGTGTGGTGAAAATGGTGGCGTTGTTGTCCTTGTCGTAACACTTCGGCCTTGGCCCTGTCGATCTTCTCCTGGAGCCCTTGGGGCCATGCCGGCGGGGTAGTTTTTTTTTGGGGTTTGAGGTGTCAGGTCGACCACTGCCAGGTCGTTGCCTTTTTGTTTCAGGTTCGGCTGTGTTTTCGTTGCTGCCCGTGCGTCCTTCCAGCGGTCTGTGGTGCGTGACCACTTGGTTGGGGTGGTCATCGTTAATTGTCACTTCCTCCTTCTGGTGACTTTGGTGATTAGTGTGGTCGTCTTTTCGTTTGTCGGAACTGTGACTGTCGTTGCTGGCACTACTACTGCTACTGCTGCTGCTACTACTGCCACTACTACTACTGCTACTGCTGCTGCTGCTACTGCTGCTGCGGCTTCCTCAGCCGCTCCGTCTGCCATTATGCCGGCGGCTCCTGGGCTCCTCATCTCCTGCTTTGTGGAAGTCTATTTCAGGGAATTCTATTGTTGCCTCTGCGTTGGTCCTGATTACTGCGACCAAGATTTTACGTTTTTCAGCGATTCTGGCGACTGTCATCCTTTCCTTACTGTCTCAAGGCCTGGGAGACCCATTGTTAGCACTCCTTCGGCTGCTTCCAATAAGTACAACCCGCAGTCTATCCGGTTGGTCTGTTGTGGAATGTTTATGGAGTGACTCGGGTACGAACCGTCATAGTCCTGCCACGATCCCTAACGGCCTCTGACCCGGTGTTCCTGGATGAAGAAACCCCTTATCAGCCGTGTGGTCTCTTTGCGTTCTGTTGTAGCCAAAGAGTCATATACGTAGATCCTAGCCTTTTCGGGCGTTCCAGGGTGCGCCACTACGGTGAGGTACCAGTGCTTGTTCTCGCACACTGGGATTATTATGAGCTCCTTGCTGAGGATTTCACCATCCTTGTTCCATCGTCGGACTAGCGTGTGACGCTTTCCGGCGACAGCCTCTTCGTCCTCTTGTGGGGCAGGTTGATAGCTCCTCATGTGGTCTACTATGAAGGATGTGCACACCTTGGTGCGGGCCCGTTGTTCTTCGGCGATTCGTCTTATCGACCACCTAAGTCCAACTTCGATAAGCGTATCGTTCAGAAATGAGCCATACCTGAGGCGATAGTAATCCGACATACGGACGTCGATGCCCCATGGTCCGGGCGGGTATTTGCAAACCAATTTCTCTAAGTCGGCGTTACTAAATTTTGGCACTGCGTCCCAGGAGCCGACTGTCCGTTTAAGGGTGATGCGTTGTAGAGTTTCGTTGTTTGCCATTTTATTTGCTGTTTAGTGTGTTTTATTTTCTAGTATTACGATTGTTGTTTCTCGCGAACTC
Source organism: Nephrocerus scutellatus (assembly GCA_947095585.1). Taxonomy (NCBI): domain Eukaryota; kingdom Metazoa; phylum Arthropoda; class Insecta; order Diptera; family Pipunculidae; genus Nephrocerus; species Nephrocerus scutellatus. The sequence continues at coordinate 57,850,439 of OX352764.1, forward strand.
GTCGTGATCACAGTGTAATTATTACTGTCTCAGCCTGATCATTTTGCTCGCGAGGAAACTTGTTGTAGTAACACCAACTCGAATAGTACCGTAATGTTTTGTAGTTTTGAACTTGTTTAGGCTTATTGCACGTTTGTTTCCTAACACTTTTGAATGTTCTTTGGCCGGTAGATGTTGAGGGACATCCTGCATGTTGGAGGCGAAACTTTGGGCCGTGTTGCGTAGCGCTGGCATCGACGGGATTATGTTGGTAGGTGTTTATAGTTGTTTGTTTTGTGATTCACTGGCCGTGGTAGTTTGTATTTGTTGTTGGTTCGTTTGGTTCTTGTGATGTGTAATTTTCTCTTGCGTTCCTGAGTGCTCGCCTGCGGAATCCTCGTGGAAGTTTTTGAGTTCACTAATGTGCGCGGTGCGTTCCTTACCTTGTCCCTTTCTTTGTAGCTTGACGATTACTGGTGAGATGAAGTCCGTTACTCTGTATGGCCCGTCGTACCTTGGTGCTAATTTGCTGGCGAATCCTTCCAGGGCGTTTGACAGTTGGTGTTGCTTGATGAGTACGAGTTGTCCTACTTCGGGCTTCCATGTGCGACGTCTTAGGTTATAATGGCGGGCTTGGTCTCCTGCCGCACGTTCCAGGTTTCGTCGGACGATTTCAAAGACCTCGGTCATCTGATTTGCGCGTTCGTTGGGTGTCTTGGATACCGTACCTGTTCCTGGGGTGACCTGGTCGTACAACGCGTTTGGAAGGCGTGGCTCTCTGCCCTGCGTGAGGAAAGCGGGGCTGTATCCTGTGGAATCTTGTAGGCTGGAGTTTATCGCAAGCATGACCTCTGGTAGTTTTTCATCCCAAGTACGCTGTTGTGTTCCAGAAAGCTGGACGATGATGGTTTTAATGGTGCGATTCGCTCTCTCGGTTGGATTTTCCTGCGGCGTATATGGGGCAGTGAATTGGTGCCTAGTGCCCATGGCCTGCAGGAATCTGCGAAATACCTTGCTGGTGAATTGGGCGCCGTTGTCCGTGATCAACACCTTCGGTACACCGTGACGTGCAAGGATGCGTTCACGAAACGCTTTTCTTACTCCATCTGATGTTGCGCGCCGCATTGGGATCAATTCGACCCATTTCGAAAATCGGTCGAAGAAGACCAGGAGCATAGTATTCCCATGTTTCGATCTTGGCAAAGGTCCCACGAAATCGGCGCATAGTGTGGCCCACGGTTCTTCTGCGATCTGGGTTAACATCTTCCCGGCTGCTTGTTGCTGGTTTGGCTTGTATTTTTGGCAGCTTTCACAACTTTTCACATAGTTTCGGATGTCTCGAAACATACCTGGCCAGTTGTAGTGTCCGCATATGCGCGCCGTGGTCTTGCGAATGCCCATGTGTCCTGCTGTAGCATCGTCATGATTTTCCTGTAAAACCTGTCCTCTAAGCATTTTGGGAACACAGAGTTTCCACGGGGCCGCATCCTCGTCCCCGGTACGCTGTTCTATATGTCGGTATAATTGGTCGCCCTCCATGACGTAGTCTGGAAACTTTGCGGGATACTCCTTCACCTGTGTAATTCGTTTCTCTAGCCAGTGGCATCGTGACTTTGGGGCCGGTTCGTCTGCAGTTATCATAAGCGTCTCGTAAGGTTGTCGTGACAGTGCGTCCGCGACAACGTTCAACTTATCCTGCCTGTATTTAATGTCGAACGTGAACTGTTGAAGTTCGAGGGCCCATCGGGCGATTCGTCCGGATGGGCTGGTGATGGAGTTCAACCACTTCAGAGAGAGGTGGTCCGTTATGACGGTGAACTGGTATCCCTCGATGTACTGCCGCATCTTCCTAATTCCCCAGACGATCGCCAGGCACTCGTTCTCGGTTGGGGAGTAGTTCCTTTCCGCCGGGTTAAGATGTCGGCTGGCGTAGGCGATGACCCGTTCACTGCCATCGAGTTCCTGTGTGAGGACTGCCCCTAAGCCGTAGTCACTTGCATCGGTCTGGAGTGAGAACTTCTGCGTGAAATCCGGACATGCAAGAATCGGTGCTTCCGTTAAGTTTTGCTTCAGTTGTTCGAAAGCCGTTTGCTGCTCTTCTCCCCATTTCCAGTGTTTACCCTTTTTTAACAGTGCAGTCAAGGGTTGCACTGTTTTTGAAAAATCGGGCACGAATCGTCGATACCAGGAGGCGATACCCAGGTAACGTCGCACTTCACGGACGTTTCGCGGTGGTTTCAGCTCCTTAATTGCGGCTACCTTGTCGGGATCAGTGTGTATACCCTGACTACTCACTACATGGCCTAGATATCTGATCTCTGTTTTGCAGAAGCCACATTTTTCCGGGTTTATTTTTAGATGGGCTTCTTGGAGCCTTCTGAATACCGTGCGTAGGTTTTCTAGGTGTTCGTCGAACGTTCTTCCAGTGACAATTATATCATCAAGATACGCGAACGCGTGGGGTTCTATTTCTGGCCCGATGACTCTGTCGAGTGCCCTCTGGAACGTGGCTGGTGCAGAGTGTAAACCGAATGGCATCACCCGCCACTGAAATAGGCCGCGGCCAGGCACCGTAAAGGCAGTGTATTGTCTACTCTTACTTTCCATGGGTATCTGCCAATACCCGTTCCGCAAGTCCAGACTGCTGATGAATTTTGCGCCTCGGAGTCTTTCTAGGATGTGTTGAATTCTGGGAAGAGGGTAGGCGTCCGGTACTGATCGTGTATTTAGTTCTCGGTAATCGATGCATAGTCTCCATTTGCCAGTCTTTTACCGAACCAGGACTATCGGTGCGCTGTGTGGGCTGTGAGAGGGTTCTATGCACCCCTTGGTCAGCAGTTCGTCTATCTCTCCGTTGATGATTTCTTGCATTGCTGGATTCCGAGGATAGTACCGCTGCTTGATTGGCCTATCGTCGCGCATGACGATCTTGTGTTCCGCTATATTAGATACAGTAGGTAGCTTGTCAAATTTTTCGAACTCCTGCTGGAGGAAGGCCGAAAGTTTTTCTTCATCCGTTCGTGGTGTAGTTGTAGTTGTGGTGCTTTGTAGAACGCTGTCTCCTGCTCCTGTCCTCTCTTCGAGTCTTACCGTCTGGCCACCGCAAGTTAACCGAGCGCCTATTCGCGATAGGAAGTCCAGCCCCAGTATGATGTGATCCATGGCCTCTGGAAGGACCAGGAACAAGAACTCTGTGTGTCTTTTCCCAATCCGAATGTCCAATCGTAATGCCTCTTGGATGAGCTTAGGTGTCCCTTCGGCCATCCGGACTGTCATGTTGACGGCTACGCTGTTGGTTTTACTTCTCTTGTTTGTAGCGGCTCGTTCACTTATGAAACTCCTGGTAGCTCCCGTATCGATGGTGGCGTTAACAAGATCTTCTCCTATGGTGATGGTAGCTAGAATGCGGCTGGAATCAGAAGTTAAAAAATTCACTGGGTATGAGGTGTCTGTCTCTGGGGTTCCGTTGCACCTCTGTTCTACCGGTTCCCCTGTTCGTTTCCCACTCGGTTATTTCGTTTGCGGCAGCACTCCATCGTTCGTATCTGCCGCTTTCCACAGTCCCAGCTAAAGAGTACTTGCGGGTTGCGGCAGTCCCGCCTAACGTGGCCGCGTTGACCGCATCGCATGCATGCGGTTCTGACGTCTATTCGTTCGTCGGAGTCTGATGCGACCATGCAATTTCTTTCCTTCGGTCTAGGCCGTGACACATGGCTGATTGGGTCCGCGGCGTCTGCTATGCCCTCGAAATCTTCCGCGAGTCCGATGAGTTCACGGAGGTTACCGAAATCCTTCCGTCGGATATAATATTGGTATTCCTGACGGCAGTTCCGGAAGATTCTTTCTAGCTGCTCCTCTTCTGGATAATTCGCATGCCTCATCAGGTTCTGCATCGTAATTACGTAGTCTTTGAATTGTTCCTGTGGCTTCTGGCGTCTTTGGCGGATTTCATCGTCCAGACGTTCCCAGTATCTGGTGGGCAGGAAGAATTGCAAAAAGTCCGTCTTGAAGTTGCTCCAGTCCTGCCACCTCTGGTTGTTGCTACGGAACCACAGCAAGGCTCGGTCGCGAAGCAACTCCGGCATAGTCCGGGGAAGCAGATTTGTACTCAACGAGTATGCATCCGCGAGCTCTTCCAATCTCTCGATAAACAGAAGAGGCTCTTTGCCACCGTCGTACCGCACTGACCATTTACGCACCTGGTCGATAACCATTGGGTACGATGCCCCTGGTGCCTCTGTTGGGTTTCGTATGGCAATTGTTTCCCTTGGCACTGGGGACGTCGTCCTGCTTACGACCGCCTTTGGTTCCGTGTAATCCTGTGAATCCGTAGGGTTTAGGGATATTTGAGGCAGCAGTGATGTGGCGCGGGTATGCTTCTTTTCCAACTCGATGAGGCGAGTTTCGTCCTCTGACGTGACGTCTCGCCCTGTAATATAGTTGGAAAAACGTTTTCTCAGTTCTTCTACCGAACCGTTGGTATCCAGTCTGAATTCGTTCATATAATTTTTTAGTTCATCTTTCGATAGGTTATACACCCAGCTCGTTCTGACCATTTTGGCTGTATTCTGGTGTTATTGGGTTATTGTTTTATTAAATTTGGTTTTTAAATTCCAGGGTCCCTGCTCGGGCGCCAATTGTAACGGAGTTTCCCAGCCGGGGTAGAACTCAGTGTGACCAGGGTTCTATTTTAAATTTGGTCGTTACAATGATAAGATTTGTTTGTTAGGGGTTTTTTTGGAATTTTATCTTTATTTAATTCAAGTATATTCAATATAAATTTATACAAAGGATATTTGTGGCCCCCTGAGGCATGTAGTGATAATTTTCCCTGTGACAAAGATTTTATGACATTAATAGTTATTTTATATAAAGTTTGGTAATTTTCCTGTGAGAAGATATTAGGAAATTAGTGTTTATTTTATATAAAGTTTTGTAATTTTTCTGTGAGAAGATATTAGGAAATTAATGTTTATTTTATATAAAGTTTGATAATTCTCCTGTGAAAAAGAGGTTAGGAAGTTAGTTTTTTATTTTATATAAAGTTTGATATATAAAGTTTGATAATTCTCCTGTGAAAAAGAGGTTAGGAAGTTAGTTTTTTATTTTATATAAAGTTTGATATAATGCTGCGGATGAGTTCACAGTGTGTAGCCTCAGCGGTTATGGCAAGGTAAGTACTCTTAAGCCACTAATGTGAGGATTCAGTCAGCGTTGCAGCGTTTAGCTTCAGCGGTAATGGCAAGGTAAGTACTCTTAAGCCACTAATGTGAGGATTCAGTTAGCGTTGCAGCGTTTAGCTTCAGCGGTAATGGCAAGGTAAGTACTCTTAAGCCACTAATTCGAGGGTTCAGTCAGCGTTGCAGCGTTTAGCTTCAGCGGTAATGGCAAGGTAAGTACTCTTAAGCCACTAATGTGAGGATTCAGTCAGCGTTGCAGCGTTAAGCTTCAGCGGTAATGGCAAGGTAAGTACTCTTAAGCCACTAATGTGAGGATTCAGTCAGCGCTTAGCTTCAGAGGTAATGGCAAGGTAAGTACTCTTAAGCCACTAATGTGAGGATTCAGTTAACGTTGCAGCGTTTAGCTTCAGCGGTAATGGCAAGGTAAGTACTCTTAAGCCACTAATGTGAGGATTCAGTCAGCGCTGCAGCGTTAAGCTTCAGCGGTAATGGCAAGGTAAGTACTCTTAAGCCGCTAATGTGAGGATTCAGTTAGCGTTTAGCTTCAGCGGTAATGGCAAGGTAAGTACTCTTAAGCCACTAATGTGAGGATTCAGTTAACGTTGCAGCATTTAGCTTCAGCGGTAATGGCAAGGTAAGTACTCTTAAGCCACTAATGTGAGGATTCAGTTAGCGTCGCAGCGTTTAGCTTCAGCGGTAATGGCAAGGTAAGTACTCTTAAGCCACTAATGTGAGGATTCAGTTAGCGTTGCAGCGTTTAGCTTCAGCGGTAATGGCAAGGTAAGTACTCTTAAGCCACTAATGTGAGGATTCAGTCAGCGTTTAGCTTCAGCGGTAATGGCAAGGTAAGTACTCTTAAGCCACTAATGTCGATTCCAAAAGGAACTCAGGAAGACTGCCCTTCTGTTGAGCTGCGTGCTCCTTTTATACTTTTCCGTTGTCATACAAGGTGGTTTTTTTCGTTTGTTTGTCGTCTTGCTTGTGTTTTGTTGTTGTTTTCTTCGGTTTTCCCTCTATAGTCCGATGCATATTGCCATATATTGTTGGCAATATACATGATCGACGTGTTTTGCATACATGTTTCAAATTTATTCTAATATACATGTTTTGTCGTATTTCAATATACATGCAATATACATGTTAACGTATACGCATTCTCTGCCATATGCATGTATGTAGTGTGTTTGTTTGATCTCTGCTTACGTCATTAACACATTTGGTTTTGAAAACGGTTTGTGTTTTGAAAAGTTTCGGTCATCGACCCCATCAGCCGTTTGTCTGAAGTTAGTGTGCATTGGGTTCCGATCGGTGCGTAAGAGTCCACTGCCGCCTGGGTGTGAGTGGGACAGCCGTATTTTTGGGCGAATTCGCTGCTGTTCTCGTTTTTGTGCTTAATATTTCTTTCTCTTTTGGAGTTTTCTGTTCGCCTATGACTCATGCTAGATCAGTTGCGTCGGATTGGTCACTGCTGTTTCGCTCGACTCGGTGGTTATTAGATTAACCGCCTGTGGTTGGTTGTCTTTTGAGCGCTTGTCTGCTTTTAGGAGAAAACGAGAATTGAGTTTCTTTTTTCTGTGTTGTGTTAGGTGTTTACTGTCTACCATATTTTCACTCTTCTTTTATATTGAGTGATTTTTCCCTTTTTACTCAGTGAGAACACCATTTGTATACATTTGGTTGCTTTATTAATTCATTAGTGCATGTAGAACTAAGTTTAAGGAATATAAAAATAAATTATGAAAGAAAATATGATGATGGTGAAGTGATGAGGAGTTGGCATTTATAATGCATACTGTGTAGGGAAATTCTTCCTCCTGCGCAGAATTTCCCTTCACAAAAGATTGTATCCTAGGAGCTCGAAATTTGGCACGCTTAACATTTCGACGTTGTATCGGATACATTAAACAACGCCCACGTATGGAGAGGCAAATCATGGGAAACTTGCCAATGGAACGTGTGAACATGTCTGCCCCGTTTGCCTGTGTTGGAACAGGCCCTTTCAGAGTTCACACAATTCGTATAAGAGGAGCCAGTCCAGAGACAAAATATATTTGTGTGTATTTGTCTGTATGTCAACTCGAGCCATTCACTTGGAACTGTGTCTGCAATTAACCACCAAATCAACAAAGTTAATTTATATAATAATTACATAGAATTAATTATAAAAGGAATTCCTCATTAAAAACTTGTTGTTGAATCCAAAAAATTGGAGTTGAACGTTGAACTGGGCAACCCACAACACAAAGATTACAAGTTTACAAGTTTGCAATTATAGAAAGCATTTACACGTTTATTTTGCGATATTCGATAGTCTATTCAAGGGAATTTCCAATCTCACATCATTTACAAGTTCACATGGTAGCAGAGCAAGGTTATGTACGAATCATAACCCTAAAGGGCGTATAATCTGCGAGACCGTGGTGCCTAATTTGCTTGGAACCAGCGCAAACGCATCCCAACCCAACATCCACAATGATTCATGGTTGACCTATTTGAATGGTAGAGATAGATCTAATGAAACCGCAGAACTATTTTCAAATTTTAATCTTCTCACCGAACTCGTTTATAAGCCAACAAGGTATCCCGATACTACAGGTCAATCACCTCACTTTTTAGATTTATTTCTAACTACTATGCCAGAGAAATATTTGATTGATGTATCTGCTCCATTAGGACTTTCTGACCATGCTTTGGTAATAGCCAAAATTTCCATAACAGCAGCCCTTATAGAACTCATAAAAGGCTACTCTGGCACTATAAAAATGATAACTGGGAGCTCATGAACCAATTTTCATTTGATTGGTTAACCTGTTTTTCCAGCAATAATGCTGATGAAGCATCACAACTTATTAAGTCAACCATTTTGCTAGGAATGAAAAATTGCATTCCTTCTTCATTTAAAAAAAAACAATACTCTTAAGAATAAATGGTTTAATGAAAATTGCAGGTCAGCAGTCGCGTGTAAAAAAGCGGCTTTGGACTACGTTAATTGCACTTCTGAAGAAATATTTGTAAAGTTTCGAATAGCTATAAACAAAGCAAACGCTATTATAAAAAGGACCAAAATAATATATGACCTTAAGATTCGAGATAGCATGCGAAAAATTTTGGTTTCAGATTCAAACAGTCGAAGCTTTTCGTCGTTTGCTGCATTGGTTAAAAGAAACTTTGCAGACAATATTTCATATATTCCTTCTTTATTTCATAATGGTATTCATTATAGAACTGATATTGAGAAAGCTAGTCTCTTAGCTCCTCATTTCGTTTGTGTGTCTACCCTTCCTTTAACTAACCAAAGCCCTCCAAATCTCCCAAATCTAGGCCCAGGTATGTCTAAAATCTATTTCCGGCCACGGGTTATTTCAAAGATTCTTAAAGAACTTGACCCCAATAAAGCGACTGGCCCCGACGGTATTCCGCCTTTAATATTGAAAATATGTCATCATACTTTGGCAAAAATGCTTAGCAATTTGTTTGTTTCATCTCTCAATGAAGTCAAGTGTTTTTCCATCAATTTGGAAACCTAGGTGAATCAAACGTTGTTTCCTTAGATATTTCTAAAGCTTTTGATAGAGTATGGCATAATTGTCTTATTAAGAAGATTCGTGCGCTGAACTTAGACACCTCTCTCATTGCATGGATTGAGGATTATTTATGGAACCATATAATAAAAGTTGTATTAAACGGTATATCTTCAGCTTCACATGGGATCAATGCTGGCGTGCCTCAAGGGTCATCCTTCTCGCTCACGCTCTTCTTGATATGATATATATCAACGACCTGTTGTCTTCTACAACCTGTGATATCCATTCATTTGCTTATGATACAACGCTATTGGCTTCCATTCAGTTTGTCAGTCAAAAAGAATGCAATTCTCGCTTGAATGGTTCGCGTGAATTAATGAATTTGACTATAACAACCCAAATAAATTCCAGTCTTGTCTTTTTTGTCAGAAGACAATTCAACATTACGTTCCACCTGTTATTAATGGTGCCCATATTGAGATATCAGATTCACTTAAGTTGTTAGGTTTAAAAGTATCAAGTGATCTTTCCTGGAAGGAACATATTTATGAAATTCCAAAAAGAGCGAGCCAATGATCGCATTTGCTTAATATTGATGGAATTCAGAATAGAGTTATCCGTTTGATAAACGATGTAACCATTCCTTCGTCTCTTGATACTTTGGAGCACAGACGAAATGTAGGAGCTTTATCTGTTTTCTACAAATTTTACTACGGTAGATTTTCTTTAGAAACCCGTTCTCTAGTTCCAGGTCCTTTTGGCAGCAACGTAAACACTCGTTTAAGGTCCAATCAACATAGATTTGCCTTAAAACTTTTTTCATGTTTAACCCAACACTTTAAATCCTCCTTTTTTCTGATAGTTTCTTCGATATGGAATCAATTGGTCGAGCCCGTGTTTCCCGAATCTTATAATCTGCAGGCCTTCAAATTTAACAAGGATGAAGTGCTCATAAGCTGTTTATTAAATATATATGTAGAGATAAGAGAAATGCATAGCAGTCGCATTGTAGGATAAGTTTTCATTCGAATTACTATTTAATTTTCTTAGTGTCATTGACACATGTAATTTAATGAGGTAAGCAATGTGATGAACACATTCTTTCCGTATACTATTTCGTTTGCCTTTCCAGTCATCGTCGCATCGCCGGCCGTCAACAGCACAGGGATCGTATTTCCCATTGGAGTGACCTGGTTGTGTGCCTATAAAATGCCGCGACTAGACATTCCCATGGGAAATAAGATAACGGCATGTATAGAGTAAAGTTGATCGTAATAGTAGTCATCGTGTGCGGTGTTGGTGCACTGGCGACATTGGCTCCAAAAATGCTGACATGGTACCAGATATTGAATACGCTAGGAGTATGGAACTTTTTCTAAGAAAACAACGACGTCGACGATGGCGATGGGTGGAAGGGAAGGCGATGACTAGACCAGGATGAGAAAAGTAGGCAGAGTTTTTCTCCAACCGCGGTGCTCGTTGATCGTAATAGTAGTCATCGTGTGCGGTGTTGGTGCACTGGCGACATTGGCTCTAAAAGTGCTGACATGGTACCAGATATTGAATACGCTAGGAGTATGGAACTTTTTCTAAGAAAACAATGACGTCGACGATGGCGATGGGTGGAAGGGAAGGCGATGACTAGACCAGGATAAGAAAAGTAGGCAGAGTTTTTTTCCAACCGCGGTGCCGATAAGTCGAGAATACGGATGAGAGGAATTAGTGTAGTAAACTCATATGTATCATTTTAATTTAATTGTAAAGATTTAGTAATATTTAATAAATAAATTCCTAAATATATATAAAAGAAATCATTGTTGTATCAGTTTTACAATATTTTTAAAATTTGTAATATTTTCTAGATCAAGGTTTTTTGTAGTTTTCCCTGTCCATGATCCATTGACCTTAAGACTCGCGTCGTTTTATTTTTTTTGTTCGTTTTTTCGTATTGCTTTTTCAATGAATCAGAGAGAATTCTAAGAAATGTGATATACATATTGTAAATCTTTTTTGACATTTATAAATTTTTTAAAAATTACCCCGATTTTCTTCAAATTTTAAACATATGTTTATCCCGATGGAAAACAGTTTTTGTAAAATTTATGGAGCGAATGGGCCCTGAGGCCCATATGTGTATCTCCGATAGACCGAACTTTTTGTAAAATTTTTGAGTTTTTGATTTGAATTTTTTTTCCATACAAATTTTTTTTGCACATGTGTATCTCCGGTGAGAATAGTTTTTGAAAAAATTTTGAAGTGAAGGGGGCACTAATATTAATTTTTTCCAAACCCTATTAGAGAATATACATGAAAATTTTTAATTTTTTGGGTTTTTATTTCTTATTTTAATAAAGGGCATAGCCCAACTTATTGCAGTGACGCAAGTCATTCGGGTAGTCCTCTCTTGGCATTGAGTCTATATATATAAAAAAAATGATTTCCTGTCTGATAGGGTCTTGATCTGTCTGCACATTGTTTGTATCCATGGGTTGTGGCCCTGGAAACAGATTTCGTTTGAAATTCCCTGATGGTCTTGGTTCGTTCTAATAATAATTATTATTTCTAACGTTCCTTGAGGGTCTGCTAATTTTATCGATATTATTCCTAAAATTCGTTGAGTTGTTTCTTAATTCTCTAGCGTCAGCTGTGCAATTATCTTTTCCGGGTGTATATTACATGTGAAAGAGTCTGAATTTTGTTCTTTAAGGGGAAAAAGGTAGACTAGCGGTCTGTGGTCTGTAATAATTTTGAACTATCTACCGAACAAATATGGTCGGTAGTGTTTTATTGCACATACTATGGCCAGTAACTCTTTTTTTATAGTGCTATAGTTCTTTTCGGAGTTTCAGAGTTTTACTCGCATAGGCAATGGGTTTGTCATCAAAATTGGACAATACAGCCCTAATGCAAAACCTGAGGCGTCTGTCCGTAAAATAAAGTCTTTGTTGAAATTCGGGAATTGTAAAATATGGGGACTAGTAAGGATTTTTTTAGAAGTCGAAGCTGAAAGTGACCGGCCTCCATTAAAAATGCTGTCATAGGTCTACCTATTGGTTCTAGTTCCATTTGGTAGTATCCTTGACTTAAATGAATACGTGAAAAATATAATGCTCCTCATACCAAGTCGTAAATGTCGCTTATGTTCGTCAATGGGAATTTATCGTCCTCTATTCTCTCATTTACATTCCTGTAATCTATAACCATTCGGAATTTTTGCATATTGGTAACGGGATCTCTCTTTTTGGGTACTACGAGAATCGGAGAGTTCCTTGCGGATACTGATGGCTCTATTATATAATTTTCCGACATGTTCATTCATTCATTTCATTCCTTATATCTTGTTTTTGAGTATGCGGTATTCGGTAGGGTTTGGTATATTTCGGCGTTGCTCCCTCTTTTAGTGTGATATCTGCTTGTCCTATGTGAGTGTAAGTAAGTTTGTCTCCTTCCAAGTGAAAAATATCGTGGAATTTTGTGCATATTGACTCGATTTCAGTTTTCTCCTCATGATTCAGTGTATCGCAATTTATTTCGCTATTATATATATATATATTATACTCGTGCTTGGTACAGCGACTTCTTTTTTTGTACTGTAAGACGTAATGCTCGGATGCTGGGAACGATGGTGGTTTTGCCTATTTAAGGTTTACAGCAGTTTCGCGAGTGTTGAGAATTTTGATGGAAATTTTCCCTCGTATGGTCGTAGATATAGATCCAGCCATGTAAACACCTTTGCACAATTCCTGAGGATAGAATACTCTGGAATCTATATGCTTTGTATTCATCCAATATGTTGCTTCACATCTTGAAGACACGGTTATTTAAACTATGTTGTACAAATAACGGTACAGAAAGTTGTCTATTATTAATTTTGAAAATTAAATGTAGAGTTTCTAGGTCAATTATCGCACCAAACTCCATTAAGAAGTTTGCTCCAATAATACCATCGTCGGGTATCGGGAAGGAATCGGGTACTACATGGAATTCGTACGGTATGCTGTTCTGTCCGAAGTTAAGGTGCTTATACAGGCGCCCTTGGGACGTAGATTTCCTGCTATACCTATAATGGTGGAACTATAGCTTTCTTCTATTGGTATAATTCCCTCAACTACTACCGGTGTCTAGTAGGCATCGTATGACTTTGTTATTGTTTAATTTTATTTGTACGTAAAGGCCGTTTTCAATCCCCGTCGTGAATATGGTACTTGGATTTATAGAATCCCCTCCGAAGGGTCGGCTGTACCCTCCCCTAAAATACTAAACTAATGTACACACGCTAAAGGGGCAAAAGGGGCTGGATAAAGGCTGTTTTCCAATTCCTTGGGACGACTTCAGAAGAATAAGAGAAATGGAAAAGTATGCGCAGTGGTAATGCCAACGTTGAAGAACACCTCTTCAAAACTATAGCGGGAATGCCATCAGGCCCAGCAGATTTATGAATGTTGATATCATTTAATACTCTAGCCACTTGACGAGTACGGAAGTAAATCTGTCCCATAGAGGATTCAACTCTTGCAAGTACAGGCGGCGACAACGAGCTATCTGGCAGCGTAGAGCAAGCTGCGAAATGTGATGCAAGCAGATTGGCCTTGTCTATAGAGCTGACAGTTGGAACGTCATTGTGAATGAGCGTTGGAATTGAAGACGAGGCAGTATTTTTAATTCGTTTCACGAATGACCAAAAATTTTTACTTCCTCTGGGACATTGAAGTATTTTTTGTCTCAGTTTTTGGTCATAGTCGAATTTGGCGCGTCTTAATTTGGTTCGGTTTTCCACAGTGGGGTTTTTTTATATAACCGAAAGCATACCTCACGGTTCCTAGTAGCCTTTTTGCAGCTTAAATCATACCAAGCATTTTCCTTCGGTTTGATACACTTTGTCCTGGAAGGGATAAATTGTCTCATACCTTCAAGGATTAAGTTAGTGATCTTATCAGAAGTGGCATACACACCACTATTGGCATTAAGTGGCCAGTTAATGCTTCTAAATAAATTATTGAGACCATCCCAGTTAGCTTTCTCGTGTAGTTATACTTTTATTTTAGGAGTTTTTTCTTTAACTGTGTGCTTTGACAACGATAAATTAGCTGATACTTTACAATGGTCTGAAGAGCCTAGAGGCGATAATACACTTACGGTGTATTTGTTGGAAGAGAAGTAAGAAACAAGTCAAGGGCATTAGCGTTATGACTTACAATGTCTGGAATTCGAGAGTGGGCTCATTCACAAGCTGAGTGAGATGGTTAAAATCAGCAAATAACTCAACATCCTTTCCTTGCGGTGTTGTTAAGCCTGAATGGCGAAGCCAACTAGAATTGTTTAGATTGAAATCTCCCGTAATTACGATTTCAGACAATGGATTTATTGAAAATTGAAATTGAAAGTTGTAACCAGGCCAACTAAAATCCGAAACGTCGGAATAAGCATTAACCTGGGTTTCTGTTAGTGTCAGAATAGCAGGTTTGTGGTCTGCTAAATGGACGCACTCGACGAGATTCGATCTAAGCCCACGAATGTTATACACATCGACCCTGAATTCGCACATCAGACGAATAGAAAGAATAGAATAGGAAACACACCGATAAAATAGACTTTGTTATTGTTTAATTTTGTTTGTACGTAAAGATATTTTTCAATCCCCGTCGTGCTGTCCCCTCGGTAGTTTTGTTCGTTTCCCAATGCCCTCACCCTTGGGTTGCTAGATGGGTTACCATTGTTTGTCCTTGTTGATGTGAATAGATGATTAATATTGTTAAGTCTATATAGACCCTTATCTGTCAAATCTTGCATATGTCATATATATATTCTGTTTAATAAACTCAACTATGGCTACTTCCCTTTTTGCCTAGATCATTAAACCATATACACTTGTTTTTAGTTCGCTAGACAATAATCAAATAACATCAGGTTATGGGCCCGGGATTGCCATAGTAAAGTCTTGCGATTTTTTTAATTCAAGTAGATGCTACTTGTGCATTAATTTTTTTTTCAAAAAAAAAATAATTATTTTTTTTGTACATGATTGAAAGGGTAACATGGCGTCATTAAATACTTCAATAGAAAAATTAAAAGGCCGTGAAAACTATGATGTGTGGAAAATTGCTGCCGAATCATATTTAGTGATCAAAGGATTGTGGTCACATGTCGAAAATAATTTAGCTGGGGATGCAAATGCTACAACAAAGGCAAATGATCAGAAGGCAAAATCCGAAATTATTTAGTTACTGGAAAAAAAATTACTCATACATCGCAAATCCAAAAACTGCGAAACAAGCTTGGACTGCATTATAAAGTGCATTTGAAGATAGCGGCTTGTGTAGACGTACGTGTGACATTGCTGAAGAAACTGGTTCGATTCGATGGAATCATACGTAAATCGTATGGTAATGATTTCCATCAAGGTAAAAAAGGCTGGTTTGGAAAAAACCGCATCACTAATGTTAGCTGGGCTGCCTGACGATTACAAACCACTTGTAATGGCAGTAGAAAATTCAAGTACAAAATTGACTCAGTAAAAACATTATTATTGCAATAAGTGAAGTATGACTCTAAAAATTGTGTGATTTGTGTTGTGAATACTTTCATCCGATTGGATTATTGATTCTGGTGCCTCAGCACACATGACGAAATATAAGTCGATTGTACATCAAAACCAAATTCCGACAAACAAAGAAGTTGTTGTTGCGAACAAAGAAAAACTAAAAATTGATTGTGTTGGTGAAGTGAACATAACCCTATTAAATGGATCGTCAAAAACAAGTGCAAAATTGAATAATATGCAATATGTTCCGGGTTTATGTGCTAACTTACTTCTCTGTAAGCCAAATGGTTAAAAACGGCCATCATGTTGTGTTTGATAAAAAAAATTGCAAAATTATTAACGAAAAAAACAACCTAATAGGAACAGCAACACTAGTCGACGATATGTATCGGCTGAACTGTGTATTGCCAACCTGTAAAGTCAAAAATGAAACTTCTGTGACTGTAAACAGAGCTAAGAATGTCAATGGAAAAATGAACAATAATTTGTGGCATCGGCGTTTGGGCCACATTTGCGATGCAAATTTAAGAAAAGTATGGGACAGGCGTAAAATGGAGTGAGAGAAACAACAAGTGCATTGTGTGCATTGAAGGGAGGCAAACGCGCGCTTCATTTAAAAATGTTGGTAAACGCGCTGATGGTTTGCTCGACTTAATTCATTCCGACGTCTGTGGTCCGCTGTAAGAACGATCAATTGGTGGAGCGAAATATTTCGTTACGTTTGTCGATGACTACAGCAGAAAAGTATTTGTTTATCTAAAGCTATCGTCGAAAACCAATGCTCAAATGTATCAAAGTCATGCGCACTGACAATGGCACGGAGTATTGCAATCGACAGTTTGATACCTTTTTAGCAAAAAGCGGAATTTTACATCAAAAAACAGCACCATATACACCCGAGCAAAATGGTGTTTCTGAGCGTATCAACAGGACACTCATTGAACGAGTTAGGTGTATGTTAATCGATTCTGGTCTAAGCAAGAAGTTTTGGGCCGAAGCATTATCAACGGTTGGCAATACGCAGCGTATTTGATAAACCGAATTTCATGTAGGAGTGAATCATCGACCACACCAGAAGGATTTCGGTCAAAAACGAAACCAGATTTGACGTGTGTTTGGATGCAAAGCGATGGTACACGTACCAAAGGAAAAACGTCGCAAATTAGACACAAAGTCAACTGATTGCATTATGTTGGGGTGTAGCAAAGAATCGAAGGCATATCGGTTGTACAACATGGCACTTGAGAAGGTTGTTTTCAGCAGAGATGTCGTGTTTATAGAGTCAGACCCTCATAAAAATTCGCATCTTCAGGTAAATACAAAAATTAGATAAAAATAATAATTCTTCTTTTTCGCCGGCAGTTACCTTGACCAATGATGATGAGGTTGACGACAATGTCAATTCAGGTGGCGTTCGTGATGATGAATCTTCCATGTCAATGGGAACACCATCTATAAAACGTCTGACCACCAACTTGAAACGTCTGACAACGCCGCAAAATTTGAAAATGTCAACGAAACTGAAGCTGAGATCCTAACTGTTGAAAATGTTGCAGTTAATGAGCTCTTGAATGACAAATCCAATGGCAACGACACATCCGTCAGCAACTGTGGTAATGATGACGAATCGTATAGGCCAGATGAAGTTATAGAAGTACCGCAACAGCTTCGTCAGTCCAAACGCATTCAAAATATGGACGCGATACGTTATAATTTCTTGGCAAACGAAATTATTGGAAGTGATCCTGAGACCGTTGCACAAGCGTTGTCAAGCCCAAATGCTGATTTGTGAAGAAAAGCAATGTGTGAAGAAATTAAATCATTGCACGACAATCAAACTTGGACCCTAGTCGAGTTACCTCGTAACAAAACACCTATTAAGTGTAAGTGGGTGTTTAAAACCAAAATCAATGCAGACGGCGAAGTTATACGACACAAGGCGAGACTGGTAGTAAAAGGTTTTTCGCAACAATACGGCGTGGACTACCATGAAACGTTTTCTCCCGTTGTAAAGTATACGTCGATTCGGTTCCTATTGGCGATTGCAGCGAAGTTCAACCTAAACATTGGTCAAATGGATGCAGTAACAGCATTTCTCGAACTGAAGGAAGACATATATATGTATCAACCCGAAGGGATTATCGGCGATTCGAGCAAAGTCTGCAAGCTGTCTAAATCGTTATACGGCTTAAAGCAATCAAGTCGTGTATGGAACTGAATGCTGCACTGATAAAATTTGGTCTGAAACGTTCCAATGAAGACCAATGTATTTATTACATGGTGAATTGTAACAAAATGTTATTTGTTGCTATTTACGTGGACGACATATTAATCTTCTCTAATGATGAAAGACGCGAAAAACTACTTAAGGACGAGTTGTGCAAGCACTTCGAAATGAAGAATTTAGGTGACGCATCATTCGTCTTGGGAGTTCGAATCACCCGTAACGGCGCAGCTGGCACAATTTCAATCGACCAATCGCAATACATATCTTTCTCGTAACCCTATCGGTAGTTGTTATTTTGGTAGCTTGATCTATAGCGGTTACCAGAATTGTTCTGTGGGATTCTCCTATTATTTCTATTTTGGTTGGAGTTGTAATTGTTAGTCATGTTATTGCCGTTACGTCCTCTAGAATTTTGTCCTCACGGTTTCCGTGATGAGTCCTACTAAGTTTTATTTGTATAAGCTCTATTGTTTCCTTTGGTCCACATTTTTCCGTAAGATATTTTTTTAGTTGTGCAAAAATCTGGTTTTTGGCTTCCCAACTAGGTGAGTGCCATGCCTTGGATTTTGCATTTTAGTAGGAATTTTACTAACGTTTGTTTTGCGGTTGGAGAAAGTGTGTCATAATAGAGCTCTATACTGTTTAGAAAGTCTCTAATGTTCTCCAGTCTTTTGCTTTCCTCTTCACACGTAAGTGTTGGTAGCTTCTGAGCGAAACTAAAACTCGTCCGTCATTTTGCTTGTGTTTGTTAGTGTTTCGTTAGGTGTAAGTTTTATATCTTCTGTTCTTATCTCCTGTATTACTTTTTTTCGATTCTGTCTGAAGTTCTTTTTTTCATTATGGTTTCTTCTAGACGTTTTGCTACAGTTTGTGTCTGCCTAAAAATTGCATGAACTTGTTCTCACTTTCTTTCACCTGATTCCCTAGATCTTTTCCTATTTAGTCCATTCTTTCTTAGATTTTTCACGATGGTGTAAGGATCTTCTATAAAAGAACCGATCTCTTCCATAGGAGAGAGAAAATACCGATAACTGCCTTTCTATTACATTCTGTTTCATAATCTTTTTTTTTATGACGTGTTTACCTTCCTGCTTAGTATTCTACGAATATAATTAAAACCTAGAATTAATACTAATATATTTGTGACTATGTCTATTCCATAGTTCATTGTTTCGTAGTTTTTTAAATTCTCTATATTAACTTCGCGTGCACGTGGCTGGCTGGTTGGCTGGCTGGCTGGCTGGCTGGTCAGATTTTCTGCTCAATTTTTAGCCCACTTCTCATGGCCTGATTTTATTGAAATTTTGCACACATCTATATTTCCGGTGACAATACTTTCTATTAAAATTCGGGTTCAGGGGGCTCTCATACAAATATTTTACAAAATTTAGCCTCGTTTTATACTCAACTACGGCGTTGAAAAGATTATGGAACCTCTTTTCCTCCAAATTTTTCTGCTTCTTCTTTTCGTTCTTTTTGGAACGGATGGTTTTCTTTAAAACCTTCAGTTGGCGCAGGAACTCCTCCCTGGACTTCTTTGGCTGGTTCGGGATGTTCGGCTATCTTTTTAGTTCTATTAGTTGTTGTTTTTCTTTTAGTAGCGTCGACTGCTGTTTGTCTTGGATTTTGCCGGTGCCGGTACTCTTCTATTGAAAGGGGCTTTGGCCCCACTTTCTGTTGCTCCAGAGGAACTTCTAGGTGGAGCAGAGCTTCTGCTTCTTGAATATAGCGCGCTGCTAAGTCCAATTGCTGCTGCAGTTTTTCGTATGACATTCAAAAAAAATATTCGTAGCGACGATGAAAAATATTTATTCTGACCTATTTTCAAAAGATACATTTTTATTTTTTTTCTTTTATATGGAATGGCCGAAAACTTCCTAGTTCAGAATACTTTCATTAATGAAATCGGAGACAAGGTTAATTTTTCTTATAATTCGCGCATCCTTAAAGGGCTTCGCACCTTTTTAATGCTCGGCTATATGATTCGCACAACGTGAAGGAAAAAGAGCAGAAAATAGGAGATGTCTATGAGCTTGTGTTTTTATGCATTGATGTGGAAAGACAGTGCTTGGCAGAGCATTCCACATACGTGTTGTATGGCTGAAGAACGAATACCTGAACTTAACTGTACGTCTGAAGATGAGCTTGAGGGTAAACTGATGAGCATATAGAGCGCCACGACTATTGTGGTTGAATTCAAGGGGAAGATAAGTTTCATCGCGCGGTTTTGTATTCTATCTAGCTGATGCAAGGTAGTTTTAGGCGCACCAGACCAGGTATTACAATTGTACTCAAGTTTAGGGCGAATGAAAGCCTTCTAGATAGTAGCCAGAGGAAGTGAAATATTTCTTGCTCCGGGTTAGAAACCTTAACATTTCACAGCATTTATGGTGATGGTAAATATGTGGGCATTCCAACGAAGCTTGTCGCTAACGCACATACCGAGAATTGCGAGATTTTCAGTTTCCTCGATGCAAGTGCCATTCATGGATAATGGCATGTGATTTAGGATTCGCTTAGACGACATGAGACAGCATTGTGTTTTTGAAGCGATAAATTCTATTCGATTGTTTTCTCCCCATTTTATTATGCCGTCTATTTCAGAATTTAACGTCCTTCGTAGTTGTTTGAGCTCCACATGAGAAGTGAAGGACGTTCCTCAAACTTATATGAGAAGCTGAGAGTGAAGTTGTCAGCGAAAGAGTGACTTTAAGATACTCAGCAGCATGCAGTTCAGTCAATGCCTTAATGTTTTTTTCCTAGAGCTGTCTTTACCATCACTATTAACCTTAGCGAACCCGAAAACTATAGAATCGACATGGGGGTCACAACCCCGTATAGCCTACTTTACACGATTGCCAATAATAAAGTTGCGTCATTAAAAAGTTATTGAATGATAAACGCACCAACATAAATAAAATGCCTAAAAAGCATACAACGTTTTCGACCCTACTTCGACTCTAGTGCCTCAAAAAAAGTAAAATAAAAGAATACAAAAAATCAATGATATGATTTAATAGCAGACTTGGTGCATGAAAAAAAAATAAAAAAAGCCGCTGAGTAAGCATGGAAATTCAAATGAACTAATGATGTCGTTCGCTTGTATAAATAAAGATGTCAACGCAGCAGCACAGGCGAGCGAACCCAAAAACACTTGACGCGGTTGATCATATATTGCACATGTACATACCTACACTATGCTTATAAAGCGATATTACGTAAAATATGAATATCGATGAGTAGGCATTCCAGAGTCGATGTATGGTCGAAAATGATCAATTATAAGTTCAGCTTCAAACTAAAACATTGAGTCTTAAATTTTAAAAGTCTTTGAAAACATTCGATAATCTGACGCCCTAGAGAGCTCCGGCTTTTGGGTTCACGTTTATATGGTAACACGCCTGACGAGTCAGATATCGAATCTGGTAAATTAAAGCAATATTGGGAAAGTAACCCACCAATATTACCTGGCGATCCTTCCAGGAGTCTAATTTTCTTATAAAAATAAAAGAGAGAGAAAAAGAAGAGAAAAATTTTCTTTTGAAAATCCTGCCAGTCTTCTATTTTTTCCATATAAAAGAAAAAAAATAAAAATGTATCTTTTGAAAATAGGTCAGAATAAATATTTTTCATCGTCGCTACGAATATTTTTTTTGAATGTCATACGAAAAACCGCAGCAGCAATTGGACTTAGCAGCGCGCTATATTCAAGAAGCAGAAGCTCTGCTCCACCTAGAAGTTCCTCTGGAGCAACAGAAAGTGGGGCCAAAGCCCCTTTCAATAGAAGAGTACCGGCACCGGCAAAATCCAAGACAAACAGCAGTCGACGCTACTAAAAGAAAAACAACAACTAATAGAACTAAAAAGATAGGCGAACATCCCGAACCAGCCAAAAAAGTCCAGGGAGGAGTTCCTGCGCCAACTGAAGGTTTTAAAGAAAACCATCCTTTCCAAAAAGAACGAAAAGAAGAAGCAGAAAAATTTGGAGGAAAAGAGGTTCCATAATCTTTTCAACGCCGTAGTTGAGAATAGCAATTTACTAACAAATGGACAAAAACAATGCCAGCGACAGGGACACTGACCATATTATTTTAGAAGACGTCATTCGGCAGTATAAAACGAGGCTAATAAATGCCAAAGTAGACCGGTTCCCACATTTGGTCGAACTATTCAGTTGGACAATTGGAAGATGGACGATGTCGATTAATCAATAGTAAACTAATTTTATTTTTTTAGAAAAATAAAAATAAAATAAAAAAAAATTGTTCCCTTATAAAAAATTTTATATTTTTTTTTTTCGAAATAAAACATTCTTACTAAAATAGGAAAACCCCAGTCAAAGGTTGAAGAGGTCATTATAAATAAGAATGGACCTCATACTAATAAAAAAACAACCCATAAAAATTAAAATTTTTCTTGTAAATTCTCTAATCGGAGATACACACACACACACTGCGTGCTCGCCTTGTGGCAAAATCATCCACGCAGCGGCAGCGAACAGCGCTGCTCACAAAGCACAGAGCTCAGACTTTGCCGTGATCTGATGCGATATAGCGATATTTAAAAATTGTATATTGGGGTCCCCAAGGGGACGATCGCTCCAAATTTTTACAAAAAGTATTTTCCATCGAAGACACAATTACAATTTAGACAATTTAAAGAAAATCGGGTAAATTTTGCAAAATTTTGAACCCGAATTTTAATAGAAAGTATTGTCACCGGAAATATAGATGTGTGCAAAATTTCAATAAAATCAGGCCATGGGAAGTGGGCTAAAAATTGATCAGAAAATCTGACCAGCCAGCCAGCCAACCAGCCAGCCACGTGCACGCGAAGTTAATATAGAGAATTTAAAAAACTACGAAACAATGAACTATGGAATAGACATAGTCACAAATATATTAGTATTATTTCTAGGTTTTAATTATATCCGTAGAATACTAAGCAGGAAGGTAAACACGTCATAAAAAAAAGATTATGAAACAGAATGTAATAGGAAGGCAGTTATCGGTATTTTCTCTCTCCTATGGAAGAGATCGGTTCTTTTATAGAAGATCTTTACACCATCGTGAAAAATCTAAGAAAGAATGGACTAAATAGGAAAAGATCTAGGGAATCAGGTGAAAGAAAGTGAGAACAAGTTCATGCAATTTTTAGGCAGACACAAACTGTAGCAAAACGTCTAGAAGAAACCATACATAAAAAAAAGAACTTCAGACAGAATCGAAAAAAAGTAATACAGGAGATAAGAACAGAAGATATAAAACTTACACCTAACGAAACACTAACAAACACAAGCAAAATGACGGACGAGTTTTAGTTTCGCTCAGAAGCTACCAACACTTACGTGTGAAGAGGAAAGCAAAAGACTGGAGAACATTAGAGACTTTCTAAACAGTATAGAGCTCTATTATGACACACTTTCTCCAACCGCAAAACAAACGTTAGTAAAATTCCTACTAAAATGCAAAATCCAAGGCATGGCACTCACCTAGTTGGGAAGCCAAAAACCAGATTTTTGCACAACTAAAAAAATATCTTACGGAAAAATGTGGACCAAAGGAAACAATAGAGCTTATACAAATAAAACTTAGTAGGACTCATCACGGAAACCGTGAGGACAAAATTCTAGAGGACGTAACGGCAATAACATGACTAACAATTACAACTCCAACCAAAATAGAAATAATAGGAGAATCCCACAGAACAATTCTGGTAACCGCTATAGATCAAGCTACCAAAATAACAACTACCGATAGGGTTACGAGAAAGATATGTATTGCGATTGGTCGATTGAAATTGTGCCAGCTGCGCCGTTACGGGTGATTCGAACTCCCAAGACGAATGATGCGTCACCTAAATTCTTCATTTCGAAGTGCTTGCACAACTCGTCCTTAAGTAGTTTTTCGCGTCTTTCATCATTAGAGAAGATTAATATGTCGTCCACGTAAATAGCAACAAATAACATTTTGTTACAATTCACCATGTAATAAATACATTGGTCTTCATTGGAACGTTTCAGACCAAATTTTATCAGTGCAGCATTCAGTTCCATACACGACTTGATTGCTTTAAGCCGTATAACGATTTAGACAGCTTGCAGACTTTGCTCGAATCGCCGATAATCCCTTCGGGTTGATACATATATATGTCTTCCTTCAGTTCGAGAAATGCTGTTACTGCATCCATTTGACCAATGTTTAGGTTGAACTTCGCTGCAATCGCCAATAGGAACCGAATCGACGTATACTTTACAACGGGAGAAAACGTTTCATGGTAGTCCACGCCGTATTGTTGCGAAAAACCTTTTACTACCAGTCTCGCCTTGTGTCGTATAACTTCGCCGTCTGCATTGATTTTGGTTTTAAACACCCACTTACACTTAATAGGTGTTTTGTTACGAGGTAACTCGACTAGGGTCCAAGTTTGATTGTCGTGCAATGATTTAATTTCTTCACACATTGCTTTTCTTCACAAATCAGCATTTGGGCTTGACAACGCTTGGGCAACGGTCTCAGGATCACTTCCAATAATTTCGTTTGCCAAGAAATTATAACGTATCGCGTCCATATTTTGAATGCGTTTGGACTGACGAAGCTGTTGCGGTACTTCTATAACTTCATCTGGCCTATACGATTCGTCATCATTACCACAGTTGCTGACGGATGTGTCGTTGCCATTGGATTTGTCATTCAAGAGCTCATTAACTGCAACATTTTCAACAGTTAGGATCTCAGCTTCAGTTTCGTTGACATTTTCAAATTTTGCGGCGTTGTCAGACGTTTCAAGTTGGTGGTCAGACGTTTTATAGATGGTGTTCCCATTGACATGGAAGATTCATCATCACGAACGCCACCTGAATTGACATTGTCGTCAACCTCATCATCATTGGTCAAGGTAACTGCCGGCGAAAAAGAAGAATTATTATTTTTATCTAATTTTTGTATTTACCTGAAGATGCGAATTTTTATGAGGGTCTGACTCTATAAACACGACATCTCTGCTGATAACAACCTTCTCAAGTGCCATGTTGTACAACCGATATGCCTTCGATTCTTTGCTACACCCCAACATAATGCAATCAGTTGACTTTGTGTCTAATTTGCGACGTTTTTCCTTTGGTACGTGTACCATCGCTTTGCATCCAAACACACGTCAAATCTGGTTTCGTTTTTGACCGAAATCCTTCTGGTGTGGTCGATGATTCACTCCTACATGAAATTCGGTTTATCAAATACGCTGCGTATTGCCAACCGTTGATAATGCTTCGGCCCAAAACTTCTTGCTTAGACCAGAATCGATTAACATACACCTAACTCGTTCAATGAGTGTCCTGTTGATACGCTCAGAAACACCATTTTGCTCGGGTGTATATGGTGCTGTTTTTTGATGTAAAATTCCGCTTTTTGCTAAAAAGGTATCAAACTGTCGATTGCAATACTCCGTGCCATTGTCAGTGCGCATGACTTTGATACATTTGAGCATTGGTTTTCGACGATAGCTTTAGATAAACAAATACTTTTCTGCTGTAGTCATCGACAAACGTAACGAAATATTTCGCTCCACCAATTGATCGTTCTTACAGCGGACCACAGACGTCGGAATGAATTAAGTCGAGCAAACCATCAGCGCGTTTACCAACATTTTTAAATGAAGCGCGCGTTTGCCTCCCTTCAATGCACACAATGCACTTGTTGTTTCTCTCACTCCATTTTACGCCTGTCCCATACTTTTCTTAAATTTGCATCGCAAATGTGGCCCAAACGCCGATGCCACAAATTATTGTTCATTTTTCCATTGACATTCTTAGCTCTGTTTACAGTCACAGAAGTTTCATTTTTGACTTTACAGGTTGGCAATACACAGTTCAGCCGATACATATCGTCGACTAGTGTTGCTGTTCCTATTAGGTTGTTTTTTTCGTTAATAATTTTGCAATTTTTTTTATCAAACACAACATGATGGCCGTTTTTAACCATTTGGCTTACAGAGAAGTAAGTTAGCACATAAACCCGGAACATATTGCATATTATTCAATTTTGCACTTGTTTTTGACGATCCATTTAATAGGGTTATGTTCACTTCACCAACACAATCAATTTTTAGTTTTTCTTTGTTCGCAACAACAACTTCTTTGTTTGTCGGAATTTGGTTTTGATGTACAATCGACTTATATTTCGTCATGTGTGCTGAGGCACCAGAATCAATAATCCAATCGGATGAAAGTATTCACAACACAAATCACACAATTTTTAGAGTCATACTTCACTTATTGCAATAATAATGTTTTTACTGAGTCAATTTTGTACTTGAATTTTCTACTGCCATTACAAGTGGTTTGTAATCGTCAGGCAGCCCAGCTAACATTAGTGATGCGGTTTTTTCCAAACCAGCCTTTTTTACCTTGATGGAAATCATTACCATACGATTTACGTATGATTCCATCGAATCGAACCAGTTTCTTCAGCAATGTCACACGTACGTCTACACAAGCCGCTATCTTCAAATGCACTTTATAATGCAGTCCAAGCTTGTTTCGCAGTTTTTGGATTTGCGATGTATGAGTAATTTTTTTTCCAGTAACTAAATAATTTCGGATTTTGCCTTCTGATCATTTGCCTTTGTTGTAGCATTTGCATCCCCAGCTAAATTATTTTCGACATGTGACCACAATCCTTTGATCACTAAATATGATTCGGCAGCAATTTTCCACACATCATAGTTTTCACGGCCTTTTAATTTTTCTATTGAAGTATTTAATGACGCCATGTTACCCTTTCAATCATGTACAAAAAAAATAATTATTTTTTTTTTGAAAAAAAAATTAATGCACAAGTAGCATCTACTTGAATTAAAAAAATCGCAAGACTTTACTATGGCAATCCCGGGCCCATAACCTGATGTTATTTGATTATTGTCTAGCGAACTAAAAACAAGTGTATATGGTTTAATGATCTAGGCAAAAAGGGAAGTAGCCATAGTTGAGTTTATTAAACAGAATATATATATGACATATGCAAGATTTGACAGATAAGGGTCTATATAGACTTAACAATATTAATCATCTATTCACATCAACAAGGACAAACAATGGTAACCCATCTAGCAACCCAAGGGTGAGGGCATTGGGAAACGAACAACCTACCGAGGGGACAGCACGACGGGGATTGAAAACTGTCTTTACGTACAAACAAAATTAAACAATAACAAAGTCTATTTTATCGGTGTGTTTCCTATTCTATTCTTCCTATTCGTCTGATGTGCGAATTCAGGGTCCATGTGTGTAACATTCGTGGGCTTAGATCGAATCTCGTCGAGTGCGTCCATTTATTAGACCACAAACCTGCTATTCTGACACTAACAGAAACCCAGGTTAATGCTTATTCCGACGTTTCGGATTTTAGTTGGCCTGGTTACAACTTTCAATTTCAATAAATCCATTGTCTGAAATCGTAATTACGGGAGATTTCAATCTAAACAATTCTAGTTGGCTTCGCCATTCAGGCTTAACAACACCGCAAGGAAAGGATGTTGAGTTATTTGCTGATTTTAACCATCTCACTCAGCTTGTGAATGAGCCCACTCTCGAATTCCAGACATTGTAAGTCATAACGCTAATGCCCTTGACTTGTTTCTTACTTCTCTTCCAACAAATACACCGTAAGTGTATTATCGCCTCTAGGCTCTTCAGACCATTGTAAAGTATCAGCTAATTTATCGTTGTCCAAGCACACAGTTAAAGAAAAAACTCCTAAAATAAAAGTATAACTACACGAGAAAGCAAACTGGGATGGTCTCAATAATTTCTTTAGAAGCATTAACTGGCCACTTAATGCCAATAGTGGTGTGTATGCCACTTCTGATAAGATCACTAACTTAATCCTTGAAGGTATGAGACAATTTATCCCTTCCAGGACAAAGTGTATCAAACCGAAGGAAAATGCTTGGTATGATTTAAGCTGCAAAAAGGCTACTAGGAACCGTGAGGTATGCTTTCGGTTATATAAAAAAAACCCCACTGTGGAAAACCGAACCAAATTAAGACGCGCCAAATTCGACTATGACCAAAAACTGAGACAAAAAATACTTCAATGTCCCAGAGGAAGTAAAAATTTTTGGTCATTCGTGAAACGAATTAAAAATACTGCCTCGTCTTCAATTCCAACGCTCATTCACAATGACGTTCCAACTGTCAGCTCTATAGACAAGGCCAATCTGCTTGCATCACATTTCGCAGCTTGCTCTACGCTGCCAGATAGCTCGTTGTCGCCGCCTGTACTTGCAAGAGTTGAATCCTCTATGGGACAGATTTACTTCCGTACTCGTCAAGTGGCTAGAGTATTTAATGATATCAACATTCGTAAATCTGCTGGGCCTGATGGCATTCCCGCTATAGTTTTGAAGAGGTGTTCTTCAACGTTGGCATTACCACTGCGCATACTTTTCCATCTCTCTTATTCTTCTGAAGTCGTCCCAAGGAATTGGAAAACAGCCTTTATCCAGCCCCTTTTGCCCCTTTAGCGTGTGTACATTATTTTAGTATTTTAGGGGAGGGTACAGCCGACCCTTCGGAGGGGATTCTATAAATCCAAGTACCATATTCACGACGGGGATTGAAAACGGCCTTTACGTACAAATAAAATTAAACAATAACAAAGTCATACGATGCCTACTAGACACCGGTAGTAGTTGAGGGAATTATACCAATAGAAGAAAGCTATAGTTCCACCATTATAGGTATAGCAGGAAATCTACGTCCCAAGGGCGCCTGTATAAGCACCTTAACTTCGGACAGAACAGCATACCGTACGAATTCCATGTAGTACCCGATTCCTTCCCGATACCCGACGATGGTATTATTGGAGCAAACTTCTTAATGGAGTTTGGTGCGATAATTGACCTAGAAACTCTACATTTAATTTTCAAAATTAATAATAGACAACTTTCTGTACCGATATTTGTACAACATAGTTTAAATAACCGTGTCTTCAAGATGTGAAGCAACATATTGGATGAATACAAAGCATATAGATTCCAGAGTATTCTATCCTCAGGAATTGTGCAAAGGTGTTTACATGGCTGGATCTATATCTACGACCATACGAGGGAAAATTTCCATCAAAATTCTCAACACTCGCGAAACTGCTGTAAACCTTAAATAGGCAAAACCACCATCGTTCCCAGCATCCGAGCATTACGTCTTACAGTACAAAAAAAGAAGTCGCTGTACCAAGCACGAGTATAATATATATATATATAATAGCGAAATAAATTGCGATACACTGAATCATGAGGAGAAAACTGAAATCGAGTCAATATGCACAAAATTCCACGATATTTTTCACTTGGAAGGAGACAAACTTACTTACACTCACATAGGACAAGCAGATATCACACTAAAAGAGGGAGCAACGCCGAAATATACCAAACCCTACCGACTACCGCATACTCAAAAACAAGATATAAGGAATGAAATAGACAACATGTCGGAAAATGATATAATAGAGCCATCAGTATCCGCAAGGAACTCTCCCATTCTCGTAGTACCCAAAAAGAGAGATCCCGTTACCAATATGCAAAAATTCCGAATGGTTATAGATTACAGGAACGTAAATGAGAGAATAGAGGACGATAAATTCCCATTGACGAACATTAGCGACATTTACGACTTGGTATGAGGAGCATTATATTTTTCACGTATTCATTTAAGTCAAGGATACTACCAAATGGAACTAGAACCAATAGGTAGACCTATGACAGCATTTTCAACGGAGGCCGGTCACTTTCAGCTTCGACTTCTAAAAAAATCCTTACTAGTCCCCATATTTTACAATTCCCGAATTTCAACAAAGACTTTATTTTACGGACAGACGCCTCAGGTTTTGCATTAGGGCTGTATTGTCCAATTTTGATGACAAACCCATTGCCTATGCGAGTAAAACTCTGAAACTCCGAAAAGAACTATAGCACTATAAAAAAAGAGTTACTGGCCATAGTATGGGCAATAAAACACTACCGACCATATTTGTTCGGTAGATAGCTCAAAATTATTACAGACCACAGACCGCTAGTCTACCTTTTTTCCCTTAAAGAACCCTCAAGTAGATTAACAAAATTCAGACTCTTTCACATGTAATATACACCCGGAAAAGATAATTGCACAGCTGACGCTTTAAGTCGCATAAAATGGTATTCTGATAAACTGAGACAACTCAAGGTGTGTGTCATAACATGGTCTAAATCAAAAGCAGAAAAATTAATACAGAAAAACGCAACGAACAAACAGGAAACCGAAGCAGAAGAAAATAATTGTATAATTACAAAGCTACTAAAGCAACCAGTTGCTGCATGAAAATAAAAAAAAAAACAACATTTCCAATACCATAATATATGACCAACGGTCGTTCGCCTATGACAATAAATATGCAACCTAAGCATCATGGACAAACGAGCGCTGATCGCTTAGAACGTTAATTACCCTTTCCATGCATTGAGCTGAATAAGCGGCGCATGGAAATTCTAATGAACTAATGAGGTCGTTCGCTTGTGGAAATAAATATGTCAACGCAGCAGCACAGGCGAACGAACCCAAAAACACTTGACGCGGTTGGTCATATATTACACATGTACATACATACACTATGCTGATAAAGCGACATTACGTAAAATATGAATATCGATGAGCAGAGTCGATGTATGGTCGAAAATCGATCAATTATTTTTGTAAAAAAGAAAGGAAAATTTACTGAATAAATTCACTTTTTAGTTTAGCTTCAAAGTAAAACATTGAGCCTTTAATTTTAAAAGTCTTCGAAACCATTCGATACTCTGACGCCCTAGAGAGCTTTTGGATTCACATTTATATGGCAATACGCCTGACGAGTCAGATATCGAATCTGGTAAATTAAAGCAATATTGGGAAAGTTAGCCACCAATATTACAAATTGCGCTGTTAATACTAAAAAAAAGTAAAAACTTCGTTTAGGACTTTATTTTTAGAAGGAGTACTAGCCTTTGTAATTGCGCTTAAATAAAGTTGATATCTTGTTTGAGTCTTCAGGTATCCAACTTCAATACCTGTTCAGTGTTCTTGCACATGCTAATTTTTTACTTTGAGGTCAATTTTCTCCAGAAAATGCGTAATAAACAAGTTAACACCATACATTGTGCAGTTCGTCTAATCAACGGCGCCCTATCTAAAAGCGCAATTAAATTCTAATACCGCATCATCCGCAATCATTAATCATGAAAGTAAGTTCCATTAATGATTTGGTTAATAAATTAGAACATTTGCTGAGTAAGAATAATACTTATGTTATATTTTCTGATAATCAAGAGCCAGAGAAACTGTTGCTCCATATTGTATTATAAATAAATTAAGAGATATCACTGAAGGTAACTTAGCTAGAGAATTATTAGAACGAACCAAGACCATCAGGGAATTTCAAACGAAATCTGTTTCCAGGGCCACAACCCATGGATACAAACAATGTGCAGACAAATCAAGACCCTATCAGACAGGAAATCATTTTTTTTTTATATATAGAGACTCATTGCCAAGAGAGGACTCCCCGAATGACTTGCGTCACTGCAATAAATTGGGCTATGCCCTTTATTAAAATAAGAAATAAAAACCCAAAAAATTAAAAATTTTCATGTATATTCTCTAATAGGGTTTGGAAAAAATTAATATTAGTGCCCCCTTCACTTCAAAATTTTTTCAAAAACTATTCTCACCGGAGATACACATGTGCAAAAAAAATTTGTATGGGAAAAAAATTCAAATCAAAAACTCAAAAATTTTACAAAAAGTTCGGTCTATCGGAGATACACATATCCCAAGTAGCAATTTGTTTGCTATTAAGAAAGATTTTCTTATATCAGGCAAAATAAGAAGTTATTCAGAAAGAGTTAAGCAAAATTTTAGTTATGTCTGAATACTTTGCCTATATTGAAAATATAAGTTCTGATTTTGCTTAAAGTTTTGCTAAAATTCAGAATGTTTAAAAATATTAATTTATTCTGAACGTTTTGCTTAATTTCAGCTCTGACTCAAAGCAAATAGTTTTCTTAAATACATGGCGTTTTTTAGCAAATTATTTTGCTCTGAATCAAAGCTGAAATCAAGCAAAACGTTCAGACTTATATGAAATTTTCAAACATTCTGAAATCTAGCCAATCGAGTTGCAAAATCAGAGATAATTTTGCCAATATTTTTGCAATTTATATGCAGCGTTTTTAAGCAAACTATTTTGCTCTGATTCAGAGCTGAAATTAGGCAACACGTTCAGACTAAATAAAAATTTTCAAACATTCTGAATTTTAGCAAAAGCCAGTTGCAAAATCAGAGCATTTTTTGCCAATATTTTTGCTATTTTTCAGCGTTTTTTAAGCAAACTATTTTGCTCTGATTCAGAGCTGAAATTACGCAACACGTTCAGACTAAATAACATTCTGAATTTTAGCAAAAGCCAGTTGCAAAATCAGAGCATTTTTTGCCAATATTTTTGCTATTTTTCAGCGTTTTTAAAGCAAACTATTTTGCTCTGATTCAGAGCTGAAATAAAGCAAAACGTTCAGACTAAATTACAAATTTCCAAACATTCTGAATTTTAGCAAAAGTCAGTTGCAAAATCAGAGCATTTTTTGCCAATATTTTTGCTATTTTTCAGCGTTTTTAAAGCAAACTATTTTGCTCTGATTCAGAGCTGAAATAAAGCAAAACGTTCAGACTAAATTACAAATTTCCAAACATTCTGAATTTTAGCAAAAGCCAGTTGCAAAATCAGAGCATTTTTTGCCAATATTTTTGCTATTTTTCAGCGTTTTTTAAGCAAACTATTTTGCTCTGATTCAGAGCTGAAATAAAGCAAAACGTTCAGACTAAATTACAAATTTCCAAACATTCTGAATTTTAGCAAAAGCCAGTTGCAAAATCAGAGCATTTTTTGCCAATATTTTTGCTATTTTTCAGCGTTTTTAAAGCAAAATATTTTGCTCTGATTCAGAGCTGAAATAAAGCAAAACGTTCAAACTAAATTACAAATTTCCAAACATTCTGAATTTTAGCAAAAGCCAGTTGCAAAATCAGAGCATTTTTTGCCAATATTTTTGCTATTTTTCAGCGTTTTTAAGCAAACTATTTTGCTCTGATTCAGAGCTGAAATAAAGCAAAACGTTCAGACTAAATTACAAATTTCCAAACATTCTGAATTTTAGCAAAAGTCAGTTGCAAAATCAGAGCATTTTTTGCCAATATTTTTGCTATTTTTCAGCGTTTTTAAAGCATACTATTTTGCTCTGATTCAGAGCTGAAATAAAGCAAAACGTTCAGACTAAATTACAAATTTCCAAACATTCTGAATTTTAGCAAAAGCCAGTTGCAAAATCAGAGCATTTTTTGCCAATATTTTTGCTATTTTTCAGCGTTTTTAAGCAAACTATTTTGCTCTGATTCAGAGCTGAAATTAGGCAACACGTTTAGACTAAATAAAAATTTCCAAACATTCTGAATTTTAGCAAAAGCCAGTTGCAAAATCAGAGCATTTTTTGCCAATATTTTTGCTATTTTTCAGCGTTTTTAAGCAAACTATTTTGCTCTGATTCAGAGCTGAAATTAGGCAACACGTTTAGACTAAATAAAAATTTTCAAACATTCTGAATTTTAGCAAAAGCCAGTTGCAAAATCAGAGCATTTTTTGCCAATATTTTTGCTATTTTTCAGCGTTTTTAAAGCATACTATTTTGCTCTGATTCAGAGCTGAAATAAAGCAAAACGTTCAGACTAAATTACAAATTTCCAAACATTCTGAATTTTAGCAAAAGCCAGTTGCAAAATCAGAGCATTTTTTGCCAATATTTTTGCTATTTTTCAGCGTTTTTAAAGCAAAATATTTTGCTCTGATTCAGAGCTGAAATAAAGCAAAACGTTCAGACTAAATTACAAATTTCCAAACATTCTGAATTTTAGCAAAAGTCAGTTGCAAAATCAGAGCATTTTTTGCCAATATATTTGCTATTTTTCAGCGTTTTTAAAGCATACTATTTTGCTCTGATTCAGAGCTGAAATAAAGCAAAACGTTCAGACTAAATTACAAATTTCCAAACATTCTGAATTTTAGCAAAAGCCAGTTGCAAAATCAGAGCATTTTTTGCCAATATTTTTGCTATTTTTCAGCGTTTTTAAAGCATACTATTTTGCTCTGATTCAGAGCTGAAATAAAGCAAAACGTTCAGACTAAATTACAAATTTCCAAACATTCTGAATTTTAGCAAAAGCCAGTTGCAAAATCAGAGCATTTTTTGCCAATATTTTTGCTATTTTTCAGCGTTTTTAAGCAAACTATTTTGCTCTGATTCAGAGCTGAAATTAGGCAACACGTTTAGACTAAATAAAAATTTTCAAACATTCTGAATTTTAGCAAAAGCCAGTTGCAAAATCAGAGCATTTTTTGCCAATATTTTTGCTATTTTTCAGCGTTTTTAAGCAAACTATTTTGCTCTGATTCAGAGCTGAAATTAGGCAACACGTTTAGACTAAATAAAAATTTCCAAACATTCTGAATTTTAGCAAAAGCCAGTTGCAAAATCAGAGCATTTTTTGCCAATATTTTTGCTATTTTTCAGCGTTTTTAAAGCAAAATATTTTGCTCTGATTCAGAGCTGAAATAAAGCAAAACGTTCAAACTAAATTACAAATTTCCAAACATTCTGAATTTTAGCAAAAGCCAGTTGCAAAATCAGAGCATTTTTTGCCAATATTTTTGCTATTTTTCAGCGTTTTTAAGCAAACTATTTTGCTCTGATTCAGAGCTGAAATAAAGCAAAACGTTCAGACTAAATTACAAATTTCCAAACATTCTGAATTTTAGCAAAAGTCAGTTGCAAAATCAGAGCATTTTTTGCCAATATTTTAGCTATTTTTCAGCGTTTTTAAAGCATACTATTTTGCTCTGATTCAGAGCTGAAATAAAGCAAAACGTTCAGACTAAATTACAAATTTCCAAACATTCTGAATTTTAGCAAAAGCCAGTTGCAAAATCAGAGCATTTTTTGCCAATATTTTTGCTATTTTTCAGCGTTTTTAAGCAAACTATTTTGCTCTGATTCAGAGCTGAAATTAGGCAACACGTTTAGACTAAATAAAAATTTCCAAACATTCTGAATTTTAGCAAAAGCCAGTTGCAAAATCAGAGCATTTTTTGCCAATATTTTTGCTATTTTTCAGCGTTTTTAAGCAAACTATTTTGCTCTGATTCAGAGCTGAAATTAGGCAACACGTTTAGACTAAATAAAAATTTCCAAACATTCTGAATTTTAGCAAAAGCCAGTTGCAAAATCAGAGCATTTTTTGCCAATATTTTTGCTATTTTTCAGCGTTTTTTAAGCAAACTATTTTTCTCTGTTTCAGAGTTGAAATTAGGCAACACGTTCAGACTAAATAAAAATTTTCAAACATTCTGAATTTTAGCAAAAGCGAGTTGCAAAATCAGAGCATTTTTTGCCAATATTTTTGCTATTTTTCAGCGTTTTTAAGCAAACTATTTTGCTCTGATTCAGAGCTGAAATTAGGCAACACGTTTAGACTAAATAAAAATTTTCAAACATTCTGAATTTTAGCAAAAGCCAGTTGCAAAATCAGAGCATTTTTGCCAATATTTTTGCTATTTTTCAGCGTTTTTAAGCAAACTATTTTGCTCTGATTCAGAGCTGAAATTAGGCAACACGTTTAGACTAAATAAAAATTTCCAAACATTCTGAATTTTAGCAAAAGCCAGTTGCAAAATCAGAGCATTTTTTGCCAATATTTTTGCTATTTTTCAGCGTTTTTAAGCAAACTATTTTGCTCTGATTCAGAGCTGAAATTAGGCAACACGTTTAGACTAAATAAAAATTTCCAAACATTCTGAATTTTAGCAAAAGCCAGTTGCAAAATCAGAGCATTTTTTGCCAATATTTTTGCTATTTTTCAGCGTTTTTTAAGCAAACTATTTTTCTCTGTTTCAGAGTTGAAATTAGGCAACACGTTCAGACTAAATAAAAATTTTCAAACATTCTGAATTTTAGCAAAAGCGAGTTGCAAAATCAGAGCATTTTTTGCCAATATTTTTGCTATTAATATGCAACACAACATTGAAATTTTTTCGCGTGTGTCCAAATAGTACAACTATGTAGATTAATTTTTAACTAGCTATCGCATTGTTCCTCATTTCTTAAATTTGTTAAGTACCAGCCATCCTGAAATAAATAAATGTTGCGTTTCATTTGCAGTGTGACATCTGTCGTTGTCTCAGCAAATAGAACACAAAAGGTTTGTTTGCATTTTTTTACATGTTTGTTTTAAAATATATGTACAAAATATGTTAATTTTCGCAACGTTAAAAAAAATCAAGCCACGTGCCAAGCAAAAACCCGGTTGTTGGTGGTAATAAAAAAGGTATAAATCTACCGAAATATATAGATCTTTTTTTTGGGAAATGGAATAGCCAAACGGGCAATCGGTGACAGATTTTCATGTCAAATAAAACACAAAACAAAACAGGTAAATGTAAAAACAAATCGTTTTTCTGGTACAAATTTCTATGTATACACCGACACTCGCGCCACACGTTTCAGACGCGCACAAAACTTTAACTCTATAGTTGGATAAAAATGACTTCAGAGAAGTCGAAAAAACTACTATTGCACGAATCACACGTGCCACGACTGATTACATGTGCTCACACGCGGAACCTAACTAGCTACTCACAAAATTTCAACTCTCTGGCATTTGTGGATGTTTGTTAAAAAAAGTCCTTAAAAAGTTGAGAAAATCTCTTTTTCACATATCACTCGTGCCACATGCGTCAAAACCGGGATATCTGAAAAGCCCAATGACACTGAGCTGCTCAAAAAAATTATCTCTCTAGGTTGCTTGAAAGGTGGTTAAAAAGTATCTCAAAGAAGTCGAGGGGTCAAGTTAAGTTAAAATAAAGTTTGAAAAAAAAACAACCCATAAAAATAAAAAATTTTCATTTTCTCTAAAAGGAGATACACATGTGTGCAAAGTTTGAACCGGGTTAATTTGGGAAAAAATAATATTGGAGCCCCTTTACTTCAAAATGTCAGCGGGTGTATAAAATGTGTGTGGGAGACCCTGACCTTGGGGCGAGATCACTTCCAAATTTCAATAGGAAGTGTTGACATTGGAGATACACGTGTGTTGAAAATTTGAAGAAAATCGGGCTAATTTTTAAAAAATGTATATCGGCCGCAGGGCCCCGCCGCTCCAAAAATTTTACAGAATATTTTGTCCATCTGATTTACATATGTGTTTAAAATTTAAAGAAAATCAGGCATATTTTTTAAATTTTTATATGGACACCCTCGGTCCTCCGGGCTCAGGGCTTACTCCAAAAATTTTACAAAAAGCGTTGTTCATCGGATATACACATGTGTGTGTAAAATTTTAAGAAAATCAGGTTCAGTCAGGGTGTCACGACCCCTGGGTCCCCAAAATTTTTACAAAAAGTGTATATAAAATTTCAAGAAAATCGGATAAATTGGAATCCGAAGCCCGATTACTTGTCAAATATTCCATCCCTATTGTAATAAATATTTGTATGGGAGCCCCCCAACCCCGGGCCCGATGCGCCAAAATTCTAATAGAAAGTGTTGTCATCGGAGATATGCGTGTGTGAAAAGTTTCAATGAAATTGGTCTTTGGGAAGTGGGTTAAAAATTGGTCGCAAGATTCCACGACAAACAAACAAACCAACAAACGAAAAACAAACAAACACACGGGCAAGTAAAGTTAATAAAGAGAATTTAAAAAAGATTGAACTTTGGAATAGACCCTATACTTTTATTTACGTCAAAGGAAATAGTGAAGGTGTGAGTTTACAAGTAGGATTTTTATAACCGATATTTTAAAGAAAAATGTATACATGAAATTTTTATAAAATCTGTCATAAAACACAACAAGCTGAAATGACGGTTCTAAAATTATTTCTCTATTACAATGTTCATATATATATTTTTTTTAGGAGAGAGGAAAGGATGAGATGTCTATGCACGCGTGTCTTAAACGACTGCAGAACATACAAAAGCGGAAACACAGAATCAGGCAATTCATTCCACTACGGCTAAAGAAGGAATCTCTGAGTTGGTTAGTACGCCCGTAAATAGACTTAATGGTGGATCCGTGAGCTCGAGTTGAGGCACGGGTATTACGGATGGGTTGGAGAATGGGCGGGATGCATTTGGATATTTCTTTTGAGTACCACTTGTGGAAAAAGCGATACAACAGTGAGACGCAGGAAACATTCCATTGTTCCAGACAATACAGTTGTATTCAAGTTTAGGGCGAATTTGTAAATAGTAGCCAGATCTGAAGGAGTGAAGTACATCTTGCTGGCATCTCGCAGCTTTTTTGGCGATTGCAAATATGTGGTCATTCCAACATTCAGAAAGGTAGTTACTAGTCCCTTTGAGCAGGGTGTTATTAATTCCATAAGCATTCATTCTCGACAAAACTTTACAACTTTACTTTCACCAAATTTATGAATAGACTGGTTCCACCTTTCAGTTAGATAAGCCATCAGGTCACCTGTAGAACGCTGCCTACGAAAACCATACTGCTGGTCACTAAGGATTTCACGATATTCACATATAATGATGGAATTATAATATTAACCCATAGTAATCAAGAAATTATTAATTATTATTATTATTAGCATTTACGCTATTTTTACGTGGAACATAAAACAACATTGAAATTTTTTTCGCATGTGTCCAAATAGTATAACTAGTTTAATTTACAACTAGCTATCTCATTGTTTCTTATTCTTTACTTTTGTTAAGTAGCAGCCATCTTGAAATTAAAATAATCAAATCAGTATCTCCTTATCCATATTTGTATGGAAGCCCCCTGAACAAAATTCTGAAAAATTCATAAAAACTTGAAATTTGTAGATTTTTGGATTATAAAAAAATTGGAAACTTGAAAATTTCAAAACGGAGTAGTTTGGTCAAAAATGCCACATAGAAATAGCGAAAATATTGGGAAAATTAGTTCTGTTTTTGCAACTTGCTATGCAAAAACTCAAAATATCTGAAAACTTAATTTAGCCTATTTTTGCTTTATTTCAGCACTGATTTAGAGCAAAGTAGTTTACTCAAAAAACGCTGCATTTAAATAGCAAAAAAATTAGGAAATCAGCTCTGTTTTTGCAACTCGCTCTACTGAAATTCAGAATGTTTGAAATTTTTAAATTAGTCTGAACGTTTTTCTTAATTTCAGCTCTGGATCAGAGCAAAATAATTTACTCAAAAACATTGCATATAAATAGCAAAAAAACAGCAAAATCAGTTTTGATTTTGCAAATCGATTTGGCTAAATTTCAGAATGTTTGAAAATTTTAATTTAGTCCGCACATTTTGCTTAATTTCAGCTCTGAATCAGAGCAAAATAGTTTGCTTAAAAAACGCTGAAAAATAGCAAAAATATTGGCAAAAAATGCTCTGATTTTGCAACTGGCTTTTGCTAAAATTCAGAATGTTTGAAAATTTTTATTTAGTGTGAACGTTTTGCTTTATTTCAGCTCTGAATCAAAGCAAAATAGTTTGCTTAAAAAACGCTGAAAAATAGCAAAAATATTGGCAAAAAATGCTCTGATTTTGCAACTGGCTTTTGTCAAAATTCAGAATGTTTGAAAATTTTAATTTAGTCTGAACGTTTTGCTTAATTTCAGCTCTGCTTTTGCAACTGGCTTTTGCTAAAATTCAGAATGTTTGGAAATTTGTAATTTAGTCTGAACGTTTTGCTTTATTTCAGCTCTGAATCAGAGCAAAATTGTTTGCTTAAAAAACGCTGAAAAATAGCAAAAATATTGGCAAAAAATGCTCTGATTTTGCAACTGGCTTTTGCTAAAATTCAGAATGTTTGGAAATTTGTAATTTAGTCTGAACGTTTTGCTTTATTTCAGCTCTGAATCAGAGCAAAATAGTTTGCTTAAAAAACGCTGAAAAATAGCAAAAATATTGGCAAAAAATGCTCTGATTTTGCAACTGGCTTTTGCTAAAATTCATGTTTGGAAATTTTTAATTTAGTCTGAACGTTTTGCTTTATTTCAGCTCTGAATCAGAGCAAAATAGTTTGCTTAAAAAACGCTGAAAAATATTGGCAAAAAATGTTCTGATTTTGCATCTGGCTTTTGTCAAAATTCAGAATGTTTCAAAATTTTAATTTAGTCTGAACGTTTTGCTTAATTTCAGCTCTGCTTCAAAGCAAAACTGTTTTGGGCAGCAAGAATTGCTAATAATTAATATAGACCGATTTTAGCATTGGTTGTATACACAGTACTTAGGTCAGATGGTTAAGGAGTCGCTTCATATGCAGAAGATGATGGTTCAAATCCCGTATCAGGTAACTTTTCAAATACTACTGAATTATTCATAAATAAAACTCAAGCAATGATTTAAAATTCCAGAAAACCGAATGAATTTGTGCGGGAGATAGAAAAAATTGTAAAATAGTGAAGAGAAGGAGAAGGGAAGAAGAAGGGTGAAAGAAAATAATAAAACAACAATAAAAAATAACAACATCAACCAACAAACAACAACAACAAAAATAACCAGAAAAAAATACAAAAATTAAATAAATTAAAAATTTAAATTTTTTTTGTTGTTCTTATTTTTCGAAAAATTTAGCAAAATTTTCTCTGATTATTAGAAGTTGTTTAGCAAAATTTTCTCTGATTTTTCGAAAAATGTAAGCAAACTTTTCTCTGACTTTTCCATGATTCAGCGATTACGCAAAACATAGCGATAGCAAACTAATTTGCTTAGTTGCAAATTTATTGCTCCTAAGAAGCTGATCAGAAGGTTTTCGACCTCCACTTCCTTCTGAATACCTACTGTTTTGCTAAAAAATAGTCTTAATGATTTCTCAAAAAAAAATTATCAAAATTTTCTTTGGTTTTTCGAAAAAATTTAAGTAAAGTTTTCTCTGATTTTTCGATAAAAAAATAAAGCAAACTTTTCTTTGATTTTTTGAAAAATCTTAGCAAATTTTTCTCTGATTCAGCAATTACGCAAAATACAGCGTTAGCAAACTAATTTGCTTAGTTGCAAATTTATTGCTCCTAAGAAGCTGATCAGAAGGTTTTCGACCTCCACTTTTTTCGGAATACCTAGTGTTTTGCTAAATAACAGCTCTCAGAATTTCGCAAATTATGCTAGTAGGCAACTACTTTTCGCAAATGCAGAGAATAGTTTGCTTGAAATTGTTACTTGGGATGTTTAAAATTTAAAGTAAATCGGGCTTATTTTTAAAAAAAAGCCCATTCGCTTCATAAATTTTACAAAAACTGTTTCCCATCGGTATAAACATATGTTTAAAATTTGAAGAAATCGGGGTAATTTTTAAAAAATTTATAAATGCCAAAAAAGTTTTTTCCATCGGAGATGGAATGTGATTTACAATATGTATATCACATTTCTTAGAATTCTCTCTGATTCATTGAAAAAGCAATACGAAAAAACGAACAAAAAAAATAAAACGACGCGAGTCTAAAGGTCAATGGATCATGGATCATGACAGGGAAAACTACAAAAAACCTTGATCTAGAAAATATTACAAATTTTAAAAATATTGTAAAACTGATACAACAATGATTTTTTTATATATATTTAGGAATTTATTTATTAAATATTACTAAATACATACAATTAAATTAAAATGATACATATGAGTTTACTACACTAATTCCTCTCATCCGTATTCTCGACTTATCGGCACCGCGGTTGGAAAAAAACTCTGCCTACTTTTCTTATCTTGGTCTAGTCGTCGCCTTCCCTTCCACCCATCGCCATCGTCGACGTCGTTGTTTTCTTAGAAAAAGGTCCGTACTCCTAGCGTATTCTATATCTGGTACCATGTCAGCACTTTTAGAGCCAACGTCGCCAGTGCACAAACACCGCACACGATGACTACTATTACGATCAACTTTACTCTGTACATGCCGTTATCTTATTTCCCATTGGAATGTCTAGTCGCGGCATTTTATTTGCACACAACCAGGTCACTCCAATGGGAAATACGATCCCTGTGCTGTTGACGGCCGGCGATGCGACGATGACTGGAAAAGCAAACGAAAAAGTATACGGCAAGAATGTGTTCATCACATTGCTTGCCTCATTACATTAGATTTGTCAATGACACTAAGAAAATTAAATAGTAATTCGAATGAAAACTTATCCTACAATGCGACTGCTATGCATTTTATCTTATCTCTACATTCGGCCATCCTGCTCTTACGTCTGCCCTCAGTCGGACCTGACATACTCGATCTCTTCGTCTTCCATTTCGCTGTCATCATCCGTGGCCCATAGCTTAATGCAGTCGGTTGCTGTTGATGTTGTATTTGGGCCTTCATGCTGCCCCACCTTTTGGACGTCATACCTATCTCTTCCTTTTACTTTCGTCACCTCATATGGTCCGAAGTACTTCACATGTAGCTTCAGCCTTGCGCCAAACTGAGTCCTCATTATAGCGACCAGGTCGCCCACTCTGTATGATCTGGATGCCTTCCTCTTTCTATCATAGGTCCTCCTATTGTCCTCTTGTACTTTTGCGATCTGTTGTTTAGCGGCTTGACTTATTTCGTATCGCTCATTTTCGAAGTCGTCCCTCATCACAGTAGTGCTCGCAGTTCATGGCTACCCTCTCTTCTCATTATTGTCCCAAACATGAGTTGGAACGGAATCCAAAATGGATTTACAAAACTCCTTAAACGCAGTAGCGGTAAAGGCTGCCCCCCTGTCTGACACGATTCGGACCGGTTGGCCGAATACCTCACTATGCAACTCTATTTTCTTCACTACTTCCTCGTACTTGGTGCTCCTTAATGGGTAGATCCAGATAAACTTCGAGAATGCGTCGACAACTACAAAAAGATAATTGTAAAATTTATTAGTAGATGGGAGGGGTCCCAAATGATCGACGTGGTAAGTATGAAGTGGCACGTCGCCCTTCTCGATCGGGTGTAGCAACCCTTCCGCTTTTCCACTTCTCTTCGTGGCCAAGATGCAAGCAACGCAGTTAGCCAGGACGCCTTCGACGCAGCTGCCCAGCCTAGGGATGAAGTAGTCCTGCTTGCAAATAGCTTCCACCTTTCGTGCACCGATATGACCCTGTTCGTGGATCCCTCTCAATATTTCTTTCTGCATGGACTTCGGAATTACCAGCAGAAGTCTTCAAACTTGTAGGTCATTCCTCGATTCTCATCACCGCTGGGTATCTACTCAGCGCATCGACATGCCGCATCGCCGTTCTCGCCCCGTGTACCACCTTCATGTTGTATTCTTGGAGCATGATGGCCCACCTAGCCACCCTCGGACAGAGATCTTTCTTCGTCATTGTTGCTTGGAATGCTTTGCAGTCAGTAGCCACAGTGAAGTAAATCCCCAATAAGTACACACGCAGCTTCTGAAGACACTTCATGATGGCTAACACTTCTAATTCCTAGCTTGTATAATTTTTTTTCTAAAGCCACCGTCTTAAAACTTAGATAAAAAACTGGATGGAATTCGTTGTCCTCGTGTTTATGCAGCAATACTCCCCCATATCCGATCAAACTTGCGTCCGTATGAAGCTCGGTCTGCAATGCAGGATTGAACAATTTTAATACTGGTTCCTTACACAGACATGACTTCAGTGTCTGCCACTGCTGCTGCCACTTCTAACACGCCATATTGCTTCTCCAACGCCTCCTCCTCGTCTTTGCCATAGATTATGATGTCGTCTACGTACAGTAATAAGTATACCTTCAGAACCAACTGTCGGAATATTTGGTTGATGAATCGCTGGAACGTGGCTCATGAATTGCACAAGCCAAAAGGGACTCTACGAAATTCAAACTGGCCGTCTGGTGTTAGGAACGCCGTATATTTCCTGCTGCTCTCTGCGACGTCTACGTGAAAGAACCCGTTCCTGAGATCCAAAGTTATGACCATCATTGCATCGTGTAACTGCTCTAACACATCCTCCATTACAGTCATTGGGTAACGAACCTTAACCATCTTCGCATTAAGCTCCCTATAGTCCACACACAATATGTGACTACCATACTTCTTCTTGACGAGCTTCTCGGATAATGAAGCAGCTTTGAGACATTAGAATCAGTCTCTGCGATTTTTATTGTAGCCCTAGACTACCGATCATCTCTCATGGAGATGGCGGAGCAGTTCAACGTGCACCTGTATTGAATGCCGGGGCATAGCGACATTCTGGGGAACTGCATAGCCAATAAACTCGCCAAAAACGGCACTACGCTGCCTCTTCTACATGAAAATGGTTCCCTAGGCTTACCGATTTCCACATGCAAACCCATGTTAAAGAAGGATGCTACTGACAAAACCAACTATAGATGGACAAATCGAAACTCTCGAAGTGTTTGATCTCCCTAACAGAGTGCACATAAGCGCTACGAAAGCTGTCATTACCGAGCACTGTCTTATAGGCAATCATGCAGCAGGGCTTGCTGACTTCTGCAGAAGCTGCATGGATGAGGAAAAGGAAGAGACCATTCTTCACATTCTCTACACAAACACAGCTCTTTCTCTTTCCGTCAAAGTCATCAGGCCCCTCACAATTTATGTAAAAAGCTTAAATATGAATTTTCATGCCGATAAGTTCAGCCCTCTGGTCTGTATAGCGGACACAGACAGACATGAGATACGGTAATCTGCAAAAATCCCGAGTTCGAAATTTTCATGATTACTATACTTCCTTTTACTATGTAAAATAAAATAAAATTATGTATTTACTTACCGCGAAACCAGCAATTATTAGTGTCAAAACGTGGTCGTATCAAATAACTGTCAGCATTGTATTCAATTCTATCAAGAACAGCACCAACAGAAACTATAACGAGTGGCAGCCCCCAAGCATATAACTGGTACGCTCGAAGTCTTAGCAGTTCCTGATTTTTTTCCAATGATGAAGGCCGAAAATCTCTGAAAAAATATATGTATTTATTAGAGATTACTGATATATAATTTGACTTAGTATTTGTATTACAAAAACACGTATGTTCTGCTGAAAGATATATCGCAAGAGAGCGAGAATCGAGAAATAAAATCAAATGGAAAGCGACATAAATAGCCAAGTTAATGTTCATTTCATAAAGAATAGAGTGATCCGGTTGA
This sequence comes from Nephrocerus scutellatus, assembly GCA_947095585.1. Taxonomy (NCBI): domain Eukaryota; kingdom Metazoa; phylum Arthropoda; class Insecta; order Diptera; family Pipunculidae; genus Nephrocerus; species Nephrocerus scutellatus. The sequence goes on from OX352764.1 coordinate 57,895,079, forward strand.
TAAACGATGCAACCATTACTTCATCTGTTGGTTCTTTGGATCATATACAAAATGTATGAGCTTTAACTGTTTTCTACAAATTTTACAACGGTAGATGTTCTTCAGAAACCCGTTCTCTATTCCCAGGACCTTTTTTCGGCAACGTTAACACTCGTTTCAGGTCTAATCAACATAGATTTGCCTCAAAACCGTTCTCATGTAGAACCCAACACTTGAAATCGTCCTTTTATCCGAGAGTGACTTCGATGTGGAATCAATTGGTCGACTCTGTGTTTTCCGAATCTTATAATCTACAGGCCTTCAGAATAGCCGTCAACAACTTCCTAAAGGACGACCGTAGTGTTCATTAGAGGATAAGCTTATTTTATATAAAAAAAAATATTATTGATTGTATATTTTGTATTATTTATAATATTTGTTGTTTAATTTGTAATATTTTCTTGGTCAAGGTTTGCATCCATCGTTCCATTTCTTCCTCCATGCCTTCGTTACTTGATTTTTTAGTGCAGGTCAAGCTGAATCGTTCTGTTGACCTGCTTGTGTACGCATCACAATTCTCGCAGTCGTTTTACGAACAAGCGAATGCGAGAATGCAATTGACAATTGAAAATGTAGACGCCGCCGTTGGTCGTCGGTGTCGATTTAGGATTTGGGATAAAATAATAGATTCAAGACGCCGCGGTGGGTCGTTGGATTTAGAATAGGAATGGTGTTATTGGAAAAATGGGTAATGTTACATTATGAAGGATATTATGAAATGTGCGTTGCACATGTCTAAAGGAGTTGTGTGTGGTCACAACACTCCTCCCCCCTTAGAATACGAAAGACGCGCGACGTTAGGAGATAAGACTTTCGGCATATGGCATGTAGGAGTCAATGAACGATGAATGGAGTTTATACAATTTATTTAATAAACTTTTTTTTGTCTAGTATGTCTATATTGCAATATATTTTTTTTGCTGGACATTATTTACTTATTTATTTATTTAATTTCAATACTGATAATTATGATAAAGTTTAGTTTAGTTTATTAATCTTCAAGGTATTCTTTACAAGATTTGAACAAGTAATAACTTAATACAAAAATAAAAATAAATATATTACTACTGAATTTTTAACAAACTTAATATATATTTTTTAAATATATCTCTATTCATAAGGAAAATGTCTAAATGATTACAATATTTATTAAATACAGAGCAAGCATGAGCAATTGGACCATTAAGTCCATAATTTGTTCTATGATTTCTTAAATGCAAAAGGTTACTAACTCTAAATTGCCTATTCGGGGCATGAAAAGGAATTAAAATCAAAAGCTCAGGACAGTCCACTGTGTTCATAATTAAGTCCCTGACGAACATAATGTAATAATAATTTCTTCTCGAATTCAGAGGTATTAAATCGATAAGAAGTAATCTCGAGTTATATGGAGGCAGCTCCCCCGGCCAATTCAATTTACGAATGGAAAAACGACTAAAATTTTTTTGAACCCTTTCAATTCTGTTGATACTATTTGCATAATAAGGGCACCAGACAATACAGCAGTATTCCAAGACCGAGCGTACAAGAGAGACATACAATGACTTCAGTGTATATGGGTCAACAAAATCTTTAGAGTTCCGCTTTACAAAACCTAACATTCTATTTGCTCTAGCAATAACAAAGTCGTAGTGAAGATGAAATGTTAACTTAGAGTCAAAAATAACACCAAGATCACAATTTTGAAAAACTCTTTTCAACTTTACTTTTTCAATGTTATAATTCGACAATAGGGGATGCGCTTTTCTTGAGAATGAAAGAACACTGCATTTATTAATATTAAAATATAGCTTGTTAATGTTACACCATCTTGTAATATTATCAATGTCCTCCTGAAGTAGTAAGCAATCAGTTTCACGTTTGATTGAAAAGAACAGTTTAACATCATCCGCATACAGCAAGCATTTAGCATTTTCAACATAAAGTGGCAAATCATTTATAAACAAAATAAACAGAAGAGGCCCCAAATGACTACCCTGCGGAACGCCAGAAGAATTAAATATAAGGTCGGAAGTTACCTCACCTATTTTTACTCTTTGGTTTCTGCCTAATAAGTAGCTAGAAAGCCATTTTAGCATTGAAGAATGGAATCCTAATTTTTTTAATTTAGCAATCAAAATGCTATGCTGCACCCGGTCGAAAGCCTTAGCAAAGTCTGTATAAACCACATCCACTTGACGACCGTACTCTATCTCATTTACACAATAATCTGTGAAAAGTGAAAGATTTGTCGCAGTAGAACGGCCTGTTAAAAAGCCATGTTGAAATGATGAAATTCTATTCCTTAAAGCCGACACAATCTTTTTCTTCACAATTGCCTCGAAAATTTTTGGTATTAAAGGAAGCTTTGAAATTGGCCTATAATTTTCAATAAGTAGGCGAGATCCCGCTTTATGAATTGGTGAAATATATGAAAATTTCCATTCTTCCAGGAATTCTCCTTGCTCCAAAGATTTGTTGAAAATATGTAGCAATGGTTCAGTAATGCTTAATACACAATTTTTTAAAAAGACTGAAGGAATATCATCCGGTCCACCATACTTATTGATGTCAATATTCGATAGTTCAAATTCAACTTCTTCTTTCGTAAGAGATAATTGACCCAAATCTGTTAGTTCGCCACCAATTAATATAGCATTATCCCTATTCAGAGTTACTCTTGCAAAATTTGATCTAAAATAATTTGCAAACATGTTACAAATGGTCTTTAAATCATTGGATGTCTCCCCATAATACGAAAGATTAGAGGGTAATCCAAAAGTTTTCTTTTTTTTATTCAAGAAATTCCAGAAAACTTTAGGATTACTCTTAATATCAGACTCAACAGACATTAAATATTGACTAAAGGTGTATTTCTTAAGAAATTCATACTCTTTTCTTAATCGTCTAAATTCCATTCGCAAACACGAATCGTTCTTGTTTTTTTTTTGCCATTTTAGATGTTAAGTTTTTCAATCTCTTTAGACTATTATTAAACCAAATAGGCTTATTCCCCTTTCTGACTTTTTTTTTTGAACAGAAATATGTAAAATAAATTCTATTTTATTTATGAATACTTCATAACATTCACTTAAACTTAAGTTCCTGAAAAGATGACTCCAATCCAAAGTATTCAGATAATTTTTGATATTATTAAAATCAACTGCAGTAAAATCATACTTGTAACTTATCAAAGAATTTAAGCCCATCTATATCTTTTTATAATTGATAAATGATAATGATATATGTATTTTATTTTAATATATAAAAATGATTACAATATGAGATTTTGAGCATTTTATTTTTCTATTTACTTTTTTATGCGTTTTCTGTTATAGTTTCTTCTGCTTCTTTGCTCACCGAGACTTTTATTTTGAAGTATTTCTTTATTACATGTATTAATATGCAAATTAGACATATGGCAATAAGGGTAGAGGTCGAAATATATAAAGTTTCATGTTTTATTGTTACAAATGATGTATCTTTTCTTACTAAATCTTTTACGTTAATACTGTATTTATCCAAATTTAACTTTTCAACATGTATTATATGGGATGAGATTTGGGATAGGTTACTGGGGATTTCGATTTTTTCGATTACGGGAATGGCCTGGCAATGATAGAGAATAGGGACCTTGTTGTAAAAGTCATTTGACGCCTGCAAGTAAACTTCGTTCGTTACTGCCTTGCAGTATGGTTTTATTTTAAGGATTCCGCTGTCTGATAATTTTATTGTGTGTGGAGTATCGCCACATATGATTCGTACGTTTTTTGGTTCTGGCATAACATATAGCCATGAGTTTTTGTTCTTCAACGTGAACCATAACTCGTGTTTGAGTTGGAATACTCGATATTCACAAATGGGATTTGGGTTCCCTGATATTAGCTGTATTATACAATTATTCATGTCATAATTATGTATAACGAAATTTCTGGTTCGCTTGTGATACATTTTTCCAAATCATTAATGCTTAAAAATATGTATCTCCGGTAGTTCTCGTTAATGGCAGGCAGTTGAGACGTATCGATATGTGTGCTCTAGATATTTTGTGGGGAGTAGGGTAATTCTAAATAGATTAATTTCTTCGTTAACCATCGGTATGCTGACCTGAATCATAAAATTTCGATTTACATAAATGGGTGTCGTTGTTGCTTGTGAATTGATTATAGGTAGATTTAACCTGGAAATTTTCTGTGGAAACCTTACGTTGTGTGTGAGTTCGGCCTGTATCTGGTTTAACGTTGCAATAAAAATGTCTGAATTTAAAAATCTGCTGTCTAATCTTCCTAATTTTGCCTCTTGCAAAATGTCAAGTAATTCTGCTTGTTTTGTCAAAATTTGGGAAGCGCATATGGATATAAGGTATGACATTTCGTCAAAACTGTGAAGTATTTTTTCAAAGTTCGTGAGATTTACCAGTTTAGCTGAATTTTCCTTAATTTCTTTGGTACTGAAATTAAAGTTATTATTTACGTCACGTGCGTCGTGAAATTCGAATAGTATTTGTTGTATTTTTACTGGGTCTGTGATTTCTGTAACCTGATTGTCCTGCTGACGTTCGACTGGCGTCATCTTACTACGACTACGGGTTACCACATTGATTTCTTGTACATTTAAACGCGACAAAGCATCTGCATTCGTATTTAGATGTCCCGCTTTATGCGAAACCGTGAAGTCATACTCCTCAAGTCTTATGCGCCAGCGCATTATTCTCGAAGAAGGGTCCTTCAGGTCGAACATCAATACCAGTGGCTTATGGTCGGTAATGACTTCAAAGAGGCGTCCGAAAATGTATGGTCGAAAGTGTGTGACTGCCCAGACTACTGCAAGCGCTTTCTTCTCGATATTAGAATATTGATTTTGTTTTTGTTTTTGATATTGATATTGATATTGATATTGATATTGATATTGATATTGATATTGATATTGATATTGATATTGGATATTGATATTGATATTGATATTGATATTGATATTGATATTGATTTTGATATTGATATTGATATTGATATTGATATTGATATTGATATTGATATATTGATATTGATATTGATATTGATATTGATATTGAATTTGATTTTGAATTTGATTTTGATTTTGATTTTGATTTTGATTTTGATTTTGATTTTGATTTTGATTTTGAATTTGATTTTGATTTTGATTTTGATTTTGATTTTGATTTTGATTTTGATTTTGATTTTGATTTTGATTTTGATTTTGACATGGTTTGATGTCTTTTACCTGACTCCGAGTGCTTGTCGGGCTAGGTCGCTGGGAGTTTCCCTGATTCGAATAGTTCTCTTCGTTACCGGAGTTCCTACTGTTATTAAAAACTCTTTTTCAGCATTGGTCTATAGAGTGGCCTTGGTTTCTACAGTACTTACAAATGATGCCATTGCGGATTGTATCTACACCAGACCCATTTGTTAATGGTTGAGTGTAGTTTAGAGTAGGCCTATTTATAAAAGGTTGGGTGGTTTGTATATTTGGTCTGTGGTTTGTATTATTTAAAAACCTAGCGTCACCGGGGCTAAAATTAAAATTTCTGACTGTGCGGCATTCACTGGTATTATGGGTTTTCGTTTTGCAGTGTTTACAGTACATGTTATTTTGGTTTTGGTACCGATTACTTGTGGATGCAAGAATTTTTCTTCTTCCATCGCTATGTCGACTGCTCCGTCAAACTCTTTACATCGTGCACTTTTAACAAGAAGTTTTATTTGTGGATTTAAACCATTGCAAAAACTATTCAGCATCATTGCGCTGTTTAGCGAACGGATTGCTTTGTTGGATGAATCATCCTCAGTGTTTGCGTTTGCGTTGTTTAATTCATCGCTCTTTCCGCGTATGAAGCAACTGATTCCCTGTAGCCTTGCTTAAATTGAAAAATTTCTGTCTGTATTACCTGAACCAATCGACATTTTCTAAAAATTTTTATTAGTGCGTCTATAAGTTCTGGCCATCCGTTATAATTGTTGTATTTTATTACAATATTGTAGGCTCTGCCAGTTAACTTTGACTTCACTATGCCAACTAATTCTAGTTTGTCTGCATCGCCAGTCGCTTTTTTTGACTGCAGGTCAACTAGTTGTAAGAATCTATCTATACTTTTGGCTAATCCATCAAACTCAGGAATTAGCTTGATGGCGTGTGAGGTGTTAAAACGACTTGTAGTCATTTTTAATTTTTTATCTAATGATACTTGGGGAGCTTTAATAACTATCGGATTGTCAACTAACTCTGAGTCTTTTAATAATACTTGGGGAACTTCAATATTTATAGCTTCGTCAACTAACTCTGAGTCTTTTAATAATACTTGGGGAACTTCAACTAACTCTGAGTCTTTTAATTCTACTTGTGGAACTTCAATATTTAAAGATTCGTTGACTAACTCTAAGACCTGCCTCGGAACTTCCCGGTTTCTTAACGATATGTTAAGATTGAGGGTTGACATAAAGGTCAAATATGGAAATAGGAGGAATAAAACGGGGAAAAAAAATTGGAGTAAAGGACTTATATTGTATGGGTTATAGAATCGCGGGTCTTTTGTTTTCTTTGCCTCGTGAATATTTGTTATATTTTTTTGTGTGTTTTTTTTAAATTAATCACATATGAATCATACACACATTTAATAAAAAATATATTTCTGTTGTTTTTGTTAGATGTTAAAAAAAATTTTTGTGTTGGCTTAAAGCAACATAATAGCAATAGAGAGAGAGAAAAAAAAATGTAAACGCTTACGAGTTCATTTTGTTGTTGGATGTTGCTGTTTTGCGAATTCAAGTGAATGCAGGTGAAGGACGTCGAAATATTGATGTGCTGGATGCTGGTGGTTGGATTCTGGTTATTATGTTGATGATGTCGGTGAAGTAGATGCTTGTGATGATGATTGATGACTAATTGATTAAACTGAATTGGTTCACTGAACACTTTAATTTAGGCTTCCATTTGCTTTTTATCACCGTTCGTAATTTATTGTATAAAGTCTGTTAGCCAGTATACAAGAATTTAATTTAATTTAACTAAAAATTTATGAATAATCACAAACATTGAGAAGTTTTCGGAGAGTTCATTCTTTTATTTTCCAATAAACACTTTTTTATTAAAAATTAAAACATTTTTTAAAAAATTTTATAAGGCAAAATTATTATACTTTTTGTTTTGGAAGTAAAAAAAATTGCGATACTAGGCAGATGCTTTACCTAGTAATCCCACCGCTGCCACCAAATGTTGAGTCGTGGTAGTACAAGAAATAAAACACAGAAGAAATAGTATTTACAGTCTTTATTAATGGTTTTTAATGCGCTGACCGTTAGACAACTTGCCTAATCGGATGTTTGAAATTGACTTTGTTCAGAGTTTAGGACGACTGTCCTATTCGGATGTTTGGAATTCACTGTTTGTTAGGCAACTTGCCTAATCGGATATTTGAAAATGACTGTTGCACCCATCGTTCCATTTCTTCGTACATGCCTTCGTTACTTGATTTTTTAGTGCAGGTCAAGCTGAACCGTTCTGTTGACCTGCTTGTGTACGCATCACAATTCTCGCAGTCGTTTTACGAACAAGCGAATGCGAGAATGCAATTGACAATTGAAAATGTAGACGCCGCCGTTGGTCGTCGGTGTCGATTTAGGATTTGGGATAAAATAATAGATTTAAGACGCCGCGGTGGGTCGTTGGATTTAGAATAATAGGAATGGTGTTATTGGAAAAATGGGTAATATTACATTATGGATAATGTAACATTAGAAATAGGAAAAAATGGGAAATGTGCGTAGCACATGTTTGGGAAGTGAAGGATATTATGAAATGTGCGTTGCACATGTCCTATTAGAGAATTTACATGAAAAAATTTTATGGGTTGTTTTTTTTTACTTTGACGACGTTTATATCGGTAATGGTTTTAAGAATACAAAAAAATTCACATCCTTTTGACTTGAAAGATTTAATTTTCTATCAAAATAGACCAACAGGGACCTTGTAGCTAGAACATGGGTTACAGGGTGTAAAGTGATGTAAGGTCAAAAGAACGCATCTCTGTTTTAAAACTCTACGTACACCACAATGGGTGAAATAGACCCCCATTTAAGTAATTTCCACCTTAACGTATACACCCTGTATATATCATGATTATTAAAAAAAATTGTATAGGACTGACCTCGCGGCCTAATCACTTCCAAATTTTTACAAAAAAAAGTTTTTCATTTGTATAAAATTTAAAGAAAATCGGGTACATTTAAAAAAAAAATGTGAGCGAGCCTGCAGCCCGGGACCCGAAACGTCCTTATCTTCAATTGTCTACCGGCTTCATAAACTTTTCGAGATAGATGGACGTTTTTTTTGGCAAAAGTTACACGTTTTCCGACTGAATCTCTAGCTGAATCTAAGCGTGAAGACAACGCAACCGTCTTGTTTAAAAATCCATCCATAAGGACGCCATTATCGAAACTATCCGAGACGGTATTTCGGTTGATTATTAAAATAAGAAAATGTAAAAAAACTTATTTTTCGGGTACAAACCTTTTTATGTACATCGAAACACGCCACACAGTCGTTTATTATTTATAAAATATGTTTTGAGGTCGGGGTTTATTTCAAAGAATTTTCTCTTTTCCACACTTCACACGCGCCACACCCGACTCGCGACACGCGTCAAAAGCGGGATATCAAAATAGGCCCATGACCTTGAGCCGCTCTCAAAATTCCAGCCCTCTAGGTCGTGCGAAAAGAGGTTAAAAAAGACCTAAAAAAACGAGAAAATGGCGCAATTTAAACTCACACGTTTTATACGCGAAACGTGACACGCCTCATACGTGGAATATAAAAAATGCTATTTTGGACTTACATACCCACAAAATTTCAACTCTCTAGGTCGTGTGGAAGGTGCTTAAAAAGGACCTCAAAAAATTGAAAAAAATGTCAACCAATCACACGCGCCACACGCGACATGTGTCATACTCGGAATATTATAAATGCTATTTTATACTCAGACATTTACAAAATTTAAGCTCTCTAGGTCGTGTGGAAGTTGGTTAAAAAGGACCTCAAAGAAGTCGAGGAATATAAAAAATGTTATTTTAGACTTAGACACTCACAAATTTCAGCTCACTAGGTCGTGTGGAAGGTGGTTAAAAAGGACCTCAAAGTGTTAGAAAAAAAAGACAAAAAGGGGTCAAGTCAAGTTAAATAAATGTTTTTAAAAAACTGTATGATTCATTTCCAAACCATCTATAGAGGTAATGTCAAAAAATGGCGGAGTAAAAATGGTGCAGTAAAAATGGCAGAAAAAAACATAATAAAGTAATGTTTAAAACCAACAAAAATGTAATTTTTTTTTTAATTTTTTCCTTTTTATAAGGTTTTTTAAGTGACGCAACTATTTTACCCTTTTTTCACAATTCATTCAAATAATTTGGGAAATGCAACCGCATTTTCTTAAATTTCTCTTTTGTTATAAGGCTTTGTTTTTAGAAGATACTAGCGGAAATACCCGGCGTTTCCCGGCTGCCCCATCCAACTGACAACCCGCCAACTGATCTTCCGCCCACCGACCCCCCTCCACCATGACCACATCAGCCGCCCAGAAAACTATAGAATCGACACTTATATCGGGAAAAAATATATACGTGCTCGAATCGTGAGTTATACAAAAATCCAATGGAAAATAGTATACTCTCAGTTTTTTCCGAATTTTCTGGACAAATTTTCTAGTTATTCTTTCGGTATAAACCTTAATCAGACTATAACGAACAGTTTAAAATACAAATAAGACAAATCGGCCGAGCCTTTCTCAAGTGATGCGGTTACCAACGAACAGCATTTCATTTTTATTTATATAGATATCGGCAAAAAATATATACGTATTCGAATCGTGAGTTATGGTCGCGAGTTCATACAAAAATCTCATGGAAAAAAGTACTTTCCATTTTTCCCGAATTTTCCAATTTGTCGTCCAACTTTTTCAATTTTTCTTTCCGTATAAACCTTATTCGGACTATGACGAACATTTTAAAACAAAAAAAAAACAACCCATAAAAATTAAAATTTTTTTTGTAAATTCTCTAATCGGGGATACACACACACACACTGCGTGCTCGTTTTGTGGCAAAATCATTCACAAATGACGCAGCGGCAGCGAACAGCGCTGCTCACAAAGCACAGAGCTCAGACTTTGCCGTGATCTGATGCGATATAGCGATATTTAAAAATTGTATATTGGGGTCCCCAAGGGGCCGATCGCTCCAAATTTTTACAAAAAGTGTTTTCCATCGAAGACACACATGTGTACAAAATTTAAAGAAAATCGGGTAAATTTTGTAAAATATTTGTATGAGAGCCCCCCGACCCCGCGGCCCGAGGGGCCTCAAATTTTAATAGAAAGTGTTGTCTTTGGAGATATACATATGTGCAAAATTTCAATAAAATCGGACTGTAGGAAGTGGGTTAAAAATTGATAACAAGATTTGGCCAGCCAGCCAGCCACGGGCAAGTGAAGTTAATATAGAGAATTCAATAAGACAAATCGGCCCAGCCGTTCTCAAGTGATGCTATAGATAGATAAACTTCAGAGGTAAATATATAAATCGCGAAAAACTGTATAAAAAATGTGAACAACTTTCATTTTTAATCTGGAATCCGATATAATACATCGTTAATCATCCTCATGGTCTTGTAAGTTCCTTCCCAGCTTTGCTGTAGTTTTGGAGATTAAGCTTTAAATCTCTTGGGACCAAATCCAGACCAAATCTCCTTCCTGAAACCTTCCATATCAGGTCATATCTCGTTTTCATTCGGTTGCTGGCATCCACAATGTTGCTCATTACTACAGCATGAACAGCTGTCTTAGATCACTAACGTTCTCCTTTGTAGTCGGCTTTATTGGTGGTGATCCAAATTTAATGTCGCACGGTAGGTATACAGCTATCCCAATAATCTTGGTAGGCATAAAATTCTTTTTGCAGATTCTTTGCCAACGTTCTGTTGCACCTTTCAACCATTTCGTCTGACTGTGGATGTAACGTACTAGCCCTCTTTTTCTTGATGTTGAGTACTTGGCACAGCTCTTGAAAGACAAGCGATTCAAAATTTCGCCCTTTGTAGTGTAACACCACAGACACACACACCAAAGCATCAAGAAATAAATTAAGTCACAATCATAACAAACCAAACAAGCTGCACGTGTTCACTATGACGACACATACAGCGTACTTTATGATACAGCATGAATCACATAGCATAAGAAGTAAGGCATTTGCATTGTGCCGAACGTAAGTCAAGTGCATCGATAATGACGACACACTATTTGTATAGCATTAGAATAATTTCAAGTGCATCGATAACGATGACACATATTGTATATGACATTGTACATAGAAATCCCATAGTTATTTCCTAGTTCGTAAGAATATAAATAGCTGAGATTTTTAAGAATAAAATCAGAGTTAATCTGGCCTCCTAACGGGAAACTTTGCCTTTTCTTCATTCACAAGTACTACCATATCCAATATTGTGATTGACCATTCGCGTATGCAGGTCAAACCCACAAACACAACTTCGACCATAGATCTCTGAATCCTCGATTGACGTAGTGGATGTATTCAATTCAGCTACAACACATTTTAGTGACGAGATATCCCATCTCATAACATGGCGATCCTGCGACCACGATCCTGAGGATCTAAGCATAACACATTCTGAAAATCCGCGCATATTCTACGTACTAAAAACGCAACATTTTAATAAATTTTTAACCGCGCAAAAATTTCTCTTCAAAAGTCTTTTTTTAACGATCAAACACCGCACGGTACAAAAAACTAATGGAAGAATACACACCAAGCGGCAGACAAGAAGCAACACCACCAGATTTATATATCTATATTCTTTTTATATATCTATATTCACCTTAAGTTAAGTTTGAATTATTATTAATTGTAAACTGAATTTTAATAGCTAAACTCTGCTAAATAATAAACGAAATCAAAATCAATCAAAGAAATCACATAATGCATTACAATGCACAACGATACAGTAACACGAATCACCAAAATAACAGAACCTACGAAAACAATCGAAGGTCACGATCAACAAATATAAATAAATATAACCCGGAAAATTTCTCAAATCACAACACAAACAACAGACCGAGAAATAATTTTCAACATAGCAACACATATGGACAAAACAGAAACTACACAAACAACAGAAACGTAAACAGACAAAATTATGACCAGAGAAATAATAATAATCACCGCTCAAATTTCAACCAGAGGCGAAATCGTTTCATACGAGCAATAAATGAAGGAAATGCTGACAATAGCTATCAGGGAAACGAGCAAGCCACGGGGTACGTGTTTTCCCCACAAGGCCAAGAATAAACATTTTCAAAATTTGGATAACTATACAAACTATACAATACTGAAGAGCAAAAACAAAGACATGAGTTTTTTAATTGATACTACCGATATCTCAATTTTTAAAATATCAAATAAAGTAGAAAACGAACCTTATTACCCAAAAGAAAAGTGTAAATTAACGGGAATTACACAAGAAGCCACATTCACATGACTTTCAACTCGTTAATAAAAACTTTCCGATAGATACCGACGGAATATTAGGAAGAGACTTTCTAAAACAGTTTCTTTGTAAAATAGACTACGAAACATTTACATCCTATATTGTAACAAATGATACCAGTTTCATCTTACCCATGTACTCCAAACGCTTACAAACATTAAAAATAACAATACCACCGCGAACAGAAATCATACAACCCATAAGATTAAATCTAAACGTCTTTTTAAGTAATTCCATAGCACCAAAAACAGGCATGACAACATAAAAATACTAAATGCCACAAACTCCGAAGTAAAACTAGAGAACATAACTATAGAAACAGAACCACTTAAAGAATACGACATACTAACATACAAAAGCTTTAAAGATGACAATAACCGTTTTCAACAGATTACAGACCTACTTAATATAGACACCAAAGACGATTTTTCCAAAAATTCCTTATTAAATATACTTAAACAATACCAAGACGTATTTCACTTAGAGACAGACAGACTAACCACAAATAACAAATTTCAACAAACGACAACACACCCGTATACATAAAAAACTACAGACTACCACACGCTAATATGGAAGTTATAACCGAACAAGTCAATAATAATAGAACCCTCAATTAGTCCCTATAATGCACCACTACTACTTGTACCAAAGAAAAATACCACAGACAAAAAGAAATGGAGAGTCGTTGTCGATTATAGAAAACTCAATGATAAAATAGTCAATGACAAATTTCCTTTAACAAGACTAGAGGAAATACTAGACAAACTAGGGAGAGCTAAATGGTTTTCAATTCTTGACATGACAAGTTCCTTCCACCAAATAGAATTAGACAAAAACTCAAGACCTTTAACTGCATTTTCAACTCCGAATGGACACTTTAAATTTAAACGCTTACCTTTTTATTTTAAAAATATCATCCAACAGCTTCCAACGAATGCTAACAATAGCACTCTCCGGATTAGAAACAGAAGCTTTCCTGTACGTAGATGATATAATCATTTACGGCTGCAGTCTAAACCACCACAACCAAAACCTAATCAAAGTATTAGACAGGTTAAAACAATACAATTTAAAGCTAAACGCAGAGAAATGTTATTTCCTACGTCAAGAAGTAGTAGGACATCTAATAACCAGAGACGGCGTAAAAACTGACCCAGCCAAATATAACACCATTAACGAATACCCTAGACCGAAAAACACTGACGACGTTAGACGATTTGTTGCATTTTGCAACAACTACAGACGCTTTATCCCCAACTTCGCAGACACTGCTAAAAATCTAAACCATCTATTAAAAAAGAACGTAAAATTCTCATGGACATCGGAATGCCAAACCGCTTTCGAACAATTAAAAGAAAAACTCATTAGTCCACCTGTATTGCAATATCCAGATTTCAACAAACAATTTATCCTGACGACTGACGCGCCAAACTTCGCTTTAGGTGCAGTACTCTCACAAGGTGAAATTGGTAAAGACCTACCAATATCATATGCGAGCAAATCCCTGCAAAAACACGACCTAAACAAGCCAGTCATCGAAAAAGAATTATTAGCCATTCATTGGAGCATAAATTTCTTTAGACCATATTTATATGGAAGAAAATTTACAGTGGTCACAGACCACAGACCACTCGTAGCATTGTTCACGCATACCAATCCTTCATCTAAAATGACCAGAATCCGTTTAGACCTTAGTGACTATGATTTCAACATAGTCTACAAAAAAGGGAAACTAACCACAAACGCAGACGCTTTATCGAGAATACAAATAGACTCCGAAATTTTAAAAGAGATGATACCAAAAGAACAAAATTAAAAGGCAAAAAGAGCATTAGTTATAACAAGGGGCATGTCGAATAAAGACACACAAACAAATAAAAACACGGAGAAATGCAACTCTCAGCAGAAGACTGATCACCTTCAAATATGGGAATGCACATCCATCAACGATATAAAGAACATAAGGGAGCTAAAATTTAAAGTCGACAAATATATACACAATTGTAAAATTAACATTGATAATAAATACGTGCACGTTGGATGCAGCGATAATTCAGCGAATCTAGATTCGACACTGAGGAAGCTAGCAACCAGAATGAATAAGGAAAATATCAAAGACCTAGCGCTAAGGAAAAATTATGAAATATTTAATGTATACACTATAGATGAAATGAAAGAAGCATATGCCAAAATAAGAATAAACAAGTATCCCAAATTAAAAATCATACTATATGCCGCCCCAAAACAAATCAAAGATGGATTAACAAAATTTAAGTTAATCGACGAGTATCACAATTCTGCTCACGGAGGTCACACTGATAAAGTTAAAACAACGATACGTCTGGAAAAACATGAATCGAATGGTAAAAGAATTTATCACAAATTGCGACCTTTGCGCAAGAAACAAACAAACAAAACACACAAAATAACCACTAACAATAACAGACACACCGACTGACAGTTTCCAAACAGTATCAATAGACACAGTAGGACCTCTACGACCAACAACTACCGATACGTTCTGACTAAGCAATGTGAACTAACCAAATTTGTAATAGCACACCCAATAGAAACAAAAGACGCAATAACAATAGCAAAGACTTTAGTCGAACAACTAATACAAAAAGACGGACTTTTAAAAAAAATTAAAATCAGACAATGGGACCAAAGTCACAAACGAACTACTCAAAAACATCTGCTCACTGCTCAAAATAAAACAGACATTCTCAACCCCTTATCACCACGAAACACTAGGTTCACTTGAAAAAACCAAACAACGACTGGGACAAATGGATCCCATACTACACCTTTGCATACTACACCTTTGCATACTACACCTTTGCATACAACACCACTCCACACATTGGCACAGGTTACTCGCCATTTGAATTAATTTATGGTAAATTAGCAACCCTACCGAGTGATATTATAACTAATAATCGAAAATTCTATAATAACGAAGACTATACAAACGAACTTCGAACTAGACTAAAATCTACAAAAAGCTACGGACATAACCAACAAAATAAAAATACAAAGAACATCAACAAGCAACAATGACCACAAAAAAAAGTCAAATATAGGAGATTTAGTCTTATTAAGAGTAGAGAATAGGACAAAAGTCAAAGTCCATATAAATTATAAAGGACCATACAAAGTAACTAGTAGAAACGGCGTAAACACAACAATAAACATAAATGGTATAAATAAAACCATTCACAAAAATATGCTAAAATTATAAAAACCATGTACAAAATAGAAAAAAAAATTTACAATTATAGCACTATTATTTTATTACATCTTTATATATATAATTCTACTGTACGTGTGTATGTCACTGAACTGCTCCTAAACGGCTGGACCGATTTGAATGAATTTTTTTGTATACGTTTGGGTGACGCACTGGATGGTTTAGATTCACAAATCTGGTATCGTTTTTTTCCCCCGAAAAGTCTTATTTATGGAACGATTTGGTTCAAATTCACTCCATATAATATTTAAATAAAAAGAAAGCCGTTGAAAAAATTTGGACCCGATAGGTGGCGCTGGGGTGGAAAATGTAGTTTTCCCTGCATATGATCTTCATATAAAGAATATTCGAACAAGTGTACATTTTTTTGCCTGTATAAGTGTCGATTCTATAGGTTTCTGGATTGGTGAGTTGGTTAGTTAGTGGGGTGTAAGTGGGCGGGAGGTCAGTGGGCGGGGTTCAGTGGGATGGGGCAGCCGGGAAACGCGGGTGAAAGTAAGTGGGCGTGGCGTCAGTGGGCGGGAGGTCAGAGGGCGGTAGGTCAGTAGGCGGGGGTCAGTGGGATGGGACAACGGGGAAACGCCGGATATTTCTGCTAATACTGATGTGACTAATACTGTGACGCGATATCGCAAAACAAATAGCTTTTCACAAGTTCAAAAAACGATCACAAACAAATTTATTGAAAGTGGGACAGGACAACGTCTTTCGGGTCAGCTAGTATACATATATTTTTATAACTACCAAAATATTATTATAGAATTACAAAATTTTTCTTTTCCTAAATAAAATAAAGATTTTTTTAAAAAAGGGTGAGGGTGTAGTGTAACACCACATACACACACACCAAAACATCAAGTAATATATTAAGTCACAATCATAACAAACCAAACAAGCTGCACGTGTTCACTATGACGACACAGACAGCGTACTTTATGATACAGCATGAATCACATAGCATAAGAAGTAAGGCATTTGCATTGTGCCGAATGTAAGTGAAGTGCATCGATAATGACGACACACTATTTGTATAGCATTAGAATAATTTCAAGTGCATCGATAATGATAACACATATTGTATATGACATTGTACATAGAAATCCCATAGTTATTTCCTAGTTCGTAAGAATATAAATAGTTGAGATTTTTTTTGAGAATAAAATCAGAGTTAATCTGGCCTCCTAACGGGAAACTTTGCCTTTTCTATTTCAAAACTCTCACACACTTCACAAGGACCACCATATCCAATATTGTAAATGACCATTCGCGTATGCAGGTCAACCCCACAAACACAACTTCGACCATAGATCTCCGAATCCTCGATTGACGTAGTGAATGTATTCAATTCAGCTACAAGACATTTTAGTGACGAGATATCCCATCTCATTACACCTTGATAAGAATGCAGTTCCATTAGTCATATCTTATTCATATCTTATTGTCCACGTTCTAGCTTCTTGGTTTGCGATGGGATATGCTTCTACCCATTTTCTAAAGTACTCAATGCACACGAGTATATATCAATTTTCATCTCTTATTTCTGGAAATAGACCAGCTATGCCCATTGATATACTCGTAGTCCTCTAGTTTTTTGTTGGGGTCATTTACTTGCGGCACATATGTCACACGTTCGGAACCAGTCTTCTACATCTCAACTTCAATTGACCCAATAGAAGCGATTCCTAACTTTATTTATCGTCTTGTTAACGCCCAAATGTGCTCCTGATGTACCACTATGTAATTTTTTACGACTTCTTTGACTCGGTTTGTTGGTAGCACAATCTGTGTGTTTCAACCATCAGCCGATTCCCAATGCCTTACCAATAGTCCATCTAAAAATCTCAATGATTGCCATTGAGCCCAGTAACGTTTTACTGTAGGAGTTTCTGTTGCATTCTCGTGCAACTGCGGTCTTTCTCCTTGTTTAATCCATGGAAAGATTGGGGCGATCGAATCATCGCGCACTTGTTTTCGTCCAGCGACTTTAAACTTGCAATCTTATTTGTGTAATTACTTCAAAACACTTCTTGTTTTGTTACGTTGTACAATGTTTGCATGAATGGCGTGCAAAAGGTCTTTTGGATAACCCATCGGCATTATTATGCAGCATTTCTTTTCGATGCTCTGTTCTGAATGAGTATGCCTGGAGGCGTTCGATTCATTTGGCCACTTGACCCTCTATATCCTTAAGCTGCATAGCCATTTGAGTGCTGCATGGTCAGTTCGAAGAAGAAACTCTTGACCATATAGTTACTTGTGAAAGTGTTTGACGCTATCCACAATAGCTAGTAATTCTCTTCGGTTCACACAGTAGTTCTTCGCGGGCTCAAAAGGTTAACGGCTTTAGTACGCTATTACACGCTCATTTTCTTCTCGATTCTCCGGTAGCACCGCACCAGGATGGATGTCCAGGATGGAGAGTTCTCCTGCATGTTAAAACTACATAGCTTCCTTTCAGCCAGTCAAACGATTTTTGGTGCTCGCTTGACCATTGAAATTTCTGATTCTTCTCAGTAAGAGTAAGGCGATGAAGGCTTCCTGCAACATCTGCGAAGAAAGGCACAAACCGTCGAAAGTGTGATCATCATCATCATATTTGGCTCTACAACCGGGATCCGGTCCTGGCCTCCCGCAAAAAGTCTCTTCATCGGTACCGATTTTGAGCCGATGTCATCCAGTTTTGCATCCCTAAAATCTGGGCGTCCTGGTTTACTCCATCCTTCCAGCGTAGGCTTGGCCGGCCTCGCTGTCCTGTTCCATAAATCGTACCGCAAAGGACCTTCCGAGCAGGATCCACTTCGCTCATGCGAGCTAGGTGTCCTTCCCGCCGGATCCTACCGTGCTTAATTCTCTTCACTGTGTCGACATCGCGGTAAAGTTCGTAGATCTCATCATTATAGTCTCCGGAATCGTCCCTCCACACGTACGATGCCAACAATTCTACATAAGACTTTTCTCTCGAACGACTCCCACTACGATTGTGGCCTTGACGTTGGCGCTTAAGTTGCAAAGCGTCGTCCTTCTAGCTGGGGAATTCCCTTGCGAACAGGTTTGATGAGTAACGAACTAAGAACTACCCAACCCTAATCCAGTGGTGTATTGCGACCCGTGCCCAGTGGACTGGTTGGTAGCCAGGGGTAACCGTGCTATCTCAAACGGAGCCCGTGGATACCTGCCGCCCTCCATGTGTAAACAGGCCCTCCAGTGCAAGAGGCTCTGGGCTGGAGGACTACAGTCCCTCACTACTCGTGGGATTTTTATGGAGAAAATTAACAAAAATATTTTTAAAGCGGCGCAGGCATGCCCGCGTCAAATGCAGCGGGTCTGGTGGAGCAAATGCTTCACAACGAACCCTGCGTAAAACCCAGACTTGTTCGAGGGGGCTTAGCCCCTAGGCCAACGAGGGGCAGTGGTGGGGCTTCTTGGCAAAGGGGCAACCGACCCGTCAACCTGAGCCGAGACCCAGCACCAGCAAAGCAGTGGTTCGGGTGGAGCAGAAGCCCTACTCTGATCCGCGAAGTAGGCCTAGAATTGGTCGGGGGGAGGGGGCAAACTCAACTAGAGCGGTGTTGGGACAGCAGTCCCGCCAACATGAGATGAGGACCTCAACCAGTAGGCAGCATGCGCTTGGTGGAAAAAGCGGGAACCTCCTCTATTGGAGAATCGATCTCCATTCCAGCAGGAAAGCCGGTTCACGCCCAAAAGACTGTCCAGCCAAGTAAAAAGCGAAGAAGGGGTCCTCCCCCTCCACCAAAGGGACAACCGGGTGGTGTCGACGATCCCATACGGAAAAGTCTCAGCGGTGCTGGTTCTACCTCCGCCTCCTTGAGCAGGGCAAAGAGCCCACTCAAGCGAGAAGAGAGGTGGACGCAAGGAAGAAGGCAGCAAGAGGGCAAGGACCTCCTGCAGCCAACTCCCAAGGGGTTAAGAGAGGACCCTCAGTTCTCACTCCCCCTCAAAGGGAGGATAAGATAATAAGGGAGGGCACTGGGCAAACGACCGATGCACTCCCTACGAGCATCAAAGCCCCTCCTGCAAACTATGCAGAGGCGGCCAAGCAAGCTAAAGTAGCTATCTTCGCGGAGCATGATCCCGAAGATACCCTTACCCAGGAGCAGCTGTCGACCCTAGACGAGGCTATCCTGGATGAAGTGGCGCTGGGCTGGAAGGTCAGAATTGGCTTTGACGGCGTCCACTTCAGACCGGGAATAATTCTGGTCGACTGTTCCGACGGGGAAACAGCCGCTTGGCTGAAAGAACACGCTCCGACCCTTTCCACATGGAAGGGACCGAGGCTAGTGGCGGTCGATCGATTGATCGGAGCGCAAAATGAGGGAGCACATCTCAGTTCAAACAGTAGCCAAATGTCCACACGAGCTTGAATGTGTAGCTGATGAAGTGAATAAGGCAATCTCTGATGCATTAGCTCTCTCAAAGTAAGCAATGAAGCTCCTTGGTGTAGCGAAAAGCTGTCAGCCCTTCGAAGGCAAGTGAGGAAACTCTTCAAATCCGTCAAGAGGAGGGGCATTTGGCAGCAATACAGAGAAGCTCCCACAGCGTACAACACAGAGGTGAGAAGAGCCAAACGCAGCAGTTTCCGCAACTTCTGCGAGGAAGTAGCCAATACTACAGCGTCTGCCAGACTGTTTAAAGCTATGGTAAAAGATGCTAAAAGTATAAAGGCATCACTGTTAGACCAGAACGGAAAGTTCACAGAAAACGAGGAGCAAAGAGCCCTCCTTCTCTTGAGAACACACTTCCCTGGAAGCACAGTGACCAGTAACGAACTCGGGATGGACGTGAACCATCTAAGAGCTAGCAGGGAGGACTGGAAGAAAGCCTCAGACATTTGCACAGAGCAAAGAATCCGATGGGCAGGCAAAAGCTTTCATCCCTATAAATCGGCAGGTGTGGACGGGATAACCCATGCAGTTATACAAGTCGGATTAGACAACCTCCTTCCACATCTGGTGAGAATATTTGGAAGTAAACAAGCTGGAGAAGGGCAAGGGTGGTATTCATACGCAAGGTGGGGAAAAAAACCCACTCATCCGAAGTCCTTCAGACCAATAAGCCTAACATCCATCGTCTTAAAGACCATCGAAAAGGTTATCGACAACTATATTAGGTCGATAATACTGGAAAAAGAACCATTACATTCCAGTCAGCATGCATACAGAGCGGGCAGATCTACGGAGACCGCACTGTGGGAGCTAACGCAAAGTATAAAGAGGTCTCTTGCCAGTAAGGAAATCGCACTTTGCGCCTTCCTTGACATCGAAGGAGCATTCGACAACGCATCTCATGATGCGGTAAGAAGTGCCCTGGAGAGAAAGGAAGTAGACAGCACAATCACTAAATGGCTGTGCGAGATGCTGGGCACCAGAACAGCGGAGACTATAGTTGCTGACAAAACCGTTATGGTTAACACTACAAGAGGATGCCCACAAGGAGGAGTATTGTCTCCCCTTCTGTGGAGCATCCTTGTAGACGAACTACTCCAGCGACTAGCTGAAGCAGGGACCTACGCCCAAGGCTACGTAGACGATATAGTCATCGTAGCTAGAAAGAAGTTCGAGGAAGTGCTCTGTGACATAATCCAAAATGGATTAACCATCACGAGTAGATGGTGCCAAGAGGTGGGACTCAGGGTAAACCCTAACAAGACCACACTGGTTCCCTTTACCAACAGAAGGAAGTTTGGGCGTATACACCCGATTACCCTAAATGGAGAAGATATCACTATCAGCAAAGAGGTTAAATACCTGGGACTGATATTTGATAGTAGAACTTTGAAATCAAAATGAGCACCAAGAAGGAGTTTAGGTCAGAAACTGAATACCAGATACACCCGGGTGCCATAAAGTGGTATACGGATGGATCAAAGAAGGCAGAAGGCACGGGTGCTGGAGTATATAGGCCACGAACCAAACACTCCATATCGATGTGGATGTACCCGAGTATATTCCAGGCAGAAGTACATGTACAAGTACAAGAGGTACGCAGTATGGGAAAGGCAGCCACTCCGAAAGATGGGAGAACCTCCCAGGCCTACGGCAAGCAAAGGAAATGTTGGGGAACTATAACCCAAAGAGGTCCCGCCTAATATTGGGACTAAGTAGAAGTAATGTAAGAATCATTACGGGTTACCTAACAGGACATTGCAACTCAATGGGCACCTAAAGAAGTTAAAAATAGAAGGGGATGGAAGCTGCAGACTCCCGCTCCATATTATTGAATTCTTAAGAAGCATTGGTATGGACGGGGTGCTATAGGGACTGGCATGCACTTGCTCTATAGCACTAGTCAGGGATCCATATGGGTCGCAGTGCTACAACACCCCATTTATCATCATCATTTCTCTCGAACGAGGCTAAGAGGTCAGAATGCTAGGATCCATATGTAAGTACTGCTATAACCATTGTCTTATATACCAGCAGCTTGGATGTGAATAGTCTTGACAGACTATGGTAGGCTTTTTTGGCTTTAAGCAACCCTGCGCGTATTTCTGGTTCCATGCTGCTATTGGCTGCTACAGTTGCCCCGAGATAGTTAAAGGATTGCACTACTTCAAATTCGCGCTCCACTAATTTAATTACGGGACTAATGTTGGATCTTCTATGCGCAGACCATGTACTTTGCTTTGCTATCATTTATGTGCAGCCCCATATTTCGTGCGGCCTTTATAAAGTTCTACTCTGGCTATGCTATCATAGGCGGCTTTAAAGTCTATAAAAAGATGGTGTAGTAAATTTCAAAACTCTTGACATTTTTCCATCACCTGCCTACGGGTGTAAATCTGATCCGTTGTTGATTTGTCTAGGATGATGTCATACTGGTATGGACCAATGATGACTTTATCGTGTGGGGCTATCCTGTCTTGAAGGATAGAGGAGAAAATCTTTACGTGGTACTCAACAACGTTATACCACAATGATTGCTGCATGATGTGATATCTCCTTTCTTATGTATGGGGCACAGGATGCCTCTTCGCCAGTCTTCTGGTATCGCTTCTTGCTCCCATACTTGCACTATTATTTCATGAATTTCTTGGTGTATTGTGGGGCCTCCTATTTTAAACAGCTCCGCTGGGATACCATCTGATCCCGGGGCCTTATTATTTTTGAGCCGATTTATCGCTCTGCTAACTTCGTCTATGCTTAGTGGCGGCAGCATAGTATGGTCTTCGGTCATTGGAGGAGCCTCCAATTCCTCAGTTAGCTGGCCATTTAGCAACTCATGAAAGTGCTCTTCCCATCGCTCTAAGATGTCTTTGAGATCGGCGATCAGATTACCCTCTCTGTCTTTGCAGTGTGTGCAACGCGGCGTCATACCGCGGACTCTTTGGTAGAACTTCCGCGTCTGGTGCGGTACTTGCTCTCTGTTCACGGGCGAGGTTCTTCTCCCAAGCTGCTTTCTTTCGCCGGTGAACTGTCTCTGTCTCTTCTGAGATCTTTATACTAATATTCCCGTGCCCGAGTTCTATGAGATGGTTGCATTGCTTGGTACGCAACATTCTTACGTTCGGTCGCTAGCTAACATTCGTCATCGAACCAGTCGTTCCGATCTCTACGACTACCGCCAAAGACTTACTTACTGCCCAGGACTTACTTTCCCTGTATTTAGGGCGAATCCTACGCGGATGCAGTCTTTCGTGATGATGCAATCCACGCTAGGAGCACCATACCAACAAGATCATCGGTCGATCACTATGACTCGTTGTCCATTGTCATTAGTTTTCTCGTGTTAATGTGCCAATGTACTGCCTGAATACTGGCTCTCTACCTATTTTGGCATTCATATCCGCCAGAATGATTTTTACGTCATACTGAGGACAGGCATGTAATTCCCGTTCGACTGATTCAAAGAATTTTTATTTTTGATCATCTGGGGAATCCTCTGTAGGTGCGTGAACGTTAATGAGGCTTATGTTTTTAAATCTTTCCCGCACGCGAAGGATGCATAGCCGTTCTTTTATTGCTTTGAAGCCGATAACGGTGGGTTTCATTCTTTTGCTCACTAGAAACGCCACCCTGAGCACATGATATCTTGCATGACAGCTGTAAAATATGTCATATTCTGATTTTTGTTCCCCGTCCCCCCATTAACCGTCCACCGCATCTCCTGGATTGCTGTTATGTCAGCATTATATCTTATCGAGATCTGTACAGTGTTCGTACGTTCAGCAGCTGCTAACTTCTTTGGGTCCTGCGTACAATGTGGCCCAAAAAAATCACTTCATTCTTAAAAAAGGCTACATTTCGGCTTCTTCAATCCAAAAACAAAAATGATTTCATCCTAATAGACCAGACATGTCCACCAGCTAGACTCGCAAAACATGATGTATCAATCGCTCAAATGTAGCAGAAGCGTTCATTATTCTCACTAGTATCTGCGGCTGGAGTTTCACTAGAGTTCTTTCGCATAGCAGTCCTTTTTTGTTGAAATTGGTTGGCTCCACTATTCCTATTCTACTATCCCCAAGACCACCGTTTACCTTGCCATAGATGATTTTCTCGCACCTAAGTGGTATTTATACTTTTTTTTCAGTAATGACTCTTAGCCCACTACTCTGGTTGTTATTTATTTCCACTAACAACCAAGCTGTTACTGTCCTTTTCAAGTTTGGCAATGTTAATCGTGACCTTGGGGCTGGTGTAACTTAGTTTTCCTAATTTGCAGCTACGATATAAGCTGGCTGCTTCACCTCATTCATCTCTGATGCGCCATCTCCTGTACATTTTCAGGCCTCTTGACATGATTCACTGGCTGTATTGTAGTTTGTACTGGTCTTGGTTCCTTGCAGTCTCGCACTAAATGTCCAGGTTTCTCACATCTAAAGCATTTTGGACCGGAAATAGATGTTGGGTTTCCGTAGTTCTGAGAGCTTCCAGTTTTTATTTGTCCTTTTTTTTGAATTTTTTGTTTTGGATTTCCTCTTTAGTTAATGCTTTTATTTGTGTGATGTCCTACGACCCCTCATATGACACCACTGCGAAAGCAAGAAATTGTCGTAAGGTTAGCTTCGGCACACCAGCGTTCATTACGAACCACCAGAGGAAAAGAAAAAAATCATTTTTTGCTTTATATATATAATATATACATTTAGTGTAACCAATGAATATCGCTGTGTTCGTTTACGCGCTACACCACGCATGAGTAAAGTGCTTACACCTTTGGATATAACTCCACCGACATTGTTGTGTTGATCTACACTCTGTTCGGTAAGCTACATCTGGACTAGCCATATTCTCACACTTTTTAAAGTTGGGTAACGATACTGACATTGTTGTGCTGTTCTACATTCTGCTCCGTAGGCTACACTACACACATATAGTGTACCAGTACCCACAACTACATTGCGCTCTGCGCCCCGCGTCCTCTTTATGCACTGTCAGCTAGCGACCCCCCTTCTTTATAATAATTACTAGCTGTTCCCGGGCGCTTTGCTACCCGCACACATGAACCCCCGGGGTGACCTTCCCTCACCAGCCAATAATTTACGTTGACATTTTTTTAAAAATACGTTTGTAAATCTCATGTTAAAATTTTACCTTTCTTCCCTTCCATCTATACCTATAACTTTCCCCTACCTGCCAATAATATATCTTAAAAATTTCATAAAATTCAGTTTAAAAATGTGGCTGATATTAACATTCCCTGTGTGTAAAATAAAATAACTACTAATCAAACAAATGCAGTTTTCATGACTCATGTGTATAAAATTTAAAGAAAATCGGGTTAATTATTTTAAAACACCTGTATGCAATTTGTGAAATGGTGACCCCTTGACCCATGAGTCTGACCACTTTCAAAATATACCTATTTAGTACCCATTATGGTATAAAACCCCAACGTAAAGTTTGAACGTGATTGGTTCATAAAAACATGCAATTTGTAGAAACAATAAAAAAAATTCTTATGGAGACCCTTTGGACTCAGGAGTCTGATCACTTTCAAAATATACCTATTATGTGTTCATTATTGTATACAACCCCTATGCAAAGTTTGAACGCGATCGATTCATAAAAAAATGAACTTTGTAAAATTCGTATGGTGACCCCTTGACCTAGGAGTCTGACCACTTTCAAAATATGCCTATTAAGTGCCTATTATGGTAGAAAACCCATATGCAAAGTTAGAACGCGATCGGTTGAAGAGTTTAGCAGTCCATACCGGACATAAATACATACATACATACATACAAAGTTTCACTTTTATATATGCTTAATGATTATTACATTAAGTTGTATTAAGTATACAAGTCTTGTATTAGTATTAAGCTAAAACCGATGAAAAGGAAATAAAAATATGAAGAAAACAAAAATCAAACACAAACTACATTTATTTTGTAACACGGAAGTAAGAAGGAGAAAGAACCCTGGGTGACCGGCGAGCGTCACCAGAGCAACTACGTTACAAATTTGGCGCCCTAGCAGGGACGACTATTACAGTCGCTTCACCGACACACAATTCATATTGTAACGAACCTTGGCTGGGGTTAGATGTTAACATAGAGAATATCCCACTACAGGCACCTGTTATAATATAGAAATATGTACTGAATAACAATATAAGATATTCACAGTATGTAATCATATAATCACATAGAATAAGAACAATGTAAATGCGATCCAACTTCATATCTTGTTTACCAATTTCACAATATGATGAAATCATCTTGTTTACCACTTTTACATTCAAGGCCAATCTTATCTCGCAATTTCACAATATGATGAAATCATCTTGTTTACCACTTTAACATTCAAGGTCAATATGATCAAAACACCAGATGGTCAATTACGACGAATATATTCAATACGCTTTTAGAATATTC
Source organism: Nephrocerus scutellatus (assembly GCA_947095585.1). Taxonomy (NCBI): domain Eukaryota; kingdom Metazoa; phylum Arthropoda; class Insecta; order Diptera; family Pipunculidae; genus Nephrocerus; species Nephrocerus scutellatus. Next base: position 57,921,763 of record OX352764.1, read on the forward strand.
AAAACATGATGGAACGTGAAAACATCCTTATCTCAACTCAGATCTAAGACAATAACATGTTTACTCCCTTAAGGATGTAAACAAGTTCAAAGTCCAAAACTATTTCACAACAAAAAATACAAGTTCGATCACATAGCAGAATAAGTATATAGAATTAAGTATAAAAGCAGAAGCATTCAGACTTCAACATTCATTCATTCATTCAGTATTCATTCATTCCACTCAATTCATTTAGAACGGATTGTATTATTAACACTTCTATTCTTCAAATTTATACAGTGATACAGTGAAGAATCATTCAATAAAGATATTGTCTTAATAATAATTTTCTTTGTGACTTGTAATTTTATTTTAATAAAGAAAGATCTTTTTTAAAATTTACTAAGTTTCATTGAAAACATAATTGTTAGACTCGTCGGATCGTCAAGGGTTCTTACAAAACAATTGAAATAAGAAGATCGAGTGATTCGGTTTAAATTTCAATGCAATTTTATTATTCGAAATAATTTTTGTGTTATATGTTATTGTTTGTATTTGTATTTATTATACTTCCCTCTTTTTTGGCTCTCTCTTCCTCATTTCCGTCCTTCTGGTTTCGCCTCTGGATCTACTCGCTCCGAGTTGTGTACAGGTATGGTGATAGCCGGTCGATTGCAGTGGAGTGGGAAGCCGTCCGCTTAAAAGCTCTCAGACCAAGGAGATTTAAGGAAGCCGTCCGCTTAAAATCTCTCGGGCTGAGGAAGGAATAAGGCAGGCCTTAAAAGCTCGGTCCGTGGAAGGGCAGAGGGGGAAAGGACAATGGAATGTTTCTGCACAAACCCTTACCATGGGTGGGGGGAACTGGTGACAGTAAACGACTGAGTGTGTTGGAAAAAAGCCCTTACCACGGGTGGGGGGAACTTATTTCTCCACACTTAGTATTCTAGATTAGAAAGCCCATACCGCGGAACTTTCTAATATAAACGCCGAGTTTTATGTAACGCTTACCGCTGGGAATCCTTGTTTACAAAAGTGAGAGCGATTTCTTATTTTGTCGCTGCTTTTATACTTTTTTCCCATGTGTAATGGCAACAACAAAATACATATGTAGATTTGGGAAAAGAAATATTCTTTTGGTTTGTGGGTTTCGCCACTATGCAAGCGTAGTTATCAGGCGCTGGCGTCTGCTGCATAATAGTTATAGATGGCTTTCTGCTACATTTATTTAGGTTTTTGGTTCTCGCCACTGTGCGAGTGCAGTCGTGCGGCGCTGACGTTTGCTGCATAATGGGATTTTGTTCTACGAAGTTTGCCGCTACATGCCGCTAGATGCCGCTGTCCGGCATGCAGGCGATTTGTCATTTAATCGTAGTTTGGTGTGTGTTGCCAACTGCTGTGAAACCAAATTTTGTAAATTTGGTTCATCACCCCCCCTTACTTCAGGGGAAGAAAAATGATTGTTATCCCCGAACTGGTTATGGTGGCTCGGTAAGTTTCGGTACGCCATTGTACTCTCTTATTCTTTCTACCATCCTGAAGCCTTAATGCACTGGAACTTATGGCTGTTCTCACCTCCTCGGGAATCGTTGCGCCTTCCGATCCGTTTAATTGTTCCAAACTTGCCAGCTGGATGTGGGTTCCCGGAGTGGGCATCTCCGGTGCCTTCGGGATGACCTGGAACTCTAACCTGTGGTGTTCTGGGTAGTGGGTTTCTTCGCACAGGTCATCGTAGAATTCCTCGGTGACCGGGTCGTAATATTGTCCTTGAGCATGGACGTTGCTCTGCAGATTCTTCTCGATATTACTAAAGTCTTTGTTACAGTCGTCATCGTGCGTGTTGTTGGTTGGGTAGATGCTAAAGTCGGTAGAAGGTATACTCCACAGTCCATGTTGTTGGTTTGTTGGGGCACCGTTACAACATGCAGTGGCATGCTTAAGGACGTAAACAAGTTCAAAGTCCAAAACTATTTCACAACCAAAAACACAAGTTGGATCACATAGCAGAATAAGTATATAGAATTAAGTATAAAAGCAGAAGCATTCAGACTTCAACATTCATTCATTCAGTATTCATTCATTCCAAGCTAAGCTAAAACCGATGAAAAGGAAATAAAAATATGAAGAAAACAAAAATCAAACACAAACTACATTTATTTTGTAACACGGAAGTAAGAAGGAGAAAGAACCCTGGGTGACCGGCGAGCGTGACCAGAGCAACTACGTTACAAAATTGGCGCCCTAGCAGGGACGACTATTACAGTCGCTTCACCGACACACAATTCATATTGTAACGAACCTTGGCTGGGGTTAGATGTTAACATAGAGAATATCCCACTACAGGCACCCGTTATAATATAGAAATATGTACTGAATAACAATATAAGATATTCACAGTATGTAATCATATAATCACATAGAATAAGAACAATGTAAATGCGATCCAACTTCATATCTTGTTTACCAATTTCACAATATGATGAAATCATCTTGTTTACCACTTTTACATTCAAGGCCAATCTTATCTCGCAATTTCACAATATGATGAAATCATCTTGTTTACATTCAAGGTCAATATGATCAAAACACCAGATGGTCAATTACGACGAATATATTCAATACGCTTTTAGAATATTCAAAACATGATGGAACGTGAAAACATCCTTATCTCAACTCAGATCTAAGACAATAACATGTTTACTCCCTTAAGGACGTAAACAAGTTCAAAGTCCAAAACTATTTCACAACAAAAAATACAAGTTGGATCACATAGCAGAATAAGTATATAGAATTAAGTATAAAAGCAGAAGCATTCAGACTTCAACATTCATTCATTCATTCAGTATTCATTCATTCCACTCAATTCATTTAGAACGGATTGTATTATTAACACTTCTATTCTTCAAATTTATACAGTGATACAGTGAAGAATCATTCAATAAAGATATTGTCTTAATAATAATTTTCTTTGTGACTTGTAATTTTATTTTAATAAGGAAAGATATTTTTTAAAATTTACTAAGTTTCATTGAAAACATAATTGGCGCAGTCGGTAGGATGCGCGTAGTTAATTAAAAAAAAAAATTATAAAGCCGAAGTTTTTATAATTATATAAAAGTGACTTAAAAGTGAATTCTTGTGAAAGCCGAAGTTTTTACAAACCAAGTGAATAATTGCACAAATAAAATTTGTTGGAAGCCGAAGTTTCCTCAAACATAAGTGCAACGAGTGACGAGTGAATCATTCTACGAAGAACATTGCATTATTTGCAATAAAAAATTTTATTTTGCATTATTTGCATTAATAAAAATATTTTGCATTATTTGCAATAAAATAAAAAATATTGCAATATTCGCAATAACGACATTGCATTATTTGCAACAAAAACAAGAAACATCAAATTGACAATTTTAATAAGAAGAGCTGCTACAAATAAATTAAAATTTTTACAAAAAGAGTGAACAAGTTTAAAACCATTAAACTAACAATTTAAACAAAGTGAACATTTCTACGACAAACAGATTAACAATTTTTATAAAAGAGTGAACATTTCTATAATAAATAGACGAACAAATATTTATAAACCGAAGACAACTTTACAAAATAATTTTAAACAACATAAGGATCGAAAGACGAATCATTTTCACCATTAGAAGGCAACTTTACAAAATAATTTTAAACAACATAAGGATCGAAAGACGAATCATTTTCACCATTAGAAGACAACTTTACAAAATAAATTTTAAACAACATAAGGATCGAAAGACGAATCATTTTCACCATTAGAAGACAACAACAGAAGACAACTTTATAAATAAAATTTAAAAGCAGGGTCAACAATAAGAACAAGGTCAAAAATACTTTTTATTACTACATTTTTCTAAAATACATACAGAAAATTTTTACAAAATCTTATATTAAACATTAAATAAATTATAATTTCCTATTTCTAAATTTAAAATTTTAAAACAAATTTTTCCCTACTTGTCTTTTGCAAATTGATACGTAAAAAATAATAACAATGGCAATGGAAAATCAAGTAAATAATTTAATGCAAGATAATTTAATGCAAGAAAATAATATTATCTTAGAAAATTAAATAATCCTAAATCCTATTAAACACCTAAACGCCCTTCCTTACTTTGATGGAAATTCGGACAACTTATTGACATTCACTAATTTAGTAGACAGAATAAATCCCCTATTTATAACTTACGATGACCATTCTCAATATTTATTTTCGAACATAATAAGAAGCAAACTTATCAGAAAAGCTAGAGAAGTAATAGAAATTAATACCCAAGCCATTTCTTGGAATGATATAAAAATCGTTTTACAAAATAACTTTGTCGAAAGACGTAGTGTAGAACAACTTTTCGACGAATTGAGAGGTGTTACTTTTAAAAACAATGTTTTAGGTTTTTTCAACGTATGTACTGCACTTGATATATTTAAAAATAAAATACCTGAACCAATGAAAACAATTCTAATTTGTAGAAATCCTGAGAATTTAGAATCAGCAATTGATATACTTAGTCAAACAGGCTACGCAGATTAATCAAACCCAGAACCATTCTATAATCACAATAATAATAGAAAAATACGTTACATATAAAAATAATAATTTTTCTCCAAATAAACAAGAATATGGAAATAAATACCAACAAAACCCGAACAGAAACGAACATCTTAACAATTATAGATACACACAGACAGAACCAAACCAGAATAAAAAAGAATAATTTAATAAAAATGACCAAAGACAAAATAGAGAAAAACAATATAATAATTATAGATCCGACCAATATCAGAATAAGAACAGACAGTTCAATAATTATAGAAACGATAGCTATAATAATAATAGATCCGACCAATATCAGAATAGGAACAGACAGTTCAATAATTATAAAAATAATAGTTATAATAATTATAGACAACCAAATTATAATCAGTTCACAAGTGACATTCCAAATAATTTGCCTGATATCCAACAAAATCAAACTGTTGAACCTATGGACATAAATAAATGCGAAACAAGTGAACATTTTCACTCACGAGCCTCGGAGGAGACTTACCATTTGTAAAAATAAAGTCTAATAAAAATCCATTAAAATTCATCATTGACACTGGAGCGACAAATTCTATAATAAACCCAGGTCTTTGTAACCCTAAATGGAAAATACCAATTAATAAAATTCAAATTAAAACGTTACAAAATAATATGTAACGGAAAGAGTATCAATTCCTCTTTTTAAAGAATTTGGTAATTCAAAGCAAAAAATTGACTTTTTAGTCTGCGCGTTCCATGACAAATACGATGGTATTATTGGAAACGACATACTAAAACGATTTAACGCTAAAATAGATTATAAACATAATCTGTTGGAAATCAATGGACAAACTATACAAATGTTGTTTGAAAGATCAAGAAGAAGGATAAGTTTACCTCAAGAAGCAGAAGTTCTTCAAAAACAAAATAATTTTTGATGAAGGAATTTACAATGTTGAAAATTATAAGATTGAAGTTCAAACGAATGTAAAATGCCAAGGTCCATTTGAAATAAATCCAAATGAAATCGAAGAAGTTAATATAAAAAATGTCTCTATAATAGAAGAATATAATAATAAATCATTAACGGAACAAATACGAACTCAACATCTCAACGCAGAAGAGAAGCAAAAATTATTGAAAATAATAAATCAATATTCAAACATTTTTTATCAAGAAAATTCAAATCTCTCTTTTACAAATGCAATTTAACATGAAATACGTACCACTGATAATGTACCAATAAACGCGAAGTCATCCTTACATACATAAAGATGAAGTCAAAACCCAAATTCAAGAACTACTATAAGGCCGAGCCATTCGCCTTATTCAGCTCCTGTGTGGATTGTACCGAAAAAGGTCGACGCCAGTGGAATATCGTAAACTAAATGAAGTTACAATAGACGACAAGTACCCTCTACCAAATATTGATGATATACTAGATAAACTGGGCAGATGCCAGTATTTCACAACCCTTGATTTAGCTAAGGGATTTCATCAAATAGAAATTAAGGAAAAAGATATTCATAAAACAGCCTTTAGCGTAGAAGGAGGACATTATGAATTCTTAAGAATGCCATTTGGACTGAAGACAGCCCCAGCGACATTTCAAAGACTTATGAACAATATCTTAAAGGATTATATCAATAAGATTTGTTTAGTCTATCTGGACGACATTATCATCTTCTCTACTTCAATACAAGAGCATAAACATTCAATCAATTTAATATTTAATTGTTTAAGGAAAGCAAATCTAAAAATTCAATTAGATAAATCAGAATTTCTAAAGAAAGAAACAGAATTTCTTGGACATATTGTGACACAAAACGGAATAAAACCAAATCCAAAAAAAAATAGAATGCGTAAATAAATTTCCAATACCCAAAACTACGAAACAAATTAAACAATTTTTAGGACTAACGTGTTACAGAAAATTCATTAAAGACTATTCATTAATAGCAAAGCCAATGACATTATTCTTAAAAAAAGAGTGCTTAAATGGACATAACATAGACAAAATTATTAATAAACGATCCAATATTAAGTTATCCCGATTTCAATAAAAATTTTACCCTTACAACAGATGTAATTAGACTTTAGGAGCAATACTTTCTCAAAATAATCATCCGATATGTTACGCTAGCAGAACATTAAATGAACATGAAATAAATAACAGCACCATTGAAAAACAACTATTAGCAATCGTCTGGTCAACAAAATATTTCAGACCATATCTTTTTGGACGTAAATTTACAATCGAAACCGATCATAAACCTTTAACTTGGCTTTTCTCAATCAAAGAACCAAATTCAAAACTAGTAAGATGGAGACTAAAATTATCCGAATTCGATTACGAAATCACGTATAAAAAAGGGACCAAAAACATAATTGCAGACGCACTCTCCCGAATAGAAATAAATCTTACAGAAAGAAATGAAGAAAATGGATCAAAATATTTCCACTTAGTAAATCCCCTTTAAATATATTTAAAACACAAATAGCAATCTTTAAAATTACTTCCGGTTCATTAAGAATTAAACAAATAAAATTTTTTAATACAAATAGAAAAGTTATTTATATCAAATCACTGGATGAAGAAACAGCATTAATACTCTTATTTCAAACCAAAATCCTTAAACTGTCTTTATGCAGATAACGAAGAATTTATAAAAACACTAGAAGATGTTTATCAAAAATATTTCGCAGAACAAGGACAATTAAAAATTATTAAAACTAACAAATTCCTAAAAGATATAACAGATGAAGAAGAATTATTTGAAATAATTAAAAATGAACATCTCAGAAATAATCACACAGGAATCAATAAAGAATTTAAAGAACTATTCATCCAAAGTTTAATATTAGAATAACACAATTTATCAATAATTGCGAAATATGTAATTTAGAAAAATATGATCGAAATCCAATTAAAAATAAATATCAACTAACGGAAACCCCTTCAGCACCAAACGAAATTATTCATGCAGACGTTTTCTATTCACTTGAAAAACAACTCTTTGTCACGTTCATAGATAAATTCAGCAAATTCGTTCAAGCAATAAAAATTACAGCAAGAACATGGACAGAATTTAAAAGAAGCGTTCTAACGTTAATCGCTGCTATTGGACCAATAAATAAATTAATTGTAGATAACGAGCTAGGATTTAAAGCTCTCCCACTTAAAGAATTTTTACAAAACGAAAACATAGAAATTCATTATACCTCAAATTATAACCACACATCCAATTCAGATGTAGAAAGACTACATAACACAATCAATGAACACATTAGATTATTAAGGCATGATCCAAACACAAATAATAATACTGTTGAGGAAAAGACATTAAAAATTATAAATTATTATAACAATACCATACATTCAACTACTGATAAAAAACCAATAGATTTTAAAAATGGAAAAATACATAACAACGAATATGATTCTATTAAAGATAAAATAATCAAGAAAAAACTTCCATAAATAAATTAAATAAAGAAAGAGAAGGTTTAGAAATACAACCAGGAACTACTTTCATTAAAGAAACACGCGGTGGAAAAAACCACACGAAATTCAGAAAACTTGATGCAGAAAAAATAGACGAAAATCATATAATCGATAAACGAATTAATTTAAAATATTATAAATCACACATTAAACGGAAAAAGAAATATCAAAACTACGATTCACCAACAATTAAAACAAAAGGAAAAACACATAAAAGAGAAAAATAAATTAACTCATAAACTAGTAAAATCTTAAAACAGAAGAGGAAAATTTAAAAAATAACTTAACAAAATATAAACTACGAGTAACTCCAATAAAACAAGAATTTAAAATTATATCTTAATTATATCTTTTACAGATGAATTTTCAAATCATCATTTTATCAACTATACTATGCTGTTATCCAAATACTAAAGCACAATTTCTTGAAATACATGATTTAAACAATAAAAACGGATACATGACAATTAAAAAAAGAAGATATAAACATTATACAAAATTTTAAAAAAATTCTACATATAATAAACTAACGGAAATAGAAAATACTATGGATCATTTAAATGAAAATATAAATCTTATACAAACCAAAATAGGTACAACTAACCCAATGTTTAATACACTAATACATAACTTCAGACATTTAAAACGAAAAATATCTAATCTTAAACCACATGCAAAAGTAAAACGAGCATTAATAAACATATTAGGTACAGGACTTAAATATATAGCAGGCACAATGGATTCTCAAGACGAAATTGAAATAAAATCTCAACTAAAAGCTCAAAAAACAAAGAATTAATTTCAGAAAATAATAAACAAGTTTCATTCAATTTTAAGATATCTCAACAAATAGGAAATATAACTAAACATATTCAAAACCAACAAAAAAATTTTACTCGATTTTTAAATGACTAATAAACTAAATAAAAAGGACATTACTAAGATAGAAAAAGAAATAAATTACATAGAACATATTTATCAAATTAATTATGACATCAATCTTTTCCGACATCACATAGACGACATAGAACAAATTATTCTAGCAAGCAAACTTGGTATACTTACAAGAAATATTTTAACAGAACAGGAACTAAAACTAGCTAAAAATATCCAAGGGCTTAAAGACACAAAAATAGCCGTAATATTTGAATATGAACTTATTTTAATAATTCTCTTAATACCTGAATATTCTAACTCATCATATTCCACTATTATCATTGAACCAATGCCAAACAAAAACCATAAAGCCATATCATTAAACGAAAGCACCTTTATAATAGATCAAAATAATAATTTATATGATAAAAATGTAAAAGATAAGTTCGAGAAAACCTTAAATAAAATAAGAAACAACTGTACTACAAATATCATTAAATTTGAAGAAGCCTATTGCAAAATGAAAAATTTTACAGAGGAAGAAATTAAAGAAATAATCCCAGGAATTGTAGTAACGAAAAACATTTCTAAAACAAATATCAAACATAACTGTAATCAATTAAAAATAGATATATATGGAAGCAAAATAATTAAATTCAAAAACTGTAATATAGAAATCAAAAATAAAACATATATAAATTCATATTTTAAAATAAAAGATGATATCATTCTTCCATACTTTATATCAGAAGTAATAGAAAATAAAAGTATCGAAATAATCAAATTACAAGATTTTCATATCGAAAAAATAGAAAACAATAGAAAACATATTCAAGAAATTACTATAAAAACTAAGGAACAAACCTATTTTCATACATCTTATATATCCATAATTTTCATATTAATAATCATATTATCAATTTATAAATTTTTAAAATATAAGAAAATATCAATATGTAAAGCTACTACTTCGTCGGAGCCTCAGGCTAGCGGTGGGGTGTTAACATAGAGAATATCCCACTACAGGCACCCGTTATAATATAGAAATACTGAATAACAATATAAGACATTCACAGTATGTAATCATATAATCACATAGAATAAGAACAATGTAAATGCGATCCAACTTCATATCTTGTTTACCAATTTCTCAATATGATCTTGTTTATCTCTTGTTTACCACTTTAACATTCAAGGCCAATCTTATCTCGCAATTTCACAATATGATGAAATGATCTTGTTTACCACTTTAACATTCAAGGTCAATATGATCAAAACACCAGATGGTCAATTACGACGAATATATTCAATACGCTTTTAGAATATTCAAAACATGACGGAACGTGAAAACATCCTTATCTCAACTCAGATCTAAGACAATAACATGTTTACGTAAGGACGTAAACAAGTTCAAAGTCCAAAACTATTTCACAACCAAAAACACAAGTTGGATCACATAGCAGAATAAGTATATAGAATTAAGTATAAAAGCAGAAGCATTCAGACTTCAACATTCATTCATTCAGTATTTATTCATTCCACTCAATTCATTTAGAACGGATTGTATTATTAACACTTCTATTCTTCAAATTTATACAGTGATACAGTGAAGAATCATTCAATAAAGATATTGTCTTAATAATAATTTTCTTTGTGACTTGTAATTTTATTTTAATAAAGAAAGATCTTTTTTAAAATTTACTAAGTTTCATTGAAAACATAATTGTTAGACTCGTCGGATCCTCAAGGGTTCTTACAAAACAATTGAAATAAGAAGATCGAGTGATTCGGTTTAAATTTCAATGCAATTTTATTATTCGTAATAATTTTTGTGTTATATGTTATTGTTTGTATTTGTATTTATTATACTTCCCTCTTTTTTGGCTCTCTCTTCCTCTTTTCCGTCCTTCTGGTTTCGCCTCTGGATCTACTCGCTCCGAGTTGTGTACAAGTATGGTGATAGCCGGTCGATTGCAGTGCAGTGAAGATCCGTCCGATTAAATGCTCTCGCGCTGAGGAAGGAATAAGGCAGGCCTTCCGCTTAAAAGCTCTCGGTCCATGGAAGGGCAGAGGGGGAAAGGACAATGGAATGTTTCTGCACAAGCCTTTACCATGGGTGGGGGGAACTGGTGACAGTAAACGAAGTGTTTCTGGGATATACTTACTCCGGAAGGAGGAATTAATAAATGAGTTGGATCATCGTGGAATTGATCACACTGGAAGTGTAGACGAAACGATTATCGGCCGAGTGGAAAAAATCCACGTCATGTGAGGTCCTGCGAACCATGGAATTACCAACCGGCGCCGACATCCTACCGACTCTGGCATCAAAGACCACCACAACAAAATCACCAAGCGTTCCAATAATTACGTACTCACAGGTACCTGCCACTACTGGTAACCTGCCGAACATCGAATCAAAGACCACAACCGCGCAACCACCGATCATTTCAACTATAACCTACTCACAAGTAGACCAAAACCCTTCACGAGTAGTAACCTATCACCCATCCGACGAAGAAGTGATGGACAAGGTTAGAAAATGAAATGTGAGATTTGATGGTGGCAATAATAATCCACTCGAATTTTTGGAAAGATTAGAAGAGCTAGCGGAATGCTATCAGTTACCACTCAACCGTATAGTCCGCACCCTACCTGAGCTTCTAAAAGGGAACGCACTAGTCTGGTATTAGGAGTTTTGAAATACCTTCACAACTTCAGCGAAGAATTACGCAGTTTCTTTCTACCCCACGATTTGCAACAGAACTAGCAGATCGCATCAGGAACCGAACTCAGAATAGCCGAGAGAAAGGCAAAGATTATATAACGTCCATTCAAACCCTGATGCGATGGCACGTTGCACTCACTCCTGAGAAAAAACTGAATCGGATATATGAGAATCTCCGACCGGACTACCAACATTACATTAAGCGAAGAGAATTTACTACGATTTCCGAACTTACTTCAAACTTTAATGCGACCTTCACCATTACGCCCCACCGCACCACCATTTTGTCCGACCAGTCCGTCCAACCGCACCGCTATTTGATCATGCCGCCCCAGCGACTCAGGCACCGATAAATCCATACCAACCACCGATGCGATCTGCTCGACCAGTCAGGCATTTACAAAATACCAGCGATGTAACATATCCACAGCATTCACAAAATACCAGCAATGTAACATTGTAACGAGGTGACTAGGGTTCCTTGTATACTAAGGTGTTTACAATAAAAAGAATTTGTTTATTTTAGGGAATGGAATTTAATAGTTTTTAATTTCTTTGTCTCTTCGTTTAATCTGTAACTTAACTTACTTAAAATTATTATTTGCTTAAAACTATACAATATTCTACTGTGTGTGTTTAATCTGTACGTACACTGTACACTAACTTAAAATTAATATTTGCTTAAAACTATACAATATTATATTGTGTGTGTTCTGCTTATTATAACCGAGAACGAATAATCTCCAGAAAGGAGTATCACCATTTCCGTGTATCTGGAAGATAGTTTATTCTAGCGTAAAGCGTGGATAATTATCCAACGCTTCCAAAAAGCTGGCAAGTCAAGCATAGTAGCAGCAATGACAATTACAAGACGAGTTAAGCGAGAGAACAGCAACCGTAACCCATCCGACTTCGTCAATAAATTATTTGGATGCAAATGTTCCATCATCTTCTGGGCTCCAGCAACGAACTGAGGAAAATCCGGGTCCATTTCAAGAAAATGTAATGAAAATCAAATCAGGTACACAAGCACCCAATCAAAGGCTAGAGCAAACAACCTTAAATAGTTTTATTTTAAAACCAGCATCTGTTATCTATCTATAAGGTAAAATTCCAGTTTTTATTAACAAAATTTATTTTAAAAAATATATTTTAAATTATAGCTATAGTATTCAAATTATAAAATAAATTTAAATAAACATACATCAAATTAATATAAGACAAAACTTGGTTGTATACAATGTTTTTCGTTTCACCTTTTTCACCTTCAAGAGCAATAATAAATAAATTCTTAGGTCAACCCAACCCAGAGCAAGCAAAATAAAGTTTCCTTGGAAAAAACATGGCGATCTCAAATGTATACTCCGCAGTACCTAATAAACTTTCCGACTTATTGATCGTAATCGAAAACGCAAGTTTTACTGGAAACTGTTATCTCCTAAATTTAAAAGGTAGATCCGTCGAAATGAGTGTATCTTATATTCAGTGACTACGCTTATTAACATGGCAAGTATTTGATTGTTTATTTGGTGGGTGTCTCCATTTATAGTAGCAAGAATGGCCCCTTCTCGCAACAGGTTCAAAATGTGATAGTTTTAAGAAACAGCCGGATAAATAGAATTTATTAGTTCTGCGGCAGATTTCAAAAATCGATGTCAAATTTAATCTATATATATAAAATAGAGAATTTATTTGTATATTTGTGCATAACTAGCTCTGGAACGCCTTGACCAATTTCAACCAAACTTGGTAGACATATTAGTTACTATGTGGAATCAAATATAGGTGGTGGGGGGTAGCAGCATTTTTGACTGTGGGAGGCGTGGCAGGCGATTTTAGTGTCGGACTCGCAGTTTTTGGTATCGCCGAGACGAATAGTGCTGGTAGTAACACTCCTATGGATGAGTTATATTCCCGCAGGGGGTGGGTGACCAATATTAGAGTAGATTCTATGGTTTTCGGGGTCGCTGAGTTGAATGGTGATGGTAAGACAGCTCTAGGAGCATGGGGTCGATAACGGAGGGGGAGGGGGTGACCGATATTAGTGTCGATTCTATGGTTTTCGGGGTCGCTGATTTTAGATATATAGAAGATAGAAGATTCCCTGTAATGCGTAAAACTGGTTCCCTGCTCGGGCGCCAATTGTAACGAGGTTTTCCCAGCCGGGGTAATGCTCAGTGTGACCAGGGTTCCTTGTATACTAAGGTTGTTTCAATAAAATGAATTTGTTTATTTTAGGGAATGGAATTTAATAGTTTTTTATTTCATCTTCTCTTCATTTAATCTAAACACTGCTAACTTAAAATTATTATTTGCTTAAAACTATACAATATTCTACTATGTGTGTTCGGCTTATTATTAACGGAGAACGACATATCTCTAGGAAGGAATATCACCCTTTCCGTGTATCTGGAAGATAGTTTATTCTAGCGTAAAGCGTGGATGTGAAGGCAAGGACTTCGCTCTTTAGCCGTTGAATCGTGAGGATAGTCTCTAGCGTAAAGCATGGATGTGAAGGCAAGGACTTCGCTCTTGTGCCGTTCAATCATGAGGATAGTTTCGCTAGAGTAAAGCGTGGATGTGACTTCTGGCAATACTGATTGTTGGGTCGTCTGTGGCAACCTCTGATGGAAGCTCTGACTGGAGTTGTTCAAACGGATGTAGTAACACTTTACGGTTGCGATGTATCACAACAATTTCAGTACTGTGCTTTTTTTGGAAAGAGGTTTCTTTCGTCAACCTTTTTGCTTGTAAATTTAGCAGATTCTGTGACGTTTGGTGACTGTAAATGTTTTTGGTAACATCGACGTCTTCTGCTTGACGGTGTGACTAATGACGACTGCGACTTTAGTGGCTGCTACACCTTTGAAAATTGTGGTTGCTTTGGTTCTCGGAGTGTGTTGCAAGTCCGAAGTTTAACCGGCCGTGTTGGCCTAGTTTGGAGTGTTATACACTCACCTCCGAAGCTTATAGTGGCTCTGGACCCTGTAAGAAAGTCTATCCGCAGTGTGAGGTCATCAGCGGCGGTCGGTAACACTAGCAGGCGCATTAAGCATGAGGACTTCTCAAAGCGAACGTTGACGTTCAACTCTTTTCGGACTGTCGTCTGACTCCCTTGGCCATTTGAATTGGGATGTGCACTGGGGTTGTGTTGTCCAAATTTCGGAGTCTCTCAGCCAAAAGTTCGTTCATGAAACTGCGGTACGCGCCGGTGTCGATTATGGCCTGAACAGTTTCGCGGCCGATGATTATGCGAGCAAAAAGTCGATTTTGGTCATGGATCAGAGCTGTCTTCTTGTTGGACTGAAGCGAATGGCGCTGCTCAACGTGTGAAATACGTTGACGGCAGCAGTCGATTGTCCTGATACTCCGTTGGCCACAATCCCAACAGAAAATCACCCGTGAAATAGTGCACTCCTGTTGAAAGTGCCCTTCCTGTCGACACCATCGACAAGTCGTTCGGGGATTGTATAGTCCTTATTCAGGCTGACTCACCATGTAATGCCTTTCATGTGGACTTCTTCGAGATATCGTCTTTATGCTGTCCTGAATGCTTTCATAGTCCTCTGCCAGGCATGTCTCATGAGATTCTGCATCACGATTACAAAATCCTTAAAACTTTCCTTTGGTATTTGCTGGCGTTGGCGAATTTCGCCGTCCAGGTGTTCCCAGTACCTGGTGGGAAGGAAGAACTGCAGACAGTCTGCCGTGAAGGCTTTCCAGGTCTCCCATTTTGGGTTGTTGTTGCGGAACCATAATAACGCACGGCCGCGGAGTAGTTCAGGCATGGTTCTGGGCAGGAGGTCTCTATTTATATAAGTTTAAATATATAAAAAAAAATTAAGCAGTAGGCATCCGCGAGTTCTTCCAGCCTTTCAACGAACAGAAGAGGCTCATTACCACCATCGTACTTTACTGACCCTTTCCTCACTTGGTCAATTATCTGAGCGTATGATGTAACTGCCGTATCCGTCCTGTTCCGCGTTGGAACCACTTTAGGTGTATCGGAGATGCTGCTCTGATGGTTGCCTTTGGATCATCGCGTACTGTAGCTTCAGACGGATTCAGAGTTATAAGGGGCAATGGCGATGGGCTGCGTCTATGTTTCTCCTCTAATTCACTTAGGCGTATTTCGTCCTACGTAACCTTTCGTCCCGAAACGTAGTTGGAAAATCTTTTCCTTAGATCTTCCACTGCGCCGTTGCTGTCTATGCTGAACTCGCTCATGTAACTCTTCATCTCCTTCTTTGACAGCGTATAAATCCAGTTGGTGTTAACCATCTTGGTTTTATAATTGTGTTATTTAATTATTGGTATATTTTCTTTTCTTACCAAATTCCAGGTTCCCTGCTCGGGCGCCAATTGTAACGAGGTTTTCCCAGCCGGGGTAATGCTCAGTGTGACCAGGGTTCCTTGTATACTAAGGTTGTTTCAATAAAATGAATTTGTTTATTTTAGGGAATGGAATTTAATAGTTTTTTATTTCATCTTCTCTTCATTTAATCTAAACACTGCTAACTTAAAATTATTATTTGCTTAAAACTATACAATATTCTACTATTTGTGTTCGGCTTATTATTAACGGAGAACGACATATCTCTAGGAAGGAGTATCACCCTTTCCGTGTATCTGAAAGATAGTTTATTCTAGCGTAAAGCGTGGATGTGAAGGCAAGAACTTCGCTCTTGAGCCGTTCAATCGTGAGGATAGTTTGTAACGAAGTTGGTTTCCGCACATGAAAAACCTACAACGTCACAAACCGTACGAATAAAATACATACGTACTATATACCAAATAATTAGATTTTTTGAAATGCCGATGGAAAAACGCACTTTTGCTACAACATGCAGTGCTATTGCCCATGCTTAAAATTAAGTACAGCATGGATTTCGAAAAAATCGATCTTCAGGTGAACTATTGACGTGCATGACCCATTGTTGGGAGCGAAGCATTGAAAATCTAGGCAACTCAAGCGATATTTCTAAGGCTTTTAATAGATTTTGGCATATTTGTCTTATTAATAAGATTCGTGTGCTCAACTTACACACCTAACACTTCAAATCGTCGTTTTATCCAAGAGTGACTTCGATGTGGATCCGATCCGTGTTTCCCGAATCTTATAATCTACAGGCCTTCAAAATAGCCCTCAACAACTTCCTGAAGGACGACCGTAGTGTTCATTAGAGGATACGATTATTTTATATAAAAAAAATCATCATCATTGTATTTATTGTATTATTTATAATATTTGTTGTTTAATTTATAATATTTTCTGGTCAAGGTTTTTTGTAGTTTTCGTCCCACGTTTTTAAAAAATTTGTTTCTCACACTCCCCCGTTGCTTCGGTACACATGACCTTTCCCTTCCTGATAACTGGGACTTGGAAACGAACGCCCTCCTCGAAGTGAACAAACCAAATGCTTCTCTATTTTGATTCTCCTATTGACTGGGGTGACTATTGCCGGTAATAAGTGGTTTGGGGTTCCAGATGGCTGTGTCGAAATTGGCGACTGTGATGGCTCTGGCGGCTGTAGCGACTGTGATGATTTTGCTGACTTTCGAATTAGTCGAGGGCTATGATTACCAGCGGCTGTTTTATTTCTTGACGACATATTCTCTGGCTGCGGGTAGTTTCTGGTGTTGGAAATTCTTCTCGACGATGATTGTTTGCGTGCTGTTGCAGACGACTTCTGGCAATACTGATTGTTGGGTCGTCTGTGGCAACCTCTGATGGAAGCTCTGACTGGAGTTGTTCAAACGGATGTGGTAACACTTTAAGGTTGCGATGTATCACACCAATTTCAGTACTGTGCTTTTTTGGAAAGAGTTTCTTTCGTCAACCTTTTTGCTTGTAAATGTAGCAGATTCTGTGACGTTTGGTGACTGTAAATGTTTTTGGTAACATCGACGTCTTCTGCTTGACGGTGTGACTAATGACGACTGCGACTTTAGTGGCTGCTACATCTTTGAAAATTGTGGTTGCTTTGATTCTCGGAGTGTGTTGCAAGTCCGAAGTTTAACCGGCCGTGCTGGCCTAGTTTGGAGTGTTATACACTCACCTCCGAAGCTTATAGTGGCTCTGGACCTTGTAAGAAAGTCTATCCCCAGTGTGAAGTCATCAGCGGCGGTCGGTAACACTAGCAGGCGCATTAAGCATGAGGACTTCTCAAAGCGAACGTTGACGTTCAACTCTTTTCGGACTGTCGTCTGACTCCCTTTGGCCATTTGAATTGGGATGTGCACTGGGGTTGTGTTGTCCAAATTTCGGAGTCTCTCAGCCAAAAAGAATGCAATTCTCGCTTGATTGGTTCGTGTGAATTAAAGAATTTGGTGGGGCTCCACGATCGCATTTGGTTTATCTTGATGGAATTCAGAATAGAGTTATCCTTTTGATTAACGATGTAACCATTAGTTCATCCCTTGATTCTTTGGAGCATAGACGAAATGTCGGAGCTTTAACTGTTTTCTACAAATTTTACAACGGTAAATGTTCTTCAGAAACCCGTTCTCTATTCCCAGGACCTTTTGTCGTCAACGTTAACACTCGTTTCAGGTCTAATCAACATAGATTTGCCTTAAAACCGTTCTCATGTAGAACCCAACACTTCAAATCGTCCTTTTATCCGAGAGTGACTTCGATGTGGAATCAATTGGTCGACTCCGTGTTTCCCGAATCTTATTATCTACAGGCCTTCAAAATAGCCGTCAACAACTTCCTGAAGGACGACCGTAGAGTTCATTAGAGGATACGATTATTTTATTTAAAAAAATCATCATCATTGTATTTTTTGTATTATTTATAATATTTGTTGATTAATTTGTAATATTTTCTTGGTAAGGTTTTTTGTACTTTCCCCTGATCATGATTCATTGATAAAAGTATTTGAACTCGCGTCGTTTTAGTTTTGTGTTCGTTTTTCGTATTGCTTTTTCAATGAATCTGAGATAATTCTGAGAAAATAAATTGAAACCGGTCCGTGTTGCAAGTCCGAAGTTTAACCGGCCGTGCTGGCCTAGTTTGGAGTTTTATACACTCACCTCCGAAGCTTATAGTGGCTCTGGACCCTGTAAGAAAGTCTATCCCCAGTGTGAGGTCATCAGCGGCGGTCGGTAACACTAGCAGGCGCATTAAGCATGAGGACTTCTCAAAGCGAACGTTGACGTTCAACTGTTTTCGGACTGTTGTCTGACTCCCTTTGGTCATTTGAATTGGGATGTGCACTGGGGTTGTGTTGTCCAAATTTCGGAGTCTCTCAGCCAAAAGTTCGTTCATGAAACTGCGGTATGCGCCGGTGTCGATTATGGCCTGAACATTTTCGCGGCCGATGATTATGCGAGCAAAAAGTCGATTTTGGTCATGGATCAGAGCTGTCTTCTTGTTGGACTGAAGCGAATGACGCTGCTCAACGTGTGAAATACGTTGACGGCAGCAGTCGATTGTCCTGATACTCCTTTGGCCACAATCCCAACAGAAAATCAACCGTAAAATAGTGCACTCCTGTTGAAAGTGCCCTTCCTGTCGACACCATCGACAAGTCGTTCGGGGATTGTATAGTCCTTATTCAGGCTGACTCACCATGTAATGCTTTTCATGTGGACTTCTTCGAGATATCGTCTTTATGCTGTGCTGGTTTTCCTGAATGCTTTCATAGTCCTCTGCCAGGCATGTCTCATGAGATTCTGCATCACGATAACAAAATCCTTAAAACTTTCCTTTGGTATTTGCTGACGTTGGCGAATTTTGTCGTCCAGGTGTTCCCAGTACCTGGTGGGAAGGAAGAACTGCAGACAGTCTGCCGTGAAGGCTTTCCAGGTCTCCCATTTTTGGTTGTTGTTGCGGAACCATAATAACGCACGGCCGCGGAGTAGTTCAGGCATGGTTATGGGCAGGAGGTCTCTATTTATATAAGTTTAAATATATAAAAAAAAATTAAGCAGTAGGCATCCGCGAGTTCTTCCAGCCTTTCAACGAACAGAAGAGGCTCATTACCACCATCGTACTTTACTGACCATTTCCTCACTTGGTCAATTATCTGAGCGTATGATGTAACTGCCGTATCCGTCCTGTTCCGCGTTGGAACCACTTTAGGTGTATCGGTGATGCTGCTCTGATGGTTGCCTTTGGATCGTCGCGTACTGTAGCTTCAGACGGATTCAGAGTTATAAGGGGCAATGGCGATGGGCTGCGTCTATGTTTCTCCTCTAATTCACTTAGGCGTATTTCGTCCTCTAACGTAACGTTTCGTCCCGAAACGTAGTTGGAAAATCTTTTCCTTAGATCTTCCACTGCGCCGTTGCTGTCTATCCTGAACTCGCTCATGTAACTCTTCATCTCCTTCTTTGACAGCGTATAAATCCAGATGGTGTTAACCATCTTGGTTTTATAATTGTGTTATTTAATTATTGGTATATTTTCTTTTCTTACCAAATTCCAGGTTCCCTGCTCGGGCGCCAATTGTAACGAGGTTTTCCCTGCCGGGGTAATGCTCAGTGTGACCAGGGTTCCTTGTATACTAAGGTTGTTTCAATAAAATGAATTTGTTTATTTTAGGGAATGGAATTTAATAGTTTTTTATTTCATCTTCACTTCATTTAATCTAAACACTGCTAACTTAAAATTATTATTTGCTTAAAACTATACAATATTCTACTATTTGTGTTCGGCTTATTATTAACGGAGAACGACATATCTCTAGGAAGGAGTATCACCCTTTCCGTGTATCTGAAAGATAGTTTATTCTAGCGTAAAGCGTGGATGTGAAGGCAAGA
Source organism: Nephrocerus scutellatus (assembly GCA_947095585.1). Lineage (NCBI taxonomy): Eukaryota > Metazoa > Arthropoda > Insecta > Diptera > Pipunculidae > Nephrocerus > Nephrocerus scutellatus. The sequence continues at coordinate 57,942,166 of OX352764.1, forward strand.
ACTTCGCTCTTGAGCCGTTCAATCGTGAGGATAGTTTGTAACGAAGTTGGTTTCCGCACATGAAAAACCTACAACGTTACAAACCGTACGAATAAAATACATACGTACTATATACCAAATAATTAGTTTTTTTGAAATGCCGATGGAAAAACGCACTTTTGCTACAACATGCAGTGCTATTGCCCATGCTTAAAATTAAGTACAGCATGGATTTCGAAAAAATCGATCTTCAGGTGAACTATTGACGTGCATGACCCATTGTTGGGAGCGAAGCATTGAAAATCTAGGCAACTCAAGCGTTGTGGATATTTCTAAGGCTTTTAATAGATTTTGGCATATTTGTCTTATTAATAAGATTCGTGTGCTCAACTTACACACCTAACACTTCAAATCGTCATTTTATCCGAGAGTGACTTCGATGTGGATCCGATCCGTGTTTCCCGAATTTTATAATCTACAGGCCTTCAAAATAGCCCTCAGCAACTTCCTGAAGGACGACCGTAGTGTTCATTAGAGGATACGATTATTTTATATAAAAAAAATCATCATCATTGTATTTTTTGTATTATTTATAATATTTGTTGTTTAATTTATAATATTTTCTGGTCAAGGTTTTTTGTAGTTTTCGTCCCACGTTTTTAAAAAATTTGTTTCTCACACTCCCCCGTTGCTTCGGTACACATGACCTTTCCCTTCCTGATAACTGGGACTTGGAAACGAACGCCCTCCTCGAAGTGAACAAACCAAATGCTTCTCTATTTTGATTCTCCTATTGACTGGGGTGACTATTGCCGGTAATAAGTGGTTTGGGGTTCCAGATGGCTGTGTCGAAATTGGCGACTGTGATGGCTCTGGCGGCTGTAGCGACTGTGATGATTTTGCTGACTTTCGAATTAGTCGAGGGCTATGATTACCAGCGGCTGTTTTATTTCTTGACGACATATTCTCTGGCTGCGGGTAGTTTCTGGTGTTGGAAATTCTTCTCGACGATGATTGTTTGCGTGCTGTTGCAGACGACTTCTGGCAATACTGATTGTTGGGTCGTCTGTGGCAACCTCTGATGGAAGCTCTGACTGGAGTTGTTCAAACGGATGTGGTAACACTTTAAGGTTGCGATGTATCACACCAATTTCAGTACTGTGCTTTTTTGGAGAGAGTTTCTTTCGTCAACCTTTTTGCTTGTAAATGTAGCAGATTCTGTGACGTTTGGTGACTGTAAATGTTTTTGGTAACATCGACGTCTTCTGCTTGACGGTGTGACTAATGACGACTGCGACTTTACTGGCTGCTACATCTTTGAAAATTGTGGTTGCTTTGATTCTCGGAGTGTGTTGCAAGTCCGAAGTTTAACCGGCCGTGCTGGCCTAGTTTGGAGTGTTATACACTCACCTCCGAAGCTTATAGTGGCTCTGGACCTTGTAAGAAAGTCTATCCCCAGTGTGAAGTCATCAGCGGCGGTCGGTAACACTAGCAGGCGCATTAAGCATGAGGACTTCTCAAAGCGAACGTTGACGTTCAACTCTTTTCGGACTGTCGTCTGACTCCCTTTGGCCATTTGAATTGGGATGTGTACTGGGGTTGTGTTGTCCAAATTTCGGAGTCTCTCAGCCAAAAAGAATGCAATTCTCGCTTGATTGGTTCGCGTGAATTAAAGAATTTGGTGGGGCTCCAAGATCGCATTTGGTTTATCTTGATGGAATTCAGAATAGAGTTATCCTTTTGATTAACGATGTAACCATTAGTTCATCCCTTGATTCTTTGGAGCATAGACGAAATGTCGAAGCTTTAACTGTTTTCTACAAATTTTACAACGGTAGATGTTCTTCAGAAACCCGTTCTCTATTCCCAGGACCTTTTGTCGGCAACGTTAACAATCGTTTCAGGTCTAATCAACATAGATTTGCCTTAAAACCGTTCTCATGTAGAACCCAACACTTCAAATCATCCTTTTTTCCGAGAGTGACTTCGATGTGGAATTAATTGGTCGACTCCGTGTTTCCCGAATCTTATTATCTACAGGCCTTCAAAATAGCAGTCAACAACTTCCTGAAGGACGACCGTAGAGTTCATTAGAGGATACGATTATTTTTTATAAAAAAATCATCATCATTGTATTTTTTGTATTATTTTTAATATTTGTTGTTTAATTTGTAATATTTTCTTGGTCAAGGTTTTTTGTAGTTTCCCCTGACCATGATTCATTGAAAAATTCTGAGAAAATAAATTGAAACCGGTCCGTGTTGCAAGTCCGAAGTTTAACCGGCCGTGCTGGCCTAGTTTGGAGTTTTATACACTCACCTCCGAAGCTTATAGTGGCTCTGGACCCTGTAAGAAAGTCTATCCCCAGTGTGAGGTCATCAGCGGCGGTCGGTAACACTAGCAGGCGCATTAAGCATGAGGACTTCTCAAAGCGAACGTTGACGTTCAACTCTTTTCGGACTGTTGTCTGACTCCCTTTGGCCATTTGAATTGGGATGTGCACTGGGGTTGTGTTGTCCAAATTTCGGAGTCTCTCAGCCAAAAGTTCGTTCATGAAACTGCGGTATGCGCCGGTGTCGATTATGGCCTGAACAGTTTCGCGGCCGATGATTATGCGAGCAAAAAGTCGATTTTGGTCATGGATCAGAGCTGTCTTCTTGTTGGACTGAAGCGAATGACGCTGCTCAACGTGTGAAATACGTTGACGGCAGCAGTCGATTGTTCTGATACTCCTTTGGCCACAATCCCAACAGAAAATCAACCGTGAAATAGTCCACTCCTGTTGAAAGTGCCCTTCCTGTCGACACCATCGACAAGTCGTTCGGGGATTGTATAGTCCTTATTCAGGCTGACTCACCATGTAATGCCTTTCATGTGGACTTCTTCGAGATATCGTCTTTATGCTGTCCTGGTTTTCCTGAATGCTTTCATTGTCCTCTGCCAGGCATGTCTCATGAGATTCTGCATCACGATAACAAAATCCTTAAAACTTTCCTTTGGTATTTGCTGGCGTTGGCGAATTTTGTCGTCCAGGTGTTCCCACTACCTGGTGGGAAGGAAGAACTGCAGACAGTCTGCCGTGAAGGTTTTCCAGGTCTCCCATTTTTGGTTGTTGTTGCGGAACCATAATAACGCACGGCCGCGGAGTAGTTCAGGCATGGTTCTGGGCAGGAGGTCTCTATTTATATAAGTTTAAATATATAAAAAAAAAATTAAGCAGTAGGCATCCGCGAGTTCTTCCAGCCTTTCAACGAACAGAAGAGGCTCATTACCACCATCGTACTTTACTAACCATTTCCTCACTTGGTCAATTATCTGAGCGTATGATGTAACTGCCGTATCCGTCCTGTTCCGCGTTGGAACCACTTTAGGTGTATCGGAGATGCTGCTCTGATGGTTGCCTTTGGATCGTCGCGTACTGTAGCTTCAGACGGATTCAGAGTTATAAGGGGCAATGGCGATGGGCTGCGTCTATGTTTCTCCTCTAATTCACTTAGGCGTATTTCGTCCTCTAACATAACGTTTCGTCCCGAAACGTAGTTGGAAAATCTTTTCCTTAGATCTTCCACTGCGCCGTTGCTGTCTATCCTGAACTCGCTCATGTAACTCTTCATCTCCTTCTTTGACAGCGTATAAATCCAGATGGTGTTAACCATCTTGGTTTTATAATTGTGTTATTTAATTATTGGTATATTTTCTTTTCTTACCAAATTCCAGGTTCCCTGCTCGGGCGCCAATTGTAACGAGGTTTTCCCTGCCGGGGTAATGCTCAGTGTGACCAGGGTTCCTTGTATACTAAGGTTGTTTCAATAAAATGAATTTGTTTATTTTAGGGAATGGAATTTAATAGTTTTTTATTTCATCTTCACTTCATTTAATCTAAACACTGCTAACTTAAAATTATTATTTGCTTAAAACTATACAATATTCTACTATTTGTGTTCGGCTTATTATTAACGGAGAACGACATATCTCTAGGAAGGAGTATCACCCTTTCCGTGTATCTGGAAGATAGTTTATTCTAGCGTAAAGCGTGGATGTGAAGGCAAGAACTTCGCTCTTGAGCCGTTCAATCGTGAGGATAGTTTGTAACGAAGTTGGTTTTCGCACATGAAAAACCAACAACGTCACAAACCGTACGAATAAAATACATACGTACTTTATACCAAATAATTCGATTTTTCGAAATGCCGACGGAAAAACGCACTTTTGCTACAACATGCAGTGCTATTGCCCATGCATAAAATTAAGTACAGCATGGATTTCGAAAAAATCGATCTTCAGGTGAACTATTGACGTGCATGACCCATTGTTGGGAGCGAAGCATTGAAAATCTAGGCAACTCAAGCGTTGTGGATATTTCTAAGGCTTTTAATAGATTTTGGCATATTTGTCTTATTAATAAGATTCGTGTGCTCAACTTACACACCTAACACTTCAAATCGTCATTTTATCCGAGAGTGACTTCGATGTGGATCCGATCCGTGTTTCCCGAATTTTATAATCTACAGGCCTTCAAAATAGCCCTCAGCAACTTCCTGAAGGACGACCGTAGTGTTCATTAGAGGATACGATTATTTTATATAAAAAAAATCATCATCATTGTATTTTTTGTATTATTTATAATATTTGTTGTTTAATTTATAATATTTTCTGGTCAAGGTTTTTTGTAGTTTTCGTCCCACGTTTTTAAAAAATTTGTTTCTCACACTCCCCCGTTGCTTCGGTACACATGACCGTTCCCTTCCTGATAACTGGGACTTGGAAACGAACGCCCTCCTCGAAGTGAAACCAAATGCTTCTCTATATTGATTCTCCTATTGACTGGGGTGACTATTGCCGGTAATAAGTGGTTTGGGGTTCCAGACGGCTGTGTCGAAATTGGCGACTGTGACGACTGTGATGGCTCTGGCGGCTGTAGCGACTGTGATGATTTTGCTGACTTTCGAATTAGTCGAGGGCTATGATTACCAGCGGCTGTTTTATTTCTTGACGACATATTCTCTGGCTGCGGGTAGTTTCTGGTGTTGGAAATTCTTCTCGACGATGATTGTTTGCGTGCTGTTGCAGACGACTTCTGGCAATACTGATTGTTGGGTCGTCTGTGGCAACCTCTGATGGAAGCTCTGACTGGAGTTGTTCAAACGGATGTGGTAACACTTTAAGGTTGCGATGTATCACACCAATTTCAGTACTGTGCTTTTTTGGAAAGAGTTTCTTTCGTCAACCTTTTTGCTTGTAAATGTAGCAGATTCTGTGACGTTTGGTGACTGTAAATGTTTTTGGTAACATCGACGTCTTCTGCTTGACGGTGTGACTAATGACGACTGCGACTTTAGTGGCTGCTACATCTTTGAAAATTGTGGTTGCTTTGATTCTCGGAGTGTGTTGCAAGTCCGAAGTTTAACCGGCCGTGCTGGCCTAGTTTGGAGTGTTATACACTCACCTCCGAAGCTTATAGTGGCTCTGGACCTTGTAAGAAAGTCTATCCCCAGTGTGAAGTCATCAGCGGCGGTCGGTAACACTAGCAGGCGCATTAAGCATGAGGACTTCTCAAAGCGAACGTTGACGTTCAACTCTTTTCGGACTGTCGTCTGACTCCCTTTGGCCATTTGAATTGGGATGTGTACTGGGGTTGTGTTGTCCAAATTTCGGAGTCTCTCAGCCAAAAAGAATGCAATTCTCGCTTGATTGGTTCGCGTGAATTAAAGAATTTGGTGGGGCTCCAAGATCGCATTTGGTTTATCTTGATGGAATTCAGAATAGAGTTATCCTTTTGATTAACGATGTAACCATTAGTTCATCCCTTGATTCTTTGGAGCATAGACGAAATGTCGGAGCTTTAACTGTTTTCTACAAATTTTACAACGGTAAATGTTCTTCAGAAACCCGTTCTCTATTCCCAGGACCTTTTGTCGTCAACGTTAACACTCGTTTCAGGTCTAATCAACATAGATTTGCCTTAAAACCGTTCTCATGTAGAACCCAACACTTCAAATCGTCCTTTTATCCGAGAGTGACTTCGATGTGGAATCAATTGGTCGACTCCGTGTTTCCCGAATCTTATTATCTACAGGCCTTCAAAATAGCCGTCAACAACTTCCTGAAGGACGACCGTAGAGTTCATTAGAGGATACGATTATTTTATTTAAAAAAATCATCATCATTGTATTTTTTGTATTATTTATAATATTTGTTGATTAATTTGTAATATTTTCTTGGTCAAGGTTTTTTGTAGTTTCCCCTGAACATGATTCATTGATAAAAGTATTTGGACTCGCGTCGTTTTAGTTTTGTGTTCGTTTTTCGTATTGCTTTTTCAATGAATCTGAGATAATTCTGAGAAAATAAATTGAAACCGGTCCGTGTTGCAAGTCCGAAGTTTAACCGGCCGTGCTGGCCTAGTTTGGAGTTTTATACACTCACCTCCGAAGCTTATAGTGGCTCTGGACCCTGTAAGAAAGTCTATCCCCAGTGTGAGGTCATCAGCGGCGGTCGGTAACACTAGCAGGCGCATTAAGCATGAGGACTTCTCAAAGCGAACGTTGACGTTCAACTCTTTTCGGACTGTCGTCTGACTCCCTTTAGCCATTTGAATTGGGATGTGCACTGGGGTTGTGTTGTCCAAATTTCGGAGTCTCTCAGCCAAAAGTTCGTTCATGAAACTGCGGTATGCGCCGGTGTCGATTATGGCCTGAACATTTTCGCGGCCGATGATTATGCGAGCAAAAAGTCGATTTTGGTCATGGATCAGAGCTGTCTTCTTGTTGGACTGAAGCGAATGACGCTGCTCAACGTGTGAAATACGTTGACGGCAGCAGTCGATTGTCCTGATACTCCTTTGGCCACAATCCCAACAGAAAATCAACCGTAAAATAGTGCACTCCTGTTGAAAGTGCCCTTCCTGTCGACACCATCGACAAGTCGTTCGGGGATTGTATAGTCCTTATTCAGGCTGACTCACCATGTAATGCCTTTCATGTGGACTTCTTCGAGATATCGTCTTTATGCTGTGCTGGTTTTCCTGAATGCTTTCATAGTCCTCTGCCAGGCATGTCTCATGAGATTCTGCATCACGATAACAAAATCCTTAAAACTTTCCTTTGGTATTTGCTGGCGTTGGCGAATTTTGTCGTCCAGGTGTTCCCAGTACCTGGTGGGAAGGAAGAACTGCAGGCAGTCTGCCGTGAAGGCTTTCCAGGTCTCCCATTTTTGGTTGTTGTTGCGGAACCATAATAACGCACGGCCGCGGAGTAGTTCAGGCATGGTTCTGGGCAGGAGGTCTCTATTTATATAAGTTTAAATATATAAAAAAAAATTAAGCAGTAGGCATCCGCGAGTTCTTCCAGCCTTTCAACGAACAGAAGAGGCTCATTACCACCATCGTACTTTACTGACCATTTCCTCACTTGGTCAATTATCTGAGCGTATAATGTAACTGCCGTATCCGTCCTGTTCCGCGTTGGAACCACTTTAGGTTTATCGGTGATGCTGCTTTGATGGTTGCCTTTGGATCGTCGCGTACTGTAGCTTCAGACGGATTCAGAGTTATAAGGGGCAATGGCGATGGGCTGCGTCTATGTTTCTCCTCTAATTCACTTAGGCATATTTCGTCCTCTAACGTAACGTTTCGTCCCAAAACGTAGTTGGAAAATCTTTTCCTTAGATCTTCCACTGCGCCGTTGCTGTCTATCCTGAACTCGCTCATGTAACTCTTCATCTCCTTCTTTGACAGCGTATAAATCCAGATGGTGTTAACCATCTTGGTTTTATAATTGTGTTATTTAATTATTGCTATATTTTCTTTTCTTACCAAATTCCAGGTTCCCTGCTCGGGCGCCAATTGTAACGAGGTTTTCCCAGCCGGGGTAATGCTCAGTGTGACCAGGGTTCCTTGTATACTAAGGTTGTTTCAATAAAATGAATTTGTTTATTTTAGGGAATGGAATTTAATAGTTTTTTATTTCATCTTCACTTCATTTAATCTAAACACTGCTAACTTAAAATTATTATTTGCTTAAAACTATACAATATTCTACTATTTGTGTTCGGCTTATTATTAACGGAGAACGACATATCTCTAGGAATGAGTATCACCCTTTCCGTGTATCTGGAAGATAGTTTATTCTAGCGTAAAGCGTGGATGTGAAGGCAAGAACTTCGCTCTTGAGCCGTTCAATCGTGAGGATAGTTTGTAACGAAGTTGGTTTCCGCACATGAAAAACCAACAACGTCACAAACCGTACGAATAAAATACATACGTACTATATACCAAATAATTCGATTTTTCGAAATGCCGACGGAAAAACGCACTTTTGCTACAACATGCAGTGCTATTGCCCATGCTTAAAATTAAGTACAGCATGGATTTCGAAAAAATCGATCTTCAGGTGAACTATTGACGTGCATGACCCATTGTTGGGAGCGAAGCATTGAAAATCTAGGCAACTCAAGCGTTGTGGATATTTCTAAGGCTTTTAATAGATTTTGGCATATTTGTCTTATTAATAAGATTCGTGTGCTCAACTTACACACCTAACACTTCAAATCGTCCTTTTATCCGAGAGTGACTTCGATGTGGATCCGATCCGTGTTTCCCGAATCTTATAATCTACAGGCCTTCAAAATAGCCGTCAACAACTTCCTGAAGGACGACCGTAGAGTTCATTAGAGGATACGATTATTTTATATAAAAAATCATCATCATTGTATTTTTTGTATTATTTATAATATTTGTTGTTTAATTTTTAATATTTTCTAGGTCAAGGTTTTTTGTAGTTTCCCCTGACCATGATTCATTGATAAAAGTATTTGGACTCGCGTCGTTTTAGTTTTGTGTTCGTTTTTCGTATTGCTTTTTCAATGAATCTGAGATAATTCTGAGAAAATAAATTGAAACCGGCTACAAACGTGAGGAATGTGATATGTTGTAATTTTCATTCCTTCGAATTTTAATTTTTAATTTTAATAAAGGGCATAGCCAACTTATTGCCGTGAAGCAAGTCATTCTGGGACTTATCCCTTGGCAATGAGTCTATATATATATAAAAAAAATAAAAATATGATACCAAATCAATAGGCACAGTGGCTGTGTACATAAAACAAATAATATTGTTCTTAGTCTTGGACGGTCCCATGTCAATACATTTAGTATTAACAAATAATGTGCGGCAGAGATTATTAGTCGGTCAACTGCGGGAGAAAATACAAAATTCCCAACCGGACTAAAGAAAAGAGTATAGACATGGGACATGTAGAAATTGACCACATAGTTCGTTGCATGAAATGCAAGGGAACGCAATAAGCCTGGAACTTTTCCGACCTATTGCTAAACCAAAATCCTCACTGCACCCAAGTGAAACAATAAGTAATGCCGAGGCTCTTGCCTGACTTGCTGATTGTCGCATTTCTACCTGCATATAAGGTACGGAGCTTCACTCCGATACCGCACAAGGCAGCTAAACGCAACGAAGGTTGTAGTGTCTAGGTCTTGCCTGGCCGTTTCCTTCCGAGCATTTCACCTCCTTACCTGACCCCCGAACCCCTTATTTTTCCTTACCAGTAGTTATGGCATAAGCAAAATATTAGGTATGTTAATACACACATACATTTATATATTAAGAATAAAATACCAACCAGTAAAGCAAACATAGCAACACTTGCGAAAAACCCGAAGATACCAACCAGAATTCTCGTGTTTTGATAACTACACAACCTCGTCTATAATAAAGCAGAGAGAACGACAAATCAATGCAGAGGCATACATACACGGAATTACCAGTAGCCAGCAACAATCCTATGCCGACTGAATAACATACATATATATACATATACTAGCTGTTCCCGGGCGCTTTGCTACCCGCCCACTGACGCCACGCCCACTTACACCCGCGTTTCCCGGATGCCCCATCCCACTGACCACCCACCCATTGACCTCATACACACTGATCCACCGCCCACTGAACTCACACCCACTGGCCTCCCACCCACTAACCACCCACCCATTGACCTCATACACACTGACCCACCACCTACTGAACTCACACCCACTGACCTCACACCCACTGACGCCACGCCCACTTACACCCGCGTTTCCAGGTTGCCCCATCCCGCTGACCACCGCCCACTGACCCCCCGCCCACTGACGGCACGCCCACTTACACCCCAATAACTAACCAACTCATCAATCCAGAAAACTGTAGAATCGACACTTATACAGGCAAAAAATGTACACTTTTTCGAATATTCTTTATATGAAGATTATATACAGGGAAAACTACATTTTCCACCCCAGCGCCACCTATCGGGTGCAAATTTTGTCAACGAATTTCTTTTTATTTAAATATTATATGGTGTAAATTTGAGCCAAATCTATAAATAAGAATTTTCAGAAAAAAGAAACGATACCAGCGCCACATAGCGGGGCTGAATTTACCTTTTAAACCTTTTCTGGACTTCCAAAAATAATTTAAGACCAAAATTAGCCAAATCGGTTCAGCCGTTCTCGAGTTTTAGCCAGTCTAACGAACAGCAATTGATTTTTATATATATAGATATATCCACCAGACTCACCGAGTAAGAGAAACTTGTGCCAGTCGACCAAACACACAAGGATTTCACCAGTAAGAGGGAAAAGGCGAATATATATCGGGTGTTTCAACAGGTGCGCTTCAACTTTTCTCCGATAGGGACGGCGAACGACGCCATATTTTTTATTGTTCTTTTGTCTTTTGGAAACTTCATTAGTATACATTTCATCATGGAATGCTACACATGTGAACAGCGATTGCAAATCGTGCAAATTTTTTATCAAAATAATCGTTCTGTTGCCGCTACTTTAAGAGCAGATTTCATCGAAAAATCATCTTCAGCGATGAGGCTCACTTTTGGCTAGAAGGATTTGTCAACAAGCAAAATATGCGTTACTGGGCAGAAAGCAACCCACACGTGATTCATGAGGCACCGTTGCATCCCGAAAAAGTCACTGTTTGGTGCGGATTACATGCCGGCGGCGTCATTGGGCCATATTTTTTCATCGACGATAACGATCGCCACGTTACTGTTAATGGAAATCGGTACCGCGATATGATAAACGATTTTTTTTGGCCGCAATTGAATGGAATGGACTTGGACGACATGTGGTTTCAGCAGGACGGGGCCACATGCCACACAGCACACGATACAATCGCGTTATTGAAGACTAAGTTCGATGAGCGTGTTATTTCGCGAAATGGGCCCGTCCAGTGGCCGCCGCGCTCGTGTGATTTGACACCTCTAGATTATTTTCTTTGGGGTTATGTGAAGTCATTGGTCTATGCCAATAAGCCGGCGACGTTGCAAGAGCTCAGAGCCAATATTGAACGTGAAATTGCTGGAATTTCGGCCGATTTATGCGAAAGAGTGGTCGAAAATTGGGTTCAAAGATTGGACTTCGTAAAACGTGCACGCGGTGGTCATGCAAAAGAAATGGAGTTTCATATTTAAATGTATCATATGTATATGTTCAAATTCGTTAATAAAAAAAAAGTTAGTTCAAAAATCGAACAGTTTGTGTTTTTTTCAAAAAAAAAAGTTGAAGTGCTCTTATTGGAAAACCCTGTATATATAACCAGTATACAGCAAACGTAGGTACCAGCAACTCCCATTCACACTACCAGAAAAACCTCGCCGCCAGAGCAACCATTTTGATATTCACGTAAGTGGAGAGTGCGTCACCACTATAAAACTAATATGCACCAAACGGAGAGTTTCTAAAAATACGAAATATCAACGAAGTATATACACTTCGGAAAGAGGAGTTGATCACCGAATTAAGCCGTCGTGGTATCGATGCCAACAATGGAACAGTGGAGGAACTCCGTAAGCTGCTATCGAGCGATCTAAAGTAGAAGTAATACTACATTAGAATTCTTAGAATAATAGGAATCGCCTCTTGGTATGGCCGATTCGTGCCGAACTTTTTGACTATAACAGCACCGCTCACCAAGTTGTTAAGAAAAAAAAAACAGAAATGGACATGGGAAAATGATCAAGAAGAGGCATTCCGAACGTTAAAACAAAATTAACCGCGAAATTTGTCCGAAGACCCGCTATCAAACCAGCTGGAGAAATGTTCATGACCGCTGCCAATCACCCATCGGAGATAGCCAGTTCTGATTTTATTGAACCACTACCGCGCTCCACAAAAGGGAACACTATGCCGGTACGGATGCCCAAAAGTTCTAATGACAGACAATGACACACAATACCGCAGGAAGCAATTCCAAGAGTTATTGGCCCAGTTGCAGATCAAACAGCTATTCACACCACCGTACACGCCACAAGCCAACCCCACCGATCGAATGAATTGTGTCATCCAGATAATGATCTCACAATATGTGAAGAAGGACCACCGAAAATGGGACGAATACCTCGGAGAATTAATGTTAGCACTTAATACAAGCCGCAATGACACGATCGGTTACTCGGTAGCTTACCTGAATTTTGGCCGAGAAATTCGTCTACCAATCACACCCGACATAGCCTTAAACACCGAACCTGACACATCCGAGAGAATAACGATGTTGCACAAAATACTATCACCAGTCAAACTTAACTTAGCAAAAGCATTTGGTACGCAAAACGTTACTATGACTTGCGACGCCGTTCGTGGATACCCGACATAGGAGAGATGGTGTATTACCGTTACCGGCCACTCTCTTCAGCCGCCCAGAAATTAGCAGCCAAACTAGCATCCAGATATGTAGGCCCATACCGAGTAAAGAAGAAACTCCCACCGGTGATGTTCATACTGGAAGGAGACCAACAGAAAACAATCACCGCCCATGTTAAAGACTGCCGAAAATTATCAGATATACCACCCACCAGCACCACTCAGAATGTAGGTATAGACAACCGCGGTACCACGCAAATAAAATTAGTAGCAAGGAAGATGTCACAGCAACAAGACGAATCGAATAAGCTCGCAAAATTTACTGACGCTGATCTAGCACCTGGCACCCATCGACGTACCAGGCCACGTCGTGTGCTGGCAAAGCGGAACCAATACCACTGACCAGCTTCGAAGTCATCAACCGAAATGGAGAGGATCACGAAGAGGCCTTCAAGGGAGTTACTCTTACAGCACCCCGAGGAAACCACAAGGGACCCCGTCACTTCCTCTTTCGCGGATCTAGAGGGAAAATGTACGGAAAAAGAAAAGACGACGGCACCCTGACCCTAAAAACAGAGAAAGTTGACATCACCGAAAAGTAAGAAAAAATTAATAATAATAAAAAACAACACATAAAAATTATAATTTTTCATGCAAATTCTCTAATAGGTGATACATATAATGTGTTTAAAATTTGAAGGAAATCGAGCTAATTTTTAAAAAATGTACATGGGCACCACAAATTTTTACAAAAAGTGTTGTACATTGGAGATACACACGTGTATGTATAAAATTCAAAGAAAATCGGGTTAATTTTTTTAAAAATGTATGGGGGCTCACGATCCCGGGGCCCGGGGTATCCAAAATGTTTACAAAAATTGTTGTCCATCGGACCGACCCCGAGGCCCGAGGGGCCCCAAATTTTAATAGATAGTGTTGTCATCGGAGATATGCTTGTGTTCAAAATTTCAATGAAATAGGACTTTGGGAAGTGGGTTAAAAATTGATCGCAAGATTCCACGACAAACAAACCCACAAACAAACACACGGGCCCGCGAAGTTAATATAGAGAATTTAAAAAAAAATAAAAAAATAAAAAGATATAAAAATACACATATATATATATAAAACAAAGTCGGGTTAGTTACACCATTTATAACTCGAGAACGGCTGGACCGCTTTTTATGATTTTTGTTTTGTTGGATTTGTCTCCGCCAGGAATAGCATAATAACTATTAAAAGATCCGCTAGGTAGCGCTGGTATCGTTTTTTCTGAAAATTCTTATTTATGGAACGATTTGGCTCAAATTCACACGATATAATATTTAAATAAAAAGAAAGTCGTTGACAAAATTTGGACCCGATAGGTGGCGCTGGTGTCTTTTTTTTCCGAAAATTCTTATTTACGGAACGCTTTGGCTCAAATTCACGTCGATTCTATAGTTTTCTGGATTGGTAAGTTGGTTAGTTATTGGGGTGTAAGTGGGCGTGGCGTCAGTGGGCGGGGGTCAGCGGGATTTGGCAGCCGGGAAACGCGGGTGTAAGTGGGCGTGGCGTCAGTGGGCAGGGGTCAGTGGGATGGGGCAGCCGGGAAACGCGGGTGGCGTCATTGGGTGTGAGGTCAGTGGGTGTGAGTTTAGTGGCTGGTCGGTCAGTGTGTATGAGGTCAATGGGTGGGTGGTCAGTGGGCGGGGGTCAGCGGGATAGGGCAGCCGGAAAACGCGGGTGTAAGTGGGCGTGGCGTCAGTGGGTGTGAGTTCAGTGGGTGGTGGGTCAGTGTGTACGAGGTCAATGGGTAGGTGGTCAGTGGGCGGGAGGTAAGTGGGCGGAAGGTCAGTGGTTGTGAGGTCAGTGGGTGTGAGTTCAGTGGGCGGTGGGTCAGTGGGTATGAGGTCAATGGATGGGTGGTCAGTGGGCGGGAGGTCAGTGGGCGGGGGTCAGCGGGAAGGGGCAGCCGGGAAACGCGGTTGTATGTGGGCGTGGCGTCAGTTGGCGGGAGGTCAGTGGGCGGGGGTCAGTGGGATGGGGCAGCCGGGAAACGCGGGTGTAAGTGTATTTGTATTTGTATTTATTTATTGAATTTATAAGCATTTTAAAACAAAGTGTCTTATTTATAATACTTATAATGTATGGATTTAAATTAAAATTTAATTGAAATTTCAAAGAGAGTAAAAAAAAAATAAAAAATATATTAACTGAAATATTATTTTATAGAAGTTATTGAAGTTATTATACATTATGTAAAAATATTGAATTTTTCAATGATAATCAATGATTTAGAAATATTTTTTGAGCATTTATATAGGTTTTTTAAAGAGTTTTCAAAGGAAATATAGCTGTTCAGACCCCTCAAGTTCGCCAGCAGGGAGTTCCAGAGGCCAACAGCATGTACAAAAAACTGATTCTTAGAGTTTCTATATCTAAAGGTTGGGACAATTGGAATATTACTTCTTTGTGATACTGGGAAAATTAGTTTCTCGAAAAGATAATTAGGAGATCTAGTTTGTATGAGTTTAAAAAGAAACGTTAAACTTAGAAAATCTATATACCTGTTTAGAGGCATATTAAAAACACTACCTGCTTGTACCGAAACATGATCGAAGCGACGTAATCCATAAATAAAACGAACAATGTTATTGAACACTACTTGGAACTTGCGCTTGTTTGCACTATCCAAACAGCAAAAAATAGGACTTCCGTAGAAAAGGGTTGGCAGAACAAGTGTTTTGGCTATTATCATTTTTGTTGAGACTGGAAGGCAACTTCCAGCAATGCATAAAACCCGCAGAGCAGCATAGATTCGACCAACTGAGTTAGCCAGATGATTGTCCCACGATAGTGTTTGGTTAAAAATAACCCCTAAGTTTTTTACTGTTTTGACGTAGTTCAATGTTTTCCCCTCGAGTTCGATACTTGGCAGGTATGACATATCAATAGCAGTATTACTAATAACAATTGCCTGACATTTATTAGCATTAAGTTTAAGGTGATTATCTCTAGACCACTGTGCTATACTCATCAGATCCTCGTTTATTCTGGCCGTTGCATCTTCAACCATGCCAATTCGGTAGCTTAAATGAATTTGCACATCGTCTGCGTACATATGAATATTACAATACTTGAGTATAGGGGGAAGGTCGTTGTTGAATAGCGTGAACAAGAGTGGTCCCAATATTGATCCCTGGGGCACACCAGTAGCGGAGGGGAGAAAATCAGATAGTCTGCAATTCGCATAAACTGCTTGAGTTCTGTGGCTAAGGTACTGTCCAAGTAGCGTTAAAGCTGAGTTTTCGAAAAAGAAAAAATTCTTAAGCTTTTTCAAAAGTATATTATGCGAGACAGTGTCAAACGCTTTGGAGAAATCCAGTAAAACTAGAGTTGTAACTAAATTATTATCAATTTGCTGCCGTATGTCATCAGTTATTTTAAGAAGCGCAGTTGTGCAGCTGTGTTTTGGTCTGAAACCAGATTGCGTCGGTGTTATCAGGCTATGGGTTTCCAAAAACGTCATAATTTGTCGACTCATAATTTTTCAAATGCTTTAGAGATGAAAGGTAGGATGGAAATTGGTCGGTATTCTTTTTGTTGCTTGCTTGACTTCTTCAGAATTGGAATTATTTTTGAAGCTTTCCATAATTTTGGATAACAAGACTTTGTTAGGATGGTATTAAAAATGTGTGTCAGGAAAGGAGATATAAAGATGAGAATAATTTTAACAAACTTAGGATGCATATTGTCTAATCCAATAGCTTCCGATTTTATGTCTTTTACAGCTTTGTATACCTCTACTTCAAAAACTCTTTTAAAACTGAAACTTGAAAGAAACTCATCAGTTCCGTTTAAAATTCTGTCAATCTCTGCACCAGCATTTGTGTCTGAGACAGAATTTACAAACTTATTGTTTAGCTCATTTACATCACAATTATCTTCAGCATTCTTTTTTTGCCTTGCAATACCAAAAGATTTGATATTTTTCCACAGTTTTTTGGAAGACAGATTATTAAATTTTGAAGCAAAAAATCTCCGTTTGGAATTTCTTATTTCAACATTTACTGCATTTCTTAAATTTTTATACTGGTGTAACATTTGTGGTAGTCTGAATCTTTTCCAGCGTCTATAAGCTGTATTTCTTCTTATGATAAGGTTATCAATTTCGCTAGTGTACCATCCTAAATCAGGGTTTTGAATTCTTATAGTTTTAATAGGTACAAAAGTTTCAAACAGATGATTAATTGTATTTGTAAAAAATTGCACTTGCTCATCAACGTCAGAGAGATGATATATATTTTCAAGATTAGAGCTATAAATACTTGCTATTAGTGATTGCATATCTATGGAGTTAAAATTTCTAAACGAAATGTTTTCCATTGCAACACTCGCATTAATTCGAATATTATAGAAAACGACAATTAAATCGTGCTTGGAAAAACCGGGAACATCAAGTTGCCCATAAAAGTTGACAAGATCAGGTTGGTTGACCAAAAAAACATCAAGCAGAGTAGAGCTAGAAGATGTAAAATGTGTAGGGGTATCACTATTAACAGGAAACAATTCGAGTGATAGGAGACTATCTCTGAAATGTTTAATTCTATTATTTTGAATATCTAACAGGTCAATGTTTAGGTCTCCCCCGATAAGAATGTGGTTTTAGTCAGATGTTAATTCTTCTAGAACATCTGTGATGGTGTTTGACACAGTTATATGGGGAGGTTTGTAGATTACACCAGCCAACAGTTTTTCAGTTCCACAAGCAACTTCTATAAAAAGGTATTGTATTTCATTACTACTGTCATCACTCTTGATAAACTTGCTTTTTAAACTTTTTTTTATGAAAATAGCTACACCTCCACCCCTGGAAACTACACGATCAGAACGAAATACATTATAGTTACCCGTGATCAAAACAGCGCTATCTACCTGTTCAGTCAACCATGTTTCTGACACACAGATGATGTCCATAGCTTTATCATTAAAAATGCTTTTGAATTCGTCCAAATGTTTCAGCAAACTTTGAGAATTTATATGACAAATAGATAATCCATCGTATCTATTTCGGAAAACGTTTAACATCGTCCTAGTTTTGTTCAATCTTGTTGAACTGCCAACCTGAGAAACCCCTCTACCGTCAACTACACTCATTAGCATCGATCGTTTTAAGACGCCCCCTGAGGAGGACCAAACAACCACTCCATGATTGAAAACTTGTTATTACAAAAGGTTTGCTGAAAGTATTTCCCATTGATTCTGACAGAAATTGGTAAAAAATTAATTGATATTTATAAGTACGAAAAATTTTGAAAAACTCTAATTCATAAATAGAAAATATTGATAAAAGAAAAAGTAGTGAAATATTTGTAAAGAATGCAGTAAATGTTACAGTAGAAAATGAAAGAATACGCAAATTACTAAAGTTGCTCCAGCGACGGATCTGGTTCATCATCATTATAATTTTGTGCAGCTTCGTAGTAGTTGTTTTTGTTTTGCTCCTCATTTGACAATTCTTCATTATTTGTTTTTTTGTTTGCTTTTGTCGTAATTGAATTTAACATATCTACGGAATAAACTGTTTTTGGCACGTCATCGCTTGTAAGTTTGATGTAAACAAGTCCACTTGAAGTGAAAACCGAAAATAACTGGTGTTTACGCCTGATACGGATTGCTTGTCGAAGAATAACTCGATTATTTTTGGTTAAGCTCTCGTGGAAATAAATCGGGGTGCTCGAGTCTTCACCGAGATCTTTAAGCAAAAGTTGCCGGGAATTTGTTCTTCGAAAAGCAGCAAACGCCTTGAGTGTAGCATTTTTATCATGTGCGGTGTGAAATTTAACAATTATAATGGAGTCTTATCTGTGGCTTGCACGGAATATTCGACACAGTTTTGGTGGCTGAAAATTTAACGTGTGACAAATGTTGTTAAACGTGTTTTTTAAAACCTCTCCCGGTAACGTTGGTATTCCGATAAGAATTGCATCTGTTTCTAAATTTTTTACATTTATTGCTTCAATCTGCGCCTTTAAGCTAGCGATTTCAGTGCATACAGTGTTGTTGTGAGATAAGTTGGCATGATTATTTTCATTCATCGTTGTTGTTGTGATTCTCTTTTGAACCTCCTCCTCCAGACAATCTACCCGTGTAAGAAGTTCCTCGAGGACAGTGACGCGACCATTAAGTTTATTTATATTTTGGTCCAACTCGTCGATTATTTTCATTTTTTGTTCTATTACGATGATTCTCGTTGTTAAGTTTTCTTCCATGGCTCTAAGTTGTTCAGAAAGTGATTCACCTTGTAGTTTTATCAGAGCGAGGGTTTCAGTGACGTCACTAGTTGTTGTTGACGTAGTCGTTGTTGTTGTCGATGCCTTTGGTGAAACTTTAGCAATTTTTGCTTTTCCCGCTCGTGTTTTTGCTTCTACGTGTGAGTAAATTGATGGTGATAATGGGAGTGGAGAGTTTGACATCTTCATTAGTTTTGTATTTTGTTGATGGGTCATTATTTTATGTGTTTGTTTAAATTGTTTGGTTTATTAAAAATTCATTTATTTGCTTCCGAGCAATTTTAAATTTATATTTTTCAATTCTATTTGAAACTTTATAGTATATATATTGAAATTTATTTTACTTTTATAAATTTATTTGTGTTTAACAAGCACAAAATATTTTCCAAGCAGAGAATGAAAAACACGTCCGATCGGTTGAGAACTCTCTCACTCTCACTTAAGTGGGCGTGGCGTCAGCGGGTGTGAGGTCAGTGGGTGGTGGGTCAGTGTGTATGAGGTCAATGGGTAGTTGGTCAGTGGGCGGGAGGTCAGTGGGCGGAAGGTCAGTGGTTGTGAGGTCAGTGGGTTTGAGTTCAGTGGGCGGTGGGTCAGTGTGTATGAGGTCAATGGGTGGGTGGTCAGTGGGCGGGAGGTCAGTGGGCGGGAGGTCAGTGGGTGTGAGTTCAGTGTTGTGTTAAAAAATGTAACACAATGATGTGACTAATACTGTGACGCGATATCGCAAAGTAAATAGCTTTTCACAAGTTCACAAAACGATCACAAACAAATTTATTGAAAGTGGGACAGGACAACGTCTGTCGGGTCAGCTAGTATTGAATATAAATGAAAAAAAATTTGAAATAAGATAAAAATTAAAATGGAAAAAAAAATTAATTAATAAACATAAATTTGGAAAGATATTTTTTAACTTCGGAAAAATTGTTAATGTAAATACAAATTTGAATATAAAATATAAACTTAGAATAAGAGAATATTAGTAATAATTTGGTGTAAATTTGGTAAATAAGGTCAGCCATCAGCAGAAATAGGGGGAATAACACAGAATGCTCTAGAATTGCATGTGGCCGTAACTATCTCTGACTGGTGGAAGTGCGATCAAACCTCCACGTGGTGGCCGCTGGTAATTTTCCTCCAATGCAGGAAAAGCTGAATGATCGGGTAAGGTTGGCGCGAGGCCAATAACCTCGCCTGTAAAAAAATTATTATTACAGAACCAAAAATCAGCTTCGGATACACTGATGAACGACGACGACCACGGCAACGAAAACGGCTAAACGATTTAAGAATTTTCTCATGGAACGTACGCTCACTGTATAGAGCTTGAGCTGCACAGCAGCTAGCCGATACCCTGTCCAAATATAATGCTGACTTAACAGCAATTCAGGAGATGCGGTGGACAGGGAATGGTGTCTTAAAAAAATCAGAATATGACATATATTACAGCTGTCATGCAAGACATCATGTGCTCGGGGTGGGGTTTCTAGTCAGCAAAAGAATGGAACCCACCGTTATCGGCTTTAATGCAATAAATGAACGGCTATGCACCCTTCGCGTGCGAACTACAGTCAAGCGATAGGACACAGAGAGCAAGGACCACACCAGGCGCGGAAGTTCTACCAAAGAGTACGCGGTATGACGCAATATACACCGCGTTGCACATACTGCAAGGACAAAGAGGGTAATCTGATCGCCGATCTTAAAGGAATCTTAGAGCGATGGGAAGAGCACTTTCATGAGTTGCTAAATGGCCAGCTAACTGAGGAATTGGAGGCTCCACCAATGACCGAAGATCAGACTATGCTGCCGCCACCAAGCATAGTCGAATTTAGCAGAGCGATAAATCGGCTAAAAAATAAGACCCCGGGATCTGATGGGATCCCAGCGGAACTGATAAAAATAGGAGGCCCCACATTACACCAAGAAATTCATAAAATAATAGTTCAAGTATAGAAAGAAGAAGTTATGCCAGAAGACTAGCGAAGAGGCATCCTGTGCCATACATTAGAAGGGAGATATCACAAAATGCAGCAATTATGGCGGTATAACGTTGTTGAGTACCGCGTATAAGATTTTCTCCTCTATCCTTCAAGACAGGATAGCCCCATACGCTAAAGTCATCATTGGTCCATACCAGTGTGGCTTCATCCCAGGCAAATCAACAACTGATCAGATTTAAACTCTAAGGCAGGTGATGGAAAAATGTCTAGAGTTTCAAAACTCACTACACCATCTTTTTATAGACTTTAAAGACGCCTTTGATAGCATAGCCAGAGTAGAACTTTATAAAGCCATGAGAGAATTCGGCATGCCAAATAAACTGACACGACTATGTAGGTTGACCATGACCAATGTTATAAGCCAAGTAAAAATATCCGGATCACTATCAAGCCCGGGCTCCGACAAGGGGATGGACTGGCCTGGACCTGGCGTTGGAGAAAGTGATCCGAGCAGGCGGCCGAAATCTGGGGCTGCACATAAATGAGAGCAAAACAAAGTACATGGTGGCCACGTCTGCGAGAAGAAGATCCAACATTGGTCCCTCAATTCAGATAGTGTAGCGCGATTTTGAAGTAGTGCAATCCTTTAACTATCTCGGGTCAACTAAAGCAGCCGATAACAGCATGGAACCAGAAATACACGCACAGTTGTTTAAAGCCAACAAAGCCTACTATAGCCTGTCAAGACTCTTTAAATCCAGGAACTTAACCATAACATCCAAGCTGCTGATATATAAGACAATGGTCATACCAGTACTTACATATGGATCCGAGACTTGGGTGCTTAGCAAAAAGCATTCTGACCTCTTTGCCGCGTTCGAGAGAAAAGTCTTACGGAGAATTGTTGGCCCCGTATGTGAGAAAGGACGATTCCGGAGACTCTATAATGATGAGATCTACGAGCGTTACCGCGATGTCGACATCGTGAAGAAAATTAAGTTCGGTAGGCTCCGGTGGGCAGGACACCTAGCTCGCATGAGCGAAGAGGATCCTGCTCGGAAAGTCCTTTGCGGGTCGGCTCGAAATCGGGACCGGTGGAGAGACTTTTTGCGGGAGGCCAGGACCGGACCCCGATTTTAGAGCCAAATATGATGATGATGGTGTAAATAATATTTTAGAAACATGAATAAATATTCTATTTTGTAATGTAAATAAAGAATAAATAAGATATATAAATATCATATAATAAAATCTTTTTAAGTACATAAAATAAGGAAAAATTTTGAAATGAAAAAAAGAAAAAATAAATAAATAAATTACGTGGTTGGTGAATGACACCGCTGAAATAAAGGTAATCCCAATAAAGAGAAAAAGAAAACAACCCATAAAAATTAAAATTTTTCATCTAAATTCTCTAATCGCAGAAATTGATATGGGAGCCCCTCGATCCTGGGTCATTTTTTTTTTATTGTAGGAGAAAATCATCGAAAGAGACATTTGACATCAGATGTTAAAATTGAAAATGCTCAGATCATTTTATTCTGAGCACTTAGAGGATGCTCTGAGCATATAAGAAACACAAGCATTTATCTTGAGAACTCTTTGACTGCTCTGAACTAATTTATGAAAACGCCAAATGACAGAATATTGTGAAAACTTGTTATTCTATCTGTAAGTTGATATCGACAACAAAAAACAACATCAATAAAAATACAATTCAGTAAATAAGTAAGTAAGTTGAAATTAGCATAAAACATTTATGTCTCGTTTCATTTGCTGGGTTCATTTGTGCGTGAGCTAAGATTTCTCTCTCTCTCCACCACCAAAACCATGCAGCGCAGCCGACTGCACAGCACACACCGCACACAGTCATTAAAGTGCGACGGTGCCACTATATGATATTTAATTTTTTTTTTAAAGTAGAAAGTATTGGCACCGGAAATACACATGTGTACAAAATTTCAGGAAAATCGGGCTTTTTCCATCGGAGATACACATGCATATAAAATTTGAAGAAAATCGGGAACTTTTTTCATAAAATTTGTATGGGTGCGCTTTGCGATTAATTTTTTGTTATGTTAAGAATGTTAAAGAAAATTAAATGACAAACAATTGTTCATTTGTTTATATTGAATTAAAATATACTTCTTACTTCGATTTTTTTAGTTTAGTTATCTTCCTAGCTATCAACTACGGTGCATTCCTAATTTACTTATTGTATAAATGTTAAATCCTTTTACTGACTGTTGGAGCTGCCTTGATATATTGACCCTTACCACTGGGGGGGGGGGGGGAATCGGTATTCAAGAGCAGCTTGATTTCTATGATGCAGAACTAATGACCCTTACCTTGGATAGGGGGAATCAATAGCTTGTTCAATGAAAGACCTTTTTGAAGTGTACAAATATATTTTAATTTCTCTCTTTTATACTAAATCTAAAAACTATATACATATAAATCTTGTGTGGGTTATAATGCTTGTATATTGCATGCAGTGTAATGCGTTGTGCCTTGATAACGCTGTGTGGGAAATGCTGCTGTACGCGACTTAAATATGTGCAGCGTTAAATGCTGATAACGCCGCTTGGAAAATGATGATGTACGTGATACGTTTAGGCATGTGCGGACTGCACACTGGCATTTTACTTTGATTATTAAGGGTGACTACACGAAGTGTCACCAAAATAAAACGCCACAGAATTTTTATTTTTTGATGAATTTTATTGAATCGAAGTAAAAAATGTTCACAAATATTTAAATTTTCGAATTGCATTCGCAGTTTTCCACCCTTAGCCGCGATTATGGCCTTCAAACGGCCGACAAAGCTATTGCATGCAGCACGAAAGTGGCTCTGCGGTAGTTGTTTCTGATCGACAGTTTGGTATTTTTTTGTCCCAACCTTGCTTTTTAAAATAGCCCAAACCGAGAAATCTAGCAGATTTGCATCCGCTGAATTTGCTGGCCATTAGGCAGTGGAAATGAACAGCGGAACGTTGTTTCTCAGCCAATCTTGATTGACGCGCGCTTTATGAATCGGGGTCGAGTCCTGTAGAAATGTCCAGGCTCTGCGACCGAAATGTTGGTCGAAATTTTCAGTAGAACGGCCAGGCAAGTAAATTCGGTCGTTTTGCTTGTTCACATATTGTTCAATAACGAACGGTGACTCATCGGAGGAAACCAAATTCGGCAAATCGCCACTTTCGTGCAAGCGTAACAACTCCTTTGCTCTTTGCACTCTTACGGCGAATTTTTCTGCCTCTACGGCGCGGATTCCGAGCCAATTTGGCCTTCACCTTCCGAATGATATCTGGCGATGTTGCAGTGCGTTTCGGTCCACCACCATGGTGTTTTGCAATGCTGCCAGTATGGTTATAACGATTTATGGTGAGATACACCATCATTTTATTCACATGCAGATGTTTTAAGTGGTTAACAATCCGCGGCTGTGGTTTTCCATCCAAAAATAGAGCAATCACACTATTACGCTTGAATTCCATTGCGGATAACTTTTTTCTATATATTTCCCACTAAAATGCTTTTGTACGCTTGTAAACAATGGGGAATGAACTGTCCTTAGTGTAAATTTGAGCGCTCTGTCATCACTGGTTTGACAGCAATGACAGTCTGAAGTTGGTATCACTTCGTGTCAGTCACCCGGTATATAAAATATATTTCTCATGTTATAATTTTGTAATTATAACTCTAGTCTAATAGCCAGGTAGACGTAGAAAGGTTTAAGTCTGTTTTACGTACGGTTAATCGTTTATTGTTATAACCAATGTCGCAATTAACAACTTCCTCTGAGATAACCTCATATGGTCCCATGTAAACTGGGTCTTACTTTTTACGAGTCTCGTTTTTTAATAAAACCAAACTACCTGGTTCAAAACTGTATTCAAATTTATGAAAATCTCTGTCATACAAGTCTTTTATTTTATTTTACTTGTCTAGTACATTATGCCTAGTTTCCCTGTGAGAAGTCTGTAGTTCGTGTCTCAAGTCAGTTACATATTCTTCGTAGTCGTATACGGGGTCTAACTGATTATTTCTTTGAGGGAAACTTGCATTGTTTACCATAAACTAACTCAAAAGGTGTATATTCTGTTTCATAATGTACGGAAGTATTGTAGCAGAAAACGTAGTACGGATGGCATGTATCCCAATCAGTATGTTCTTTGGAGAAGTACGATCTAAGATACGGTCCCAATACTGAACTGATTTACTTTGTAAGTATTTTCCAAAGCTCCAATACTTTCATGGTGGTATGCGGTGAATTGTAGTTGTTGTATTTTTATCAATTTGCATGTTCCCTTGAATACCTCGTTTATAAACTCTGTTCATTGGTCCGTTGCTATTTTTCTTGGTACGCCGTATTTAAGGATGATACGCTCAACAAGTGCTTTTGCTACGGTATTTGATTCCTTATTCTTGAGTGGAACTGCTTCAATGAAATTTGTAAGTTCGTCTTTCACTGTAAAACATACATATCGCGAGCCTTGTTCTGTTTCGTCTAATGGTCCAACAAGATCTAAGAAGATCTTCTCGAAGTTTGATTCTGCAGTTGATGTTATCGTCATCGGTTGTTTCTTTGGCTGTATATATTTATTCCTTTGACATATACTGCAATATTTGACATACGTATTTATATCACTTTGCATTCCGGTCCAATAATATTTTTTTTAGATTTTTGAGCATTCTTATAATTCCTCCATGACCACTAGTAGGTAAAAGATGGTAATCTTGAAGTAATAGTTTTTTCACTCCTGGATCATTCATTACCTTCAATAACATCATTTGCACTATGCACTTCTATTTTGGTTTGTTTTAGTAATTCTTTTATTACCTTTTTGCTTGTATTTGAAGTACTTTGGGGGCCCTACCGAGAGTTTTTTAACTCTCTTTTAGTAACAAACACTTTCTTGATGAATAATGGCTCACAAATTTCCTGCACGTCCCTCAACAACCCTTTGTCAAATGATGCCGATCGAGCTGTAGTGCTATCTTTTGCCAATGCCAATATCAAAGAATTTTTCCTGGGATCCTTGATCCTTAAAATCTCTAAATGCTTCATTATCTTTCAAACTATTTACTATTCTTAACTCTACTAGAGCTAAATTGGTATCTGATGGCTTCAAAATTTCCTGTATTTTTTGCTTGTCAGTTAATTGTTGATTGTGAGAAGATTGTTCCCTGTGGTCTTGTGCTCGAGTCGTGACACATAAAAACATTATTTTTAGATCATCGGATGTTAATTTTATCCGGCTTAATGCATTTTAAAAAAAAAAACTTTGTATAAAGTATTGTTCAGTCTATTGACGACTGAAATGTGGCAGGATCGCTGTCTGATTTATATGTAGGTATAAATGATGGCGGTCAGCCATCAGCAGAGTAGGGGGAATAACACAGAATGCTCTAGAATTGCAGGTGGCCGTAACTACATCTGACTGGTGTGAGTGCGATCAAACCCCACGTGGTGGCCGCCGGTAATTTTCCTCCATTGCAGGAAAAGCTGAATGATCGGGCTAGTCCCTTCAAAGTAAAGTTGGCGCGAGGCCAATAACCTCGCCTGTAAAAAATTATTATTAATACGGAACCCAAAATCAGACTCGGATACACTGATGAACGACGACGACCACGGCAACGAAAACGGCTAAACGATTTAAGAATTTTCTCATGGAACGTACGCTCACTGTATAGAACTCGAGCTGCACAGCAGCTGGCCTATACCCTGTCTAAATATAAGGCTGACATGACAGCAATGCAGAAAATGCGATAGACAGGGAATGGTGTCTTACAAAAATCAGAATATGACATATATTACAGCTGTCATGCAAGACATCATGTGCTCGGGGTGGGGTTACTAAGAATGAAACTCCCCGTTATCGGCTTTAAAGCAATAAATGAACGGCAATGCACCCTTCGCGTGCGGGGCAAATGTAAAAACATAAGCCTCATAAACGTTCACGCACCTACAGAGGATTCCCCAGATGATGAAAACGAAAAATTCTTTGAATCAGTCGAACGGGAACATGCAGTTCCTGCCCTCAGTATGATGTAAAAATCATTCTGGGGGATTTGAACGCTAAAATTGGTAGGGAGCCAGTATTCAGGCAGTACATTGGCACCCATAGCTTACATGAGAACACTAATGACAATGGACAACGAGTCATAGAGATGGCAGCAAGTATTAATTTGGTCGTTGCCATCTGGGTATCTCCCGATGGAGCCACTCGCAACCACGTGTTGATAGACCGCCGCCACAACCCGAACCTGATGACGGTACGAACGTACCGAGGTGCCAACGTCGACTCGGACCACTATCTTGTTGGTATGGTGCTCCGGGCGCGGATTGCATCATCATGAAAGACTGCATCCGCGAATCAGATTCGAGTCAACACGGCTGGCCTTCGCAATGAAGGGACCAGAAACAACTACGGTCAAGCGATAGGACTCGCCCTAAATGCAGGAAGAGTAAGTCCTGAGGCTGGGATGTCAGGCGTAGAAGATAAATGTACACGTCTTAAGAATACTGTCATTAGTACTGCTGACTCCATCTTAGGCAGTAGTCGCAGAGATCGAAACGACTGGTTCGATGACGAATGTAAGCTAGCGACGTAAGAATGTTGCGTACCGAGCAATGCAACAATCTCATAGAACGCGGGCACGCGAAGATGAATATAAAGAGCTCAGAAGATATGAAAAAACAGTTCACCGGCGAAAGAAAGCAGCATGGGAGAAGAATCTAATCCGTCAACTGGAACATTACAGAGAGCAAGGACCGCACCAGGCGCGGAAGTTTCTCAAAGGGTCCGCGGTATGACGCAATATACACCGCGTTGCACATACTGCAAGAACAAAGGGGGTAATCTGATCGCCGATCTTAAAGGGATCTTAGAGCGATGGGAAGAGCACTTTCATGAGTTGCTAAATGGCCAGCTAACTGAGGAATTGGAGGCTCAACCAATGACCGAAGATCATACTATGCTGCCGCCACCAAGCATAGACGAAGTTGGCAGAGCGATAAATCGGCTTAAAAAAAGTAAGGCCCCGGGATCTGATGGGATCACAGCGGAACTGATAAAAAGTATGGGAAGAAGAAGCTATGCCAGAAGACTGGCGAAGAGGCATCCTGTGCCCCATACATAAAAAGGAAGATATCACAAAATGCAGCAATTATCGTGGTATAACGTTGTTGAGTACCGCGTATATGATTTTCTCCTCTAACTTCAAGACAGGACAGCCCCATACGCTAAAATCATCATTGGTCCATATCAGTGTAGCTTCATCCCAGGCAAATCAACAAAATGTCTAGAGTTTCAATACCCACTACACCACCTTTTTATAGACTTTAAAGCCGCCTATGATAGCGTCGCCAGAGTAGAGCTTTATAAAGCCATGAGAGAATTCGGCATCCTAAATGAACTGACACGACTATGTAGGTTGACCATGACCAATGTGTAACGAAGCTCCCATTGTTTTCTGCTTCTCCGTCCGGTCGTTTCACTAAGCACATTGGGTTTTGCCTTACAACCAGTCCAAACCAGTCCGATAGCATGTACAAGTTGTCGGCTGCCATGTAAAACCATAGGCAGACAACCGCAAATGCCGACAGCCACAGCTACACCGTGGGCATATAATCGTACATGCCGGCAGGCCAAATGCCGATAGCATGTACAAAATGCCGGAAGCCATGTAAAGCAATACAAACACAACATAACATGCGTAATTGCCGGCACCCACCACAAAACAATGAACACACACCCACACGTGTTTAAATGGCAATATTATATTTAATAATACGAACACAGAACATAACGTGTATACCTTACCGGCAGGCACCACAAGGTAATGGACCGAACACGGGTAAATTATTTCACTTCAAGTCATAAAATTCCCACCGAGTTCTCAAAAAATATTAGTGAGATTCGGCAACTTGTGCTCATAAATTGGTCGAAACAGACCACGGGTAAAAGTTCTCTACCGAACTACCCCAATAGATTTTTGCGTGCTGAGAAATCAGCCACATAAATTAACAGAGTAGGCGACCTTCTTTAAACCGCGCAAACAATCTCGGAGTGTTCAAATTTGAATACCTAATATACATTTTCCTAGACCGGACGACCGTCTTTAAACCGCGTCAAGTCCCCTATACCTCGCTCCCACTGTCGTGTCTTGACCAGAGGCCGTCAGTGTTCCTCCCTCTCACTGTCGTGTCTTGCCCAGAGGCCGTCTGTGTTTCCTCTCTCCCACTGTCGTGTCTTGCCCAGGGGCCGTCAGTAATCCATATACCTTTCTCACACTGTCGTGTCTTGACCAGATGCCGTCAGTGTTCCTTTCTCTCACTGTCGTGTCTTGACCAGGAGCCTTCAGTGTTTTCTCTCTCCCACTGTCGTGTCTAGCCCAGGGGTAGTCAGTGTTCCATCTCTCGCTCTCCCACTGTCGTGTCTTGACCAGGTGCCATCAGTCGTCCAAATTTTAATAGAAACTGTTGTCATCGGAGATATGCATGTGTGCAAATGAAATCGGGCAAAAAAACACACGGGCACGGGAGTTAATATGGAGAATTTAAAAAAGCATACGTACACGGTTGCTTAAAGCCAACAAAGCCTACTATAGTCTGTCAAGACTCTTTAAATTCAGGAACTTAACCACAACATCCAATCTTCTGCTATATAAGATAATGGCCATACCAGCATTCTGACCTAATAGCCACGTTCGAGAGAAAAAATCTTATGGAGAATTGTTAGCCCCGTATGTGTAGTAGGACGATTCCGGAGACTCTATAATGATGAGATCTTCGAGCGTTACCGCAATATCGACATCGTGAAGGGAATTAAGCTCGGTATGCTCCAGTGGGCAGGACACCTAACTCGCAAGAGCGAAGAGGATCCTGCTCGGAACCGGACCCCAGATGTGGAGTCTAATATGATGATGATGTTCACTGAGACTTCAGTAAATAAAAATAGTATTTTCTATGTTAACATATTAGTACTACTTTCGAGGGTTATATATTGTTATAGCGTCACTTTCGTCTATGGTCGTGTGAAAACATTATATTTTACACAGTTTTACAATTAAATATAAAAATCCATTACTAATATAAATTTCTTAACTAAACTTACCTAAATGTCCACCATATATTAAAACACATGGAATTGAGCCAAAAAAAAGCAGACAGGAAGAAGAAATGCATACATATTGCTGAAAAGAAGTACATATTAAAATTCATTCATCTTTCAATTTTTGTATTTAATATAAATTAATTTTTTTATGTTTCTACTAGCTCTTCGGGGTGCTTCGCTACGCTCACAGACAGTGAGCGCTATTGCGCACATCTGCGCAAATACACACATAGGATTAGAGGGTTAGAGAATTCTTAACAAAATGAAAAAAAAAATCAAGGGATCCCCTTCCAAAATATGAAGCGTTATTTTTTGTTTCTAAAACTAACAGAGTGTACTTTATAAAAATCCTGGAAAATTTATGAAGACTAGAGGACCGTTTATGGTCAAAATTCGACCGTAACTCATTAAATTTTTAAATTTGAACGTTATTGAGGTTCTTTTGTCAAAGAGTATAACATCAATAATCATTGTATATAATTTATTCAATTGTTTTTATATTACGTAAGCTAGGTGCGTGTACAAATACGTCATTAGCGCGTGTTGTTTGCCTTAATTCACTGCAATACATATGAAAAAAAAATTTAAAGTTAAATCTTAATATATTAAAACGTTGGTGCGTATGTATGTCTGACTATGACGGCTGAACCACTGAAGCTTTCAAACATATACTCGCACCATATGTTCGTGTGGTGCTCTGGATTGTGTTTGTTTGTATAAGACCCAATAGGCGGCGCTGGGCTCACTTTTTTCGAAAACAATTTTTTTATCATATGGGGTGGTATCTGATGGTGGGTCTTCAAGGGTCTTAGTGGTCAGTTGGGGGAGGGTAGTGTGGTGGGGCAGCCAGGCAACGCTGGGTATTTCAGCTAGTATTTAAATAAAAAGAAAGCCGTTGGCAGAATTTTGGACCCAATAGGCGGCGCTGGGGTGGAAAATGTAGTTTTCCTGTATATGATTTTCACATAAAGAATTTTTTGCCGTTATAAGTGTTGATTCCATAGTTTTCTGGTTCAGTTAGTGGGTTGGTCAGTTGGCGGGAGGTCATAGGCTGGGCGGTCAGTGGGTGGGGGACCAGTGGACGGGGGTCAGTGAGCGGGAGGTCAGTGAGCTGGAGTTCAGTTGGCGGGAGGTCAGTGGGCGAGGGTCAGTGGGCGTGGCGTCAGTGGACGGGTGTTAACTTGGATGGGGATCAGTGGGATGGGCCAGTCAGGAAACGCCGGGTATTTTAGCTAGTCTATATATATAAAATAGAGAATTTATTTGTATATTTGTATGTATATTTGTATATTTGTGCCTAACTAGCTCTGGAACGCCTTGACCAATTTCAACCAAACTTGGTATACATATTAGTTACTATGTGCAATCAAACATAGGTGGTGGGGGGTGACACTTTTTTGGCTGGGGGAGGCGTGGCAGGCGATTTTAGTGTCGAAACCACCGTTTTCGGTCTCACCGAGACTAATAGTGCTGGTAGTACACTCCTATGGGCGAGTTATATTCCCACAGGGGGGTGGGTGATCGATATTAGTGTTGATTCTATGTTTTTCGGGGTCGCTGAGTTGAATGGTGATGGTAAGACCGCTCTAGGGGGATGGGGTCGTTAACTTAGGGGGGAGGGTGACCGATATTAGTTTCGATTTTATGGTGGTCGCAGAGTTGAATGGTGATGGTAAGACAGGACTATGGGATGGGGTGATAACTGAGGAGGGGGACCGATATTAATGTTAATTCTATGGTAAGACAGCTCTAGGGGGATGGGGTGATAACTGAAGGGGGGGGGGGTTAACGATGTTAGTGTTGATTCTATGGTTTTCGTGGTCGCTGAGTTGATGGGGTGATAACTGACGGTGTGACCGATATTAGTGTAGATTCTATGGTTTTTGGGGCTGCTGAGTTTAATGGAGATGGTAAGACAGCTCTAGGGGGATGGGGTCGATAACTAAGGGGGGGGATTACCAATATTAGCGTCGATGTTATATTTTTCGGGGTCGCTGAGTTGAATCGTGATGGTTCGACAGCTCTAGGGGGATGGGGTAGATGGTCGCCCCTACTTTAAATTGGAAAAAGTAGATTAGTAGCCGTGTTTTATGGATGTGTCAAATTGACATCGATTTTTGAAATCTGCCACTGAATAATAAATTTTGTTAATAAAAACTGCAGTTTTACCTTAAAGATAGATATCATTCTTTTTTCTACCCCTGCCTAATAGAAGATTGGGATGAATAAATACCTGGGCAACGCCGGGTAATAAAGCTAGTATATAATAAAAAACCACCCATAAAATTTTTCATGTTAGTTTTCTAATAGAAGATACATTTGGTCTTAAGGTTTGAAGAAAATCAGGCTAATTTTTAAAAAATTTATATGGGCCTTGGGCCTCAGGACCCGTTAAATTTTACAAAATTTTTACGGGCCCCAAGGCCCGTTCGCTCCAAAAATGTTACAAAAAGTTTTGTCCATCGGAGATACACATGTGTATGAAATTTTTAAAAAATCGGGATAATTTTTATTTTAAATTAGTATCGGGCCTATAAAATTTGAAGATTATTTATTTTTAAAAATTTGTCTGGGGCCCCATGACCACGGGGTCCGGGGTCTAAATTTTTTTTACAAAAAGTGTTGTCCATCGGAGATACACATGTGTATAAAATTTAAAGAAAATCGGGCTTTGGGAAGTGATTTAAAAATTTATCGCTAGACAGACAAACAAACG
The DNA here is from genome assembly GCA_947095585.1 of Nephrocerus scutellatus. Taxonomy (NCBI): domain Eukaryota; kingdom Metazoa; phylum Arthropoda; class Insecta; order Diptera; family Pipunculidae; genus Nephrocerus; species Nephrocerus scutellatus. The sequence continues at coordinate 57,974,850 of OX352764.1, forward strand.
GGCACGCAAAGTTAATATAGAGAATTTAAAAAAACAACCCATAACAATTAAAATTTTTCATGTAAATTCATGTAATATGTGTGCAAAGTTTAAATCGGTTTAATTTGGAAAAAATTAATATTAGAGCCCCCTTCACTTCAATATTTTTTCAAAAACTGTTGTCTATCGGATTTACATATGTGTATAAAATTTAAAGAAAATCGGGTTATTTTTTAAAAAATTTATATGGGCACCCCTCGGACCTGATAGAAAGTTTTGTCACCGGAAATATACATGTGTGCAAAATTTCAATAAAATCGGGCTATAGAAAGTGGGTTAAAAATTGATCAACCAGCCACGTGCACTCGAAGTTAATATAACAAATTTAAAAATGAAACTTCGTCTGTACGTCTGTCCCCGATTAACTCAAAGACCGTACATCCGATATAGCTGAAACTTTGGGATGTAGTGGGGACAACTGGGGTGGATGTTTGTTGGAGGTTAGTGTGGTGATGGTTTTGAGGTGAGTGTTTCGTGACCACAACCAGCGTCTAAGGTAGGCATTGCAATCATTTCTGACTCGTCTAACTCGACTCGTTTTCCACAGTGGAGTTTTCTTTATATACATAACTGAAAGCATACTTCCCGGTTCCTAGAAGCCTCTATGCAGCGTAAATCATTCCAAGCATTTTCATGCTTGTAACCATTCTTTTCTTTTAGGGGTTTAACTGTGTGGTTCGACAACGAACTAGTACTACACAATGGTCTGAAGAGCCTAGGGGTGATGATACAATGATGGTGTATTTGTTATGATGAGAAGTAAGAATCAAGTCAAGGGTATTCGCGTTATGACTTACAATGTCTGGAATCCGAGTGGGCTCATTCAAAAGCTGCGTGAGATGGTTAAAATCAGCAAATAATTCAACATACTTTCCTTACGGTGTTGTTAAGCCTGAATAGCGAAGCCAACTAGAACTTTATTATATTGAAATCATCCGCAACGACAATTTCTAAAAATGGAAATTTCATGCGAGGTGCATGAAATTCTCTGCTCTTTCTACAAAGCAGCGAATAACGAGCGCAAAGAGGACGAACAAAATAAATCACGCAGACGAAGTACACGCAGGCTCTATTCTATAAAGCAAAAATGCATAAAGATGTTTAACAAAATTCTTGTGAGAATTAGATCTTTTGATGAACTTGCACTTATTTAGTGCATTTTCGTTTTTTTCCACTCTAGTACATAAATGATTTGTCGTTGACATTCCTACCCATAATCTACCCATAAATTACAGTGATAATTTGTTTAAAAATAATTCCTACTGCGACGATAAATTTTTTATTGTACACCAGAATGCTGTAGAAAAATTTCACGAAAATAGCAAATGTTCAAACCGATGCACAAAAGCCTCTTCCCCTATGCATTGAAATCTAACAAAATCTATTCGATAGATAATTCCTTTAGGAAGACACAGGTGTGGGTCAATTTAGTGAGACATCTCTGTGAACTGGCCAATCCGCTTGACAGAGAACCTCCAAATTCAAGAATTTCATAAAAATAACAAATGTTCAAAACGATGCACAAAAGAAATAGATATCTCCCCTTTTCTCCTCCTTTTCATTAACACCCACGCTGTGCCAAGCATATAACCGAGCATTATGAAAATTTTCTTCTGACATTGAGCCACGCACTCTAGGTCATGTGAAAGGTGGTTAAAAAGGAACCCAAAGAAGTCGAAAAAACAAAAATTTCAACACCAGCAATTTAGTGTTCGAGTAAGTCCGGTTGTATCGGTGAGTTTTTCTTCAGGTTTTTGGTGTAGCCGCAGTGTAGCCGCATGCTCTTTAATTGTGTATCCACCGGTCTTAACTTTAAGATCGAGATGTAGATCTGAAGTCCTAACGTACCAATGTTTGTTGACTATGCCTCTTAAGACTTTGTGTTGGAATCGTTGGATTATTTCGATGTTATTTTTTGCCGTACAATCCCATAAAAAACAACCCATAACAATTAAAATTTTTCATGTAAATTCATGTAATATGTGTGCAAAGTTTAAATCGGTTTAATTTGGAAAAAATTAATATTAGAGATTAGAGAGAGATAGAAATGAAACTTTGGGATGTAGTGGGGACGACTGGGGTGGATGTTTGTTGGAGGTTAGTGTGGTGATGGTTTTGAGGTGAGTGTTTCGTGACCACAAATGGAAGGCATTGAGGGAGAATTTACTCTTCAATTGATATACCAAAAGCTCTCTAATTTGGAGGAAACAAACCAGCGTTTTCTAAAAGAGCTGAACGAGCTACGTACAGAAAATACTGAACTGCAATCCAAAGTGGGTATTCTGGACAGCAAGCTAAATTGTTAGAGTGTCTAACGTCAATGATCAAAATGCCACCGGCGTTTATGCGGTGAACATTAGATTTGAAACCATCCAATACGACCTGGATTGAAGGGTTAGAAAGGTAGTTACTAGTCCAAGCGAGGAGGGTCTTATCAATTCCATAGACATTCATTTTAGACAAAAGAGGTTGAAGCCAGACTCTGTCAAATGCCTTTTTGAATATCGAGCTTCACCAAATTTGTGAATAGACTGGTTCCACTTTTCATGTAAGATAAGACATCAGATCACCTGTAGAACGTTGCCTAAGAAAACCGTACTGCCGGTCGATAAGGATTTCACGTGATTCAAGGTATTGCATAAGCTCACGATTGATCAGAGTTTCATTGACCTTAGAAAGTATGGATGTTAGCGCAATTGGTTGGTACGAGGAAAGAGATGACGGGTCGCCTTATTTAGAAACAGGCTGGATAAAGGCTGTTTTCTAATTCATTGGGCCGACTCCAGAAAAATAAGAAATAGAAAAGCCTGTACAGTGGCAATGCCAACGTTGAAGAGCACCTCTTCAAAACTATAGCGGGAATACCATCAGACCCAGTAGATTTATGAATATTGAGATCATTTAATGCTCTAGCATCTTGACGAGTACCAAAGTAAATCTGTTCCATAGAGAATTCGACTCTTGCAAGTACCGGCGGCGACAACGCGCTATACGTGGAGCTAGCTGCGATATGTGAAGTAAGCAGATTGGCCTTGTTGTTGTGACAGTTGGAATTTCATTGTGAATGAGCGTTGGAATTGAAGACGAGGCAGTATTTTTAATACATTTTACGAACGACCAAACATTTTTAATTTCTTTGGGACAATTTTTGTTTTAGTTTCTGGACGAAGTCGAATTATACTCGTCTAAGGTAGGCATTGCAATCATTTCTGACTCGTCTTAGTTTGGTTCGGTTTTCCACAGTGGAGTTTTCTTTATATACATAACTGAAAGCATACTTCCATTCTTGCATTCGCTCTTAGCATAGATTACTCAAAAAAACGGAGCACTTATTAAAAAGTCGGGTTCAGCTACGACCCTGAGATTAAGAGTCTCATGCTCTACTGACTGAGCTAGCCGGGCTACAGAAGCTATCAATCTACCTGCGCTAACCCCATATTCCGCCTGGTCATTGTTTGAGGTCCTTAGCGTGAAAGACACCGACGATCTTACCGTTTCCCAATCTCTTGGAGATCCTGCACTTGATATATTTTGGAGCGAGCTTCGCATTTCTTTGGTCTTTGAAGCTGCTTTGTTCGAAGTTTCTCCGATACACCTCTTCACCGACTGAGTACCTGACATTTGCTGCCCTTGTATTATATGTTCTTCACGATTTTCTATTAGCGATACCTAGATTTTCCTTGATCTCCTTTCGCAACTTTTGGAACCTCAAGTGGGGCGGATATACTTCAATGTCACCGTCTTGGAAACTCTGAAATTTTCGGAGCACTTCACATGTCGAGACGTGAAGCATCATGTGCGACCCAAACATGGCAAAATAAGGGTCCACCTTTGTTGACTCATGGCGTTCAGTTCTAAGTGCAGAGGCTATATGCGACAGATAGGTGTCCCACTTGGAATGGTCCTCATTAATATACGCCCTCATCTTGTTTAGTAAATTTCGATTCACGCGTTCCAACGCGTTACTTTGCGGCGAGTGAAATGCGGTCTTTACGTGCGTAATACCATAAGAACTCATTAGCTGGGAAAATTCCTTTGAGATAAATTGTCGACTATTGTCAGAATTAATGTACTCTGGCGTTCCGAACATGTGGAAGACTGCGACTTCAAGATACCTGACTACACTACTGACCGTGGCCTGTGATAGTGGCTTTAGAAAAATATATTTCGTGAAATGATCTAGGACAATGAAGATGCAGGTGTTTCTATTCTTAGTACGTGGATATGGTTCGAGAAAATCTATATATAAACGTTGCATTGGTCGCTTTGTCACAATTTGTTTACCCATGGCATGTCTCTGTACAGTGTTGCTGGGTTTTTTACTTTACAGATTTGACAGTCTCTGATGAAGTCTTAAGCCTCAGTATACATTATTGGCCAATAATATATTTGCCGAAGTTTCGATATCGTTTTGGATAAGCCCGGATTTGCCGGCTTCTGAGGGTTATGCCACTGTGCGATCAAGTCATGAACGAGTTCACTCGGTACCCACAATTTCCAGACATTGATATCTGCGTCAGGATAACTATTTACAAACTCGGTTCTTCTGTATACGATTCCATCTGCTACTGTGACATCTGGAAGACGGTCTTTATTTTCTGTGACGGTATTCACCAACTCGATATACTGAACCAACTTAAAATGTCGTGACGAAAAATCAATTTCCGGTGTCCACTCAGCTATTTCCTCGCAATACACACGTGACAGCGCAATAGGTACGACATTCAGCAACCCTTTTCTGTGCTCTACTGAGAATTCAAAACCTTGTAATTTTAGACTCCATCTAGCGAGTCGACCGATAAGGTCCTTTTGCCTCATGAGCCACTGCAGGCTAGAGTGATCCGTCCGAATTTTGAAGGGCCTTCCCTCTATATATGGCCTGAATAGCTTTACGCTGAGGCCGCATGACACTCTAGCTCGGTTATAGTATATTTCCGTTGTGCCGAAATATATCTGAGTTGAAAGTGAAAATTGCTTAGCCTTCTTGAGGCAGTCCGTTATCGGAGCGGATATCGCCGCGAAGTTGGGGACGAAGCGGCGATACCAACCAGCCACGCCTAGGAATCTTCTTAGCTGTTTAGGAGTTTTCGGCAAAGGGAATTCCAAAAGAGCCGATACCTTCGAAGGGTCTGTTTTCAGGCAGCCGTTGTCGACAATATACCCCATGTACTTAATTTCGCGTTGGTAACATTCTTTGAGCAGCATTTATAAACCGAATGGCATCACTTTAACCTTATATAACGGTCTTCCGGGAACCGTAAATATGGTCAACTCCCTTGAAGACCACTTTAGCGGAATCTGGCAGAAGGCGTCCTTATGATCAATACTTTGCAGGCTGCTTGACCCATCAAGAGAGAATCGCATTCTCTGAACCCGTGTCTCTGGAAATCACAATTCCAGCAGACCAGGGTTTTATCGTTAATATGAGGTTTGTTCTGCAAATGCGTTAATCTACTGTTGTTCGATCTCGGACAATACTAGGTCATTCCCGTCATGTATGTCAACTCCCAACTCAGATATATTTCGTTTGACCCAACTGTGTGTTGTTTTAGTGTAGTTTTGTGTATCAATAAACTTTTCTGCCAGTCTGCCCGAATCACGAAGCGAGTCCGCTGATCTACTAAACAGCATTTGACCAATTCGCGGCTTGCAATGACTCTGTATAATACCGATCAACTCATTAATCGGCATCGGATTTCGCATTCTATCGTGTGTGCTTTGAAATATTCGTCGAAATTCTCTCTGGGTAACTGATGCCTTGGGCGCTGGAATATCTCGTAATCATTCTCAACCCGACCGTACTCCGACTTTAAAGCCTTCCGTAACAACTCAAAATTCGCGCTGGGATTACGCCTCAGGAAATTCCAAAGCCAATCTTTAGCGCCGTCACGGAACAATACATGGACGTTCTGGTAGAACTCTTCGTCAATATATCTGTTCTGATTCTTGAGAGAATCTATCAGGAAGATAAAGTCTGAAACCGAAGAGGTACCGTCGTACTTGATATCCCAGTTTTCCATTTTGAAGCGTTTAAAATTGTTGATGTTGTTAACAGTGTCTGCCAAGGCCGGATCACAATGTCTGTCGAAGCTGTGCGTGTTAGCTCCACTATTGTGTTGAAAAGGAATTCCATTTCGGGTTACTAATGGGGGGTGGCACAGACAAGTTAGGGATTCGGATAGCCTTGTTTCCATTTTCTAACGTCGCGAATTCACTTGGCGGTGGCCAGGTAATATTCCTAAAGAAATTGTTGAGGCCATCCCAGTCGGCTTGCTCGTGTAGCCATTCTTTTCTTTTAGGGGTTTAACTGTGTGGTTCGACAACGAACTAGTACTACACAATGGTCTGAAGAGCCTAGGGGTGATGATACAATGATGGTGTATTTGTTATGATGAGAAGTAAGAATCAAGGGTATTCGCGTTATGACTTACAATGGCTGGAATCCGAGTGGGCTCATTCAAAAGCTACGTGAGATGGTTAAAATCAGCAAATAATTCTACATACTTTCCTTACGGTGTTGTTAAGCCTGAATAGCGAAGCCAACTAGAATTTTATTATATTGAAATCACCCCCAACGACAATTTTTGAAAATGGAAATTTCATGCGAGGTGCATGAAGTTCTCTGCTCTTTCTACAAAGCAGCGAATAATGAGCGCAAAGAGGACGAACAAAAGAAATCTCAACACTGACTGGTCTCGATGGTGTGGGCGACAATAGCAGCAGTAGCAAGGAAACAGGTATCTATATAAACGATTGTCTGACGAAGTACACGCAGGCTCTATTCTATAATGCAAAAATTCATAAAGATGTTTAACAAAATTCTTGTGAGAATTAGATCTTTTGATGAACTTGCACTTATTTAGTGCATTTTCGTTTTTTTCCACTCTAGTACATAAATGATTTGTCGATGACATTCCTACCCATAATCTACCCATAAATTACAGTGATAATTTGTTTAAAAATAATTCCTACTGCGACGATAAATTTTTTATTGTACACCAGAATGCTGTAGAAAAATTTCACGAAAATAGCAAATGTTCAAACCGATGCACAAAAGCCTCTTACCCTATGCATTGAAATCTAACAAAATCTATTCGATAGATAATTCCTTTCGGAAGACACAAGTGTGGGTCAATTTAGTGAGACATCTCTGTGAACTGGCCAATCCGCTTGACAGAGGACCTCCAAATTGACGAATTTCATGAAAATAACAAAAGTTCAATCCGATGCACAAATGCCTCTTCCCCTCTGCATTGTAATCTAACAAACTCTATTCTATAGATTATTCCTTAAGGAAGACACAGGTGTGGGTCAATTTAGTGAGACATCTCTGAGAACTGGCCAATTCGCTTGACAGAGGACCTCCAAATTGACGAATTTCATGAAAATAACAAAAGTTCAAACCGATGCACAAATGCCTCTTCCCCTCTGCATTGTAATCTAACAAACTCTATTCTATAGATTATTCCTTAAGGAAGACACAGGTGTTGGTCAATTTAGTGAGACATCTCTGAGAACTGGCCAATTCGCTTGACAGAGAACCTCCAAATTGAAGAATTTCATGAAAATAACAAAAGTTCAACCCGATGCACAAATGCCTCTTCCCCTCTGCATTGTAATCTAACAAACTCTATTCGATAGATTATTCCTTAAGAAAGACACAGGTGTGGGTCAATTTAGTGTGACGTCTCTGGGAACTGGCCCCTCTGCATTGTAATCTAACAAACTCTATTCGATAGATAATTCCTTTAGGAAGACACAGGTGTGGGTCAATTTAGTGAGACATCTCTGGGAACTGGCGAATTTCATGAAAATAACAAAAGTTCAAACCGATGCACAAATGCCTCTTCCCCTCTGCATTGTAATCTAACAAACTCTATTCGATAGATAATTCCTTTGGGAAGACACAAGTGTGGGTCAATTTAGTGAGACATCTCTGGAAACTGGCCAATCCGCTTGACAGAGAACCTCCAAATTGACGAATTTCATGAAAATAACAAAAGTTCAAACCGATGCACAAATGCCTCTTCCCCTCTGCATTGTAATCTAACAAACTCTATTCTATAGATTATTCCTTAAGGAAGACACAGGTGTGGGTCAATTTAGTGAGACATCTGTGAGAACTGGCCAATTCGCTTGACAGAGGACCTCCAAATTGACGAATTTCATGAATTCAACAAATGCCTCTTCCCCTCTGCATTGTAATCTAACAAACTCTATTCGATAGATAATTCCTTTGGGAAGACACAGGTGTGGGTCAATTTAGTGAGACATCTCTGGGAACTGGCCAATCCGCTTGACAGAGAACCTCCAAATTGACGAATTTCATGAAAATAACAAAAGTTCAAACCGATGCACAAATGCCTCTTCCCCTCTGCATTGTAATCTAACTAACTCTATTCGATAGATAATTCCTTTAGGAAGACACAAGTGTGGGTCAATTTAGTGAGACATCTCTGTGAACTGGCCAATCCGCTTGACAGAGAACCTCCAAATTGAAGAATTTCATGAAAATAACAAATGTTCAAACCGATGCACAAAAGCATCTTCCCCTTTGCATTGTAATCTAACATAATCTCTTCGATAGATAATTCCTTTAGGAAGACACTGGTGTGGGTCAATTTAGTGAGACATCTCTGTGAACTGGCCAATCCGCTTGACAGAGAACCTCTAAATTTAAGAATTTCATGAAAATAACAAATGTTCAAACCGATGCACAAAAGCCTCTTCCTCTTTGCATTGTAATCTAACATAATGTCTTCGATAGATAATTCCTTTAGGAAGACACTGGTGTGGATCAATTTAGTGAGACATCTCTGGGAACTGGCCAATCCGCTTGACAGAGAACCTCCAAATTGAAGAATTTCATGAAAATAACAAATGTTCAAACCGATGCACAAAAGTATCTTCCCCTCTGCATTGTAATCTTACAAACTCTATTCTATAGATTATTCCTTAAGGAAGACACAGGTGTGGGTCAATTTAGTGAGACATCTCTGAGAACTGGCCAATTCGCTTGACAGAGAACCTCCAAATTGACGAATTTCATGAAAATAACAAAAGTTCAAACCGATGCACAAATGCCTCTTCCCCTCTGCATTGTAATCTAACAAACTCTATTCTATAGATTATTCCTTAAGGAAGACACAGGTGTGGGTCAATTTAGTGAGACATCTCTGAGAACTGGCCAATTCGCTTGACAGAGGACCTCCAAATTGACGAATTTCATGAAAATAACAAAAGTTCAAACCGATGCACAAATGCCTCTTCCCCTCTGCATTGTAATCTAACAAACTCTATTCTATAGATTATTCCTTAAGGAAGACACAGGTGTGGGTCAATTTAGTGAGACATCTCTGAGAACTGGCCAATTCGCTTGACAGAGAACCTCCAAATTGAAGAATTTCATGAAAATAACAAAAGTTCAACCCGATGCACAAATGCCTCTTCCCCTCTGCATTGTAATCTAACAAACTCTATTCGATAGATAATTCCTTTGGGAAGACACAGGTGTGGGTCAATTTAGTGAGACATCTCTGGGAACTGGCCAATCCGCTTGACAGAGAACCTCCAAATTGACGAATTTCATGAAAATAACAAAAGTTCAAACCGATGCACAAATGCCTCTTCCCCTCTGCATTGTAATCTAACAAACTCTATTTGATAGATTATTCCTTAAGGAAAACACAGGTGTGGGTCAATTTAGTGAGACATCTCTGGAAACTGGCCAATCCGCTTGACAGAGAACCTCCAAATTGACGAATTTCATGAAAATAACAAAAGTTCAAACCGATGCACAAATGCCTCTTCTCCTCTGCATTGTAATCTAACTAACTCTATTCGATAGATAATTCCTTTAGGAAGACACAAGTGTGGGTCAATTTAGTGTGACATCTCTGGGAACTGGCCAATCCGCTTAACAGATAACCTTCAAATTGACGAATTTCATGAAAATAACAAAAGTTCAAACCGATGCACAAATGCCTCTTCCCCTCTGCATTGTAATCTAACAAACTCTATTCGATAGATTATTCCTTAAGAAAGACACAGGTGTGGGTCAATTTAGTGAGACGTCTCTGGGAACTGGCCCCTCTGCATTGTAATCTAACAAACTCTATTCGATAGATAATTCCTTTAGGAAGACACAGGTGTGGGTCAATTTAGTGAGACATCTCTGTGAACTGGCCAATCCGCTTGACAGAGAACCTCCAAATTGACGAATTTCATGAAAATAACAAAAGTTCAAACCGATGCACAAATGCCTCTTCCCCTCTGCATTGTAATCTAACAAACTCTATTCTATAGATTATTCCTTAAGGAAGACACAGGTGTGGGTCAATTTAGTGAGACATCTCTGAGAACTGGACATTTCGCTTGACAGAGGACCTCCAAATTGACGAATTTCATGAAAATAACAAAAGTTCAAACCGATGCACAAATGCCTCTTCCCCTCTGCATTGTAATCTAACAAACTCTATTCTATAGATTATTCCTTTAGAAAGACACAGGTGTGGGTCAATTTAGTGAGACATCTCTGGGAACTGGCGAATTTCATGAAAATAACAAAAGTTCAAACCGATGCACAAATGCCTCTTCCCCTCTGCATTGAAATCTAACTAACTCTATTCGATAGATAATTCCTTTAGGAAGACACAAGTGTGGGTCAATTTAGTGTGACATCTCTGGGAACTGGCCAATCCGCTTGACAGATAACCTTCAAATTGACGAATTTCATGAAAATAACAAAAGTTCAAACCGATGCACAAATGCCTCTTCCCCTCTGCATTGTAATCTAACAAACTCTATTCTATAGATTATTCCTTAAGGAAGACACAGGTGTGGGTCAATTTAGTGAGACATCTCTGAGAACTGGCCAATTCGCTTGACAGAGAACCTCCAAATTGAAGAATTTCATGAAAATAACAAAAGTTCAACCCGATGCACAAATGCCTCTTCCCCTCTGCATTGTAATCTAACAAACTCTATTCTATAGATTATTCCTTTAGGAAGACACAGGTGTGGGTCAATTTAGTGTGACATCTCTGGGAACTGGCCAATCCGCTTGACAGATAACCTTCAAATTGACGAATTTCATGAAAATAACAAAAGTTCAAACCGATGCACAAATGCCTCTTCCCCTCTGCATTGTAATCTAACAAACTCTATTCTATAGATTATTCCTTAAGGAAGACACAGGTGTGGGTCAAAATAGTGAGACATCTCTGAGAACTGGCCAATTCGCTTGACAGAGGACCTCCAAATTGACGAATTTCATGAAAATAACAAAAGTTCAAACCGATGCACAAATGCCTCTTCCCCTCTGCATTGTAATCTAACAAACTCTATTCTATAGATTATTCCTTAAGGAAGACACAGGTGTGGGTCAATTTAGTGAGACATCTCTGAGAACTGGCCAATTCGCTTGACAGAGAACCTCCAAATTGAAGAATTTCATGAAAATAACAAAAGTTCAACCCGATGCACAAATTCCTCTTCCCCTCTGCATTGTAATCTAACAAACTCTATTCTATAGATTATTCCTTTAGGAAGACACAGGTGTGGGTCAATTTAGTGAGACATCTCTGGGAACTGGCCAATCCGCTTGACAGAGAACCTCCAAATTGACGAATTTCATGAAAATAACAAAAGTTCAAACCGATGCACAAATGCCTCTTCCCCTCTGCATTGTAATCTAACTAACTCTATTCGATAGATAATTCCTTTAGGAAGACACAAGTGTGGGTCAATTTAGTGAGACATCTCTGTGAACTGGCCAATCCGCTTGACAGAGAACCTCCAAATTGAAGAATTTCATGAAAATAACAAATGTTCAAACCGATGCACAAAAGCATCTTCCCCTTTGCATTGTAATCTAACATAATCTCTTCGATAGATAATTCCTTTAGGAAGACACTGGTGTGGGTCAATTTAGTGAGACATCTCTGTGAACTGGCCAATCCGCTTGACAGAGAACCTCTAAATTTAAGAATTTCATGAAAATAACAAATGTTCAAACCGATGCACAAAAGCCTCTTCCCCTTTGCATTGTAATCTAACATAATGTCTTCGATAGATAATTCCTTTAGGAAGACACTGGTGTGGGTCAATTTAGTGAGACATCTCTGGGAACTGGCCAATCCGCTTGACAGAGAACCTCCAAATTGAAGAATTTCATGAAAATAACAAATGTTCAAACCGATGCACAAAAGCATCTTCCCCTCTGCATTGTAATCTAACAAACTCTATTCTATAGATTATTCCTTAAGGAAGACACAGGTGTGGGTCAATTTAGTGAGACATCTCTGAGAACTGGCCAATTCGCTTGACAGAGAACCTCCAAATTGACGAATTTCATGAAAATAACAAAAGTTCAAACCGATGCACAAATGCCTCTTCCCCTCTGCATTGTAATCTAACAAACTCTATTCTATAGATTATTCCTTAAGGAAGACACAGGTGTGGGTCAATTTAGTGAGACATCTCTGAGAACTGGCCAATTCGCTTGACAGAGGACCTCCAAATTGACGAATTTCATGAAAATAACAAAAGTTCAAACCGATGCACAAATGCCTCTTCCCCTCTGCATTGTAATCTAACAAACTCTATTCTATAGATTATTCCTTAAGGAAGACACAGGTGTGGGTCAATTTAGTGAGACATCTCTGAGAACTGGCCAATTCGCTTGACAGAGAACCTCCAAATTGAAGAATTTCATGAAAATAACAAAAGTTCAACCCGATGCACAAATGCCTCTTCCCCTCTGCATTGTAATCTAACAAACTCTATTCGATAGATAATTCCTTTGGGAAGACACAGGTGTGGGTCAATTTAGTGAGACATCTCTGGGAACTGGCCAATCCGCTTGACAGAGAACCTCCAAATTGACGAATTTCATGAAAATAACAAAAGTTCAAACCGATGCACAAATGCCTCTTCCCCTCTGCATTGTAATCTAACAAACTCTATTTGATAGATTATTCCTTAAGGAAAACACAGGTGTGGGTCAATTTAGTGAGACATCTCTGGAAACTGGCCAATCCGCTTGACAGAGAACCTCCAAATTGACGAATTTCATGAAAATAACAAAAGTTCAAACCGATGCACAAATGCCTCTTCCCCTCTGCATTGTAATCTAACTAGCTCTATTCGATAGATAATTCCTTTAGGAAGACACAAGTGTGGGTCAATTTAGTGTGACATCTCTGGGAACTGGCCAATCCGCTTGACAGATAACCTTCAAATTGACGAATTTCATGAAAATAACAAAAGTTCAAACCGATGCACAAATGCCTCTTCCCCTCTGCATTGTAATCTAACAAACTCTATTCGATAGATTATTCCTTAAGAAAGACACAGGTGTGGGTCAATTTAGTGAGACGTCTCTGGGAACTGGCCCCTCTGCATTGTAATCTAACAAACTCTATTCGATAGATAATTCCTTTAGGAAGACACAGGTGTGGGTCAATTTAGTGAGACATCTCTGTGAACTGGCCAATCCGCTTGACAGAGAACCTCCAAATTGACGAATTTCATGAAAATAACAAAAGTTCAAACCGATGCACAAATGCCTCTTCCCCTCTGCATTGTAATCTAACAAACTCTATTCTATAGATTATTCCTTAAGGAAGACACAGGTGTGGGTCAATTTAGTGAGACATCTCTGAGAACTGGCCATTTCGCTTGACAGAGGACCTCCAAATTGACGAATTTCATGAAAATAACAAAAGTTCAAACCGATGCACAAATGCCTCTTCCCCTCTGCATTGTAATCTAACAAACTCTATTCTATAGATTATTCCTTTAGGAAGACACAGGTGTGGGTCAATTTAGTGAGACATCTCTGGGAACTGGCGAATTTCATGAAAATAACAAAAGTTCAAACCGATGCACAAATGCCTCTTCCCCTCTGCATTGTAATCTAACAAACTCTATTCGATAGATAATTCCTTTGGGAAGACACAAGTGTGGGTCAATTTAGTGAGACATCTCTGGGAACTGGCCAATCCGCTTGACAGAGAACCTCCAAATTGACGAATTTCATGAAAATAACAAAAGTTCAAACCGATGCACAAATGCCTCTTCCCCTCTGCATTGTAATCTAACAAACTCTATTCTATAGATTATTCCTTAAGGAAGACACAGGTGTGGGTCAATTTAGTGAGACATCTCTGAGAACTGGCCAATTCGCTTGACAGAGAACCTCCAAATTGAAGAATTTCATGAAAATAACAAAAGTTCAACCCGATGCACAAATGCCTCTTCCCCTCTGCATTGTAATCTAACAAACTCTATTCGATAGATAATTCCTTTGGGAAGACACAGGTGTGGGTCAATTTAGTGAGACATCTCTGGGAACTGGCCAATCCGCTTGACAGAGAACCTCCAAATTGACGAATTTCATGAAAATAACAAAAGTTCAAACCGATGCACAAATGCCTCTTCCTCTCTGCATTGTAATCTAACAAACTCTATTTGATAGATTATTCCTTAAGGAAAACACAGGTGTGGGTCAATTTAGTGAGACATCTCTGGAAACTGGCCAATCCGCTTGACAGAGAACCTCCAAATTGACGAATTTCATGAAAATAACAAAAGTTCAAACCGATGCACAAATGCCTCTTCCCCTCTGCATTGTAATCTAACTAACTCTATTCGATAGATAATTCCTTTAGGAAGACACAAGTGTGGGTCAATTTAGTGTGACATCTCTGGGAACTAGCCAATCCGCTTGACAGATAACCTTCAAATTGACGAATTTCATGAAAATAACAAAAGTTCAAACCGATGCACAAATGCCTCTTCCCCTCTGCATTGTAATCTAACAAACTCTATTCGATAGATTATTCCTTAAGAAAGACACAGGTGTGGGTCAATTTAGTGAGACGTCTCTGGGAACTGGCCCCTCTGCATTGTAATCTAACAAACTCTATTCGATAGATAATTCCTTTAGGAAGACACAGGTGTGGGTCAATTTAGTGAGACATCTCTGTGAACTGGCCAATCCGCTTGACAGAGAACCTCCAAATTGACGAATTTCATGAAAATAACAAAAGTTCAAACCGATGCACAAATGCCTCTTCCCCTCTGCATTGTAATCTAACAAACTCTATTCTATAGATTATTCCTTAAGGAAGACACAGGTGTGGGTCAATTTAGTGAGACATCTCTGAGAACTGGCCAATTCGCTTGACAGAGGACCTCCAAATTGACGAATTTCATGAAAATAACAAAAGTTCAAACCGATGCACAAATGCCTCTTCCCCTCTGCATTGTAATCTAACAAACTCTATTCTATAGATTATTCCTTTAGGAAGACACAGGTGTGGGTCAATTTAGTGAGACATCTCTGGGAACTGGCGAATTTCATGAAAATAACAAAAGTTCAAACCGATGCACAAATGCCTCTTCCCCTCTGCATTGTAATCTAACAAACTTTATTCGATAGATAATTCCTTTGGGAAGACACAAGTGTGGGTCAATTTTGTGAGACATCTCTGGGAACTGGCCAATCCGCTTGACAGAGAACCTCCAAATTGACGAATTTCATGAAAATAACAAAAGTTCAAACCGATGCACAAATGCCTCTTCCCCTCTGCATTGTAATCTAACAAACTCTATTCTATAGATTATTCCTTAAGGAAGACACAGGTGTGGGTCAATTTAGTGAGACATCTCTGAGAACTGGCCAATTCGCTTGACAGAGAACCTCCAAATTGACGAATTTCATGAAAATAACAAAAGTTCAAACCGATGCACAAATGCCTCTTCCCCTCTGCATTGTAATCTAACAAACTCTATTCTATAGATTATTCCTTAAGGAAGACACAGGTGTGGGTCAAAATAGTGAGACATCTCTGAGAACTGGCCAATTCGCTTGACAGAGGACCTCCAAATTGACGAATTTCATGAAAATAACAAAAGTTCAAACCGATGCACAAATGCCTCTTCCCCTCTGCATTGTAATCTAACAAACTCTATTCTATAGATTATTCCTTAAGGAAGACACAGGTGTGGGTCAATTTAGTGAGACATCTCTGAGAACTGGCCAATTCGCTTGACAGAGAACCTCCAAATTGAAGAATTTCATGAAAATAACAAAAGTTCAACCCGATGCACAAATGCCTCTTCCCCTCTGCATTGTAATCTAACAAACTCTATTCTATAGATTATTCCTTTAGGAAGACACAGGTGTGGGTCAATTTAGTGTGACATCTCTGGGAACTGGCCAATCCGCTTGACAGATAACCTTCAAATTGACGAATTTCATGAAAATAACAAAAGTTCAAACCGATGCACAAATGCCTCTTCCCCTCTGCATTGTAATCTAACAAACTCTATTCGATAGATTATTCCTTAAGAAAGACACAGGTGTGGGTCAATTTAGTGAGACGTCTCTGGGAACTGGCCCCTCTGCAT
The DNA here is from genome assembly GCA_947095585.1 of Nephrocerus scutellatus. Lineage (NCBI taxonomy): Eukaryota > Metazoa > Arthropoda > Insecta > Diptera > Pipunculidae > Nephrocerus > Nephrocerus scutellatus. Next base: position 57,991,305 of record OX352764.1, read on the forward strand.
TGTAATCTAACAAACTCTATTCGATAGATAATTCCTTTAGGAAGACACAGGTGTGGGTCAATTTAGTGAGACATCTCTGTGAACTGGCCAATCCGCTTGACAGAGAACCTCCAAATTGACGAATTTCATGAAAATAACAAAAGTTCAAACCGATGCACAAATGCCTCTTCCCCTCTGCATTGTAATCTAACAAACTCTATTCTATAGATTATTCCTTAAGGAAGACACAGGTGTGGGTCAATTTTGTGAGACATCTCTGAGAACTGGCCAATTCGCTTGACAGAGGACCTCCAAATTGACGAATTTCATGAAAATAACAAAAGTTCAAACCGATGCACAAATGCCTCTACCCCTCTGCATTGTAATCTAACAAACTCTATTCTATAGATTATTCCTTTAGGAAGACACAGGTGTGGGTCAATTTAGTGAGACATCTCTGGGAACTGGCGAATTTCATGAAAATAACAAAAGTTCAAACCGATGCACAAATGCCTCTTCCCCTCTGCATTGTAATCTAACAAACTCTATTCGATAGATAATTCCTTTGGGAAGACACAAGTGTGGGTCAATTTAGTGAGACATCTCTGGGAACTGGCCAATCCGCTTGACAGAGAACCTCCAAATTGACGAATTTCATGAAAATAACAAAAGTTCAAACCGATGCACAAATGCCTCTTCCCCTCTGCATTGTAATCTAACAAACTCTATTCTATAGATTATTCCTTAAGGAAGACACAGGTGTGGGTCAATTTAGTGAGACATCTCTGAGAACTGGCCAATTCGCTTGACAGAGGACCTCCAAATTGACGAATTTCATGAAAATAACAAAAGTTCAAACCGATGCACAAATGCCTCTTCCCCTCTGCATTGTAATCTAACAAACTCTATTCTATAGATTATTCCTTAAGGAAGACACAGGTGTGGGTCAATTTAGTGAGACATCTCTGAGAACTGGCCAATTCGCTTGACAGAGAACCTCCAAATTGAAGAATTTCATGAAAATAACAAAAGTTCAACCCGATGCACAAATGCCTCTTCCCCTCTGCATTGTAATCTAACAAACTCTATTCGATAGATAATTCCTTTGGGAAGACACAGGTGTGGGTCAATTTAGTGAGACATCTCTGGGAACTGGCCAATCCGCTTGACAGAGAACCTCCAAATTGACGAATTTCATGAAAATAACAAAAGTTCAAACCGATGCACAAATGCCTCTTCCCCTCTGCATTGTAATCTAACAAACTCTATTTGATAGATTATTCCTTAAGGAAAACACAGGTGTGGGTCAATTTAGTGAGACATCTCTGGAAACTGGCCAATCCGCTTGATAGAGAACCTCCAAATTGACGAATTTCATGAAAATAACAAAAGTTCAAACCGATGCACAAATGCCTCTTCCCCTCTGCATTGTAATCTAACTAACTCTATTCGATAGATAATTCCTTTAGGAAGACACAAGTGTGGGTCAATTTAGTGAGACATCTCTGTGAACTGGCCAATCCGCTTGACAGAGAACCTCCAAATTGAAGAATTTCATAAAATAACAAATGTTCAAACCGATGCACAAAAGCATCTTCCCCTTTGCATTGTAATCTAACATAATCTCTTCGATAGATAATTCCTTTAGGAAGACACTGGTGTGGGTCAATTTAGTGAGACATCTCTGTGAACTGGCCAATCCGCTTGACAGAGAACCTCTAAATTTAAGAATTTCATGAAAATAACAAATGTTCAAACCGATGCACAAAAGCCTCTTCCCCTTTGCATTGTAATCTGTTCGATAGATAATTCCTTTAGGAAGACACTGGTGTGGGTCAATTTAGTGAGACATCTCTGTGAACTGGCCAATCCGCTTGACAGAGAACCTCTAAATTTAAGAATTTCATGAAAATAACAAATGTTCAAACCGATGCACAAAAGCCTCTTCCCCTTTGCATTGTAATCTGTTCGATAGATAATTCCTTTAGGAAGACATGGGTGTGGGTCAATTTAGTGAGGCATCTCTGTGAACTGGCCAATCCGCTTGACAGCAAACCCCCAAATTGAAAAATTTCACGAAAATAGCAAATGTTCAAAACGATGCACAAAAGCCTCTTCCCCTATGCATTGTAATCTAACAAAATCTATTCGATAGATAATTCCTTTAGGAAGACACAAGTGTGGGTCAATTTAGTGAGACATCTCTGTGAACTGGCCAATCCGCTTGACAGAGAACCTCCAAATTGAAGAATTTCATGAAAATAACAAATGTTCAAACCGATGCACAAAAGCCTCTTCCCCTTTGCATTGTAATCTAACATAATCTCTTCGATAGATAATTCCTTTAGGAAGACACTGGTGTGGGTCAATTTAGTGAGACATCTCTGTGAACTGGCCAATCCGCTTGACAGAGAACCTCTAAATTGAAGAATTTCATGAAAATAACCAATGTTCAAACCGATGCACAAAAGCCTCTTCCCCTTTGCATTGTAATCTAACATAATGTCTTCGATAGATAATTCCTTTAGGAAGACACATGTGTGGGTCAATTTAGTGAGACATCTCTGTGAACTGGCCAATCCGCTTGATAGAGAACCTCTAAATTGAAGAATTTCATGAAAATAACAAATGTTCAAAACGATGCACAAATACCTCTTCCCCTCTGCATTGTAATCTAACAAAATCTATTCTATAGATAATTCCTTTAGGAAGACACAGGTGTGGGTCAATTTAGTGAGACATCTCTGTGAACTGGCCAATCCGCTTGACAGAGAACCTCTAAATTGAAGAATTTCATGAAAATAACAAATGTTCAAACCGATTCACAAATGCCTCTCCCCTGACACAGGTGTGGGTGAATTTAATCAGACATCTCTGTGAACTGGCCAATCCGCTTGACAGAGAACCTCCAAATTGAAGAATTTCATGAAAATAACAAAAGTTCAAACCGATGCACAAATGTTCTTCCCCTATGCATTGTAATCTAACAAACTCTATTCAATAGATTATTCCTTAAGGAAGACACAGGTGTGGGTCAATTTAGTGAGACATCTCTGGGAACTGGCCAATCCGCTTGACAGAGAACCTCCAAATTGACGAATTTCATGAAAATAACAAAAGTTCAAACCGATGCACAAATGCCTCTTCCCCTCTGCATTGTAATCTAACAAACTCTATTCTATAGATTATTCCTTAAGGAAGACACAGGTGTGGGTCAATTTAGTGAGACATCTCTGAGAACTGGCCAATTCGCTTGACAGAGGACCTCCAAATTGACGAATTTCATGAAAATAACAAAAGTTCAAACCGATGCACAAATGCCTCTTCCCCTCTGCATTGTAATCTAACAAACTCTATTCTATAGATTATTCCTTAAGGAAGACACAGGTGTGGGTCAATTTAGTGAGACATCTCTGAGAACTGGCCAATTCGCTTGACAGAGAACCTCCAAATTGAAGAATTTCATGAAAATAACAAAAGTTCAACCCGATGCACAAATGCCTCTTCCCCTCTGCATTGTAATCTAACAAACTCTATTCGATAGATAATTCCTTTGGGAAGACACAGGTGTGGGTCAATTTAGTGAGACATCTCTGGGAACTGGCCAATCCGCTTGACAGAGAACCTCCAAATTGACGAATTTCATGAAAATAACAAAAGTTCAAACCGATGCACAAATGCCTCTTCCCCTCTGCATTGTAATCTAACAAACTCTATTTGATAGATTATTCCTTAAGGAAAACACAGGTGTGGGTCAATTTAGTGAGACATCTCTGGAAACTGGCCAATCCGCTTGATAGAGAACCTCCAAATTGACGAATTTCATGAAAATAACAAAAGTTCAAACCGATGCACAAATGCCTCTTCCCCTCTGCATTGTAATCTAACTAACTCTATTCGATAGATAATTCCTTTAGGAAGACACAAGTGTGGGTCAATTTAGTGAGACATCTCTGTGAACTGGCCAATCCGCTTGACAGAGAACCTCCAAATTGAAGAATTTCATAAAATAACAAATGTTCAAACCGATGCACAAAAGCATCTTCCCCTTTGCATTGTAATCTAACATAATCTCTTCGATAGATAATTCCTTTAGGAAGACACTGGTGTGGGTCAATTTAGTGAGACATCTCTGTGAACTGGCCAATCCGCTTGACAGAGAACCTCTAAATTTAAGAATTTCATGAAAATAACAAATGTTCAAACCGATGCACAAAAGCCTCTTCCCCTTTGCATTGTAATCTGTTCGATAGATAATTCCTTTAGGAAGACACTGGTGTGGGTCAATTTAGTGAGACATCTCTGTGAACTGGCCAATCCGCTTGACAGAGAACCTCTAAATTTAAGAATTTCATGAAAATAACAAATGTTCAAACCGATGCACAAAAGCCTCTTCCCCTTTGCATTGTAATCTGTTCGATAGATAATTCCTTTAGGAAGACATGGGTGTGGGTCAATTTAGTGAGGCATCTCTGTGAACTGGCCAATCCGCTTGACAGCAAACCCCCAAATTGAAAAATTTCACGAAAATAGCAAATGTTCAAAACGATGCACAAAAGCCTCTTCCCCTATGCATTGTAATCTAACAAAATCTATTCGATAGATAATTCCTTTAGGAAGACACAAGTGTGGGTCAATTTAGTGAGACATCTCTGTGAACTGGCCAATCCGCTTGACAGAGAACCTCCAAATTGAAGAATTTCATGAAAATAACAAATGTTCAAACCGATGCACAAAAGCCTCTTCCCCTTTGCATTGTAATCTAACATAATCTCTTCGATAGATAATTCCTTTAGGAAGACACTGGTGTGGGTCAATTTAGTGAGACATCTCTGTGAACTGGCCAATCCGCTTGACAGAGAACCTCTAAATTGAAGAATTTCATGAAAATAACCAATGTTCAAACCGATGCACAAAAGCCTCTTCCCCTTTGCATTGTAATCTAACATAATGTCTTCGATAGATAATTCCTTTAGGAAGACACATGTGTGGGTCAATTTAGTGAGACATCTCTGTGAACTGGCCAATCCGCTTGATAGAGAACCTCTAAATTGAAGAATTTCATGAAAATAACAAATGTTCAAAACGATGCACAAATACCTCTTCCCCTCTGCATTGTAATCTAACAAAATCTATTCTATAGATAATTCCTTTAGGAAGACACAGGTGTGGGTCAATTTAGTGAGACATCTCTGTGAACTGGCCAATCCGCTTGACAGAGAACCTCTAAATTGAAGAATTTCATGAAAATAACAAATGTTCAAACCGATTCACAAATGCCTCTCCCCTGACACAGGTGTGGGTGAATTTAATCAGACATCTCTGTGAACTGGCCAATCCGCTTGACAGAGAACCTCCAAATTGAAGAATTTCATGAAAATAACAAAAGTTCAAACCGATGCACAAATGTTCTTCCCCTATGCATTGTAATCTAACAAACTCTATTCAATAGATTATTCCTTAAGGAAGACACAGGTGTGGGTCAATTTAGTGAGACATCTCTGGGAACTGGCCAATCCGCTTGACAGAGAACCTCCAAATTGACGAATTTCATGAAAATAACAAAAGTTCAAACCGATGCACAAATGCCTCTTCCCCTCTGCATTGTAATCTAACAAACTCTATTCTATAGATTATTCCTTAAGGAAGACACAGGTGTGGGTCAATTTAGTGAGACATCTCTGAGAACTGGCCAATTCGCTTGACAGAGGACCTCCAAATTGACGAATTTCATGAAAATAACAAAAGTTCAAACCGATGCACAAATGCCTCTTCCCCTCTGCATTGTAATCTAACAAACTCTATTCTATAGATTATTCCTTTAGGAAGACACAGGTGTGGGTCAATTTAGTGAGACATCTCTGGGAACTGGCGAATTTCATGAAAATAACAAAAGTTCAAACCGATGCACAAATGCCTCTTCCCCTCTGCATTGTAATCTAACAAACTCTATTCGATAGATAATTCCTTTGGGAAGACACAAGTGTGGGTCAATTTAGTGAGACATCTCTGGGAACTGGCCAATCCGCTTGACAGAGAACCTCCAAATTGACGAATTTCATGAAAATAACAAAAGTTCAAACCGATGCACAAATGCCTCTTCCCCTCTGCATTGTAATCTAACAAACTCTATTCTATAGATTATTCTTTAAGGAAGACACAGGTGTGGGTCAATTTAGTGAGACATCTCTGAGAACTGGCCAATTCGCTTGACAGAGGACCTCCAAATTGACGAATTTCATGAAAATAACAAAAGTTCAAACCGATGCACAAATGCCTCTTCCCCTCTGCATTGTAATCTAACAAACTCTATTCTATAGATTATTCCTTAAGGAAGACACAGGTGTGGGTCAATTTAGTGAGACATCTCTGAGAACTGGCCAATTCGCTTGACAGAGAACCTCCAAATTGAAGAATTTCATGAAAATAACAAAAGTTCAACCCGATGCACAAATGCCTCTTCCCCTCTGCATTGTAATCTAACAAACTCTATTCGATAGATAATTCCTTTGGGAAGACACAGGTGTGGGTCAATTTAGTGAGACATCTCTGGGAACTGGCCAATCCGCTTGACAGAGAACCTCCAAATTGACGAATTTCATGAAAATAACAAAAGTTCAAACCGATGCACAAATGCCTCTTCCCCTCTGCATTGTAATCTAACAAACTCTATTTGATAGATTATTCCTTAAGGAAAACACAGGTGTGGGTCAATTTAGTGAGACATCTCTGGAAACTGGCCAATCCGCTTGACAGAGAACCTCCAAATTGACGAATTTCATGAAAATAACAAAAGTTCAAACCGATGCACAAATGCCTCTTCCCCTCTGCATTGTAATCTAACTAACTCTATTCGATAGATAATTCCTTTAGGAAGACACAAGTGTGGGTCAATTTAGTGTGACATCTCTGGGAACTGGCCAATCCGCTTGACAGATAACCTTCAAATTGACGAATTTCATGAAAATAACAAAAGTTCAAACCGATGCACAAATGCCTCTTCCCCTCTGCATTGTAATCTAACAAACTCTATTCGATAGATTATTCCTTAAGAAAGACACAGGTGTGGGTCAATTTAGTGAGACGTCTCTGGGAACTGGCCCCTCTGCATTGTAATCTAACAAACTCTATTCGATAGATAATTCCTTTAGGAAGACACAGGTGTGGGTCAATTTAGTGAGACATCTCTGTGAACTGGCCAATCCGCTTGACAGAGAACCTCCAAATTGACGAATTTCATGAAAATAACAAAAGTTCAAACCGATGCACAAATGCCTCTTCCCCTCTGCATTGTAATCTAACAAACTCTATTCTATAGATTATTCCTTAAGGAAGACACAGGTGTGGGTCAATTTAGTGAGACATCTCTGAAAACTGGCCAATTCGCTTGACAGAAGACCTCCAAATTGACGAATTTCATGAAAATAACAAAAGTTCAAACCGATGCACAAATGCCTCTTCCCCTCTGCATTGTAATCTAACAAACTCTATTCTATAGATTATTCCTTTAGGAAGACACAGGTGTGGGTCAATTTAGTGAGACATCTCTGGGAACTGGCGAATTTCATGAAAATAACAAAAGTTCAAACCGATGCACAAATGCCTCTTCCCCTCTGCATTGTAATCTAACAAACTTTATTCGATAGATAATTCCTTTGGGAAGACACAAGTGTGGGTCAATTTTGTGAGACATCTCTGGGAACTGGCCAATCCGCTTGACAGAGAACCTCCAAATTGACGAATTTCATGAAAATAACAAAAGTTCAAACCGATGCACAAATGCCTCTTCCCCTCTGCATTGTAATCTAACAAACTCTATTCTATAGATTATTCCTTAAGGAAGACACAGGTGTGGGTCAATTTAGTGAGACATCTCTGAGAACTGGCCAATTCGCTTGACAGAGAACCTCCAAATTGACGAATTTCATGAAAATAACAAAAGTTCAAACCGATGCACAAATGCCTCTTCCCCTCTGCATTGTAATCTAACAAACTCTATTCTATAGATTATTCCTTAAGGAAGACACAGGTGTGGGTCAAAATAGTGAGACATCTCTGAGAACTGGCCAATTCGCTTGACAGAGGACCTCCAAATTGACGAATTTCATGAAAATAACAAAAGTTCAAACCGATGCACAAATGCCTCTTCCCCTCTGCATTGTAATCTAACAAACTCTATTCTATAGATTATTCCTTAAGGAAGACACAGGTGTGGGTCAATTTAGTGAGACATCTCTGAGAACTGGCCAATTCGCTTGACAGAGATCCTCCAAATTGAAGAATTTCATGAAAATAACAAAAGTTCAACCCGATGCACAAATGCCTCTTCCCCTCTGCATTGTAATCTAACAAACTCTATTCTATAGATTATTCCTTTAGGAAGACACAGGTGTGGGTCAATTTAGTGTGACATCTCTGGGAACTGGCCAATCCGCTTGACAGATAACCTTCAAATTGACGAATTTCATGAAAATAACAAAAGTTCAAACCGATGCACAAATGCCTCTTCCCCTCTGCATTGTAATCTAACAAACTCTATTCGATAGATTATTCCTTAAGAAAGACACAGGTGTGGGTCAATTTAGTGAGACGTCTCTGGGAACTGGCCCCTCTGCATTGTAATCTAACAAACTCTATTCGATAGATAATTCCTTTAGGAAGACACAGGTGTGGGTCAATTTAGTGAGACATCTCTGTGAACTGGCCAATCCGCTTGACAGAGAACCTCCAAATTGACGAATTTCATGAAAATAACAAAAGTTCAAACCGATGCACAAATGCCTCTACCCCTCTGCATTGTAATCTAACAAACTCTATTCTATAGATTATTCCTTTAGGAAGACACAGGTGTGGGTCAATTTAGTGAGACATCTCTGGGAACTGGCGAATTTCATGAAAATAACAAAAGTTCAAACCGATGCACAAATGCCTCTTCCCCTCTGCATTGTAATCTAACAAACTCTATTCGATAGATAATTCCTTTGGGAAGACACAAGTGTGGGTCAATTTAGTGAGACATCTCTGGGAACTGGCCAATCCGCTTGACAGAGAACCTCCAAATTGACGAATTTCATGAAAATAACAAAAGTTCAAACCGATGCACAAATGCCTCTTCCCCTCTGCATTGTAATCTAACAAACTCTATTCTATAGATTATTCCTTAAGGAAGACACAGGTGTGGGTCAATTTAGTGAGACATCTCTGAGAACTGGCCAATTCGCTTGACAGAGAACCTCCAAATTGAAGAATTTCATGAAAATAACAAAAGTTCAACCCGATGCACAAATGCCTCTTAACCTCTGCATTGTAATCTAACAAACTCTATTCGATAGATAATTCCTTTGGGAAGACACAGGTGTGGGTCAATTTAGTGAGACATCTCTGGGAACTGGCCAATCCGCTTGACAGAGAACCTCCAAATTGACGAATTTCATGAAAATAACAAAAGTTCAAACCGATGCACAAATGCCTCTTCCCCTCTGCATTGTAATCTAACAAACTCTATTTGATAGATTATTCCTTAAGGAAAACACAGGTGTGGGTCAATTTAGTGAGACATCTCTGGAAACTGGCCAATCCGCTTGATAGAGAACCTCCAAATTGACGAATTTCATGAAAATAACAAAAGTTCAAACCGATGCACAAATGCCTCTACCCCTCTGCATTGTAATCTAACTAACTCTATTCGATAGATAATTCCTTTAGGAAGACACAAGTGTGGGTCAATTTAGTGAGACATCTCTGTGAACTGGCCAATCCGCTTGACAGAGAACCTCCAAATTGAAGAATTTCATGAAAATAACAAATGTTCAAACCGATGCACAAAAGCATCTTCCCCTTTGCATTGTAATCTAACATAATCTCTTCGATAGATAATTCCTTTAGGAAGACACTGGTGTGGGTCAATTTAGTGAGACATCTCTGTGAACTGGCCAATCCGCTTGACAGAGAACCTCTAAATTTAAGAATTTCATGAAAATAACAAATGTTCAAACCGATGCACAAAAGCCTCTTCCCCTTTGCATTGTAATCTGTTCGATAGATAATTCCTTTAGGAAGACATGGGTGTGGGTCAATTTAGTGAGGCATCTCTGTGAACTGGCCAATCCGCTTGACAGCAAACCCCCAAATTGAAAAATTTCACGAAAATAGCAAATGTTCAAAACGATGCACAAAAGCCTCTTCCCCTATGCATTGTAATCTAACAAAATCTATTCGATAGATAATTCCTTTAGGAAGACACAAGTGTGGGTCAATTTAGTGAGACATCTCTGTGAACTGGCCAATCCGCTTGACAGAGAACCTCCAAATTGAAGAATTTCATGAAAATAACAAATGTTCAAACCGATGCACAAAAGCCTCTTCCCCTTTGCATTGTAATCTAACATAATCTCTTCGATAGATAATTCCTTTAGGAAGACACTGGTGTGGGTCAATTTAGTGAGACATCTCTGTAAACTGGCCAATCCGCTTGACAGAGAACCTCTAAATTGAAGAATTTCATGAAAATAACCAATGTTCAAACCGATGCACAAAAGCCTCTTCCCCTTTGCATTGTAATCTCACATAATGTCTTCGATAGATAATTCCTTTAGGAAGACACATGTGTGGGTCAATTTAGTGAGACATCTCTGTGAACTGGCCAATCCGCTTGACAGAGAACCTCTAAATTGAAGAATTTCATGAAAATAACAAATGTTCAAAACGATGCACAAATACCTCTTCCCCTCTGCATTGTAATCTAACAAAATCTATTCTATAGATAATTCCTTTAGGAAGACACAGGTGTGGGTCAATTTAGTGAGACATCTCTGTGAACTGGCCAATCCGCTTGACAGAGAACCTCTAAATTGAAGAATTTCATGAAAATAACAAATGTTCAAACCGATTCACAAATGCCTCTCCCCTGACACAGGTGTGGGTGAATTTAATCAGACATCTCTGTGAACTGGCCAATCCGCTTGACAGAGAACCTCCAAATTGAAGAATTTCATGAAAATAACAAAAGTTCAACCCGATGCACAAATGCCTCTTCCCCTCTGCATTGTAATCTAACAAACTCTATTCGATAGATAATTCCTTTGGGAAGACACAGGTGTGGGTCAATTTAGTGAGACATCTCTGGGAACTGGCCAATCCGCTTGACAGAGAACCTCCAAATTGACGAATTTCATGAAAATAACAAAAGTTCAAACCGATGCACAAATGCCTCTTCCCCTCTGCATTGTAATCTAACAAACTCTATTTGATAGATTATTCCTTAAGGAAAACACAGGTGTGGGTCAATTTAGTGAGACATCTCTGGAAACTGGCCAATCCGCTTGATAGAGAACCTCCAAATTGACGAATTTCATGAAAATAACAAAAGTTCAAACCGATGCACAAATGCCTCTACCCCTCTGCATTGTAATCTAACTAACTCTATTCGATAGATAATTCCTTTAGGAAGACACAAGTGTGGGTCAATTTAGTGAGACATCTCTGTGAACTGGCCAATCCGCTTGACAGAGAACCTCCAAATTGAAGAATTTCATGAAAATAACAAATGTTCAAACCGATGCACAAAAGCATCTTCCCCTTTGCATTGTAATCTAACATAATCTCTTCGATAGATAATTCCTTTAGGAAGACACTGGTGTGGGTCAATTTAGTGAGACATCTCTGTGAACTGGCCAATCCGCTTGACAGAGAACCTCTAAATTTAAGAATTTCATGAAAATAACAAATGTTCAAACCGATGCACAAAAGCCTCTTCCCCTTTGCATTGTAATCTGTTCGATAGATAATTCCTTTAGGAAGACATGGGTGTGGGTCAATTTAGTGAGGCATCTCTGTGAACTGGCCAATCCGCTTGACAGCAAACCCCCAAATTGAAAAATTTCACGAAAATAGCAAATGTTCAAAACGATGCACAAAAGCCTCTTCCCCTATGCATTGTAATCTAACAAAATCTATTCGATAGATAATTCCTTTAGGAAGACACAAGTGTGGGTCAATTTAGTGAGACATCTCTGTGAACTGGCCAATCCGCTTGACAGAGAACCTCCAAATTGAAGAATTTCATGAAAATAACAAATGTTCAAACCGATGCACAAAAGCCTCTTCCCCTTTGCATTGTAATCTAACATAATCTCTTCGATAGATAATTCCTTTAGGAAGACACTGGTGTGGGTCAATTTAGTGAGACATCTCTGGGAACTGGCCAATCCGCTTGACAGAGAACCTCTAAATTGAAGAATTTCATGAAAATAACCAATGTTCAAACCGATGCACAAAAGCCTCTTCCCCTTTGCATTGTAATCTCACATAATGTCTTCGATAGATAATTCCTTTAGGAAGACACATGTGTGGGTCAATTTAGTGAGACATCTCTGTGAACTGGCCAATCCGCTTGACAGAGAACCTCTAAATTGAAGAATTTCATGAAAATAACAAATGTTCAAAACGATGCACAAATACCTCTTCCCCTCTGCATTGTAATCTAACAAAATCTATTCTATAGATAATTCCTTTAGGAAGACACAGGTGTGGGTCAATTTAGTGAGACATCTCTGTGAACTGGCCAATCCGCTTGACAGAGAACCTCTAAATTGAAGAATTTCATGAAAATAACAAATGTTCAAACCGATTCACAAATGCCTCTCCCCTGACACAGGTGTGGGTGAATTTAATCAGACATCTCTGTGAACTGGCCAATCCGCTTGACAGAGAACCTCCAAATTGAAGAATTTCATGAAAATAAATTTTAAAAACGATGCACAAATGCCTCTTCCCCTCTGCATTGTAATCTAACAAAATCTATTCGATAGATAATTCCTTTAGGAAGACACATGTGTGGGTCAATTTAGTGAGACATCTCTGTGAACTGGCCAATCCGCTTGACAGAGAACCTCTAAATTGAAGAATTTCATGAAAATAACAAATGTTCAAAACGATGCACAAATGCCTCTTCCCCTCTGCATTGTAATCTAACAAAATCTATTCGATAGATAATTCCTTTAGGAAGACACAGGTGTGGGTCAATTTAGTGAGACATCTCTGTGAACTGGCCAATCCGCTTGACAGAGAACCTCTAAATTGAAGAATTTCATGAAAATAACAAATGTTCAAAACGATGCACAAATGCCTCTTCCCCTCTGCATTGTAATCTAACATAATCTCTTCGATAGATAATTCCTTAAGGAAGACACAGGTGTGGGTCAATTTAGTGAGACATCTCTGGGAACTGGCCAATCCGCTTGACAGAGAACCTCCAAATTGACGAATTTCATGAAAATAACAAAAGTTCAAACCGATGCACAAATGTTCTTCCCCTCTGCATTGTAATCTAACAAACTCTATTCAATAGATTATTCCTTAAGGAAGACACAGGTGTGGGCCTCTTCCCCTTTGCATTGTAATCTATTCGATAGATAATTACTTAAGGAAGACACAAGTGTGGGTCAATTTAGTGAGACATCTCTGTGAACTGGCCAATCCGCTTGACAGAGAACCTCCAAATTGAAGAATTTCATGAAAATAACAAATGTTCAAACCGATGCACAAAAGCCTCTTCCCCTTTGCATTGTAATCTAACATAATCTCTTCGATAGATAATTCCTTTAGGAAGACACTGGTGTGGGTCAATTTAGTGAGACATCTCTGTGAACTGGCCAATCCGCTTGACAGAGAACCTCTAAATTGAAGAATTTCATGAAAATAACAAATGTTCAAACCGATGCACAAAAGCCTCTTCCCTTTGCATTGTAATCTAACATAATGTCTTCGATAGATAATTCCTTTAGGAAGACACTGGTGTGGGTCAATTTAGTGAGACATCTCTTTGAACTGGCCAATCCGCTTGACAGCGAAGCTCCAAATTGAAGAATTTCATGAAAATAGCAAATTTAAACCGATGCACAAAAGCCTCTTCCCCTTTGCATTGTAATCTAACATAATCTATTCGATAGATAATTTCTTTAGGAAGACATGTGTGGGTCAATTTAATGAGGCATCTCTGTGAACTGGCCAATCCGCTTGACAGAGAACCTCCAAATTGACGAATTTCATGAAAATAACAAATGTTCAAACCGATTCACAAATGCCTCTTCCCCTGACACAGGTGTGGGTGAATTTAATCAGACATCTCTTTGAACTGGCCAATCCGCTTGACAGAGAACCTCCAAATTGAAGAATTTCATGAAAATAAATGTTAAAAACGATGCACAAATGCCTCTTCCCCTCTGCATTGTAATCTAACAAACTCTATTCGATAGATAATTCCTTTGGGAAGACACAAGTGTGGGTCAATTTAGTGAGACATCTCTGGGAACTGGCCAATCCGCTTGACAGAGAACCTCCAAATTGACGAATTTCATGAAAATAACAAAAGTTCAAACCGATGCACAAATGCCTCTTCCCCTCTGCATTGTAATCTAACAAACTCTATTCTATAGATTATTCCTTAAGGAAGACACAGGTGTGGGTCAATTTAGTGAGACATCTCTGAGAACTGGCCAATTCGCTTGACAGAGAACCTCCAAATTGAAGAATTTCATGAAAATAACAAAAGTTCAACCCGATGCACAAATGCCTCTTCCCCTCTGCATTGTAATCTAACAAACTCTATTCGATAGATAATTCCTTTGGGAAGACACAGGTGTGGGTCAATTTAGTGAGACATCTCTGGGAACTGGCCAATCCGCTTGACAGAGAACCTCCAAATTGACGAATTTCATGAAAATAACAAAAGTTCAAACCGATGCACAAATGCCTCTTCCCCTCTGCATTGTAATCTAACAAACTCTATTTGATAGATTATTCCTTAAGGAAAACACAGGTGTGGGTCAATTTAGTGAGACATCTCTGGAAACTGGCCAATCCGCTTGATAGAGAACCTCCAAATTGACGAATTTCATGAAAATAACAAAAGTTCAAACCGATGCACAAATGCCTCTACCCCTCTGCATTGTAATCTAACTAACTCTATTCGATAGATAATTCCTTTAGGAAGACACAAGTGTGGGTCAATTTAGTGAGACATCTCTGTGAACTGGCCAATCCGCTTGACAGAGAACCTCCAAATTGAAGAATTTCATGAAAATAACAAATGTTCAAACCGATGCACAAAAGCATCTTCCCCTTTGCATTGTAATCTAACATAATCTCTTCGATAGATAATTCCTTTAGGAAGACACTGGTGTGGGTCAATTTAGTGAGACATCTCTGTGAACTGGCCAATCCGCTTGACAGAGAACCTCTAAATTTAAGAATTTCATGAAAATAACAAATGTTCAAACCGATGCACAAAAGCCTCTTCCCCTTTGCATTGTAATCTGTTCGATAGATAATTCCTTTAGGAAGACATGGGTGTGGGTCAATTTAGTGAGGCATCTCTGTGAACTGGCCAATCCGCTTGACAGCAAACCCCCAAATTGAAAAATTTCACGAAAATAGCAAATGTTCAAAACGATGCACAAAAGCCTCTTCCCCTATGCATTGTAATCTAACAAAATCTATTCGATAGATAATTCCTTTAGGAAGACACAAGTGTGGGTCAATTTAGTGAGACATCTCTGTGAACTGGCCAATCCGCTTGACAGAGAACCTCCAAATTGAAGAATTTCATGAAAATAACAAATGTTCAAACCGATGCACAAAAGCCTCTTCCCCTTTGCATTGTAATCTAACATAATCTCTTCGATAGATAATTCCTTTAGGAAGACACTGGTGTGGGTCAATTTAGTGAGACATCTCTGTGAACTGGCCAATCCGCTTGACAGAGAACCTCTAAATTGAAGAATTTCATGAAAATAACCAATGTTCAAACCGATGCACAAAAGCCTCTTCCCCTTTGCATTGTAATCTCACATAATGTCTTCGATAGATAATTCCTTTAGGAAGACACATGTGTGGGTCAATTTAGTGAGACATCTCTGTGAACTGGCCAATCCGCTTGACAGAGAACCTCTAAATTGAAGAATTTCATGAAAATAACAAATGTTCAAAACGATGCACAAATACCTCTTCCCCTCTGCATTGTAATCTAACAAAATCTATTCTATAGATAATTCCTTTAGGAAGACACAGGTGTGGGTCAATTTAGTGAGACATCTCTGTGAACTGGCCAATCCGCTTGACAGAGAACCTCTAATTTGAAGAATTTCATGAAAATAACAAATGTTCAAACCGATTCACAAATGCCTCTCCCCTGACACAGGTGTGGGTGAATTTAATCAGACATCTCTGTGAACTGGCCAATCCGCTTGACAGAGAACCTCCAAATTGAAGAATTTCATGAAAATAAATTTTAAAAACGATGCACAAATGCCTCTTCCCCTCTGCATTGTAATCTAACAAAATCTATTCGATAGATAATTCCTTTAGGAAGACACATGTGTGGGTCAATTTAGTGAGACATCTCTGTGAACTGGCCAATCCGCTTGACAGAGAACCTCTAAATTGAAGAATTTCATGAAAATAACAAATGTTCAAAACGATGCACAAATGCCTCTTCCCCTCTGCATTGTAATCTAACAAAATCTATTCGATAGATAATTCCTTTAGGAAGACACAGGTGTGGGTCAATTTAGTGAGACATCTCTGTGAACTGGCCAATCCGCTTGACAGAGAACCTCTAAATTGAAGAATTTCATGAAAATAACAAATGTTCAAAACGATGCACAAATGCCTCTTCCCCTCTGCATTGTAATCTAACATAATCTCTTCGATAGATAATTCCTTAAGGAAGACACAGGTGTGGGTCAATTTAGTGAGACATCTCTGGGAACTGGCCAATCCGCTTGACAGAGAACCTCCAAATTGACGAATTTCATGAAAATAACAAAAGTTCAAACCGATGCACAAATGTTCTTCCCCTCTGCATTGTAATCTAACAAACTCTATTCAATAGATTATTCCTTAAGGAAGACACAGGTGTGGGCCTCTTCCCCTTTGCATTGTAATCTATTCGATAGATAATTCCTTAAGGAAGACACAAGTGTGGGTCAATTTAGTGAGACATCTCTGTGAACTGGCCAATCCGCTTGACAGAGAACCTCCAAATTGAAGAATTTCATGAAAATAACAAATGTTCAAACCGATGCACAAAAGCCTCTTCCCCTTTGCATTGTAATCTAACATAATCTCTTCGATAGATAATTCCTTTAGGAAGACACTGGTGTGGGTCAATTTAGTGAGACATCTCTGTGAACTGGCCAATCCGCTTGACAGAGAACCTCTAAATTGAAGAATTTCATGAAAATAACAAATGTTCAAACCGATGCACAAAAGCCTCTTCCCTTTGCATTGTAATCTAACATAATGTCTTCGATAGATAATTCCTTTAGGAAGACACTGGTGTGGGTCAATTTAGTGAGACATCTCTTTGAACTGGCCAATCCGCTTGACAGCGAAGCTCCAAATTGAAGAATTTCATGAAAATAGCAAATTTAAACCGATGCACAAAAGCCTCTTCCCCTTTGCATTGTAATCTAACATAATCTATTCGATAGATAATTTCTTTAGGAAGACATGTGTGGGTCAATTTAATGAGGCATCTCTGTGAACTGGCCAATCCGCTTGACAGAGAACCTCCAAATTGACGAATTTCATGAAAATAACAAATGTTCAAACCGATTCACAAATGCCTCTTCCCCTGACACAGGTGTGGGTGAATTTAATCAGACATCTCTTTGAACTGGCCAATCCGCTTGACAGAGAACCTCCAAATTGAAGAATTTCATGAAAATAAATGTTAAAAACGATGCACAAATGCCTCTTCCCCTCTGCATTGTAATCTAACAAAATCTATTCGATAGATAATTCCTTTAGGAAGACACATGTGTGGGTCAATTTAGTGAGACATCTCTGTGAACTGGCCAATCTGCTTGACAGAGAACCTCTAAATTGAAGAATTTCATGAAAATAACAAATGTTCAAAACGATGCACAAATGCCTCTTCCCCTCTGCATTGTAATCGAACAAACTCTATCCAATAGATTATTCCTTAAGGAAGACACAGGTGTGGGTCAATGTAGTGTGACATCTTTGTGAACTGGCCAATCCGCTTGACAGCGAACCTCCAAATTGAAGAATTTCATGAAAATAGCAAATGTTCAAACCGATGCACAAAAGCCTCTTCCCCTTTGCATTGTAATCTATTCGATAGATAATTCCTTTAGGAAGACACAGGTGTGGGTCAATTTAGTGAGACATCTCTGTGAACTGGCCAATCCGCTTGACAGAGAACCTCTAAATTGAAGAATTTCATGAAAATAACAAATGTTCAAACCGATGCACAAAAGCCTCTTCCCCTTTGCATTGTAATCTAACATAATCTCTTCGATAGATAATTCCTTAAGGAAGACACAGGTGCGGGTCAATTTAGTGAGACATCTCTGGGAAATGGCCAATCCGCTTGACAGAGAACCTCCAAATTGACGAATTTCATGAAAATAACAAAAGTTCAAACCGATGCACTAATGCCTCTTCCCCTCTGCATTGTAATCTAACAAACTCTATTCAATAGATTATTCCTTAAGGAAGACACAGGTGTGGGTCAATTTAGTGTGACATCTTTGTGAACTGGCCAATCCGCTTGACAGCGAACCTCCAAATTGAAGAATTTCATGAAAATAACAAATGTTCAAACCGATGCACAAAAGCCTCTTCCCCTTTGCATTGTAATCTATTCGATAGATAATTCCTTTAGGAAGACATGGGTGTGGGTCAATTTAGTGAGGCATCTCTGTGAACTGGCCAATCCGCTTGACAGCAAACCCCCAAATTGAAAAATTTCACGAAAATAGCAAATGTTCAAAACGATGCACAAAAGCCTCTTCCCCTATGCATTGTACTCTAACAAAATCTATTCGATAGATAATTCCTTTAGGAAGACACAGGTGTGGGTCAATTTAGTGAAAAAACTCTGTGAACTTGCCAATCCGCTTGACAGAGAACCTCCAAATTGAAGAATTTCATGAAAATAACAAATGTTCAAACCGATGCACAAAAGCCTCTTCCCCTTTGCATTGTAATCTAACATAATCTCTTCGATAGATAATTCCTTAAGGAAGACACAGGTGCGGGTCAATTTAGTGTGACATCTTTGTGAACTGGCTAATCCGCTTGACAGCGAACCTCCAAATTGAAGAATTTCATGAAAATAGCAAATGTTCAAACCGATGCACAAAAGCCTCTTCCCCTTTGCATTGTAATCTATTCGATAGATAATTCCTTTAGGAAGACACAGGTGTGGGTCAATTTAGTGAGACATCTCTGTGAACTTGCCAATCCGCTTGACAGAGAACCTCCAAATTGAAGAATTTCATGAAAATAACAAATGTTCAAACCGATGCACAAAAGCCTCTTCCCCTTTGCATTGTAATCTAACATAATCTCTTCGATAGATAATTCCTTAAGGAAGACACAGGTGCGGGTCAATTTAGTGTGACATCTTTGTGAACTGGCCAATCCGCTTGACAGCGAAGCTCCAAATTGAAGAATTTCACGAAAATAGCAAATTTTTAAACCGATGCACAAAAGCCTCTTCCCCTTTGCATTGTAATCTAACATAATCTATTCGATAGATAATTTCTTTAGGAAGACATGTGTGGGTCAATTTAATGAGGCATCTCTGTGAACTGGCCAATCCGCTTGACAGAGAACGTCCAAATTGACGAATTTCATGAAAATAACAAATGTTCAAACCGATTCACAAATGCCTCTTCCCCTGACACAGGTGTGGGTGAATTTAATCAGACATCTCTGTGAACTGGCCAATCCGCTTGACAGAGAACCTCCAAATTGAAGAATTTCATGAAAATAAATGTTAAAAACGATGCACAAATGCCTCTTCCCCTCTGCATTGTAATCTAACAAAATCTATTCGATAGATAATTCCTTTAGGAAGACACATGTGTGGGTCAATTTAGTGAGACATCTCTGTGAACTGGCCAATCTGCTTGACAGAGAACCTCTAAATTGAAGAATTTCATGAAAATAACAAATGTTCAAAACGATGCACAAATGCCTCTTCCCCTCTGCATTATAATCTAACAAACTCTATCCAATAGATTATTCCTTAAGGAAGACACAGGTGTGGGTCAATGTAGTGTGACATCTTTGTGAACTGGCCAATCCGCTTGACAGCGAACCTCCAAATTGAAGAATTTCATGAAAATAGCAAATGTTCAAACCGTTGCACAAAAGCCTCTTCCCCTTTGCATTGTAATCTATTCGATAGATAATTTCTTTAGGAAGACATGTGTGGGTCAATTTAATGAGGCATCTCTGTGAACTGGCCAATCCGCTTGACAGAGAACGTCCAAATTGACGAATTTCATGAAAATAACAAATGTTCAAACCGATGCACAAAAGCCTCTTCCCCTTTGCATTGTAATCTAACATAATCTCTTCGATAGATAATTCCTTAAGGAAGACACAGGTGCGGGTCAATTTAGTGTGACATCTTTGTGAACTGGCTAATCCGCTTGACAGCGAACCTCCAAATTGAAGAATTTCATGAAAATAGCAAATGTTCAAACCGATGCACAAAAGCCTCTTCCCCTTTGCATTGTAATCTATTCGATAGATAATTCCTTTAGGAAGACACTGGTGTGGGTCAATTTAGTGAGACATCTCTTTGAACTGGCCAATCCGCTTGACAGCGAAGCTCCAAATTGAAGAATTTCACGAAAATAGCAAATGTTTAAACCGATGCACAAAAGCCTCTTCCCCTTTGCATTGTAATCTAACATAATCTATTCGATAGATAATTTCTTTAGGAAGACATGTGTGGGTCAATTTAATGAGGCATCTCTGTGAACTGGCCAATCCGCTTGACAGAGAACGTCCAAATTGACGAATTTCATGAAAATAACAAATGTTCAAACCGATTCACAAATGCCTCTTCCCCTGACACAGGTGTGGGTGAATTTAATCAGACATCTCTGTGAACTGGCCAATCCGCTTGACAGAGAACCTCCAAATTGAAGAATTTCATGAAAATAAATGTTAAAAACGATGCACAAATGCCTCTTCCCCTCTGCATTGTAATCTAACAAAATCTATTCGATAGATAATTCCTTTAGGAAGACACATGTGTGGGTCAATTTAGTGAGACATCTCTGTGAACTGGCCAATCTGCTTGACAGAGAACCTCTAAATTGAAGAATTTCATGAAAATAACAAATGTTCAAAACGATGCACAAATGCCTCTTCCCCTCTGCATTATAATCTAACAAACTCTATCCAATAGATTATTCCTTAAGGAAGACACAGGTGTGGGTCAATGTAGTGTGACATCTTTGTGAACTGGCCAATCCGCTTGACAGCGAACCTCCAAATTGAAGAATTTCATGAAAATAGCAAATGTTCAAACCGATGCACAAAAGCCTCTTTCCCTTTGCATTGTAATCTATTCGATAGATAATTCCTTTAGGAAGACACAGGTGTGGGTCAATTTAGTGAGACATCTCTGTGAACTGGCCAATCCGCTTGACAGAGAACCTCTAAATTGAAGAATTTCATGAAAATAACAAATGTTCAAACCGATGCACAAAAGCCTCTTCCCCTTTGCATTGTAATCTAACATAATCTCTTCGATAGATAATTCCTTAAGGAAGACACAGATGCGGGTCAATTTAGTGAGACATCTCTGGGAAATGGCCAATCCGCTTGACAGAGAACCTCCAAATTGACGAATTTCATGAAAATAACAAAAGTTCAAACCGATGCACAAATGCCTCTTCCCCTCTGCATTGTAATCTAACAAACTCTATTCAATAGATTATTCCTTAAGGAAGACACAGGTGTGGGTCAATTTAGTGTGACATCTTTGTGAACTGGCCAATCCGCTTGACAGCGAACCTCCAAATTGAAGAATTTCATGAAAATAACAAATGTTCAAACCGATGCACAAAAGCCTCTTCCCCTTTGCATTGTAATCTATTCGATAGATAATTCCTTTAGGAAGACATGGGTGTGGGTCAATTTAGTGAGGCATCTCTGTGAACTGGCCAATCCGCTTGACAGCAAACCCCCAAATTGAAAAATTTCACGAAAATAGCAAATGTTCAAAACGATGCACAAAAGCCTCTTCCCCTATGCATTGTACTCTAACAAAATCTATTCGATAGATAATTCCTTAAGGAAGACACAAGTGTGGGTCAATTTAGTGAGACATCTCTGTGAACTGGCCAATCCGCTTGACAGAGAACCTCCAAATTGAAGAATTTCATGAAAATAACAAATGTTCAAACCGATGCACAAAAGCCTCTTCCCCTTTGCATTGTAATCTAACAAAATCTATTCGATAGATAATTACTTTAGGAAGACACTGGTGTGGGTCAATTTAGTGAGACATCTCTGTGAACTGGCCAATCCGCTTGACAGAGAACCTCCAAATTGAAGAATTTCATGAAAATAGCAAATGTTTAAACCGATGCACAAAAGCCTCTTCCCCTTTGCATTGTAATCTAACATAATCTATTCGATAGATAATTTCTTTAGGAAGACATGTGTGGGTCAATTTAATGAGGCATCTCTGTGAACTGGCCAATCCGCTTGACAGAGAACCTCCAAATTGACGAATTTCATGAAAATAACAAATGTTCAAACCGATTCACAAATGCCTCTTCCCCTGACACAGGTGTGGGTCAATTTAATCAGACATCTCTGTGAACTGGCCAATCCGCTTGACAGAGAACCTCCAAATTGAAGAATTTCATGAAAATAAATGTTCAAAACGATGCACAAATGCCTCTTCCCCTCCGCTTGACAGCGAACCACCAAATTTTAGAATTTAATGAAAATAGCAAAAGTTCCAACCCTCTGCATTGTAATCTAACAAAATATATTCGATAGATAATTCCTTTAGGAAGACACATGTGTGTGTCAATTTAGTGAGACATCTCTGTGAACTGGCTAATCCGCTTGACAGAGAACCTCTAAATTGAAGAATTTCATGAAAATAACAAATGTCCAAACCGATGCACAAATGCCTCTTCCCCTCTGCATTGTAATCTAACAAAATCTATTCGATAGATAATTCCTTTAGGAAGACACAGGTGTGGGTCAATTTAGTGAGACATCTCTGTGAACTGGCCAATCCGCTTGACAGAGAACCTCTAAATTGAAGAATTTCATGAAAATAACAAATGTTCAAACCGATGCACAAAAGCCTCTTCCCCTTTGCATTGTAATCTAACATAATCTCTTCGATAGATAATTCCTTAAGGAAGACACAAGTGTGGGTCAATTTAGTGAGACATCTCTGGGAACTGGCCAATCCGCTTGACAGAGAACCTCCAAATTGACGAATTTCATGAAAATAACAAAAGTTCAAACCGATGCACAAATGCCTCTTCCCCTCTGCATTGTAATCGAACAAACTCTATCCAATAGATTATTCCTTAAGGAAGACACAGGTGTGGGTCAATGTAGTGTGACATCTTTATGAACTGGCCAATCCGCTTGACAGCGAACCTCCAAATTGAAGAATTTCATGAAAATAGCAAATGTTCAAACCGATGCACAAAAGCCTCTTCCCCTTTGCATTGTAATCTATTCGATAGATAATTCCTTTAGGAAGACACAGGTGTGGGTCAATTAAGTGAGACATCTCTGTGAACTGGCCAATCCGCTTGACAGAGAACCTCTAAATTGAAGAATTTCATGAAAATAACAAATGTTCAAACCGATGCACAAAAGCCTCTTCCCCTTTGCATTGTAATCTAACATAATCTCTTCGATAGATAATTCCTTAAGGAAGACACAGGTGCGGGTCAATTTAGTGAGACATCTCTGGGAACTGGCCAATCCGCTTGACAGAGAACCTCCAAATTGACGAATTTCATGAAAATAACAAAAGTTCAAACCGATGCACAAATGCCTCTTCCCCTCTGCATTGTAATCTAACAAACTCTATTCAATAGATTATTCCTTAAGGAAGACACAGGTGTGGGTCAATTTAGTGTGACATCTTTGTGAACTGGCCAATCCGCTTGACAGCGAACCTCCAAATTGAAGAATTTCATGAAAATAACAAATGTTCAAACCGATGCACAAAAGCCTCTTCCCCTTTGCATTGTAATCTATTCGATAGATAATTCCTTTAGGAAGACATGGGTGTGGGTCAATTTAGTGAGGCATCTCTGTGAACTGGCCAATCCGCTTGACAGCAAACCCCCAAATTGAAAAATTTCACGAAAATAGCAAATGTTCAAAACGATGCACAAAAGCCTCTTCCCCTATGCATTGTACTCTAACAAAATCTATTCGATAGATAATTCCTTAAGGAAGACACAAGTGTGGGTCAATTTAGTGAGACATCTCTGTGAACTGGCCAATCCGCTTGACAGAGAACCTCCAAATTGAAGAATTTCATGAAAATAACAAATGTCCAAACCGATGCACAAAAGCCTCTTCCCCTTTGCATTGTAATCTAACATAATCTCTTCGATAGATAATTACTTTAGGAAGACACTGGTGTGGGTCAATTTAGTGAGACATCTCTGTGAACTGGCCAATCCGCTTGACAGAGAACCTCCAAATTGAAGAATTTCATGAAAATAGCAAATGTTTAAACCGATGCACAAAAGCCTCTTCCCCTTTGCATTGTAATCTAACATAATATATTCGATAGATAATTTCTTTAGGAACCATGTGTGGGTCAATTTAATGAGGCATCTCTGTGAACTGGCCAATCCGCTTGACAGAGAACCTCCAAATTGACGAATTTCATGAAAATAACAAATGTTCAAACCGATTCACAAATGCCTCTTCCCCTGACACAGGTGTGGGTCAATTTAATCAGACATCTCTGTGAACTGGCCAATCCGCTTGACAGAGAACCTCCAAATTGAAGAATTTCATGAAAATAAATGTTCAAAACGATGCACAAATGCCTCTTCCCCTCCGCTTGACAGCGAACCACCAAATTTTAGAATTTAATGAAAATAGCAAATGTTCAAACCGATGCACAAAAGCCGCTTCCCCTTTGCATTGTAATCTAACATAATCTCTTCGATAGATAATTCCTTTATGAAGACACTGGTGTGGGTCAATTTAGTGAGACATCTCTGCGAACTGGCCAATTCGTTTGACAGAGAACCTCTAAATTGATGAATTTCATGAAAATAACAAATGTTCAAACCGATGCACAAAAGCCTCTTCCCTTTGCATTGTAATCTAACATAATCCCTTCGATAGATAATTCCTTTAGGAAGACACTGGTTGGGTTAATTTAGTGAGACATCTCTGTGAACTGGCCAATCCGCTTGACAGCGAACCTCCAAATTGTAGAATTTAATGAAAATAGCAAAAGTTCCAACCCTCTGCATTGTAATCTAACAAAATCTATTCGATAGATAATTCCTTTAGGAAGACACAGGTGTGGGTCAATTTAGTGAGACATCTCTGTGAACTGGCCAATCCGCTTGACAGCGAACCTCCAAATTTTAGAATTTAATGAAAATAGCAAAAGTTCCAACCCTCTGCATTGTAATCTAACAAAATCTATTCGATAGATAATTCCTTTAGGAAGACACAGGTGTGGGTCAATTTAGTGAGACATCTCTGTGAACTGGCCAATCCGCTTGACAGAGAACCTCTAAATTGAAGAATTTCATGAAAATAACAATTGTTCAAACCGATGCACAAAAGCCTCTTCCCCTTTGCATTGTAATCTAACATAATCTATTCGATAGACAATTCCTTTAGGAAGACATGGGTGTGGGTCAATTTAGTGAGGCATCTCTGTGAACTGGCCAATCCGCTTGACAGAGACCCTCCAAATTGAAGAATTTCATGAAAATAACAAATGTTCAAACGGATACACAAAAGCCTCTTCCCCTCTGCATTGTAATCTAACATAATCTCTTCGATAGATAATTCCTTTAGGAAGACATGGGTGTGGGGCAATTTAGTGAGACATATATGTGAGCTTGTTAATCTTCTTTACAGCGAGCCTCTAAATTCAAAATAACAAATGTTATTTTTACCAATACATATACAGCTGTATACATATGACATTCTGTTAATTTTGTTATTTGTTAAAAACTTCAAATGCGTAATTCGGTATGGTCTTTTGAGGGTCCTCTGGTTGGTTTTTGAAGGTTTTTGAGGGTCTTTTGGGGGTCTTTTGAAGGTCTTTTGGTGGTCTTTTGGAGGTCCTTTGAGAAGCTTTTGGGGGTCTTTTAAAGGTCTTTTGGGGGTATTTTGAGGAGTTTTTTGAGGTTTTTTTGGGACTTTGTTGAGGATCTTTTGGGTGGTCTTTAATGATTTTTTTTGGGGTCTTTTATGATTCTTTTGGGGGTCTTAAGTGTCTTTTGGTGGGCTTTTAGAGTCTTTTAGAGATCTTTTTGCATATAACTTTTTACTTTAACGCACTGTTTTTTATTTGTTTTGTTGTCTGGCGCGAAAACGAACAGCGCTGATGGTTTTCCGACACTGAAATAGGCGACATACAATTGACCATGGAAGTATGGATTTTCTGGCGCGAAATCAAACAACGCAGATGGTTTTCCGACACTGGAATAGGCGACTTACAATTGACCATGGAAGTATGGATTTTCAAGGTTAATGCCGCAAAAACTGATTTGTTTATTGTAGTTCCGAATGCAAACCGCTGCCGCAGCTTAAAGTCTAATGAAATTTCGGTCGGAATCATTGGGGTGCGTTTACAGATGGCAAAAGAAATACCGTGCAAATGGATCTGCCTTCAAATGACTTTTTCTACTGGAGTAGAAATGAAAAACCGAATGGACAGATTGCGAATTATCACAAATTTTATTTTATTTTAATTTAGGCTGGAATGCGTTTTTCCAGAGTTTTAATTTCACCGAAAACATTCAATTGAGTTATATCCTCAAAAAATATACAATATCATTTTCCAAATTTTCCTGAAATTTCTTTTGCTAAAAATTTCTCACGGAGCATAACAAATAAAACAAAAAAAATAATTAACCAAATATGTCGTTCCTAAGATTTGGGTGATTTTTGCTGTTTGTCCGAATTTTTCGACTTTTCTTTGTTTCCCAGGACCATAACGCACATTCCAGTGATGCGGTTGCGGTTACCAACGAACAGCATTTAATTGTTATATATAAATAGATAAGTAACTAGTTCTACACAATTATACCATTTGCAATGGCGTGACACAATTTTTACCTTTCATATGATACCATGATAGAGATGGCAGCAACCAATAATTTGGTCGTTGCGAGTACAAGGTTTGCGCGTAAAAATATCCACAAATACACCTGGGTATCTCCTGATGGAGCCACTCGCAACTAGATAGACCACGTGTTGATAGACCGCCGCCACATCCCGAACCTGATGACGGTACGAACGTACCGAGGTGCCAACGTCGACTCGGACCACTATCTTGTTGGTATGGTGCTCCGAGCGCGGATTGCATCATCAATAAAGACAGAATCCGCGAATCAGGTTCGATTCAACACGGCTGCACTTCGCAACGAAGAAACCAGAAAAACTACGGTCAGTCGCAATCGACTGCGCAATCGATGTGGTTGTGTATTTTTAAATTTTTGCTTTAGTATTTTTCAAAATTTTCTTTAATATGTCGGAATGTGCTCATTGTAGAAAACAAATTCGAGGTGAATCTGGCATCAGATGTGAAGGTGTCTGTGGTAAAGTGTTTCATCCTACGCAAAGTTGTGCCGATTTAGATCAATATAATTTAAACACATTGGATAAGAAATATATTCGGTTCATGTGCGATAATTGTGTCCACTACATCTGCAATGTCGATGAAGCAATGGCGATTTTGCTTAGGAATATGGAAGAAATCAATAAAAAATTTAATGAATATAAACTGGAAGTGGTTAATATCATTAGTGATAATAAAAAAGATATTTTAAATTGCATAAACGCTATTGATGATAAGCTAAGCAATAAATTGGATAATATATCCAAATCGCAGAAGGAAAGTGTAAATAATGTAGAGATGATGAAGTCGACATCTCAATCAGTCGGTGTTTCAATGAAAGGGAAAAGAGACAGATGCTCTGAGCAAACACACCCAGTTCTGAAACAAACATTTGCTGAAGTGTTGGTGGGTAATGAAGATAACACCAATTCAGCTGATGCATTTCCTCTACCGTCTATTTCGAATGTTTTGAAAAAACCGTTATCAGCTGTTCGCATACCTCTAACAACGCCAGCGGCGAGTGTTGAAGTAAATAATACCTTCAGCCATGGGGACAATACAAACCTGACATTCACTAATATTGCTACACCTTCACACAATACTGTTGATACAGCTGCAAGAAGTAACACTAACTGGAACACAGTATCAAATGCGCGTAATAAAAAAAGAAGGCAAAGGTTCATCGTTGGTAGCAGTGTAAGTAAGGAGTTAGATGTTGTAACTGCAAAGAGAGTTCTTCATCTGTCCTCTTTCAAACCATCTGTTACGGCAGAAAATATTGCTAATTATGTATCATCCCGTGCTAATATACCAAAAGAACATATAAGTTGTTACAGATTGGTTAAAAAAGATG
Source organism: Nephrocerus scutellatus (assembly GCA_947095585.1). Lineage (NCBI taxonomy): Eukaryota > Metazoa > Arthropoda > Insecta > Diptera > Pipunculidae > Nephrocerus > Nephrocerus scutellatus. The sequence continues at coordinate 58,019,789 of OX352764.1, forward strand.
CTGATGAAAGTGTACTTAAACGTATTAACTTTAAGCTTATTGTCTCAGCACAATATTATAACAATGTTTTTGATGCTACGCTGTGGCCAGCAGACGTCCGTGTGCGTAATTTTACTTTTTTTATAAAGGAGAAAGAACGAGAGCTAAATCGTTAACTTCTCTCGTTTCTGATACATCGTTGCTACACGATCCTATACAGGGTGAGGGAGCTTCGTCTGAAATAATTGCTAACGTTCCTTCTTCATCCTTGTCTTCAAAATTATCTGTCTACTACCAAAACGTAGGCGGGTTGAGAACAAAAACCAATGAGCTGTCTTTGGCTTTAGCTGAATGCGGTTACAATATTATTGCTATCACTGAGAGTTGGTTAAATTCGGAGATTTCTTCCAGCGAACTCTTTAGTTCGAGTGATTTTATTGTGTATAGAAGAGATCGAGATTCTATAAGTACTGGCTGTTCAAGAGGAGGTGGTGTTTTACTGGCGGTAACATCGGATCTATGCAGTGAAGAAATCGTGCTGCCTTTTCGTTCTGATGTAGAAATTGAGCAAATTTGTATAAAAGTTATCCTAAAATATTGCCAAGTAATTTTGTATTTTTTTGTAAGCTATATTCCACCTAATAGCAGTATTGAAATTTACTCAGCGCACGTAGACAATATTAGCTATATAATGGACTCACTCAACGATAATTGCTTTGCAGTTGTACTAGGCGATTTCAACTTAGGTAACCTTAGTTGGGCTTATTCCGACGAAGAAAAATGTCTTATACCTGTAAATTTAACAAAGGATATGGAACATAAAACAATTGATTCAATGTTTGCTTTAAATTTTATACAAATCAATGATGTAAAAAATGAAATTAATCGGATTTTAGACCTTATTTTCATCCATAGGGAACTTGAAGCTCAGATTTCGTCTGCAAATGTTCAGCTATTAAAAGATAGTGTTCATCACAAGTCTTTATGTATAGATTTTAACCTAACTATCTTTTCTAATATTGACTTGGGCTTAAATTCTTTGATAAGTTACAAGTATGATTTTACTGCAGTTGATTTTAATAATATCAAAAATTATCTGAATACTTTGGATTGGAGTCATCTTTTCAGGAACTTAAGTTTAAGTGAATGTTATGAAGTATTCATAAATAAAATAGAATTTATTTTACATATTTCTGTTCAAAAAAAAAGCCAGAAAGGGGAATAAGCCTATTTGGTTTAATAATAGTCTAAAGAGATTGAAAAACTTAACATCTAAAATGGCAAAAAAAAACAAGAACGATTCGTGTTTGCGAATGGAATTTAGACGATTAAGAAAAGAGTATGAATTTCTTAAGAAATACACCTTTAGTCAATATTTAATGTCTGTTGAGTCTGATATTAAGAGTAATCCTAAAGTTTTCTGGAATTTCTTGAATAAAAAAAAGAAAACTTTTGGATTACCCTCTAATCTTTCGTATTATGGGGAGACATCCAATGATTTAAAGACCATTTGTAACATGTTTGCAAATTATTTTAGATCAAATTTTGCAAGAGTAACTCTGAATAGGGATAATGCTATATTAATTGGTGGCGAACTAACAGATTTGGGTCAATTATCTCTTACGAAAGAAGAAGTTGAATTTGAACTATCGAATATTGACATCAATAAGTATGGTGGACCGGATGATATTCCTTCAGTCTTTTTAAAAAATTGTGTATTAAGCATTACTGAACCATTGCTACATATTTTCAACAAATCTTTGGAGCAAGGAGAATTCCTGGAAGAATGGAAATTTTCATATATTTCACCAATTCATAAAGCGGGATCTCGCCTACTTATTGAAAATTATAGGCCAATTTCAAAGCTTCCTTTAAAACCAAAAATTTTCGAGGCAATTGTGAAGAAAAAGATTGTGTCGGCTTTAAGGAATAGAATTTCATCATTTCAACATGGCTTTTTAACAGGCCGTTCTACTGCGACAAATCTTTCACTTTTCACAGAATATTGTGTAAATGAGATAGAGTACGGTCGTCAAGTGGATGTGGTTTATACAGACTTTGCTAAGGCTTTCGACCGGGTGCAGCATAGCATTTTGATTGCTAAATTAAAAAAATTAGGATTCCATTCTTCAATGCTAAATTGGCTTTCTAGCTACTTATTAGGCAGAAACCAAAGAGTAAAAATAGGTGAGGTAACTTCCGACCTTATATTTAATTCTTCTGGCGTTCCGCAGGGTAGTCATTTGGGGCCTCTTCTGTTTATTTTGTTTATAAACGATTTGCCACTTTATGTTGAAAATGCAAAATGCTTGCTGTATGCGGATGATGTTAAACTGTTCTTTTCAATCAAACGTGAAACTGATTGCTTACTACTTCAGGAGGACATTGATAATGTTACAAGATGGAGTAACATTAACAAGCTATATTTTAATATTAATAAATGCAGTGTTCTTTCATTCTCAAGAAAAGCGCATCCCCTATTGTCGAATTATAACATTGAAAAAGTAAAGTTAAAAAGAGTTTTTCAAAATTGTGATCTTGGTGTTATTTTTGACTCTAAGTTAACATTTCATCTTCACTACGACTTTGTTATTGCTAGAGCAAATAGAATGTTAGGTTTTGTAAAGCGGAACTCTAAAGATTTTGTTGACCCATATACACTGAAGTCATTGTATGTCTCTCTTGTACGCTCGGTCTTGGAATACTGCTGTATTGTCTGGTGCCCTTATTATGCAAATAGTATCAACAGAATTGAAAGGGTTCAAAAAAATTTTAGTCGTTTTTCCATTCGTAAATTGAATTGGCCGGGGGAGCTGCCTCCATATAACTCGAGATTACTTCTTATCGATTTAATACCTCTGAATTCGAGAAGAAATTATTATTACATTATGTTCGTCAGGGACTTAATTATGAACACGTTGGACTGTCCTGAGCTTTTGAGTTTAATTCCTTTTCATGCCCCGAATAGGCACTTAAGAGTTAGTAACCTTTTGCATTTAAGAAATCATAGAACAAATTATGGACTTAATGGTCCAATTGCTCATGCTTGCTCTGTATTTAATAAATATTGTAATCATTTAGACATTTTCCTTATTAATAGAGATATATTTAAAAAATATATATTAAGTTTGTTAAAAATTCAGTAGTAATATATTTATTTTTATTTTTGTATTAAGTTATTACTTGTTAAAATCTTGTAAAGTATACCTTGAAGATTAATAAACTAAACTAAACTAAACTATTTGCCACTTTTCTGTATTGTTTTTATGGTTATTAAATTTTGTGAAATATAAATGTATACATAATAAATAAATAGAATATCTTTCATTAATACGTAATATGTATGTTAAATGCTTACCAATTGAAATGCATAGTAATCCTTGCATATAAAGTGTTAACAGCTGAGACATACCCAGAAGAAAATAGCCTATCATAAGGCAAAATATGTAATACGTCTGACATCTCCAATGTAACAAGTGATGGTTAAAAGGCATTAAGCAGCCAGTAATTATAGTGCCCAATAAAAAAAATGCGGAAATAAATAGACCAATAGTGTACAATGGAAATCGAATATCTTTTATATTCTCAGTGTTTTTAGAAACTAAGTTGGTCAAATTTTCTAAACACGTGAAGATTCCAACTGTTGTAGATTTTAGATTATTCTCATCATTTCCTTTTAAACTAATAGTATATTCCAAACAATATTCTTTCGATTTAAAAATCGTTTCGTCATTAAACATAAGATTTCCTGAAGAATCGTCTAACATATATAACTCAAATTTACCAGCTAAACCATAGTTTTGTTTACATTCCGGAAAACCGTATATAGTTCTTATTTTTTCTGATGTTGCAACGTCTTCATAATATAGTTGCGTGACATTAAATAATTCGCATGTTTTATTATATACGTTATAAGCAGAGTTGGGACCACAACATTTTTTTACTTCTATTTTTCGATCCTCTGTAGGAAGCATAGAGCTGTTAGAGGGAAAGCAAACGATCGCTGAATCTCTATCAGCACAATAATTTTCAGGAGCTACGGAGGTTTTTTTTTCATATATAAACAAAGAGCCATTAGAAAATATTGCAATATCACTAAAAAAACTCTCTTTTTGAACACAAAGTTTCGGAAACTGGTTTTCTTGAACTTTAAAAAATTTTGGGAATTCCCCTCTAGGATGAAATGAAGTTTTTTTTTGAATCATAAAAACCAATGGTGCCCATTTTTCGGTGGTCCCAGCAACACATATTTCATTATGGTCTAAATATTCCCCAATTCTGCAACATTTATTTATTCGAACCATTGGTTGAGGTCGGAACGCTGTCATAGTTGAGCCATGTAGTGCTATGCAAACCAAAATAAAACTAAAATAAACACTTGTCATTTTGTTTTAAAGTTTTAATACACATTTGTTAAGAATAAATAATTAGGCACCCGGACGCGGTATTTCACTGAATTATTTCTTTCAATTAGTCATGTTAGCTGCATTTTAATTGCCGAGTGAGTTCGGAATTCGAATGTTAAAACCATCCAAAACCAGCCAAACAGCAGGTTTTCACAATTCCAAAGAAGTAATTCGACAGTGCAATTGTTGTTGTCCCTCGGCAATAAAATACGGCTGTTAATGTTAAAGTTAACTCAGTTGCAGTACACTTTTAACAAATTTTAGGTCTGTTCCCATACTCAAAAATAAAATCAAAATTTGATTTGTACTAGTTCGAAAAAATATATTAATTTTTATTAACTAGAGGCTTGTTTATGGTCTAAATTCGACCGTAATTCAAAAAGATATTGTAGGTTTTATTTTAATGATTATAATATTAATTTTATTAACATTAATTAATAACAATTTATTAGGGGATCCTGATAATTTAACTTGAACTGAACTGAACGTTGTTGAGGTTATTTTGTCAAAGAATATAACCTGTATTCTATTGTATTGTATATAATTTTATTGAATTTTGTTCTATTGCGTCATCTTCGGTTGTGTACAAATTCGTCATTACCGTGTATTGTTTGCCTAAATTTTCTGCAAACAAATGAAATTATATATAAGTTAAAAAATTTAAATAATATATAAATTTTAGCTTTTTGCACTCCTTCTCCATATAAACTTATAACGAAGAGGATGTAAATACCAACATCGCCTACATCACACTCCATACATATAAGAATATGTACCCACAAGCTATAATATTAAGCCAATATAACCTACTAAAGTGAGCTCACAAGCAACTCATGCAGCCATATAATAAAAATGGTGTGACCGATCGCATAAGCCGGTTTCGGTCCGACAACAAATTGTCTACCACCGTATGCGCACAAAGGAATCATGCAGCCATATAATAAATATGGTGAAACGGAGCGCATAAACCGGTTTCCGTCCGACAACAAATATAGCCTACCACCGTGAGCACACAAGCAGCTCGTGCAGAAGTACGACAAATACCGTATTATAGAACTAACTGCATGAGTTCTCACGTATCACTCATGCAAATGTCCTTCTGTCCGTCCGTCAATCCGACAACCATACGAAGCGAGTATAGTAGCTCATGCAGCTACGACCAAACGTGTAGAAATGATTACGAAATTCAGACCAGGTTTTGCAAACAATCCAATGACATAGGACGTAGAACTACTAAGAAATCTCCGCGTTCTTCACGAACAAATTTGAAATTCAATCTTTTGGTGCACTAGTACGGAGTACTGAGTGATTTAGTCACTCTACCCTGCTAGTTCCTCCAGCCCGTTCCACCCATACACCGCCATACCGAGTGAGCATTGACTGATTAATTATCCTTACTCACTCGCTTTACCAGAGTTTACGTAAATAGCACGGCGGATGGTGGTTTATCCACTGCCGACAAACGCAGAACGGTTATTAAGGCAAAAATAAATTTTCAATTACCGGTTCTTCTTCTTCTTCTTCTTCTATACGGTAGCACGGTGCAACCGCGAGAACCTCCAAATTGAAGAATTTCATGAAAATAACAAATGTTCAAAATGATGCACAAATGCCTCTTCCCCACTGCATTGTAATCTAACCAAATCTATTCGATAGATAATTCCTTTAGGAAGACACAGGTGTGGGTCAATTTAGTGAGACATCTCTGTGAACTGGCCAATCCGCTTGACAGAGAACCTCTTAATTGAAGAATTTCATGAAAATAACCAATGTTCAAACCTATGCACAAATGCCTCTTCCCCTTTGCATTGTAATCTAACATAATCTATTCGATAGATAATTCCTTTAGGAAGATATGGCTGTGGGTCAATTTAGTGAAACATCTCTGTAAACTGGCCAATCCGCTTGACAGAGAACATCCAAATTGACGAATTTTATAAAAATAGCAAATGTTCCAAACGATGCACAAAAGCCTCTTAGCCTTTGCATTGTAATCTAACAAAATCTATTCGATAGATAATTCTTTTAGGAAGACACATGTGTGGGTCAATTATTCGATAGATAATTCCTGTAGGAAGACACATGTGTGGGTCAATTTAGTGATACATCTCAGTGAACTGGCCAATCCGCTTGACAGCGAACCTCCAAATTGGCAAATTTCATGAAAATAACAAATGTTCAAACCGATTCACAAATGCCTCTTCCCCTCTGCATTGTAATCTAGCATAATCTTTTCGATAGATAATTCCTTTAGGAAGACACTGGTTGGGTCAATTTAGTGAGACATCTCTGTAAACTGGCCAATCCACTTGACAACGAACCTCCAAATTGACATATTTCATGAAAATAACAAATGTTCAAACCGATTCACAAATGCTTCTTCCCCTCTGCATTGTAATCTAACATAATCTCTTCGATAGATAATTCCTTTAGAAAGACACTGGTTGGGTCAATTTAGTGAAACATCTCTGTAAACTGGCCAATCCGCTTGACAGAGAACATCCAAATTGACGAATTTTATAAAAATAGCAAATGTTCCAAACGATGCACAAAAGCCTCTTCCCCTCTGCATTGTAATCTAGCAAAATCTCTTCGATAGATAATTCCTTTATGAAGACATGGGTGTGGGTCAATTTAGTGAGACATCTCTGTGAACTGGCCAATCCGCTTGACAGCGAACCTCCAAATTGGCAAATTTCATGAAAATAACAAATGTTCAAACCGATTCACAAATGCCTCTTCCCCTCTGCATTGTAATCTAACATAATCTTTTCGATAGATAATTCCTTTAGGAAGACACTGGTTGGGTCAATTTAGTGAGAGATCTCTGTGAACTGGCCAATCCACTTGACAACGAACCTCCAAATTGACAAATTTCATGAAAATAACAAATGTTCAAACCGATTCACAAATGCCTCTTCCCCTCTGCATTGTAATCTAACATAATCCCTTCGATAGATAATTCCTTTAGGAAGACACTGGTTGGGTCAATTTAGTGAAACATCTCTGTAAACTGGCCAATCCGCTTGACAGAGAACATCCAAATTGACGAATTTTATAAAAATAGCAAATGTTCCAAACGATGCACAAAAGCCTCTTCCCCTCTGCATTGTAATCTAGCAAAATCTATTCGATTGATAATTCTTTTAGGAAGACACATGTGTGGGTCAATTATTCGATAGATAATTCCTGTAGGAAGACACATGTGTGGGTCAATTTAGTGAGACATCTCTGTGAACCGGCCAATCCGCTTGACAGCGAACCACCAAATTGACAAATTTCATGAAAATAACAAATGTTCAAACCGATTCACAAATGCCTCTTCCCCTCTGCATTGTAATCTAACATAATCTATTCGATAGATAATTCCTTTATGAAGACATGGGTGTGGGTCAATTTAGTGAGACATCTCTGTGAACTGGCCAATCCGCTTAACGGAGAACCTCCAAATTGACAAATTTCATGAAAATAACAATAGTTCAAACCGATTCACAAATGCCTCTTCCCCTCTGCATTGTAATCTAACATAATCCCTTCGATAGATAATTCCTTTAGGAAGACACTGGTTGGGTTAATTTAGTGAGACATCTCTGTGAACTGGCCAATCCACTTGACAACGAACCTCCAAATTTACAAATTTCATGAAAATAACAAATGTTCAAACCGATTCACACATGCCTCTTCCCCTCTGCATTGTAATCTATCATAATCTATTCGATAGATAATTCTTTTAGGAAGACATGGCTGTGGGTCAATTTAGTGAGACATCTCTGTGAACTGGCCAATCCGCTTGACAGCGAACCTCCAAATTAAGGAATTTCATGAAAATAGCAAATGTTCAAACCGACGCACAAAGCCTCTTCCCCTCTGCAATGTAATCTAACATAATCTATTCGATAGATAAATCCTTTAGGAAGACATGGGTGTGGGTCAATTTAGTGAGACATCTCTGTGAACTGGCCAATAATGTTCAATCCGACGCACAATAGCCTCTTCCCCTCTGCAATGTAATCTAACATAATCTATTCGATAGATAAATCCTTTAGGAAGAAATGGGTGTGGGTCAATTTAGTGAGACATCAATGTGAAATGGCCAATCCGCTTGACAGCCTCCAAATTGAAGAATTTCAAAAAAATAGCAAATGTTCAAACGGATGCACAAAAGCCTCTTCCCCTCTGCATTGTAATCTAACATAATCTCTTCGATAGATAATTCCTTTAGGAAGACATGGGTGTGGGTCAATTTAGTGAGCTTGTTAATCTTCTTTACAGCGAGCCTCTAAATTCAAATTAACAAATGTTATTTTTACCAATACATATACAGCTGTATACATATGACATTCTGTTAATTTTGTTATTTGTTAAAAACTTCAAATGCGTAATTCGGTATGGTCTTTTGAGGGTCCTCTGGTGGGTTTTTGAAGGTTTTTGAGGGTCTTTTGGGGGTCTTTTGAAGGTCTTTTGGTGGTCTTTTGGTGGTCTTTTGGGGAATCTTTTGGTGTTCTTTTGAGGGTCTTTTGGAGGTCCTTTGAGGAGCTTTTGGGGGTCTTTTATAGGTCTTTTGGGGGTATTTTGAGGAGTCTTTTGAGGTTCTTTTGGGACTATGTTGAGGATCTTTTGGGTGGTCTTTAATGATTTTTTTAGGGTCTTTTATGATTACTTTGAGAGACTCTCGGAGGTCTTTTTATGATTCTTTTGGGGGTCTTAAGTGTCTTTTGGTGGTCTTTTAGAGTCTTTTAGAGATCTTTTTGCATATAACTTTTTACTTTAATTGCGCGTAAAAGTTACACGCACTGTTTTTTATTTGTTTTGTTGTCTGGCGCGAAAACGAACAGCGCTGATGGTTTTCCGACACTGAAATAGGCGACATACAATTGACCATGGAAGTATGGATTTTCTGGCGCGAAATCAAACAACGCAGATGGTTTTCCGACACTGGAATAGGCGACTTACAATTGACCATGGAAGTATGGATTTTCAAGGTTAATGCCGCAAAAACTGATTTGTTTATTGTAGTTCCGAATGCAAACCGCTGCCGCAGCTTAAAGTCTAATGAAATTTCGGTCGGAATCATTGGGGTGCGTTTACAGATGGCAAAAGAAATACCGTGCAAATGGATCTGCCTTCAAATGACTTTTTCTACTGGAGTAGAAATGAAAAACCGAATGGACAGATTGCGAATTATCACAAATTTTATTTTATTTTAATTTAGGCTGGAATGCGTTTTTCCAGAGTTTTAATTTCACCGAAAACATTCAATTGAGTTATATCCTCAAAAAATATACAATATCATTTTCCAAATTTTCCTGAAATTTCTTTTGCTAAAAATTTCTCACGGAGCATAACAAATAAAACAAAAAAAATAATTAACCAAATATGTCGTTCCTATGATTTTTGCTGTTTGTCCAAATTTTTCGACTTTTCTTTGTTTCCCAGGACCATAACGCACATTCCAGTGGTGCGGTTGCGGTTACCAACGAACAGCATTTAATTGTTATATATATAGATAAGTAACTAGTTCTACACAATTATACCATTTGCAATGGCGTGACACAATTTTTAACTTTCATATGATACCATGATAGAGATGGCAGCAACCCATAATATGGTCGTTGCGAGTACAACGTTTGCGCATAAAAATATCCACAAATACACCTGGGTATCTCCTGATGGAGCCACTCGCAACAAGATAGACCACGTGTTGATAGACCTCCGCCACATCCCGAACCTGATGACGGTACGAACGTACCGAGGTGCCAACGTCGAGTCGGACCACTATCTTGTTGGTATGGTGCTCCGAGCGCGGATTGCATCATCAATAAAGACAGCATCCGCGAATCAGGTTCGAGTCAACACGGCGGCCCTTCGCAACGAAGAAACCAGAAAAACGACGGTCAAGTTCTACCAAAGAGTCCAAAGAGTACCAAAGGCTAATCTGATCGCCGATCTCAAAGGCATCTTAGAGCGATGGAAAGAGCACTTTCGTGAGTTGCTTAATGATAAATTGGAGGCTCCACCAATGACCGAAGACCACACTATGCTGCCGCCACCGAGCACAGACGAAGTTAGCAGAGCGTTAAATAGGCTCAAAAATAATAAGGCCCGTGATCAGATGGTATCCCAGTGGAGCTGATTAAAACCGGACTCCCGCAATACACCCAGCAATTCATGAATTAATAGTGAAAGTATGGGAGAAAGAAGCGATGGCAGAAGACTGGCGAAGAGACATCCTGTGCCCCAAACAATAGAAAGGAGATATTACAACCCGCAGCAATTATCGTGGTATAACGTTGTTGAGTACCGAGTATAAGGTTTTCTCCTCCTTCAAGACAGGATAGCTCCATACGCTAAAGTCATCACTGGTTTATACCAGTGTGGCGTCATCCTTAGACAGGTGATGGAAAAATGTCTAGATTTAAAAAACTCACTGCATCATCTTTTTATAGACTTTAAAGCCGCCTATGGCTATGCTATCAGCCATGGTAGAACTTTATAAAGCCATGAGAGAATATGGCATCCCAGACGATATTAACATCGTTGGAAGAAACCCAAAAGCTGTACAGGAAGCTTTCATCGGCACGAAATCTGGGGCTGCACATAAATGAGAGCACGTCTGCGACTGGTCCCGCAATTAAAATAAGGGAGCACGAATTTGAAGTAGTGCAATCCTTTAAATATTTATTTGGATCTCGGGTCAACTGTAGCAGCCGAAAACAGCATGGAACCAGAAATACGCTCATGGTTGCTTAAAGCCAACAAAGCCTACTTTAGTCTGTCAATACTCTTCGAATCCAGGAACTTAACCATAGCATCCAAGCTGGTCGTATATAAGACAATGGTCATACCAGTATTTACATATGGATCCGAGACTTGGGTGTTTAGCAAAAAGCATTCCGACGCGTTTGAGAGAAAAGTCTTACGAAGAAATGTTGGCCCCCTATGTGAGGAAGGACGATTCAGGAGACTATGATGATGAGATCTACGAGCGTTACCGCGTTGTCGACATTTTGAAGAGAATTAATTTCGGTAGGTTCCGGTGGGCAGGACACCTAGCTCCAAGAGCGAAGAGGGTCTTGCTCGAAAAGGCCTTTGCGGTAGGATTTATGGAACACGAAAGCGATGCCGGCAAAGCCTACGCTGGAAGGTTGGCTTAGACCAGGACGCCCCAGAGTTTAGGGATGCTAAACTGGATGACATAGGCTTGAAATCGGGACCGGTGGAGAGACTTTTTGCGGGAGGACAGGACCGGACCCCGGTTTTAGAGCCAATTATAATGCTGAATTATAGTGCCCAATAAGAAAAATGCGGAAATAAATAGACCAATAGTGTGCAATGGAAATCGAATATCTTTTATATTTTAAGTGTTTTTCAAAACTAAGTTGGTCAAATTTTCTAAACACGTGAAAATTCCCACTATTGTTGATTTTAGATTATATTATATTATATTATATTTTTAAATTCTTTCGATTTAAAAATGGTTTCGTCATTAAACATAAGATTTCCTGAATCGTCTAACATATAAAACTCAAACTTACCAGCTAAACCATAGTTTTGTTTACATTTCGGAAAACCGTATATAGTTCTTATTTTTTCTGATGTTGCAACGTCTTCATAATATGGTTGCGTGACATTAAATAATTCGAATGTTTTATTATATAAATTAATTAAATGTCTTTATTCAATGAGTCAAAGTTAAGAACTGAAAGTACAATATCAAAAATCTTACATCTAAACTGTTACTGCGTAGCCCGTATGGACGCTGCTATCTTGTTATTGTGATACTGACTGTTACTGCGTAGCCTGTATTTCGACGCTGCTATCGCGCAGTTGGAATATTTGGCGATAGCGATTCGCAACGTCGTCACCCTATGCTGATTGCACCAGTTGTCGCTCATCCGGAGTGGCTGGCGATAACCTGCCTGCCAAGTGAGGGCCGTCCTCGGTACTTCCCAAAGCTTTGTTTATTGCTATATTGAGCACTCTTGCAGAATGTTTTTTTCTTTTTTTATTAAGTTTCCAAAGAATTATGTAAACAAGCACGCCGATTATGATGATGGTAACTACACTGCCAATTGTAATTGATGACAGTGTTTCTAAATCTGAGTACAAGCTCGTAATAAGTTGTCTATTTTGCATACTGTGATGTTGCAAGTATGGTAAACTGATCATTTCCTTGTATCCGCTAAAATCAATTTTTACATTTAGCGGCATTTCGGCTGTTCTCATAGGCATAGCGTTTCTGTTGAAATATTCGGATCCATTAATAATAATTTGGCCATCGAACGTTACCACATACGTGCCTTTAGCAAGATTACGGTTCGTTACTTTTATTGATATAGGAACGTCATTTATAATGACGAGGCCGTCATTGACTTCATTTATGGGAAGCAAGTGGCTGAACGTTGTTCCGCATTGGGCTTTGGAATCAGATGTTAATTGTTGCACACAACTTTTCCTGCTTGATATTTTGCAAAACTGCTTCGTCGTTCCAGCGCAGTCATTCACAGAATATGAATTTTTTCCGCAAAAAGCTACTGAATTCTCTTCCAAGAATAGCATGGTATTATTGTGGGCCACCGGGAAAATTAAAAGTTTCTTACATACTAATTTTAGTTTTGGATATTTTATAAGAAAAATTATTACATCATTGTTTTGTAATACTTTAAACTTAGACACTAACATTAAGTCTGTAATTGTTATATTTGTGAGGTGCTCATTTTCTATTAATGAATTTATTTCATAGGAATCAAGTAACAAAGGATTTAAAATACATATTTTTGCCAGAGTGATTGAGAAAATAAAAAAAATAATCTAATTGAGTGATTATGGCTCTATTGCGTGCAAAAGCATTTCAAAAAGGCGTTCGGTATCGATATTTTCGTTTTTACCTTCTTTCACAAGTCTATTTACTACGTCTGTTATTTTAAAAATCTCTTTATGCAATTGAGAATTTATTTGTACCTGCTGTTTGTTGGCGTCTATTAACTCCTCTACTTTAACGGTTATTTTCTGGAAATCATCGGAATCTGGTGTTCCGGCTATTACCTTAAGTGTTGTTCCTAAGAAATTTATGCTTCGAGTTTGTCTGTGTCGAATGCTTATTGTTTTTATCAAATTTTGGACGTGGTAAAAATCTGCTTCGAGTAGGTTTTTTATTGGGGTTGTTAGAAATGCGTATAGATTCCTTGCGATTCCTCTGAAAATATAGAATATTCCGTTAAATTTATCACGTGTTTCAGATGACCATAAGATTCCCATAGTACGAAAATTAGCCGTCGGAAATTGGAATATAGTCCGAATGAGTGTAGTCAATTATCTCTGCAGTTGCAAGTGAGCCAAAAAGGATCAAAGGTAACATCAACCTAAAAACAAACGCACTAGTTATGAGTTTTGCTTTTTACATCTGAGATTGTCCTTGTGGACCACCCTCCCTTTAATAAGGACAGTTGCCCCTAAATCTTTTTCTATGATTTGTTCTGAATATAACGGTGTTAATTTATTGCCTAACCTTCTGTTTGACGAGAACCTTGTCGCCTACATTATATGATTTTAGATTTCTTTCTTTATTATGATGTTGGAGCATATGTTGCTGAGTTAATTTTAAGTGGTTTGTCAGTTTACTATTTTGAAGTGTAGGTGTGGAATGAAAAATAGATATCGGACTTTTATTCGTGACCGTATGGATGGTTTTGTTATACTCTATTGTAGCTAACAGAATCAGTTCAGTTGTGTCCTCGATTTGCTTTTCAATTTTTAAACAACGAGCTATCTCTCCTAAAGTACTGTGAAACCTCTCCACCGGCCATTAGACGTGCTATGGAGTGGTGGGGCATTCGCAATTTCAATACTGAAATAGTGAATTAAATGAACGTTCATTATCGCAATAAATGGTATTTGTTTTTGAAAAAAGGTTCAAAATTTGAAGAATGTGCAATGTATTGCATTTACAACATCTACATTTACTACATCCTGGAGTAGTTCCAATAAATTATTTTTGTTAATGATATTAATTATATGCCTGGTTTTCGTTCCAAACATTATAAATGTACGTTTTGAAAAAGCTTCGGCCTCCTCAATTATTACTTGGTTTCTGTAACAGTTGACTGGCTTATCAGTGGCTTCCATGGTGTAGGTCAATGACTCTTCGCTGTGTATGGTAGCACAGTTTGAAGTCGCATATTCCTCTATTGCATGAACATGCTGACGTGATAAAGCGTCTGCTACATAGTTTTCTTTTCCTGGCTTATAATTTAGTTTTGCATTATGCTCGTCTATGAAGGCCTTCCACCGTTTAATGTTTGCGTTAGTGTTTTTATCTGATACAGAAAAAGTCAATGGCTGGTGGTCGGTAAATATGTTTAAATTTTTCACCCCATATAAATAATTTCGTAAGTTCTTTAAAGCCCATACAATGCCTAGCAATTCTTTTTCGTTAGCTGCGAAGTGCAGCTCCCTATATTTCAGAGTTCGTGAAATGAATGTTATTGGTTTTCCCTCTTGAGAGAGAACCGCGCCTAAACCATAGGATGGGGCATCAGTCCTTAAATCGAATGCCTTATTAAAATCGGGGTCCCTTAACATCACGTCCTCGGCAATCAAGATTTCTCTTAATTTATTACAGGCGAGAATTTGCTTTGAGGCTAGCTGTATTTGAATTTGCTTTGATTGTGTTGCTTTAACTTTACCATTTTCTCCCTTAAGTATATTTGTTAAAGGTCTCGCTATACTAGCGAAGTCTTTAATAAAACACCTGTAATAAGTTGCTAATCCAAGAAATGATCTGAGGGCAAATAGTGTGGTGGGTTGACAATAGTTTTTTTATTGCTTCTAGCTTTTCCGGGCACGTTCTAATACCACCTCTTGATACTAAGAAACCTAAATATTCGACTTCTTTTTTAAAAAATTTGGATTTTTCCATAGAAACCCACATATTCTGACCTTTCTCTAAAAAATTAACCTGTTCCTCTTCTTCAATATGTGAGGTTTCGCATTGCGCCGCATTATTATAATATTCTTCTTTATTATTGTCTTGAATAACATGATTTATTCTTTGCAGCTTGGGACCTGTAGCCCTGTCTGAACTCGCATTTCTTTTGAATTGCATTTGATTCTGCCTATCATTCTGAAAATTAGTAGCTCTTTACTGTTTAGGTTGGAAAGTTCTTCCGTCGTAATTCATGATTTGATTCAACTTCTTGTGCCAACGCAAGAGCTGATGGCAGATCATTTGGTCTAGAAGCAAACAAAATGTCACAGAGCGGCTTTTTCAAGCCTGAAATAAAAACACGGAGAGCGTCAGCTTTATACTTTCCGTTTATTGTTGAAGCTAAATTACGGTCATATGTCATAACGGTTTTGTTTGTTAATAAGGTAAGTTTCTTTTCTACTTCATCGAAAAATTTGAGGACAGACAGATTTCCTTGCTGCAGGGTAGACATCTCTTGTTCAATAATGTAAATCGGATGCTTATCCGAGTATGTGAAATCTAACCGTGCAATAATCGCCCTAAAATTAGAACAGTGCCAAATGATGCTTACACTCCGTCAGCAGGGCCTCTGATTTTATTTCTGATAATAGCTAATGCTTGGTAGTGTTTTGAATTACCATCGGAATTCTGGAATACCTTGTATGCTGTGTGCGCCGCTTGACGCCAAGAAACATAATTATTTCGTTGCCCATCGAATTCAGGCAATGTCTTTACTACATCTAACGATTCCTCACATTTTACACCTGTAATGATTCGGGCTTCAGTATAAGTCTCTACTCGACTAACAGAATTTATTTGCGAAATTTGCTTTTCTAATTTTTCTATCTGTAATTCAAATTCTTTTTTCTGTTCGTGCAGTGCTGCCGACACTGCAGACTGAATAACACTACTCAATTGTTCAGCGTTCATATCTTTTCTATTATTTTCACAAAGCTCTAATTTATCAAAAACAATACTTAATTCTTCTTCACTCATAGGCAAAAATAAGGACTAAATAACTCTTAAATTTTTTTCACAAAAGCAATATTTTACACTCCTTAAATGTAGCACTATAAACATGAGCACATCACTTACATTTCTTTATTGTTTCAATTACTGTTAATAATTATACTGTAGCTGATAATTATAATAATCTTCTTAGGATGTTGATTGGTGAATTTTTCCTTCTTAGGATGTTGATTGATGATAGTTCGATGATTGATCTTCCAATAATTATTTTATATTTTTAGCGTCAGAAATTTGCTTTATTTTTGGATACTTGGTTTATTTTGAACGTGTCCCACGTTGGGCGCCAATTAATTAAATTCAATGAGTCAAAGTAAAGAACTGAAAGTACAATATCAAAAATCTTACATCTAAACTGTTACTCCAGTATTGACGCTGCTATCTTGTTATTGTGATACTGACTGTTACTGCGTAATTCGACGCTGCTATCGCGCAGTTGGAATATTTGGCGATAACGATTCGCAACGTCGTCACCCTATGCTGATTGCACCAGTTGTCGCTCATCCGGAGTGGCTGGCGATAACTTATACGTTATAAGCATTTTTTTACTTCTATTTTTCGATCCTCTGTAGGAAGCATAGAGCTGTTAGAGGGAAAGCAAACGATCGCTGAATCTCTATCAGCACAATAATTTTCAGGAGCTACGGAGGTTTTTTTTTCATATATAAACAAAGAGCCATTAGAAAATATTGCAATATCACTAAATAAAACTCTCTGTTTGAACACAAAGTTTCGGAAACTGGTTTCCTTGAACTTTAAAAAATTTGGGGAATTCCCCTCTAGGATGAAATGAAGTTTTTTTTTGAATCATAAAAACCAATGGTGCCCATTTTTCGGTGGTCCCAGCAACACATATTTCATTATGGTCTAAATATTCCCCAACATTTATTTATTCGAACCATTGGTTGAGGTCGGAACGCTGTCATAGTTGAGCCATATAAAGGTAGTGCTGTGCAAACCAAAATAAAACTAAAATAAACACTTGTCATTTTGTTTTAAAGTTTTAATACACATTTGTTAAGAACAAATAATTAGGCACCCGGACGCGGTATTTCACTGAATTCTTTCTTTCAATTAGTCATGTTAGCTGCATTTTATTTGCCGAGTGAGTTCGGAATTCGAATGTTAAAACCATCCAAAACCAGCCAAACAGCAGGTTTTCACAATTCCAAAGAAGTAATTCGACAGTGCAATATTGTTGTTCCTCGGCAATAAAATATGGCTGTTAATGCTAAAGCTAGCTCAGTTGCAGTACACTTTTAAAAATTAGTAGGTCTGTTCCCATACTCAAAAATAATAATCAATATTTGGTTTGTTCTCGTTCGAAAAAATATAATAATTTTTATTAACTAGAGGCCTGTTTATGGTCGAAATTTGACCGTAATTCACAAAGATATTGTAGGTTTTATTTTAATGATTATAATATTAATTTTATTAACTATTCACTATTTCTTTAGGGGGGGTTATTTTGTCAAAGAATATAACCTGTATTCTATTGTATTGTATATAATTTTATTGAATTTTGTTCTATTGCATCATCTTCGGGCGTGTACAAATTTGTCATTACCGTGTATTGTTTGCCTAAATTTTCTGCAAACATATGAAATTATATATAACTTAAAAAATTTAAATAATATATAAATATTAGCTTTTTGCACTCCTTCTCCATATAAACTTATAACGAAGACGATGTAAATACAAATATCGCCTAAATCACACTCCATACATACAAGAATATGTACCCACAAGCTATAATATTCAGCCAATATAACCTACTAACGTGAGCGCACAAGCAATTCATGCAGCCATATTAAAAAAATGGTGTCACCGATCGCATAAGCCGGTTTCGGTCCGAGAACAAATATAGCCTACCACCGTGAGCACACAAGCGACTCGTGCAGATGTACGACAAATACCGTATTATAGAACTCATTGCATGAGTTCTCACGTATCACTCATGCAAATGTCCTTCTGTCCGTCCGTCAATCCGATAACCATACGAAGCGAGTATAGTAGCTCATGCAGCTATGACCAAACGTGTAGAAATGATTACGAAATTCACACCAGGTTTTGCAAATAATCTAATGACATAGGACGCAGAACCACTAAGAAATCTCCGCGTTCTTCACGAACAAATTTAAAATTCAGTCTTTTGGTGCACTAGTACGGAGTACTGAGTGATTTAGTCACTCTACCCTGCTAGTTCCTCCAGCCCGTTCCACCCAAACACCGCCATACCGAGTGAGCATTGACTGATTTATTATCCTTACTCACTCGCTTTACCAGAGTTTACGTAGTTAGCACGGCGGATGGTGGTTTATCCACTGCCGACAAACGCAGAGCGGTTATTAAGGCAAAAAATAAATTTTCAATTATCGGTTCTTCTTTTATACGGTAGCACGGTGCAATCTAATTAAGGGCCACTGCAATGGTGGGTGGTGGCTTATTCACTGCCAACAAGCGCAGAGCGGCTATTAAAGGGAATCCTTATACAAGCAGTGGCAGGGTTGTGGCACCTCTTGTCCCCCCCGCCACATGCAACAACAAAGGAGGTAAAGTCGTACCGACTACTTCACTTGGGAGTGCATCTTGTAGTAATAGTTCGCAACAGGGGCACTCCAACAAGGTCGCTCTACAAGGAACGGCATAGTGCCAATCGGACACTGAATGCCCTCGGAGATATTCCGGAGACCAGAAGGACGCCGAGGCAAATCGCCAAGCTTAAATGGGCCCAAGACTTTCTTGATAAGGACATCAGGAAGACCAGCGGAGACTCTACGTCAAAGCGACTGAGATCGGTGGTGGAGGCCATTCCGGTCTCCAAAAGACTCAAGGCACATAGTGCAACTACCCCTAGTTACTCCACCATTACATCTCAGAGGCCCTTCAGCGACGTCCTAAAAGACAGGATCGTTGTCGCGGTAATTGATCGCTACGACATCTCTCCTGATCGGTGGCAGCAAATTAATGTCAAACCTTCAGGCAGTTTCGCGAGCTTTATGAAGGGTCGCACTGGACCTCCTCCTACCACATACGATGGCGGATGGCATCAACTTGTTTTATCTACTCGCCTTTGGAGTGGATGAGCTGGACAACACTGTAGTGGAGGTTTTTCTGTCCAAGAGTAGCAATAATGCTCCGGGTGGAACAGATTAATCTCCAGCACTCCAAAAAGGCTTCGTCCTCCCTTCTACTCCGTATTTGTAAAGACGGAGAAGATATAGTCCTGCTTCAAGAGCCTTGAGTTGTTAACAACCGAGTTTGTGGACTCAGGACTCCTAATTACTATCCACTATATGTGGCAGACAAAGGTAATCCTAGATCCTGCATATTAGTGAAAAATAGTCTCAATGTATTCCTACTCCCTAATTTTAGCGATCGTGATACCACCGCGGTGAAACTGGAGATGGCATCGGAATATCGGTGTCAATCTGGAAAGACTAATTGAGGAAGCGAAATCCAAGAAAACCAGCTTTATAATCGGATGTGACGCTAACGAGCACCATTCGGTATGGGGCACTACTGACATAAACGACAGAGGTGTGCTACTTTTTGATTATATTTTAAGAACTAGCCTGGTTGTTTCCAATATAGGTAATGTACCAACGTTCATTACCAAAAAAAGACAGGAGGTCCTAGACATCACCCTTGTCTCCGAATCAATTCACCACAAAATTCTAAACTGGAAGGTTTCGGCAGAGCACTCTTTCTCAGATCACCGTTACATTCAGTTTAGTCTGGACGATGAACCTTGCAAAACGGATTGGCCCAAGTATAGAGATACGCTTAGACGTCATCTTAACGATGGGAATAGTTATCCTCCCACTAACTTTTTGAGCTTGACAATAAGGTCAAGGAACTCACGTCGGCCTTAAATAGAGCAACGTCCGCTTCCTGTCCTCTTATTCTACCCAGGGGTAAGAAGAGAGAACACTGGTCGAACTCTGAGTTGGGCCAATTAAGAAAAAGCTGCAGGAAGCTTTTCAAATTCGCTAAGTTCACAGGAACAGAGACCGACTGGGATGCCTACAAGGAATCCCTAAAAGTGTATAAAAAAGAATTGAGGAAAGCCAAGCGCGCATCCTGGAGACTCTTCCGCAGCGGAATGGAAGAGGCTTCGGAAGCATCAAGGCTCAGAAAAATCCTCTCAACTAATCCAATAATGCCTAGCTGTCTGAAAAAAGCTGATGGCTCGTAGTGAAGAATCGCTAAATCTGCTTCTGGATACCCATTTCCCAGATAGCTCTCATACTACCTACAACACTGATCTAAATAGATCAATTAGGTATAATACCATCTCTCGACATATAATTGATAAGGACAAATTGCTTTGGGCATTAAATAGCTTCAAACGATATAAATCTGCAGGTCCAGACGGCATAATTCCAGTCGAACTGCAAAGGACTTCGGATATTATCCTTCCTTTGCTTGAGACAATTTTCAAAAGTTGTCTTGATCTGGTCTATATTCCAGTCATATGGAGAGAAGTGAAAGTGGTCTTCATGCCAAAAGCAGGTAAATGTTCCCATGTCAGTCCAAAAGACCTCAGACTCATTAGCCTTTCGTCATTCCTTCTAAAAACATTAGAAATCTGATCGAAAAACACCTTCGTACTAGTATTGACAAAAGACTTCTGTCCGTCGATAAACACACGTACTGCAAGGGCAAATCTGTAGAAACAGCTCTGCATACTCTAGTACGTTTCATTGAAAACTCCCTTCATTACAAGGAATACTCAATGGAAGGCGTTTTTAACAACGTCAAAACATCTGCGATCACGGATGTGCTGTCGAATTTTGGGGTGAACGACTTACTCGGTGAACTGATTGATCTTCTACTCACAAGTAGGATCATAAAATCAAGACTTGGCTTGTCGTTTGCCAAAAGATTAGTCAGTAGAGGCACCCCGCAAGGAGGTGTCCTGTTGTCCCCACTTCTTTGATACCTGGCGGTGAATGAGCTGCTGGTTCGCCTGAGGAGGGAGGGCTGCGAAGTGATCGCCTATGCGGACGACGTTGCCATAGCGGTCTCAGGAAAGCACCCACATATCTGGAAAGAGCTTCTACAGAATGCTCTAAATAAGCTAATATGCTGGAAAGATCATTGTGGTCTAAGGGTAAACCCCCAAAAAACCGAACTTGTCCTCTTTACGAGGAAGTACAAAATCCCACTCGTCAACCCTCCGTACATCAAGCGCACAGGCTTGACTTTCTCTGATAAGGCCAAATATCTTGGTCTAATTCTGGATAGGAAGCTGAGCTGGAAACCCGACACACAAGAAAGAGTCCGTAAAGCCACAGTGGCACTCTTCTCAAGCAAAAAAGCCATAGGAAGTAAATGGGGTCTTCAACCGCATATCACTTGGCTGTACACAGCAGTAGTGAGACCTATTCTGCTATACGGTGTGGCTGTTTAGTGGACTGCATTAGATAAAACGATCAATCGCGACAAACTAAGCTGAGTCCAAAGATCAGCTTGTCTTTGTGTGAGCGGACCGCTTCGTACAACTCCCTCTGTTGCACTGGACATTCTGCTCAATCTTGCTGCACTCGACATCTTCGGCAGAAAACTAGCTGCAAGCGCGGCTACTCGCCTCAGAGCAATCTCTCAGTGGACCGTGAATGATTTCGGCCAATGATTAAGGAAGCCTTGTCTTGGCTGAAGAGTAATGTCATATCTGGTAAGGATATCCACATTTCCTCGGATAGCCAGGCAGCGCTAAAGTCCATGGAATCAGTCTCCACAAATTCCATTCTGGCCCAGAATTGACGATCGTCTCTTGAGGAGACGGCGGAGCATTTCAACATTCACCTGTGCTAGGTGCCGAAATATAGAAATATTCCTGGAAATTTTATTGCTGATTAACTCGCCAAACATGGAACCACACTACCCCTATTGCCTCAATATGGTTCACTAGGCATGCCGATCGCTACGTGCAAACTCATGTTTAAACGGGATGCTATAATAAAAACTCTCAAAACAGACTGCACATTAGTGCCATTATAGGTGTCATAACTGGACACTGTCTCATAGGCAAGCATGCAAAAAGACTAGGAGTATTTTCAAACGATTTATGCATAAGCTGCATGGATGAGGAGGAGGAGGAAACCACTCGCCCTCTCGAATAGGCGCAAGCTCCATCTGGAGCGTTCTTTTTCAACTATCTCAGCGATCTAACCAAAATTTACATTAATAGTCTTTTGCGCTTTATACGAAGCTCCAAGTGGTTGAACGAGTAGGCGTGGGATTTTCTAAATCCTTGTGGTATCAAAACGGACCTTCTTGGTCTAAGTGCGTCGGTTTTGACTGACGGCCACTTCAACTTAACCTAACCTAAGGGGGTAACTAAAATCATTTTGATGCGGATATAAGATTTCATCCGCATCTGCACAGCCGTTGGTGTCTATGATATGAAATTAGTTTGTATTAAATACCTTGCGATTTACACGACATCTACATTTTATGAGAAAACTTAATTGCAAATTTAATTGTGAGCGAACTGAAAATCATGGCGCGACTAGGGGGTAACTGACATCATTTTGATGCAGATGTGATCTTACAAATGTGTTACTGAAACCATTTTGATGCGAATGTGATCTTACGAATGTGTTACTGAACGGTGCTGGGGTACGGTTCTACCTCCGCCTCCTTGAGCAGGGCAAAGATCCCACTTAAGCGAGAAAAGAGGAGGACGAAAGGAAGAAGGCAGCAGAAGGGCATGGACCTCCTGCAGCCAACTTCCAAAGGGACAAGAGAGGACCTTCAGTTCTCACTCCGCCTCAAAGGGAAGATAAGAGAATGAGGAAGGGCACTGGACAAAAGACCGATGCACTCCCTACGAACACCAAAGCTCTACTGTAAGCTATGCAGGGGCGGTCAAGCCAGCTAAAGTAGTTATCTTCGCGGAGCATAATCCCGAAGAGACCCTTACCCAGGAGCAGCTGTCGACCCTAGAGGAAGCTATCCTGGATGAAGTGGTGCTAGGCTGGAAGGTCAAAATTGGCTTTGACGGCGTGCACTTCAGACCGGGAATGATTCTGGTCGACTGTTGCGACGGGAAAACAGACGCTTGGACGAAAGAACACACTTCGACTCTTTCCACGTGAAAGGGACCGAGGCTAGTGGCGAGGGATGGGGAAGATATACGCAAACCAATAATCATATCGGTGTTCCTCCCCTGAAGCAATTGGCAAAGAATGGGGAGATCCATTTCCTTGATCGGAGTGCAGAATAAGGGGCTCCACACGAAATTGTGGAAGGTGATCGGTTGCCGGGAGGAAGGAGATGGCACACTCGCTACCATCTCCATCGACTCTCGCAGCCGAGAGTCGATAAAATCCGTGCCCCCCATTAAGATACCGTTACGGCAAAATATCGGTGAGTGGCCTCAGGAAGAAAGAGCGCCCGAGGGCGGAGAAAGGGCCGGAAAACCCCTCCCGCGTCAACCTCAGAGGGCTCTCAGGGAGTGAGGATAAGTAAGGAAGGAGAAGAGGGAGCAAATGAAGTCCCCACTATGGAGGACCTCGCTGCCCTTCCCCAACAGAACATCTTACTTGAGGAGTTGGAGGTAATCCGACATCTAGAGGAAGACTAGCTGCTGGAGGAAATCCAGCACCTCGAGTTAAAAACGGGAGAAAGGCAATCGCCCCCTCCAGTTCTATAGAAGAGTTGGCCAGTATAAAAATAGCCCAGGTGAACATCCACAAGGCCAAAGGGTCAGCCGCAGTGGCAATGAGAATGTTCACCCGTCAAGACCTAGGGCTTGTGCTGGTCCAAAAACCCTGGTGCTACAGGAGACAGATCCGAGGTCTGCTTAGCAGAGATGCAATGGTGGCTTACGATTTGGGGCATGAGGCCCCTCGGACCATCTATCCCTTTCAGAATTCATAACCCGGGATCTGGTAGCAGTGCAGTGCCAGTTTACTATAGACGGCAACAACCGGGATATAGTGATTGCATCGGCCTACTTTGCCGGGGACAGAGAAGAAATTCCGCACACAACGAAGAGTGGGGGATCATCGACACAGATAAGAGGGGTGAGTACCTTTTAGATTTTCTGGTGAAAGAAAACCTAGACATATACAATGTAGGCAGGGTACCAACTTTTGTAACTAAGGTTAGGGACATCACCTTCGGAACTCCGACAGTGAGTCGAGTACTTAATAGGTGGAGGGTCTCCTCCGAGCCATCTCTATCGGATCATAGGATTATCTTATTCTAATTGGGAGGGGTTGTAGAGAAGGTAAAATCTATTAGAAATCCTAGAAGGACAAATTCCCTTCGAAGCCAAGTGAGGAAACTCTTCAAATCCGCCAAGAGGAGGGGCATTTGGCAGCAATACAGAGAAGCTCTCACAGCGTACAACACAGAGGTGAGAAGAGCCAAACGCAGCAGTTTCCGCAACTTCTGCGAGGAAGTAGCCAATTCTATAGCGTCTGCCAGACTGTTTAATGATATAGCAAGAGATCCTAAAAATATAAAGGCATCGCTGTTATACCAGAACGAAAGTTCACAGAAAACGAGATGCAAAGAGCCCTGCTTCTCTTGAGAACACACTTCCCTGGAAGCACATTGACTAGTAACGAACTCGGGATGGGCGTGAACCACCAACGAGCTAGCAGGGAGGACTGAAAGAAAGCCTCAGACATTTGCACAGAGCAAAGAATCCGATGGGCAGTCAAAAGCTTCCATCCCTATAAATGGGCAGGTGTGGACGGGGTAATCCCTGCAGTTATGCATGTCGGATTAGACAACCTCCTTCCATATCAGGTGAGAATATTTAGAAGTAGTCTAGCACTCGGGTATATACCGACAAGCTGGAGAAGGGCAAGGGTGGTATTTATACCGAAGGTGGGGAAAAAAGATCCCACCCATCATCCGAAGTCCTTCAGACCAATTAGCCTAACTTCGTTTATTTTAAAGACCATTGAAAAGCTTATGGACAACTATATTAGGTCGAGAATACTGGAGAAAGAACCATTAAATTCCAGTCAGCATGCATACAGAGCGGGCAGATCTACGGAGACCGCACTGTGGGAGGTAACGAAAAGTATCTAGAGGTCTCTTGCCAGTAAGGAAATCGAAGTAGCATTCGACAATGCCTCTCATGATGCGGTAAGAAGTGCTCTGGAGAGAAAAAAAGTTGACGAGATGTTGGGCACCAGAAAAGCGGAGACTATAGTTGGTGATAAAACCATTTTGATTAACACTACAAGAGGATGCCCACAAGGGCATGGAGGCAATCCTTGGGCTTCTCCCACTACACTTAGTGGTAAAGAGCAAATCCATGGAAACCAAGTTACGTTTGAGCAAGGCAGGCTGCTTCACGGACAGCATGGCAAGGGGGATATTAGAACCACTAACCAAGCTGATTCCTCTAGCGCACATGCACATGGGAACTATAACCCAAAGAGGTCCCGCCTAATATTTGGACTAAGTAGAAGTAATGTAAGAATCATTACGGGTTTCCTAACAGGACATTTCAAACTGAATGGGCATCTAAAGAAGTTAAAAATAGAAGAGGATGGAAGCTGCAGACTCTGTGGGGAAGCGGAGGAGACCCCATGGCATCTACTCAAGGAGTGCGGAGCAACGATCCGTCAGAGAAGAGTCCACATGGGAACCCACGCAATCCCGGAGTCTGTGAGACATTCACTAAACCCGCTCCATATTATTGGATTCTTAAGAAGCATTGGTATGCACGGGGTGCTTTAGGGACGGGCATGCTCTGGCACTATAGCACTAGTCAGGGGGGAGCGCAATAGGTCCATATGGGTCGCAGTGCTACAACACCCCATTTATAATCATCATCAAATGTTCGACCAAAAACAATGATGTCATCCAAATAGACTAGAGGTGTCTTCCAGCTAAGGCTTCGCAAAACATGTTTCATCAGCTGCTCTAATGTAGCAGGGGCATTGCATAATCCAAACGGCATTACAGAAAATTGATACAAGCCGTTTTCCGCAGTAAATGCTGTCTTCCCCTTGTCGTCATCATGAATTGCCACCTGCCAGTATCCACTTTTCAGATCCAATGTACTGAAGATTCCGGCTCCGGATAAGGTGTCAAATGAGTCATCTATACGTGGTAATGGAAACTATCCTTCTTGGTGTCAGCGCTCAGATTCCGATAGTCCACACAAAATCTCATTGAACCATCTTTCTTCTGAACAAGTACCACAGGCGAGCTCCATGGGCTTTTGGACTTCTCTATGAATCCATCACGTTCCATCTACTTAACCAGTGTTTCTGCTTCTTGTTGTTTAGCAAGTGGTTATCATCTTGGCGCCTGTCGAATTGGAGTAGCATTTCCTGTATCGATTCGATGTCGCACTATATTAGTTTTACCCATGTCATTGTCACTCACAGCAAAAACGTCGGCAAATTGCTCTAGCGCATTTTCTGCTGCTTTACGTTGTGCTGCTAGAAAATGTTTTCATAGCGAACGAATTATCTGCTTCCTTACCAAATCTAGTAGCGTATTCTTTACTTTTACAGGCTGAGAGTTTGAGATATAGCTTACTCCCGTTCGGTGATGGGCTAACATTCATTATTCTTACTGGTATCTTGAGCTGGAGTTTCACTAGATTTCATCCGCATAGCAATCCGTACTTGTTGAAACTGGTTGGCTCCACTATTCCTATTCAACTGTCCCCAAAATCACCGTTCACCTTGCCATAGATGATTTTTTCGCACATAGGTGGTATCTCCACTTTTTCTTCAGTAATGACTCTTAGCCCACCACTCTCGTTGTCGTTTATATGCAGGCGTATACGCCATTTTAACACGTGGTTCCTTAGATAAACGGAAATCTCGTGCTCTGCCATGAAATCCAAGCCCAATATGCATTCATCTGTACTGCTGGCAACAATAAACTGATGAAAAAACCGTATTCTTTCAAACATGACACTACGGGAGCACTCTCCTTTAATTGCTGTAACTTCAACCGGCGCTGTTCTTAAATTATAACTAAATACATTTACCACCTGACCTTTGGACACCACTTTGGGATTTACAACTGATCTGGAAGCTGCTATATCCATGGTAAACGTACATGGTTTTCCTTCTAACACACCACTAAAAAACAAGCTGTTGCTGTCCTTTCCAAGTTTGTCAATGTATAATTTTTATTTATAGACTTAGAATTCTTTATTATTTCTTCATTTTCTTTAAATTCACAATCTTAAAATATTAATTACTAATAAGTATAGAATAAAGAAATATTCGCGATTCCCTTATTTACAACTAACGACACTTATATGTGATGAGTCATCTTCTAAAAATAGACTACATGTGCAATCATGTTCTTTACAAAAACCGGGCAAACCGCACAAACTTGTTTGACTACTTGTTTGACCAGTACACAATGATTCAAACTTGCAGGCGGTTAGATTTAGAATTTCAAATAATCTAATAGTCTTAGAGAAAGTGCTTATTTTTAGTATGAAGTATTTATTTATGCTCTACTACTTTTCGTAACATTATCTCAACCTTAATTCTGTTCGTCCCGAACAGATTCAGCACTCCTTCTGTTGTTGTACCTTGTAAATCTGTCAACGTGAACAACTTTCATTTTACATCTGAGGCTCTGTTGAATCCGATATACGGCATCATTAATCCTCTTAATGATCTATAAAGTCCTTCCCAACTCTGCTGTAGTTTTGGAGATTTACCTTTTCTTCTCTTGGGATTGTAAAGCCAGACCAAATCTCCTTCCTGAAATCCACCACAGTTTGCTCGCAGGTCATATCGCGTTTTTATCCGGTTGCTGGCATCCACTATGTTGCTTCTTACTGCAGCATGAACAGCGATCATCCTCTGCCTAAGATCACTAACGTAGTTCTCCTTTGTTGTCGGCTCTACTGGTGGTGATCCAAATTTGATTCGCATGGTAGACGAAGTTCTCTGCCAAATACAATCATTGCTGGAGAGCTTTTAGATGTGTTGTGGACAGTACTACGATAACCCAACATAAACGACGGTATACAACGATCCCATTCATCTTGGTTGGCATTAACTTCTTTTCGCAAATGCTCTTCCAGCGTTCTGTTGAACCTTTCGACCATTCTGTCTGACTGTGGATGTAACGGAGTAGTCCTCGTTTTCTTGATGTTGAGTACTTGGCACAGGTCTTGAAGACTAGCGATTCAAAATTCCGCCCTTGATCGGAATGTAATTCCAGTGGTACTCCAAATATTGCCTTGTACAGTATTTGCATTGGGGTGCACAAGGTCTTCTGGATAACATGTCGGCATTATTGTGCAGCATTCCTTTTCGATGCTCTGATCTGAATGAATATGCCTGGAGTTGTTTAATCCATCTGGCCACTTGACCTTCGGGTTCCCTGAACTGCATTAACCACTTGAGTGTTGCATTGTCAATTCGAAAAAGAAATTCTTGCCCATATAGGTACTTGTGGAAGTGTTTGACGCTATCGACAACAGCTATCAATTCCCTTCGCGTCACACAGTAGTTCTTCTCTGACTTAGAAAGCGAACGGCTGTAGTACGCGTATAACGCTTCTTATCTTCTTGATTCTGCGATAGAACCGATCATATTCCCGCATTGCTAGCATCAGTGTCCAGAACAAAAGAGTTCTCCTGCCTGTGGATACGCCAGAATTGGAGAACTACACAGCTATCCCTTCAGCAATTCAAATTATTTTTGGTACTCGCTCGACCATTGGAACTTTTGATTCTTCTCAGTAAGGCGATGAAGGCTTCGTGCAACATCTGCTAAGTTAGGCACAAACCGTCGATAATAGGAGCATAGGCCCAGAAACCTTCGCAGCTCATGTAAATTCTTTGGTACCGGCCATTCGTTAACAGCTTCCAACTTCTTGGGATACGTGCATACTCCTTGACTGGATACAATGTGGCCCAAATAATTCACTTCATTTTTGAAAAGGCTACATTTCGGCGGACTCATCTTTAACCCTGCTACTTTTATGGTTTCCAGAGCTTGACTAAGATTATTCACGTGCTCATTAAATGTGCGACCAAAAACAATGATGTCATCCTAGTCTATAGACATGTCTTCCAGCTAAGGCGTCGCAAAACATGTTCCATCAACCGCTCGAACGTAGCAGGAGCGTTGCATAAACCAAACGGCATTACAAAAAATTTATATAAGCCGTTTCCTGCAGTAAATCTCCTTGTCGTTGTCATGAATTGCTACCTGCCAGTATCCGCTTTTCAGATCCATTGTACTGAAGATTCTGGCTCCCGATAAGGTGTCCAACGTGTCGTCTGTACGTGGTAATGGATAACTATCCTTCTTGGTGACATCGTTCAGTTTCCGAAAGTCCACACAAAATCTCGTTGAACCATATTTCTTTTGAACAAGTACCACAGGTGAGCTCCATGGGCTTTTGGACTTCTCTATGATTCCATCATGGAAGGAAGATGATGAAGATGTTTACATAGCGAATGAATTATCTGCTTCCTTTCTAGGTCTAGTGGCGTATTATTTACTGTTACAGGCTGGCAGTTTGCGATACAGCTTACTCCCTGAGTCTTGCTAATGACTGTTCCTTCTCTGATTACCTTCAGTGATGGGCTAACATACATTATTCTCACTGGGATCTTGGGCTGGAAATCCACTAGAGTTCTTCCGAATAATAGTCCGTTCTTCCTACTCTACTGTCCCCAAGATCACCGTTCACCTTGCCATACTTTTTCTTCAGTGATGACTCTTAGCCCACCACTCTGGTTGTCATTTATTTGAAGAGGTACTTCCACATTACGCCATATTAAATCGTGGTTCTTTAGATAAAGGGACATCTCGTGCTCTGTCATGAAATCCAAGCCTAATTTGCATTCATCTCTAAAGCTGACAACAATAAACCAATGACAAAACCGTATTTCTCCAAACATGACACTACAGGAGCACTCTCCTTTAATTGGTGCAACTTCACCTGTCGCTGTTCTCAAATTATAGCGAAATACTTTTTTCACTTGACCTTTGGACACCACTTTGGGATTCACAACTGATCTGGAAGCTCCTGTATCCAAGGTAAACGTACATAGTTTTCCTTCTTACACACCACTAAC
Organism: Nephrocerus scutellatus; assembly: GCA_947095585.1. NCBI lineage: Eukaryota > Metazoa > Arthropoda > Insecta > Diptera > Pipunculidae > Nephrocerus > Nephrocerus scutellatus. The sequence continues at coordinate 58,050,219 of OX352764.1, forward strand.
AACCAAGCTGTTGCTGTCCTTTCCAAGTTTGGCAATGTTCACCGTGATCCTGGGGCTCTCTCCCCTCTTCACCAGCTTACGCCCTGTAAAGCTGGTGTAACTTAGTTTTCCTGGTCTGCAGATACGAGGTAAGCTGGCTGCTGCACCTCATTTATCTGTGATGAGCCTAGTTGCCGTAAATTTTCAGGCATCTTCACACGATTCACCAATCTAACCAATTCAGTAGACAAACTGGCTCTAGCTGCTTCGTATTCCAAAGCCGAAGCCAACACTTCATTCATCGACTTTTCTCTGGCTGTTGTCCTCATGTGAAGCTTCAACTGTTCATCTCGAATAGCATTGATGTACGCATCCACTGCCAAACCGTCCAAGATACCAGCCGGAGCCCCACAATAGGCTTGTCGTGCTAACTTGGTTATTTCCTGTTCCAATTCTTGAAGTCGTTCTCCGCGCGGTTGTTTTTTCATCTGGAGCTGTATTTTGCTTAACTCCTGGGTGTGACACTATTCATAACGCAAGTCCAACTCTTGCAAGATTCTTCCAGAACTCATCTCGGCATTTGGAATTATTTGCAATAAATCAGCCGCCTTGCCCCTCAACGCCAGGATTAGAGAATTTAGTTGTTCTTCAGCGCACCATCCATTTTGTTGTACAGCAGCTGCAAACTGGACTTTGAAATTTTCAAAAGCTGTGTCGCCATCAAACGCAGGTGGCTTCAATATTGCTTTCTGGTTGCTAGAAGATTCTGGAATGACTCTGCTACTGGTGTGCTGAGTATTTCCCTGACGAACTGGGTACGACTATCCAACTGGGTCTCAAAATCTTTAATTTTTCCTTTCAAGCCACTTATTTCTTCATGAATTCCATTTATCTCACCTTTAAGCGATGTTTGAATTTCGCTCATTTCATCTCTTAGCTTTACTTGAATAAGATCTAGCTTTCCATTTTGCTGGTCAAATTTGAAATTCAACTTTGATTTTGTTGCTCAAACTTATCGTTTAGTTTGGAACTCAACTCTAGATTCATCTGTTTATTCTCCTGACTCTGTTGTTGATGTTGTCGATTCAGCTTTTGGCTTTGCTGTTCCAACTTGTCACTAATTTGAAAATTCAAATCTTGCTTCATCTCTTGATTCTGTTGCTGCGATTGCTTACTTTGCTGCTGCATTTGAGAATTCAAATCTTTTTTTAACTCTTCACTTTGTCGCAGAATTTGTTGCATTAAAGCATTAAACATCGCCTCCATGTTGGGTGCTGCCTTATCTTCCGAACTATCCAATTTTCGCTCCACTAACTTCGTCTCAATTGAAAACACTTCAGCAGCTTGCTGCTTTTCCCCTTTAACGACTTGTTGCAATCGAAGAAATAACTCCTGCTTATTTCCAGCGGTGCTATAGGATTTAATGTTTACTACACTCTCCATTTTATTATTTAATGTTTATCGGTTTGTAAAGTTTCACTTAATTTGTTTACTGTCTTGAGTTTTAAAAATCACCAGTTAATTTATTGTTCAACGATTTGCAAAATTTACTGTCTCACAATTTGCAAAATTTTATTGTCTTCTCAATTTACACGATTTGCTTTCAGGCTTTCGAGTTCGTAAAAATAAATAAAACACAACACAAGTTAATTAATTTACAAATAACAATTTTAATGAACAACTATAAAATTAACACAAGTTCACAATTTATAATGGTGATTACTTTAAATGAACACAAGAACACTTATGATACTAGTACTTCACAATAATTCTCTTAGGTTATAGCTTTATCACTTAACAAGAACTTTTACAACTGCACTGGTTAAATTCCAAAAATTACCGTTCACCTTGCTATAGATGATTTTTTCGCACATCGGTGGTATCTCCACTTTTTCTTCAGTAATGACTCTTAGCCCACCACTCTCGTTGTAGTTTATATGCAGGCGTATACGCCATTTTAACACGTGTAACTTCAACCGGCGCTGTTCTTATATTATAACTAAATACATTTACCACCTGACCTTCGGACACCACTTTGGGATTTATAACTGATCTGGAAGCTCCTATATCCATGGTAAACGTACATGGTTTTCCTTCTAACACACCACTAAAAAACAAGCTGTTGCTATCCTTTCCAAGTTTGTCAATGTATAATTTTTATTTATAGACTTAGAATTCTTTATTATTTCTTCATTTTCTTTAAATTCACAATCTTAAAATATTAATTACTAATAAGTATAGAATAAAGAAATATTCGCGATTCCCTTATTTACAACTAACGACACTTATATGTGATGAGTCATCTTCTAAAAATAGACTACATGTGCAATCATGTTCTTTACAAAAACCGGGCAAACCGCACAAACTTGTTTGACTACTTGTTTGACCAGTACACAATGATTCAAACTTGCAGGCGGTTAGATTTAGAATTTCAAATAATCTAATAGTCTTAGAGAAAGTGCTTATTTTTAGTATGAAGTATTTATTTATGCTCTACTACTTTTCGTAACATTATCTCAACCTTAATTCTGTTCGTCCCGAACAGATTCAGCACTCCTTCTGTTGTTGTACCTTGTAAATCTGTCAACGTGAACAACTTTCATTTTACATCTGAGGCTCTGTTGAATCCGATATACGGCATCATTAATCCTCTTAATGATCTATAAAGTCCTTCCCAACTCTGCTGTAGTTTTGGAGATTTACCTTTTCTTCTCTTGGGATTGTAAAGCCAGACCAAATCTCCTTCCTGAAATCCACCACAGTTTGCTCGCAGGTCATATCGCGTTTTTATCCGGTTGCTGGCATCCACTATGTTGCTTCTTACTGCAGCATGAACAGCGATCATCCTCTGCCTAAGATCACTAACGTAGTTCTCCTTTGTTGTCGGCTCTACTGGTGGTGATCCAAATTTGATTCGCATGGTAGACGAAGTTCTCTGCCAAATACAATCATTGCTGGAGAGCTTTTAGATGTGTTGTGGACAGTACTACGATAACCCAACATAAACGACGGTATACAACGATCCCATTCATCTTGGTTGGCATTAACTTCTTTTCGCAAATGCTCTTCCAGCGTTCTGTTGAACCTTTCGACCATTCTGTCTGACTGTGGATGTAACGGAGTAGTCCTCGTTTTCTTGATGTTGAGTACTTGGCACAGGTCTTGAAGACTAGCGATTCAAAATTCCGCCCTTGATCGGAATGTAATTCCAGTGGTACTCCAAATATTGCCTTGTACAGTATTTGCATTGGGGTGCACAAGGTCTTCTGGATAACATGTCGGCATTATTGTGCAGCATTCCTTTTCGATGCTCTGATCTGAATGAATATGCCTGGAGTTGTTTAATCCATCTGGCCACTTGACCTTCGGGTTCCCTGAACTGCATTAACCACTTGAGTGTTGCATTGTCAATTCGAAAAAGAAATTCTTGCCCATATAGGTACTTGTGGAAGTGTTTGACGCTATCGACAACAGCTATCAATTCCCTTCGCGTCACACAGTAGTTCTTCTCTGACTTAGAAAGCGAACGGCTGTAGTACGCGTATAACGCTTCTTATCTTCTTGATTCTGCGATAGAACCGATCATATTCCCGCATTGCTAGCATCAGTGTCCAGAACAAAAGAGTTCTCCTGCCTGTGGATACGCCAGAATTGGAGAACTACACAGCTATCCCTTCAGCAATTCAAATTATTTTTGGTACTCGCTCGACCATTGGAACTTTTGATTCTTCTCAGTAAGGCGATGAAGGCTTCGTGCAACATCTGCTAAGTTAGGCACAAACCGTCGATAATAGGAGCATAGGCCCAGAAACCTTCGCAGCTCATGTAAATTCTTTGGTACCGGCCATTCGTTAACAGCTTCCAACTTCTTGGGATACGTGCATACTCCTTGACTGGATACAATGTGGCCCAAATAATTCACTTCATTTTTGAAAAGGCTACATTTCGGCGGACTCATCTTTAACCCTGCTACTTTTATGGTTTCCAGAGCTTGACTAAGATTATTCACGTGCTCATTAAATGTGCGACCAAAAACAATGATGTCATCCTAGTCTATAGACATGTCTTCCAGCTAAGGCGTCGCAAAACATGTTCCATCAACCGCTCGAACGTAGCAGGAGCGTTGCATAAACCAAACGGCATTACAAAAAATTTATATAAGCCGTTTCCTGCAGTAAATCTCCTTGTCGTTGTCATGAATTGCTACCTGCCAGTATCCGCTTTTCAGATCCATTGTACTGAAGATTCTGGCTCCCGATAAGGTGTCCAACGTGTCGTCTGTACGTGGTAATGGATAACTATCCTTCTTGGTGACATCGTTCAGTTTCCGAAAGTCCACACAAAATCTCGTTGAACCATATTTCTTTTGAACAAGTACCACAGGTGAGCTCCATGGGCTTTTGGACTTCTCTATGATTCCATCATGGAAGGAAGATGATGAAGATGTTTACATAGCGAATGAATTATCTGCTTCCTTTCTAGGTCTAGTGGCGTATTATTTACTGTTACAGGCTGGCAGTTTGCGATACAGCTTACTCCCTGAGTCTTGCTAATGACTGTTCCTTCTCTGATTACCTTCAGTGATGGGCTAACATACATTATTCTCACTGGGATCTTGGGCTGGAAATCCACTAGAGTTCTTCCGAATAATAGTCCGTTCTTCCTACTCTACTGTCCCCAAGATCACCGTTCACCTTGCCACACTTTTTCTTCAGTGATGACTCTTAGCCCACCACTCTGGTTGTCATTTATTTGAAGAGGTACTTCCACATTACGCCATATTAAATCGTGGTTCTTTAGATAAAGGGACATCTCGTGCTCTGTCATGAAATCCAAGCCTAATTTGCATTCATCTCTAAAGCTGACAACAATAAACCAATGACAAAACCGTATTTCTCCAAACATGACACTACAGGAGCACTCTCCTTTAATTGGTGCAACTTCACCTGTCGCTGTTCTCAAATTATAGCGAAATACTTTTTTCACTTGACCTTTGGACACCACTTTGGGATTCACAACTGATCTGGAAGCTCCTGTATCCAAGGTAAACGTACATAGTTTTCCTTCTTACACACCACTAACAACCAAGCTGTTGCTGTCCTTTCCAAGTTTGGCAATGTTCACCGTGATCCTGGGGCTCTCTCCCCTCTTCACCAGCTTACGCCCTGTAAAGCTGGTGTAACTTAGTTTTCCTGGTCTGCAGATACGAGGTAAGCTGGCTGCTGCACCTCATTTATCTGTGATGAGCCTAGTTGCCGTAAATTTTCAGGCATCTTCACACGATTCACCAATCTAACCAATTCAGTAGACAAACTGGCTCTAGCTGCTTCGTATTCCAAAGCCGAAGCCAACACTTCATTCATCGACTTTTCTCTGGCTGTTGTCCTCATGTGAAGCTTCAACTGTTCATCTCGAATAGCATTGATGTACGCATCCACTGCCAAACCGTCCAAGATACCAGCCGGAGCCCCACAATAGGCTTGTCGTGCTAACTTGGTTATTTCCTGTTCCAATTCTTGAAGTCGTTCTCCGCGCGGTTGTTTTTTCATCTGGAGCTGTATTTTGCTTAACTCCTGGGTGTGACACTATTCATAACGCAAGTCCAACTCTTGCAAGATTCTTCCAGAACTCATCTCGGCATTTGGAATCATTTGCAATAAATCAGCCGCCTTGCCCCTCAACGCCAGGATTAGAGAATTTAGTTGTTCTTCAGCGCACCATCCATTTTGTTGTACAGCAGCTGCAAACTGGACTTTGAAATTTTCAAAAGCTGTGTCGCCATCAAACGCAGGTGGCTTCAATATTGCTTTCTGGTTGCTAGAAGATTCTGGAATGACTCTGCTACTGGTGTGCTGAGTATTTCCCTGACGAACTGGGTACGACTATCCAACTGGGTCTCAAAATCTTTAATTTTTCCTTTCAAGCCACTTATTTCTTCATGAATTCCATTTATCTCACCTTTAAGCGATGTTTGAATTTCGCTCATTTCATCTCTTAGCTTTACTTGAATAAGATCTAGCTTTCCATTTTGCTGGTCAAATTTGAAATTCAACTTTGATTTTGTTGCTCAAACTTATCGTTTAGTTTGGAACTCAACTCTAGATTCATCTGTTTATTCTCCTGACTCTGTTGTTGATGTTGTCGATTCAGCTTTTGGCTTTGCTGTTCCAACTTGTCACTAATTTGAAAATTCAAATCTTGCTTCATCTCTTGATTCTGTTGCTGCGATTGCTTACTTTGCTGCTGCATTTGAGAATTCAAATCTTTTTTTAACTCTTCACTTTGTCGCAGAATTTGTTGCATTAAAGCATTAAACATCGCCTCCATGTTGGGTGCTGCCTTATCTTCCGAACTATCCAATTTTCGCTCCACTAACTTCGTCTCAATTGAAAACACTTCAGCAGCTTGCTGCTTTTCCCCTTTAACGACTTGTTGCAATCGAAGAAATAACTCCTGCTTATTTCCAGCGGTGCTATAGGATTTAATGTTTACTACACTCTCCATTTTATTATTTAATGTTTATCGGTTTGTAAAGTTTCACTTAATTTGTTTACTGTCTTGAGTTTTAAAAATCACCAGTTAATTTATTGTTCAACGATTTGCAAAATTTACTGTCTCACAATTTGCAAAATTTTATTGTCTTCTCAATTTACACGATTTGCTTTCAGGCTTTCGAGTTCGTAAAAATAAATAAAACACAACACAAGTTAATTAATTTACAAATAACAATTTTAATGAACAACTATAAAATTAACACAAGTTCACAATTTATAATGGTGATTACTTTAAATGAACACAAGAACACTTATGATACTAGTACTTCACAATAATTCTCTTAGGTTATAGCTTTATCACTTAACAAGAACTTTTACAACTGCACTGGTTAAATTCCAAAAATTACCGTTCACCTTGCTATAGATGATTTTTTCGCACATCGGTGGTATCTCCACTTTTTCTTCAGTAATGACTCTTAGCCCACCACTCTCGTTGTAGTTTATATGCAGGCGTATACGCCATTTTAACACGTGTAACTTCAACCGGCGCTGTTCTTATATTATAACTAAATACATTTACCACCTGACCTTCGGACACCACTTTGGGATTTATAACTGATCTGGAAGCTCCTATATCCATGGTAAACGTACATGGTTTTCCTTCTAACACACCACTAAAAAACAAGCTGTTGCTATCCTTTCCAAGTTTGTCAATGTATAATTTTTATTTATAGACTTAGAATTCTTTATTATTTCTTCATTTTCTTTAAATTCACAATCTTAAAATATTAACTACTAAAAAGTATAGAATAAAGAAATATTCGCGACACTCTGTATTTTTATATACTAAGAAACCTCCAATATTGTAGACAGAAATATCGAGTAAAGACCAGAAAATTGTAGCGTTATTTCCTTATTTACATCTAACGACACTTATATGTAATGAGTCATCTTCTAAAAATAGACTACATGTTCAATCATGTTCTTTTACAAAAACCGGGCAAACCACACAAACCTGTTTGACTACTTGTTTGACCAGTACACAATGATTCAAACTTGCAGGCGGTTACATTTCAAATTTCAAATAATCTAATAGTATTAGAACCTAAAAGTATGCAACATGAAAGTGCTTATTTTTAGTATGCAGTATTTTCATTGGGATTTATCTTAGGATTCTAATTCTATTATATGCGCTACTAACTACTTTTCGTCACAATATATTTAAATATTATATTTGGGTTTATATGATGTTGTTGTGGTATTTTCCCTACACCGAATTTACCTGTGCGTCGTGCCCCATTTACCGGTATACATAGACTCAAAAGCACGTGTCCCTGATTTTGACACAGTGGACCTTTGGACACCACTTTGGGATTCACAACTGATCTGGAAGCTCCTGTATCCAAGGTAAACGTACATAGTTTTCCTTCTTACACACCACTAACAACCAAGCTGTTGCTGTCCTTTCCAAGTTTGGCAATGTTCACCGTGATCCTGGGGCTCTCTCCCCTCTTCACCAGCTTACGCCCTGTAAAGCTGGTGTAACTTAGTTTTCCTGGTCTGCAGATACGAGGTAAGCTGGCTGCTGCACCTCATTTATCTGTGATGAGCCTAGTTGCCGTAAATTTTCAGGCATCTTCACACGATTCACCAATCTAACCAATTCAGTAGACAAACTGGCTCTAGCTGCTTCGTATTCCAAAGCCGAAGCCAACACTTCATTCATCGACTTTTCTCTGGCTGTTGTCCTCATGTGAAGCTTCAACTGTTCATCTCGAATAGCATTGATGTACGCATCCACTGCCAAACCGTCCAAGATACCAGCCGGAGCCCCACAATAGGCTTGTCGTGCTAACTTGGTTATTTCCTGTTCCAATTCTTGAAGTCGTTCTCCGCGCGGTTGTTTTTTCATCTGGAGCTGTATTTTGCTTAACTCCTGGGTGTGACACTATTCATAACGCAAGTCCAACTCTTGCAAGATTCTTCCAGAACTCATCTCGGCATTTGGAATCATTTGCAATAAATCAGCCGCCTTGCCCCTCAACGCCAGGATTAGAGAATTTAGTTGTTCTTCAGCGCACCATCCATTTTGTTGTACAGCAGCTGCAAACTGGACTTTGAAATTTTCAAAAGCTGTGTCGCCATCAAACGCAGGTGGCTTCAATATTGCTTTCTGGTTGCTAGAAGATTCTGGAATGACTCTGCTACTGGTGTGCTGAGTATTTCCCTGACGAACTGGGTACGACTATCCAACTGGGTCTCAAAATCTTTAATTTTTCCTTTCAAGCCACTTATTTCTTCATGAATTCCATTTATCTCACCTTTAAGCGATGTTTGAATTTCGCTCATTTCATCTCTTAGCTTTACTTGAATAAGATCTAGCTTTCCATTTTGCTGGTCAAATTTGAAATTCAACTTTGATTTTGTTGCTCAAACTTATCGTTTAGTTTGGAACTCAACTCTAGATTCATCTGTTTATTCTCCTGACTCTGTTGTTGATGTTGTCGATTCAGCTTTTGGCTTTGCTGTTCCAACTTGTCACTAATTTGAAAATTCAAATCTTGCTTCATCTCTTGATTCTGTTGCTGCGATTGCTTACTTTGCTGCTGCATTTGAGAATTCAAATCTTTTTTTAACTCTTCACTTTGTCGCAGAATTTGTTGCATTAAAGCATTAAACATCGCCTCCATGTTGGGTGCTGCCTTATCTTCCGAACTATCCAATTTTCGCTCCACTAACTTCGTCTCAATTGAAAACACTTCAGCAGCTTGCTGCTTTTCCCCTTTAACGACTTGTTGCAATCGAAGAAATAACTCCTGCTTATTTCCAGCGGTGCTATAGGATTTAATGTTTACTACACTCTCCATTTTATTATTTAATGTTTATCGGTTTGTAAAGTTTCACTTAATTTGTTTACTGTCTTGAGTTTTAAAAATCACCAGTTAATTTATTGTTCAACGATTTGCAAAATTTACTGTCTCACAATTTGCAAAATTTTATTGTCTTCTCAATTTACACGATTTGCTTTCAGGCTTTCGAGTTCGTAAAAATAAATAAAACACAACACAAGTTAATTAATTTACAAATAACAATTTTAATGAACAACTATAAAATTAACACAAGTTCACAATTTATAATGGTGATTACTTTAAATGAACACAAGAACACTTATGATACTAGTACTTCACAATAATTCTCTTAGGTTATAGCTTTATCACTTAACAAGAACTTTTACAACTGCACTGGTTAAATTCCAAAAATTACCGTTCACCTTGCTATAGATGATTTTTTCGCACATCGGTGGTATCTCCACTTTTTCTTCAGTAATGACTCTTAGCCCACCACTCTCGTTGTAGTTTATATGCAGGCGTATACGCCATTTTAACACGTGTAACTTCAACCGGCGCTGTTCTTATATTATAACTAAATACATTTACCACCTGACCTTCGGACACCACTTTGGGATTTATAACTGATCTGGAAGCTCCTATATCCATGGTAAACGTACATGGTTTTCCTTCTAACACACCACTAAAAAACAAGCTGTTGCTATCCTTTCCAAGTTTGTCAATGTATAATTTTTATTTATAGACTTAGAATTCTTTATTATTTCTTCATTTTCTTTAAATTCACAATCTTAAAATATTAACTACTAAAAAGTATAGAATAAAGAAATATTCGCGACACTCTGTATTTTTATATACTAAGAAACCTCCAATATTGTAGACAGAAATATCGAGTAAAGACCAGAAAATTGTAGCGTTATTTCCTTATTTACATCTAACGACACTTATATGTAATGAGTCATCTTCTAAAAATAGACTACATGTTCAATCATGTTCTTTTACAAAAACCGGGCAAACCACACAAACCTGTTTGACTACTTGTTTGACCAGTACACAATGATTCAAACTTGCAGGCGGTTACATTTCAAATTTCAAATAATCTAATAGTATTAGAACCTAAAAGTATGCAACATGAAAGTGCTTATTTTTAGTATGCAGTATTTTCATTGGGATTTATCTTAGGATTCTAATTCTATTATATGCGCTACTAACTACTTTTCGTCACAATATATTTAAATATTATATTTGGGTTTATATGATGTTGTTGTGGTATTTTCCCTACACCGAATTTACCTGTGCGTCGTGCCCCATTTACCGGTATACATAGACTCAAAAGCACGTGTCCCTGATTTTGACACAGTGGAATTTTAATAAATGTTCTTTTTATTTATGTTTTTATGTATTCTAAAAAATGTGTTTAATTTTATTTATTTTAGATTTAGGACTATGCAGACAGTATAGAAAAAATATTACACTTGTAATCTCTATTTGAGCAAAAAAGCGAATGGCGAATAGAGGAAAAATGAACGCCTATCATTCTATTTTTTCTCTTGGCTGCGTTCAATCGTTTGCCCGATGAACCGAAAAGTGTAATTTATTTTGAAGGTGAATTTATTTTCGAATCGGAACCGCCGTGCACTTAAGTGGTGCCGCCACAGGGTGACCCTATTAAAACAATTTAAATTATCCAAAATATATGCTTACAATAATATACAAGAACAGCAAATTCGACTGCATAAATTAAATTATCTAAATAATGCTACAAAATAAAATTTTAATTTTTAATTTTATAAGATTTAATTGCTTCAAGATAAAATAAGATTAAACTTATATTAAACCAGAATTTCACGAAGAATAGTTTCTAAACTATCGTAATCTAAATTCAATAGCCAGTGTCTTATAAGTTTTAAACGCATTTCAGGCATTGCTGTTGCTCTGATGGATCGACGAAGATTATTAAATAAACGACATGGTGAAACTGAATAAAAATTACTAAATGTAGTTATTCGGAAGTATCTGTACACCATGTTCGAAAAGTTTCCACGTAAATTATAACTTGAGATTAAACGATAATTTCGATTTCCAGACTTTATAAAGAAAGTCTTCAACACTTTAAAGCAGTACAAATGTCGGACTGTAAGAATTTGTTGGTCGTAGAACAATGGAAAACACGGATGTCTTCCAGGTTTACGTCATATTAATCTTAAAATATATTTCTGCAGTATTAACAACGGTTCAATTTTATTGAAATAAACACCTCCCCAACATACAATACCATATTGCAGTTTGGAATGGAAAATTCCGTTATATATCGTTTTTAAAAGCTTTGTTGAGCAGATATTTCGCAAATAGAAAAAATGTCTAAGTGTACAACGAAAATATTTCCTCAAAATTTCTACGTGATACGAGAAGCTCATTCTAGAATCGATTGAATGCCCCAAGTATTTAAATTCATTGATGAACGCATCCACTGCCAGTCCGGCCAAGATACCAGCCGGAACTCCACAATAGGCTTGACGTGCTAGCTAGAAAAAATCCCCTTCTAATTCTTGAAGCCGTTCTCCTCGCTGTTGTTTTTATATCTGGAGCTGTATTTTGCTTAACTCCTGGGTGTGACACTATCCATAACGAAAGTCCAACCCTTTCAATATTCTTCCGGAACTTATTTCAGCATTTGGAATCATTTGCAATACATCAGCCGCCTTGCCCCTTAATGCCAGGATCCATTGTGTTGTACAGCAGCTGCAAACTGACTTTGAAATTTTTAAAAGCTGTGCCGCCATGGAACGCAGGTGGCATCAAAATTCCTTTTTGGTTACTAGAAGATTGTTGAAGGACTTTGGTACTGCTTTGTTGAGATTTCACTTCTTCTTGAATTATTGCTTGAATTTTACCCATCTCACCTTTTAGCGTTGTTTGAACTCCATTTATTTCTTGTTTGAGCCTTTCTTGAATTACGCTCATTTCACCTCTAAGTGATTCAATTGATTTACTGTCACCAATCACCAATTATTTTACTGTCAAAAGATTGGCAACATTTTATTGTCTCTCAATTTACCCGATTTGCAAAATCCCACTTTTGACAACAACTGTTACGATATTTCATGCTATCCAGTTCGTGAAGGATTTTGCAAATAAAACACAACACAATTTTATTAATTTACAAATAAAAACTGTAATAATATAAGTTCACAATTTACCGGCTGACTGACACGAAGTGTTACCAAATTCAGACTGTCATTGCTGTCAAACCAGTGATGACAGAGCGCTCAAATTTACACTATTAACAGTTCATTTCATTGTTTACAAGCGTACAAAAGCATTTTATTGGGAAATATTCAGAAAAAAGTTATCCGCAATGAAATTCAAACGTAATAGTGTGATTGCTCTATTTTTGGCTAGAAAACCACAGCCGCAGATGGTTAACCAGTTAAAACATCTGCATGTGAATAAAATGTTTGTGTATCGCACCATTAATCGTTTTAAAGATACTGGCAGCATTGTAAAACGCCAGGCTGGTGGACCGAAACGCACTGCAACATCGCCAGATATCATTCGGAAGGGGAAGGCCAAATTGTCTCGGAATCCGCGCCGTAGAGGCAGAAAAATGGCTCGTGAGGCGAGCATTTTGCTCGAACGGATGCAGCACATATTGAAAGATCATCTTGGACTAAAGGCCTTAAAATTCCAAAAAACGCATGGTCTCACCGATGCTCAAAAAAAAGTTAGAGTGGAAAGAGCAAAGGAGTTGTTACGCTTGCACGAAAGTGGCGATTTGCCGAATTTGGTTTTCTCCGATGAGTCACCGTTCGTTATTGAGCAATATGTGAACAATTAAAATGACCGGATTTACTTGCCCGGTCGTTCTACTGAAAATTTGGACCAACGGATTGCCTCTCGAAACCAAGCGCAGCCGATGGTGAGGGTTTGGGCCGCCGTAACGGCCGATAGCCGTTCACCGGTCGTTTTTTTGGACCGTGGCATCAAGATAAATGCTCAAATTTATCGGGATAATGTGTTAGAGGGAGCGTTGAGGCCTTGGGCATAAAAACATTTCGGCCGCAGAGCCTGGACATTTCAACAGGACTCGGCGCCGAGTCATAAAGCGCGCGTCAATCAAGATTGGCTGAGAAACAACGTTCCGCGGTTCATTTCCACTGCCCAATGGCCATCAAATTTACCGGATGCAAATCCGCTAGATTTCTCGGTTTGGGGTATTTTGAAGAGCAAAGTTGGGACAAAAAAATACCAAAGTGTCGATCATCTCAAGTAAGCGCGTCGCCGGGAATGGGCCAAAATACCGCAGAGCCACTTTCGTGCTGCATGCAATAGTTTTGTCGGCCGTTTGAAAACCATAATCGCGGCTAATGGTGGCCAAATCGAAACAGCTAATGCAGTTCGAAAATTTAAATATTTGTGAACATTTTTTATTTTGATTCAATAAAATTCATAAAAAAAAATCTGTCGCGTTTTGTTTTGGTAACACTTCGTGTCAGTCACCCTGTATACTGTTGATAACTTTTAATGTACACAAAAACAATTATTACTTGTTCTCTACAGTATTTCTGAAAGCAAGAGCTTTTCAACTGCACTGGTTCAATTCCAATTAACTAATGATTTCTCTGCAGCGAACGCCACCTTTTATACTCATTGAAAAGCTTCTTATAGACAGAAATATCGGAAAAGACCAGAAAATTGTAGCCTTATTTACATATATGAGTCATCTTCTAAAAATAAACTACGTGTTAGATCATGTTCCAACACAACCGGACAAACCGCTCAAACCGGTTTGACTACATTTTTACAAGTACATAATGAGTGTGTACATTGCGATTTATCTTAGGATTCGTTTTCCATTATCTACTAACTACTTTATTATTAAGTTATTTATTATATATTTATTTTTTTATTATTATTGCAATTAAGCAATTTCTCAAGCGATTCGCATCAAATTCGGAATGTAGGACTCAGATGCGACTATAAGACTTCTTCCTGTGTAAATTCTGAAATATGGTCATTATAGTCTGGAATTTTGGGAACAAAGCATTTTCCCTAACGATTCGCATGAAATTCGGTATGTAGGACTAATATGAGAATATAAGACTTGTTCCTCTGTAAATTCTCGGATATGGTCATTATGGTCTGGAGCTTCGGGAATAAAGCAATTTCTCAAGCAATTCGCATAAAATTCGGTATGTAGTGTTACGCTGAGAGGTCCCACTTGGGGTTCTGCCCCTGGAAGGAAGACGACGACAAATAGTGGATGCACCGACTAGATCTTCGGATGGGCGGTTCTTGTCACCCTCCAGTGACACCTCCGCATAAACAAAAAAAAATTTTGTGTCGCATAGAAAGATAGGAAGGGAAACAGCATACAAGAAGAGGATCGAGAAAAGAATGAGTGGGAAGGAAATGTCTCATTGTCCAGCTGCGAGTGGGTCATTGGCATCTATTAATCATAACTAAAATTATACTTAAATACTAGAATCATTATCAAATCTTCCAATTAACAGAAGCTTGCACAGGAACACCTTTAAAGACTTATCCAATTCATATTATGTGATTTCAAAAGATCATAAATTCAACAACAACAAATATTTAATGAAGACATAAATACCGTCCTCTAATAGCAATTGCATTGACCAAAATTTGACTCAATTTATCTGGCTACCGAAGATTATAATAGCATATCACTTCATGCCATTTTAAAAGTCTGCCATAATTGATGGCAAAAACTTTATGATTTATTGGTCTTTTGAAGTGTATATTTATATTTGCCTCCATTATTTGTAAAAACTTTGGAAAACTTTTCTGTTAATTTAAACATAAATATGGCGTTTCGCCGTCTAACTCAGATAACCTTTTCGTGTAAACTCTTTGAAAACCAACATTCAACTCCGACTCTCTCCTTTTTCTCGGTTGGCCAAAATCGATAATAATTGCCCGAATTTTCTAGAAAGACTTATATGTTTTTAGCGCGAAAATCTTTCCTTTTCTTTTTGCTTATTTTCTCTATTTTTCCTTTTCTAATAAAATCAAATCCAATTCCTTCTCTCCGTACCTTTTTAAAAATGTAATTACATTTACATTTGAACATAGAACAAGAATTTGCAGGTTACAACACCTATAAAGATCTTTTAGCACACACAGAATCCGATGAGGCAGAACGACAGGCCACGAAAACCAAGGCGACAGCCAACAAAAAAACGAGATTTTCTGCAGAAGATTTCAATCTTTCTAAAGATATACCACAAAGCTTGGAAATAAAACGACAATGTTTTAGAATCCAGGAATTAACCAATGCTCTTCAGGATTGCACTATGTTTAACACTGAATCATCAAAATCCCATATTGAATATAAACGTTGGTCAATTAATGAACAGTGGATTAAAATAAAGCTATACCATGAACAGATAGTACAAGACGAGGAAAAATTCGAAGAGAGCTACTTCTCTGAAAATCTCTTTGGCACAAAACAATTATGAATCCACAATGGTTATACTTGCTGACAAAGAATCCAAATTCTCGCAAGCAAATGAAAAATCAAATTCAGTCCGACTTCCTCGAGTAAACATTCCGCAATTTGATGGCCACATTGTCGACATTTTGCTAAGTTGGAGGAAGCACAGGGTAGTATTAAAAGCGGACATTGAGAAATGTATCGTCAGATCAGAATGCACGATGACGACAAACGCTTTCAAAGAATTTTTTGGAGGTTCTCGCCTAAAGAGCCAATCAATGAATATGAGTTAGCAACGGTAACTTATGGTACAGCATGCGCTTCTTACTTAGCAATTAGAGTACTGCATCAATTGGCGAACGATGAAAGAACCAAGTACCCTACAGCATCAAAAATACTAGCTAACGATTTTTATGTAGATGATGTATTGACAGGAGCAGATTCACTTCGAGAAGCAAAATTGGTACAACGCGAACTACAAGATCTATTGCAAGCCGGTGGGATGCATCTAAGAAAATGGTGTAGCAATCGACATGAGCTGATAACAACTATTTCAGAAAACGAAGTTGAATCATTGGACTTTGAAGAATCGATTAAAACACTTGGCATTCACTGGATACCAAAAACAGACGTCTTTCAATACCACATTAATTCAGTAGACAAACCTACAACAAAACGAAGCATTCTGTCAGACATCACAACAATATACGATCCACTTGATTTTCTTACCCCAATCATAATAAACGGAAAACTTTTAATGCAAACACTCTGGAAAGAAAACGAACAATGGGACGATCCGGCAAGTAAAAACGTAGCAGAGAAATGGATAGAATTCGAGAAGGGGCTTGACGGCGTAGACAAAATAAAATTCAAAGATGGTTCAATTTCACAACAATTCAGACATTACCAAAGAGCTGGCAACACGTTAAGACACATGATAATCCAGCGGACATAGCTACAAGACTACGCTATAAAACTACGACTAAACAACCTATGGTGGTTCGGCCCTGCCTGGCTCAAGGGCAGAACAATGCCTCAGCTGGACAAAACTATAGAAACCACCCTTGAACTCAGGGCCAAGGAGAAAATCATTACAATAAACGCCCGAATCATTGATCAAGATGAAAACATTTCAAGGTTTTGCAATTTCCAACGCCTCTTAAAGGTAACAGCATGGTGTCAACGTTTTATAAGGAACAGCAGACCTGGTGTCAGCAGCAAAAATCACGGCTTACTAACAGCTACGGAAATCAAAGATGTGAGAAGATCCATAATCATCATGGTTCAAAAACAATAATTCCCTGAGGAATGGGACCAGCTTAACTAAGGCAAATGTGTTGGCAAAAAGAGCATCCTACTTTCCCTGAATCCCTTCATAAAAAATGGAATAATAACGGTAGGAGGACGGCTGGAAAAATCCGAATTAATATACGAAGCAAAGCACCCGATTCTTCTTCCATACAAGCATCCTCTTACATCAATGGTCATAGACCACTCCCACACAGCAACAATGCGTGGTGGTAGAAAAGCGACACTGGCCCACACCAGACAGGAATATTGGATCATCAGTGCAATAAGCGCCGTGAAACAACGATTGCATAGGTGCGTCACATGCTTTAAAACAAATGCTAGACCACTCGAGCAAATAATAGGGCATCTGCCAAAACCACGAGTTACAATGAGCAAACCATTTACCCACACTGGAGTAGATTACGCAGGCCCTATATCACTAAAGCTTGCGAAGGGACGAGGCTCAAAGAGCTACAAGGGTTACATTGCCGTATTCATCCTTCTAGCTGCAAAGGCAATACATCTGGAAGTTATCAGCGAGTTAACAGCAAAGGTATTCTTAGCAGCGCTTTCAAGGTATTCTTAGCGCTTTCAAGGTATTCTTAGCAGCGCTTTCAAGGTTATGCGGTCGTCGAGGACGAATTTCACATTTATATAGCGATAATGGTACGAACTTTGTATCAGCAAATAAAATACTAGATTCATTCTCCAAGAAGGAAGGCTCGGCTTACAACAACGATATTCAAATGAATTAACAAATTTTTCCATTGACTGGCATTTCATACCGCCGGCGTCTCCCCACTTCGGGGGGCTATGGGAAGCTGGAGTGAAATCTGTAAAAACCCATCTCAAACGCATTCTGGGAAACGCCCTACTATCATACGAAGAACTTTTAACATTACTGATAAAAATCGAAGCATGTCTCAACTCCCGATCACTGTGTCCAATAGACGACGATCCTAGCATTTTAGAGGTCCTAACTCCAGGCCACTTCCTCCGGCAATAGGAGGAGCAATCACAGCACTACCAGAGGAAAACATTAATGAGGACAAGCTGGGTCCACTGAACAGATGGCAGCTCCTTTCAAAACTGCATCAAACTTTCTGGAAACGTTGGAGCGATGAATATCTGACACGGGTGCAGCAGCGCCCGAAATGGATGGTCACAAGGCCCAACATAAGACCAGTAAACGTCGTCCTGATTATAAATGAACAATTGCCTTCCACTCATTGGGCAATGGGTCGAGTTCTACG
This sequence comes from Nephrocerus scutellatus, assembly GCA_947095585.1. Taxonomy (NCBI): domain Eukaryota; kingdom Metazoa; phylum Arthropoda; class Insecta; order Diptera; family Pipunculidae; genus Nephrocerus; species Nephrocerus scutellatus. The sequence goes on from OX352764.1 coordinate 58,068,541, forward strand.
CGTCGACTTAGGGGATGACGGTTGCGCTCGAGTTGTCACCTTAAAAATAGGACAGAAGGAAATACAGAGGCCTGTAGCAAAATCTGCCCTCTACCAATAAGTGACAATGAACTGCCAATCACCACAAGGAAAGCAGTGGAAGAAACACATTAACCTGCCGCCACAAGGGAAGAGGTGAAAGAAACACATCCTATTGAGAAAACTTGCTCAAACGCCTGTGTTAATGTGGTCGCCAGGCCAGCACTTCCTAATGTGCCCAGGGCATCGACTTCAAGGCAGGGCAAGCATAAAATTCGTCCAGTTGGTCCAACCTGGTTTAACACCGAAAGGCCCACGACGCTCCCCAAGGCGATGCAAACTTTGCCAATCACTACTCAGCTCACTACTCGTAATGTCTTTCGTCAGCACTGGCCACTGCATTTTCGACATTTTGCTAAGTTGGAGGAAGCACAGGGTAGTATTAAAAGCGGACATTGAGAAATGTATCGTCAGATCAGAATGCACGATGACGACAAACGCTTTCAAAGAATTTTTTGGAGGTTCTCGCCTAAAGAGCCAATCAATGAATATGAGTTAGCAACGGTAACTTATGGTACAGCATGCGCTTCTTACTTAGCAATTAGAGTACTGCATCAATTGGCGAACGATGAAAGAACCAAGTACCCTACAGCATCAAAAATACTAGCTAACGATTTTTATGTAGATGATGTATTGACAGGAGCAGATTCACTTCGAGAAGCAAAATTGGTACAACGCGAACTACAAGATCTATTGCAAGCCGGTGGGATGCATCTAAGAAAATGGTGTAGCAATCGACATGAGCTGATAACAACTATTTCAGAAAACGAAGTTGAATCATTGGACTTTGAAGAATCGATTAAAACACTTGGCATTCACTGGATACCAAAAACAGACGTCTTTCAATACCACATTAATTCAGTAGACAAACCTACAACAAAACGAAGCATTCTGTCAGACATCACAACAATATACGATCCACTTGATTTTCTTACCCCAATCATAATAAACGGAAAACTTTTAATGCAAACACTCTGGAAAGAAAACGAACAATGGGACGATCCGGCAAGTAAAAACGTAGCAGAGAAATGGATAGAATTCGAGAAGGGGCTTGACGGCGTAGACAAAATAAAATTCAAAGATGGTTCAATTTCACAACAATTCAGACATTACCAAAGAGCTGGCAACACGTTAAGACACATGATAATCCAGCGGACATAGCTACAAGACTACGCTATAAAACTACGACTAAACAACCTATGGTGGTTCGGCCCTGCCTGGCTCAAGGGCAGAACAATGCCTCAGCTGGACAAAACTATAGAAACCACCCTTGAACTCAGGGCCAAGGAGAAAATCATTACAATAAACGCCCGAATCATTGATCAAGATGAAAACATTTCAAGGTTTTGCAATTTCCAACGCCTCTTAAAGGTAACAGCATGGTGTCAACGTTTTATAAGGAACAGCAGACCTGGTGTCAGCAGCAAAAATCACGGCTTACTAACAGCTACGGAAATCAAAGATGTGAGAAGATCCATAATCATCATGGTTCAAAAACAATAATTCCCTGAGGAATGGGACCAGCTTAACCAAGGCAAATGTGTTGGCAAAAAGAGCATCCTACTTTCCCTGAATCCCTTCATAAAAAATGGAATAATAACGGTAGGAGGACGGCTGGAAAAATCCGAATTAATATACGAAGCAAAGCACCCGATTCTTCTTCCATACAAGCATCCTCTTACATCAATGGTCATAGACCACTCCCACACAGCAACAATGCGTGGTGGTAGAAAAGCGACACTGGCCCACACCAGACAGGAATATTGGATCATCAGTGCAATAAGCGCCGTGAAACAACGATTGCATAGGTGCGTCACATGCTTTAAAACAAATGCTAGACCACTCGAGCAAATAATAGGGCATCTGCCAAAACCACGAGTTACAATGAGCAAACCATTTACCCACACTGGAGTAGATTACGCAGGCCCTATATCACTAAAGCTTGCGAAGGGACGAGGCTCAAAGAGCTACAAGGGTTACATTGCCGTATTCATCCTTCTAGCTGCAAAGGCAATACATCTGGAAGTTATCAGCGAGTTAACAGCAAAGGTATTCTTAGCAGCGCTTTCAAGGTTATGCGGTCGTCGAGGACGAATTTCACATTTATATAGCGATAATGGTACGAACTTTGTATCAGCAAATAAAATACTAGATTCATTCTCCAAGAAGGAAGGCTCGGCTTACAACAACGATATTCAAATGAATTAACAAATTTTTCCATTGACTGGCATTTCATACCGCCGGCGTCTCCCCACTTCGGGGGGCTATGGGAAGCTGGAGTGAAATCTGTAAAAACCCATCTCAAACGCATTCTGGGAAACGCCCTACTATCATACGAAGAACTTTTAACATTACTGATAAAAATCGAAGCATGTCTCAACTCCCGACCACTGTGTCCAATAGACGACGATCCTAGCATTTTAGAGGTCCTAACTCCAGGCCACTTCCTCCGGCAATAGGAGGAGCAATCACAGCACTACCAGAGGAAAACATTAATGAGGACAAGCTGGGTCCACTGAACAGATGGCAGCTCCTTTCAAAACTGCATCAAACTTTCTGGAAACGTTGGAGCGATGAATATCTGACACGGGTGCAGCAGCGCCCGAAATGGATGGTCACAAGGCCCAACATAAGACCAGTAAACGTCGTCCTGATTATAAATGAACAATTGCCTTCCACTCATTGGGCAATGGGTCGAGTTCTACGCGTCGACTTAGGGGATGACGGTTGCGCTCGAGTTGTCACCTTAAAAATAGGACAGAAGGAAATACAGAGGCCTGTAGCAAAAATCTGCCCTCTACCAATAAGTGACAATGAACTGCCAATCACCACAAGGAAAGCAGTGGAAGAAACACATTAACCTGCCACCACAAGGGAAGAGGTGAAAGAAACACATCCTATTGAGAAAACTTGCTCAAACGCCTGTGTTAATGTGGTCGCCAGGCCAGCACTTCCTAATGTGCCCAAGTCATCGACTTCAAGTCAGAGCAATCATAAAATTCGTCCAGTTGGTCCAACCTGGTTTAACACCGAAAGGCCCACGACGCTCCCCAAGGCGATGCAAACTTTGCCAATCACTACTCAGCTCACTACTCGTAATGTCTTTCGTCAGCACTGGCCACTGCGGTTACGAAATAAAGCAATTTAACTCCGGAATATGGGATTCAAACCTACTAATCATCCGAAGTTATTTCGACATACTGGAGTCAGAAAGATATGAACTTGTCAAAGTTACATCCGTGCCCAACCGGGTACGCAGCAACACCTACGAGGTCATGAAGATTCCAAACAACATATTAGCTGTCGACTACACTAGACAGCTATATTTTGAATTAGCCGAAAAAGAATTAAACTCGTGCAGTCACACTAAAAACTCAACAACATGGGTTTGCATACCCCCAACACTCAGAAGAATCACTGACGACTCGAGTTGCATAATAAACAAGCTATTTCAAACGTACAACCAAACGCGGTGCCCTACTAGAAATATTAAGATAACAAGTCTGCTATGGAAACAGCTTTTCATGAGAAATACTTGGATGTTTATCGCTCCTATGCCGACGGAAGTCGGCGCATATTGCGAGGGAGTCCACAGAGAGTTATCTCTCTGCTCAACGAAACTGGAATATTAAAATTCACCGAAGACTGTAACATCGAGACATCACAAAATATAATCAAGCCCGAAGTGTTTGGGGAATTTCACGTTGTCCAATCACACTTTCATAAAGTTAACATGTCGTTGGTTTACCCCACCTTAAAGGACTCCACTGACGAAGACCCTGAGCCTCCAAGAATCGTTGGAGAAACCATCATAAAACAGTCCGAAGACATACTCAGTAAGGCAATCAGTAATCTAAAGGACGAACAGGAAATCATGGTATGGAAGTCATTCAAGGGACATCCGGTTACACATGTCAGCACAGCTCTAGCTATACTCATCATTGCAGCCTTGACATTCAAAGTCACGTCTGCTTGGAAATGCCGAAAACCCAAAACAACTTCACCTTCGGACATCGAGCTCCAACCAGTGCCGCCACCAAAATGGAAACAATGGCAGGAATCAGATTTCAACACATTCGAAATCGGGATGTGCAGTCCGCACATGCCTTAATTACGTATCACGTACATCATCATTTCCCACGCGACGTTATCAGCATACAACGCATTACACTGCATGAAAATGTTATCTGTCGAGTTCAGGATTTGCCTTGCGGGGTACAACACATCACAGCCTTATCTTCATCAAGCTCTAGGATAGAAGAAACACCAAACCAGATAAGTGATAAGCAAACACCCTACATGATTTATGTTATGCATATGGTCTTATCACCAAAATGTAAAATACAAAAACCATAGATATAAGACGTATGATATGCGTATCGTCTTATCACCAATCACACCAATGTAATATACAAGCGCTATATCCCACATAGAGATTTATATGTATATTTAGTTTTAGATTTTAGTATAAATAAGAGGAATTTAAATAAAATTGTACACTTCAAAAAAGTCAGTCTTTGAATGAACTACTGATTCCCCCTACCCAAGGTAAGGGTCAATAGTTTAAATCACAAACACGAAGCTGCAGTGAATATCGATTCCCTCCACCAGTGGTAAGGGTCATATTTCAAGGCAACTCCAACAATTAGCTTGAAGCGCAATTCGGGTCTTTGTGGACAGCAAGACTTATACAGAAAATAAGCAAGGCACTCACTTTTAAGTTGCTAAATAAGAAAGAAAAGATTTTAATTATTAATAATCGCGAATTTGTATATACGTGTAGAAAAGTGAAAATAAAGCCTTTGGAATTTTCCCATTGTGAATGGAAAACCATTGGACTTCCTTAGCAGCAGCCCCTAGAGGTTCTCTCAGTACAAAAGTGACAACCCGAAGTCAAGCTCGAGGAGCAAAACGTGGTCAAATACCTCAATCGACTTCAAATTATAACGCAAATCCGGTCGACAGGCTTCTGCCTATGATTAAGAGTCGGTAGATCATGAGACTCTTAATCTCAGGGTCGTGAGTTCGGGCCTCACGTTGGGCGCCATTTGTTACGCTGAGAGGTCCCACTTGGTATTCTGCCACTGGAAGGAAGACGACGACACATAGTGGATGTACCGACTAGTTCATCGGATGGGCAGTTCTTGTCACCCTCAAGTGACACCTCCGCATAAACAAAACAAAAAAATGTTTGTGTCGCATTGAATAATAGGAAGGAAAACGGCATACAAGAAGGGGATCGATAAAAGAATGAGTGGGAAGGAGAGGTCTCCTTGTCCAGCAGCGAGTGGGTCATGGTATCTTTTAATCATATCTAAAATTATACTTAAATACTAGAATCATTAAATTGAATATTATTCAATTTAATTTCAAAATTACATACTGTTACACCCCGGGATCGCCAACTCGACCACACACCAGTCGAGTTTGTTTTATTCACTCATGGTTGAGACTTAGAGAAGAAAACCAAGAACTGACAAAAAAATGGTAGAAAAACCTCAAGCCCAGTGGGCAAAGGCATACAAACTCAGATTTTAGTTCTTTTGCAAATCATATAGTGCATTTATTCTAGTTATTTTATCTTTTATATTATATAATATGCACACTCTAATTTAAGTGCATTTTACAAAATGTATATTTAAGAAAAATTTTAAAAGAATATAGGTATTTTTACTAAAAAAGCTAAAATTATTATAAAATATAATAAATCATAATTTATCAAAAAATTTATTATTAAATAATAATAACAAATGCTAGACCACTCGAGCAAATAATGGGGCATCTGCCAAAACCACGAGTTACAATGAGCAAACCATTTACCCACACTGGAGTAGATTACGCAGGCCCTATATCACTAAAGCTTGCGAAGAGACGAGGCTCAAAGAGCTACAAGGGTTACATTGCCGTATTCATCCGTCTAGCTACAAAGGCAATACATCTGGAAGCTATCAGCGAGTTAACAGCAAAGGTATTCTTAGCAGCGCTTTCAAGAATATGCGGTCGTCGAGGAAGAATTTCACATTTATATAGCGATAATGGTACGAACTTTGTATCAGCAAATAAAATACTAGTTTCATTCTCCAAGAAGGAAGGTTCGGCTTACAACAACGATATTCAGATAGAATTAACAAATTTTTCCATTGACTGGCATTTCATACCGCCGGCGTCTCCCCACTTCGGGGGGCTATGGGAAGCTGGAGTGAAATCTGTAAAAACCCATCTCAAACGCATTCTGGGAAACGCCCTACTATCATACGAAGAACTTTTAACATTACTGATAAAAATCGAAGCATGTCTCAACTCCCGACCCCTGTGTCCAATAGACGACGATCCTAGCATTTTAAAGGTCCTAACTCCAGGCCACTTCCTCATAGGAGGAGCAATCACAGCACTACCAGAGGAAAACATTAATGAGGACAAGCTGGGTCCACTGAACAGATGGCAGCTCCTTTCAAAACTGCATCAAACTTTCTGGAAACGTTGGAGCGATGAATATCTGACACAGTTGCAGCAGCGCCCGAAATGGATGGTCACAAGGCCCAACATAAGACCAGGAAACGTCGTCCTGATTATAAATGAACAATTGCCTTCCATTCATTGGGCAATGGGTCGAGTTCTACGCGTCCACTTAGGGGATGACGGTTGCGCTCGAGTTGTCACCTTAAAAATAGGACAAAAGAAAATACAGAGGCCTGTAGCAAAAATCTGCCCTCTACCAATAAGTGACAATGAACTGCCAATCACCACAAGGAAAGCAATGGAAGAAACACATTAACCTGCCGCCACAAGGGAAGAGGTGAAAGAAACACATCCTATTGAGAAAACTTGCTCAAACGCCTGTGTTAATGTGGTCGCCAGGCCAGCACTTCCTAATGTGCCCAGGGCATCGACTTCAAGGCAGGGCAAGCATAAAATTCGTCCAGTTGGTCCAACCTGGTTTAACACCGAAAGGCCCACGACGCTCCCCAAGGCGATGCAAACTTTGCCAATCACTACTCAGCTCACTACTCGTAATGTCTTTCGTCAGCACTGGCCACTGCGGTTACGAAATAAAGCAATTTAACTCCGGAATATGGGATTCAAACCTACTAATCATCCGAAGTTATTTCGACATACTGGAGTCAGAAAGATATGAACTTTTCAAAGTTACATCCGTGCCCAACCGGGTACGCAGCAACACCTACGAGGTCATGGAGATTCCAAACAACATATTAGCTGTCGACTACACTAGACAGCTATATTTGGAATTAGCCGAAAAAGAATTAAACTCGTGCAGTCACACTAAAAACTCAACAACATGGGTTTGCATACCCCCAACACTCAGAAGAATCACTGACGACTCGAGTTGCATAATAAACAAGCTATTTCAAAGGTACAACCAAACGCGGTGCCCTACTAGAAATATTAAGATAACAAGTCTGCTATGGAAACAGCTTTTCATGAGAAATACTTGGATGTTTATCGCTCCTATGCCGACGGAAGTCGGCGCATATTGCGAGGGAGTCCGCAGAGAGTTATCTCTCTGCTCAACGAAACTAGAATATTAAAATTCACCGAACACTGTCACATCGAGACATCACAAAATATAATCAAGCCCGAAGTGTTAGGGGAATTTCACGTTGTCCAATCACACTTTCATAAAGTTAACATGTCTTTGGTTTACCCCACCTTAAAGGACTCCACTGACGAAGACCCTGATCCTCCAAGAATCGTTGGAGAAACCATCATAAAACAGTCCGAAGACATACTCAGTAAGGCAATCAGTAATCTAAAGGACGAACAGGAAATCATGGTATGGAAGTCATTCAAGGGACATCCGGTTACACATGTCAGCACAGCTCTAGTTATACTCACCATTGCAGCCTTGACATTCAAAGTCACGTCTGCTTGGAAATGCCGAAAACCCAAAACAACTTCACCTTCGGACATCGAGCTCCAACCAGTGCCGCCACCAAAATGGAAACAATGGCAGGAATCAGATTTCAACACATTCGAAATCGGGATGTGCAGTCCGCACATGCCTTAATTACGTATCACGTACATCATCATTTCCCACGCGACGTTATCAGCATACAACGCTGCATATACTTAAGTTGCGTACACCAGCATTTCCCACGCAACGTTATCAGCATACAACGCATTACACTGCATGAAAATGTTATCTGTCGAGTTCAGGATTTGCCTTGCGGAGTACAACACATCACAGCCTTATCTTCATCAAGCTCTAGGATAGAAGAAACACCAAACCAGATAAGTGATAAGCAAACACCCTACATGATTTATGTTATGCGTATGGTCTTATCACCAAAATGTAAAATACAAAAACCATAGATATAAGACGAATGATATGCGTATCGTCTTATTACCAATCACACCAATGTAATATACAAGCGCTATATCCCACATAGAGATTTATATGTATATTTAGTTTTAGATTTTAGTATAAATAAGAGGAATTTAAATAAAATTGTACACTTCAAAAAAGTCAGTCTTTGAATGAACTACTGATTCCCCCTACCCAAGGTAAGGGTCAATAGTTTAAATCACAAACACGAAGCTGCAGTGAATATCGATTCCCTCCACCAGTGGTAAGGGTCATATTTCAAGGCAACTCCAACAATTAGCTTGAAGCGCAATTCGGGTCTTTGTGGACAGCAAGACTTATACAGAAAATAAGCAAGGCACTCACTTTTAAGTTGCTAAATAAGAAAGAAAAGATTTTAATTATTAATAATCGCGAATTTGTATATACGTGTAGAAAAGTGAAAATAAAGCATTTGGAATTTTCCCATTGTGAATGGAAAACCATTGGACTTCCTTAGCAGCAGCCCCTAAAGGTTCTCTCAGTACAAAAGTGACAACCCGAAGTCAAGCTCGAGGAGCAAACCGTGGTCAAATACCTCAATCGACTTCAAATTATAACGCAAATCTGCCTATGATTAAGAGTCGGTAGATCATGAGACTCTTAATCTCAGGGTCGTGACTTCGGGCCTCACGTTGGGCGCCATTTGTTACGCTGAGAGGTCCCACTTGGTATTCTGCCACTGGAAGGAAGACGACGACACATAGTGGATGTACCGACTAGTTCATCGGATGGGCAGTTCTTGTCACCCTCAAGTGACACCTCCGCATAAACAAAACAAAAAAATGTTTGTGTCGCATTGAATAATAGGAAGGAAAACGGCATACAAGAAGGGGATCGATAAAAGAATGAGTGGGAAGGAGAGGTCTCCTTGTCCAGCTGTGAGTGGGTTATGGCATCTTTTAATCATATCTAAAATTATACTTAAATACTAGAATTATTAAATTGAATATTATTCAATTTAATTTCAAAATTACATACTGTTACACCCCGGGATCGCCAACTCGACCACACACCAGTCGAGTTTGTTTTATTCACTCATTGTTGAGACTTAGAGGAGAAAACCAAGAACTGACAAAAAAAATGGTAGAAAAACCTCAAGCCCAGTAGGCAAAGGCATACAAACTCAGATTTTAGTTCTTTTGCAAATCATATAGTGCATTTATTCTATTTATTTTATCTTTTATTTTATATAATATGCACACTCTAATTTAAGTGCATTTTACAAAATGTATATTTAAGAAAAATTTTAAAAGTTAAATTAGAAGAAAACTAGAAAAACTTTACAGTATGAACTGCTTTTATGGTTTTGACTGGTTGGATAATATAAAAAGGGAAATTGATTTAAGTAGTCAGCTTACGTGATTTGCTCTTTCAAGGAGATCCTGCCGGCAGAAGTCGTTGAATAGCTAAAAAAAAAGAAGTAACGGAAAATGGACTCCCTAGTCTTCTACTAAATGCAGTTTTCACAAAATTTAGTTTCAAATTAAAATAATATTGCTTTGAGTAAACTAAAAACAAGTTCTGGGTATTTCAATAATTTCAAAAATTAAATCCAAAATCAAAATTTTGACAAATTCTGTTTAACTGAACTATTAAATAATTCAAACAAACAAAATATTCAATTATCTCAATATAGGTAAATTGCTTTGTCAAACACTGCTTAAATGAACTTTCAAATATTTGAATTAAAATAAATTATTAAAGATAATTCAATTAATAAGAAAAACTGTTTAAGCTGGCTTCCAAATATATTAATTAAATCTATTTCGTTAAATAAAACTTGTCTAGATAAGCACTACAAAAGGGGGAACTTCCAAATAAAAATTCTTCTTTCTAGTCGAATAAAAGCCCGCTCAGGTAAACTGTATTTACGAATTTATCAGGTCTTCCAATTAACAGAAGCTTGCACAGGAACACCTCTATAGACTTAACCAATTCATATTATGCGATTTCAAAGATCATAAATTCAACAACGATCTTCCGGGTAGATTTTTTTAAATTTTAATATTTAATGAAGACCGTCCTCTAATAGCAATTGCATTGACCAATTTATCTGGCTACCGAAGATTGTAATGGCTTATCACTTCATGCCACTTTAAAAGGGTTCTTTTTCCTTATTTTCTCTTTTTTTTCCTTTTCTAATAAAATCAAATCCAATTCCTTCTCCCCGTACCTTTTTATAAATGTAGTTACATTTACATTTGAACATAGAACATGGATTTGCATGAATGTTACAACACCTATAAAGATCTTTTAGAACACACATTCCTGTGACTGGTCTTTGAATCCTCACGCCTTATCGACCATAATAAGTAGTAATAGAAAAGCTTTTAATTGATAGTGTCGTCCTACAGCACCATCTATAATTCTAAGATTTACGAAAAGCATTGTGAATCAAAATTTATTACTTGTGTGGTCATTGTGAATACTGGTGAAAGAAATCAGCTGATTTGATCAGATATTTTGTACAAAAAATTTTGTTCGGCTGCGTTTTTTTTTGTTTATCGTTTCGTTTGTGAAAGGATTTTTTTGTGTGTGTAATTTTTGTTTAATTTGGTTTAATTCGCTGAGTATTTAAAGAAAAAATATATACGCGTTTTTATGTCATTAACAAATTGAAATGAAAAATTTTGTAGCCTTCCAGCGGCAGCGGCAGAGTTTTTGCATTTTTTTGTTGTTAAAACAACTTACTCTACAGGTGAGTGCAGATTTTTGTTCCAGGGACGTGCATTCCATTAAATGTAAAATGTTTAATAAAAGGGGAGGATCGCGTCTCGATTTAATTATTTGTTTTAGATTAGGTACTGTTTGTGTTCTTTTGTCTATTTCAGGTGCAGACGGGGTATTGGCGTAGAGGGTATGTGGGCATACGTAACAGTAGGACTGAGGTGCGGCTATAAGACTTGTTCCTATTTTAATTCTGGAATATGGTCATTGTGGTCTGGAATTTGGGAAACAAAGCCATTTCTCAAGGGATTCTCATGAAATTCGGAATGTAGGACTAAGATGCGAATAAAAGACTTGTTCCTATGTTAATTGTGGAAGGTCATTCTGGTCTGGAATTTCGGGAACAAAGCAATTTCTCAAGCGATTCGCATGAAATTCGGAATGTAGGACTAAGATGCTAATATAAAACTTGTTCCTATGTAAATTCTAGAATATGGTCTGGAATTTCGGGAACAAAGCAATTTCTCAAGCGATTCGCTTGAAATTCGTTATTAGGACTAAGATGGTCTTGTTCTTATGTAAATTCTGGAATATGGTCATTATGGTCTGGAATTTCGGGATGAAAGCAATTTCTCCAGTTATTCGCATGAAATTCGGAATGTAGGACTAAGATGCGATTTAAAACTTGTTCCTATGGAAATTCTGTATATGGTCATAAGAATCTGGAATTTTGGGAACTATACCATTTTGAGATGGCCGTTCGTATATCCGTTTCACAGTCAAGATCTTTGTTTTTTTTGTCCCGGGAAGACGTTGTTACGCTTAAAATCCACGGCCGTGTCTCCGACACAGCCTACCCTGCTCTTATGATTAATGGAATTAGTAATTTTTGCATCCCTATGTTTGATTTGCTCAAATATATTTTCCTTCATATCGAAGCTGAAGCTACCTCTTTCCAAATTGAACTTTGGGTCGTACTCAATAAGTTCATCAAGTGTTGATAAATTTGGTGACGTTTTTTTTAAATTAGTACCCTAGCCCATATTACAGACACTGCGGCCTGGTTGACCCATTGTATCTTAGGGTTTGTTTATTCTTAGAGACGTACCACCTCTCTAATGAACGATAGTACGATAATTTTCCTCTCAAATCTTTGCATTTCTTGTGCAACATTGGTTGTAATGTAAAATGTAATGGTTGTAAAGGAGAAAACCATACGAAATTATAGGCCGAATGAAAGTGGTGTACATCAAAAGTTTTGTCTTTTTTCAACGTCCCTTCAGTTAATGAGAGCTGTTGCGGTGGGCTAATCCCGCGTGGGGATGATGGATGGAGACTGATTCCCAGGTACTTGATAGATTGCCTGAGAGGGATGGTGTTCCCTTCAATTACGAGTTTGAGATATCGACATTCTCGTACCGCAAGATGGTGTCCCTTACCGGAGTCATTTCTTAAACAGATCGGACTGCATTTATTATAATTGGGTTTAATTCCCAATCTCTTATAGTATAGAAAACCTCATTTAAGTGGTTTTTAACGCCATGGAGGGCCTCATGGGACCTTTATGGGCGCTAAAATGGATTGTGTCGTATGCGTAAAGAATTGTTTCGGAATAGTTAATTCTGATAGGAAAGTCGTATAGGTATATGTTAAAGAGAAACGGGCCTAGGACGGAGCCGTGTGGGACACCAGCCAAGATTGGGATAGAGCCTGAGTTAGTGTTTTCAAAAGATACTTGTGTACTACGATAAGAGGGAAATGAATGTATGATTTTTATGAATTTAGGGGGAAAGTTAAATAAGTTCAGTTTATATATGAGACCTGCATGCCAAACGGAGTCGAATGCTTTATTTAAGATTTCACTGTTGATGTATTTTCTGCGTCGCTTTGTGGTACTTTTAAGGAGAACAGGTCCGTATAGAAGGATTGAAACGCATTTATTTTTTCAGATTAAGAAGAAAAGACTCTGCCACCAAGCGCTAAAGTCATTTCAGAATCTGAAGCTTTATTTTTCCAACCCGTTTTCTGATCGATTACTTTAAAAACATTCTCAGAGGGTTTCAGACTATTAAGTCTTAAACGGAATTGAGAATAAATTTCTATTCTGACGATTTCTTTTATTATTTTACTCAAGCAACTAAACGCTATGACAATTCTATGTATTCTTGATTTATACGATCCCCCAACCGATGGTAGATCCTTTTTAGTTTTTTTTTCAATATTTTTCTAATTTAAAAAAGCCCAAGCATGCCTCGGAACCCCTATGGTGGTTTGGGTGGAGTGATTTTTTTTTGCTGTGAGAATTAATGCAACTCGTTAAAGACGCTGTGAAAGCATTTATGTGCAAATCAATTTCTTCATTGGATAAGTTTCTATAAGTGGGAGGTGTTTAAAATTGAGTAAAGTGATTGGTTAAAATTCAACCAGTTTGTGTCTTTAAAACACGTGAAGTGCCTCGGTGAGGTTGGAAGTGCAGAAGTAGATTGAAGATGCATGCTCATAATTACTGAAAAATGGTCAGAGATGGTATCAAGCGTGATACATGCAACATTGTCCCCTGACTATGTCTATGTGATAACCGGAGCTCGGGCTGGTGGGGCTCAAGGAAGCGAATAACCAAATACCACTGAGACAAGTGCTCGCCGTTAATGTTTCTTGCATCGTCACCCCAGAGAGGGTGTCGCGCATTAAAATCGCCACAAATGATTACGAAATCAAAGCTACTTAGGCATGATACAAAATCATTTAGGGCTTGAGGTAGAGCACGGCCTATGTTACAAGGAATGTAGATCGAAACCAACGCTTAAGTTTTCGTTGATTCGAAACCCTTAAGTGGAATGCAAGCTATTGTGGTAGAAACGGTTTGCTTTTGAAAGTATATTTGTACAAAATCTATTGAGTTTTTAACGAGGATACCTGTGCCTCGACCCGCGTTATTTCTGATAAGATCATACCGCATTTAGATTTCTTTTTTTTTTCAAGCAAGTTTCCTGCAAATGGAACATCACCACCAACCACGGAGTACGGGAGGGGATTTGCCCGCCCTCTATTATTACCCTTTACAGCATCCACAAAGGATAAACCTGCTTGAGGCCATTTATTGGCATCGGTATTGAATATTAGGTTATTCGAAACTACCTTATCTTTCTTTGGAAGTCTAGGAGCTACTTCCTCTCTCTTTTTTAGATACAGCGATCTTATAGGGCATCCTTTGTAGTTGGCTGAGTTACCCGACACTCCACAGTTGACGCATGATGCCATAGATGTATCATCTTTTTTTACCCAATTTACACTTCCCGACTTTGTAATGAAGTGTCATGATGTTTGACAACAGGTATGTATCGTAACTCTGCATCGAATGGGAAGGTGCGGGGTGCATGTCTTGCCTCCTTGCTGGGGCCTAGCTCGTTGAAATGGGTGGGTTCTTGCACCTCCATTCGCTGTCCACTTCATCATAAAAAAAAATAATAACGTCCTCGTTAAATTAAAGAAATTGCTGGAAAACTGATGTGCTGCTGCCGTCGGCGATTTAAAAAAAAAACCCGCACGCACATGGATAATTTCGTCGAAGATAACTAAGAATCATTATTATTCGTTAGAACTGTCTAATTTCATGAAAGGCTGTCGATATATAAAAAAATCGAAACAAATTTTCGATGCAGTAAAATTAAACAAAAAAATTACAAATTCAATCTCCAGGGCTTTTCTGGTGTAAGAAACAAAAAAAATGGAATGGCATTAAAAATAATACTTAAATATTTAATTGCCGTATCTGTTATTTCTTTTAGCATTCTTCCTGTTATCATGTCATAACCAGGTGTCTTCTTTGTATTTAGTCTATATTGGAGGAAATGTTTTATTTCATTTGCGCTAAATGCTTTTATTGTCCTGGACGTCGTACAGTTGACTTGAGGCAACGAGGTGTTAGTTTGGTTGATAGAATTGGTGAATGTTGTTTTAAAGTAATCTGCAAGTGTTTGAGCTTTGTCTGTATTAGTCCTAGACTAAGTGTTGTCCAGTTTTAATAGATGCTAGTTGGTAGATGCTACCTTTCTTAAGTTTTTTATCTAGTTTCCACAGTGAGTAGTTAGTTGAACTAGTCGATGATAAATTTGATAAAAATTTATTGGTGTTGTGCTTATTATGTGTCTGTAAGAGATTTTTAGTTCTTTCGTCGACTTGTTCAGTTTTTCCTTGTCGTGTGGGGATCTGTTAGCTTGCCATACCTTTCGCAGCCTCCGTTTTTCTTCGATTTTTTGTTGAATTGATTGCGGTGTCAAGTCGTTGAATTATTTGGTTTTAATCTCTAGAGTTGATTTTATTGCAGCGAATTGGATTGTGTCATTTAGATGGGTAATGGCACTTTCGAGTTCGTTTGGTGTTTTAAGAGACATCTGAAGTTCTATTCTCTCGTCAATTATTTCGCGGAATGTGGTCCAGTCTGTCTTATGGTTGCATAGTTGCACTCCTGGAGTTTGAAGTCTTGGATTTGTTTGAAATTCAATTATAATGGGTGAATGGTCAGAAGATAATTCAAGGCAAGATTTTATTGTCAAATATTTCTGGTTAATATTCCTAACTATGCAGAAGTCTTTGAGGTCCGGTATTTTTCTAGTGTCCGTTGGCCAGTGTGTGGGTTCTCCAGTGCTTATGTGCTTACAAATGGTTTTTATTATAGCGTCTAGAAGGTTTTTCCCTTTGTTGTTTGTGAGCCTGGATCCCCAGTCAGTATGCTTAGCATTAAAGTCTCCCCCTGCAATGAATCGTAAACCCAGGCTTTTGATGTAGTCCATATATTGTGTTGTACTGATTATGTGTTTTGGTGGACAATATAGTTTTTTGTACTCTTGCAGTTCTATGTATTTAATATCTTGTCTAACTAGGATTGCTGCACCACCGCGGGCTCGTCCACTAGGGAGATTTGTGTGGTGTATGTTATATTTTGGAATTTTAAGATAGCTTTTATTCGTGAAGTGTGTTTCAGAAATTAAAGCAATATCAACGGAATTGTCTTTGACGAACTGCTTGAATTCCAACGCATGTCGTATTAGGCCATCTGCGTTCCAAACAACTATTTTTAATTTTTTATTGTGTCTGTCCATTAATTTTTGTCATTAATAGAGAAAGGATATTCATCATGTTAGAAATTTGTGTTATAAGTTGTTTCATCATGATTTCTATTTCTGTAAGGTCGTCAAATGTATTTCCTGTGTTAGTGTGTGTTTGTTCGTTTTTGCTCTGTTTATTCGAGGTGGTGCCATATGAAGCAGATTGTGCAAACCTTTGGGGAGATGTATTCGTTGTGTTAGTTTGTATTTGATCGTTAATGACTTGTGTGCTTTGTCTGCTTAGCTCCACCTCATTCGATGTGACTTGTGCATAAGTTAGGGTATGATTTGTGTATGGTTCACGTGTATCGGCTGTTTCAGTTCTGGGATTCTTGTCGTTGGTTGTCAGTTTTTTTTCCCGTAAGGTAGGATATCTCTTAACTTTGAGAGCTTTGTATATTTCACAACCTTTGTAATTTGCGGTGTGTTTTTCTCCACACAAAGCACATTTTACGCCGTTACTTTTTGGTCCAAGTGCGCATTCAATAGTTTTATGTTTTCCTGCGCATTTAACGCAGGTGGGTTCCTTTGTGCAAAAATTTTTGGTTTGTCCGTATTTCTGGCAGTTCGTGCATTGGGGTATAAGCCTTTTTTGATGCGGTGGTTCGAACGATATAGAGAAGAGTGGTAGTGGATGTTTGGTGCCCCTTTGTAATATGTTATGTATATTTTTAACATTTTTTTTTTGGTTTTTTTTGTTTAGTAGTATTTATTACAAT
Source organism: Nephrocerus scutellatus (assembly GCA_947095585.1). NCBI lineage: Eukaryota > Metazoa > Arthropoda > Insecta > Diptera > Pipunculidae > Nephrocerus > Nephrocerus scutellatus. The sequence goes on from OX352764.1 coordinate 58,085,478, forward strand.
CGACTAGAATTAATGTGTTTTTTATATATATTTTTTTTAACTACTGGTAACTCTATAATTGTAGAGATGAAGTTTTGGTGGATATTGGCGCTTGCGATTTCGGTTCAGTGGAAGGTTTGTTTGTCTTTTTTTTGATATGATAATTGACAAATTGACGGCTCCGAAAAATACTTCTACAGGTTTTTTGTTAATTGTTGAATGAATTGTTGAATTATATTCCTGGATTGATTTAAAAAGAAGGTCGTCAAAATTAGTATGGCTATTTTCTGTTTTTAGGCAACGCATTATTTCTGAAAGTGTTGAGTGAAATCTTTCGATTTGACCGTTTACTGCTGAGTTATAAGGGGGTGTTCTATATACTTCAATTCCGAGTTGATCTTTTAGAAGAAAGGAAATTGTCGAGGAATTTAATGATTTTTCGTTATCAATTACTAATGCTTTAGGTATTTCGAATGCTATGAGTAGTTCTCTAAGGGGTTGCTTAACATATTCTATTGCTTTTGAGTTGATTATTTTGACCTGTGCATATTTTTAAAATTTGTCGATACAAGTCAAAACAAGTGTTATTTAGTTTCCACAGTGAGTAGTTAGTGTTTCTTGCATCGTCACCCCAGAGAGGGTGTCGCGCATTAAAATCGCCACAAATGATTACGAAATCAAAGCTACTTAGGCATGATACAAAATCATTTAGGGCTTGAGGTAGAGCACGGCCTATGTTACAAGGAATGTAGATCGAAACCAACGCTTAAGTTTTCGTTGATTCGAAACCCTTAAGTGGAATGCAAGCTATTGTGGTAGAAATGGTTTGCTTTTGAAAGTATATTTGTACAAAATCTATTGAGTTTTTAACGAGGATACCTGTGCCTCGACCCGCGTTATTTCTGATAAGATCATACCGCATTTAGATTTCTTTTTTTTTCAAGCAAGTTTCCTGCAAATGGAACATCACCACCAACCACGGAGTACGGGAGGGGATTTGCCCGCCCTCTATTATTACCCTTTACAGCATCCACAAAGGATAAACCTGCTTGAGGCCATTTATTGGCATCGGTATTGAATATTAGGTTATTCGAAACTACCTTATCTTTCTTTGGAAGTCTAGGAGCTACTTCCTCTCTCTTTTTTAGATACAGCGATCTTATAGGGCATCCTTTGTAGTTGGCTGAGTTACCCGACACTCCACAGTTGACGCATGATGCCATAGATGTATCATCTTTTTTTACCCAATTTACACTTCCCGACTTTGTAATGAAGTGTCATGATGTTTGACAACAGGTATGTATCGTAACTCTGCATCGAATGGGAAGGTGCGGGTTGCATGTCTTGCCTCCTTGCTGGGGCCTAGCTCGTTGAAATGGGTGGGTTCTTGCACCTCCATTCGCTGTCCACTTCATCATAAAAAAAAATAATAACGTCCTCGTTAAATTAAAGAAATTGCTGGAAAACTGATGTGCTGCTGCCGTCGGCGATTTAAAAAAAAAACCCGCACGCACATGGATAATTTCGTCGAAGATAACTAAGAATCATTATTATTCGTTAGAACTGTCTAATTTCATGAAAGGCTGTCGATATATAAAAAAATCGAAACAAATTTTCGATGCAGTAAAATTGAACAAAAAAATTACAAATTCAATCTCCAGGGCTTTTCTGGTGAAAGAAACAAAAAAAATGGAATGGCATTAAAAATAATACTTAAATATTTAATTGCCGTATCTGGTATTTCTTTTAGCATTCTTCCTGTTATCATGTCATAACCAGGTGTCTTCTTTGTATTTAGTCTATATTGGAGGAAATGTTTTATTTCATTTGCGCTAAATGCTTTTATTGTCCTGGACGTCGTACAGTTGACTTGAGGCAACGAGGTGTTAGTTTGGTTGATAGAATTGGTGAATGTTGTTTTAAAGTAATCTGCAAGTGTTTGAGCTTTGTCTGTATTAGTCCTAGACTAAGTGTTGTCCAGTTTTAATAGATGCTAGTTGGTAGATGCTACCTTTCTTAAGTTTTTTATCTAGTTTCCACAGTGAGTAGTTAGTTGAACTAGTCGATGATAAATTTGATAAAAATTTATTGGTGTTGTGCTTATTATGTGTCTGTAAGAGATTTTTAGTTCTTTCGTCGACTTGTTCAGTTTTTCCTTGTCGTGTGGGGATCTGTTAGCTTGCCATACCTTTCGCAGCCTCCGTTTTTCTTCGATTTTTTGTTGAATTGATTGCGGTGTCAAGTCGTTGAATTATTTGGTTTTAATCTCTGGAGTTGATTTTATTGCAGCGAATTGGATTGTGTCATTTAGATGGGTAATGGCACTTTCGAGTTCGTTTGGTGTTTTAAGAGACATCTGAAGTTCTATTCTCTCGTCAATTATTTCGCGGAATGTGGTCCAGTCTGTCTTATGGTTGCATAGTTGCACTCCTGGAGTTTGAAGTCTTGGATTTGTTTGAAATTCAATTATAATGGGTGAATGGTCAGAAGATAATTCAAGGCAAGATTTTATTGTCAAATATTTCTGGTTAATATTCCTAACTATGCAGAAGTCTTTGAGGTCCGGTATTTTTCTAGTGTCCGTTGGCCAGTGTGTGGGTTCTCCAGTGCTTATGTGCTTACAAATGGTTTTTATTATAGCGTCTAGAAGGTTTTTCCCTTTGTTGTTTGTGAGCCTGGATCCCCAGTCAGTATGCTTAGCATTAAAGTCTCCCCCTGCAATGAATCGTAAACCCAGGCTTTTGATGTAGTCCATATATTGTGTTGTACTGATTATGTGTTTTGGTGGATAATATAGTTTTTTGTACTCTTGCAGTTCTATGTATTTAATATCTTGTCTAACTAGGATTGCTGCACCACCGCGGGCTCGTCCACTAGGGAGATTTGTGTGGTGTATGTTATATTTTGGAATTTTAAGATAGCTTTTATTCGTGAAGTGTGTTTCAGAAATTAAAGCAATATCAACGGAATTGTCTTTGACGAACTGCTTGAATTCCAACGTATGTCGTATTAGGCCATCTGCGTTCCAAACAACTATTTTTAATTTTTTATTGTGTCTGTCCATTAATTTTTGTCATTAATAGAGAAAGGATATTCATCATGTTAGAAATTTGTGTTATAAGTTGTTTCATCATGATTTCTATTTCTGTAAGGTCGTCAAATGTATTTCCTGTGTTAGTGTGTGTTTGTTCGTTTTTGCTCTGTTTATTCGAGGTGGTGCCATATGAAGCAGATTGTGCAAACCTTTGGGGAGATGTATTCGTTGTGTTAGTTTGTATTTGATCGTTAATGACTTGTGTGCTTTGTCTGCTTAGCTCCACCTCATTCGATGTGACTTGTGCATAAGTTAGGGTATGATTTGTGTATGGTTCACGTGTATCGGCTGTTTCAGTTCTGGGATTCTTGTCGTTGGTTGTCAGTTTTTTTCCCGTAAGGTAGGATATCTCTTAACTTTGAGAGCTTTGTATATTTCACAACCTTTGTAATTTGCGGTGTGTTTTTCTCCACACAAAGCACATTTTACGCCGTTACTTTTTGGTCCAAGTGCGCATTCAATAGTTTTATGTTTTCCTGCGCATTTAACGCAGGTGGGTTCCTTTGTGCAAAAATTTTTGGTTTGTCCGTATTTCTGGCAGTTCGTGCATTGGGGTATAAGCCTTTTTTGATGCGGTGGTTCGAACGATATAGAGAAGAGTGGTAGTGGATGTTTGGTGCCCCTTTGTAATATGTTATGTATATTTTTAACATTTTTTTTTTGGTTTTTTTTGTTTAGTAGTATTTATTACAATCGACTAGAATTAATGTGTTTTTTATATATATTTTTTTTAACTACTGGTAACTCTATAATTGTAGAGATGAAGTTTTGGTGGATATTGGCGCTTGCGATTTCGGTTCAGTGGAAGGTTTGTTTGTCTTTTTTTTGATATGATAATTGACAAATTGACGGCTCCGAAAAATACTTCTACAGGTTTTTTGTTAATTGTTGAATGAATTGTTGAATTATATTCCTGGATTGATTTAAAAAGAAGGTCGTCAAAATTAGTATGGCTATTTTCTGTTTTTAGGCAACGCATTATTTCTGAAAGTGTTGAGTGAAATCTTTCGATTTGACCGTTTACTGCTGAGTTATAAGGGGGTGTTCTATATACTTCAATTCCGAGTTGATCTTTTAGAAGAAAGGAAATTGTCGAGGAATTTAATGATTTTTCGTTATCAATTACTAATGCTTTAGGTATTTCGAATGCTATGAGTAGTTCTCTAAGGGGTTGCTTAACATATTCTATTGCTTTTGAGTTGATTATTTTGACCTGTGCATATTTTTAAAATTTGTCGATACAAGTCAAAACAAGTGTTATTTAGTTTCCACAGTGAGTAGTTAGTTGAACTAGTCGCTGATAAATTTGATAAAAATTTATTGGTGTTGTGATTATTATGTGTCTGTAAGAGTTTTTTTTAGTTCTTTCGTCGACTTGTTCAGTTTTTCCTTGTCGTGTGGGGATCTGTTAACTTGCCATACCTTTCGCGTCTCCGTTTTTCTTTGATTTTTTGTTGAGTTGATTGCGGTGTCAAGTCGTTGAATTGTTTGGTTTTAATCTCTGGAGTTGATTTTATTGCAGCGAATTGGATTGTGTCATTTAGATGGGTAATGGCACTTTCGAGTTCGTTTGGTGTTTTAAGAGACATCTGAAGTTCTATTCTCTCGTCAATTATTTCGCGGAATGTGGTCCAGTCTGTCTTATGGTTGCATAGTTGCACTCCTGGAGTTTGAAGTCTTGGATTTGTTTGAAATTCAATTATAATGGGTGAATGGTCAGAAGATAATTCAAGGCAAGATTTTATTGTCAAATATTTCTGGTTAATATTCCTAACTATGTAGAAGTCTATGAGGTCCGGTATTTTTCTAGTGTCCGTTGGCCAGTGTGTGGGTTCTCCAGTGCTTATGTGCTTACAATTGGTTTTTATTATAGCGTCTAGTAGGTTTTTCCCTTTTTTGTTTGTGAGCCTGGATTCCCAGTCAGTATGCTTAGCATTAAAGTCCCCCCCTACAATGAATCGTAAACCCAGGCTTTTGGTGTAGTCCATATATTGTGTTGTACTGATTATGTGTTTTGGTGGACAATATAGTGAGGATATTATTAGAGGTCCTTGTAAATCTTCTATTTGAATTGTCGCAGATTGTATGTGTTCTTTTTTGTACTCTTGCAGTTCTATGTATTTAATATCTTGTCTAACCAGGATTGCTGCACCACCGCGGGCTCGTCCACTAGGGTGATTTGTGTGGTGTATGGTATATTTTGGAATTTTAAGATAGCTTTTATTCGTGAAGTTTGTTTCAGAAATTATGGCAATATCAACGGAATTGTCTTTGACGAACTGCTTGAATTCCAACGCATGTCGTATTAGGCCATCTGCGTTCCAAACAACTATTTTTAATTTTTTATTGTGTCTGTCCATTAATTTTTGTCAATAATAGAGAAAGGATATTCATCATGTTAGAAATTTGTGTTATAAGTTGTTTCATCATGATTTTTATTTCTGTAAGGTCGTCAAATGTATTTCCTGTGTTAGTGTGTGTTTGTTCGTTTTTGCTCTGTTTATTCGAGGTGGTGCCATATGAAGCAGTTTGTGCAAACCTTGGGGGAGATGTATTCGTTGTGTTAGTTTGTATTTGATCGTTAATGACTTGTGTGCTTTGTGTGCTTAGCTCCACCTCATTCGATGTGACTTGTGCATAAGTTAGGGTATGATTTGTGTATGGTTCACGTGTATCGGCTGTTTCAGTTCTGGGATTCTTGTCGTTGGTTGTCAGTTTTTTTTCCCGTAAGGTAGGATATCTCTTAACTTTGAGAGCTTTGTATATTTCACAACCTTTGTAATTTGCGGTGTGTTTTTCTCCACACAAAGCACATTTTACGCCGTTACTTTTTGGTCCAAGTGCGCATTCAATAGTTTTATGTTTTCCTGCGCATTTAACGCAGGTGGGTTCCTTTGTGCAAAAATTTTTGGTTTGTCCGTATTTCTGGCAGTTCGTGCATTGGGGTATAAGCCTTTTTTGATGCGGTGGTTCGAACGATATTTTACAGTGTAGTAAATGGGATATTTTTGTTATTTTTGCTGTTTTCAAGTTCTATAGAGAAGAGTGGTAGTGGATGTTTGGTGCCCCTTTGTAATATGTTATGTATATTTTAAACATTTTTTTTTTGGTTTTTTTTGTTTAGTAGTATTTATTACAATCGACTAGAATTAATGTGTTTTTTATATATATTTTTTTTAACTACTGGTAACTCTATAATTGTAGAGATGAAGTTTTGGTGGATATTGGCGCTTGCGATTTCGGTTCAGTGGAAGGTTTGTTTGTCTTTTTTTTGATATGATAATTGACGGCTCCGAAAAATACTTCTACAGGTTTTTTGTTAATTGTTGAATGAATTGTTGAATTATATTCCTGGATTGATTTAAAAAGAAGGTCGTCAAAATTAGTATGGCTATTTTCTGTTTTTAGGCAACGCATAATTTCTGAAAGTGTTGAGTGAAATCTTTCGATTTGACCGTTTACTGCTGAGTTATAAGGGGGTGTTCTATATACTTCAATTCCGAGTTGATCTTGTAGAAGAAAGGAAATTGTCGAGGAATTTAATGATTTTTCGTTATCAATTACTAATGCTTTAGGTATTTCGAATGCTATGAGTAGTTCTCTAAGGGGTTGCTTTACATATTCTATTGCTTTTGAGTTGATTATTTTGACCTGTGCATATTTTTAAAATTTGTCGATACAAGTCAAAACAAGTGTTATTTAGTTTCCACAGTGAGTAGTTAGTTGAACTAGTCGCTGATAAATTTGATAAAAATTTATTGGTGTTGTGATTATTATGTGTCTGTAAGAGTTTTTTTTAGTTCTTTCGTCGACTTGTTCAGTTTTTCCTTGTCGTGTGGGGATCTGTTAACTTGCCATACCTTTCGCGTCTCCGTTTTTCTTTGATTTTTTGTTGAGTTGATTGCGGTGTCAAGTCGTTGAATTGTTTGGTTTTAATATCTGGAGTTGATTTTATTGCAGCGAATTCGATTGTGTCATTTAGATGGGTAACGGCACTTTCGAGTTCGTTTGGTGTTTTAAGAGACATCTGAAGTTCTATTCTCTCGTCAATTATTTCGCGGAATGTGGTCCAGTCTGTCTTATGGTTGCATAGTGGCACTCCTGGAGTTTGAAGTCTTGGATTTGTTTGAAATTCAATTATAATGGGTGAATGGTCAGAAGATAATTCAAGGCAAGATTTTATTGTCAAATATTTCTGGTTAATATTCCTAACTATGTAGAAGTCTATGAGGTCCGGTATTTTTCTAGTGTCCGTTGGCCAGTGTGTGGGTTCTCCAGTGCTTATGTGCTTACAATTGGTTTTTATTATAGCGTCTAGTAGGGTTTTCCCTTTTTTGTTTGTGAGCCTGGATTCCCAGTCAGTATGCTTAGCATTAAAGTCTCCCCCTACAATGAATCGTAAACCCAGGCTTTTGGTGTAGTCCATATATTGTGTTGTACTGATTATGTGTTTTGGTGGACAATATAGTGAGGATATTATTAGAGGTCCTTGTAAATCTTCTATTTGAATTGTCGCAGATTGTATGTGTTCTTTTTTGTACTCTTGCAGTTCTATGTATTTAATATCTTGTCTAACCAGGATTGCTGCACCACCGCGGGCTCATCCACTAGGGTGATTTGTGTGGTGTATGGTATATTTTGGAATTTTAAGATAGCTTTTATTCGTGAAGTTTGTTTCAGAAATTATGGCAATATCAACGGAATTGTCTTTGACGAACTGCTTGAATTTCAACGCATGTCGTATTAGGCCATCTGCGTTCCAAACAACTATTTTTAATTTTTTATTGTGTCTGTCCATTAATTTTTGTCAATAATAGAGAAAGGATATTCATCATGTTAGAAATTTGTGTTATAAGTTGTTTCATCATGATTTTTATTTCTGTAAGGTCGTCAAATGTATTTCCTGTGTTAGTGTGTGTTTGTTCGTTTTTGCTCTGTTTATTCGAGGTGGTGCCATATGAAGCAGTTTGTGCAAACCTTGGGGGAGATGTATTCGTTGTGTTAGTTTGTATTTGATCGTTAATGACTTGTGTGCTTTGTGTGCTTAGCTCCACCTCATTCGATGTGACTTGTGCATAAGTTAGGGTATGATTTGTGTATGGTTCACGTGTATCGGCTGTTTCAGTTCTGGGATTCTTGTCGTTGGTTGTCAGTTTTTTTTCCCGTAAGGTAGGATATCTCTTAACTTTGAGAGCTTTGTATATTTCACAACCTTTGTAATTTGCGGTGTGTTTTTCTCCACACAAAGCACATTTTACGCCGTTACTTTTTGGTCCAAGTGCGCATTCAATAGTTTTATGTTTTCCTGCGCATTTAACGCAGGTGGGTTCCTTTGTGCAAAAATTTTTGGTTTGTCCGTATTTCTGGCAGTTCGTGCATTGGGGTATAAGCCTTTTTTGATGCGGTGGTTCGAACGATATTTTACAGTGTAGTAAATGGGATATTTTTGTTATTTTTGCTGTTTTCAAGTTCTATAGAGAAGAGTGGTAGTGGATGTTTGGTGCCCCTTTGTAATATGTTATGTATATTTTAAACATTTTTTTTTTGGTTTTTTTTGTTTAGTAGTATTTATTACAATCGACTAGAATTAATGTGTTTTTTATATATATTTTTTTTAACTACTGGTAACTCTATAATTGTAGAGATGAAGTTTTGGTGGATATTGGCGCTTGCGATTTAGGTTCAGTGGAAGGTTTGTTTGTCTTTTTTTGGATAAGATAATTGACAAATTGACGGCTCCGAAAAATACTTCTACAGGTTTTTTGTTAATTGTTGAATGAATTGTTGAATTATATTCCTGGATTGATTTAAAAAGAAGGTCGTCAAAATTAGTATGGCTATTTTCTGTTTTTAGGCAACGCATTATTTCTGAAAGTGTTGAGTGAAATCATTCGATTTGACCGTTTACTGCTGAGTTATAAGGGGGTGTTCTATATACTTCAATTCCGAGTTGATCTTTTAGAAGAAAGGAAATTGTCGAGGAATTTAATGATTTTTCGTTATCAATTACTAATGCTTTAGGTATTTCGAATGCTATGAGTAGTTCTCTAAGGGGTTGCTTAACATATTCTATTGCTTTTGAGTTGATTATTTTGACCTGTGCATATTTTTAAAATTTGTCGATACAAGTCAAAACAAGTGTTATTTAGTTTCCACAGTGAGTAGTTAGTTGAACTAGTCGCTGATAAATTTGATAAAAATTTATTGGTGTTGTGATTATTATGTGTCTGTAAGAGTTTTTTTTAGTTCTTTCGTCGACTTGTTCAGTTTTTCCTTGTCGTGTGGGGATCTGTTAACTTGCCATACCTTTCGCGTCTCCGTTTTTCTTTGATTTTTTGTTGAGTTGATTGCGGTGTCAAGTCGTTGAATTGTTTGGTTTTAATCTCTGGAGTTGATTTTATTGCAGCGAATTGGATTGTGTCATTTAGATGGGTAATGGCACTTTCGAGTTCGTTTGGTGTTTTAAGAGACATCTGAAGTTCTATTCTCTCGTCAATTATTTCGCGGAATGTGGTCCAGTCTGTCTTATGGTTGCATAGTTGCACTCCTGGAGTTTGAAGTCTTGGATTTGTTTGAAATTCAATTATAATGGGTGAATGGTCAGAAGATAATTCAAGGCAAGATTTTATTGTCAAATATTTCTGGTTAATATTCCTAACTATGTAGAAGTCTATGAGGTCCGGTATTTTTCTAGTGTCCGTTGGCCAGTGTGTGGGTTCTCCAGTGCTTATGTGCTTACAATTGGTTTTTATTATAGCGTCTAGTAGGTTTTTCCCTTTTTTGTTTGTGAGCCTGGATTCCCAGTCAGTATGCTTAGCATTAAAGTCCCCCCCTACAATGAATCGTAAACCCAGGCTTTTGGTGTAGTCCATATATTGTGTTGTACTGATTATGTGTTTTGGTGGACAATATAGTGAGGATATTATTAGAGGTCCTTGTAAATCTTCTATTTGAATTGTCGCAGATTGTATGTGTTCTTTTTTGTACTCTTGCAGTTCTATGTATTTAATATCTTGTCTAACCAGGATTGCTGCACCACCGCGGGCTCGTCCACTAGGGTGATTTGTGTGGTGTATGGTATATTTTGGAATTTTAAGATAGCTTTTATTCGTGAAGTTTGTTTCAGAAATTATGGCAATATCAACGGAATTGTCTTTGACGAACTGCTTGAATTTCAACGCATGTCGTATTAGGCCATCTGCGTTCCAAACAACTATTTTTAATTTTTTATTGTGTCTGTCCATTAATTTTTGTCAATAATAGAGAAAGGATATTCATCATGTTAGAAATTTGTGTTATAAGTTGTTTCATCATGATTTTTATTTCTGTAAGGTCGTCAAATGTATTTCCTGTGTTAGTGTGTGTTTGTTCGTTTTTGCTCTGTTTATTCGAGGTGGTGCCATATGAAGCAGTTTGTGCAAACCTTGGGGGAGATGTATTCGTTGTGTTAGTTTGTATTTGATCGTTAATGACTTGTGTGATTTGTGTGCTTAGCTCCACCTCATTCGATGTGACTTGTGCATAAGTTAGGGTATGATTTGTGTATGGTTCACGTGTATCGGCTGTTTCAGTTCTGGGATTCTTGTCGTTGGTTGTCAGTTTTTTTTCCCGTAAGGTAGGATATCTCTTAACTTTGAACGCTTTGTATATTTCACAACCTTTGTAATTTGCGGTGTGTTTTTCTCCACACAAAGCACATTTTACGCCGTTACTTTTTGGTCCAAGTGCGCATTCAATAGTTTTATGTTTTCCTGCGCATTTAACGCAGGTGGGTTCCTTTGTGCAAAAATTTTTGGTTTGTCCGTATTTCTGGCAGTTCGTGCATTGGGGTATAAGCCTTTTTTGATGCGGTGGTTCGAACGATATTTTACAGTGTAGTAAATGGGATATTTTTGTTATTTTTGCTGTTTTCAAGTTCTATAGAGAAGAGTGGTAGTGGATGTTTGGTGCCCCTTTGTAATATGTTATGTATATTTTAAACATTTTTTTTTTGGTTTTTTTTGTTTAGTAGTATTTATTACAATCGACTAGAATTAATGTGTTTTTTATATATATTTTTTTTAACTACTGGTAACTCTATAATTGTAGAGATGAAGTTTTGGTGGATATTGGCGCTTGCGATTTCGGTTCAGTGGAAGGTTTGTTTGTCTTTTTTTTGATATGATAATTGACAAATTGACGGCTCCGAAAAATACTTCTACAGGTTTTTTGTTAATTGTTGAATGAATTGTTGAATTATATTCCTGGATTGATTTAAAAAGAAGGTCGTCAAAATTAGTATGGCTATTTTCTGTTTTTAGGCAACGCATTATTTCTGAAAGTGTTGAGTGAAATCTTTCGATTTGACCGTTTACTGCTGAGTTATAAGGGGGTGTTCTATATACTTCAATTCCGAGTTGATCTTTTAGAAGAAACGAAATTGTCGAGGAATTTAATAATTTTTCGTTATCAATTACTAATGCTTTAGGTATTTCGAATGCTATGAGTAGTTCTCTAAGGGGTTGCTTAACATATTCTATTGCTTTTGAGTTGATTATTTTGTCCTGTGCATATTTTTAAAATTTGTCGATACAAGTCAAAACAAGTGTTATTTAGTTTCCACAGTGAGTAGTTAGTTGAACTAGTCGCTGATAAATTTGATAAAAATTTATTGGTGTTGTGATTATTATGTGTCTGTAAGAGTTTTTTTTAGTTCTTTCGTCGACTTGTTCAGTTTTTCCTTGTCGTGTGGGGATCTGTTAACTTGCCATACCTTTCGCGTCTCCGTTTTTCTTTGATTTTTTGTTGAGTTGATTGCGGTGTCAAGTCGTTGAATTGTTTGGTTTTAATCTCTGGAGTTGATTTTATTGCAGCGAATTGGATTGTGTCATTTAGATGGGTAACGGCACTTTCGAGTTCGTTTGGTGTTTTAAGAGACATCTGAAGTTCTATTCTCTCGTCAATTATTTCGCGGAATGTGGTCCAGTCTGTCTTATGGTTGCATAGTGGCACTCCTGGAGTTTGAAGTCTTGGATTTGTTTGAAATTCAATTATAATGGGTGAATGGTCAGAAGATAATTCAAGGCAAGATTTTATTGTCAAATATTTCTGGTTAATATTCCTAACTATGTAGAAGTCTATGAGGTCCGGTATTTTTCTAGTGTCCGTTGGCCAGTGTGTGGGTTCTCCAGTGCTTATGTGCTTACAATTGGTTTTTATTATAGCGTCTAGTAGGTTTTTCCCTTTTTTGTTTGTGAGCCTGGATTCCCAGTCAGTATGCTTAGCATTAAAGTCTCCCCCTACAATGAATCGTAAACCCAGGCTTTTGGTGTAGTCCATATATTGTGTTGTACTGATTATGTGTTTTGGTGGACAATATAGTGAGGATATTATTAGAGGTCCTTGTAAATCTTCTATTTGAATTGTCGCAGATTGTATGTGTTCTTTTTTGTACTCTTGCAGTTCTATGTATTTAATATCTTGTCTAACCAGGATTGCTGCACCACCGCGGGCTCATCCACTAGGGTGATTTGTGTGGTGTATGGTATATTTTGGAATTTTAAGATAGCTTTTATTCGTGAAGTTTGTTTCAGAAATTATGGCAATATCAACGGAATTGTCTTTGACGAACTGCTTGAATTTCAACGCATGTCGTATTAGGCCATCTGCGTTCCAAACAACTATTTTTAATTTTTTATTGTGTCTGTCCATTAATTTTTGTCAATAATAGAGAAAGGATATTCATCATGTTAGAAATTTGTGTTATAAGTTGTTTCATCATGATTTTTATTTCTGTAAGGTCGTCAAATGTATTTCCTGTGTTAGTGTGTGTTTGTTCGTTTTTGCTCTGTTTATTCGAGGTGGTGCCATATGAAGCAGTTTGTGCAAACCTTGGGGGAGATGTATTCGTTGTGTTAGTTTGTATTTGATCGTTAATGACTTGTGTGCTTTGTGTGCTTAGCGCCACCTCATTCGATGTGACTTGTGCATAAGTTAGGGTATGATTTGTGTATGGTTCACGTGTATCGGCTGTTTCAGTTCTGGGATTCTTGTCGTTGGTTGTCAGTTTTTTTTCCCGTAAGGTAGGATATCTCTTAACTTTGAGAGCTTTGTATATTTCACAACCTTTGTAATTTGCGGTGTGTTTTTCTCCACACAAAGCACATTTTACGCCGTTACTTTTTGGTCCAAGTGCGCATTCAATAGTTTTATGTTTTCCTGCGCATTTAACGCAGGTGGGTTCCTTTGTGCAAAAATTTTTGGTTTGTCCGTATTTCTGGCAGTTCGTGCATTGGGGTATAAGCCTTTTTTGATGCGGTGGTTCGAACGATATTTTACAGTGTAGTAAATGGGATATTTTTGTTATTTTTGCTGTTTTCAAGTTCTATAGAGAAGAGTGGTAGTGGATGTTTGGTGCCCCTTTGTAATATGTTATGTATATTGTAAACATTTTTTTTTTGGTTTTTTTTGTTTAGTAGTATTTATTACAATCGACTAGAATTAATGTGTTTTTTATATATATTTTTTTTAACTACTGGTAACTCTATAATTGTAGAGATGAAGTTTTGGTGGATATTGGCGCTTGCGATTTAGGTTCAGTGGAAGGTTTGTTTGTCTTTTTTTGGATAAGATAATTGACAAATTGACGGCTCCGAAAAATACTTCTACAGGTTTTTTGTTAATTGTTGAATGAATTGTTGAATTATATTCCTGGATTGATTTAAAAAGAAGGTCGTCAAAATTAGTATGGCTATTTTCTGTTTTTAGGCAACGCATTATTTCTGAAAGTGTTGAGTGAAATCTTTCGATTTGACCGTTTACTGCTGAGTTATAAGGGGGTGTTCTATATACTTCAATTCCGAGTTGATCTTTTAGAAGAAAGGAAATTGTCGAGGAATTTAATGATTTTTCGTTATCAATTACTAATGCTTTAGGTATTTCGAATGCTATGAGTAGTTCTCTAAGGGGTTGCTTAACATATTCTATTGCTTTTGAGTTGATTATTTTGACCTGTGCATATTTTTAAAATTTGTCGATACAAGTCAAAACAAGTGTTATTTAGTTTCCACAGTGAGTAGTTAGTTGAACTAGTCGCTGATAAATTTGATAAAAATTTATTGGTGTTGTGATTATTATGTGTCTGTAAGAGTTTTTTTTAGTTCTTTCGTCGACTTGTTCAGTTTTTCCTTGTCGTGTGGGGATCTGTTAACTTGCCATACCTTTCGCGTCTCCGTTTTTCTTTGATTTTTTGTTGAGTTGATTGCGGTGTCAAGTCGTTGAATTGTTTGGTTTTAATCTCTGGAGTTGATTTTATTGCAGCGAATTGGATTGTGTCATTTAGATGGGTAATGGCACTTTCGAGTTCGTTTGGTGTTTTAACAGACATCTGAAGTTCTATTCTCTCGTCAATTATTTCGCGGAATGTGGTCCAGTCTGTCTTATGGTTGCATAGTTGCACTCCTGGAGTTTGAAGTCTTGGATTTGTTTGAAATTCAATTATAATGGGTGAATGGTCAGAAGATAATTCAAGGCAAGATTTTATTGTCAAATATTTCTGGTTAATATTCCTAACTATGTAGAAGTCTATGAGGTCCGGTATTTTTCTAGTGTCCGTTGGCCAGTGTGTGGGTTCTCCAGTGCTTATGTGCTTACAATTGGTTTTTATTATAGCGTCTAGTAGGTTTTTCCCTTTTTTGTTTGTGAGCCTGGATTCCCAGTCAGTATGCTTAGCATTAAAGTCTCCCCCTACAATGAATCGTAAACCCAGGCTTTTGGTGTAGTCCATATATTGTGTTGTACTGATTATGTGTTTTGGTGGACAATATAGTGAGGATATTATTAGAGGTCCTTGTAAATCTTCTATTTGAATTGTCGCAGATTGTATGTGTTCTTTTTTGTACTCTTGCAGTTCTATGTATTTAATATCTTGTCTAACCAGGATTGCTGCACCACCGCGGGCTCGTCCACTAGGGTGATTTGTGTGGTGTATGGTATATTTTGGAATTTTAAGATAGCTTTTTTTTTCGTGAAGTTTGTTTCAGAAATTATGGCAATATCAACGGAATTGTCTTTGACGAACTGCTTGAATTCCAACGCATGTCGTATTAGGCCATCTGCGTTCCAAACAACTATTTTTAATTTTTTATTGTGTCTGTCCATTAATTTTTGTCAATAATAGAGAAAGGATATTCATCATGTTAGAAATTTGTGTTATAAGTTGTTTCATCATGATTTTTATTTCTGTAAGGTCGTCAAATGTATTTCCTGTGTTAGTGTGTGTTTGTTCGTTTTTGCTCTGTTTATTCGAGGTGGTGCCATATGAAGCAGTTTGTGCAAACCTTGGGGGAGATGTATTCGTTGTGTTAGTTTGTATTTGATCGTTAATGACTTGTGTGCTTTGTGTGCTTAGCTCCACCTCATTCGATGTGACTTGTGCATAAGTTAGGGTATGATTTGTGTATGGTGCACGTGTATCGGCTGTTTCAGTTCTGGGATTCTTGTCGTTGGTTGTCAGTTTTTTTCCCGTAAGGTAGGATATCTCTTAACTTTGAGAGCTTTGTATATTTCACAACCTTTGTAATTTGCGGTGTGTTTTTCTCCACACAAAGCACATTTTACGCCGTTACTTTTTGGTCCAAGTGCGCATTCAATAGTTTTATGTTTTCCTGCGCATTTAACGCAGGTGGGTTCCTTTGTGCAAAAATTTTTGGTTTGTCCGTATTTCTGGCAGTTCGTGCATTGGGGTATAAGCCTTTTTTGATGCGGTGGTTCGAACGATATTTTACAGTGTAGTAAATGGGATATTTTTGTTATTTTTGCTGTTTTCAAGTTCTATAGAGAAGAGTGGTAGTGGATGTTTGGTGCCCCTTTGTAATATGTTATGTATATTTTAAGAATTTTTTGTTTGGTTTTTTTTTGTTTAGTAGTATTTATTACAATCGACTAGAATTAATGTGTTTTTTATATATATTTTTTTTAACTACTGGTAACTCTATAATTGTAGAGATGAAGTTTTGGTGGATATTGGCGCTTGCGATTTCGGTTCAGTGGAAGGTTTGTTTGTCTTTTTTTGGATATGATAATTGACAAATTGACGGCTCCGAAAAATACTTCTACAGGTTTTTTGTTAATTGTTGAATGAATTGTTGAATTATATTCCTGGATTGATTTAAAAAGAAGGTCGTCAAAATTAGTATGGCTATTTTCTGTTTTTAGGCAACGCATTATTTCTGAAAGTGTTGAGTGAAATCTTTCGATTTGACCGTTTACTGCTGAGTTATAAGGGGGTGTTCTATATACTTCAATTCCGAGTTGATCTTTTAGAAGAAAGGAAATTGTCGAGGAATTTAATGATTTTTCGTTATCAATTACTAATGCTTTAGGTATTTCGAATGCTATGAGTAGTTCTCTAAGGGGTTGCTTTACATATTCTATTGCTTTTGAGTTGATTATTTTGACCTGTGCATATTTTTAAAATTTGTCGATACAAGTCAAAACAAGTGTTATTTAGTTTCCACAGTGAGTAGTTAGTTGAACTAGTCGCTGATAAATTTGATAAAAATTTATTGGTGTTGTGATTATTATGTGTCTGTAAGAGTTTTTTTTAGTTCTTTCGTCGACTTGTTCAGTTTTTCCTTGTCGTGTGGGGATCTGTTAACTTGCCATACCTTTCGCGTCTCCGTTTTTCTTTGATTTTTTGTTGAGTTGATTGCGGTGTCAAGTCGTTGAATTGTTTGGTTTTAATCTCTGGAGTTGATTTTATTGCAGCGAATTGGATTGTGTCATTTAGATGGGTAATGGCACTTTCGAGTTCGTTTGGTGTTTTAAGAGACATCTGAAGTTCTATTCTCTCGTCAATTATTTCGCGGAATGTGGTCCAGTCTGTCTTATGGTTGCATAGTTGCACTCCTGGAGTTTGAAGTCTTGGATCGTTTGAAATTCAATTATAATGGGTGAATGGTCAGAAGATAATTCAAGGCAAGATTTTATTGTCAAATATTTCTGGTTAATATTCCTAACTATGTAGAAGTCTATGAGGTCCGGTATTTTTCTAGTGTCCGTTGGCCAGTGTGTGGGTTCTCCAGTGCTTATGTGCTTACAATTGGTTTTTATTATAGCGTCTAGTAGGTTTTTCCCTTTTTTGATTGTGAGCCTGGATTCCCAGTCAGTATGCTTAGCATTAAAGTTTCCCCCTACAATGAATCGTAAACCCAGGCTTTTGGTGTAGTCCATATATTGTGTTGTACTGATTATGTGTTTTGGTGGACAATATAGTGAGGATATTATTAGAGGTCCTTGTAAATCTTCTATTTGAATTGTCGCAGATTGTATGTGTTCTTTTTTGTACTCTTGCAGTTCTATGTATTTAATATCTTGTCTAACCAGGATTGCTGCACCACCGCGGGCTCGTCCACTAGGGTGATTTGTGTGGTGTATGGTATATTTTGGAATTTTAAGATAGCTTTTTTTTCGTGAAGTTTGTTTCAGAAATTATGGCAATATCAACGGAATTGTCTTTGACGAACTGCTTGAATTCCAACGCATGTCGTATTAGGCCATCTGCGTTCCAAACAACTATTTTTAATTTTTTATTGTGTCTGTCCATTAATTTTTGTCAATAATAGAGAAAGGATATTCATCATGTTAGAAATTTGTGTTATAAGTTGTTTCATCATGATTTTTATTTCTGTAAGGTCGTCAAATGTATTTCCTGTGTTAGTGTGTGTTTGTTCGTTTTTGCTCTGTTTATTCGAGGTGGTGCCATATGAAGCAGTTTGTGCAAACCTTGGGGGAGATGTATTCGTTGTGCTAGTTTGTATTTGATCGTTAATGACTTGTGTGCTTTGTGTGCTTAGCTCCACCTCATTCGATGTGACTTGTGCATAAGTTAGGGTATGATTTGTGTATGGTTAAAGTGTATCGGCTGTTTCAGTTCTGGGATTCTTGTCGTTGGTTGTCAGTTTTTTTTCCCGTAAGGTAGGATATCTCTTAACTTTGAGAGCTTTGTATATTTCACAACCTTTGTAATTTGCGGTGTGTTTTTCTCCACACAAAGCACATTTTACGCCATTACTGTTTGGTCCAAGTGCGCATTCAATAGTTTTATGTTTTCCTGCGCATTTAACGCAGGTTGGTTTCTTTGTGCAAAAATTTTTGGTGTGTCCGTATTTCTGGCAGTTCGTGCATTGGGGTATAAGCCTTTTTTGATGCGGTGGTTCGAACGATATTTTACAGTGTAGTAAATGGGTAATGCTGTAAATATTTTTGTTATTTTTGCTGTTTTCGAGTTCTATAGAGAATAGTGGTAGTGGATGTTTGGTGCCCCTTTGTAATATGTTATGTATATTTTTAACATTGTGGCCTAGTTCGGTAAGTTCTTTTTTAATTCCATCTTGGTCAGCGGAGTGGTGCATGTTTCGAAGCATACATACACATACAGTGTAATACTGTGTGTTTTTTTCTTGAAGTAACTTTACTATAATTGTATAGGTTATGGAATCTATGGGCTGGATTTTTATTTCATCGTTTGGCAGCACTCTTAATTCATATGAATTTTTTGTTGTCTCGTGAACTAGCGTTGGTTAGGACATTTATATATTTTACTCCTTGATATTTGGATATTTTCTTAGGTGCTTCTTTGTCTTTGTCTTCAATCTGAGCAGTGTCGGTCTCGTTTTCATCGTCTGTTGATAATATGTCAAATCGATTAGATGATTTAATATTTGGCTGACTAAGCCAGTAGTTTTTTAAGGTGTTTTGATTTTTGCATTTTTTAGTATTGTCCGTTGTTTTGAGCGGTGAGGTTCTGTTCCTTTTTTGGGATGAGGGTTGATTGTTAGGAACATCTTTTATCTTATGATTGGGCTGCTGTATTTTAACTGGAATATAATTTAGTGGGTCCATAGATGTGATTGATGTTGATGTAGTGGTGCTTAAATAGGTGTAACGTTTGTTGCAATAAGGCTTGTTGTTGTCGAGGTGTTTTTCGCTGTATTAATAATTTTAGAATTTATCGTTGTTGTTGTTGTTGTGGTGGGAGTTGAGATTATTCTGGTAGTAGGTGGTGTGTTGCTGTGCGTAGCCCAGTTGACTTGGTTTTTTTGTCGCTCCGCAGGGGGCGACCTCGCTACGCTCATATTCAAATGATTTTTAGTTTTTCAATTTGTTTTTTTTTGGTTTTTTTTGTTTCGTAGTATTTATTACAATTGACTAGAATTAATGTGTTTTTTTTATATATTTTTTTAACTACTGGTAACTCTATAATTGTAGAGATGAAGTTTTGGTGGAATTGTGTTATATAGTTTTAGGCGCTTGCGATTTCGGTTCAGTGAAAGGTTTGTTTGTCTTTTTTTTGGATATGACAATTGACAAATTGACGGCTCCGAAAAATACTTCTACAGGTTTTTTTGTTAATTGTTGAATGAATTGTTGAATTATATTCCTTGACTGATTTAAAAAGAAGGTCGTCAAAATTAGTATGGCTATTTTCTGTTTTTAGGCAACGCATTATTTCTGAAAGTGTTGAGTGAAATCTTTCGATTTGACCTTTTACTGCTGAGGTATAAGGGGGTGTTCTATATACTTCAATTCCGAGTTGATCTTTTAGAAGAAAGGAAATTGTCGAGGAATTTAAAGATTTTTCGTTATCAATTACCAATGCTTTAGGTATTCCGAATGCTATGAGTAGTTCTCTAAGGGGTTGCTTAACATGTTCTATTGCTTTTGAGTTGATTATTTTGACCTGTGCATATTTTTAAAATTTGTCGATACAAGTCAAAACAAGTTTCTTATCTGTGGAGTAAATGTCTATGTGAACGGTATGTCCTGGATATTCGGGTATAGGAGTGGGTTGAATAAGAGGTCTTAAGGGATGCCATCATATTTTTGTGCTTTGCAAGTTGTACACTGTTTTACAATTTGGGACATTTTTGAATAAATTTTCGGGAAATAGAACTACTCTAGGATTTGATTTTTATTTTCTCTAGCTTCTCTATGTGCTCTTCTGTGTTCTTTGGTCATAATTTCTTCTTGTTTATGTCAATTACCTGTTTTTGGGTGAACCTAATTTTGATGTTTGCGAAATGTTGTGGGTATATATTTTGAATTCGGCCCGTAATGGTTTCTGAGGTTAAGAGTCCATTAATCAGTGCGGGATTAATGTGTGCTTTAAGTATAGAAATTAAGTCTTCGTCTGACTAGTGTGGTCTTTTAATGGTGTGTCTATGGTAAGTAGGGAATGGTATTTCAAATGAACTTTCATTTGTTTCGCTTGTTAAGGTAAAGATTTGAATTTTAAACACGTTGATTGGGGCTTCGGTTGATGGAATAAGGAGATGTGATGAACTTTCATCACTGTGGCATGTACCTGTTAGGGAATTAACTTCTTGATATAATGGGGGTTTAGAGAGTGCGTAATTAATTTCCTGATGTAATGGGGGTCTAAAGAGTGCGTCAGCGACTACGTTTGATTTGCCTGGTTTGTACCTAATTTCGTAATTATAT
The DNA here is from genome assembly GCA_947095585.1 of Nephrocerus scutellatus. Lineage (NCBI taxonomy): Eukaryota > Metazoa > Arthropoda > Insecta > Diptera > Pipunculidae > Nephrocerus > Nephrocerus scutellatus. The sequence goes on from OX352764.1 coordinate 58,106,032, forward strand.
TCTTCTAGTGCACATTTCCATCTTTTCATTTTACTGTTTATATTTTTATTACTGAGCGCGTAAGTCAGTGGTTGGTGGTCTGTGAAAATTATTACTCTTGAAGTTCCATATAAATATGTTCGAAGGCTATTTAGTGCCCAAATTATGGCTAACAATTCTCGTTCATTAGCGGCATAATTTTCTTCGGTTTGTGAGAGAGTACGAGAGATGAATGTTATCGGCTTTCCTGCCTGTTCAAGGACTGTGCCTATAGCGAAGTTCGAAGCATCTGTTGTGAGGTAAAATTCTTTATCGAAAGATGGGTATGAAAGGATAATATCGTCTGAAGTCAATGATTTTTTTTATTTTTTCAAATGCGTCTATTGCTTCGGGGGTAATTTTTATAAGTTTTTTAACTGAAGAGTGTTTGGAAACACGTCCGTCCTCCCCTCTTAAAAGGGCTGTCAGGGGTTTTGCGAGTTTCGCATAGTCTTTTATAAGTCTTCTGTAGTATCCTGACAGACCGAGGTACGATCTCAAATCCTTAAGTGTTTTAGGTAGTGGAAAATTTGTAATGGCCTCTACTTTTTTTGGGTATGTTCCTATTCCTGTACATGAGATTATGAAACCTAAAAATTCTACTTCTGTTTTTAAAAATTCGCATTTATCGAGTTGAACTTTCATGTTTGCGTCACAAAGGGTTTTGAAAATTTTTTCTACGTTTTGTAAATGTGTCTTTTCGTCTTTTCACGCACGCTGAAAAATTGCCGGAGCATTCTTCAGACCGAATGGAAGTCGTGTGAATTCGAATTTGGCGTTATTAACAGAAAATGCGGTTTTTTCAATGTCAGATTCTTTTAATGGGATTTGATTAAATCCGCTTTTCAAGTCAAGTACAGTAAAAAATGTATTTCCTTCTAGTTGAGCTATAACTTCATTTATCTCTGGAATGGGATATCTGTCGGGAATTGTCACACTGTTTAGTTTTCTGTAGTCTATGACCAATCTATATTTTTTTTTTCACCGGATGCGTCCAGTTTTTTAGGTACAATCCACACAGGTGAATTGTAAGGGGATTTAGATGGTCGGATAATTTTGTTATCAATTAGGGTTTGAATTTCATTCGTTACGTAGTCTTTAAGAGACATGGGATATGGATAGTGTTTTGAATATATAGAGTCATCCTTTTACTGTTGTTGTATAAGTAAGTTTTTCATCGGGCTCTGTGAATATGTTAGGAAAATTGTTAACAAGATTCAAAAGTTCCTGTTTTTGGTTCGTGGCTAAATGATCAGTTCGTATATTTATGGAATTAACGGAATCTGTAAAGAACTGTTTTATTGGGATTTTTCTACCATTTTGAATGACCATATATTTTTCTTTTGTGTGTATTATTGCGGATAAATCTTTAAGGTTTCTAATGAGGGTAATAAAAAGTATTTAATTTTTAATGTATTAATTCCGAAAAGGTTTACAAATGTGTGGAGTGTGATTTTAATATTTCCTCCGATGGATTTTGCGTAGAAGCTGTTTTCATTGGGAATGGTTTTAACGGCAAGTGAGGGTTGTAAATAGTTCTTATTCGAACCAGTGTCAATTAAAAATTTTAATATTTGTCCACTCTTCACCTTACATTCAAAATACGGAAATGAAGAGGAGTTCATTCTAAAAAATAAACGTCATGAAGTTCTGTACAGTTCTGGTTGTCTTGAGAATTTTCATATGTTTCATTAGAGTCGTTTAAGTCCAGTCCTGATAAATCGTCTTCTATTGCTGTATAGTAGTTTTATGTCTCATAGAGTGAGGGGTCTTGTTGTAGTGGCTGATAGTAATCATTCTCTGTTTCTATATGAAAATTTCTTTGGATTTTTGGTGGTATTTGCATTAGATTAGAGATAGGTAGTGGTCGTTTTCCTGCAAAATTATTTGATGGTCTGTTCATATAACTAATTTTCTGGTTCTGAATGAATGGTCAACATCCATTGGAACGGGTCTTGGTTCTGGTTTTTGTGCGAAAGGTCTGTTTGGTGGTTGTTGAAAACTAGTAATACCTTGTTGATGTCTATTAAATTGTGGTTGTGGTTGGAAAAATTGTCTTTGTGGTTGGGGAATGTAGGCCAAATGTGGATAAAATGAGTTTCCAGTGTTTTGGGCTTGTGGAATATTATTGTGCTTTCTTGGTGGTAATAAATGGTTTACCTTTCTGAACATTGGTTGATTAGTATTGGCGTGTTGTGATCTATATTGTTGGTTCTCTAACCTAAAACCAGTTTGTAATGCCTGTGGTAAATCTACTAAATCTTACATTGCTAACAATCTAGGTAAATCACCTCTCAAACCTCGAACAAAGGTGTTTAATGCTTTGTCACGATAGGTCGTTGTTAATAATTCAAGTGCTTCGCCACTTACTTCCATGCACGATATTTTATTTAAGATAAGTGAGAGATGCCTATATACTGATTGGTAAAATTCTTGGATAGTATTATTTCCCTGTACTAGTAAAGTCATTTGATACTCGAGTGTACCAATGTCTCGTTTGTCGGCATAATGTTGAGTAAGGCATTTAGAAATTGCTTGCCAATTCAAAGGAGTATTATACGATTCAAGCGCGATGTCTGCGTCGCCCGTAATTTTGTTTCTAATTTCGTTTAGTATACCGAAATATCTGGGTGATCCTCTTTGTTTTTCATAAATTTGTAATATGCGATCTACACTCTTTTTCCAAGATGCGAACTCACTTGGATTCCCTGAAAAATCGCGGATACAACGTACTACGTCAGGTATCTTGTCTAAATCTGAAAGTTGTCCTGCATATACTGCATCAATAGTCTGGTCTGTCAGGTTTTGCTGGCTTAAGTCTGGACTTAAAATTTCCTCAACTAATGACCTGCCTTGATTGGTAAAAATATCTCTAGCTATTCTTCCTATTAATATTTCTAAACTACGAGTTGCAGTCTGATCATTAATTTGGTATTGAACTTGGGATTGGTCTTGGGCTGTATTAAGGACAGCTGGTCGCAATACATTTTAATTAGTCATTTTTGCAAATAATTATTCTTTGTAAAAATATTAAAAATATTTTTTCGTAAACACTAGATAAATTTTTCAAATTTCTTATTCTAATTCATGCAATTTAATTTCAATTCTTTTCTTTAGAATTTATTCAATTTAATTTAAATTCTTTTCTTGTTTTATTTCAAGTTTAAATCTTAATTTTAATCTTTTCTCTCTTTTATTTTAAATAATCAATTTAAATGATTCTTTCTTAGAACTAGTTCAAACAATTTAAATTATTCCGTTGTATAAATTATCATTCTTCACTTTTTTCAATATATAATTTAATTTCTTTTTTGTATTTCTTGTATTTTATTCTTCACTTGTTTCAAAATATAATTTAATTTCTTGTATTCTTTTTTTTTTTTAAATTATTTTCACTAATTTTTTTTGTTTAATTTAATTTAATTTAATTTGTAATTATATTTTCTTAATAATGAAAAAACTTAAATCTTACGCAAAGACGATGATTATTTTCATCTTGCTCCTGCTGGGTCGGGGTTGTCCTTTTTGCTTCTGCTACTGGGGGTCCGATTACCAAACTTATTTTTCAGCAACCACTGCAGGCTGCACCTGTTAGTGGGATCCTTGCAAAAAATTTTGTAGAATACAGGCGGAGCTCTTCGAGGTCCTCGGTGATGCACTTGAGCTTCTTGAGGTCGTTGCAATCACTTCATGTATTTTACTGGAACCAAAATCTTCAAAATGCAGGCGGTGCTCCTTGAGGTCCTCAGTGATGTTTAAAAACTGCTTCAGGTTTTCTCACTTCACTTAATGCACTTTTACTTTATTTTCGGTCCCTGCTCGGGCGCCAGTTAAATTATTAAATTACTAAATCACTTTTTAAAAAATACTTTTCAGAGCGGAGCTCTGATCTTTATTCAATGATATCAAAATTATAACTCTAACAATATTATGAAATGAACTTATATTTATACTGATTTTGCCATTGTGAAATAGAGATGAGACTGCGTCTGCAGAAATATATAACTGCGCACATGCAAGGCGAATTCTGTCAACATGCTTACCACTTTCGATTCAAGGCCAATCTTATGATCAAAACACCAGATGGTCAATTACGATGCAGACATAGATGCGTCAGCGGAATGTTTCTTGTGCGCACAAGTAGTGGATATCTTGTGGCGCAGTGGATGACTTGTTGTTTGCAATTTGAAGATTAAAAGATGTGCGCCGTTGACTTTGACAAGTTGCCACAATGTATGGTGTTAACTTACCTACATAGCTATATATCATAGTTCAGAATGAGCGCATGGGGGGTTCGTAAGGAACTGCTCGGCTCGGAGTAACAGCCAACAGATGCAAAAGCATCGACACCCGTGGACTGTGTACTTGACTGGGCAGTGAGCCCTCGGAGGGCGTTCGAAAAGAACTATTCGGCTCTAAGTAGCAGCCAACCGATGCAAAAGTATCAACACCTACGGACTGCGTACTTGAAAGTACAAGTGAGCACTCGGAGGGTGTTCGAAAAGAACTACTCGGCTCTAAGTAGCAGCCAACAGATGCAAAAGCATCAACACCTGCGGACTGTGTACTTGAAAGTACAACTGAGCACTCAGAAGTTCGAAAAGAACTACTCGGCTCTAATTAGCAGACAACAGATGCAAAAGTACAAAACCTGCGGACTGCGTACTTGAAAGTAGGGCGGGGAACTTTATGGATACTTTCAGCTATACCACTTTCAAAAGAAACAGGAGTGTTTTTCTAATGGGAGAATTACTAGTCTTATTTAGACAGAATACTCTTCTCCACACTTCCCGATTAATTGTGGGTTTTCGCGTTCCATGTCATTGTTTTAATCTTTCGGATTGTTGGGAATTTTATTTCCCCAAATATTGAATAATAAATTGTTCGTAAACGTGTTACGCTCGTATACGTAAAATTTATTCCTTTTGTGCATTTTTAATTATTGTTATTAATGGCCTTTTTTATTCTTATTATTGCTATTATTATGACATGGGGCGCGACAGGAGTATTTCTGTACCAGCAAAAAAAGAATGATGTTCTCGGTTGGTGTCGGACGACCGTGGGATTTGATCCCCATATCGTTCGATTTCCGAGTGGAGGTGTTACTGTGGTGCTACTTGTACATCAACGGTGAGTTTGGGTCCAACTGCATACTAATGCACTGATCAATCCCAAACGCATCTGTGTTTGTGGGATGTGAATACAGTGTACAAAAAATAAGTAGTCGCAAAGAGCGAGAAACGTAAGATGTGGTAGTGGGAAACAGAAAAATTTTATATGGATTTTGCTCTTTAGTTGATTACTAATACAAAAACATTTGGGATTTTTTTAAACATGTATCTGTGTATCAGCGGAACAGTTGGGCTTTCTATAGAGAAGGTTTTGGTTCTACATCTTTTACAAAAAATTGTATTCTACCGAAATCTAGTATGACCTTAGAAGATATTCCCTTTGCAAAAATAGGAGAGCACCAGATCTTCTGCTCCTTAGTATTCTGAACATTCGTTACTGTGGGATGTTGGTTACAGGGGCTTGTTGTTGATGAGTTCTTCGTAGGAGTATTCACTTCGTCTGGTTCTTGGTCCCAAAGGTAGAAGCGGTTATTATTATTTGTTGGATCAATCGCAACTTTCTTTGTGCTACTGTCAATTATAAATTGCCGTCTTTTTGTTTTTTGCATTTCAATGATTTTGATAAAGCTTTGTCCGGGGGTCCCCCCGGTGGTGATTTGTGATTTATCACCATCCATTTCTAGGAATGTTTTTATACGCACTTTAACTTTTTTCAGTGCTAATGAAAACTTATGTTAGTCCAGCAAATACGGCAATTTAACATTTTAACAACTTTCACTTTTGCTTGATCTAATTTAATAATTGAATGACAATTATAAGCAAATTGAACAATTGCTTAATAAATAATATAAATAAACCAAATTAAATTGAAACTTTTTTCACTAAAATTGGCTGCAAACGTAATTTTTTCGGAAAAAAAGCGCAAGGAATTGAGTTTGGTGGAAGGTACGTTAAATTGTGAAATTAATTTATTAACCATGAGTGATATCAAACCATTTTTGTGTGAAGTCATTGATAAGTCAATAGTAATATCTGAATGGGAGAAGTGGTACCGTTCATTTTCACTCTATTTGGTGGCAGAGGAAATTAATGACAAGACAAAGAGGAAAAACAAGCTTATGCACTTAGGGGGGCCACAGCTCCAAGAAGTGGCATTTATTAAACCAGGCGCTCTGATTGAACCAAATGCAGAAGCAGGTGTCGACGAATTCCAAATACTGGTTAATAAGTTGGGGGAATATTTCTCCCCATAAAGAAATTCCACTTTCGAGCGTCATCTATTTCGATCATTGAGACCGGAACAAGGAGAGAATCTAAACATGTTTATGGTCAAGCTTAGAAATCAGGCAGCAAAATGTTCGTTTGGAAAAACAAAAGAAGAAATTGTGGAGAAATGCTTAAAAGATAAAATTATAGATTCGTGGGCACCAAACGATTTAAAGAAAAGATTGCTGGAAAAGGAATATTCCTTAGCGAAAATCACTGAAATCTGTCAGATCTACGAGCAGATTAATAATCAATTGGAAGTAATGTTACCACCAACTTCCAGTACATACGTTAATAAGATATCTTCCCGGTATGAGGCCAATAAAGACGACGATGGTTGGTATAGGTATGGTAGGCAGGGCCATTTGGGAAATTCGACAAACTGTCCAGCGAAAAAAACGAAATTCCACACATGCGGATTGATATGACACTTTGCGTGTAAGTGCAAAACAAAATTGATAAAGCGTATATGAGAATACAGAAAGGTTTACAAAAAGGCAGAGAACTGGTTCGTCGAAAATACGCTTCATCGAGGAAGGAGCAGAAGGACCTAGGAAAGAAAATGGTCAGATAACAGAACATGATTGTTTTCGAGTTATAGATGGGGACGAGGGTAACATAAGCGGAATCATAAATTGTCGCATCAAATAAAAATGGTTATCGACTCCGGGTCTCGTTTCAATCTCTTAAGCGAATCAGATTGGCAAGAACTGCAAAGTCGTAAGGAAATTATATGGAACACCAGAAATGAGACAACAAACCAATTTAGGGCTTACGCAGGCGACCAACTACTTCAAGTTAAGGGTGCATTTGAAGCTCCTATAGGTGTTGACAATCGTTAAAAAATCTAAGTTAAAAGGCGCAAAATACTTTTCAAGGCTGGATTTAAAGAACGCGTATCACCAACTAGAATTGGATGAAGATAGTAGACATATAACGACGTTCATAACACACAAAGGAATGTTTAGATATAAGAGGCTTCTATTTGGTGTTAACTCGGCTCCGGAAATATTCCAAAAAGTAATGGAGAACCTTTTGGCCACGTCCGAGAACGTTTCTAGGATTGGTGACTTATTTGGGAAAATTCATTCCGGATTTAGCGGATATTACAGAACCTCTAAGATGCCTTATAAAGAAGGATGTTAAATTTAAATGGACACAAGTTCAACAAAAATCATTCCAGTGTTTGAAAGAACTACTAGCGGATTGGACCACTCGTATTCGTATTTTGACCTAAACACACCGCATCCGACTAATAGCAGATGCGAGTCCGGTGGCATTAGGGGCAGTCCTTATCCAATTTGAAAACGAAAAACGAAACGGTATGTAAAAAGCTGTAGAGATTGCCTGCTCGTTTCAAAACCAGCCCAGCCAGTCCCCATGAATAGGCATGCGTTCCCCGATAGACCTTGGTCCAACGTGGCAATAGATTTGTTGGGGCCATTGCCCAACCATGACTACATCCTCGTGGTAATCGACTATTACTCTAGATACTAAAAATTTAAGTTTTTGAAAAGATTATCATCCAGAGATGTGATCAACTTTTTGAAGGAAATATTTTGCAGACTTGGATATCCTAAGCTAATTACGACGGATAATGGGCGTCAGTTTACCAGTGACAAATTTAAAAACTACGGCATCAACAACAACATCGAGCTCATAACATCACCTCCCTACTGGCCACAAGCAAACGGCGAGGTATAAAATATGAACCGTTCAATTCTAAAACGCTTATGAATAGCTCACTCGAATTGAGCTGCCTATAAGGAGGAGATGCAAAAGTTCGTACTAACCCTTGGAGCTTCTTTACAATCGCTTGATTCGGGACAAAATTCCTTCCATGCATGACATAGAAGAACCAATGCTTGACTTGGAGGCCAGGGATCGTGACGCAGTAAACAAACATAAAGTAAAGGAAAGTTAAAGAACGGGGAGCTAAGGTCTCAGATATCAGGGTAGGAGATAAGGTGTAAATGAAAAATGTTTTATTTCCAAGCAAGCTAACTTCCAACTTCGACCCCACGGAATTCGAAGTGGTTAACCTAAAACAAAACCAGGTCACCGTAAAAGCTGGTAACAAAGTATTTAGGCGTAATATAAGCCATTTAAAGAAAATCCCTTCTACCCAAGTAGAACCGGCCTCTAATGATTTACTTAATATGATTCATTCAGATCTTACAGGTGTCAACATGCTAGCAGGGCCAAGCGGAAATTCATTGACCACAACTTCCATACAGCGAAACCCTGAAGTACCAGAAACAGTTCGAGATGTTAAGCAATCCCAATCCCAGAGTAACATTGAAGCTGAAAAATATAGGAGGGATGTGGAGACCTGCTCCGTATGATGAAGAGGCTGAATAGCGGGAGAGCGAGGGAACGAGTAGAATGATGTGTGGTATTGAGTGTGGAGTCAGTCGTTTGTAAGATGTTGAGCTATGCGGACCGCTAATAAATGTGAAGTATTAAAACCGGTTTCTTTTGTGTTTTTATTTAGTAGTACATAGTGGTTTATACAGATACCATTCCACTGTGAAAATGACACCTGAAGAAGCAATGTTCACGGATTTTGCAAGTTTAGTTAAAACCAAAAAAACGAACCCAACTACTGAACCAGAATAGGGAAAGTTATCAAGAACATAGGACAGTTATACCAGTTAAAAGTTATAGAATAAATTATAACAAAAACGAACCCAGGTATAGGCTAAAAAAACATGGAGGGTGAACACCCGATAAATATTAAAAGACCTCGTATATTTGCAGGTGACAACATCAGTACTTCTCAACTGACAATATTAGTGACAGGACAGACAACGGCCACACTAAAGATTGAGAAGATTACAACAGACAATGGGTATACTTTAATCAGCATAGGACAAATGGAAGTTATTAGCGACATTAAAACAATACACATAATTATCACCAAGGAAATTCGACAAACAATAGATTCTATAGATACAAATATGCAACAATTGCAAATAGGCATTGATCCGACAATAAGGAAACCATTATTTACGCGAAATTAGCAGCAATTGAACCAGATAGAAAACTTATGCCGAAACGCGGACTTATTAATTTGAACAGCACAAAAAAGGCTATTCGGCACAATGGACGACAATGACCGACAGGAAAAAACAGAACACATGAAAGTAATCGAAGGGAACGATTACAATGCAGTTAACAATATAAATAAACAAATCGAAATAAACTCCCATTTTAATAACTCCATAATAAACCTTAAAAATAGTATAAATTCAGGCAGGAACCAAATTAGTAAAATATACGCAGAACTGACAATGAACGAAAAACGAATTATTTTACAACAATTAAAACTGGACCAACTAATAAAGCTACGAATGTTTGAAGAAAAACTTAACCAAATATTAGACAGGATAGCATTAGTAAAACATGGACTGGTACATCCAAGCCTTCTCACTGCAACGGAAATAATTGAAATGGACTTTAAAACTAAAAAACGTTAAAATAGGACTTCTTAAATATGACAAAGACAGACTAATACTAGCAATGAGATCACACACGTACAAACTAGTTGACTTTAAACTTATAACCCCATACCCACAAAAAATCATTTAGAGATAATATTAGAAGATCAGTATGTAATAGAAATTAACCAAACGAAATATGAATATGGCGGTAACATTCAATATGAAAAAGAACTAAAACTAATAAGCTATTGCATTTCCAATAATAACTGTAAGCTAAAAAAAAGTTGATAGTACAATAATTTGCAAGAACATGCAAAAACGAGAAGTAGTAATTATAATGACAATAGAAAAATAAAATTGAATGGAAATAACCTTGTAATAATAATTAAATGAATTTCTTTTCGTGCTGCTAACTCCACTCTGTAATATTGAAAAGTAAAACAACAAAGTTTAATTTTATTGTCCTACACTTCACTATAGGGAAGAATTGTTATATTTCATTTAAAAAAAAATATTAATTGTTTAACTTTTCAATATAACTAGTTTTATTTTTTTTATTAATGTTATTTGATTTTCTATTGAAGTTTTTTTTGAATAAAACAAGCTTTTTTTTATTATATTATTCATTCTAATAACAGAAAAGCATTGCAATTTGATGTCTTTTTTCTCTGACTTCATTCGTTGCTGTTGAATAACTTTCATTAAGTTCATCTTGATGGATTTGCTCATTAATTTCTGTGTTCAAAGTCTCAAGAACGATATCGTCTCCTAGTCCATCTTTCTCTATTATAATATTGTGTAGAACAATGCATGCCAGAACAATATATTTTAAATATTGTAGTTTTTTTATGTCAACGTACTTCAGAATTCTAAATTTTTGTTTTACTCTGCCAAATTCTTGTTCTATACAGACCCTTATGGAACTGTGTATATAATTAAAGTTCCTTTCCATTGACGATAAGTATCCGTTGTCTCGATAAGGGACAATAAGGTTAGTTTCTAATGGGTGGGCCGAATCGCCTAAAATATGTCCAAAGTATAAAACCTCCTTAGAATTAATCCTTAATTTCTTTCCAATGGCACTGCATTCCCAAACCCTTGAATCGTGACAGCTTTGTTTGCTATCATAAATGGCCTATGAATCACAAGTCATTAAGGAGTTTATTTTAAATAAAAAAACACTTACCTGAAGATTAGCCGAACTTCCACCTTTTCTGCTAAAGTAACTTACTTTATCGTCTAATGGAGGGAGGATAGGAATATGAATTCCGTCAACACAACCGACTACATAAGGGATTGGATTCCTTCGCTGGTTCTGAAAACCTTCCATAACTTGTTTTCGTTCGCTTGTATTTGAAGGTCATTTGATGAATTTTTTTCTTATTGCAAATAAGAGCTTAATTATTTGTAAAAAATAATTGAATGCTGCCCCTATTGCAACATTGAAAAGATTCGATAACTCCCTAAAACAGGAACCATTAGCCAATTTCCACAAAGTAAGAGATAATGCCAATTTCAACGAAACTTTCGGTCGACCAGATCTTTTTTATTTTCTACAATTTTTCCAAATCGTTTTCAACACTCTAAAAATATGATATTTTAACTCTTTAAAAATTTTATTCAAATATAAAATATTTTACATTAAATGTGGATCTCGACATCCCAAAATGACTATGGAATACATCGTCAGGAAACTCCGAAATTAACTTTATAAAGAATGGATTTTTTTGGCAATAACCGATTTGTTTTTATGCAATAAATCTTCTCCTTTAACCTTTTTCCTCTTCCTCTTTTTAATGCGAATAATGATTGTGCGAATTATATTATTATTTTCTTCTTGTAAATCAACAATTAAACGTATTAAAATCTTTTTTTTTCAGTAATTTGTTGACGTTTATGAACGATGAATTGTACTATGTCTTCATGTTAACTGCAAATATTCTGCATTATGAGTGCGTTCAACAATGCAATAGAAAAGAACATTCGTTAGTACTTACGCAGATTTTTGACGTTTATGAAAACACCCATCCTTGCAATTACGTCCACACGCTTAACGCTAGAAACTCCTCCCATTAATAGTTTAAGAGAGATATCCTTGAAATTACGTCCACACGCTTAACGCTAGCACCCAATTACTTTTAGTAGCTCAAGGCCTTTGACGCTAAACCTTCGCAAACACTAATACCTACCTTTATATTATAGCCCAGTGGTAGAAGGACGACAGCATTACCGCTAACGCAAAGGCACTACGCTACACTACGCCAAATACAACGCCACGGTGCTGCGCTTCGCCAGCCTTTACGCATCGCTAACAAGGATGCAACAAGACGATACCCTAAGAATTATAATTTTAGTTCAACCAACATATACTGTTAAACAAAAGAAGAAAGAATAAAAGTATAATTACATTCCCCAAACAAATAAATTATTTTTATTGTAACGTCCTTGTAAACAAAGAACCTTTACCCTTAAACTACCCCAGCTGGGAAAACCTCGTTACAATTAGCGCCCGAACAGGGACCCTGGAATTTAGTAAGAATTAACTAATAAATCAATAATCAAACAATACCAGCAGAAAACCAAGATGGTTAGGACTGGCTGGATTTACACACTGTTGATAGAAGAGCTGAAAAACTACTTGGACGAGCTTAGACTGGACACCACTGGTGGAGTGGCGGAGCTTAGGAAATGTTATTGGACTTTCGTTTCAAGACAAGACGAAATACGCCTAAGTGAATTAGAGGAGAGAAACAGACGCAGCACATCGCCATTGCTACTAATAACTTTGGACCCGTCTGAAGCTAAAGGACGAGACGATACAAAGGCAAACGTCAGGCCAGCATCCTCGATACCTTACGAAGTGTTTTCAACTCGGAACAGGGCGGATACGGCATTGACATCATACGCCTAGATAATTGGCCAGGTGAGGAAATGGTCAGTAAGGTACGATAGTGGTAAGGAACCTCTTCTGTTCGGTGAAAGGCTGGAAGAACTCGCTGATGCCTACCGCTTAAACAGAGACCTTCTGTCCAGAACCATGCCCGAACTACTCCACGACCGAGCCTTATTGTGGCTTCGCAACAACAACCCAAAATGGGAGAGCTGCAAGGCTTAAACAGCAGACTTTTTACAGTTCTTCCTGCCCACCAGGTACTGGGAACACCTGGACGAAAAAATTCACCAACGCCAGCAAAAACCAAAGAAAAGTTTTAAGGACACAGAATCTCATAAGTCATGCAAATTATACAGGGATGCAACAAATCGGAAGAATTTTTCGGAACTGCCGGTGAGAATACCAACTTTATATCCGGAGAAGAGACTTTCAGGACCTCAAACAACTCATTGATATGGCAGAGGACTATGAAAGCATTCAGAAAAACCAGGACGGTACAACGCCGACATCTCGAAGAAGCCCACAGGAAAGACATTGCATTGGGCTTATGGCCAACGGAGTATCAGGACAAACGTATTTCATACGTGGAGCAGAAGCATTCGTTCCAGTCCGACAAGAAGACAGCTCAGCCGGTTAAACGTTGTACTGACAACACACTCCGAGAACCAAAGAAACCACAATATTCAAAGACGTAACGGCTGCTAAAGTCGATGTCGTCATTAGTCACACCATCAAGCAGAGGACGTTGCAGTCACCTGAAACATTTCAGGCACCTGAAACATTTGCGGAGACGCCTCAGTCTAAATTGATCACAAGCACAAAAGTTGACGAAAGTTACCTCTTTCCAAGACAGCACAGTACAAAAATTGGGGTGATACATCGCAACTTTCAAGTGTTACCACATCCGTTTAAACCTACTCCAGTCAGAACTTCCACCAGAGGTAGCCACAGACGCCCCAACAGTCAGCCTTGCCATAAGTCGTTGCAAGAGCACAACAACAATCATCATCGAGAAGAATTTTCGTCACCAGAAACTACTCGCAGCCAGAGAATATGTCGTCAAGAAATAAAGCAGCCGCTAAAAATCATAGCTGTTTTTTCATTCGAAATTCAGCAAAATATCACATTCGCTACAGCCGCCAGAGTCATCACAGTCGTCACAGTCGTCATAGCCATTTGGAACCCCAAAACACTTATCACCGGCAATAGTCACCCCAGTCACAAAGAGAATTAATGCAGAGAGGAGCTGCGCTGCTACGGAAAGAGCAATATCGTTGCCATTACGGCCATGCGCTTAACGCTAGAAAATTCCTCGCATTAATGGTTTAATAGAGATATCCTTGCCATTACGTCCACACGCTTAGCGCTAGAAAATTCCTCGCATTAATGGTGTAAGATATATATCGTTCCCATTACGTCAACACGCTTAACGCTAGCACCCAATTACATTTAGTAGCTCAAGGCCTTTGACTCTTAACCTTCGCAAACACTAAAACCTACCTTTAAACTACAGTCCAGTGGTATAAGGGCGACGGCCTTCACGCTAACAGAAAGACACTACGCTTTGCTACCCGCATAGTTAGTTGGATATACAATGCCACGGTGCTACACTTCGCTAGCCTATACGCATCGCTAATTTGTGATTTACTACTTCCACCTTTACACCTTACCTTACCTTACATTGTGGATTATCGCGAGTTTGAATTATTTCTGCATATTTCCGCCATCTTTGCCTTGCATATCATCTTTATTTAGTGGGTTCGACTCAGTTTGCCGTTTTTCGCAATTTGCCTCCCATTGTGGATTTATTGTATTGTATTGTATTAACATTCATTATGGAACGCACCCCGCCGATAAGGAGTCCCAGAATCGCCAACGCAAACAATAAAGACGTTTGCGTTTGGTAATACCGCGGAAGTCTACGCATCGCAAGGAGAATTCGATAGAAATATTTACCCGTCAAATTCGTGGCAATCAATGCCGAAGAAATTAATGGATCTACCAGAATTTAAAGGTGAGCCCGAGACATGGCCATTATTTTCGAACGCTTATCGCCATTCAACAGCCGCATATAAGTATTCAAACTTTGAGAACTGTCAGCATCTCCAAAGGAGCCTCAAGGGAAAGGCCTATGAAACTGTTAAGTCGTTACTAATCCACCCGGATAACGTTTCCGCGGTCATGGAAACGGAGTTTCGTTTTGGGCGTCCGGAAAAGCCAGTCAACTACGCGATATTCGCGAAGTTTCACCCATATCAGAAGCAGCCGTTGCGAGATTGATACCCTTTGCGACAAAAGCAAAAAACCTCGTTGTGTTTCTGCAAGCAGCCAAGGCACACAATCACTTGGTCAATCCCACTCTTTTAGAAGAACTCGTCGCCAAATTGCCAGTTAGCAAGAAGATTGAGTGGGCGAGATTTGCTGCGTCAATAAAGCCGTATCCAAAAGTGTTAGACTTTAGCAACTGGCTAAGTGAATTAGCGAACATTATTTGTGTCATATCGGACTTAAAAGGCGAACCTTCAGAACAAAAACATACTGTTATGCACACCAATGTACCCAGCCAGACCAAACCCAACGCGTGTTTCTACTGTAAGGAACAGCATAAAATTTACGACTGCCAGAAGTTTCTCAGCAAATGTGTCCGGGATAGATGGAAAGAAGTGAAGCGTGCCAAGCTTAGCTTTTCGTGCCTCGCCAAGGGACACTCCAGCCAAGATTATAGTCGACGAAAACGATGTTCAGCCAATGGTTGTAAAAGATACCACACCAATTTACTGCACGAGGATTACGGTAGCAAACAAATTACGAGCCAGCAGCTACGCAAGCAGTATTAAGTTGTGCCACCAAGTCAAAGGTTGACAAGCTGCTCTTTCGTGTCGTACCAGTCATGCTTCATGTACCAAAGGGTCAAGTCTCCACGTATGCACTTCTCGACGAAGGTCCATCAATCACACTGATGGACAAACTACTAATCAAAGAGCTTGGTTTGAAGGGAAGCCTACGTGAACTAGATTTACAATGGATCGGAGGAAGAGCGGCCAAGGAGAACACGATAGTTATCGACGTCCTCATCAATGGTATCGGTAAGAACGAAAAATACGTCCTACGTACATGCCGTAAGAAATCTCTGTCTGCCAATTCAAAGTTTTCAGAAATCCGATATTACAAGGTCTGCCAAACACTGTACCTTACCGCCAGTTCCATAGTATATAAACGCCAAGCCAAGGTTACTTATCGGACTTGACAATTGTCACTTAAGTTTGCCAACAGAAATAGTCCAGTTACAAATTGATGGACCATTTGCTGCAAACACTAAACTTGGTTGGATAGTCTTCGGACCGTCGAGAGGAGAGTCGAGTACATCGCCATCGTATCTATTAATAAAGCCAGCTAGTCATGAAGTCTTGCATGACATGATGACAGAATATTTTACCACTGAGGGCTTTGGTTATCGGCACCTGTTATCGAAAGTGATGATGACATACGAGCCCGCCACATATTGAAAACTACTACTCGGAATATCAACGGTAGGTTACAGACAGGTTTGTTCTGGAAAGATGAAAATACACAACTGCCTGATAGTTGGCTAGGCTAAGCAGAGGCTTATTAAGTTAGAGACCTCCGAAAGTCTACGAGATGAATGTATTGACGTTCGGTGCATCATGCTCACCATGTGCCGGTCAGTATGTCAAGATCGAGAATGCCAACATACTAATTGCAGTCCGCGTGCTATTAAGGCCATTTTGGAAAACCACTATGTCGACGACTTTGTTGATAGTTTCGAATCAGTCGATCTCGCTCTAAGAAGTAAGAAGAATACACACAGATGCTGGTTTTGAACTACGTGGGCTTACGTCAAACTCCAAATCAGTGGCAAGCATCTTGAATGGCGATCAAGGTACTGCTGCTTTCGAATGGTTGAAGTGCTGGCCACACAATAGGTATGGGGTATGTTTTGGCATCCAGAAAGTGATAAGTTTCGTTATCATCTCAACTTTAAAGTTGACGTCACGCTTGTGTGCGCTAATTCGAGATGTGCGCCACAAAAACTGCTAACCGTGCCTAGAATGGAATTGCAAGCCGCTGTCCTGGGAACGCGACTAATGCAAACAATCTTGCGAGAACATAAATTGACTGTCGACAGTTACCATCTGTGGAGCGATTCGTCAACAGTCATCAGGTGGATTCAATCAAAGAATCGTCGATATAAGCTATTTGTTGCCAACAGAACAAATGATATTTTAAACACCACTAAAATTAAAGACTGGAGGTGGGTGCCTACATGACCACACCGCCAAGTAGATTTCGACGCAAAAAACCGTTGGTTCTCCGGGCCTAAATTTTTTATGTGAAATCCCGAGAGTTGGCCTACTGAACTTGAAACATGCGCTTCAACCTACGACAACGATGTCGAGGTCATCGACGAGTTCGTTTTCTTTACGTCGAATCGCTCAGTAATTGAATTTTTCCGGTTCTTGTCATTTACCAAACTGAGGAGGTCAACCGCTTGGGTGCTAAGATTTATAAATTCCTTATCAATCTCAAGCGTTTTCCCTGGAAATCCAGTGTATTGAGAAAAATGAACCGCTGCCGAATGGATCATCTATTTATAATCTCATGCCAAATAAAGATGTCGATGGAGTTTTGAGAGTGAACGGAAGAATCAATGTAGCCGGATGTTTGCCGTACGACACGAAACACCCAATAATATTACCGCCAGAACATACTGTAACAACGCTTTTAACACAACACTACCACAATCTAATGCTACACCAGAATCTTGAAGCAACCGTTGGTGTAATACGACAAAGATACTGGATTCCGAGATTGCGTCTACGAAAGGTTGTAGGAGCGTGCATCGTATGCATCGAGTAACGTCAACATTTTCGGCGGAGACTTTTATGTATGATCATATAAATATACAATGTTTATTTATCTCTCAGTCTGATCCCATCTGGACAGATCGAGACTTTGTTTTAATTATATCGCAGTCTGATCCCTTCTGGACAGACCGAGATTTTTGCATGCTTCTTCGTAACTGAAATCGAATAATAAAGTTAGTCTTTGTACTGATCTAAACTTGTCGTGTTCTCATTTAATATATCTGGCGCAGTCGGAAAAACAAGAAAAAATATTTTCAATCATAAATTTACCAAAGTCAAATTTGAACGTGGTTGTCATCGGTTGCAGTTTTAAATTTTTATTATCTGAAAGAATTTCTTTTTAAAAATTAATCCTGATTTAGTTGTTTTTGGTAGATATTTTAAATAGTTTATTTTCAAAAATAATCAAACAAAAAAAGTTTGCGGAGCTGAAATTTTTGATAAGAAAAGTGGAAATCTATTTTTGTGGAACATATTGATCTTTTACAAAAACCTTCTCCCAATGAAAAAAAAGAGAAAAAGAAAAGTTATTTCTCGCATATATATCGAAAATTATTTGAAAATTAATTAACAAACAATTTTTGTGAAGAAAAGTTTTTGATAAGAAAAAGTGAAAATTTATTTTGGTTGAAGAAGAAATATTGATCACATTTAAGAAAAGCAATCCTATAAATTCTTGAAATTCTACAAACATTTTCATACTTGAATTAAATTTGTTTTCTAAAGCTGGTTTTGTTTTGTTTTCGAATTTCTTTACATTAAATTAATAAATTTGATCAATAAGTTGTCAGTTTGAAAGACATAAAATTTACTACCAATTGTTTGAAAGAAGCATACAAAGACAACAGCTATTCCAATTCGCAGCCTTCTTTTCTTAAAATTTAAATTTTATTTAAATTTTTATTAAGTACTGCTCCTGCTCTGCTCTGCCTCCAGCCATAAGAGCATAGAAGTTTTACTCTAATTCGAAGCAAATAATAGAACAGGAACAGAACAAAAAATGGATTTCGGTATTCAGGATTTGATAAAAGAAGTCAGGAGCCTTCCACTATTTCGAGGGGACGACTCTTATTCTCTTACATTATACATCTCCGAAGCTGACTATATACTAGAGCTAATTCAAGATGCAGCGCCCAAGGAGTATATAAGGAGAATCATAGTGTCCAAAATCCAAGGCGAAGCACTAGCATCCATAAGAAGACTACCACCAAACAGCAGCTAGGAAGATATTAAGGAACTATTGAAGAAGTCATTTGGCGTATCAGAGAAATTTACAGCATTAAAAAATAAAGCCGATAATATTAAATATATTACCGTAAGTCAATATTATATTGGTGTTAAAGCTGTTTTAGATAGACTAAATTTGAAATATAGACTGGAAATAAACCCACCTCTAGATTATAAACCAGAAAAGAACGAAGAAAGTATTCTTTCTAAATTTATCTTTAAAATCCCTAGGCAGGAAGAAATATTTCTTAGGGCTAAGGGTGTACAAAGTTTGGAGGAAGCTTATCATTCTTTGGTAGCAACAGGAATAAAAGAAAAAATTGAAGATAAAAGTTATTATAACAGTAGAAATCAATCATCACAATACCGGTATATTAGAGAAAACAATAGAAATTATAATCAAAACAACAATAATAGGAATACTAATCAATATAACAATAGAAACAATTATCAAACAAATTACCAAAACCGACAATACTCAGTACAATTTAGAAACAGTTTTAGACAATACGAAAATAACAGTGGGCAGAGAATACGGCTTCTAATGCTAATAGGTTAGATCAAAATCAAAGTAACTATCAGTATACCAACAATAGGAATAACTACAATAAAAATTTCCAAAGCCAAAATAATCCAAGACAATTTAGAAATACTCAGTTTGGGCAATATAGGAACCATCAACAAATTGAACCAATGGATGTTAATAACATAAACAAAACACCTGTACAAAGTACTGAAAATTTTCCTGTCAACGCCTCGGATACAATGTGCTTCCAATAGTTGAATTAAATATAAATGGACATAGGATCGATTGCTTGTTAGACACAGGATCGTCCATATCACTTCTTAATCAAAATATGCTTCCACAAATTACAAATAGTAGAATTCAACCTATACCAATCAATACTGTTACAGGACAAACGTTCATAAATTATGAAAAAATCACAATAATCCCAGATGAGTTTAATATCAATGCGACAATATCATGGAAATTGCTGGACCTTAGTAACAAAAAATTTGATGCGATTATAGGAACAAATGTATTAATGCCATTAGGAGCTAGAATAGACTTAAAGAATCAGGAAATTGAAATAAATGAAAATAAAATCAGATTTAAAGGATTTGACTGTCCTTATGCTTATGAAAACATTAATACATTAAATTACACAGAATCTCAAGGTTAAATAAGGAAGAATATAAAATTCTTCAACAAATTTTAAAAGACAATAAAGATTTATTTTACATCGAAGGACAAAAACTGACAAGTGTTAATGAAATAAAACATCAAATTATTACTACATCTAAGGAACCGATTTATTCAAGAGTATATCGATTTCCACCAGTGCACGAAAGAGAGGTAGAAAGCCAGATTAGCGAGATGCTAAATCAAGGAATAATAAGGGAAAGCAATTCGCCACTTAACAGCCCTATTTGGATTGTTCCTAAGAAAATAGATAACTCAGGCCAACAGAAATGGCGGCTGGTTATCGACTACAGGAGACTTAATGAGATCACAGTGAGCGATAAGTTCCCAATTCCGAATATAGAAGATATATTCGACAAATTAGGGAGGGCTCAATATTCCACCATCCTAGATCTCGCGAAGGGCTTTCACCAGATTTTAGTTGATGAAAAAGATCAAGCGAAAACTGCATTTTCTACACCACAAGGTCAATATGAGTATGTTAGAATGCCCTTTGTTCTCATGAACGCACCGGCAACATTCCAAAGGATGATGAATCAGGTGCTTCGAGGACTAATTAACAAAATATGTGTAGTATACCTCGACGATATACTCATATTTAGCACTAGTCTTGAAGAACACAATGACAACTTAAAAAAAAATATTTGATAGGCTTAATCTAAAGATTCAAATTGATAAGTGTAACTTTTTTACGAAACAAACAGAGTATTTAGGCCATCTTTTAACTGATAAAAAAACTCAATCAGAAGAAAATAGAAGCCATAAGAAAACTTAAACTACCGTCCACTCAAAAACAAATAAAAAGCTTTTTGGGTATAACCGGATATTACCGAAAATTTATCCGAGGTTACGCCAGAGTGGAACAACCTATCACAAAATATTTAAAAAAAGAAGCAAAAATTAACCTTCCTGACATTTAATACATAAATTCCTTTGATAAGTCGAAGGAATTGATCACCAATTCACCTGTATTAGGTACACTGTCCTAACTTCAGCAAAAAATTTCAATTGACGACCGATGCGAGTAATTACGCAATTGGTGCAGTGTTAAGGCAGGATAATCATCCCATTTGCTATGCAAGCAGAACGCTTAATAAGCATGAGATTATGTATAGCGCTATAGAAAAAGAGCTTCTGGCGATCGTCTTGTCAACCTATTATTTCAGACAATAAATCTACGCCGTCGAATTTGATGTGTACATCGATCCATCAACCAATAAGACATCCGAGACCCCAAAGGTGGTTGTTTAGATTAGGTGAATACACATTCAAAATAGAATACATAAAAGGAAAACATAATAATGTAGCAAATTTTAAATAAATAAATGTCGATCGAAACGAAATTAATGAAGTAAATCTTAAATAAAACACATTCATTAAAAGTACTGAAATTTATGAAGTTAGTGAGGCAGAAAGTGTCTCTGTGGAAACAATACACAGCCAGGAAGAAATTTTAGATGATTTCATTCCTATTGTGGAAACAATTGTGAATAAATTCAAAACACAAATCATTATGTTGGAATCAAAGACTAAGGAAACAGAAAAATCTATATTTCACGACAGGATATCGAAGAAAATAATTTAAATGATATTTTCAGAAGATTCATAGGAAAAGGAACTACTGGGATATACACAGAATTAAACGATCATCTATATAATCAGGTGCAGTTGAAGTTAATAGAATTGTTCAACAATGATAAGAACATAAAATTTAAGAGGTGTACATATTTAGCAGAGGATTTGCAAGACGAAGAAGAAACTATTAGATTCATAAAGAACGTTCATGAAAAGGAGTCAAATCTCCCCTATGATAAACGAGAATTTTGAGTTTTTGAAAAATAAAGTATATTATATTATATTTAAAAAAATATATACAAAGATACATTAATAATTGTACCATATGCCAACAGTCTAAATATAACAGAAACCCAATCAAAATAAAATTTAAAATAACAGAAACACCCGGTGACCAAAATGATATAGTACATTTAGATACTTGGACAATAAAAGGACAGAGATTTTTGACTAGTATAGATAGGTTTTCCAAACATGCTATGATATTCGATTTGAATGATAGGAATCTAATAACTATAAGAGAAGCCTTAAGAAATAGACACTCAGTACTAGGAAAACCAATTACGTACATTTGCGACAATGAATTCTATGGGCTAGTTTTAAAAGAGTTTTTCAATTAGGAGCAGATAAAACTTCATTTGACTAAACCAACTAGCCATACTGGCAATGCAGACATCGAAAGACTTCACAATACGTTAAACGAACAAGTCATAATTATAGAAATAAGCACTGATTTTAAAGAAATGAATATAAAGGATAAATGTTTTAAAGCTGTTGAATTTTACAACAACACAATACACTCAGTAACAAAAGTGAGACCAATCGATTTTATTTTAGGCAATCTTAAATCAGATAAGCAAACTATAAAAGAAAGGTTAGAAATAGAAAAACATAGAAGAATAAGTAAATTTAATATAGGAAGACAAAGCGAACCAAGTAGGAAAGAAGGAAAAGTATTGATAAAAAACTACAAAGCTCTTAGACACAAACACGAACCGAAATATAAATACAATGACAATCATAATTTACATCCTATAAATATTAAAAGAAAATATAAATACTTTTCAGACCAAAATGATCCTAATCTTTGTGCTTTCATTGCTGATAACCGCTAAAGACGTGTACGATAGTGGTAAGGAGCCTCTTCTCTTCGGTGAAAGGCTGGAAGAACTCGCTGATGCCTACCGCTTAAACAGAGACCTTCTGTCCAGAACCATGCCCGAACTACTCCACGACCGAGCCTTATTGTGGCTTCGCAACAACAACCCAAAATGGGAGAGCTGCAAGGCTTAAACAGCAGACTTTTTACAGTTCTTCCTGCCCACCAGGTACTGGGAACACCTGGACGAAAAAATTCACCAACGCCAGCAAAAACCAAAGAAAAGTTTTAAGGACACAGAATCTCATAAGTCATGCAAATTATACAGGGATGCAACAAATCGGAAGAATTTTTCGGAACTGCCGGTGAGAATACCAACTTTATATCCGGAGAAGAGACTTTCAGGACCTCAAACAACTCATTGATATGGCAGAGGACTATGAAAGCATTCAGAAAAACCAGGACGGTACAACGCCGACATCTCGAAGAAGCCCACAGGAAAGACATTGCATTGGGCTTATGGCCAACGGAGTATCAGGACAAACGTATTTCATACGTGGAGCAGAAGCATTCGTTCTAGTCCGACAAGAAGACAGCTCGGCCGGTTAAACGTTGTACTGACAACACACTCCGAGAACCAAAGAAACCACAATATTCAAAGACGTAACGGCCGCTAAAGTCGATGTCGTCATTAGTCACACCATCAAGCAGAGGACGTTGCAGTCACCTGAAACATTTCAGGCACCTGAAACATTTGCGGAGACGCCTCAGTCTAAATTGATCACAAGCACAAAAGTTGACGAAAGTTACCTCTTTCCAAGACAGCACAGTACAAAAATTGGGGTGATACATCGCAACTTTCAAGTGTTACCACATCCGTTTAAACCTACTCCAGTCAGAACTTCCACCAGAGGTAGCCACAGACGCCCCAACAGTCAGCCTTGCCATAAGTCGTTGCAAGAGCACAACAACAATCATCATCGAGAAGAATTTTCGTCACCAGAAACTACTCGCAGCCAGAGAATATGTCGTCAAGAAATAAAGCAGCCACTAAAAATCATAGCTGTTTTTTCATTCGAAAGTCAGCAAAATCATCACATTCGCTACAGCCGCCAGAGTCATCACAGTCGTCACAGTCGTCATAGCCATTTGGAACCCCAAAACACTTATCACCGGCAATAGTCACCCCAGTCACAAAGAGAATTAATGCAGAGAGGAGCTGCGCTGCTACGGAAATAGAAATATCGTTGCCATTACGGCCACGCGCTTAACGCTAGAAAATTTCTCGCATTAATGGTTTAATAGAGATATCCTTGCCATTACGTCCACACGCTTAGCGCTAGAAAATTCCTCGCATTAATGGTGTAAGATATATATCGTTCCCATTACGTCAACACGCTTAACGCTAGCACCCAATTACATTTAGTAGCTCAAGGCCTTTGACTCTTAACCTTCGCAAACACTAAAACCTACCTTTAAACTACAGCCCAGTGGTATAAGGGCGACGGCCCTCACGCTAACAGAAAGACACTACGCTTTGCTACCCGCATAGTTGGTTGGTTATACAATGCCACGGTGCTACACTTCGCTAGCCTATACGCATCGCTAATTTGTGATTTACAACTTCCATCTTTACACCTTATCTTACCTTCTTACCTTACATTGTGGATTATCGCGAGTTTGAATTATTTCTGCATATTTCCGCCATCTTTGCCTTGCATATCATCTTTATTTAGTGGGTTCGACTCAGTTTGCCGTTTTTCGCCATTTGCCTCCCATTGTGGATTTATTGTATTGTATTGTATTAACATTCATTATGGAACGCACCCCGCCGATAAGGAGTCCCAGAATCGCCAACGCAAACAATAAAGACGTTTGCGTTTGGTAATACCGCGGAAGTCTACGCATCGCAAGGAGAATTCGATAGAAATATTTACCCGTCAAGTTCGTGGCAATCAATGCCGAAGAAATTAATGGAACTACCAGAATTTAAAGGTGAGCCCGAGACATGGCCATTATTTTCGAACGCTTATCGCCATTCAACAGCCGCATATAAGTATTCAAACTTTAAGAATTGTCAGCATCTCCAAAGGAGCCTCAAGGGAAAGTCCTATGAAACTGTTAAGTCGTTACTAATCCACCCGGATAACGTTTCCGCGGTCATGGAAACGGAGTTTCGTATTGGGCATCCGGAAATGCTAATAGCCAGTCAACTACGCGATATTCGCGAAGTTTCGCCCATATCAGAAGCAGCCGTTGCGAGATTGATATCCTTTGCGACAAAAGCAAAAAACCTCGTTGTGTTTCTGCAAGCAGCCAATGCACACAACCACTTGGTCAATCCCACTCTTTTAGAAGAACTCGTCGCCAAATTGCCAGTTAGCAAGAAGATTGAGTGGGCGAGATTTGCTGCGTCAATAAAGCCGTATCCAAAAGTGCTAGACTTTAGCAACTGGCTAAGTGAATTAGCGAACATTATTTGTGTCATATCGGACTTAAAAGGCGAACCTTCAGAACAAAAACATACTGTAATGCACACCAATGTACCCAGCCAGACTAAACCCAACGCGTGTTTCTACTGTAAGGAACAGCATAAAATTTACGACTGCCAGAAGTTTCTCAGCAAATGTGTCCGGGATAGATGGAAAGAAGTGAAGCGTGCCAAGCTTAGCTTTTCGTGCCTCGCCAAGGGACACTCCAGCCAAGATTATAGTCGACGAAAACGATGTTCAGCCAATGGTTGTAAAAGATACCACACCAATTTACTGCACGAGGATTACGGTAGCAAACAAATTACGAGCCAGCAGCTACGCAAGCAGTATTAAGTTGTGCCACCAAGTCAAAGGTTGACAAGCTGCTCTTTCGTGTCGTACCAGTCATGCTTCATGTACCAAAGGGTCAAGTCTCCACGTATGCACTTCTCGACGAAGGTCCATCAATCACACTGATGGACAAACCACTAATCAAAGAGCTTGGTTTGAAGGGAAGCCTACGTGAACTAGATTTACAATGGATCGGAGGAAGAGCGGCCAAGGAGAGCACGATAGTTATCGACGTCCTCATCAATGGTATCGGTAAGAACGAAAAATACGTCCTACGTACATGCCGTAAGAAATCTCTGTCTGCCAATTCAAAGTTTTCAGAAATCCGATATTACAAGGTCTGCCAAACACTGTACCTTACCGCCAGTTCCATAGTATATAAACGCCAAGCCAAGGTTACTTATCGGACTTGACAATTGTCACTTAAGTTTGCCAACAGAAATAGTCCAGTTACAAATTGATGGACCATTTGCTGCAAACACTAAACTTGGTTGGATAGTCTTCGGAACGTCGAGAGGAGAGTCGAGTACATCGCCATCGTATCTATTAATAAAGCCAGCTAGTCATGAAGTCTTGCATGACATGATGACAGAATACTTTACCACTGAGGGCTTTGGTTATCGGCACCTATTATCGAAAGTGATGATGACATACGAGCCCGCCACATATTGAAAACTACTACTCGGAATATCAACGGTAGGTTACAGACAGGTTTGTTCTGGAAAGATGAAAATACACAACTGCCTGATAGTTGGCTAGGCTAAGCAGAGGCTTATTAAGTTAGAGAAGAAAATGAAACGAGATCCAGAGTTTGCCGATGCCTACTGCACGGCCATCAATGGCTACGTCGAAAAGCGGTATGCCCGTATATTGTCGTCTGCAGAAGCCAAGCAGAATAGCGGTAAGACGTGGTGTCTACCACACTTTGCCGTGGTAAATTTGAATAAGCCAAAGAAACTTCGTCTCGTGTTTGACGCAGCCGCGAGCGTTGAAAATGTAACACTCAAAATGCATCTATTGAAGGGACCCCAAGAGTATCAGCCATTGCTGTCAGTCATGTTCAACTTACGAATAAGTCATATTGCTGTGTGTGGAGACATCAGAGAGATGTTTCACCAGATTGTTATTCAGCCAGAAGACAGGTGCGTTCAGAGATTTTTGTGGCGTAACGGCGACGTAGACCGACCTCCGAAAGTCTACGAGATGAATGTATTGACGTTCGGTGCATCATGCTCACCATGTGCCGGTCAGTATGTCAAGATCGAGAATGCCAACATACTAATTGCAGTCCGCGTGCTATTAAGGCCATTTTGGAAAACCACTATGTCGACGACTTTGTTGATAGTTTCGAATCAGTCGATCTCGCTCTAAGAAGTAAGAAGAATACACACAGATGCTGGTTTTAGTGGCAAGCATCTTGAATGGCGATCAAGGTACTGCTGCTTTCGAATGGTTGAAGTGCTGGCCACACAATAGGTATGGGGTATGTTTTGGCATCCAGAAAGTGATAAGTTTCGTTATCATCTCAACTTTAAAGTTGACGTCACGCTTGTGTGCGCTAATTCGAGATGTGCGCCACAAAAACTGCTAACCGTGCCTAGAATGGAATTGCAAGCCGCTGTCCTGGGAACGCGACTAATGCAAACAATCTTGCGAGAACATAAATTGACTGTCGACAGTTACCATCTGTGGAGCGATTCGTCAACAGTCATCAGGTGGATTCAATCAAAGAATCGTCGATATAAGCTATTTGTTGCCAACAGAACAAATGATATTTTAAACACCACTAAAATTAAAGACTGGAGGTGGGTGCCTACATGACCACACCGCCAAGTAGATTTCGACGCAAAAAACCGTTGGTTCTCCGGGCCTAAATTTTTTATGTGAAATCCCGAGAGTTGGCCTACTGAACTTGAAACATGCGCTTCAACCTACGACAACGATGTCGAGGTCATCGACGAGTTCGTTTTCTTTACGTCGAATCGCTCAGTAATTGAATTTTTCCGGTTCTTGTCATTTACCAAACTGAGGAGGTCAACCGCTTGGGTGCTAAGATTTATAAATTCCTTATCAATCTCAAGCGTTTTCCCTGGAAATCCAGTGTATTGAGAAAAATGAACCGCTGCCGAATGGATCATCTATTTATAATCTCATGCCAAATAAAGATGTCGATGGAGTTTTGAGAGTGAACGGAAGAATCAATGTAGCCGGATGTTTGCCGTACGACACGAAACACCCAATAATATTACCGCCAGAACATACTGTAACAACGCTTTTAACACAACACTACCACAATCTAATGCTACACCAGAATCTTGAAGCAACCGTTGGTGTAATACGACAAAGATACTGGATTCCGAGATTGCGTCTACGAAAGGTTGTAGGAGCGTGCATCGTATGCATCGAGTAACGTCAACATTTTCGGCGGAGACTTTTATGTATGATCATATAAATATACAATGTTTATTTATCTCTCAGTCTGATCCCATCTGGACAGATCGAGACTTTGTTTTAATTATATCGCAGTCTGATCCCTTCTGGACAGACCGAGATTTTTGCATGCTTCTTCGTAACTGAAATCGAATAATAAAGTTAGTCTTTGTACTGATCTAAACTTGTCGTGTTCTCATTTAATATATCTGGCGCAGTCGGAAAAACAAGAAAAAATATTTTCAATCATAAATTTACCAAAGTCAAATTTGAACGTGGTTGTCATCGGTTGCAGTTTTAAATTTTTATTATCTGAAAGAATTTCTTTTTAAAAATTAATCCTGATTTAGTTGTTTTTGGTAGATATTTTAAATAGTTTATTTTCAAAAATAATCAAACAAAAAAAGTTTGCGGAGCTGAAATTTTTGATAACAAAAGTGGAAATCTATTTTTGTGGAACATATTGATCTTTTACAAAAACCTTCTCCCAATGAAAAAAAAAGAGAAAAAGAAAAGTTATTTCTCGCATATATATCGAAAATTATTTGAAAATAAATTAACAAACAATTTTTGTGAAGAAACGTTTTTGATAAGAAAAAGTGAAAATTTATTTTGGTTGAAGAAGAAATATTGATCACATTTAAGAAAAGCAATCCTATAAATTCTTGAAATTCTACAAACATTTTCATACTTGAATTAAATTTGTTTTCTAAAGCTGGTTTTGTTTTGTTTTCGAATTTCTTGACATTAAATTAATAAATTTGATCAATAAGTTGTCAGTTTGAAAGACATAAAATTTACTACCAAGTGTTTGAAAGAAGCATACAAAGACAACAGCTATTCCAATTCGCAGCCTTCTTTTCGTAAAATTACGAGATTTAAATTTTTATTAAGTACTGCTCCTGCTCTGCTCTGCCTCTAGCCATAAGAGCATAGAAGTTTTACTCTAATTCGAAGCAAATAATAGAACAGGAACAGAACAAAAAATTGATTTCGGTATTCAGGATTTGATAAAAGAAGTCAGGAGCCTTCCACTATTTCGAGGGGACGACTCTTATTCTCTTACATTATACATCTCCGAAGCTGACTATATACTAGAGCTAATTCAAGATGCAGCGCCCAAGGAGTATATAAGGAGAATCATAGTGTCCAAAATCCAAGGCGAAGCACTAGCATCCATAAGAAGACTACCACCAAACAGCAGCTAGGAAGATATTAAGGAACTATTGAAGAAGTCATTTGGCGTATCAGAGAAATTTACAGCATTAAAAAATAAAGCCGATAATATTAAATATATTACCGTAAGTCAATATTATATTGGTGTTAAAGCTGTTTTCGATAGACTAAATTTGAAATATAGACTGGAAATAAACCCACCTTTAGATTATAAATCAGAAAAGAACGAAGAAAGTATTCTTTCTAAATTTATCTTTAAAATCCCTAGGCAGGAAGAAATATTTCTTAGGGCTAAGGGTGTACAAAAGGAAGCTTATCATTCTTTGGTAGCAACAGGAATAAAAGAAAAAATTGAAGATAAAAGTTATTATAACAGTAGAAATCAATCATCACAATACCGGCATATTAGAGAAAACAATAGAAATTATAATCAAAACAACAATAATAGGAATACTAATCAATATAACAATAGAAACAATTATCAAACAAATTACCAAAACCGAAAATACTCAGTACAATTTAGAAACAGTTTTAGACAATATGAAAATAACAGTGGGCAGAGAAATACGGCTACTAATGCTAATAGATTAGATCAAAATCAAAGTAACTATCAGTATACCAACAATAGGAATAACTACAATAAAAATTTCCAAAGCCAAAATAATCCAAGACAATTTAGAAATACTCAGTTAGGGCAATATAGGAACCATCAACAAATTGAACCAATGGATGTTAAGAACATAAACAAAACACCTGTACAAAGTACTGAAAATTTTCCTGTCAACGCCTCGGATACAATGTGCTTCCAATAGTTGAATTAAATATAAATGGACATAGGATCGATTGCTTGTTAGACACAGGATCGTCCATATCACTTCTGAATCAAAATATGCTTCCCCAAATTACAAATAGTAGAATTCAACCTATACCAATCAATACTGTTACAGGACAAACGTTCATAAATTATGAAAAAATCACAATAATCCCAGATGAGTTTAATATCAATGCGACAATATCATGGAAATTGCTGGACCTTAGTAACAAAAAGTTTGATGCGATTATAGGAACAAATGTATTAATGCCATTAGGAGCTAGAATAGACTTAAAGAATCAGGAAATTGAAATAAATGAAAATAAAATCAGATTTAAAGGATTTGACTGTCCTTATGCTTATGAAAACATTAATACATTAAAATACACAGAATCTCAAGGTTAAATAAGGAAGAATATAAAATTCTTCAACAAATTTTAAAAGACAATAAAGATTTATTTTACATCGAAGGACAAAAACTGACAAGTCTTTATGAAATAAAACATCAAATTATTACTACATCTAATGAACCGATTTATTCAAGAGTATATCGATTTCCACCAGTGCACGAAAGAGAGGTAGAAAGCCAGATTAGCAAGATGCTAAATCAAGGAATAATAAGGGAAAGCAATTCGCCACTTAACAGCCCTATTTGGATTGTTCCTAAGAAAATAGATAACTCAGGCCAACAGAAATTGCGGCTGGTTATCGACTACAGGAGACTTAATGAGATCACAGTGAGCGATAAGTTCCCAATTCCGAATATAGAAGATATATTCGACAAATTAGGGAGGGCTCAATATTTCACCATCCTAGATCTCGCGAAGGGCTTTCACCAGATTTTAGTTGATGAAAAAGATCAAGCGAAAACTGCATTTTCTACACCACAAGGTCACTATGAGTATGTTAGAATGCCCTTTGATCTCAAGAACGCACCGGCAACATTCCAAAGGATGATGAATCAGGTGCTTCGAGGACTAATTAACAAAATATGTGTAGTATACCTCGACGATATACTCATATTTAGCACTAGTCTTGAAGAACACAATGACAACTTAAAAAAAATATTTGATAGGCTTAAGATACACAATCTAAAGATTGAAATTGATAAGTGTAACTTTTTTACGAAACAAACAGAGTATTTAGGCCATCTTTTAACTGATAAAGGGATAAAACCCAATCAGAAGAAAATAGAAACCATAAGAAAACTTAAACTACCGTCCACTCAAAAACAAATAAAAAGCTTTTTGGGTATAACCGGATATTACCGAAAATTTATCCGAGGTTACGCCAGAGTGCCACAACCTATCACAAAATATTTAAAAAAAGAAGCAAAAATTAACCTTCCTGACATTTAATACATAAATGCCTTTGATAAGTCGAAGGAATTGATCACCAATCCACCTGTATTACACTGTCCTAACTTCAGCAAAAAAATTCAATTGACGACCGATGCGAGTAATTACGCAATTGGTGCAGTGTTAAGGCAGGATAATCATCCCATTTGCTATGCAAGCAGAACGCTTAATAAGCATGAAATTATGTATAGCGCTATAGAAAAAGAGCTTCTGGCGATCGTCTGGTCAACCTATTATTTCAGACAATAACTCTACGGCGTCGAATTTGATGTGTACACCGATCCATCAACCAATAAGACATCCGAGACCCCAAAGGTGGTTGTTTAGATTAGGTGAATACACATTCAAAATAGAATACATAAAAGGAAAACATAATAATGTAGCATATTCTCTTCGTAGGATAAATGTCGATCGAAACGAAATTAATGAAGTAAATCTTAAAGAAAACACATTCATTAAAAGTACTGAAATTTATGAAGTTAGTGAGGCAGAAAGTGTCTATGTGGAAACAATACACAGCCAGGAAGAAATTTTAGATGATTTCATTCCTATTGTGGAAACAATTGTGAATAAATTCAAAACACAAATCATTATGTTGGAATCAAAGACTAAGGAAACAGAAAAATCTATATTTCACGACAGGATATCGAAGAAAATAATTTAAATGATATTTTCAGAAGATTCATAGGAAAAGGAACTACTGGGATATACACAGAATTAAACGATCATCTATATAATCAGGTGCAGTTGAAGTTAATAGAATTGTTCAACAATGATAAGAACATAAAATTTAAGAGGTGTACATATTTAGCAGAGGATTTGCAAGACGAAGAAGAAACTATTAGATTCATAAAGAACGTTCATGAAAAGGAGTCAAATCTCCCCTATGATAGACGAGAATTTTTAGTTTTTGAAAAATAAAGTATATTATCCGCATCTAAAAAAATGTATACAAAGATACATTAATAATTGTACCATATGCCAACAGTCTAAATATGACAGAAACCCAATCAAAAAAAAATTTAAACATGCTATGATATTCGATTTTAATGATAGGAATCTAATAACTATAAGAGAAGCCTTGAGAAATAGACACTCATTACTAGGAAAACCAATTACGTACATTTGCGACAATGAATTCGATGGGCTAGTTTTAAAATAGTTTTTCAATAAGGAGCAGATAGAACTTCATTTGACTAAACCAACTAGCCATACTGGCAATGCAGACATCGAAAGACTTCACAATACGTTAAACGAACAAGTCATAATTATAGAAATAAGCACTGATTTTAAAGAAATGAATATAAAGGATAAATGTTTTAAAGCTGTCGAATTTTACAACAACACAATACACTTAGTAACAAAAGTGAGACCAATCGATTTTATTTTAGGCAATCTTAAATCAGATAAGCAAACTATAAAAGAAAGGTTAGAAATAGAAAAACATAGAAGAATAAGTAAATTTAATATAGGAAGACAAAGCGAGCCAAGTAGAAAAGAAGGAAAAGTATTGATAAAAAACTACAAAGCTCTTAGACACAAGCACGAACCGAAATATAAATACAATTACAATCATAATTTACATCCTATAAATATTAAAAGAAAATATAAATACTTTTCAGACCAAAATGATCCTAATCTTTGTGCTTTCATTGCTGATAACCGCTAAAGACGAAATACAGATAGTGATAGAGAAGTTGGATGGACAAATTCGATATTCAGCGATTAAGCTTGAAGATACACAAATTATAGAGGGATTCAATACTATTTTACATAATATTAATCTAAAAGAAGTAAAGAATTTAATATACCAAATAGAGTAAGACGCAGAAATAGCATTTAAAAATGATGATAGACTAAAAATAGTAATTAAAGAACTCAATGACTTAAATCATAATTATTACACACTGATCCCGCATAGATACAAGAGAGGTTTGATAAACGTAGGGGGTGCCGCAATGAAGTGGCTCTACGGTACAATGGATAGCGATGATAGGGACAACATTGAAAAGCATCTCAATCTTATAGATACTAATAATCACAATTTAATCCAAGGATACATTAGGAAAGTTTAAGGATACATTAGCGTTATAGTAATGATCCCTAAAACAGCTAAAAATGTAAAGAAAAACATTGTAACCGCATTGACGGATAACTCATATGAAGAGTTAGACATCGAAACACAAACTGTTGTCGAATTTATGAACATATATTATCAATTAAAAAATGATATATATTTGAAAAATTTAAAAATTGCTGATGATTGCATCCGAAGCATTTTTAAAGAACAAAAATACTGTAATAAGAGAAAGAATGCTAAAAATACGATTATAGAATTAGATACAGGAATTTATTTACTCAAAAACAATAAATACGTTCAATTAAATAACTCATGCAATAATTAAAAATATAGGTTAAATGGAAATTATTTAATTAAATTTTATGATTGTAATGTCAAAATTGATGATTTAGAATTAGAAAATAACGTTAAGATATTTCAACAATATATAGCTCTTCCCAATTACGGAAATATGTCATATATAAATATAACCCTATGTTTAAAAGAAATACAACTGATCCAAAATGAAAACATTCCTAAAATCTCAGAATTAAAATTTCAAAAGAAAATGCATTATAATCATTTGTATTGTAGTAAGTTATTTTATTAAAAAATATAATAATCTAAAAATCATTGAAATCAAAATTTCAAACCCAGAGAGTTTGAAACTTAAGGAGGGGGGAGTATCGTCAACACTTTCGGCGACGTCAGCACTTCCTCAATTCTAAAGCACTCTGTGCTTTATTGTTTAAATATAAGCCTTGTAGCATAATTATATGCATCGTCTACAGATTTATTTATCTCTCAGTCTGATCCCCTATGGACAGATCGAGACTTTGTTTATTTATCTCGCTGCCTGATCCCTTCTGGACAGACCGAGACTTTTATGTATGATCATATAAATATATAATGTTTATTTATCTCTCAGTCTGATCCCATCTGGACAGATCGAGACTTTGTTTTAATTATATCGCAGTCTGATCCCTTCTGGACAGACCGAGATTTTTTCATGCTTCTTCGTTACTGAAATCGAATAATAAAGTTAGTCTTTGTACTGATCTAAACTTGTCGTGTTCTCATTTAATATATCTCACGCGCCATGCCAACCGTGCCACCAATGGGTCCGTTGCCAAAAGATCGATTGAAGCCATACGTGCGACCTTTTACGTACACAGGTCTTGATTTTTTTTGTCCACTGTTGGTATCAATCGGGCGTCGTCGCGAGAAGAGATGGATCGCACTTTTCACCTGCTGGATAATAGAACACCTTCCAACCTTAACGCGTGGCTCCAAGTTGTGCAAGAGAACCAAGCCGATCGAAGTTGAAGATCTGGTCCTATTATGTGATGTTAATCTGCCACGACGGGAGTAGAGGCGAGGTCGAGTCGAGAATGTGTATCTAGGCGTCGATGGAGAGATAAGACGAGCTGATGTACGAACAGAGAAGGGAATACTGCGTCGACCGGTTTCCAAGCTGGCCGTTCTGGACGTAGGATCTGGTGAATCTAGTCGGTTCACGGGGGCGGGAATGTTGCAGAACGGCAACTCTGCCAGAAAAGACTTAATGTAAATGGTGTTGCAGAACGGCAAGTCTGCCAGAAAAGTCTTAATGTAAATGGGATTGTTGCTCAACTCGTTGTCGAAAAAAGAAGCGATTGCATCACGTTTTGACACTTCTGTACGTCTGTACGAAGCATGTTTATGCTCTTCGAATTTTCGGCCGGCCATTTTATTAGAAATCGCAGCATTCAACGGGTTGGGCAGCAAAACCACGGTAAGAGCTAAATTGTAATTTCAATATATTATATGTTATAAATGAAATTTATCTTAAGAAATAAATTCCGAATAACATTTGGAGGGAATTAAATTTCGTCAGCCCAAAGAATTGCTTGCATTTTTTAACATACGCCATCCCGCCTAGGCCACTGCACGTATCAGATCCATATTTACACATGTTCGTTTCATGCTCCTACAAGTTCGCCTTTTTTATGGACTGTAGTGGAGATATTGTTGAAAATGTATTTAAGAGAATTACACCTAAACCACCGGACATACTAAAGCCAAATTCACATCATATGTTCGGTTGGTGATCTTAAATATTTTTTTTCCTGATTCCGGTAGGGGCGCTGAAGTCGAGATATTTTTGAAATTTGTTCCTAGTGAGCCTTCATTTCTTCTTCCAAATTTATTTTTATTCTTCAGAGCTGTTCTGAAAAATTGCACACACGGCACATTGATTTTTTTAGGTACAAAAAAGCCAATATTAAACTTAGCGTTAAGCATTTCGGTATACTTGTGCTTTTTAGCAAATTGTGTGTATTTTCCAACTCAGTCTGCCTTATATGATCTGTACATTTCAGATAGGTTTAAATCTCCATCTATAAACTCTCTTGTAGTGTCATTTCGGCAGTAGTGGGACTCAATTCTTGGGATTGAATTGATGTGGTCATAAATACCTTTTACTATTAATGGATCTACTTTTGGTTGGTTCTTGTGTTTTCCCCTGAGATCTTCAATAATAACGCCTGTTTATATATTTTTATGTTTCACAGTTGTCAGATAAGTTGAACTGATCCCAAATGTGTCAATAAATATTTTTTACACACTTTTAACTTGTTTCCATCAACTATAATTTGATAACTGTAATTTGTTGATCTCTGCGAATTGTACTTCTTATAATTATACTTCGGGTGTACTTCATCCATTAACTTAGACAAAAAATCTCTTTTGCGCTTAGCATTACTTAGTTTCAAAAAATTATATAAAATCATTTCCCGGACATCTACATTTATTTTTATTGAACTTTTAAGTCTGCATTTATCAGCACAGCCTGTTCTTAAAGTTTTTTCATCGACTAGTTTCCCGGATTTTGCTGTATAACTCCCTACTTTATTAATTTTCATTTGCAAAACATTTTTAGCCCACAATTTTTCATTTTTAACTCTTTTTCTTGAGTTTTGTTTCTGACCTACTTCTTCAGAAATTATTTCTTCTTCCATATTTAAAATTGGTAATAGTCGCTCATTGGTTTTATCATTATTTGTGGTTGAATTGTTTAGGGTAGTTGTAGGCCTACTATTTTCATCCTGCTCTCTATTGTCGGATAAAACCTTATTTATATTTTCACATTTAGAAATAGGGGGCTTCTTCTATTTCTGAATGTGTATCTGGAAAAAGGCAACATATTAAGATAACTAACAAGACAAGAATGAACATTAATCAAATCTCAAAATTCTTAATATTATACAATTTAAGGTTAAACTGCTGCAGTTGCCTTACCCCAACACTTTTGTTTGGATCAACATAAAATTCAGGTGCAACGGACAAAATTAAAGCAACGAACTACATCAAGGCCAACATATCATTCAAATTGCTGACCTTGCGTCTACAGCGAAAAACACCAAAACACGGAATCGCTTGTCGCTGCATCGTCAGGTGGATTCTATTGCAGCACAACAGCAATCACTGCAGTTATTGATGAGTTAACAATTTTGTATTTTCTTTGATAATACTCACATAACAGCACGACGGTGATAATAGTTATTTGCCGCATCAGCCTAAATGTCAATTTTTTGTATTTTTATTGTTTTTGTTTTTTGTAATTATTATAATATTGTATATTGTTATTGTAAGCATTTTTTGGGTATAAAAGCCACCAAATTTCAAAATTTAACACTTCAAGAGTCTTTTGATTTCATCATACTGAGTATTGGTTAAAGTGCTTTTACTCGCTCCATCGCCTGGTTTGGTTTTGTACTAAGTCAGAAACATACCTTTTGGAGTATTTGTTAAATTACTGATACTCGTCTCAACTTCTAATTTGGTTTGCACCAATTAGAATCTGTAGTAAGCTACATTTTGGTGACCCCGACGTGATAGGATATCACGGTTGGCGCCTCTGCAAGGAGCCTCATTGGACAAATTTTTAGTTGGACACAATCTTACACCACATCATGGACGACTTATTCTCACAGCAGTCTCAACTTGGGGACGAGATTGAGAGAACAATTCGAAATTTTAAGAAAGATTCTGAATACCGGAAAAACTTAAAATACTACAAGCTGCGACTCAGTCAGCTACAATCAATCATTGCCAAGTTCGTGGCAAACGACACAGAGCTCCGTAAATTGGAAGATCGTCAACACGAGTACTTTATGGAGGACAAGGGTCAAACGACAACGTTGTGCAATTCATATATAAAACATTTTCAACGTGGATGACAGCGTCGATGACAGCGTCGAAGAAGGCTTTTTCACAAATAAAGCCAAACAAACTGAAGAAGCGTGCATTTCAAGAATCGATGGCTTAATTAGAAAGGCACATCGAAAAATGGCAATACTGGATGCCAGAACTTCAAACATATTGCTCTTGGAGAAACAATTCGGACAATATTACGATCTGAAGATGAATTTCGTCAATGAACTTTGGCAGGACATAGTGACAGTCGATGATATCATTTGGGAGCAATCATCCGATCCAACGTCATCTGGCTACGATATGCAAAAATTTGAAGATCTGGAGCAACGGCTGCATCAAAAAATCACCGATATCACTCTAATGCGTATGGAACCAGCGTTCCTATCTCATCAACATCATCAATCAACACGAAATTCTCTACCGATTCCAACGGTAAAAATCCCAATATTCGATGGGGATTATCTAAAATGGAATTAATTCCACGACATTTTCTCAGAGTTGGTTCACAAACAGCCACTCTCAAATGTAGAGAAAATGTGGCATTTCAAGACGCAAATGGGCGAAGCAGCAAGTCTCGTCAATCATCGTTCAACCACAGATGAAAATTATGTAGCAGCCTGGAAACTATTGGAGGAGCGCTATAGTAACAAAAGAATACTGGCATCAACACTAATCAAAAAACTTGTGGATCACCCAGCAGGAACATCATCTGCAGCAGCGGTCAGGTATCTGCATGATACTACAAAAGAGTGCTTACTTGCATTAAATAATTTAAGCATTGAAACGAGTTCATGGGATCCGTTGCTGATTCACTTGCTAATAAAAAAAATGGATCGACCTACCTATATCCGGTATGAGCAGTCACTATCCAAACCGAAGGAGCTACCGACAGTAAAAGAATTTTTATCGTTTTTGGAATTGCAGTTCCAAACAATGGAAACAATTGGACACCGAGAAAGAGCAACTATTCCTCAATCATCAACAAAGATATGCACCTCGGCAGCATCAACCCATGAAGCAAGGAACCTCTGTTTGTCATGCGAAAGAAAGGTTCACCCGTTATTCTCATGCGACCAGTTTCTTAAACTAAAAGTGAATGACCGCATAAAGTTCATCCAGAATCACAAACTCTGTCTGAATTGTCTGAAGCCGGGACACATGGCAAATCAATGTGCTTGGCGACATTGCACCAAGTGCACTTAAAAACACAACTCATTTCTTCATTTGGAGCATCAAAAGAATGAAGTATCATCAAGTACAGAGAAAAGGGAGATTCACCTGCAACTGTAGCAACAATAAACCATGCAAAAAGAAGTCATAAATGCGTTCTTTTAGCAACCGCTAAGGTAACAATAGTGGCGAATAATGGGAAGACCTGCGAAGCACGTGCGATACTCGACTCTGGTTCACAAGTCAATTTAGTGACAGAGAGATTAATCAACAAACTATCATTGGTCACAACAAGATCACACTTATCAATTGAAGGAATCGGGCTACGTACTGGAAATTCGAAATCCCGAGTTAACCTTGACCTGAAGTCATCCGTAGGAAGTTTCTCAACAAGAATCGAAGCTTTCGTTCTGCCACAAATAATCTCAGCGCAACCATCACGAGATTTAGATGTCACTGATTGGGAAACGCCAAACAACATAACACTGGCCGATCCCGAATTCTTCAAATCTGGAAGGATTGATCTCTTAATTGGAGCAGAATTTTACCATACCTTACTCCGCCCATAACAGCTAAAATTAGGAAAACACTTACCATTACTACAAAATACAGTTCTTGGATGGATCGTCATTGGCAAAACAAAAACAGTTGCAACACTTACTGCAACATGTGCTGTATCTACAGAAGAAGACGAAAAAACCTCAGAAATCTTGAAAAAATTCTGGAGACATGACGATTTTAGCGAGAAAACAAAAGCAATGACTCCATCAGAAAAGTGGTGTGAAAATAATTTTTTGAACAACACAAAACGAGACACGGATGGTCGTTTTATTGTACGTCTACCCTTCTCTGAGAATGCAATAGCTCTTGGAAGGTCTCGAGACATGGCTATCAATCGATTTTTGTCAATGGAAAAACGCTTGCAAAGGGACATTACTTTACGTTCAGAGTACATCAAATTCATGGACGAATATGAAGCGTTGGGACACATGGAAAGGTTACGTCCAGCAGACGTTCCGGATGCCAATTATTTCATTCCTCATCATTGTGTTGTGAAGCCCGACAGTAGTACTACCAAACTAAGAGTGGTATTTGATGCATCAGCCAAAACATCAAGTAAATTGGCTTTGAACGACATTCTGCACAAGGGTCTAACAGTTCAGAGCGATCTTTGTTCAATTCTTTTGCGCTTTAGAACACACCGTTTTGTTTTCACAGCGGACATTGAGAAAATGTATCGGCAAATTCGCATGCGCGAAGAAGACACCGATCAACAACTCATTGTATGGCGGAAGGATCCAACCAAATTTATCAGCTCCATATCTTGCAACTAAATGCCTACAGCATCTGGAAAAACAAAACATTCAAAAGTACCCACAAGCTGCATCAACATTACATGATGATTTTTTGTAGACGATTGCTTAAGCGGTGACACCGACATCAACACGGCGCTGCACACCCAAAACCAACTCACAACTATTCTTCATGAGGCTGGATTCAAGCTCAGGAAATGGTGCGCTAATCATCCAAAGCTACTGGCAGACATCCATTAAAGGATCAAGAAATCAAGATTTAGATGACTCATCAAACAAGGCAACAAAAACATTGATAATCATTTGGCTACCAAAAACTGATGAACTGTGCGGACGAGCGCAAGTGTCATCCGGAAAATCTATGACGCAAGTAGTATCATCAGATTTGGCTAGAATTTTCGATCCTTTGGGAATTTTTGGCCCCGTAACATTATCAGCAAAGATATTTATGCAGGACCTATGGCAGCAAAAATATACGTGGGATGAAGAATTGCCACGTCAGGAGCAACAAGAATGGACGCGTTTTATGAAATGTGTATTAGCACTTAATACTTTGAAGGTTCAAAGACACGTCTTCAACGCAAAGGTTCCAGTTTCTGTTCAACTACACACATTTTCTGATGCTTCGGAAAAGGCATATGCAGCAGCTGTTTATGTGCGAGCATGTTATAAGGACAAAACTATAACATCAAGATTGCTCTGCGCAAAATCCAGAATAGCACCTTTGAAGAAACAAACACAGCCTCGATTAGAATTATGCGCAGCCCTTTTGGGAGCCGAACTAACAGAAAGAGTAAAGCAGGAACTTAAATACCAAGACATGCTCACATTTTTTTGGTCTGACTCTGAAATTGTTTTATTCTGGATAAAGTCATCAGCTTCTTCACTACACACCTTCGTAGCAAATCGGGTAAGCAGAATTCAAGAGCTTTCACACGCTGTTCAATGGCACCATGTTTCATCCAAAATTAATCCTGCTGACATAATCTCCCGTGGAATTAATCCTGAAAAATTTAGTTCATGCTCCATATGGTTTTTTGGACCACTGTTTTTACATGGAACCAATGAATTTTGGCTAAATCAAGAAATAAAGACGTTTGACATACCAAATGACATTGAAAGAAAAGGGCAATCAACTGCGGCAGCAGCAATCCCAGATTCAGCATCATGTGAAGCATTAATATATGGAATAAATCACAGAAACTCGTTTCGATTTCTACTACGTACGGTCGGATATGTGTTTTGCTTCATTGCGAAAGGCGAAGGGGCCAAGTCACAAATCTTTAGGCGCGCAAGAAATGGATAAATCATTACGGGCCATAATCAAGACTATTCAAATCTCTGATTTCAAGGATGAAATCAAGGAACTGCAACGATATAAGCAAGTGAGTAAATCAAACCAACTTGCAAGTCTCTGCCCTCTGCTAGACGATCAGCAAATACTTCGTTTTAAAAATGATTCATGAAGAAAACCAACACTGCGGCCTGAAGGCTTTTTGACCACTTCTCGACAACAATTTTGGATCTTAAGAGGAAAAACAGTAGCACGCAACATTGTGCAAAACTGTGTTCGCTGTACAAAGGCAAAACTGAAGTTATTTACTCAAATCATGGGTAATCTACCAGCTGATCGAGTGACAGAATCACGTCCATTTTTGATATCAGGCGTGGATTATTGTGGTCCCATTTGGGTCATCATAAAATCCAAGGAAAAAGACCACATAAGGCCTACATTGCAGTCTTTCGCTGTTTTGCCACAAAGGCCGTTCACATGGAAATCGTATCAGATTTAACTACAGAGGCCTTCATCGGAGCACTGAAAAGATTCATTAGTCGTAGAGGAAGGTGCAAAACGTTATACTCCGACAATGCAACGAACTTTCTTGGTGCAAAAAATCAATTAGTTGAGCTGCAAGAAGCTATTTTTTCGAACAACTCCAAGGAAAGAATCATCAAATCATGCAGTGATAAAAAAAACAAATTCATTCCACCCAGAGCCCCACATTTTGGTGGACTATGGGAAGCAGCTGTAAAATCTGCTAAATATCATCTGCTTCGAAATGTGTCAACCTCACCATTGACATATAAAGAATTGGAGACGGTGGTAATAGAAATAGAGGCAATCTTAAATTCTCGACCACTCACACCATTGTCATCAAATCCAAATGATTTAGGAGCTCTTAACCAGGTCATTTCATTATCGGTGAGCC
Organism: Nephrocerus scutellatus; assembly: GCA_947095585.1. Classification (NCBI taxonomy): domain Eukaryota; kingdom Metazoa; phylum Arthropoda; class Insecta; order Diptera; family Pipunculidae; genus Nephrocerus; species Nephrocerus scutellatus. Next base: position 58,148,261 of record OX352764.1, read on the forward strand.
TTTAACGACGCCAGTCGACTCAAGATCTTCTGCGAACAAAACATCATTGAACACTAGATGGAAACTTGTGTCAGAATTGAAACACACATTCTGGAAGATGGCATGAAGAATATCTATACGAACTTCAATCGAGGTCTAAATGGAAGAGCTCAGCAATGAATGTGAAGGTTGGTAATTCTGAAGGAAGACAACGTACCCGTTCTACAATGGCCTCTTGGACGAATAACTAGAATTTACAAAGGAAATGATGAAATTGTTCGAGTGGTTGATGTTAAAACAAAGTCGGGTATACTCAAGACACAGCAAATCTACGGCCACCAACAATGGAGAAACCGAATCCGAAACCCCGGGATTTACTTCGAAGGAATAGGTACTGCGCGGCTATCAACTGGTGTTTGGAAAATCAATGTGTACTACGATTTGGCGCCATTTCATCATCAAGTTCATGTACTATCAGATGGAATCCAAGCTTTGAAAAAATTGTGCCTACATCCAACATCAGACATTTCATGCCACTCACTCATCGAATACTTTGAAAACGCTCGCAATCAGTTAAATCAAGAGGACAGTTTATTATCATCAAATCGAACAAAAAGAGCAGCATTTAATATAATTGGAAATGTTGCTCACGCTTTGTTTGGCGTTCTAGACTCTGATTACGCCGATGAAATGGCAAACACAATCAACAAAGTTAAGTCGAACGAAGAATATCTGCTACAGCTGCTCAAAAATCCAACTTCAGTTTTCGACTCTACAATCAACATTATAAAACAGGATAAAAAAGATGCACCCTTACGGAAAATTTGAAAAGCATTAACAACTCAGTTACTCAATTTCGACGATTACAACGTTTTACTGTCCTAATCGTTCAACGATCAGCGATAGTCACAGACTTACAACACATCCAATCAGAATTAATAAACATTCTGACCCATACCAGTCACGGAAAAATAAGCCCGAAAATTCTCACGCCACAACAACTCGAAAAGAAGGTTATTCTTATAAAAGGGCATTTATCACCCACACGAGCTCTACCAATAACCGAGGCAAACCTATTAGGATTTTATCAAATATTGGACCTCAGATCTACTGTCACAAAGGACCGTGTGATGTTTGAATTAAAATTATCGTTAGTCGATCATCAAGTTCTCGATTTGTTTGCGATTGAACCTATCCCAACACAACTCAATGACACTTTTGTGGTTATCACACTAAACACCGAAATACTCGGAATCAGCGGGCATCGGGACCAATTCGTTGCCTTAAGCCAGAGCGAACTTACAGCAGCTACCACAATTGAAGATACCTACTTGATTGACAGAAATCAATTGAAATTTGCAAGAAAGTCTGGCAAATTTGCCTGTGAGATTCAATTACTAAACAACAAAACCTGTCAGAGCTGGAAATTCAGGACTATGGGAGAGAAGATATCATTCACACAAACGTTTCATCCCAAGCAGTGGATTTTCGCCACTACTATTGCCACCGAAATGATGGCAATGTGCGTGAATGATACTGTTCAATTAACATTGATGGGTTCAGGATTTCTTACAATTGGTCAGCACTGCGAAGAATGACGCCATTAACATCCAAGGGAACACGGAGATTTCCAGTCGTGTATATACATCGTATACTGGATTTGGAAACATATCATCTATTAGTTCACCAAGTGCATTAAATCCTCTTTTGAAATTTAACTTTGAGCACTTTGACACTAACTGGGAACAACTCACCAATCTCCAGTCAAAGTTGCTGCACAAAAATTTTGACAATCTACCAGAACGACTTCAGTCATCAAACACTCATCATCATGTGGTCAGCTACCTTGCACTCACGCTAATCACGGTAGTCATTATCCTGCTCATTACTTGGAAGTTTAGCAAAGTACTGTCAAAACCGACACACAACATCGCAACAAATCCTCAACCGACACCACGTCAACAACCTTCAAATTTTAAGATTCGTGTGACATAAGTTGAGTCAGTCACTCATCGGGGGGAGAATGTTTGGATCAACATAAAATTCAGGTGCAACGGACAAAATTAAAGCAACGAACTACATCAAGGCCAACATATCATTCAAATTGCTGACCTTGCGTCTACAGCGAAAAACACCTAAACACGGAATCGCTTGTCGCTGCATCGTCAGGTGGATTCTATTGCAGCACAACAGCAAGCACTGCAGTTATTGATGAGTTAACAATTTTGTATTTTCTTTGATAATACTCACATAACAGCACGACGGTGACAATAGTTATTTGCCGCATCAGCCTAAATGTAAATTTTTTGTATTTTTATTGTTTTTGTTTTTTGTAATTATTATAATATTGTATATTGTTATTGTAAGCATTTTTTGGGTATAAAAGCCACCAAATTTCAAATTAATAAATTAGATCAAAGTTAACACTTCAAGAGTCTTTTGATTTCATCATACTGAGCATTGGTTAAAGTGCTTTTACTCGCTTCATCGCCTGGTTTGGTTTTGTACTAAATTGGAAACATACCTTTTTGAGTATTTGTTAAAGTATTGATACTCGTCTCAACTTCTAATTTGGTTTGCACCAATTAGAATCTGTAGTAAGCTACAATTTTAATAAATAATTATTGTCATTACAACAACAATACATTTTGTGATGTAACGGTATTTCCCTGAGTGAGTATTGCAAAATTTGCTCGAGCAAGACAGTAACATTTTGAGATATTACTGTCTTGCTCTTTAACATGTGTCTTACAAACACAGAACCATAGTATAACATATATTAAAATAAATACAAAAACAAAATATCTTGGGTATTACAGTCTGGAATTACAAAGATCTAAGCTTCGGGAATAATAATACATATTTATCTCCAAAATCGACTTTTTGAGATGTTACAGTTTTGCAGCGATATGTTCGTTTGGGTCTTCGATAAGTTTATGTTTTCTTCAACCCGATAGGTGGTGCTTGAGTCGATATATTACCGAAAATGACATTAGTTTTGTTATAGGTTATTATATTATATTAAGATATCTTAATAATCATTCCAGTAACGTCCGTCTAAAACTTGAAAACCGTTGTACTGATTGACACCAAACTTGTACAATATGTATGCTATTTTAGTCTGGAAGAAGGTTTCTCTTAAGTTTAATCCCTATATTTAACATATTTATGGCATAGTATTTATGGTGTGCAAAAATATGCATGCTCAACACAAATGGTTGCGAGAAGCCAGGCCTTGGACCACATGGTCTGGTAAGATTTGGCTAAAATTCACAAAATAAATTTCTTAGATAAAAATAAGTTTGCTGATTTGATTTGGACCCGCTATGTGGCGGTAGAGCCGACAAATTTGTGGCGTTACCAACAAGCAAAAAGTAAACAAACGTAAGCAGCGAAACATCGTCAGCTGCACACACAATAAACAGAGCGATGTCCCAGTCTACTTAGATATAATATTAATTCCGTGTGTGAGTTTTAAATAGCAGACAATAGCTTTTACTAGTGACCCGACGTTTCGTCGTAGACAAATACTTTGACGCAACTACGCAAAAGTTTTGTTCAGTGTTAAAAAAATCGTTTTTTTTTCTCCTACTGCGCAAGTCCAATTTAGTGCACACAACACGAAATCCGAATCCTCTGCACGTTGATTGTGATCCCGACACAGATTTAGGATTTGTTTCTGCGGAAAATTAAAAGACGTAGACGTAGTTTGACGACAAACTTTTAAAGTTTGAAGAACCAGACCTGTCTTGCGACGAGGATGCTATGGAGACCATCGACTTGTTACGGCACGACCTAGCGGAGGCAGTCAAGGCAATTTTTTTGCTGAACGAATCCCAGACCGTACCGCAAACAGTGACTCGAGCGTGAGCCATTAGGGGCAGTTCGAGACCTGGCCACTAATCCTCCAACTTCGAACGAGTTGCCGGCACTAAAAGAGCGTTTGCTGAACAATTACGCGCCAACAGCCGAGTTGCAGCTTCGTCGCATGCTTCGTGGATAGGCCACAGAGGGCAAGAAACCATCTGCCATCCTTGCCGAAATGAGGCAGCTCATCGCTAGCCGCTCCGATACAGCTATCATGCGAACGCTCTTCTTTAAAAGATTGTCCGAAAACAAGCCCGCTGTTTTAGTTACTATTGGCAAAGAGCTTACTGAGGTTGGCGACAAGATTTTCGACTTTACAACGCACATCTGTGCACAGTCGGTGTCGCAGGTTCCAACTATAAAGCAGCAGTCCAGTCCGTCACAAAAACAGATCCCATTAGCCTAGATGAACTAAGCAAAGCCATCGAGGCACTGCGGAAAGAGGTTCGAGACGAGAAGCCGATCGCAGTCTAGTGGTCGGACCAACGGTAGCCATCGTAAAGAAGCAACATCCAGAGACAAAAAACTGTGCTATTTCTATGAAAAGTTTTAAATAAGGCCCGAAACTGTCGCTCATGGTGTCCACAATACAAAAAGTCGGAAAACTAAACCTGCCGATTCGCTTCTGGCGAGCGTAACCGGCAATAGCAGGAATAAATATATCCTGCAAATCGCTGAAAAGAAAACTAAGATTCCTTTCCTGATTGACACTGGAGCAGACGTTTCGGTCTTACCAAAAAGATTCACCAACACCAAATCACCAGCCGACTCCAAACATTACGTCGCCAACGGGGCTACCATTTCAACGTTCGGAATAAAGCACATGGCACTTGACCTCGACGAGACTTTCGTTGGCCTTTCATAATTGCTGACGTCACACAAGCAAATATTTGGGCAGACCACTACTATGACCTCACCATTCGATTGAGACACAAGATTCTGTTAGACAACACCACCAAGTTGAGCACGGGAGGAAACATCGTCAGCTCAAAATTGCCTACTCGCGCTCCATAGATGTGACAAACCAACTCGCCGACGTACTAAAGGACTTCATCGACATCACACTAGAGAGCAATCCCAACGTCGCTGAACATTTCTTCTAACACAAAATAATCACGAAAAGCCACATCCCGTTTCGGAAAGGGCGCGCTGGCTTGTTGGCGACAAACTCAAAGTAGCGAAGGAAGAATTCGAGCGTATGATGCGAAAAGCGAATGGGCCTCACCGTTACATATGGTGAAGAAGAATTGTGGCAACTGGCGAATGCTCGGTGCCTAACGTCCGCTCAACAATATAACGGTGCCTGACAACTATCTAATACCGCACCTGCAGGACTTCCAACACCAGCTCTATCTTCACCACACTAGACCTGGTAAGAGCTTACATCAAATTCCACTGGCGGAAGACAGAAAAAAACAGCAATCATAACTCCCTTTGGTCTGCTCGAGTTCCTGGTGATGACATTCGGCCTTCGAAATGCCGCACAAAACATGCAGTGTGTTATAAATGCAGTACTTCGAGGACTGGACTTCATGCATTGCTACATTGATGACATCATCATTGTGTCTAAAGGTGAACACGAGCATCGCAAACATCTTCGCACAGTCCTCGAACGACTTAAAGAGTTCGGCCTTACTATCAGCGTCGCAAAGTGTTGCTTTAGAAAAGCTGAAGTCCGATAATAATGATAAACGGTTAACAAAAACGGACCGAACTGAAGCAATCGCGAACGCCAAACCAGACACGTTTGACAAGCTACGGAGTTTTCTTGGCTCATGGAACTTGTTAAGAAGTTGTATACCAGGAGCTGCAACAACTCAAGCTGCACTCATCGAACTCACCCTGGAAGACAAAAAGAAGAACAAACAACAATGGATAACCGAAGCTGACAGAGCATTCAAAGAATGCAAAGTTAAGTTGATGAATGCCGTGCAACTTGCTCACCCTCGAGTAGATGTTCCACTTGTCCTTCGTTGTGACGCTTCCCATGCAGCCATAGGAGCGGCACTAGACCAACGCTGTGGAGACATATTGCAGCCACTTGGTTCCTTTCCGAAGAAACTGAGCGAAACAGAAGCCAAATACAAGGTATATGATCGGGAACTGCCAGCCATCTTCAGTGCATTTCGACACTTCAAACATCTTATTGAAGGATGGGAGCTTATCAGTCTGACCAATCATAAACCACCGACGTAAGCCTAAAAGAAGTTTGGTCCACACTCCACGAAGATAATCCATAATTCCGGACAAGACAACGTTGTAGTAGAATCTCTCTCACGTGTGCAAACGATTGACCTGCCGCTAATCTTCAGCAAACAAGAACTGGCAGATATGCAGAAAAATGACGACGAACTACGACAGCCCATCGAAACACCCGACAGAACTTCAAAGCAAAGTGTCAGTCTACTTCGATTGTGGACGTGATTGGGAATGAACGTAATAATTTACTTACTCGTTGATTGACAAAACTCTTCTTTCTTATCTAATGTAATTTTTACGCAATTTTATAAAATTAATAATTAGATTAATTTTAATTCCGTGTGTGTGTTTTTAATTTATTAATCAAAAGACAATAGCTATATATTCACTAAAAACTAAATTGACTAATATTTGTTTATATCAGAATGTACATCCAAATGCCTTTAATTGTGTTGAGGTGGTGCTGTAATCCCACTTTTGTTTTTTTTTGCCGATTTCGTTGTTGACATCTGAGTAAAATGGTTGTATGTGTGGCGGCTATTTTGAATAAAAATAGACTTAATTAATGAAATTTATTTTTATTTTATCTCACCTAATAATCAGATTGTTTACTAGTCATTAGTCGAGGACGTCATGTCAAACGAGCAAAGGTGAGTGTGTTCCTGGCCTAAGGAAAGAGATAATTCGAAGGAATACCAACCGAAAAATAAAAAAGGTTGAATGATATAAATTTTGACTTCCATTTTGTCTCCTTCTTGTTCTAAGACTTTTGGTGTGATAACACGCAAGTTGTTGCGCTAGCGTTTTTAGTTTTTCAGAAATAAAAAATGTATGTTATATTTTGCTTAAAAGATATTGAATTTGAATTTAACCAAATAAGAAATAATAATAATAAAAATGAAATGTATTAAAAACAACCAGTGATCCCAGTCGATTAAAAAGATAATTTCTTATATGGGGGGGGTGTAGACGCTAATGCGGAGCTAGTATCCACACAGCTAATACTCACACCACATCTAATTTCATCAAAAGCAGAACAGTTAGACGCATCCAGAACGTATTCCCATATAACGTGGTAAAAGGAGGCGAGCCATCTTTAATTTATAATCGTATCCACATATAGCTACGGCAAATACCAGTTACATCAACGGAATACAAAACAACGGCAGCAGCATATATTATCATCAACCTAGTTTCCACCACTACAACCATAGTAGCATACATAACAACCAATTGCTACCAATACCGGAAATACAACTGCAGCAGTACATAGTCATAAATCAGCCAACCCACGAGGACAGCAAGCAGATTCCAACCAGTCCAATTTGGTCAATATTGGTATCGACTTCCCTGGAGTTTTGTAGAGATAGCTAGATGTTTTAAAAGAAAAACTGTAAGTATTCCGGAAAATTATCCTTTCTTTCTTCCTTTGCCATTAAAATATATACATTTTTCTTTAAATAAAGCCTATTATAAAATAGCATTTAAATTTGTTAATATTGTAAATGTTGAAAGGAATCACGGTCATTTTTGCTCGGTGTATGACGTTATCACTTTGGTTGAAATCTTTGGTTCATTTTACCAATCGTATTTTCACTTCGATAAAGAATATGATTTTTGGGTGTTAATCTTTATTTATTTTTTTGGTAAAGATGTTTTCGGTTGCTTGCGTGTTGTTCATTTTTTCGGGTTTATTTTTATTCATTTGCCAGCTACTACAGAGATATCGTGTAGTAAATGCTGCGCCAGGTCCCGAACAGGAAACTGATCATATCTCAACCGAAAATAATTCTCCACCTGAAACTGGTACGGAGACTCAAATAACTGTGACAAACGCTCAATTACAAGTAATAGTAGAAGCGCGTATTAAGGAAATATTAACAGGTGGAACATCACGTTCAAACATGCCTCGGATGGGAAATGATGAGGATCATCAAAGTTCCTTTATGAATGATCATCCAACACATGTAGCACATGTAACATTTAACTCCTCAACCATTGTATAAGCAGAATCCCGAGATTTGGTTTGCTATTTTAGAACAACAGTTCTCAATTTCAGGGATTACAATGGAAAAAACCAAGTATGCTCACGCAGTCAGTGCGATAGATGCACATCTTCATAATCAGTTCGCGCACTTAATTACCCGTGAAAAAGGCAATAAGCCTTACTCAATATTTAAGCAAGAGGTAATTCGTGTATTAGGCGAAAGCGAAAAATCAAAATTAAAGAAAATTCTGCATGGTTTATCTCTCGGAGACAGAAAACCATCACAGCTTCTAGAAGAGTTCCAAGCGAATGCTTCTGGATTTTCAGCAACCTCATTAAGACAACTATGGATGCAACGGTTACCCCCGCAAATACAACTAGTGCTCACACCGTTCGAACAGGATCTGGACATTGAAACCTTAGCGGTACGAGCAGATGACTTATTGGAAACTTTTTCTGGTTCGATTGGACAGATAGCAGGAACATCAGGTAGACCTGTGGTTGAAGAGGTAACCAGAGAAGTACCCAATGACGTCCATCATATAATGCAGTCGTTTAAAAAGGACATCCTAACAGAAGTAGCGGAAATCGTTAAACAGACAAATTCGTCTGGGCACCATAGAAGACATTTTAGTCGTTCGAATTCTCGTCAGAGCCGGTCAAAATCCAGGGAGCAGGCAAAGAAAGGTGATCTGTGTTTTTACCACTTTAGGTTTGGTGACAATGCTCAAAAATGTGTCTCAGGCTGTAAAATGCATGCAAACACATTTCTACAGAAAACAAATTTTTAGATCATCATCAGTCAGCAACGGCGGGACTTGATGAAATCTATACATCAAGCCGTTTGTTAATTTTGGAGAGACGGTTGAATATTAAATTCTTGGTAGATACGGGGGCTGATGTCTCAGTTTGGCCGGCTAGATTTCGTAATTCAAATCAGTTACATTCTCCTTTTAAATTATATGCAGCAAATGGGACCACCATATCAGCATATGGGAGGAAACAATTAATTTTGGATATAGGTTTGAGGAGAGAGTTCACCTGGGAGTTTATAGTCGCTGCTGTAACTTTACCAATTTTAGGAGCGGATTTTTTAAACTCAACAGGACTTTTAATCGATATCAAACAAGGGAAAATCATCGACCCTTTGACAGTTATCTCAATCATTGGCCAAATTACGCAAATAAACACCCCAACATTGTCTTCGGTAGACAAGTCTAAAATTTTAGATCCGGATTTTAAAAAATTATTATAATATTTTAGGGACATCACATTTGATTCTGGGAAAATATCAACGGTAAAGCATAACGTTAGCCATTTCATTGAAACGAAAGGTCCACCAGTTTCATGTCGAGCTAGACGGTTAGCTCCAGATCGACTGAAAATCGCTAAGGACCATTTTGATGAGATGGTTAGCCAGGGAATCTGCAGACCAAGCAACAGCCCCTGGGCAAGCCCACTACACATGGTGCTCAAGAAAAGCGGTGATTGGCGTCCGTGCGGCGATTACCGGGCTTTAAGCAACGTCACTATACCGGATGCATACCCGATTCCTCACTTACAAGATTTTTCTTTCCAATTGGAGGGATGCACCATTTTTTCAACTATAGATTTAGTACGAGCGTATCACCAAATCCCTGTGGAGCCCAGCGATATTCCAAAAACGCCATTCAGACTTTTCGAATTTGTTCGCATGACTTTCGGTTTCCGAAATGCAGCCCAGACTTTTCAAAGGTTAATGCATCAGGTTTTACACGGCTTCTCATATTGTTTCGTTTACTTGGATGATATCTTGATTGCTTCTAAATCCCAAAGTAAACATTAAAAACACCTCGAGCAAGTTTTCAAGTGGCTAAGGACCTTCGGATTAATTATTAATCAAGATAAGTGTATTCTAGCACAACCGCAGGTATTATTTTTGGGTCATCTAGTTACCAACCAGGGTATCTTACCTAACCCTGAACGTGTAAAAGTCATTAACGAATATCCATTACCCATAAACGTGCAGCAATTAAAGCTATTCCTAGGAATGTTAAATTTTTATCGTAGGTTCGTACCAAAGGCAGCACATGCACAAATACTTTTAAACAATTTTTTAAAAGGTTATTTCCGCACCACTGGCCATTATGGTGGATGCATCGGACTTGGCAGAAGGTGCCGTTTTACAGCAATTCGTGAACGACAGTTGGCAACCACTTGGTTTTTTTTCAGTTAGGTTCACAGATGCTCAAATTAAATATAGTACCTATGATCGGGAACTGCTAGCTATATATTTGGGTATCAATCATTTCAGGATTTTTGTTGAAGGTCTGAATTTCATCGTATTAACGGATTTTTTAGTTTTTGCTTTTCGGCAGAATCTAGATAAGGCATCTCCGCGACAAAGGAGACATTTAGATTTTATCGGGCAGTTTTCGACAGATATCAGGCACATAACAAGCGTAGATAACACAGTAGCAGATGCTTTATCGCGCATCGAACATATCGAACTTTTAGAAAATATTCATTATAGTTAAATAGCAGAGACGCAAAATTCAGACGATGAATTGCCTCGATTGATCAATATGCCAAACTCTAAATTAATTTTCGAACAGGTTCCGGTAGCATTTGGATAAAGTACAAAATTATATTGCGACAAATCCACAGGTAAAACAAGGCCTTTTATTCCGACGAGTTGGCGAAAGGTAGTTTTTAACAGTTTTAACAATTTAGCTCATCCAGGCATTAAGGCGTCTGTAAAACTATTGGCAAACCACGAGTTATATATGCACCAGAACTCCCACATACAACAAAGCAAGATCAGCATGATATTATATTCAACCACAGACATACAACAAAGAGAACAAATGATGACTCAAATAAACGACTTCGAACCAACGCGCAATTCAAGCAGACAACAAAGGAATGATGACTCAAATAAACGACTTCGAAGCCAACGCGCAATTCAAGCAGACAACAAAGGAATGATGACTCAAATAAACAACTTCGAAGCCAACGCGCAATTCAGGCAGACAACAAAGAGAACAAAGGAAAGACGTTAATGTATTATGACTAAGAAATATGTAAAACAGAATCTATATAAATAAGAACTTGAATTGTATTCAAAGCAGAACTTAAGTAGACTTGAAACACATCAGTCGTAGGTTTTCAAATAAAAATAATTTTTAAAAATACTTTTTGTATTTTCAATAATTAAATTGGCGCAGTCGGTAGGATAGTCACTATATTTGTGCTATCCAAGTAAAAAACCAACGTTCCGTTTTTAAATAGTGAATTTACTTTTTCAAACAAAAGTTTCTAAAATTAACTACAGTTTGAAGTAATAACTATAAAATTCGGTATCGCTAAAAAAACTTTCAAGTGAAATAAAAACGTACAAAAATCGACGGAAATAAAAACACTTTAAAATAAATTCAGTGAATTATCAATTCAGTGAATTAATCGAAAGGATCAATTAATAGCTCAATCCAACGCATATGGTAATGCTATAAAATTCCGTAGAGGAAAATTGATTCTTGAATGGCAAAACTGGCTACTGGTTTACCCATTACCAACGAAGAAGGAAATAAATAAATTAACATTTGAAGAAACTAAAAAAGTATCTGCTATACTTTCAACAAAATTACTAAAGAAGAAAAGACAGCTTAATGATCAAGAAATTCAGAAAGAAGAAGTTACAGGAGGCAAAGACCAGATTTACAAACGAAGAAAACAGTTCATCAGAAGAGGACCTTCAATTATACAACATTAGGAATCAGCCGATTCCTGAAGAATTACGTAAGAATAAGAACAAAGATAAAATTAAAGAGTTATATATTAATAAAGAAGAATTTAATTTAGAAAATAATAATCTTAACAGTAATATTTTTAACAAGATTTTGGGTAGTAATAATTTAAGTAATAAAAGTGAAAATTGTGAACAAATTTCCAAAAATAAAACAAATAATCCTGGTAGTAATATTTTTGAAAAGATTCTGGGCAGTAATAATTTAAGTTTCAAAAGTGAAAATTGTGAACAGATTTCTAACAATAAAACAAACATGAGTCTAAAGCCAGATAACATTGGTCAACTCGGTCAAGTAGACGAGACACCAAAGAAAAATTTAACGCTTGACCCATTAAAATATATTGAAAAATTGCATACATTCGATGGTCGTCCAGAAGACCTCTACACATTCTTAACAAACGTAGATGATATCATCCCTACATTGCTAGAATACAATGCACAATCCAAATCAGGACTTCCCTATCCAAGGAAAAGAAAACAAAGTGGCAGACGCCCTTTCAAGAATTAAAATAGATCAAATAAATGCATTAGAAGAAGACCTAGTCTCTACTCAACATACAGTAGAATCTGATAGTACAGATTTAATTTCTATAACTGATAAACCGTTAAACATGTTTAAGAGACAAATCATAATAAAAAAGACAGACATTGATTCAGACAAAATTACATTCCCATACAAAGGAAAAAGATTAATTACTATCACTCGAAAAGACTTTACAGACAAAGACTTTGAATTCATAATATCAGAGTGTGACACAAACATTACAAATTCTATATTTTTTAATAACGGTGAGATATCTCTAAAAAGATACGAGACAGAAGACGAACTCTTCTTAAAATTCCAGAACTATTGGAAAAAACACCACAACGGACAAAAGCTATTTAGAACAATGACAAATTTAATAAATTTATACCCTCCAAGAACGGAAGATGAAATATTAAAAATACACAAATCACATAATCACATAGGCATAGAAACCTATTTAGAAATAATTAGAAAATTCTATACACCAAATCTGAGAGAATTAATCAATAAAATAATTAATAATTGTGAAATTTGCAACTTCAAAATTGAACGAAACCCAATCAAACTCCCATACGAAAAAACCCCCACACCTCAAGGTCCACACATACATTACCACATGGATTATTATATCGTACAAAAAAATAAAACCATTATAACTTGTATAGACAAGTTTTCAAAATTTGTGGCAGTGGAGAAAACAGAATCCAAGAATCAATTAGATGTTCTAAATGCTATGATAAAAATCTTTAGTTATATGACCAGATCAAAACTCTTAACAATAGACAATGATACAACATTTGGTTCTCCGACGATAACCAAATATCTCACAGAAAACGAAATACTCACTCATACCACTACACCTTATCGACACACAGGAAACTCAGACATAGAACGATTCCATAGTACTCTAAACGAGAACCTTAGACTCTTTGAAAGAGAAAAAAACAATTTAGTCGACAATTTAGCGCGATCAGTAGAAGTCTACAATCGGACAATACATCTAACTACATTAGAGAAACCCAACGATGTACATTTCGGTAAAGTGAATCCAATAAAAATTTATGAAAGAATAGAAAAAGTAAAAATCAAAAATACATTTAAAATCAATAAAGGTAGAAACAACTGTGAAATAAATCCAGAATTTACGAATTGTAATCCCATAGGAATTGACAAATTAAAGACAAAACATATAAAAGTAAAAGTGCTAAAAACAAGTGGAAATAAAATACTAATACAACCCCGGATCAACAAACAAACGCTACATAAAGACCAGTACATCTGATTAAAGATTACACTAACATTTTACACATTATCAATCTAACTAAATATGACGAAATAGTGAACGAACTAAAAACCCAGTATAGACAAATGCCTAATAAAAGCTACAAACAACTCAGTGAGCTCACAAAATTAGAAAACAAAATAAACACAATATTCCCTCATAAAATTGTAAAAAGAGGACTAATTAACCTAATAGGTTCAGGCATGAAATTCCTGTACGGATCAATGGACGATGATGATCGTCAAGAAATTGAAAATAAATTAAAAGAATATGAAACAAATAATAAACAATTATTAAATAATAATAACCAAAAAGTAAAGATTAATGAACAATTCAATGAACAGTTTAAAAAGTTAACAGAGATAGTTAACATAGGTACAACTACAATAAACGAACTTAAAAATCAGAAAAATGATATCAATGACTTAAGAATAGAATTAGAATTTAATGACCAAATAAAAGAAGTAAAACATAACATCAAACTCATTGAAGATATAGTGCTTAACGCACGAACAGGCGTTTTAACTCATAATATCTTCACGTTGGAAGAAATTCAGGAATACAATTTAACATTTGAAACTTTAGAACATTTAAAAATGCATTTAGCCATATATAACGAAAATATTTTAATAATAATTTCTATACCACAGTTCACAAAAAAACCCTATGATAAATATTACCTACAGGATTTCCCAATAAAAAATAAAACAATAAATCTAATAACTAACGAAGTATATAGATTAAACAATAGTTTATACTATCCGAGTACAGAAACAAAGAATTTAACAGAAATAAATGATGAATGTATTAATAATATAATCTTAAGAAATGACCCAAAATTTTGTAAAATAAAGAATCTGAATGAAACCATTGTAAAAGAATTAGGAGAATATTTGATTCTAAAAAATGTTAAACAAATTAATCTTACACAAAATTGTAATAAAAATAATTACAGCCTAAATGGCAATTATTTAATAAAGTTTAAAGAATGTAAAATATATTTAAACAATAAATCCTTTAATAGGAAAGAATATAAAGGAGATTTAATAATTCCTACATTAAATTTTAATTATGAAAACAATAAAGATATCGAAATCGTGGATTTCAAACCTATTGAAAATATATAATAATAATAATAATAATATTATATATATATATATGAAAAAGAGAAATAACAGACCAAACAACAATATAGCCGTGAATCTACCATCAGTCAAATTTCACCAGATGGACGATTCAAGAGGGGGAGGAGTTATATATGCACCAGATCTCCCACATACAACAAAGCAAGATCAGCATGATATCATATTCAACCACAGACATACAACAAAGAGAACAAAGGAATGATGACTCAAATAAACGACTTCGAAGCCAACGCGCAATTCAAGCAGACAACAAAGGAATGATGACTCAAATAAACGACTTCGAAGCCAACGCGCAATTCAAGCAGACAACAAAGGAATGATGACTCAAATAAACAACTTCGAAGCCAACGCGCAATTCAGGCAGACAACAAAGAGAACAAAGGAAAGACGTTAATGTATTATGACTAAGAAATATGTAAAACAGAATCTATATAAATAAGAACTTGAATTGTATTCAAAGCAGAACTTAAGTAGACTTGAAACACATCAGTCGTAGGTTTTCAAATAAAAATAATTTTTAAAAATACTTTTTGTATTTTCAATAATTAAATTCACGTAGTTTGGCCTTCCATGAAAAAGGACGTAAGGAGGATGGCACAAAACTGCATCGAGTGCCAAAAATCAAAAATTAGCAGGCATACCAAATCGGGAGTCAGTATATATACCCCAGTTCAGAGGAAAGGTCCATCTGGATATCGTACGACCACTTCCAGTGTCAAATGGACAACAATATTTGGTAACATTGTTAGACAGATACACTCGATGGGCTGAGGCGATACCAACAGAGGACATTAGAGCACCTACGGTCGCTTTTGCGATTTATACAGGATGGATAGCCCTGTTCGGTGACCCAAAATTCATCGTGACAGACCAGGGCAGACAATTTGAGTCACAGCTGTTCAATGAGTTGTCACAATTGTTAGGATTCCAATCCTCAATCTAATGGCATGATTGAGAGATGGCACCGCTCTCTTAAAGCAGCCATAATGTGCCAGAACAGATCGGACTGGACAGAAGTCCTACCTTAATTAGTCCTACCTAATTAGTGTATGGAGCAAATGTTCGTGTTCCAGGGGAAACCACAAGAAATAGTATTCCACAAACAGATTTCGTTTTGAGATTAAAGGATCATTTCGCAGAACTCAAACCGGTTCCAGCATCAAGACATTGTGAAGATAAAATTTTCGTAAGTTCAGATTTAAAAAATTGTAAATTTGTGTTTTTAAGAACTGACGCTTTACGAAAAGCACTTCAGCCACCATATACGGGACCATATTTAGTTATTGATCGAAACGATAAGCATTTTGAGGTAATGGTTAAAAATAAGGCAACAAAAATTTCCATTGACCGTATCAAGCCATGTTACAGCGAAAATTTTGAAACTAACTTATCCACAGAAATAAGCAACGAACAAATTAAGAATAATACAGTACTAAATACAAATAAGGAAAACACTTCAACACAAATTGATAAAGGTAAACACACGGATAATAAAAAAAACTGTCAGATTTGATTTACCAGAGACAGACATAAACACCCAACCACAAACCACAAGAATTGGAAGGATAACGAAAACACATATAAAATATTTATAGCATTTAGTTTCAAGGTGATCAATAATCAGCACAAAATCTTGTATAATATCGTGAAATTTTAATAAACAATTCCACTGGAAGGGGAGTGTATGTGGCGGCTATTTTGAATAAGAATAGACTTAATTAATGAACTTTATTTTTATTTCATCTCACCTAAGAATCCGATTGCTTACTCGTCATTAGTCGAGGACGTCATGTCAAACGAGCAAAGTTGAGTGTGTTCCTGGCCTAAGGAAAGAGATAATTCGAAGGAATACCAACCGAAAAATAAAAAAGGTTGAATGATATAAATTTTGACTTCCATTTTGTCTCCTTCTTGTTCTGCGACTTTTGGTGTGATAGCACGCAAGTTGTTGCGCTTGCGTTTTTAGTTTTTCAGAAATAAAAAATTTATGTTATATTTTGCTTAAAAGATATTGAATTTGAATTTAACCCAAATAAAAATGAAATGTATTAAAAACAACCAGTGATCCCACTCGATTAAAAAGATAAATTCTTATATGGGGGGGGGGGTGTAGACGCAAATGCGGAGCCGCTACATCATACATACCCCATATATGTATTTAAAGCGTGCGCATAAACTAATTGATTGAATCAGAAAATAAAAAATAATTTATCGTTAGTGGGTTTTCATTTTTTATTTGGCGGAGTGGTCGGTGTGGAGGAAATGAGCGACGGGGCTATTTGGAGCGGGATGGTTTTTGGAGAGAAGGCGGGGAGCGGTAGTGATGGTGATCGATGGGGGTGATGGGTGGGTAATAAAGCCACGAGTAACGCTAGGCACTTCAGCTAGTATAGGTAATATGTATATATCTGTATGTCCTGTCGCGTTTAACTCAAAGACCGTTCACGCGAAACAACTGAAACTTTGGAATGTGGTGTGGACGGGGATGGATGTTTGTAGGGGGTTAATGTGGTGATGTTGCTGTTCGTAAAAGACTGACTGGAAGACCGTGTATTTGATAGATAGAGGTGACATATGTTGGGAGACGAAGTATGTTAAGTACCTTGGAATGTGGTGTGGCCGGGGACGGATGTTTGTAGGGGGTTAGTGTGCTAATGTAATTGTTCTTATGAGATTGACTCGAAGACAGTGTATTTGATAGATAGAGGTGATATTATGTTGGGAGTAGAATTATCTTGTCTTGGAGGGTTTTCGACGATTCAACGCTGGGTATTTCATCTAGTATATATATAATTAATGTTGGTATTTTCATGTTTTCAACCATATTGTTTTAATTTTAGCTTCAAATTTTCTTTGTGTCGACGGTTCTTTTCTAAAACTTCCCGTTGTTTCAAATTTTTTTTTGCTTTTAATAAAGCAAGCTCTTTCTTCTTCAATTCGTACATTTTTCAAGTATCTTGCTATTTCTGTACAATCATTGCGAATTCACATTGGTTATTCGTTTGGCTTTTTAACAGTTTTAGCCTTTTGCATTCGTTTACATTTCTCCTACTAGTTGCGTGAGTTAAGTGAATTTTTGACGTGACAACGTCTCACTACAAGGTATAAGGGGGTGCATGCTCAAAAAGTAAAATGTTAAATGTCCCACTGTTGTGAGACACTGTTAAGTGAGACACTGTTAAATGTCCGAATGTTGTGATCACTGTTAAATATCACATTTTTAAATGTCAGTACTTTGGGAACTAAGCCAGTTCCCAAGCGATGCGCATGAAATTCGGAATGTAGGACTATAAGACTTCTTGCTATGGAAATTAAGGAGTATGATTTTTATTATCTGGACTTTCTGGAACAAATCAATTTCTCAAGCGATTTGCATGAAATTTGGTATGTAGGGGTAAGATGCGACTATAAAACTTTTTGCTATGGAAATTTTGGAATATGTTCATTATTATCTGGAATTTATGGAACAAAGCAATTTTTCAAGCAATTCGCATGAAATACGGAATGTAGGTCTAAGATGCGACTATAAGATTTCTTCTTATGGAACTTCTGGAATATGATCATTATTGTCTGGAATTTCTGGAACAAAGCAATTTTTCAAGCGATTCGCATGAAATTCGGAATGTAGGACTAAGATGTGACTATAAGATTTCTTCCTATGGAGATTCTGGAATATGATCATTATTGTCTGGAATCTCAGGAACAAAGCAATTTTTTAAGCGATTCGCATAAAATTCGTAATGTAGGACTTGGATGCGAATATAAGACTGGTTCCTATGGAAATTCTGGATTATGATCAGTATGGGCTGTAATTTCGGAAACAAAGCATTTTCCCAAGCGATTCGCATGATATTCTGAATGTAGTACTAAGATGCGATTATAAGACTTCTTCCTATGGAAATTCTGGAATTTCGAGAACTAAGCAATTTCTCAAGCGACTCGTGCCTTTTAATTTAATCGTAATATTGGCCACAACGTCAAAGACATATTTTTTTAACAGTTCTTAGTTCTCCTACTACTATCGACGCAACTGCATTACTATGTTTGTGCAGTGATATGATATATTTAATATGTACCCACCTCACAATAAATTGTTATGAACATTTACATCAGCTTATAAATTATTTATTCTGTTGTATGTGATGTGATTGATGATCATGTATGTGGTTTCAATAACATACAATCAAGCTCATAGCTTGAGCAGAACGAAACAAACATATGCAGTAGTAGGCTGCGGTCAAGAATTCAGCCGTTGCGCAGTTTATGCTGCATGTTGGTCAAAAATGCACTTTTCAGCCAATGCAGTAAAGAAAAATCGACTGCGCAGTTTACGCAGCTACTTAAAATTGGATTGCTTGCTTTCGTGTTTGGTCGATTAACAGAAAAAAAAACTACTATAAGTTACAAAAAAAGAGGCAGATAACAATGACAACCTGCAAGCTTCCTTGCAACTATTTTCATTTCTTTTCGCTTATCTTATCCTTCATAATATTACATAATAAAAAGAGAACCAGATAAAAGGAAATTAATGGCGAACATTACGTCTGTGCGTTTCAAAGCGAAAAACATTTTGATGCATACTTCTATTTCCATGCCATACCACTTCCCCAACAACTCAATCACCCTCTCTCTCTACGGCTAATATGTGTATGTGTAGTACCAGTAATTGTATTAAAACTCGAAAGTCCCTTTCGGTGTTCTGCTTACTCGTTCTCTTAGCCTTGCAGTTGCAACTTGCAACCCATACGGTTGCAAGAAAAATGTTCGTGTTGGTTCTCTGCTTGCTTTCTTTCAGCTTTTCTTTAATAATTTATAAATTACAAAATTTCTCAGTGAAGGAAATAGAAAGAGAAACGTAAGTTTTTGTAGTGAGAACAAAACCTTCTCTATAGAAAGTCCAACTCTACGCATACTAATGCTGTAAACCAATACCAAACGCATGTGGGTGTGTGGGTTGTGAATACAGTGTACAAAAAATGAGTAGTCGCAAAGAGCGAGAAACGTAAGATGTGGTAGTGGTAAACAGAAAATTGTATAGGGATTTTGCTCTTTAGTTGATGACTAATTCAAATACGTTTGGTCTAAATCTAAGCATGTATCTGTGTACGATTGGAACAGTTGGGCTTTCTATAGAGAAGGTTTTGAGTGAGAAACAGGAAATTTTTATATGGATTAAGCATGTATTCTTAAACAGTTGGGCATTCTGTAGAGAAGGTTATGAGTAACAGTTTCTGTTAGTTTATTGTCTGCTTGTTCCCTTTCGGCTTTTTCAACATTCTGTTCGTCTTCTATCTTTATAACAGACGGTTCGCCATTCACTTCTTATTAAATTAACTATGCTTATCATTGTACTGACTATATACTAATACAAAATCAAACAATAATCTTTAATATGCGGTTCATTTCTCATTGTTTATAGAATAATGACTCTGAAATATCCTTGATATGTCCTCAGGTTAAAGAATTTACATGGAAGATTTGAACCATTATAAGTTAGTTTTTTTTAACAAAATTAAAGCCTGCGTCTCGTAAAATCGTATGATGCTTTTGCATTGCGTACAAAAAATAAACGTATCCGTCAAAATGCATCTTGTATTTATTGTATATGTATATCGAGTGCATCTAACAAAGAAAAAATTTAAATGGTCGATTAAAATTAAATTTTCGCGTGCTGTTTTCTTTTCTTTCGTCCCGGACAGACGTTGTCACGCTTAAAACCCACGGCCATGTGTTCGACACAGCCTACCCTGTTTTTTTTTTCTTCGGTGGGGGTCTTCTATCTGCTTTTGCACGTTTGGCATTAAGCAGTCCCAGTCCGTTGCTCCAGCTGGTGGCCTGCTACCTGATGTGCCCGGTAATTCAGCACCATATTTTATTTTATTTTATTGATCAGGCTATATTTTCACATTTTGTTTTTGTCTTCGCCTATCTTTGTTTTTGAAGTGAAAACTTCTTTGAGCGCGGCACGCATATTTTTAGATGAGATAAAATCTCTGGACTCGCGACACCGTTACGAGACGCTGGTGATATATGGATTTGTCGTTGCCACTCTGACAATGGGAAGCTCATTGTGATGGTTGCTGTTTATATTTCGCCTAATAAGTCTTTAAATGCGATACGAGATTTTTTGCTTGAAAATTTATTCATTTATTCTGAAGCCAGTTCTGCAGTGCCTCAAGATAAAATTGGAAAAATATTTGATGATTTGCCAATGATTTTGGGTGGGGATTTCAACACAAACTTTGCAGACGATAAAAATCTACCATTAATTGAATTTTTGAATAGAGAATTTGATTTTAATATGTCCAATCAACGCAATATTAGCACTTCGAGATATAATAGTACAATTGATGCGGTATTCACGAGATATTTAAATAACTTCGAATCAAAAATGTTTATTTCCTATTTTAATTACCATGAACCTATAGTTTCTATTTTAGATTGTAATAATTTTAATGATAATTATGACGATACAAGAGTTGTCGAAATTGTTAACGATGATTCATAAAAGAATATTAAATGTATTTTAAAGTTTCTAATAATTAATAAAATACAATTCATAAGTAAAATGAAATTCATAACCCAAGAACCCAATAACCCATCTAAAAAATGTCTAACGCGCCAAAATAAGTTTTCATTTCTGTCGGCACTCCCGGAGTGCTTAACTTGACTTTTTTTTAACAGTCGCCTTAACAGAATGAAGATGCGGCCGCTGTGTTATAGGAAAAGATACGTCAGCTTTTGTTTTAATATTTAACAGCTCGCACCACAGCGGCTGCCAATGGCAGGCAGTAAAACGATTATGGCAACGTATATACAGCACAGAGAGTTTTTTCTTTGTGTCGTTTCCTTAATACTCGGATAATTTTTACTCTGAAAAAAAATAATTTGGCTTTTGATATTTCTATTTATATTGATTTCTATATTTAGATGAACGTCTATTGATGAAAGTACCGCTGATTCGCTGCTTGATTCTCCAGTTGATAATAATGAGCGATAATGGAATTCAAGTAAATTTGTGAACTATTGGAGAGGACTCAATATTTTCAATTTTTTCTCATTTTACATATGAGATTGCTATCTAGTTATTTTATATATCTGTGGTTTTGCCATAGTAACAAATTGTGGCAACAAATGTCAGAAGACACAAAAATAATCAAGTATGCTATCTAGGTATATTTATTGAGTGATTTCTTTTTTTCATTATAAGACTGTTTTCCAATCCAATATTTATATGTCGGAATGTTTAGAAAGTATTTTTTTTATACTACATCTGTATTCCTGCTGCTGTTTGGCAGGTTTTGGCTGGTTTTGACATTCGAATTCCTTATTCGGATTCCAAAGAAAATACGCCTAAAATACAGCTTACATCGATAGGTATTCTTTGGCCACGTGATTGATATTCTGTTCCTTCTTTTCTTTAGCTAGACCAGACGATGAACTTGTGTGACGTAACATATTGTGTTCGCGGGATATTGATCGTGTGAGGAGTTGTTCGCATGATCGCTGGATGTCAAAATATTTTGATTTTTCTCGTTGTTGGCGTACATGTTCATCGTCTGAGACCATGTTGTCACACCTCCATACAATTTTTCTTTCTAAAAAAATTTCATGGTGCTCAGTTCGTGAAGATTGCGGACAAAAAAAATTAATTTTTGAGATTTTTTTTTGTTGTGTCATATATTGGAAATTTTTTATCATCGGCATCATGGCAGCGACTGTAAATACCGATTTCTGGGTAGAGTTATTTTGTTGCGTTTTTATCATCTTGCTTTTAAAGAACCTTATCAATTATTAAAACCCACAATGTTATGTCCGTCATTATTTTGGGCGATGTTTAACAACCGACAAAAATATTTTAATGTTCTACTGCTGGTTGCCATGGTGTTGTTTACCTACAGAATTTCCATAGGAACAAATCTTATAGTCGCATATTAGTCCTACTTTCCGAGTTTCATACGAATCCCTTGAGAAATGGCTTGGTTCCCAAAATTGCAGACCCTATTGGCCAGATCCCAGCATTTCCATAGGAACAAATCTTATAGTCGCATATTAGTCCTACATTCCGAGTTTCATATGAATCCCTTGAGAAATGGCTTGGTTCCCATCATTCCAGACCCTATTGGCCAGATCCCAGAATTTCCATAGGAACAAATCTTATAGTCGCATATTAGTCCTACATTCCGAGTTTCATACGAATCCCTTGAGAAATGGCTTAGTTCCCATAATTCAATTATTCGACAAAAAAACGTTAAACAAAATCCGAACATAAAATCCGAACACAAAAACGTAACACAATTTTATTTTTATACTCTACTAAATTTTCTTCTTACCGTCGCCAAAGTTGTTTCACTTCAAAAACATGCCTTAAGAGCACTACCAAATGAGGATTACTATGAAATGAAATCCTTAAAATGATATAAGCTGTATTTTAATTGCCGAGGAATAAGGGATTACAACAACAATTGCACTGTCTTATTCCTTCTCTGGAATAAGAAAACCTCCTGTTTGGCTGGTTTTGACATTCGAATTCCTTATTCATCGGCAAATAAAATTCAGCTATAAAGGTTTTTTTATTGATTAGGTATACAGACGTACAACAAAGTGGATCATCGTGTGTATGAACCTTAAATAAAGTGAAAAATGTTGTGTTCAACCATTATAATTTTTTGGCAATTTTCTAATGTGTTATTGTGTAATGTTATTATATTTCATTTATCTATTTGTTTGCAAATTGTGATGATTGACTGGAATGATACTATCCACAATTTGCAATTTTTGTTGTCTAATTCATTTGTTCCATAAACTCTGGCCATAGAATCAAAAGTCTTGATTGTTAAATTGTAGTGTATATTAATATGGGATGTATAAATAGTGCAAGAAAAAATGTAAATCTTGAATTTGGTGTTGAAAATGTATATCGCGTACATGCTACCCGAATAATAAGTTGCACATCTGCTATTGAAAGTGGGGTTTTGGAATTAACTCGTAAAGAACTCACTTTTGCTCCAGAAGGAAGGGAATCTATAACATGGGCTTTACAACATTTAAGGAGATATGGTTGCAGCGGTGATATATTCAGTTTTGAAGCAGGCAGGCGTTGCATTACAGGTCCTGGAATATATGCATTTCGATGCCAGCATGCGGAAAATATTTACCGTAGGTTTCAGTCATACGTAAATGCTGTTATTACTTGTGAGAACACTCTGACTTGTAGCAATGTCAATAATAGATTAATTGATGGTACTGCTGATTCATATCAATTACCAAATACGTATTTGGAACCAGTTCCACTGAATCCAATTCAAAGAATAAGTATTACACATGAATCTTTAATTAGTCCAATTAGCCCAGATTTTGATTCCATAAATTTTTTTCACAATTGGTCACTAAGAAACGACACAATGCAAATTCAAAATAGAAATGCTCATCAAATTAGTAATGTTTATCAGGAAATTCCAACGAAGTCAGACGAACATAATAACAATTTAATTACGATAAGAAATTCAGATTTTCCCCCGCAGGAATTGGCGCCAAATCTCAACGTAGATTTTGAATCAAATCAAAAAATTAACATAACCGAGCGAGATCATATGTACGAAAATATTAGTACAAAAGAACAAAATAAAGTTTTTCATACAGTTTTTAATGAAAAGTACAATCATAATTTTAGCAGAATAGAACTACCTGTGAAATTGGATGATAGTCAGACACTGCATTCTAGCGAAGAGAACTGCGTGAGCTATATTGTTTTAGATTTAGATCAATCCCCGAATTCCAAAAATTCAAGAGGTACTATAAAAGAAATTCATGATGTAGAAATTTCATTTTCAAATATACCTTCTACAAGTGATGTTGATAGTGGTGTTAACCTTTTTAATAATGCATGTGATGCAGAACTAAGATGTCATCAGCAAAATATAGAAAAAATAACTTCTTTGGGATACTCTACAATCGATTTTATTAAAACATCGGCTTTAATTACATCTTTAGAATCTGAGATTGAATATGAAGGATCCCGAAAAACACGACATAGTTCTTCCGTGCAAAAATTGTATGATTGAATAAGGTAAATGGATTCACATATTTTACAGATTCAAATTTTAGTTACCAACTGATTTACAGTTTAAAGTCGTACCGGAATAATCCGAAAACAGAAGTTCTCAAGCGTATTCAAACCGTAACCGAACTGAAAATAAAAAATTATTTGGCCGTATGTTGGAAACTCATTGCGTTAAAGTTAGCACATAACTAGCTAACTATAAACCTATTTTATCGGTAGTTACATGTACTTATATATATTTTGCGGAATTTTTAGAATTTCAGTTGTTTGCTCTGTCTAGTCGTTTGCATTATAATTTTAAGTATTGTGCTTTTAAAAACGTGGTCAATCGAATTTTTTTTAATGTAAATATCTGAAAAATGTAATTAATGTTTATGAAATCTTTCCCATTATTCGCATAGCTTTTCCATGTGTTTGCATAAAAATAAATTTAAAAAATTGTAACATTGAATTACTTTATGCCGTTGTATGATGCCTGTTCCTAACCGTCCGTCGGGCAAACCCGAGATTTCCAAATTCGGGCGTCATAAGTAATTAAACAACTCAATTCTTATGCTTTTACGGGTATCTGTGACCTCTATTAGGATGTACAAAGATATAATTTATGAAATTGGAATAAAAGACTGTTTATTGAATTCAAAGTACATAATTAAAAAACTTTAAATTCACAAAACTCAAAATTATTTCATTTAATATATTTCACATATTCACATACATAACAATTATACTCAAAAATTTGTCGGATTCAATTTCAAAATTTTATTTATTTCGATACTAGTCATGTCTTTTTTACAATGTATAAGAAAATGTGAATTTGATATAATTTAAATTTTTTAATATAATTTGAGCACTGAAGACGTGTTAGCTCGTTGAGATGCAATCTTGGCAGACCAAGACCAAGGCGCAATTAACCTAAGAGGCCACTAAGCTTAAAACTTGACACCAGGTGGACGGGTGAACAACTGGTATGACGCATCGCAAACAGCACATAAAATGACACGAGTATCTGGACGGACGGAGGCCTGCGTGTTCTAGCGGCAAAGAGGAGAACGAAAACATTTGTGCTGTTCCTGTCAGCCCTATTGCGCCCGACGGAGGTTAAACATTCCACACAAACCTATCCATGGTCTAGCAATAAAATTTGTCTTCCTGCTCTTCATTGCCTTAGCTGTTGGAAATGCACAGATTCTACAAATCTCCTATCCGTTATCCGTAATCATCAAACATAGTCTTAAACTCGTGTA
Organism: Nephrocerus scutellatus; assembly: GCA_947095585.1. Taxonomy (NCBI): domain Eukaryota; kingdom Metazoa; phylum Arthropoda; class Insecta; order Diptera; family Pipunculidae; genus Nephrocerus; species Nephrocerus scutellatus. The sequence goes on from OX352764.1 coordinate 58,174,340, forward strand.
ACTCAATAGTTTATGATAACTCAGTGCGTTTTTCATGACAGGGCTGATTAAACGTAACTAAAATTGGAACGGAATTTTATTTTGTTTTTTTTTTTCGTTGAAAGAAGTGGGTTAAAAATTGATCACAAGATTTCATCAGCCAACCGACAGACAGACAGAAACATGCCGACCCTAAGTTAATATAGAGAATTTATTAATTTGGAAAAAATTGATGTAAAAAGCTTAAAAAATATTTTTGTTTTCTCTTTTTCTTACTTAGGAAATATGGAAATGGGTAAATCTGCAAAAATCCCGAGTTCGAAAATTTCCATGTATACTTCCTTTTACTACTAAGAAAAATAGTAAAATACAATATAAAAAAAACCACAAATAAAAATTAAAATGATTCGTGTGAATTCTCCAACTGATACACAATGTGCAAAGGTTAAATAAAATCGTGTTTTATTAAAAAAAAAAATAGGCAGCCCTCTTATCCTGATCATTTTTAAAATGGCACAGGGCATGCCCGCGTCAAATGCAGCGGATCTAGTGGAGCAAATGCTTCACAACGAACCCTGCGTAAAACCGTAACTTGGTCGGGGGAGCTTAGCCCCTAGCCCATCGAGGGTGGTGGGGGCTTCTTGGCAAAGGGGAAACTGGGGCATCTGACCCGTCGACCTGAGCTGGGACCCAGCACAAGCAAAGCAGCGGTTTGGGTGGAGCAGAAGCCCTACTCTGATTCGCGAAGTAGGCCTGGAATTGGTTGGGTGGGGGCTTGACCTCAAGGCCAACGAAGGGAGGTGAGGGTGCAAACTCACCTAGAGCGGTGTTGGGACAGCAGTCCCGCCAACTCGAGATGAGGCCCTCAAGCAGTAGGCAGCATGCGCTGTCTCTGCTAAAGGGGAAACCCTTGGTGGGTAAAACGGGGACTTGCCCCACTGGAGAACCGATCTCCATTTCAGCAGGAAAGCCGGCTCCGCCCAAAAGGAACAGCCGGGTGGTGGAGCACCAAAGCCCCTCCTGCAAACTATGCAGAGGCGGCCAAGCGAGCTAAAGTAGCTATCTTCGCGGAGCATGATTTCGAAGATACCCTTACCCAGGAGCAGCTGTCGACCCTAGACGAGGCTCTTGGATGAAGTGGCGCAGGGCTGGAAGGTCAAAATTGGCTTTGACGGCGTCTACTTCAGACCGGGAATGATTCTGGTCGACTGTTGCGACGGGGAAACAGCCGCTTGGCTGAAAGAGCACGCTCCGACCCTTTCCACATGGAAGGGACCTTGATAGTGGCGAGGGATGGGGCAGATATACCCAAACCCAATGAGGCCCCTCGGACCTACGTCATCATAAGAAATAGTATTAACCATTTATCTCTTTCAGAATTCATAACCCGGGACCTAGTAGCAGTCCGATGCCAGTTTAATATAGACGGCACCAACCGGGATATAGTGATAGCATCGGCCTACTTTGCCGGGGACAGAGAAGAGGTACAAAAACTGGTCGAACACTGCCGAAGGCACAGTAAACCTCTACTGATTGGATGTGATGCTAATGCACACAATGAAGAGTGGGGGATCACCGACACAAATAAGAGGGGTGAGTACCTTTTAGAGTTTCTGGTGAAGGAAAACCTAGATATATTCAATGTAGGCAGGGTACCAATATTTGTAACTAGGGTTAGGAAAGAAGTACTTGACATCACTTTCGGAACTCCGACAGTGAGTCTAGTGCTTAATAGGTGGAAGGTCTCCTCCGAGCCATCTTATCGGATCATAGGATTATCCTATTCGAACTGGGAGGGCTTGTAGAGGAGGTAAAAAGTATTAGAAATCCTAGAAGGACAAATTGGGAAGTTTTCAAAACCAATTTGGGGCACAATTAAGAGCACATCTCAGTACAAAGAGTGGCCAAAAGTCCACACGAGCTGGAATGTGCAGCTGATGAAGTGAATAGGGTAATCTCTGACGCATACGAGTCGAGTTGCCCGGTAAGCTCTCCCAAAGGGAACAATGAAGCTCCTTGGTGGAGCGAAAAGCTGTTAGCCCTTCGAAAGCAAGTGAGAAAACTTCAAATCTGCCAAGAGGAGGGGCATCTGGCAACAATACAGAGAAGCTCTTACAGCATACAACACAGGTGAGAGGAGCTAAACGCAGCAGTTTCCGAAAGTTCTGCGAGGAGTTAGTCAATACTACAGAATCTGCCCGACTGTTTAAAGCTATGGCAAAAGATGCTAAAAGTATAAAAGCATCACTGTTAGACCAGAACGGAAAGTTTACAGAAAACGAGGAGCAAAGAGCCCTCCTTATCTTGAGAACACACTTCCCTGGAAGTGACTAGTATCGAACTCGGGATGGACGTGAACCACCCAAGAGCAAGCAGGGAGGACTGGAAGAAAGCCTCGGACATTTGCACAGAGCAAAGAATCCGATGGGCAATCAAAAGCTTCCATCCCTTCGGCAGGTGTGGACGGGATAATCCCTGCAGTTATGCAGGTCGGGTTAGACAACTTCCTTCCACATCTGGTGAGAATATTTAGAAGTAGTCTAGCACTTGGGTATATACCGACAAGCTGGAGAAGGGCAAGGGTGGTATTTATACCGAAGGTTGGGGAAAAAGATTCCACCCATCCGAAGTCCTTCAGACCAATTAGCCTAACTTCGTTCGTCTTAAAGACAATCAAAAAGGTTATCGACAACTATATTAGGTCGACTATACTGGAAAAAGAACAATTGCATTCCAGTCAGCACGCATACAGAACGAGCAGATCTACGGAGACCGCACTATGGGAGCTAACGGAAAGCATGGAGAGGTCTCTTGCCAGTAAGGAAATCGCGCTTTGCGCCTTCCTTGACATCGAAGGAACATTCGACAACGCATCTCATGATGCAGTAAGAAGTGCTCTGGAAAGGAAGAAAGTAGATAGCACAATCACTTAATGGTGGTTTGAGATGCTGGGCATCAGAACAGTGGTGACAAAACCATTATGGTCAACACCACAAGAGGATGCCCACAAGGTGGAGTTTTGTCTCCCCTTCTGTGGAGCGTCCTTGTAGACGAACTACTGCAGTGACTAGCTGAAGCAGGGACTTACGCCCAAGGCTACGCAGACGACATAGTAATCGTAGCTAGAGGAAAGTTCGATGAAGTGCTCTGTGACATAATCCAAAATGGAATAGCCATCACGAGTAGATGGTGTTAAGAGGTGGGACTCAGGGTAAACCCTAACAAGACCACACTGGTTCCCTTCACCAGCAGAAGGAAGTTGGGGCGTATACACCCGATTACCCTAAATGGAGAAGTGATCACCGTCAGCAAAGAGGTTAAATACCTGCGACTGACATTTGGTAGTAGACTGCTCTGGAACAAACACCAACAAGCAGTGCTACAGAAATCAAAAAGAGCAATCATGGTGTGCAGAAGGGTGGCTGGAAAATCGTGTACACCATGATAGTTATTCCAATGATTACCTACGGAGCAGTTGCATGGGCGAACAGGACTAAGCTAAGAACCACGAAAAGGGAGTTGGAAAAAGTATAAAGACTGGCCTGCGTTTTAATTACAGGGGCCATGAGAACCTGCCCAACAGCAGGTATGGAGGCAATCCTTGATCTTTTCCCACTACACTTAGTGGTAGAGAGTAAATCCATGGAAACCAAGTTACGTTTGAGCAAGGTAGGCTGCTTCATGGACGGCAGGGCAAGTGGGATATTAGAACCACTAACCAAGCAGATTCCTCTAGCGAGCATGCCATGCGATAACATGGTGCGGAAGCTTGTGTTCAAAAGGAACTTCGAAATAAAAATGAGCATCACGAAGGAATTCAGGTCAGAAACTGAACCCTTCTGTGGCATAGGGTACAGCAAAATGCGGGAAGAAGTACGCAGTATGGGTAAGGCTGCCGCTTCCGAAAGATGAGAGAATCTACCAGGCCTACGGCAAGCAAAGGAAATGCTGGGAAATTACAACCCAAAGAGGTCCCGCCTAATATTTCGACAAATAGAAGTAATGTAAGAATCATTACGGGTTTCCTAAAAGGGCATTGCATACTGGAGGGGCACCTAAAGAAGTTAAAAATAGAAGAGGATGGAAGCTGCAGGGTCTGTGGGGAAGCGGAGGAGACCCCGTGGCATCTACTCAACGAGTGCGGAGCAACGATCCGTCAGAGAAGAGACCACTTGGGAACCCACGCAATCTTTCACTGAACCCGCTCCATATTATTGGGTTCTTAAGAAGATTGGTATGGATGGGGTGCTATAGGGACGGGCATGCACTGGCTCTATAGCACTAGTCAGGGGGAGCGCAATAGATCCATGTGAGTCGAAGTGCTACAACACCCCATCTATCATTATCATTATCCTGATCATTCCAAAATTTTTACAAAAAGTGTTTCCATCGGAGATACATGTGTATAAAATTTAAAGACAATCGGGCTATAGGGACGGGCATGCACCGGCTCTATAGCACTAGTAAGGGGGGAGCGCAATAGATCAATGTGAGTCGAAGTGCTACAACACCCAATCTATCATCATCATTATCCTGATCATTCCAAATTTTTTACAAAATTGTTTCCATCGGAGATACATGTGTATAAAATTTAAAGACAATCGGGCTAACTTTTAAAAATTTATATGGAAGCCCCTCGCCATGGGGCCACTTACAAATTTTTACAAAAAGCGTTGTCCATCGGAGATACACACGCGTATAAAATTTAAGACAATCGGCTACTTTTTTTATAAAATTTGTATGGGAAACCCCGGACCCCGAGGCCCAAGGGGGCCCATATTTTAAGACAAAGCGCTGTCATGGGAGATACACATTCTTCTGGAAGCCATTATTGAGCAGACTTCGAAAACCGATATCTTTGAGCTTTTTTTTGTTTGAAAAGTGGTTTGATGAATATGTATCATAGTAATAATAAAAAAAAACCCATAAAAATTAAAATGTTTCTTGTAAATTTTCTAAGCGGAGATACACATGTGTATAAAATGTGAAGAAAATTGGATACATTTTTTTTTATAAAATTTGTTTGGGTGCCCCTCTACCCAGGGACCCGATCACTTCAAATTTTTTACAAAAAGGGTTGTCCATCGGAGATACACATGTGTATAAAATTTGAAGAAAATCGGGTACATTTTTATAAAATTTGTATGGGTACCCGGGGCCCGATCACTTCCAAATTTTTACAAAAATATTGGTGGCCCATATTTTAATAGAAAGTGTTGTCATGGGTGATACACATGTGTGCAAAGTTTCAATAAAATTGGGTTTTAGGAAGTGGATTAAAAATTGATAACAAGATTTGGTATGCCAGTCCGCCAGCCAGCCAGCCAGCACGCGAAGTTAATATAGCGAATTTAAAAAGCTACATTAATCGTCGCAAAGTGACAGCTGAAACTTTTAATGTGATTTTGACAGAGATGTATAAATATATATGAATGCTGAGTTTGATCGCAAAAAGCGAGTCGGTGTCGTGAGTCGGAATGCATATAATTTCATTGTTGTGTGATACGTTTTCTTTCTTTTCGTAGTGTAACTTTAATGACAGAATCTAGTACAAAAAATTTCCCTGTTTGCGATGGGTTCGTTCTTCCCCCACCCGACTCACAACTCGCGTACTCTACCAGGCGAGAAGCCTTTAAAGCTGTATTTAATTTGCCGAGGATCAAGGAATTACAACAACAATTGCACTTTAGTATTCCTTTTTTGGAATAAGAAAACTTGCTGTTTTGCTGGTTTCCAAATTCTAATTCCTTATTCCTTTTAAATTTATGGATATTTACATGTACTTGTATATATTTTGCGGAATTTTAAGAATTTTAGTTGTTTGCTCCGTCTAGTCGTTTTGCATTATAATTTTAAGTATTGTGTTTTTAAAAACGTGGTCAACCGAATTTTTTTTAATATAAATAGCTGAAAAATGTAATTAATGTTTATGGAATCTTTACCATTTTTCGCATCGCTTTTCCATGTGTTTGCATAAAAATAAATTGAATAAATTGTAACATTGAATTACTTTATGCCGTTGTATGATGACTGTTCTTAACCGTCCGTTGGGCGCAACCCGAGATTTCCAAATTCGGGTGTATTAAAGATTCGTCATAAGTAATTAAACAATTCTTATGCTTTTACAGGTATCTGTGACCTCTATTAGGAGGTTCAAAGATAGATAGATAGTTTCTTTATTTATAGCAAAAAAAGTTATAATAATTTGGTTTTAGTCGGTACAGAGATTTGTTATGATTTTAACTTACTTCTGGAAAAGTATATGATTATTATAAAAACTTAATATTTAAATTTGTGGTTTTGAAGGAAAAAGCTATAATAAAACGTTCAATTCGATTTTGAAACTTATTAACTATTAAAATAAATCAAAAGATATATAAACGAACTGAAGAAAAACAAAATTTTTCAGTGTAATAAGAATTAAAAATTAAAAATAAATAAAAAATAAAAATAAATAATGAAAAATTCATGAAAGTAAACTATTTATCAAGGGATTTTCTGATTTTTGACAGTTTATGAAAAACTTCCGCTTTGAAGACAATAATTTATTTTTAATGTACTCAATTTTGGTTTTTTCGTGAAGTAGCCTGGTTGAATAATGTCAAGGCAAGTCTAAGCACATTTTTAACAGCTGTGCAATTTGTAATTTTTTAAAATGTGATGGAGCACAGTCTCCAAAAGCTGGAGAGCCGTATAAATATATTGCTTGGAAAATTAGTTTGCAAATAACGATCTTGTTTTCCAGGCTTAACATAGCTTTTCGGTTTATTAATGGGTATATCATTTTTATCGCTAGGTTCGATTTTTTAAGAGTGCATACAATATGTTCACTAAAAGTTAACTTCTTGTCAAGGTGAACACCGAGGTATTTAACTGAGTTTTGCCATTCTACTTCAATGCCATTTAGCCTCAACGAGTTTCTTGGCAGAAAGCAACACTTCCTTTTTCTAGTGAAAAAGATAGCTTGCGTTTTGCCTACATTAACTTTGACCTTCCATTTATCAAAATATCCCACTAGGACACTGATTGCATTTTGAAGTATGGCTTCGATAGTGAAACCTATCTCATGCGATGTAAAGATCCCAGTATCATCGGCGTAAATGGCGTATTCGCAGTTTGGCAAAATGGGCAAATCTGAGGTATAGATATTATAAAGAACTGGACCAAGTAAAGAACCTTGGGGAACTCCTGACAGTAAAGTGCTTTCTGAAGAAAGACTATTTTTTACTGACATTTTAAAGAAGCGATTGCTAAGAAAACTACATATTGATTAGGTATGGTGGAAAATCATAGTTTATTAGCTTGTGTAGAAGTCCCTTATGCCACACTGTATCGAATGCCTTTTCTATGTCTAATAAAACAAGACCGGTTGACTTTTTGATCTCAAATTTTTTTGAACGTGTTTACGGATTCTAAAGATATGGTGGGTTGTAGATTGATCGCGTCTAAACCCGAATTGTTCTAACGGAAGAATGTTTTTGGACTCAAGTTCAATCAGTACCCGTTTTTTCAAAAAAAAATTCAAAAACCTTACTCAAGCTACTTAGTAAACTTATGGGCCTATAGCTACTGATAGATGATGGTGCTTTTCCAGGTTTTAAGATTGACACAACTTTAGCTTTTTTCCATAACTCAGGAAAGTGTTGTAGTTTGAGACATGCGTTAAAAATTAGCTTAAAAAACACGTATCCGTGTAAAGGTAAATTTTTTAAATAAAGATTTTTGATACCGTCAAAACCAGTCGATTTCCTAACTTTCAGGGTTTTAATAATTATCTTGACATCGTCAGTGTGAACAAGTTCACTAGTTGGGCACACTGTGTCACCATTTAAGAATGTGTCGACGGTACTACTGACGGCTTGATCATGCAATACGCTTCCCATGTTGCCTGTACTATCGTGATTTGCAGAAAATGTCTTGGCTAATAGGTTTGCTTTTTCCTCGTTTGTAGTGGCAGTAATGTTATGGTTTGTCAAAGGTGGAAGATTTGAGTGTTTTTTCTTGACAAGTTTAACAATGTTCCAAAATGGTTTCCCATGCTTGTCTAAACCTTTTAACTTTGTGTTCCAAGATAAGTTTCGAAATTTTCGAATTTCTTGTTTGACGCGATGGTTAAAATAATTCATTAAGTCATGGGAAACTGGTTGCCTAGTTCTCTGCCAATTTCTTCTATGCAAATTTCTAATTTTAATGAAGTTTAAAATTTGTTGTGGCAATTTTAAGCAGTTGTTATACGGGTTTTTTAGGAACAGATAAATCAACGCTTTTCAATATTAAGTCGTTAAGGAACTTTAAAAGACTTTTGATTTGGTTAGTTTCTAATTCACTTAATTTATTTGCGAGGCCATGATTTATATTTCTTCTGAATTTTTTCCAATTTGCTTTATTGTAATAAAAAATGTAATTATAAATTATTTGTGGATAATTTAACAATTTGCATTCTACTGGAAGGTTGTCTGAGCTTAGTTCATTTAAGGCAATTGGTTCAGTGATTTTATCTGGAATGTTGGTTAGAAACAGGTCAATGGTTGATGGTTTACATCTAGCTGTAGCAGGGATGTGACTGGGGCTTTAAGGAAAAAGAATCGTAAAAGGGTGTCGCAAATTAAGTTCTGCCAGGATGTTACCCCAAGAATTTGCTCTGGAATAGACCCAATCACGATGCCTGCAGTTGAAGTCACCATCAATTATAAATTCATCGTTTAGTGTAATAAGTTTTCTGACGTCGGCTTTAAGACTATCTTTGGTGCACGCCCGCCAGGAAAATATACAGCAAATATTTTAGTTGAAATATTACTTTCATTAAAAATTTCAATACCTATATTTTCTATTAATTCTAAATTAAGTGATGCAATTAAATTATGCCTAATATTCTTCTGCACTACAATGGCAACACCGCCACCCCTTCGATTTTGTCTGTCAATACGATAGCATAAATACTTACAGTGAGAGAAAGGAATGTTATTGTTCAGCCATGTTTCACTTAAAAGGCAAACATTCACCTTCTCTTTACATAATAAATCGAAAAACTCTGCAATCTTATTTTTGATGCCTCTAGCATTCTAAGAAATAATTTTAAGAGACTTATTTACCATCGTTATACAAAAACTTAAGAGCTAATTGAGCGATAACGTCGAACTGTTCAGTTTTACTCTTGCATTGTGACAAACTAGTAATTAATTCCAGTGAAAGTGCCGAGAGTTCTTCATGCGAGAATAGAATATTGCTATTTTCAGCAGGTAACGGTGATGAATAATGTACCGGTTGTGGTTTCGACAAGTGAATGGTTTAGCTGGCCAGATTGGAGTTGCAGGCGCTGATGCTGAATTTAAATATAAGCTGGTGCTCTTAGTGTTTTTGTTTGCTGATAGCATAGGAAAACTTTCGGGAGAAAACTGCATTTCAGGATGTGACTGACGATACCTACTAGAGGGATTTCTCTTTGACAAATTCTGTCTCATCTCTAAGTATATTCTCTTGCTTGGGCATTCAGGATCGGTAGATTTGTGTGTGCCTTTGCAATTGGCACACTTAAGTATACTGGAATTGCATTCTTCTGTTTTGTGATTACTGGCGCAGATAGCACAGTAGGTTTTAATACGGCAACCTCTCTGTCCATGTCCCCACATTTGGCAGTTGTGACACTGCGTGACTTGATTTTTTAATTTGCGTTGAAAATATCACTGATTCGCACAGAGCCATTCTCAAGATAAACTACGTATAAGGTGTCTACATATTTATCATGCTTTTTATTTATAATTTTTACGTCTTTACACTTTAGACCGCGCGAAATAATTACACTTTTTAGAGCAGAGGGCTCTATTGCATGAAGGCCGAACAGCACTACTTTGAATAACCTTGCACTCTTAAGGTCATGCGTGAAAAATTGGTGATCTTTTTTTTAAGCAGATATTGATACCGATAGAAATAATTTTTATCGAATAATTGTCGATTTTATTTTCATTTAAGACTGTATGAACAAAATCACTGTTTTTGTATAGAAGCGTGATTGGTGGGATCACTTCCTTTTTTTCACTTTTTATCTCCGATGTCGGAATCACTGTCTGTGTCAAGGTGACATTGAAGAGGAGTCCAATAATTTTTTCTGGAAACCTTTGAGCGAGAAGTCATATTGGTCCTCGTTTTCTTGATGTTGAGTTCTTGGCACAGCTCTTGAAAGACTAAATGTAATTCCAGTGGTACTCCAAATCTGCAGATCGAATTGTCCACGAATGCCCTAGCCACCGTGCTAGCTTCCTGGCTTGCGATGGGATATGCTTCTGGTGAGATCACTTCCTTTTTTTCACTTTTTATCTCCGATGTCGGAATCACTGTGTAACGAAGTTGGTTAAATACCACTTCGCTACAAACCATATGTCTAAAGTAATTGCTGTACAAAAAAAGCCCAGTCACTCGATATATAATGCAAAATTAACCTATTTTGCATTATATCAATTTAGCGCAATACGAGTGTACTCGGCCGGTATGCAGTACGTATAAGGTTCAATCCGGCGGTTGAACCAACGAAATTGTTTTTTGCGGGAAAAGGGTTTTTCGCCCAATGAATGATAGAAATTTATCAATGATATTATTTATAATCAAATAATTTTTCCAAAAAGGGTGAAAACAAAATTCCCAAGGAATTCAACTATTAAGACACACTTATATGCTCCAATCAATCAACAAAAATCAGAATAGAACATACTACGGTACGGTAGTAAAATCTATTCAAGAGTAGACTATACTGCGGCAAGGCAGCTATACCTACTCAAAGGGAAGAAAGCGTTGTGGTTCACAGCAAATTCCCCCTTTACCGACAGCTTTTCGCTGACTACTGTTCTCCACGAACAGCCCCTTTTTTGGTGACAAGGCTAGCCGAGTCATATTAATGTAACACGTTGCCGAGGTTGTAAAACCAGACAACTGTGCTGCATTATATACTCGTACTTTCTTTGTCTAGGTCAATATAACAAAATTGTCAAGGTTATAAAACCGGGCTAATTTTGTTGTGTTGTACACCTATACTTACTGTGTCTATTGCAGTATAGCGAACGATCGAGGTTGTAAAACCAGGTAGTATCGCTATATTCTAATTTACAAGACACTAAGCAGTCCGCTTGCTCCCAGTGTGGTAGCTATTCCCCGGACCTCGCTTGCTTACTCGTATAGTAATTCACTATACCGCGCTGTTCCGTAGAACGCTGCTCGTGTGCTCTAGTAGCAACCACTTAAAGAGCAGAAGCCGCCCATCAACCCCCTTTTCCGCAGTCGAATACTCTCGGCTGCAATCAAGTTCCCCTGGTTTCCCCGTACCGAGTACGTACAAACCAACGTATCGTAAGTTTATTTAAGTATATTTATATGTAAGTACGTATAGACTAAGAGATCAAGAAATAAAGAAGAATTGTACTCTCTCCGCAAAGAAGAACTAGTCAACGAGTTGGAGCGTCGTGGCATCGACTCCACAGGCACTGTTGATGAACTACGGAAAAGGTTAAGCGCTGAGATCAAAACAACGAAACCAACCGAAAAATTAACCCCGACCAAAAAAGGAAGCGAAATACCGGCCATCATCTACCCAGAAGTAGATACAGGTACTTCACAGAAGAAAACCGAAATGAAAGAGGAATTGCGCGTAGCACAGCCGACTGGTCAGATTTACGAAACCTCGCCCAGGATGTACGCAGAAGTAGATGCAAGTACCGCACAAGCAGTAGATGCGCGCTCTCCACCAACTTTCGCATACCGATTATCCGACGCAGACATAATGGACAAAGTACGAAAATGGAATGTGAGGTACGACGGCGGTACAAATAATCCACTGGAGTTCTTGGAACGTGTTGAAGAATTGGCCGAGTGTTATCAAGTACCTCTCGATCGCATCGTCCGGACTCTTCCCGAGTTGCTGAAAGGGAACGCGTTGGTGTGGTACCGGAATAGCAAAGAGCTATTAGTTAATTGGAAAGCATTTAGCAAAGAACTGCGCCGCTTTTTTTTACCACCACGTTTCTACACCCAACTACTGGATCGCATTCGGAGTCGTACACAAAACCACCGAGAAAAGGGCAAAGAATTTCTCACATCGATTCAAGCCCTGATGCGATGGCATACCACCATGACCGCTGAAGAGAAACTCGATAGAATTTATGACAATCTGCGACCCGACTACCGGCATTACATCAAGCGAAGGGAGTTCAGCACGTTGTCCGAGTTAACCATCCTGATCGAAGATTTCGAATGTTTAATGGCAGAACAACCTGTCTCACGACTCACTCAACCGCAAAATCGGCCATTGCCACTCCGTCCCGCCGTTCCGCCATTTCGTTCTACAGCACTGCCATTTCGTCCACAAGTACAATACAGTGAACCAGCACCGCAACCCGTAGCCACATCACAGCAGCTGCCCATCCAGTCCGCTCGACCAATTCTGCCACTAGATCTAATGGCAAATAATACAATATACCCGTCGCACACCAGCAATGTCACACCATCGTATCAACCAGTGGCCAACGATGTAACACATTTATACCCGTCGCACACCAGCAATGTCACATCGTCGTACCAACCAGTGACCAACGATGTAACACATTCATACCCGTCACACACCAGCAATGCCAACCACCGGACCTCTACCACGAACTCCATATACCCACATCCGTCGCACACCAGTAGTGCAACACCAACCAGCGCATACGAGCGAAAAACCTACTGTTGGGCATGTAGTCAGCCTGGACACCTGCGGAAGCATTGTCAACAACCACGCCTACTTTTCTGCTCATACTGTGGCACTCAGGGGATACAGACCCGCCACTGCCAATGTAGACCGGGAAACGTCAACGGGCCGTCCAATCTTGTGAGGCATTAGACGCCCCCACCTTGACTACCCTCAGCCACGCCTCATATACATTACCCATATCCTTTTATAATCACCAATACAACGCCCTCATCGACACCGGGGCCGGAAGGTCATGCATCGGAAAAACCATACAGCGAATCTGTAAAGCTAACCGAGTACCAGCCCGACCGATAGCCATGACTTTCGCTTTAGCCGATAAGTCCACTATTACCGCCCACCAGGCGTATACGACAAAATTAACATGGGAGGGACGCACCTTTACGCACGAGTTCGTGTACCTACCCGAACTCATGGACAAAATCCTAATAGGAACCGACTTTTTGTCCAAGTTCGGATTTACCATAAAATGCGGTAGAGAGACAATAACAGCTCGAACCCAGCCTGGCCGACCAGTTATCCAAAGCCTCTTTTCCGAAGAACAACAACTGAAGAAACTCCTGGCAACCGAAATACCCACGTTTGAAAAGCTGAAAGGGCCAACCGACATCGCAGAACATGAAATACGGCTTAAGCATCAACGCCCATTTAAGCAACGATACATGCCAAGGAATCCCGCCATGCAGGCAATCATCAATCAAGAAATAGACCAGCTATTAGCAGAAAACAAAATCGAACCATCAAATAGCCCCTATAGCTCTCCGATAGTCCTAGTAAAGAAAAAACAAGGCACGTGGAGGCTATGCGTAGACTACCGTCAATTAAATGAACTCTCTATCAAAGACGCATACCCTCTACCACAAATCAACCACGTACTGGACAAACTAAAGGGAGCTAGATATATTTCAACAATCGATTTAAAGCAAGGTTATTGGCAAATACCACTAAAACCAACCAGCCGCCCGTGTACCGCTTTTACAGTCCCTGGGAGAGGACTTTTCCAATGGAAAGTCATGCCGTTTGGACTTCACTCCGCTCCTGCCACTTTCCAACGACTACTCGACAAGATAATCAGCCCCGAGCTAGAGCCTCACGCTTTCGCCTATCTAGACGACATTATCATCATCGGGCGCACCTTTTCAGAACACATGGCAGCGTTAAAAGAAGTATTCCGACGACTGAGAATGGCAAAACTTAAAATAAATCCCGACAAATGCTAATTTGGAAAAACCGAGATGCGTTACCTCGGCCATATGGTGAACAGACATGGCATACATACCGACCCAAGCAAAATTGAAGCCGTAAAAACCCTCATGGCACCACGAAATATAAAAGAACTCCGGCGAATCATCGGCATAGCATCCTGGTATCGACGTTTTGTACCGAACTTCTCGACCATAACCGCACCGCTTACCAGATTGTTAAAGAAAACTCAGAAATGGTCATGGGGAGAAGACCAGAAGAAAGCCTTTGAAATGTTAAAAACAAAATTAACCGAAGCACCAATACTTGCTTGCCCCGATTTCACCCGCCCGTTCGTCCTACAGACAGACGCCAGTGCCGATGGTCTCGGTGCAGTACTCTGGCAAACAATCAATAATCAGGAAAAGGTAATCGCCTATGCCAGCCGAACGCTCAACGACGCAGAACGGAACTACTCGGTCACAGAGCGAGAATGTCTAGCGGTGGTCTGGGGAATCCGAAAGATGCGTCCATATCTAGAAGGGTACCACTTTATAGTACATACCGACCATCAGTCTCTAAAATGGTTGCATAATATCGATAACCCCTCAGGACGACTAGCACGCTGGGCCATCGAATTCCAGCAACACGATTATGAAATCCGGTACCGAAAGGGATCATCCAACACCGTGGCTGATGTACTATCTCGACACCCAACCGGAAAACCCCTTAGACTTATACTACCAATAACCGAAACATGCCCATGGTACGATGCCAAGATAAAATCCGTCACAACGAAACCCGAGGAAAACCCGGAATATCAGGTCGTGGAAAAAACCCTCTACCGACATATATTCACCCCCACCAGTTATATCGAAGCCACCACGTCCGCCTGGAAAATTTGCGTCCCCAAGCCACTTCGCCGACAGATTATGCACGAAAATCACACGGATGTGACCGCAGGCCATATGGGAATTGCCAAAACCATTACCAGAATCGCAAAAACCTATTACTGGCCCGGGCTATATCGCGATACCGCGCGATTCGTTCGACGGTGCCCCACGTGTCTCGAGTACAAAGTCCCGACCCGAAAACCTGCAGGGGAGATGCACGTAACCACCGCAAGCCATCCATGGGAAATCGTATGCTCCGATTTTATAGGCCCGCTCCCACGATCGGCAAAAGGAAACACCATGATCCTGGTCTTTTACGACAAGTTTTCCAAATGGACAGAATTCCTGGCTCTCCGTGACGCAACTACTCCTGCCCTCATCAAAGGATTCAAAGAACGTATACTCAGCCGGTATGGCTGCCCAAAAATCCTGATCACCGATAATGGCACGCAATACCGGAGCAAACAATTCCAGACCCTACTATTGCAACTACAAATTAAGCAAAGATTTACCCCACCGTATACCCCGCAAGCGAACCCAACCGAACGGATGAATCGTGTGATAAAAACAATGATCTCACAGTACGTCAGAACCGACCACAGGCGATGGGACGAATATCTACCAGAGTTTATGTTAGCCATCAACACCAGTCACAACGAAACCACCGGTTATTTCGCAGCCTATCTTAATTTCGGTCGCGAATTACGGCTCCCTACCACCCCAGATATATCACTCAACAAAGAACCTGACACACCAGAACGCATCACCATGCTAAACGAAATCCTGGCCCTGGTCAAGCATAACCTGGCCAAAGCGTTTAATACACAAAAAAAATATTATGACCTCCGTCGACGCCCATGGACACCAGCAATCGGGGAAATGGTCTATTACCGACACCGACCACTCTCCTCAGCCACGCAAAATTTCGCCGCTAAATTAGCACCTCGATTTATTGGACCGTACCGAGTCTCCAAAAAACCATCCCCCGTCATATGCATCCTAGAGGGAGAAAAAAACAAAACAATAACCGCCCATGTGAAGGATTTAAAGCAACTACCCGATACCCCTACCATAGACGAAGATCAAACCTCAGGTATGATCAACACCACTGGCCACTCAGCAACACCAGTACCAGTCAGGATGGCAACGGAACAACATCGCACCAAATTTCTCGGCGAAAATCCGGAACCGGGAGCCCACCGCCGCACCAGACCACGCCCTGTATTGGCACCACCAACAACAACAACTACCGCCAAACAACAGCTCCGAAACATCAAGTGGAAGAAACGGCCACCACCCCCTAACCGGCCACTTACAGTACACGAGCTACAGCGGCTGACAGCATTGGCACCCAGCATCAAGAACGATGCGGCCACCCCGCTTCAGTGGGGCAAACCCCGACCCACCACCGCTCAAACCACCAAAGGACCCAGAATCGCCCACCGGACCATCCAACAAAATAGCCTAACCCAGAAAACCCAAAGCCGAACCCTAAACAAACCCCCCTCCAACAACACCCAACCGCCTACAGATAACCTAACCCTAAACCAACCTCCCTCCAACGCCACCCAACCGCTTACCGATAACCCAACCCAAACAACCAACCCCAACACCAATATCACTACAAACCCCCCCAAAGCAACACAGAAACTACCAATGACGAGGTTCATAACCCTCGAGAAGAGTAATCACTTCGACCCTGAGGCCTTCGAGGGCGTTCTCATTCCAACAACCCCCAAGAGATTTCGAATCACCGGACCCAGAGGAAGAATCTACGGAAGTCACCACCCAGACCACACTATCCTGCTAAGATGCGCAGGGAGCGCCATGACGATCATCCAAGATGACGCCCACCAGCCCAGCAACATTAACAACAATTAAAAGACAGCAATTAGAAGACAGCATTCCTTCTGTTCATATATTTTTATTATAAAATCTTTTTGTTATTATCATACTTATTACTTATTACTCTACTTATTAATACTTATTACTACTATATATTTTTCTACTTACTACTATTATACTTATTACTATTAATTAAACCTACTTATTACTATTATAAATTACAATACTTACTAGTATTATCACACTTATTACTATTATCATACTTATTAAACTATTATAAAAAAAAAAAAAAAAAAAAAAAAGAGAAAAAAAATACAAAAAAAAATATACAAAAAAAAAAAAAAAAAAATACAAAACCACAGAAAAGAAAAACACAAAAACACAACAACAAAACACACACACAAAAAAAAAAGAAGAGAAACCCTGTATAAATGGAACTATTATCACTAGACATAAACTTAAGCATATTACTATTAAATGGAAAAAAAAAAGAAAGAAAGAAAAAAATAAACCCACCCACAGTTTTTTTGAAACGCACACACATCTTTTTGTAACTCATTTAGGTGTCGGCACGAGACAATAAAGGTCGCAGACCACCCCAAATATACCAGAAAAAAATAAGTGACCACACCATATGAGAACATTTTTTTTTATGTATAAACATTTTTTACTTTAAAATACCAGATATATACATATACATATATAGATATATAAACAAACCGTATTAAGAAAACCGATAATAGTTATAAGTTATACTTATCCAACCAGTATATAAAAAAAAAAAAAAAAAAAAAAAATTGCTAGCCTATAAGTGTGTCTTATACTTTTTCGCACCCCGAAGTAGGGGGGGAATGTAACGAAGTTGGTTAAATACCACTTCGCTACAAACCATATGTCTAAAGTAATTGCTGTACAAAAAAAGCCCAGTCACTCGATATATAATGCAAAATTAACCTATTTTGCATTATATCAGTTTAGCGCAATACGAGTGTACTCGGCCGGTATGCAGTACGTATAAGGTTCAATCCGGCGGTTGAACCAACGAAATTGTTTTTTGCGGGAAAAGGGTTTTTCGCCCAATGAATGATAGAAATTTATCAATGATATTATTTATAATCAAATAATTTTTCCAAAAAGGGTGAAAACAAAATTCCCAAGGAATTCAACTATTAAGACACACTTATATGCTCCAATCAATCAACAAAAATCAGAATAGAACATACTACGGCACGGTAGTAAAATCTATTCAAGAGTAGACTATACTGCGGCAAGGCAGCTATACCTACTCAAAGGGAAGAAAGCGTTGTGGTTCACAGCAAATTCCCCCTTTACCGACAGCTTTTCGCTGACTACTGTTCTCCACGAACAGCCCCTTTTTTGGTGACAAGGCTAGCCGAGTCATATTAATGTAACACGTTGCCGAGGTTGTAAAACCAGACAACTGTGCTGCATTATATACTCGTACTTTCTTTGTCTAGGTCAATATAACAAAACTGGCTGACAGCATTGGCACCCAGCATCAAGAACGATGCGGCCACCCCGCTTCAGTGGGGCAAACCCCGACCCACCACCGCTCAAACCACCAAAGGACCCAGAATCGCCCACCGGACCATCCAACAAAATAGCCTAACCCAGAAAACCCAAAGCCGAACCCTAAACAAACCCCCCTCCAACAACACCCAACCGCCTACAGATAACCTAACCCTAAACCAACCTCCCTCCAACGCCACCCAACCGCTTACCGATAACCCAACCCAAACAACCAACCCCAACACCAATATCACTACAAACCCCCCCAAAGCAACACAGAAACTACCAATGACGAGGTTCATAACCCTCGAGAAGAGTAATCACTTCGACCCTGAGGCCTTCGAGGGCGTTCTCATTCCAACAACCCCCAAGAGATTTCGAATCACCGGACCCAGAGGAAGAATCTACGGAAGTCACCACCCAGACCACACTATCCTGCTAAGATGCGCAGGGAGCGCCATGACGATCATCCAAGATGACGCCCACCAGCCCAGCAACATTAACAACAATTAAAAGACAGCAATTAGAAGACAGCATTCCTTCTGTTCATATATTTTTATTATAAAATCTTTTTGTTATTATCATACTTATTACTTATTACTCTACTTATTAATACTTATTACTACTATATATTTTTCTACTTACTACTATTATACTTATTACTATTAATTAAACCTACTTATTACTATTATAAATTACAATACTTACTAGTATTATCACACTTATTACTATTATCATACTTATTAAACTATTATAAAAAAAAAAAAAAAAAAAAAAAAAAGAGAAAAAAAATACAAAAAAAAATATACAAAAAAAAAAAAAAAAAATACAAAACCACAGAAAAGAAAAACACAAAAACACAACAACAAAACACACACAAAAAAAAAAAAGAAGAGAAACCCTGTATAAATGGAACTATTATCACTAGACATAAACTTAAGCATATTACTATTAAATGGAAAAAAAAAAGAAAGAAAGAAAAAAATAAACCCACCCACAGTTTTTTTGAAACGCACACACATCTTTTTGTAACTCATTTAGGTGTCGGCACGAGACAATAAAGGTCGCAGACCACCCCAAATATACCAGAAAAAAATAAGTGACCACACCATATGAGAACATTTTTTTTTATGTATAAACATTTTTTACTTTAAAATACCAGATATATACATATACATATATAGATATATAAACAAACCGTATTAAGAAAACCGATAATAGTTATAAGTTATACTTATCCAACCAGTATATAAAAAAAAAAAAAAAAAAAAAAAAAAAAAAAAAAAAAATTGCTAGCCTATAAGTGTGTCTTATACTTTTTCGCACCCCGAAGTAGGGGGGGAATGTAACGAAGTTGGTTAAATACCACTTCGCTACAAACCATATGTCTAAAGTAATTGCTGTACAAAAAAAGCCCAGTCACTCGATATATAATGCAAAATTAACCTATTTTGCATTATATCAGTTTAGCGCAATACGAGTGTACTCGGCCGGTATGCAGTACGTATAAGGTTCAATCCGGCGGTTGAACCAACGAAATTGTTTTTTGCGGGAAAAGGGTTTTTCGCCCAATGAATGATAGAAATTTATCAATGATATTATTTATAATCAAATAATTTTTCCAAAAAGGGTGAAAACAAAATTCCCAAGGAATTCAACTATTAAGACACACTTATATGCTCCAATCAATCAACAAAAATCAGAATAGAACATACTACGGCACGGTAGTAAAATCTATTCAAGAGTAGACTATACTGCGGCAAGGCAGCTATACCTACTCAAAGGGAAGAAAGCGTTGTGGTTCACAGCAAATTCCCCCTTTACCGACAGCTTTTCGCTGACTACTGTTCTCCACGAACAGCCCCTTTTTTGGTGACAAGGCTAGCCGAGTCATATTAATGTAACACGTTGCCGAGGTTGTAAAACCAGACAACTGTGCTGCATTATATACTCGTACTTTCTTTGTCTAGGTCAATATAACAAAATTGTCAAGGTTGTAAAACCGGGCTAATTTTGTTGTGTTGTACACCCATACTTACTGTGTCTATTGCAGTATAGCGAACGATCGAGGTTGTAAAACCAGGTAGTATCGCTATATTGTAATTTACAAGACACTAAGCAGTCCGCTTGCTCCCAGTGTGGTAGCTATCCCCCGGACCTCGCTTGCTTACTCGTATAGTAATTCACTATACCGCGCTGTTCCGTAGAACGCTGCTCGTGTGCTCTAGTAGCAACCACTTAAAGAGCAGAAGCTGCCCATCAACCCCCTTTTCCGCAGTCGAATACTCTCGGCTGCAATCAAGTTCCCCTGGTTTCCCCGTACCGAGTACGTACAAACCAACGTATCGTAAGTTTATTTAAGTATATTTATATGTAAGTACGTATAGACTAAGAGATCAAGAAATAAAGAAGAATTGTAATTTTATATCGAAAACCAACAATCTTTTAATTTGTAACGACGAGCGAGAAGGAGAAAGAACCCTGGGTGACCGACGAGCGTCACCCGAGCAAAAGACTGTTACAACTGTCTGTGTCAAGGTGACATTGAAGAGGAGTCCAATAATTTTTTCTGGAAACCTTTGAACGAGAGGTCATATTGGGACTTTTATCCATTAAGAATATTTTCTGTGGACATCTAGTGTCCGATTCACAAAAGGAGCTTGCGCGCTTCGTTATTTTTGTTTTTATTTCGATAGTACGTAGAGAGAAAAACACACACGTTGTACGTTGATGAAAGTCTGCAAATATATAAAGATATAATTTATGAAATTGGAATAAAAGACTGTTTATTAAATTCAAAGTAATTGATTCCTAAGTAAACTGAAAATAAGGAAATAAATTAAAAAACTTTAAATTCACAAAACTCAAAATTATTTCATTTAATATTATTCACATATTCACAAACATAATAATTATACTCAACAATTTGTCGGATTCACTTTCAAAATTTTTTTTATTTCGATACTACAAAAGACTGTTTATTAAATTCAAAGTAATTGATTCCTTGGTAAACTGAAAATAAGGAAATAAATTAAAAAACTTTAAATTCACAAAACTAAAAATTATTTCATTTAATATTATTCACATATTCACAAACATAATAATTATACTCAACAATTTGTCAGATTCACTTTCAAAATTTTTTTTATTTCGATACTACAAAAAATACATTAATACTGTTACGAAATTCAGGCTTTCGAGTTCGTAAAGGATTTAGCAAATAAAACACAACACAAGTTTATTAATTTACAAATAATAACTTTAATGAACAACAATAAAATTACCACAAGTTCACAATTTATAATGGTGATTACTTTAAATGGACATAAGAACACTTATGATAATACATAGTACTTCACAATAATTCTCTTAGGTAATAGCTTTATCACTTTACAAGAACTTTTACAACTGCACTGGTTAAATTCCAAACAACTAATAATCCTACTTCGGCCTAACGCCTCTATTTATACTAAATCAAAAGCTTCCAGAAACTTCTAATATTGCAGACAGAAATATCCAGAAAATTGTAGCCTTATTCCCTTAATTACAACTAACAATACTTATATTTAATGAGTTATTTCTAAAAATATACTGCATGTTCAATCATGTTCGTTTACCAAAACCGGGCAAACCGCACAAACCTGTTTGACTACTTGTTTGACCAGTACACAATGATTCAAACTTGCAGGCGGTTACATTTCAAATTTTAAATAATCTAAAAGTCTTAGAGCCTAAAAGTATGCAACAAGAAAGTGCTTATTTTTAGTATGCAGTGTTTACATTGGGACTTATCTTAGGATTCTATTTCTATTATATGCGAAACTAACTACTTTTCGTAACATTACCCCCACCTTAATTCTGTTCGTCCCGAACAGATTCAGCACTCCTTCTGTTGTTGTACCTTGTCATTCTGTCAATGTGAACAACTTTCATTTTACATTTGGGGCTTTGTTGAATCCGATATACGACATCATTAATCCTCTTAATAATCTTATAAGGTCCTTCCCAACTCTGCTGTAATTTTGGAGATTTACCTTTTCTTCTTTTGGGATTGTAAAGCCAGAATAAATCTCCTTCCTGAAATCCACCACAGTTTGCTCTCGCAGGTCATATCGCGTTTTCATCCAGTTGCTGGCATCCACTATGTTGCTCCTCACTGCAGCATTAACAGCGATCATCCTCTGCCTTAGATCACTAACATAGTTCTCCTTTGTTGTCGGCTCTACTGGTGGTGATCCAAATTTGATGTCGCATGGTAGACGAAGTTCTCTTCCAAATACAATACTTGCTGGAAGTTGTGTTGTGGACAGCACTACGATAACCCATCATAAACAACGGTATACAACGATCCCATTCATCTTGGATGGCATTAACTTATTTTCGCAGATGCTCTTCCAGTGTTCTGTTGAACCCTTCGACCATTCCGTCTGACTGTGGATGTAACGGAGTAGTCCTCGTTTTCTTGATGTTGAGTACTTGGCACAGCTCTTGAAAGACTAGCGATTCAAAATTCTGCCCTTGATCGGAATGTATTTCCATTGGTACTCCGAATCTGCAGATCCAATTGTCCACGAATGCCCTAGCCACCGTGCTAGCTTCCTGGTTTGCGATGGGATATGCTTCTGCCCATTTACTGAAGTAATCAATGCACACGAGTATACCGCGATTTCCATCTCTTGTTTCTGGGAATGGACCAGCTATGTCCATTGCCACCCGCTCAAAAATGGTGCTCCAACATTGTACTGTTCCATTTTTTCTCTGGTTTTTGGTTGTGGTCCTTTGCTTGCGGCACATGTTACACACGTTCGGCACAAATCTTCCACATCTCTACGGCAATTGACCCAATAGAAGCGATTCCTTACTTATCGCCCAAATGCGCTCCTGATGTACCGCTATGTTATTCTTGCAGGACTTCTCTGAATCGATTTGTTGGTAGCACAGTCTGTGATTTTGTGCTTTGACCATCATCCGATTCCCAATGCCTTACCAGTAGTCCATCTTGCAATCTCAATGACTGCCATTGAACCCAGTAACTTTTTACTGCAGGACTTGCTGTTGCAATTTCGTGCCACTCCGGTCTTTCACCTTGCTCCATCCATTGAAATATTGGAGCAATCGAATCATCGCGCACTTGTTCCTATGTTGCTCTTTTGTCCAGCGATCTTCGACTTGTAGTCTTATATGTGCAACTACTTCAGAGCACTTTTTATTTTCTTGCCTTGTGCAGTGTTTGCATTGGTGTGCACAAGGTCTTCTGGATAACCCGTCGGCATTATCGTGCAGCATTCCTTTTCGATGCTCTGTTCTCAATGAATATGCCTGGTGTCGTTCGATCCATCTGGCCACTTGACCTTCGGGTTCCCTGAACTGCATTAACAACTTGAGTGCTGCATGGTCAGTTTGAAGAAGGAATTCCTGACCGTATAGGTACTTGTGGAAGTTTTTGACGCTATCGACAACAGCTAGCAATTCCCTTCGCGTCACGCAGTACTTCTTCTCGGGCTTAGAAAGCAACGGCTGTAGTACGCTATTACACGGTCCTTTCCTTCTTGATTGTGCGATAGAACCGCTCCTGTTCCCGCATTGCTAGCATCAGTGTCCAGAATGAAGAGTTCTCCTGCCTGTGGATACGCTAGAATTGGAGAACTGTACAGCTTTCCCTTCAGCAACTCAAATGATTTTTGGTGCTCACTCTACCATTGGAACTTTTGGTTCTTATCAGTAAGGCGATAAAGGCTTCGTGCAGCATCTGCGAAGTTAGGCACAAACCGTCGATAGTGGGAGCATAGCCCCAGAAAACTTCACAGCTCATGTAAATTCTTTGGTACCGGCTATTCGTTAACAGCTTCCAAATTGGGATCCGTGCGTACTCCTTGACTGGATACAATGTGGCCCAAATAATTCACTTCATTTTGGAAAAGGCTACATTTCGGCGGACTCAACTTCAATCCTGCAGCTTTTATGGTTTCCAAAACTTATTCACGTGCTCATTAAATGTGCGACCAAAAACAATGATGTCATCCAAATAGACTAGATATGTCTTCCAGCTAAGGCCTCACAAAACGTGTTCCATCAACCGCTCGAACGTAGCAGGAGCATTGCATAAACCAAACGGCAGAACAGAAAATTAATACAAGCCGTTTCCCGCAGTAAATGCTGTCTTCTCCTTGTCGCTGTCATTAATTGCTACCTGCCAGTATCCGCTTTTCAGATCCAATGTACTGAAGATTCTGGCTCCGCATAAGTTGTCCAATGTGTCATCTATACGCGGAAATGGATAACTATCCTTCTTGATGACATCGTCCAGTTTCCGATAGTCCACACAAAATCTCGTTGAAACATCTTTCTTTTGGGCAAGTACCACAGGTAAAGTCCATGGGCGTTTGGACTTCTCTATGATTCCCTCACGTTTCATCTTCTTAATCAGTGTTTCTGCCTCTTGTTCTTTAGTAAGTGGCAATCGTTTTGGCGCCTGTCGAATTGGAGCAGCATTTCCTGTATCGATTCGATGTCGCACTATATTGGTTTTACCGATGTCGTCGTCGCTGCAGAGTCCTGTGTTTTTAGTAAACAGTGGCTACTGACAGCAAAAACGTCGGCAAATTGTTATAGCGCCTTTTCTGCTGCTTGTCGCTGAGCTGCTGGAAGATACTTACACAACGAACGAATTATCTGATTCCTTTCTAGATGTAGTGGCGTATTCTTTACTTTTACAGGTGGCAGTTTGTGATGCAGCTTACTCCCTGAGTCTTGCCAATGAATGTTCCTTCTCTTATTACCTTCGGTGATGGGCTAACGTTCATTATTCTCACTGGTATCCTAGGCTGGAGTTTCACTAGAGTTCTTCCGCATATCAAACCGTTCTTATTGGAATTGGTTGGCTCCACTATTCCTACTGTACTGTCCCCAAGAGCACCGTTCACCTTGCCATGGATGATTTTCTCGCATATCAGTGGTATCTCTACTTTTTTATCAGTAACGACTCTTAGTCCACCACTCTGGTTGTCGTTTATTTGCAGGGGTACTTCCACATTACGCCATTTTAACACGTGGTTCTTTTAATCAAGGGACATGTCGTGCTCTGTCATGAAATCCAAGCCCAATATGCATTCATCTGTAATGCTGGCAACAATAAACCGGTGAGAAAACCGTATTCCTCCAAACATGATACTATAGGAGCACTTCCTTTAATTGCTGCAACTTCACCCGTCGCTGTCCTTAAATTATAACGAAATACTTTTTCCACTTGACCTTTGGACATTACTTTGGGATTTACAACTGTTCTGGAAGTTCCTGTATCCAAGGTAAACGTGCATGGTTTTCCTTTTAACACGCCACTAACAACCAAGCTGTTGCTGTCCTTTCCAAGTTTGGCAATGTTCACAGCGACCTTGGGGCATACGCCCCGTAAAGCTGGTGTAACTTAGTTTTCCTGGTCTGCAGCTACGAGGAAAGCTGGCTGCTGCACCTCATTCATCTGGGATGCGCCTATCTGCCGTAAATTTTCAGGCCTCTTAACACGATTCACTGGTTGCATTGTAGTTTGTACCGGTCTTGGTTCCTTACAGTCGCGAATAAAATGTCCAGGTTTCTGACATCTAAAGCATTTTGGACGGGAATTAGATGTGGAATTCCGTCGTTCTGGAAGCGTCTTTGATTTGCTAATCTTCTCATCAATGAGGGCTTCTATTTGTATTTCCAACTTGCGCATTCTTACTAAATCTGTAGACAAACTGGCTCTATAGCTGCTTCGTATTCCAAAGCTGATGCCAACACTTCATTCATCGACTTTCCTCTGGCTGTTGTCCTCAAATTAAGCTTCAACTGTACATCTCGAATAGCATTGATGAACGCATCTACTGCCAATGCGTCCAAGATACCAGCCGGAACCTTACAATAGGCTTGTCGGGCTAGCTTGGTTATCTCCCGCTCTAGTTCTTGAAGTCGATCTCTGTTTTGTTGAAGGCTTTCCCTGATAATTTCGGTACGACTATCCAACCGGGTCTCAAACTCATTAATTTTTCCTTCCAGGCTCACCTTTCCTGCCATATTCGTTTCGAGCTATTTTACTTCCTCTTGAAATGTTGCTAGAATTTCATTTATTTCACCTTTAAGGGATTCCAGCTTCTGATTTTTTTTTATCAAATTTGGAGTTAAGCTACTGACTTTGCTGATAAATTTCCTTCTTTAGGCCCTGTGTTTGCTGACTAAATTCCTGCTTTTGTTGATCGAATTTGGAGTTCAATTCCTGCTTCAGTTCTCGGCTTTGTTTCTGCGATTGTTGAATTTGCTGTTCAAACTTATCATTAATTTGAAAATTCAAATCTTTTCTTAGCTCTTGACTCTGTTGCTGCGATTGTTCACTTTGCTGCTTCATTTGGTGCATTAGAGCATTAAACATCGCTTCCATTTTTGGTGCTTCTTTATCTTCCGAAGTAGCCGCTTTTCGCTCACTCCGTTTTAATTAAAAACACTGCACCAGCTTGCTAATTTTCCCCTTTAACCATTTGTTTCAATCGGAGAAATAACTCTTGCTTATTTCCCGCAGTACTTAGACCTCGCCGTCCAAGTTCTCCTAGGAACTATAGGATTTAATGTTCACTGCACTTTCCATTTTATTGTTTAACGATTTGTAAAATTTTACTATCTCTCAATTTGCAAAAATTTATTGTCTCTCAATTTACACGATTTGCAAAATGTCTGACGATTTGCAAAATCCCACTTCTGACACCAATTGTTACGAAATTCAGGCTTTCGAGTTCGTAAAGGATTTTGCAAATAAAACACAACACAAGTTTATTCATTTACAAATAATAACTTTAATGAACAATAATAAAATTAACACAAGGTCACAATTTATAATGGTTATTACTTTAAATTTACATAAGAACACTTATGATACTAGTACTTCACAATAATTCTCTTAGGTTATGTTTTACGCCGGTAATTATAGCCGTGCTTCCTTGTGTGACCAAGGGAAGAGCTATTTGGGCGGAGAGTTAATTTTTTAATACAAAGAACTGTTTAGTATGTTGTTTCAATTTAAGTTTTTATTTTATTCTTTAGGTTATATATTACTAGAGAGGCCCGCTGTCTTAGGCGTGGCTGCGACCTCTACTAGTTAATTTTTTATATTTTTTATTAACAATATATTTTTCAATCCTAGGGAGGCCCGCTGTCTTAAGCGTGGCTGCGACCTCTACTAGGATGTTCGTAGCTTTAAAATTGGATTAACTCTGACTTTTCAACCGGTTTTCACTTCCCTTTTATACTCTCAAATCCGAACGATCTTTGTACCCAAATCAATGCAGTTCATGGAAATGCACTCATCAGCGATATTTCCCAATATCTATAAATCAATTAATTTATGCTCCAGTTCTAGTGCGTTGCACTATTAACTGAGTAAGCAATTAAATTATTACCCAACAATATTAGGCTAAACGATTAAGCCGGAAAATTATTACACAATATAAATGTGTCAGCATTACATTCGTCAACGGCTCTGGATATAGTTCATACATCCAGATGTTGCTGTTGACGATGTTCATTCACCCTGGTTCTCTATACCTACAATGCATAAACGTACTTGACTTTGGATTTTGTGTATCCGCCGTCGTACAGCATTGCGTTCGGTATGGAACAATGGGACTGCTATAGCTGCAGTGCAGTGTATAGATACACACAGCACTGAACGATCGCATGAATTGTATTGCTATTGCTATTTGTTATAGCTGTAGTGCTGTATGCACATAGCATTGCTGTATGCATTATAGCTGCAGTGCTGTATGCACTCAGCATTGAAGGCACAGCGATCGCCTGTATGTGCTGTATGCACATAGCATTGAAGGCATAGCGATCGCCTGTATTATGTGTATTTAAATGCTTTTGGGTGTAGCGGATATCGGGTGACGAGCTCATAAACATTGTAGTTTATGTTTGACATGAGAACTGAAACTGAAACGCTGTAGCGTGCTTGGCGTACTTTCGGTATTATGATGCCGTGGGAAAGAATCGTCTTTAGGAGAGTTGATTTTGAGTTGAGTTGAGTTTGAGAGGCGATATGTAGTGCGATCACTACATCCCACCCCCCTTAGAAGAAGGAAATTCCACGGTTGGAATTTTCGAACCAAATTCGTTGAAACGCCATTACATAATTTGTTTGTAAAAATAGAATATATATATATATATTTTTTTTTTTGTTTTTTGTTTTTATAACAAAATTAGATTATTATATTAGACTATCAAATAATATTAGATAAAAATAATTAATTTTAATAGGTAAAGTAGTCTAATTTTTCTTGTTTTAATTGTTATAGATGTCATAATTCAAAAATTATTTTAAATTTTTGCTTTGCTTTTACTATTTCGTATTTTTTTTCTTTTTTTTTTTTTCTAAATTTTTTTTTTTTATATATATATAGCCTTAATAATTTATGATTTATAATAGTTAATAATTAATTGATAACATTTTATTTTTCTTCTTTAAAATATATATATGTATGTAAATCTTATGATGACAATATGAATCTTGGGCTTGGGTTTGCATCTAATTCTAGTGCAATAGACTGATCAACAAAAGCTTCATCGATAATTTCCTCATTGGGTTTTGGTTTGTTTTCTGTTGGATGTTTTCTTACTTCAGTTATAATTTCTTTCAGTTTAGAATTGTATTTATAAATCAACAATAGCATAATGCATGTTACTACAGTCAAGATATATATTATAGAATAATGGTGAACGTCGTGCTTATCTAACGTTTGCAAACCCTTCCCTTCCTCTCTCTTTAGTAGATCTACCTGATAAGATATTTCCGCGAGATTATTATTCTCATCGTATTTGAGCAATTTAATGGGATTTACCCTTGTAGAAGCTGTGCTAATTTTAGACTTTAGGAGAGTTAAGTTTATCATCGGAATGAAAGAACTTCTTAAAAGAGAGTTGTCTAAATTTTGACCATAATTCCATAACCTTGTTTTATTGGCGTGAAATTAAGATGTCCAAGCGCCATGGTGAACATAAAACACCAAATTGTTACGCTTTTAATTTTTTCTACGTAGGGGAGATAGAAAATAAGTTCTTTACAAAAAACCTTCTTTTTTTTTTTCAAAGAGTAAGAAGACAGAAGAGAAGTGATGAATTGAAACAGTGGTTTAAGGATTTAAAATTTTATTCTTGCTTGGATAAATTTATATATATATATAATTATTTCTATTATTTATACTATTACTCCTGTCCAAGCATCTGAAGCTGTAGATCGCGAACCCATCCACGTAGGAGCCCTGCCTCAGAATGAGGCCGTCGCCGTCTTACGACGTATGCGGGGCATAAACTTAGGCTGAAGTCTTCCTGTTGAATCCCCAGACTCAGAACGTCCCCGGTTCTCAACGCGGCGGTTTCCCCAGGCCTAAGCTGCACCCCGTTGACGTAGGTACCACTGGAGCCCTCGCAATCCTTGACCGTAACATTTTCCTCACCGTCATCTATTTCGATTATCGCGTGTATAATGGAAACGAGTTCGGTGGGAATGGATATACGATTTGGATAGCCGTTCCCGATTTTTGAGAATCCCTTCCGTAAAGGAATTTCGTGGTCTGAGACTATGCTGTACAAAATCCAGTACGTATCGGGCAGATAATCTATTGACTCCATTCTGACATGAAGGTAGAGAAAAAAAAAACTTTGTTGTTTTTATTCTAGAAACTTTTGAGAATGGAGTAATTTAAATTATTCTGTCAAAATCTTTATGTTGTTATTATGGAGTATTTTAAATTTGTTTCCTACTTTAACTTCTGTATTTTCATCTGACATTATTTTGGTTACCTCATGAGGACCTTCCCATAATGCAGAGAGCTTATTCTTTCTGGTGTGGTTTTTTATAAAGACTTTATCTCCTACTTTAATTTTTTTTTCTTTCGATCCCCTGTCGTAATATGTTTTGGACTTTTCTTTTGTGTCTAATAAAATCTGTTTGGCTATTTGATAACCGTGTTGTAAACGGGCTTTTAATTCTGAAGCGTAGTTGTCATAATTGTAAGAAACTTGTGGACTTCGGTTTATGGAATTGGGGATCCGTGCAGGAAATCCATAAATGAGTTCGAAAGGACTAAACTTTGTACTGCTATGAGGTGTCGTGTTATATACGAACATTGAATATGGTAACCAGGTGTCCCATGAAAGCTGGTCTTTATCGACATAGTGCCTGAGATATTCAGCTAGCGTTCGGTGACTACGCTCTAAAGCTCCGTTCGTTTGCGGATGGTAAGGAGTTGTTTGTATCTTTTTGATTTTAAAAAGCTTACAAACCTCCTTAAAAAGGTTACTCAAGAAATTAGTTCCTTGATCAGTTAACACCGCATCGGGTGGTCCAAAGCGACATATTATTTTTTCGATGAAACAACGCGCCACAGTTGAAGCTTCAGCGTTTGGAAGTGGCATAGCTTCAGTGAACTTTGTCAAATCGTCCTGAAAGGTGAGTATATATTTGTTGTCCTCATAGCTAGTTGGAAGTGGCCCGACGATGTCCAAAGCTACACGCTCAAACGGACTCGTGCTAGTCGTCGTGACTTTCATCGGAATTCGTGGATTTTGCCTTAACTTATTTCTTTGGCAGGATTCGCATTTCCGAATGAATTCCTTAGTGTCCTTGACCAAGGTAGGCCAATAATACCTTTTTCTGAGGCGTTTAAGTGTTCTAGAGGTTCCTTGGTGACCTCCGAAAGGTGAATTATGAAAGTCATGCAGAATTTTTTCGATCTCTTGTGGATCGGTGATAATGGTTCGGTTGTCCGAATACAAATAAATATCGAGCTTTATTTGCGAAAACGCGTGTGTTATGGAGGATTTTAAGTATTCAAAAAATGGTTCTTGGGGAGGAATAGATATGTCGATACTTCTAATTTTTTCTTTTTGACAAAAGTCTCGGATCTGTGAAATGTGGTTCTCTATAGTTCCCTTTTCCGTAAGATGTGCCGGCAATGAGGTGATCATGTATGTTGACGATTTAGTAGCATGAGGAAATATCTTTAATTCGTAAGGATTGGGGCGAGTATACCCCGAAATATTTTTAAATAACGTTTCCTCTTGTCGTTGTTCATGAGATAGAATAAAGATCTGGATCGGAGAAGTGTGTTCGGCTAGCGTTATGGACTTACAAGTCTTAATTATGGTGCATTCAGTCGGTGGAGGCACAATTTCTTCACTTCCTACTACGATTATTTCATCGAGGTTTTGTTGTTTGGCCTTGCTCCTGGTAGTGACTAAAACTTTTCCATTTATTGGGTCACTTCGTGTGTTTCCAGGGATGCGACTGAGTGCATCGGCATTGGCATTACATTTGCCTGGCTTGTATATTATTTCATATTCATATTCCTCTAGCGATATGCGCCAGTGAGCCAATCTTGATGTAGGATCTTTAAGATTTAAAAGCCATTGAAGCGGCCTGTGATCCGTGAGTATTGTGAATTTTCTGCCGTAAACGTAGGGACGGAACTGCTTGACTGCAAATATTATTGCCAATAACTCTTTCTCGGTAGTAGTATACTTTGTTTCAGCAACATTTAAGGTTCGGCTGACGTAATATATAGGCTTGTCTTGGTCTATTTTTCCTTGAGACAATACGGCTCCTATAGCGAAATCACTTGCATCGGTAGTGATTAGAAATTTTTCTTTAAAATCTGGGTAAATTAGTATTGGCGAGGAGATTAATTTTTCTTTTAAAATTACAAAAGCTTCTTCACATAAAGCATCCCATTTGAAATCTATATTCTTTTTCAGCAAATTATTCAATGGTTTAGCTATCAGGGCAAACTGGGGAATAAATCTTCGGTAGTATCCTACAAATCCCAAAAACGCTTTTATATCTTTTGCTTTCTTTGGCCTTGGATATGTTTTTACTGCCTCTATCTTATCTGGATTTGGCTTGATTCCTTCATCACTGATAATATGTCCCAGGTACATAAGCTCTCGCTTAATAAAATGGCATTTGTCAGGCTGTAGTTTCAATTTATTAAACCGTAGCCTTGTCAGAATATTTCGCAACTTCCGATTATGTTCGTCCAAAGTAGGTCCATAGACTACTATGTCATCAACAAAGATAAAACATTCAATCCCAATCAGACCCATTAAAACATTATTCATCGTTCTTTGGAAAGTGGCGGGAGCGTTTTTCATACCCATAGGCATTCGGTTATATTCCCAATGACCAGTGGGAGTGCTGAACGCTGTCTTTTCCCGATCTTCTTCTTGAACCAAAATTTGATGAAAGCCGTTTGCAAGATCTAACGTGCTGAAATATTTTGATTTACCTAGTTGGTCCAAAATATCTGTTATATTGGGAAGCGGAAATGCATCCCCAACAGTTGCATCGTTAAGACGCCTGTAGTCTACAACTACTCGCCATTTTTTATTACCTTGAGCATCAGGTTTTTTAAGGAACAAGTAATAGAGGTGAGTTCCAAGGACTGTAGCTTGGTCGGATAATGTCATTTTCGAGCATTTCGTCTACCTGTCTATTAATCTCCGCTCTGCTTGTTTCTGGCAGTCTATATGGTCTAACATATATAGGAGGTTTACCTACTTTAGTGATTATTTGATGTGTCGCTGCATCAGTACAAGTGAGCTTATCTCCAGGCAAAAAAAATAAATCATTGAATTCCCGACATATCTGAACTATGGAAGATCTTTCTTCTTTATTGCAGTGGCTTATGTCCACTAATTTTTCCAAATTTTCTAGACGCTTGTACACCGGATCGTTTTCCGAGTCTGTAGTAAAGAAATTGAATTCGTCTTAGTTATCCCATTCTAAACTTAGATCGTGTGCATTTAGCTGCACTGGGTATTCATTAATATTAAGGAGTAGGACTTTTGCAAAGTTGTCACTTGATTGGGCGATGGAAGAGGCCAAAAAGACCCCAGGTGAAACCTGTTTCTTCCGAATGACGACGTCATTTGCACAATTACAAGCGACTTTAGAAAAGAGAGTACTTCGTGCAGGTATGTTAATCAGTTCAACAAATTTTTGTTCGGTATTTATGTTTTGTTTTGCTCCATCAAAAATTCGTTCTGGTTTTGGAAGAGCTACTTCCCCAGATCCGCTATATATAGGAGACTTACTTTTCGAAACATCGACTACCTCACTTTGTTGGATTAAACGATTTTGCGCTTGTACCTTGACTTTCTTTGCCTTAGTCTTTCCTTTTGTTAATTTTTCTTTACACTGTGATTCCATTTGTTCCTTTTGACTCAAATTTTTATTTTCATTTTTCTTAGCTTTATTGTCTACCAAGTTTGTTATTGTTATAAATTGCTTAGTTTTTTCTAAGTCTTTTTTACTTTGCTTAGGATCTTTTGTCTCTAAGTCTTTTTTACTTTGCTTAGGATCTTTTGTCTCTAAGTCTTTTTTATTTTGCTTAGGATCTTTTGTCTCTAAGTCTTTTTTACTTTGCTTAGGATCTTTTGTCTCTAAGTCTTTTTTCTTGGTTTTACGCTCTACTAAGTTATTGAATTGGTTACAGAAATTGGAATCATCAGTATTGGTGGATCGGAGTTCGCATGGCGACTCAAAGTTTTTAGGTTCTTTTTCATAGGTCGAAAGGAAAAGTTTGTTTTCCTCCGTTTGGCTTCTCTTGAATGGAATTTCTAGAGTGTCGTTTTTGAAATCCACTACGCATTCGAATCGAGATAAAAAATCATTTCCAATAATTCCATCGTAAGGGAAATTAATTTGGTTATCTAGTATGTGAAACGGGTGATCTAACAAGAGGGTATGTTCGGGTGACTTGAACTCTAAAGTACCATTCACCAAACCAAGGGGTTTTAGCGACTCCCCGGCTATGGTAGTAATGGTGTAGAGGTCGTCACCATGTATCGTATTTCTACCATACACAGTTTCTTTTACCAAACTAACGTCAGCACCCGTATCAATCAAGAACGTAGAGAATTTATTATCCGAAGGACTGAACTTTAGTCGTATCGTTGGTTCCTTAAACTCGGGAAGAAACGAGACGAAAAATCTAAAATTCAGTTCTTGGGACGGTACACTTCGGCGGTCGCAGTCATTCGAGAGGAATTGCCGATCGTTTCCTCCCGAATGGCTTCGTTTCCCGATTCATGAACATTTGAATACCTTATTCCTTGGCTATTATTTTGCTTAGAGGGGTATTCAGGTCTACTATGGTTTCCGCTGAAACCAGGAGAGGAGTTTCCATTTCTAAATGGATTTTGTGGAGGCCTGTGGTTGGATAACCGTAACCTGCAATTTGCTTCGGTATGGTTCCTCTTTTTGCAGTAATTGCAAGAAATGAACTGTACTTCCTTTTTAATAGGGGGCCTATTCTGAAAAGTGGGAAATTGATTATTCCGGTAACACGTTTCCCTCGTGTGACCGGGCTTACCGCAAGTCTGACAATATATGGTCTGCGAAGTTCTCTGAGCGGCAAATTTGTTATGGAAATTTTGTGGGGTGTGATCAATGCGTGCAGCATGTCCTTCAGCATGAGCTATAACCTTTTTTAGGTCAGCTCCCCCGAAAGCCTTGGCTATTAACTTTATTTGGTCATGTCTCAAACCGTCTTCGAACACCTGGATCGCTAGACGACGGTTTTCTTGCACCAAGAATTCCCGTACTGTCTCGTCGCGAGTTGTGTTGAATGTGGCCGAATTTAGATTGTTTAGGGCAGTACAAACCCGTTCACCAAACTCCTTGACCGACTCTTTGAATCGCTGCTTTGTGGTCAGCAGTTCGTTGTGCGCAGAGGAACGCGTTTTTACCTCCTTATACTCTGACTCGAGCTTCTCTTTGAGAGCTGCCCAAGTCGTGAGTGAGTTGAATTGTGTCAACAGGACGTAAATTTTGCCAATTCGGCTGGCTTCCCGTCGAAAAGGGGTATGATGTTATACACATCAGAAATACTAATTTTTATATCCATGTTGGACGACTCTTCTTCAGGAATGACCTCTAAGTCCGACGAAAAACTCAAGCTTGAAGACAAATTAGTATCAGCAATCGCTTTTGCCTGTCTACTAATTTGCCTCGTGACTGGTCTACTTATTTTGAAAAATAATTGACCAAAACAAAAATCAAAAAAAAAACACAATTTTCACAGTACAGTACAAGTCGCGTAAAATATCGAGTAATACAAAAAAAAAACCTCGCGGAAAAAATATATCGGACCAGAGAGAGGGAAAAAAAAAGGTTTGCAACAATGTACCCAAGATTCACAAAAAAAAGTTTCAACAGGGTATAAACCCAAAAATATATAAAAATTTCAATAAAGTATATGTCAAAATATATATATTAATATAGGATATGTTTTTTTTATATAGAATAGAAGGATTATTCTACCTTGTTAATTTTTGTGGGGTTGCGGTTATGTTTGCCACTGCTGATGCTGGTTTTCTGCTGCTGTTACTGATTTTCTGCTGCTGTTGTTGTCTTTCTGTTGCTGGTTGTTGTGGACGTCGCTGCTTGCTACTGCTGCTGTCTGCTGATGCTGTTGCTTTTGCCAGGCAGGCTTCGCGCCCTAAAGATGCAGTTACAGCCTGGTCTTTCACTGCCCGAATGTTAGCCAAATGCCTACGCTCTAAAGCTGGCAAGGTCTTACGGTTTTCGGGGCTTTCTAAATTTTTCACTTTTCACTTTTACTTTTACTGTTCATTTTTTTCACTTCTACTATTTTACGTGGTTTTGCTGGTGTATAGCCCCAGCACGCATCAGAAGATCGGCCTTCTGTTCGTGGTTTTTGGCTTATATTTATTTTGGTAGGAGATCTTTGTAGATCCCACCGCTGCCACCAAATGTTTTACGCCGGTAATTATAGCCGTGCTTCCTTGTGTGACCAAGGGAAGAGCTATTTGGGCGGAGAGTTAATTTTTTAATACAAAGAACTGTTTAGTATGTTGTTTCAATTTAAGTTTTTATTTTATTCTTTAGGTTATATATTACTAGAGAGGCCCGCTGTCTTAGGCGTGGCTGCGACCTCTACTAGTTAATTTTTTATATTTTTTATTAACAATATATTTTTCAATCCTAGGGAGGCCCGCTGTCTTAAGCGTGGCTGCGACCTCTACTAGGATGTTCGTAGCTTTAAAATTGGATTAACTCTGACTTTTCAAC
Organism: Nephrocerus scutellatus; assembly: GCA_947095585.1. NCBI lineage: Eukaryota > Metazoa > Arthropoda > Insecta > Diptera > Pipunculidae > Nephrocerus > Nephrocerus scutellatus. Next base: position 58,210,614 of record OX352764.1, read on the forward strand.
CGGTTTTCACTTCCCTTTTATACTCTCAAATCCGAACGATCTTTGTACCCAAATCAATGCAGTTCATGGAAATGCACTCATCAGCGATATTTCCCAATATCTATAAATCAATTAATTTATGCTCCAGTTCTAGTGCGTTGCACTATTAACTGAGTAAGCAATTAAATTATTACCCAACAATATTAGGCTAAACGATTAAGCCGGAAAATTATTACACAATATAAATGTGTCAGCATTACATTCGTCAACGGCTCTGGATATAGTTCATACATCCAGATGTTGCTGTTGACGATGTTCATTCACCCTGGTTCTCTATACCTACAATGCATAAACGTACTTGACTTTGGATTTTGTGTATCCGCCGTCGTACAGCATTGCGTTCGGTATGGAACAATGGGACTGCTATAGCTGCAGTGCAGTGTATAGATACACACAGCACTGAACGATCGCATGAATTGTATTGCTATTGCTATTTGTTATAGCTGTAGTGCTGTATGCACATAGCATTGCTGTATGCATTATAGCTGCAGTGCTGTATGCACTCAGCATTGAAGGCACAGCGATCGCCTGTATGTGCTGTATGCACATAGCATTGAAGGCATAGCGATCGCCTGTATTATGTGTATTTAAATGCTTTTGGGTGTAGCGGATATCGGGTGACGAGCTCATAAACATTGTAGTTTATGTTTGACATGAGAACTGAAACTGAAACGCTGTAGCGTGCTTGGCGTACTTTCGGTATTATGATGCCGTGGGAAAGAATCGTCTTTAGGAGAGTTGATTTTGAGTTGAGTTGAGTTTGAGAGGCGATATGTAGTGCGATCACTACAGTTATAACTTTATCACTTTACAAGAACTTTTACAACTGCACTGGTTAAATTCCGAACAATTAATAATCTATCTTCGGCCTCTATTTATACTCAATCAAAAGTTCCCAGAAACTTCTTATATTGCAGACAGAAATATCCAGAAAAATTTAGCCTTATTCCCTTAATTACAACTAACGATACTTATATGTAATGAGTCCTCTTCTATAAATAGACTACATGTTCAATCATGTTCGTTTAAAAAATACCGGGCAAGCCGCACAAACCGGTTTGACTACTTGTTTGACCAATACACAATGATTCAAATTTGCAAGTGGTTACATTTCAAATTTTAAATAATTTAATAGTCTTAGAGTATGCAACATGAAAGTGTTTTTTTTAGTATGCAGTATTTACATTGGGATTTTGATGTTATTTGGTTATTGTCTAACGAACTAAAAGCAAGTGTGTATGGTTTAATGATCTAGGCAAAAAAGGGAAGTAGCCATAGTTGATTTTATTATACAGAATATATATATGACATATGCAATATTTGACAGATAAGGGTCTATATAGACTTAACAATATTAATCATCTATTCACATCAACACTCCTCCAGAATAGATATTAAATTTCAAATTAATTATGGCATTACATATACTATAAGTAAAACTATTTCATTTCCGTTAGTTTTAAATGAGTCCAAATTGCTTTGAAAATATCACCTGCTTGTTGCTCACAACTGCTTTCGTAATTATGTCAGCTAACATTTCATCAGTTGGTTTGTATTGAATACTGATGAAACCATTTTCGAGCTTGTCACGGATAAACTCTGATTTAATTTCGATATGTTTCCTACGCGCAGATGATGAATTGTTGAATGCCAATTGTATTGCGCTTTTGTTGTCACAATACAACACCATTTGTTTCGATGATGAAGGCAGAAGTTCAAGTTGAAGTCGTTTGAGCCAGATTGATTCTTGCATTGCACATACCATGGCCATAAACTCTGCTTCGGTCGTGGAAAGTGCAACAGTCGGTTGACATTTGATCCCCAAGAAACAGCTGCACCTTGCATGACAAAAACATAACCAGTTGTTGATTTTCTTTCGTCAAGATCACTAGCCCAATCAGCGTCACAGTATCCTTTAATTTCATCTGATGATTTATGATACACCAACTTCCTTTCGATCGTTGCCTTCAAATATCTCAGCACGCGCTTGACAGCGGTCCAATGTGCCTTTCCAGGGTCTTTTGTATATCGACTTAACAAATTTACTGCATAACAAATATCCGGCTGCGTTATCTGCGCTACGAACAGCAAACTACCAATAGCTTGCATATACGGTACGTTTGACATCTCTTGCTGTTCGTCATTCGATTTTGGACACATCCTGGCCGAAATTTTCTGATTTAAGTCCAAAGGTGTGGAGATCGGATTGCAATCATTCATACAGAATCGTTGAAGAATTTGAGATATGTTTTGCGATTGGTCGATTGAAATTGTGCCAGCTGCGCTGTCACGGGTGATTCGAACTCCCAAGACGAATGATGCGTCACCTAAATCCTTCATTTCGAAGTGCTTGCACAACTCGTCCTTAAGTAGTTTTTCGCGTCTTTCATCATTAGAGAAGATTAATACGTCGTCCACGTAAATATCAACAAATAACATTTTGTTACAATTCACCATGTAATAAATACATTGGTCGGCATTGGAACGTTTCAGACCAAATTTTATCAGCATTCAGTTTTTCGTTCCATACACGACTTGATTGCTTTAAGCCATATAACGATTTTGACAGCTTGCAGACTTTGCCGATTAATCCTTCGGGTTGATACATATATATGTCTTCCTTCAGTTCGCCGTTGAGAAATGCTGTTACTGCATCCATTTGACGAATGTTTAGGTTGAACTTCGCTGCAATCGCCAATAGGAACCGAATCGAAGTATACTTTACAACGGGAGAAAGCTTTTCATGGTTGTCCACGCCGTATTGTTGCGTGATTGCTTTAAGCCATATAACGATTTTGACAGCTTGCAGACTTTGCCGATTAATCCTTCGGGTTGATACATATATATGTCTTCCTTCAGTTCGCCGTTGAGAAATGCTGTTACTGCATCCATTTGACGAATGTTTAGGTTGAACTTCGCTGCAATCGCCAATAGGAACCGAATCGAAGTATACTTTACAACGGGAGAAAGCTTTTCATGGTTGTCCACGCCGTATTGTTGCGAAAAACCTTTTACTACCAGTCTCGCCTTGTGTCGTATAACTTCGCCGTCTGCATTGATTTTTGTTTCAAACACCCACTTACACTTAATAGGTGTTTTGTTACGAGGTAGCTCGACTAGGGTCCAAGTTTGATTGTCGTGCAATGATTTAATTTCTTCACGCATTGCTTTTCTCCACAAATCAGCATTTGGGCTTGACAACGCTTGTGCAACGGTCTCAGGATCACTTCCAATAATTTCCTTTGCCAAGAAATTATAACGTATTGCGTCCATATTTGGAATGCGTTTGGACTGACGAAGTTGTTGCGGTACTTCTATAACTTCATCTGGCCTATACGATTTGTCATCATTACCACAGGCATTGGAACGTTTCAGGCCAAATTTTATCAGTGCAGCATTCAGTTTTTCGTTCCATACACGACTTGATTGCTTTAAGCCATATAACGATTTTGACAGCTTGCAGACTTTGCTCGAATCGCCGATTAATCCTTCGGGTAGATATATATATGTATGTCTTCCTTCAGTTCGCCGTTGAGAAATGCTGTTACTGCATCCATTTGACGAATGTTTAGGTTGAACTTCGCTGCAATCGCCAATAGGAACCGAATCGAGGTATACTTTACAACGGGAGAAAACGTTTCATGGTAGTCCACGCCGTATTGTTGCGAAAAACCTTTTACTACCAGTCTCGCCTTGTGTCGTATAACTTCGCCGTCTGCATTGATTTTGGTTTCAAACACCCACTTACACTTAATAGGTGTTTTGTTACGAGGTAGCTCGACTAGGGTCCAAGTTTGATTGTCGTGCAATGATTTAATTTCTTCACACATTGCCTTTCTCCACAAATCAGCATTTGGGCTTGACAACGCTTGTGCAACGGTCTCAGGATCACTTCCAATAATTTCCTTTGCCAAGAAATTATAACGTATTGCGTCCATATTTTGAATGCGTTTGGACTGACGAAGTTGTTGCGGAACTTCTATAACTTTATCTGGCCTATACGATTCATCATCATTACCACAGTTGCTGACGGATGTGTCGTTGCCATTGGATGTGTCATTCAAGAGCTCATTAACTGCAACATTTTCAACAGTTAGGCTCTCAGCTTCAGTTTCGTTGACATTTTCAATTTTTGCGGCGTTGTCAGACGTTTCAAGTTGGTGGTCAGACGTTTTATAGATGGTGTTTCCATTGACAATGAAAGATTCATCATCACGAACGCCACCTGTATTGACATTGTCGTCAACCTCATCATCATTGGTCAAGGTAACTGCCGGCGAAAAAGAAGAATTAGTATTTTTATCTAATTTTGTATTTACCTGAAGATGCGAATTTTCATGAGGGTCTGACTCTATAAACACGACATCTCTGTTGATTACAACCTTCTCAAGTGCCATGTTGTACAACCGATATGACTTCGATTCACTGCTATACCCCAACATAATGCATTCAGTTGACTTTGTGTCTAATTTGCGACGTTTTTCCTTTGGAACGTGTACCATCGCTTTGCATCCAAACACACGTAGCATGGTCAAATCTGGTTTGGTTTTTGACAAAAATCCTTCTGGTGTGGTCGATGATTCACTCCTACATGGAATTCGGTTTATCAAATATGCTACCGTTGATAATGCTTCGGCACAAAACTTCTTGCTTAGACCAGAATCGATTAACATACACCTAACTCGTTCAATGAGTTTCCTGTTGATACGCTTAGAAACACCATTTTGCTCGGGTGTATATGGTGCTGTTTTTTTATGTAAAATCCGCTTTACGAAATATTTCGCGCCACCAATTGATCGTTTTTGCAGCGGACCACAGACGTCGGAATGAACTAAGTCGAGCAAATAATCAGCGCGTTTACCAACATTTTTAAATGAAGCGCGCGTTTGCTTCCCTTCAATGCACACAATGCACTTGTTGTTTTTCTCACTCCATTTTACGCCTGTCCCTGCGTCACACACTTTTCTTAAATTTGCATCGCAAATGTGGCCCAAACGCCGATGCCACAAATTATTGTTCATTTTTACATTGACATTCTTTGCTCTGTTCACAGTCATAGAAATTTCATTTTTGACTTTACAGGTTGGCAATACACAGTTCAGTCGATACATATCGTCGACTAGTGTTGCTGTTCCTATTAGGTTGTTTTTTTCGTTAAAAATTTTGCAATTTTTTTTATCAAACACATTTGGCTTACAGAGAGTAAGTCAGCACATAAGCTCGGAACATATTGCACATTGGTCAATTTTGCACTTGTTTTTGACGATCCATTTAATAGGGTTATGTTCATTTCTCACCAACACAATCAATTTTAAGTTTTTCTTTGGTCGCAACAACAACTTCTTTGTTTGTCGGAACTTGGTTTTGATGTACAATCGACTTAGATTTCGTCATGTGTGCTGAGGCACCAGAATCAATAATTCAATCGCATGAATTTTGAGTATTCACAACAAAAGACGTGTACAGAAGATTTTCATGCCTCTTTTGGTATATTTTCTTTGGACAATTTTTCGCGAAATGTCCCGTATCACCACAAGAATGACAATTAAAAGTGGAACCTTTTTTGCTATATCGATTGTATTCTTTTGCTAACAGAGCATTATCACTATTTTTAGAGTCATATTTCACTTCTTGCAATAATAATGTTTTTACTGAGTCCGTTGCCAAATTTGTACTTGAATTTTCTACTGCCATTACAAGTGGTTTGTAATCGTGAGGCAGCCCAGCCAACATTAGTGATGCGGTTATTTCCAAACAATTCTTTTTTACCTTGATGGAAATCATTACCATACGATTTACGTAAGATTCCGTCGAATCAAAGTCAGACAACTTCAACTGAAACAGTTCCTTCAGCAATGTCGCACGTCTACACAAGCCGCTATCTTCAAATGCACTTGATTTTGTCGTAGCCTTTTAATTTTTCTATTGACGTATTTACTGACGCCATGTTACGCTTTCAATGGTGTACACAAAAAAATGTATTATTATTTTTTTTTGAAAAAAAAAATTAATGCACACTTGAATTTAAATTAGATCACAAGACTTTACTATGGAAATCCTGGGCCCATAACCTGATGTTATTTGATTATTGTCTAGCGAACTAAAAACAAGTGTGTATGGTTTAATGATCTAGGCAAAAAAGGGAAGTAGCCATAGTTGATTTTATTATACAGAATATATATATGACATATGCAATATTTGACAGATAAGGGTCTATATAGACTTAACAATATTAATCATCTATTCACATCAACAGATTTATCTTAGGATTCTAATTCCATTATATGCGCTACTAACTACTTTTCGTAACAATACTTATGTCTTTTTTACAATGAATAAGAATACTAGCTGTTCCCGGACGCTTTGCTACCCGCACACATGAACCCCCGGTTTGACGGGAGTACTAAAGCCTATAACTTTCCCTCACCTGCCAATAATTTACTTTGACATTTTTTTAAAAAATACGTTTGTAAATCTCATGTTAAAATTTTATCTTTCTCTCCTTCCATCTATACCTATAACTTTCCCCTACCTGCCAATAATATATCTTAAAAATTTCATAAAATTCAGTTTAAAAATGTGGCTGATATTAACATTTTACATTCCCTGTGTGTAAAATAAAATAACTACTAATCAAACAAATGCAGTTTTCGTGACTCATGTGTATAATATAAAAACAGTTATTTTGTGTAATAACGTTTTTTTACGATTAATTATAAATTTTATTTTTAATTTGGCGTTCTACGATGTATTATTGCGCGTGTGGTAATGAAAATAAGTAAATGTCAAAAATAGCGGTTTTACCACCTACTATCTTGAAAACAGCGCCACCTAATGGGTCCAAATTTAACAAAAACCCAAATAGCAACGAAACAAACGTATGGTTAAAATTTTAAGTTCCTAAGATGCTTCGTTACTAAGAAACAGAAAAACCGTTATATCTTGGAAACAGCGTCATCTATCAGGTCCAAATTTCACAAAAACCCAAATAGCAATGAAACAAACCTATGGTTTAAATCTGAAGTTCCTAAGATGCTTCTTTGCTTAGAAACAAAAAAAAACCGTTATATTTTGAAAACAGTGCCACTTAGAGAGTTCAAACCAAAACAAAAACTCAAACCGCTAAAATCCTAATCTATGGTGAAAATTTCAGCTTCCTGCGATGTCTGGTTCTTATAATTTGACATAATTTATGTGTTTTGTACGAGCATGATAGCCATTATTTTTCGCGAGATGTAGTGCTCCTTGGTTGTCACAATATAAAGTCTCGTCTTCGTTGCATCTGGAAACAATTCACACATTTTTAGTTTTAGCCAGAGCGCTATTGCAGCAACCATGGACATAAATTCTGCCTCTGTCAAAGACAATGCAATAGTTGGTTGACGCTTTGTTGTCCATGAGACAGCTACTCCTTGAACACGAAATACATAGCATGTGGTTGATCGTCGCTTGTCAGGATCACCGGCCCAATCAGCATCGCAAAATCCGATGAGGTCTTCATTTTTCTTAGGATAAAAGGTCAGCTTGTAGTCGACTGTACCCTTAAGATATTGCAACACCCTTTTAACTGCTGCCCAATGTACACTGCCATAGTTTTTGTTGTACCTGCTGATTGCACTGACAGCATAACACATATCGGGACGAAATGGGATTCGTCTCGTTGCTTAACTTCAGACTTTGGAGAAATCATTGCATTTGTTGAAAAAATCATTATATCATAGACCTAGACAGCTAATATGATAATGTTCTGTAGTGAATGCTTGTAGTAAATACATTGGTCAATTGATGATCGCTTATATTTCATTTGCCCCACCAGTACATCATTCAGCTTGTCGTTCCAAACACGACTTGACTGTTTTAAACCATATAATGTTCGCTTAAGACGACAAACCTTCCCCGATCCGTCATCGAAGCCTTCCGGTTGATTCATATATATTTCTTCAATTAGTTCACCTTGCAGAAAAGCAGTTACTGCATCCATTTGATGTATAATCGTCGTATATTTGGCTGCCATTGCCAACAGAAATCGAATTGATGCATACAGGTGAGTAGGTTTCGTCGTAGTCAATGCCTCTGATTTGACAGTACCCTTTGACAACAAGTTGAGCTTTATGCCGGTCGATAGTGCCGATACCATTTCGTTTTATTTTGTAGACCCATTAACTGTCTATCGCCTTTCGTCCATCAGGTAGCTGGCACAAGTCCCAAGACAAAGAGTTTAATTCGGTATTCATCGCTGCTTCCCATTTCTCGCTTTCGTCACAGTGTCTAGCTTCCTGAAAGCATTTGGGTTCGCTGATGTCTCTGGTACCTGCTGCCAACATCGCATATAGACTGCGTACATCTTCAGTGTTTTTCGAAATTGAGCTTTCTTCCACTACGATCGGGCATGGCACAACTGAGAGTTCAATGGTAGCAACGTCGAAATCAGTTTCAGCAACAGAAGTGTATGACGAATTCCTACTATCTACTGCCTCACTGAATTCGTTATCTGTTGAGTTGATCTCAATAGTGGTGTCGTCCATCTCAGTCACAGTGTCATCAGAGTTCTCCAACACTGAATGACTTGTATCAGCACTTGACGTCACTGAAGTCGTCGTCCGAATCACTGTCGTCACTTGAATCGCTTCTGGAAAAAACATTTTCAACATAATGGATATCTTCTGATGCCTTGGATGAGAGAACAGAGTCATTAGAAATGCTATTTTTGAAGATTACCTGATTTCCACTCGGTTCTACGAATGTAATATCTCTACTGACTATGATTTTTCTAGCCCTTGAGTCGTAAAGTCGATATGCCTTTGACTGCTCTCTGTATCCAACCGTGATACACTCAATAGCTTTTGCTGATAGCTTGTTGCGCTGTGCTTTGGGTATATGGGCAAAAGCTTTGCTTCCAAATACTCGCAGCATTGATAAGTCCGGCTTTCGTTTCGTCCAACGCTCCTCCAGCGTTTCACCTTCCATTCCACAAAAAGGTATTCTGTTTTCGTTTTCGTCAAATAGCATGCATCGGATATTCTCTACGAGCGTAAGATTCATTCGCTCTGCAACGCCATTCTGCTCCGGAGTGTGAGGCACCGTCATGATGCCATGATTTGAAGTGAATATTTCGAACAATTTGTTGCAGTATTCCTTACCATTGTCTGTACGAAGTATTTTGATTTTGCAGCCTTGTTGATTTTCAACAAAAATGTTGAACCTTTTAAAAATGTCAAAAACTTCATTTTTATTATTCGTCGGGTACAAAAATACTTTGCGATTGTAGTCGTTAATAAATGTTAGAAAACATTTGGCCCCTCCAAATGAACGCACTGGCATGAATCCAACATCACTGTGTATTACTTCGGGAACACTTTTTGCATGGTATTTGCTTGCTTTAAATGAATAACGGGTCTGTTTAGCTTTTATGCATACCGCACATTTGATCTCCTTTTTGTTTGTGTCTGGTATATAAAGAACGTCTTTCACAGTAACATCCTCATTTTGTGACATATAATTTGTGCCAATAGACATTTTTATATCACCTGCACATTTCACATCTAGATGAGAATTGTCGCCCACAATTATTTCTTTCTTCGAAAGCTTTCGGACATTTGTCAAACTAGCATCACTCGTTGCGATGTGGTCAGAAGCACCTGAGTCTATATACAACTCATGTGCAGGTTTTGCTTGAGCCACAAATGAACACAAAAATTGTTTGTCAGATTTTCTTCTTTTGTTGGACACTTGTTGGCGAAATGGCCCAATTCATCACAAACATAACACTTCTCAGATTTGCCGATTTTCTGTCTTGAATATTGCGGCTTATTTTTCTGATTATTGTATGACTTTCTCACAACTAATGCCGCCGCATCAATAGTATCCGACTTGCGGTAGGCGATTTTGGACAAAATCCGATGTTAACTCTGGCTTCGAATTTTCAATGGCCATTATCATTGGATGATATTCGTCTGGTAAATTTGCCAACAATATCGCTGCCACGACATCATCTCCATTTCCAGACCAGCTTTCTTGACTTATGTCGACATAAGCTTAATTTTATGAACATAGTCCTCCATCGATGCACAATCAGCTTGTTTGAGTCCGATCATTTGTTTAAGCTGATCTACACGCCGCCCAATTCCATTGTCCTCAAAAGCACCACAAACTGCATCCCACGCTTCTTTGCACTTTTGGGTGTACGTATATAGAGCTGATGAAAGTAATAAATTTAACATTTGGATTGCCAAAAAATTTTTTTCTTCATCCGTCTCTGTTCCATTGAAGCACTTCCAGTGTCCTTTTGTCGCAAGATCACCTTTGCTTCAACCTTCCACTCATCGTAATTGCTGCTACCTTCCAATTTCGTAGGTTTTCCCATTTTATGCAAGCGAAGGGCCCATAACCTGTTGTAATTTTAGTTGAGGGAAAACACGTTTTATCAGCTTGAAGGTTAAATTGCAAGAGAGCAAGTAATTTATTTTTCATATTAATATACAAGACAAAATGATTCAAGGCAATTCCACTAGCACAATTCCACTAGACACAATTCAACTGGACACAATCCCACCGGCACAATTCCACTTGGCACAATTCAACTGGACACAATTCCACTTGGCACAATTCCAGTTGGCACAATTCAACTTGCATACTTTTAGTCTTTGATAATCAAACGCATTTAGGGTGGTAAATCGCGCGCGCGAACTGTTTAATTATAATTATAACAAAAGTTAACTAAAGAAAGAATACGAATGTTAAAGAATGTTAATTTAACGGAAAAAGTTTTTAGTTGGCAAAATCATTTTTTGTAACTGCAGCGATTGCCTTCATATATTCGAACGGACCATATCTACTAAAATAGTTATAATAATTACGCAATTTAGTTTCAATTGGTGATTTGAAAATTGCAAAATATTTGAAAAAAACCATTAACAACGATAAACGATAATGTACAATAAAAACCACGCCTACGCAAATAAAATATTAAACGCATTTGTGTGGTAAATCGAGAGCGCGATTGTTTTTTTGTAAAATTAAAACCATGCCAACGCAAATAACATATTAATGTGTGTATTTTTGTATTTGCGTTTCCATGTAACTGAACAAGTTGAATTGTGCAAGTTGACTTGTGCAAGTTAAATTGTTCCCCAGGAGAATTGTGCCAGTGGAATTGTGTCCAGTTGAATTGTGTCTAGTGGAATTGTGCTAGTGGAATCGGCCGGTTACCGACAAAATGACAGATTTACTCTTGGCATGAAAGAAAGTAAAGTTCATTCTATCAGTAAAATTCTTACAGGGTGTTGGAACACTTATATATAATTTAATGCCAACAATTTTAATTTTTTAATATAATTTGAGCAGTGCAGACGTGTCGGCTCGTTGAGATGCAATCTTGGCAGACCAAGGCGCAATTAGCCTAAGAGGCCACTAATCTTAAAATTTCACACCAGGTGGACGGGTGAGCAACTGGTATGACGCATCACAAACAACACGTAAAATTACATAATCTGGATGGACGGAGCCCTGCGTGCTCTAGCGGCAATGAGGTGACTCGAAGTTAATATAGAGAATTTATTAATTTTGGAAAACAATTTATGGTAGGCCCTCGGCTAGCCTGATCATTTCCAAATTTTTATATAAAGTGTTGTCACTGGAGACACACATGTGTACACAATTTAAAGAAGGTACAAAAATTAAAAAAAAAAATTTTTTTAAAAAAAGTGTTTAATTCGGAGATTTTTTATATCAATCAATTTTTTTAAATTTCTTTTGCACTTCACAGATATACTTTTGAGATATTTGCCAAAACTCGAAAAACTAAGTAAACTGACACTTCCGATTTCCGCCAAAATCTTCTGGGACCTCCCAACTTATGTAAAAAGCTTAAAAAATAATTTTGTTTTCTCTTTTTCTGACTCAAGAGATATGGAAATGGGTAAATCTGCAAAAATCCCGAGTTCGAAAAATTCCATATAACGAATTTTTAGCTTACCTTGGAAAATTCTGATTACTGGATGAAGGATTAAAACTCCAGGATGATGATAAACTTAAAAGTGGTAAATCAGTCGGGGAAGTTTAAAAGGAAGTACTTCCTTTTACTACTAAGAAAAAAAGTAACAGGAAAGAAGAATGATCAAAATGGTATAAATATTATATTGTACATGTATTTCTTTACCTATAATAAATATAAGAATACCATTTTATTACATTTCATTTGTTTGTATTGCAAGAAAAATGAAAAAACACTGAATAAAAAAAACAACCAATAAAAATTAAAATGTTTCGTGTAAATTCTTCAACTGATACACAATGTGCAAAGGTTAAATAAAATCGTGTATTATTATTTAAAAAAAAATTTGAAAGCCTTCTTATCCTGATCATTCCAAATTTTTTACAAAAAGTGTTTCCATCGGAGATACACATGTGTATAAAATTTAAAGAAATTCGGGCTAAATTTTAAAAATTTATATGGAAGCCCCTCGCCATGGGGACACACATGTGCATAAAATTTGAAGAAAATCGGGTACTTTTTTTATAAAATTTGTATGGGAGCCCCCGACCCCGAGGCCCATTGGTGGCCCATATTTTAATAGAAAGTGTTGTCATTGGTGATACACATGTGTGCAAAGTTTCAATAAAATTTGGTTTTAGGAAGTGGATTAAAAATTGATAACAAGATTTGGTGTGCCAGTCCACCAGCCAACCAGCCAGCACGCGAAGTTAATATAGAGAATTTAAAAAACTTAATTAATCGTCGCAAAGTGACAGCTGAAACTTTTAATGTGATTTTGACAGAGATGTATAAATATATATGAATGCCGATTTTGGTCGCAAAAAGCGAGTCGGTGTCGTGAGTCGGAATGCGTAGAATTTTATTGTTGTGTGATACGTTTTCTTTCTTTTCGTAGTGTAACTTAAATGACAGAATCTAGTACAAAAAATTACGCTGTTTGCGAATGGGTTCGTTCTTACCCGACCCGACTCACAACTCGCGTACTCTACCAGGCGAGAAGCCTTTAAAGCTGTATTTAATTTGCCGAGGAATAAGGAATTACAACAACAATTGCACTATCTTATTCCTTCTTTGTAATAAGAAAACTTGTTGTTTTGCTGGTTTTCAAATTCTAATTCCTTTTTCCTTGGCAAATAAAATACGCCTTAAATGTCAAAAAGCTTCTTGCAAACTAATCAGACCAGTGCGTAGGTACAGCAGCTTCAATCAGTAATATAATACTATTTAATTGGCCGTATTAATATACCGCGGGCGCCGTGGCTCAGTGGATAAGAGCATGGACTTCTGAGCAGGGGGTTCGTGGTTTGAATCCCAGTTACACCAAAAGTATTTTTCACGGGGTCCCACCTCTCGCGAATGGGTGACAAACGTTCGGAGAGTAATAACTTGTCACGGAATGCTTCTCAATTCACCGTTCAGATCCGGCCTTGTAAGTCCCCTCCATTTATATGCAAAAATATACATGCGCAACACAAATGGTTGCGAAAAGTAAATCCTTGGACCGCAATGATCTGTCGCGCCAAATTTTATTATTATTAATAATATACTACCAAAATACTTACTTTATACTATTTTTGTGAATTAATTCAAAATCAAAACGATCCTATATTTTTTTGTGCAATAGCAAAAAAGGGGATACAGTCAATTACAAAATATACTTGTAATATAGAAGCCCTTTTTGTTTTTTCTATTGCAACACAAATGGTTGCGAAAAGTAAATCCTTGGACCGCAATGATCTGTCGCGCCAAATATTATTATTAATAATATACTACCAAAATACTTACTTTATACTTATACTTTATACTATTTTTATGAATTAATTCAAAATCAAAACGATCCTATATTTTTTTGTGCAATGGCAAAAAAGGGGATACAGTCAATTACAAAATATACTTGTAATATAGAAGCCCTTTTTGTTTTTTCTATTGCAACACAAATGGTTGCGAAAAGTAAATCCTTGGACCGCAATGATCTGTCGCGCCAAATATTATTATTAATAATATACTACCAAAATACTTACTTTATACTTATACTTTATACTATTTTTATGAATTAATTCAAAATCAAAACGATCCTATATTTTTTTGTGCAATGGCAAAAAAGGGGATACAGTCAATTACAAAATATACTTGTAATATAATAGAAGCCCTTTTTGTTTTTTCTATTGGAACTTTTTTTATAAATATTTTTATCGTTTACTTCAATATACTCCAAAGAACATGTAATATACTCCGTTCCAAAAATGTCAACAGCAGCACTGCTCTTGACAGAAGAAAACATTCCAGTTACCCTACTCTCACAATGAAAAACTTTACATTAAATCTTAAAACTTAAACCTTAGAAGAATTCGCACAATGAATATTTAAAGTTTTAGGTTGTGACATCAAAGTTTCAAATTGTGACAAGCTTCATTTATTTTATATTGAAGACATAACAACAACAACAACAAATATTTCACATCCGTTTCAACTTTATTCTGTATATCTTCAATAGTTTGTAAATTTAAGAACTAAGATCTACCAACATAACGATCAGAAATTTTTTGTTTTGTCAAAACCAAAATCCATACATTTCTGTAACTCTTAAATCTTAAGTTTTTCATTGTCTTAAGTTTTTCATTGTAAGAGTGCGAAAATTATACTAACACACACACAACACCTAGTAAGACTGCAAACTTGCGGTTCTGTAGAAGGGTAACTCACTTTCCGACTCGCTTTTTGCGACCAAAATCGGCCTTCTGGGGCCCTATTCTCTAATTCCGCATCCATTATCTCCGTACCGACAACTGTCAAAATTCTAAAAAATAAATTAAATCACGTATTCTTGAATTCCCTACATATGACAATTTTCCCTACTAAAGAGATATTTCCGAATTGCATGTGAGAACATTTCCGTCAAATGTCAAAGTTTGATTATTGTCATTAATTGTTACGTTTTGTAATAAACATTCAAAATAATTTCACAAGTTTTATGTCGAGTTCTTTCGGGACAAAAACTTAAATGTACATCTAAACATTTTGCCATATTTTTATGACTTTGACATTTTGATTTATAAAAAATAAGTTTAAATCTCTATGAAGTTAGTTACAATTTAAAAGTGGTGAATAAACATTTTTGAAGTGGTTAACATAAATTTCCGAATGATTTCAGAATACGGTATTTGCTTGCATGTGGATATTTTCCGTTGGTAGGTAATTTTGACAGTTGTTCGCACGGGGGAAAATGGATGTGGAATTCAAGAATTGGGCTCCAGGCGTTCGATTCCCGATCTGGGGGTAGATTCTGATAAAATGACAATTTTTCGTGACGTTTTGTTCTTAGTACAAAATATTGTCACAGAAAACTTGTTATCCTGATGAAATAAGTTATTTAAGATTATGGAGAGTGTTTGCTTAATTCAAAAATAAATGTGTTTTTTTCCTTAAAATTTATATACAAGAATTTGAATTTGAATACAAGAGAAACCGGCGCTCTAGTTGGGACACCCTTTATAAAAAAAATAAAATTTGGTTAAACTTTATTGTTTTTTTAATGGATGGGTATCTAATTTAAAGAAGGCTAATACGTATTTAAAGAAAGTAAGTACCATTGTACATCTATATATTATTATATACAAAAAATTTAGTATACTACATTTGCTTATAATTCGATGGTGTTCTTATAAAACATATGTTCTTTTACATAGTAAAAGGAAGTATAGTAATCATGAAAATCTTCACACTCGGGATTTTTGTAGATTTACCGATTACCGTATCTCCTGAAACAGAAAGAGCGAAAATAAAAAAAAGCCTGTCTGTCTGTGTCCACTCAACAATCCAGACGGCTCAACTAATCCTGATGAAATCTTTTTTAAGATTTTTACATAAATTATGAGAGGCCATATAATTTCGACGGAAATCTGACAGCCAGGAGTGACAGTTTACTTAAACAGTTATTTGAGTTTTTGCGAATAACTCAAGAAGTATAGGAGAAATCTGTTAAGTGCAAAAGAAATTTAAACAAAAAAAATTAAAAAAAAAACAAAAATTTAAATTACATTTACTGAAGATTCCGGTCCGTGCCCACACCTCCATTTTTTGTATATAAATAATTTGATTATGTTTTTTATTAAAAAACTAAAACTTTTTATACTCATCTTCGATTTATAATTTTGCCCATTTTTTATTAATTTAATTTAAGAAGACTGACAAAAATTAAGCGTATTCTGAGAGATGTGACGACCCATTTAGATAAATGACGGATGATTAATTTGTACGAATATTTCGGCTTTATAAACGCACGATGCAGATAATTGTTGGCAAACTTGTTCAAAATATGCACGAAGGATATACTTACCACGCACTTTCCCTTATCAAAACAATTTTTGCAAATGGTTCGTATTTCTTTAAAAAAAATTTGAAATGTATCAATAAAATTTTAATTTTGTTACAGGATTTTATCAAAGTTCGATATGGCAGTTTTTTTAATTTCCATTTCACAAACCTCGGTATCTAGGTGTATTTTTGACACCTCGTCTCCACAAGACAGAAATATGTCTGACTAAACTTTAGACATTTCGTCCGCCATATTTTCCTCTTACATTACTGGGCAAATTATGTTAAGACATTTCATTTCGTAAACGAATCTTCTCGAGTACTACAAGCATTTTAAAAATTCGTTTCGCCGGCCGATCTTAGCATTGCCGTTCGGAGTATATCCGTTCCATCGCTTGACAGCGAGGATGCTGTCGGAGTCGTCGTTTGCTTCTTAAGCGACCGCATAACGTGTTGCGACATAACCTGCTGCAAGTCTGCCATAGCTGCGGCGGCCTCAATTGGTGACAAATCTTGAAGCTGGCTGGCGATGCTAGTACCAAAACTTGCATATTTGTTTAGAGACTCTGTAAAACAAGAAATAAGATGCAGTTTCATCAAAATATATGAAATACATAAATATTTAGATTGATTACCTGGCACGGAGACATTTGAATGTAAAATTGCAGCTATGGCATCATCATACTTGCTGCTACTTCCTCTAGTTTGTCGCCGTTCCTTCGATTTTCTTGCAGCAGATACCGATGGCGACGGTGACGGTGACGGTAGCGAAACGTCTTCGATTTCAAATACCTGACATTCGTCTTCACCTTCTCTTGCCTCCACGGCTCGCTCCAGTGTATCATCCTAGTAAAAAACATTTTGTTATTGCTCTAATAACATTTAAGTTTGTACATTACTCACCAGAGTATAGTTGCTATGAGTCTTCCGCAAAACTATAACGGCATCCAAGAATTTAAAATCGTGGAAGTAAAAGAGATGTGGCTCGTACACCTCTTCAGTACCTGCGCCAGATTTGTTGGACTTATCCACTTTTCTTTTCTCTGCCACGTACACTGACCGTAGGTACTTTATTTTTTTTTTTACTTCTTGGGAATCCCTTTCAAACTCTCTTGAAATTTCTTCCCAAGCTTTTCTTTTTAAGTCAGCCCTCTTATAGAGTTGACTTTTATAATT
Organism: Nephrocerus scutellatus; assembly: GCA_947095585.1. Taxonomy (NCBI): domain Eukaryota; kingdom Metazoa; phylum Arthropoda; class Insecta; order Diptera; family Pipunculidae; genus Nephrocerus; species Nephrocerus scutellatus. Next base: position 58,228,138 of record OX352764.1, read on the forward strand.
CCACAAACATTCTTTTTGTTTGAATGCATTTATAAGTTTTTTCGTTTCCAACTGCGAAATTCGCCAGTCCGACATTCTTATTTTTATCAAAATATATTTATTTTGAAATAACACACAGTTAACCAATAAAATGTCAAAAATATGGCAGGGTTTACATCTACTCAGATGGTAAGAAGAAAAATCAGACAGTGATGCCAGACATTTAGTTTTGCCATGAAAAAGCTGGTCTCCACTGGACGAATTCATGGTAAGACGCACATCATGGCAGAAATTCTGTCCTGTGGAGACGGGGTGTGAAATAACCTCAATCATAACTAGCCATTAGGGTGAAAAACTCATCACTTTTCCTCTCAATGAAGAGGAAAGGAATCAAACGAAACAAAAGTAAGTTGTAGGATTCGTAACAATTTCTTAATTATTCTTAATAATTGATATATTGCTATCAACAAAAAAAATTACAACAACACATTGGATAGACCAGAAAATGGTTTAGCGTTAACCAAAAAAAATTTGTGGTTAAGAAATATTTAACCAAATTTTTATTTATAATTCCCACCACCAGAGTCGACTTTTAAAAATTATATATGGATGAGTTGGCAAACACATGAAACAAAAAATTGACCAAAATTTGGTTAGTTTTTGCTGTTGCTTTGATCAGCCGTTAACCACAAAAAATACCTAACTCATTTTATTGAAAGCAATATAGCAATTGTTAATTTATTAAGGTTTGTCTTGAACTACGGATTTCCAGGTGTGATTGGGACAGTACATGGTACGCACATTTGTATAAGGGGGTTTTATTTGCGACAACCCGGCCTTCCAATTCTGACAGCTCCGGTAGCTATATCAATCACTCCGGTTTGTTTTAATTTCTTGTTAAGTAATGTTATATTGTTTAACTCTAGTTCTTATTTTCAATTTAATTAATTTTGTGACTCCATGAACTTACAAAGTCTTTCAAATATGTTTTTTTATTTTTGTTTTCAATCAATAGAACTGAATCTGTGAAATAAACATAATAACAAATAAATAAATGTAATTGTGTTGTAGTGGTAATATTATAAAATAATCACTGATTTTTAGCAGTGCAGTTGTCGCATTTTTTCTTTAAATTTTTAATCTGTTTTATTTATTCAACCAGATTACATTTTTCCATGTACAATACACAAACAGGACAATAATTTTTGTTTTCTAAGTAAAATGGCTGAAAATTGAAATATTTACATTCAATTTTACAATAATTGGACAATATTAGAGACTACATATTACTAATTTTTCATTAGTTTTCCTTGAAGTCAAAATTTTGAAATAATTCTGTCTCACACTTAGTCACATTAATCTTTATCTTGAAGATCGCTCCTTAGTTTCCCTACCGTATCTTCATCTGCGTACAATATGATATCGTCAGCAAACGCTCATCTCAGATGTCATCATCTCATCTCAGATGTCAATTGGCATCTGAATGACAAGAGGTGCACTGCGGCCTGTCTGCTTGATATCGGGAAAGCCTTCGACTGATAGCAGTGATACGACAGCTAAAGTTTTTAATATCGCAAATGGTCTGCAGCGCCTCGCTGATGTAAATGCAGAAAAGAAGCGGCAAAAAATGAATTTTTCTAAGTATTTAGAAGGAGGTATGGGGGTTAATTGGTATCATACGAAAGGTAATAAAAATACCTTCCATTTAAAAAGGGGCCAATAGATCCTCCCTCGACGGAGTAAGAGTAAAAAACAGACTTTTCCATAAAAGTGTAAAAAGGGGCGTGCTTAAAAGTGGGTGGGCCAAAATATTGGTATCAAATGAAAGGTGATAACTAGGTCTACACAGCCATGCTATTATTAAGGGCGTGGCTCAGTTCTACCGGAATCGCGCAATCAATTTATATTGCGTTTATATGCAATTTTATCTAAAAATGCTTACCCCATACCATATGCTGGCCGATACCATATTATGCTTACCCCATACAAAACCGGTGACACACTGTAAAATGCTCTGCGCTCAATTCAATATTATGTTCAGATAGGAGTTTTTTCATTTAAAAAGCGATTGCGATTTCACATTTTTATTTACAGTCTGCTTGTAGGGCGACAGTTTGAAATTTACATTTTGCTATTTGAATCCAATTTAAAGTGGCTGCGTAAATTGCGCAGTCGATTTTTCTTTACTGCATTGGCTGGAAAAGTGAATTTTTGATCAATATGCACCATAAACTGTGCAGCCGCTGATTTCTTGACCGCAGCCTACATACTGCATATGTTTGTTTCGTTCTGCTCAAGCTATGGGCTTAAATAATTTATAAGCTGATTTTAATGTTCTTAACAATTTATTGTGAGGTGGGTGCATATTGCATATTGGATATATCATATCATTGCACAAACACAGTAATGCAGTTGCGTCGATAGTAGTAGGAGAAGTAAAAGCTGTTAAAAAAATGAGTGCATGTAATATTTACGCGCGGTAAATGCACAAGTCGCTTGAGAAACGGCTCAGTTTGAGAAATTCCACTGCCTAATGACCATATCCCAGAATTTCGATGGGAACAAGTTTTACAGTCGCATCTTAGATCTATATTCCGAATTTCATACGAATCGCTTGATTTTGCTTTGCTTTGTTCCCGAAATTCCAGACAATAATGATCTAATTCCAGAATTTCCATAGGAATAAGTCTTATAGTAGCATCTTGCCCCTACATACCGAATTTCATGCGAATCGCTTGAGAAATTGCTTTTTTGTTCCCGAAATTCCAGACAATAATGATCAAATTCCAGATTTCCGATAGAAAGAAGTCTTATAGTAGCATCTTATCCCTACATACCAAATTTCTTGCGAATCGCTTGAGAAATTGCTTTGTTCCAGAAATTCCAGACAATAATGACCATATTCCAGAATTTCCATAGGAAGAAGTCTTATAGTCGCATCTTACCCCTACATACCAAATTTCATGCAAATCGCTTGAGAAATTGCTTTGTTCCCGAACTTCTCGACAATAATGATTATATTCTAGAATTTCCATAGCAGAAGTCTTATAATCGCATTGTTAATTATCTCGTTTGATAATAGATATAAGAAATCTTATTTAAATCTTCTAGTACCTCAACCAGAAGATCTTTGTAGAGTGTTAAGTATATCTTCTGGTACATAAACCAGAAGATCTTCGAAGTTTATTTGAGTTCTAACTATGGCACTTGAACCGAGTTAGATTTGTGTATGTGTTTGAACAACGGCACTTCAACCGAGTTCAACGTGGACTATGAGTTGTTTGGACAACGGCACTTTAACCGAGTTCAATCGTAGAAATGAGTTTTTGTTTGAACAACGGTACTTCAACCGAGTTCAATCGTCGAAATAAATGAAAGACAAGAGATTCGTCTGCTATACTCATTACAACTGACTTTATTAACCAAATTAACGTGCTTATAAACTAAAATAACGTGAGAAAATTGTAATATAAAAAAATGCAACTTAGGAACTATCAAAACATTAGAATAAATGACAAATATAAGATACGTGACAAAATGCAAAATAAATGTATTTCGCGTAACAAGAAGACACAACTCATACCAGACTATTCGCAAGGCAGCACTTCCAAAAAAAATGTATTGCACCTCAGCATGTGCCATTGCACTTACTCGGCGCATCCACCTGTGACCGTGAAATAGAGATTCTAATTACAGAACTCGTTGATCGTAGTTTGACTGCGGTGCACACAATCTGGTAATTTGAATTGTGTCAACTGTTTTGCTGACTACATGTCTAGAGGAGTTTAAACATTCTCCCCCGCGTTGAATGGTAATTCAAAATAACTATCTTTTAAACATGAATGGTAAAGTCCTGATTATTTCTCTGTCTGGGTTGCGGAACTGGGCCCCTTGTCCGATTGATGTAATGGTGACATTTTCGCCATAAGAACAGGCATGGGATAGTAATGACGAGTCCTAAGGCCATATAACTGATGATAAAGTGGTGAATAGTATTGGTCTTGACTTGATGTGGCAATTCTATGAGTTCATGAGCTTTAACGAGCTCATGCAAGGCCATTAGTTCCTGTAGTTGTGGTTTGTATTGATCACTCGTTTCAAATACTGGTGGAGATGGTCTTAGTGGTGACATTTCCGATAGCTTGCCGAAACTTGAGTAGGAGGTGGCGATGCTGCTTGGATAGACATGATGCCCTTGTATAGTGACGACATCTTGTTTTACCACACAATGTGGCTCCAACTGCAGTAACCCAGAGCCGTCTAGGTCGATTTGAGACATTTCGCTGCCACAGATTATGTTGGCTCTTGATTTTGATTTCATAGCGTAGATCCATTTGTTTGGGTGATTCAATTGGATCCATACGGGGCTGTTTGCCACTTCTCTAATTTCGCAGTCTTGTTGCGTAAGATTGTTGAAAAGATGAATTTCACAGGAACAAATTTCAGCGCCTTTATGATATATTGGCTGTGACGCTGTACATAGATACGCCTTTTTCACTAGTTTGCAAGCTGCTAACTCAGATTCTGACAGTGGAGAGTAATGATCTCTGGCTGCGTTGATTGCCATATACGTCGTGCATGGATTGATCGCCAAAAGTGTTCTGTTTGCCATAGTTGGGATTGGGATTATCTTGTAGAGATTAAACTGATCTTGGTTTATGAGAGGCAAGGTAATTTTGAAGATAACGTGGTTGCTGCTAATTCCTCCCTTTACAGACATCAGTTTATAGACCTGCAGCAGATCTTTCTGATCTACAGGTAGCTGTCTTGATACTGGAAGATGTTGCTTTATTTTCAATAACTCTTGACTAAGTTGTGATGGTGAAAGCAGCAAGGGATGAAGCTTTCCATGGTGTGTATCTGCCAAGGCATCGAGCATTGATGATTGGATTCGGTATAAATTGGATGACATGATCGCCATTTGAAGAGCGAGCGATGTGAAAAGCTGGAAGATTTTTATCTGATGAATTCCTAATTCGTTATCTATGGTTCTGTTAATTAGTGACTTAACTCGATTGTCAAAAGACTTGAATTTTTTCTCTGTTGCCAGTTGATCTCGTTTCATGATGTTTAATGTTGAGTCAATTATCGAGGTTTGATTTGCGTAAAGTATTTTTAAATAATTTTCATTTTCCTGAACTGTGCTAATCGTCAGAGACATTTGTTCTGCGTATTCTGAATCCAGCACTCCAAAAAGCGCATTTGCAACGTGTCCGATGATGTTAACAGCGCCTCTTTTTGTTCTGGTTAAGAACAGGCTGTTGTCTAGTCGAAGTTCCCCCTCAGTGTGCTCGAAGATATTGATGGTTTCACTGCACATCTCCTTTTGCTGCATCTGTTGGCATAGATGACGTAATGCACGTGTACCGTTGACGAAAGTTTCCATCTCTGTCCAATAGGGTTTGAGATCGTAATATATTATTAGGTCCCATTCTGTTGTGATAAAATTTACGGCTCCTATATTGTCGAAGTGTATGCCAGGATGTGGACTCAGAGTTTCTACCCTGATGGGATTACTGAGAGCTACTGGTAGCATCAAGAAAGCAATAAGCATTGTTGTAATTAGGGCTCCATGAGACAACTTTAATTTTTTGTGTGACTGTTTTGAGCCATCATTGACGCTTGGGTTTTTCTTCTTTTCTTTTCCTTTTGCTAGGATATGTTCATCATCGTCCTTTTGTTTTGGGTCGTCCTGTTTATTGCCGATTTCTGTTGTTGCTGATGATTTAGTATCAACCGGCAGAGGTGCCAAACGATGAATAGCTCGTCGTATAACTCCCTTTGATGTTTGAATATCTGCTACGCGGACCAAACCATCATCACCCGGATAGGTGTTAATGATTCGACCAAGCGGCCATTTCATAACAGGTAGATTGTCGTCCTTTATAACAACCATCGTGTCTGGTTTGACGTTTTGGCACTGTTCCTTCCACTTGTACCTGCATTGAAGTTCGTTCAAATATTCCCTTGACCACCGGTTCCAAAAGTCCTGTTTGATTTGTTGTATCTGTTTCCATCGCTTTGATAGACTGATGGTTGCTGGTTGGCTCCCTTGATCGACTTGAGCTGTCAGTGGCTCACCAATTAAGAAGTGTCCTGGTGTAAGGGCTGCTAAATCTGCTGGATCTTCTGACATAGGCGTGATTGGTCGAGAGTTCAGGATGGCCTCGATTTCTATGATGGAGGTTTCTAACTCCTCATACGTAAGAGATGCCGTTGAGACACTTCTAAGAAGCAGATGTTTGGCTGACTTTACTGCGGCTTCCCACAGCCCTCCGAAGTGTGGTGCTCTTGGTGGAATTGTATGGAATGTTATTTTTTTGTTACTACAAATTTTCGATATTTGAGTTCGAGCACGTTCAGAATATACAGCTTCCTCAAGTTCCACGAGCTGATTACGTGCTCCTACAAAATTGGTAGCATTGTCGCTGTATAGGTTTTGACAGTACCCTCTTCTGCCAATGAAACGTTTTAAGGCGCCGATGAAGGTGTCAGTTGTCAAGTCACTAGCAAGTTCCATGTGGACAGCCTTTGTCGCAAAACAGCAGAATATGGCAATGTATGCCTTTTGGGGCCTCTTACCTCTTATTTTATAATGGATCCAGATGGGTCCACAAAAATCTACTCCTGAGTGAATGAATGGTCTTGCTGGTTGGACTCTTGTGGATGGTAAGTTGCCCATTATTTGAGAAAATAGCTTTGGTTTGGCCCTTGCGCCAATGCTGAACGACTGATCGTGTTATTAGTTTTCCTTTTAATGGCCAAAATCTCTGCCTCAAATGGGCTAGCGTTGTTTGTGGTCCGCAATGCATATTCCCTTCATGCACTGATTGAGCTATCAACTTAGTGATAGGGTCGGCTGATGTGCCTGCTCCGCTAGGGGCGTCTTGTTTGTGTGTTGTGGCATGCAACTCTTGTGCCTTTTCCAGAAAATAGATTACATGCTGTTCGTATGCTGTTTTTATCTTATGATAATAATCTTCCGTGAAGTACGCATGCGCTAAATCCACTCCAGGAAGTCCTCGTATCTTCGAGTCTAACTCCTCGAATTTAGCCCAAGCGTTTTGAAGGCGACGACTCCTTTCAGCATAATAAGATGCATCTTTCCGAGTCGCCGAATCCTTCCGATAATTTGTTATTATCCGCTGCACATCTCCGCCAGCAGCGGATTGCAACTCGGCTAAGGTGTCTAAGTCAGTCATAATCAAGTGTTTCACCTGATCACGTCGGGGTCACCAATGTTAATTATCTCGTTTGATAATAGATATAAGAAATCTTATTTAAATCTTCTAGTACCTCAACCAGAAGATCTTTGTAGAGTGTTAAGTATATCTTCTGGTACATAAACCAGAAGATCTTCGAAGTTTATTTGAGTTCTAACTATGGCACTTGAACCGAGTTAGATTTGTGTATGTGTTTGAACAACGGCACTTCAACCGAGTTCAACGTGGACTATGAGTTGTTTGGACAACGGCACTTTAACCGAGTTCAATCGTAGAAATGAGTTTTTGTTTGAACAACGGTACTTCAACCGAGTTCAATCGTCGAAATAAATGAAAGACAAGAGATTCGTCTGCTATACTCATTACAACTGACTTTATTAACCAAATTAACGTGCTTATAAACTAAAATAACGTGAGAAAATTGTAATATAAAAAAATGCAACTTAGGAACTATCAAAACATTAGAATAAATGACAAATATAAGATACGTGACAAAATGCAAAATAAATGTATTTCGCGTAACAAGAAGACACAACTCATACCAGACTATTCGCAAGGCAGCACTTCCAAAAAAAATGTATTGCACCTCAGCATGTGCCATTGCACTTACTCGGCGCATCCACCTGTGACCGTGAAATAGAGATTCTAATTACAGAACTCGTTGATCGTAGTTTGACTGCGGTGCACACAATCTGGTAATTTGAATTGTGTCAACTGTTTTGCTGACTACATGTCTAGAGGAGTTTAAACACGCATCTTACTCCTACATTCCGAGTTTCATGCAAATCGCTTGAGAAATTGCTTTGTTCCAGAAATTCCAGACCATAATGATCATATTCCAAAATTTCCATAGGAAGAAGTCTTATAGTCGCATCTTACCCCTACATACCGAATTTCATGCAAATCGCTTGAGAAATTGCTTTGTTCCCGAAATTCCAGACAATAATGATCTTATTCCAGAATTTCCATAGGAAGAAGTCTTATAGTAGCATCTTACCCCCACATACCGAATTCCACGCGAATCGCATAAGAAATGGCTTTGTTCCCGAAATTCCAGACAACAATGATCATATTCCAGAATTTCCATAGGAAGAAGTCTTATAGTAGCATCTTACCCCTACATACCGAATTTCTTGCGAATCGCTTGAGAAATTGCTTTGTTCCAGAAATTCCAGACAATAATGATCATATTCCAGAATTTCCATAGGAAGAAGTCTTATAGTCGCATCTTACCCCTACATACCAAATTTCATGCAAATCGCTTGAGAATTTGATTTGTTCCAGAAATTCCAGACAATAATGATCATATTCCAGAATTTCCATAGGAAGAAGTCTTATAGTCGCATCTTGCCCCTACATACCAAATTTCATGCAAATCGCTTGAGAAATTGATTTGTTCCCGAAATTCCAGACAATAAAGATCATATTCAAGAATTTCCATAGGAAAAATCTTATACTCGCATCTTACCCCTACATACCGAATTTAATGCAAATCGCTTGAGAAATTGCTTTGTTCCCGAAATTCCAGACAATAATGATTTAATTTCAGAATTTCCATAGGAAGAAGTCTTATAGTAGCATCTTACGCCTACATACCGAATTTAATGCAACTCGCTTGAGAAATTGCTTTGTTCCCGAAATTCCAGACAATAATGATCATATTCCAGAATTTCCATAGGAAGAAGTCTTATAATCGCATCTTACCCCTACATACCGATTTTCTTGCGAATCGCTTGAGAAATTGATTTGTTCCAGAAATTCCAGACAATAATGATCATATTCCAGAATTTCCATAGGAAGAAGTCTTATAGTCGCATCTTGCCCCTACAAACCAGATTTCATGAAAATCGCTTTAGAAATTGATTTGTTCCCGAAATTCCAGACAATAAAGATCATATTCCAGAATTTCCATAGGAAGAAGTCTTATAGTAGCATCTTACCCCTACATACCGAATTTAATGCAAATCGCTTGAGAAATTGCTTTGTTCCCGAAATTCCAGACAATAATGATCTAATTTCAGAATTTCCATAGGAAGAAGTCTTATAGTAGCATCTTACGCCTACATACCGAATTTAATGCAAATCGCTTGAGGAATTGCTTTGTTCCCGAACTTCCAGACAATAATGATCTAATTCCAGAATTTCCATAGGAAGAAGTCTTATAGCAGCATCTTACCCCTACATACCGAATTTCATACAAATCGCTTGAGAAATGGCTTAGTTCCCACAATACTGACATTTAACAGTGTCTCACTTAACAGTGTCTCACAACAGTGTGAGCACTGTATCATTTAACATTTTACTTCTTGAACAGGCACCCCCTTATACCTTGTAGTGAGACGTGGTCACGTCAAAACGCCGTTGTTCCCCAAGGCTCTGTGTTCTCTCCGACACTATTTCTGATTTTCCTAAAGGATCTCCAATCCGCCACTTCTAATCCAATCCATTCTTTCACTGACGACGGCACTCTTAGCTTTTCATATAATTGCAAGCTTTCTGTACGCCCCTCTTCGTCCCAAGTGGAACTTGAACAACAACTTATGTTAAGCACGTTAAATTCTGACCTTGACCGGATAACAAGGTTGAATTTAACGCTTCTAAAACGCCATCCTCTCTGCTGTCGTCCAAGCGTAACGTCAACCCCCAAACTTTATCTATGAATGACTCTTGTATCGAAGAAACAGAAAACCCCGCAATTCTCGGTATGTACGTCAACAACAAGCCTCGTTGAAACGACCACATATTTGCCATCGCCAAGAATGCTGCGAAATGTTTAGGTTTCCTAAAACTATGCAAGATGTACTTCACTCATTCAGATCTGACTACTATTTACAAGTCATATATTCGCCCTAAACTTGAATACAGCTGTATTGTCTGGGCAGGTGCCCCAAAGACCACATTGCATCTACTAGCCAGAATTCAGAACCGTGCGATATAACTTATTGGTGACGTAAATATCGCGAAAACAATCGAATCGCTCGAACATCGTGGGAAAGTTTCCTGCTTGTCACTTTTTTATCGCTTATTTTACAAGTGTTGTTCAAAAAAAATATCCAGATGCATCCCGCCCATCTTCGGACGTACTAACAAATTCAGAGATTTCTTCTTTAGCCGCACTATAGTTATGTGGAATGAATTGCCCGATTCTGTGTTTCCGCATTGATATGATCTGCAGTCATTTAAGACACACGTGCATAGACATCTCATCTTTTCCTCTCCCTAATTTCCTAACGCCCACGCTGTGCTTGACATTATAAGGGTGCAAATCCCTTTAGCGTGTGTACATTATAAAGAAAAAAAGGAATGAATTAAACTACATTAAAACTAAAGTTTGACTGGGAAATAAATATAATTATAATGATTATTTTTGTATGAAATCAAATGCTTATAAGTAATAATTTTTAATGATTTATATTAGATTATTAGAAAATATCCGAACTTTTGGCGTTTTTTTAGTCACTACACGTATTTATAATTCGTTAGATTTTATTAAAAAAATATTAGTTTTATATTAAAAAAGGGGCATGTAAGCTTCAACGCGCGACTGGAGCTTACTCATTAAGAATCGATTTTCATATATAACAAGCTCCACACGCCATGAGTTGCACGCGTCACAAATTACGTCATCGCAAGCCGAGCACTAACTAACAACGCGCGACATTCGTAACACGTGGAATATCAAAAATGCTTTGTGAGATATAGCTGCATATCGAAGTCGAGCGCTAACTAATTGTTTTAAAACAAGTTTCATCAATTTGTGACTAGTAGAAATCGATATATACCAGGAGACCGATTATGTATCTGTCCCATTTCGACTTTCAACTTACGACAAGTCGAAATCCTCAAAGTCGTAATTTCTACTTTTTTATGTAAGCATGTACGACCAATTTTTTTTTAACTAAAACTATTGCCCGATAGCGCCATTTTGAATGTATATTTTGTTGTTGTTTATACTTGTTTACTTTTTTTTGTGTTTTAGTATATTCAAAAATATTTATATTTTTATATAAAACTTATATTTTTATTGTTTAAATTTAATATTCATTGCTATATTGCTTTCAACAAAAAAATAAAAATTACAACAACATACACATTGGATAGACCAGAAAACGGTTAGCGTTAACCAAAAATTTTTTTTAATATTTAACCAAATTTTTATTTATAATTCTCACCACCAGAGTCGACTTTTAAAAATTATATATGGATAAGTTGGCAAACACATGAAACAAACAATTTACCAAAATTTGGTTAGTTTTTGCTGTTGCTTTAATCAGCCGTTAACCACAAAAAATACCTAACTCATTTTGTTGAAAGCAATATAGCATATGTAAGAAATTTGTATTGACGAAAGTACAAATACGTAGTTACCAAAAAAAACAGCAAAAAGGTCGGCGGTGCTCGCGTCATTCAAATAAAAAATTTTAAATTTTTTTTTATTTTAGTTATAATTATTACTTAAAAGTTTTTTACTCGTTTGATATCATACAGAAATAATCATTTTGATTGCATATATTTCTCAGTCGAACTCCAAATAGGTGTTCTACTAAAACAACAATTCGGGAGAAATTACGACTTGTTGTATACTCCGCTTCAACGGAATAGGTACAACATTTTTCAAGGGTATGGGATTCATTTGCTATATTGCTTTCAACAAATTAACATTTTGCTATTTGGATCCAATTTAAAGTGGCTGCGTAAATTGCGCAGTCGATTTTTCTTTACTGCATTGGCTGGAAAATTGAATTTTTGATCAATATGCACCATAAACTGTGCAGCCGCTGAATTCTTGACCGCAGCCTACATACTGCATATGTTTGTTTCGTTCTGCTCAAGCATTGGGCTTGATTGTATCTTATTGAAATCACATACATCATCATCAATCACATCAAATACAACACAATAAATAATTTATAAGCTGATTTTAATGTTCTTAACAATTTATTGTGAGGTGGGTGCATATTGCATATTGGATATTGCATATCATTGCACTAACATAGTAATGCAGTTGCGTCGATAGTAGTAGGAGAAGTAAAAGCTGTTAAAAAAATGAGTGCATGTAATATTTACGCGCGGTAAATGCACAAGTCGCTTGAGAAACGGCTCAGTTTCAGAAATTCCACTTCCTAATGACCATATCCCAGAATTTCGATGGGAACAAGTTTTACAGTCGCATCTTAGACCTATATTCCGAATTTCATACAAATCGCTTGATTTTGCTTTGCTTTGTTCCCGAAATTCCAGACAATAATGATCTAATTCCAGAATTTCCATAGGAATAAGTCTTATAGTAGCATCTTGCCCCTACATACCGAATTTCATGCGAATCGCTTGAAAAATTGCTTTTATGTTCCCGAAATTCCAGACAATAATGATCAAATTCCAGATTTCCGATAGAAAGAAGTCTTATAGTAGCATCTTATCCCTACATACCAAATTTCTTGCGAATCGCTTGAGAAATTGCTTTGTTCCAGAAATTCCAGACAATAATGACCATATTCCAGAATTTCCATAGGAAGAAGTCTTATAGTCGCATCTTACCCCTACATACCGAATTTCATACAAATCGCTTGAGAAATGGCTTAGTTCCCACAATACTGACATTTAACAGTGTCTCACTTAACAGTGTCTCACAACAGTGTGAGCACTGTATCATTTAACATTTTACTTCTTGAACAGGCACCCCCTTATACCTTGTAGTGAGACGTGGTCACGTCAAAACGCCGTTGTTCCCCAAGGCTCTGTGTTCTCTCCGACACTATTTCTGATTTTCCTAAAGGATCTCCAATCCGCCACTTCTAATCCAATCCATTCTTTCACTGACGACGGCACTCTTAGCTTTTCATATAATTGCAAGCTTTCTGTACGCCCCTCTTCGTCCCAAGTGGAACTTGAACAACAACTTATGTTAAGCACGTTAAATTCTGACCTTGACCGGATAACAAGGTTGAATTTAACGCTTCTAAAACGCCATCCTCTCTGCTGTCGTCCAAGCGTAACGTCAACCCCCAAACTTTATCTATGAATGACTCTTGTATCGAAGAAACAGAAAACCCCGCAATTCTCGGTATGTACGTCAACAACAAGCCTCGTTGAAACGACCACATATTTGCCATCGCCAAGAATGCTGCGAAATGTTTAGGTTTCCTAAAACTATGCAAGATGTACTTCACTCATTCAGATCTGACTACTATTTACAAGTCATATATTCGCCCTAAACTTGAATACAGCTGTATTGTCTGGGCAGGTGCCCCAAAGACCAAATTGCATCTACTAGCCAGAATTCAGAACCGTGCGATATAACTTATTGGTGACGTAAATATCGCGAAAACAATCGAATCGCTCGAACATCGTGGGAAAGTTTCCTGCTTGTCACTGTTTTATCGCTTATTTTACAAGTGTTGTTCAAAAAAAATATCCAGATGCATCCCGCCCATCTTCGGACGTACTAACAAATTCAGAGATTTCTTCTTTAGCCGCACTATAGTTATGTGGAATGAATTGCCCGATTCTGTGTTTCCGCATTGATATGATCTGCAGTCATTTAAGACACACGTGCATAGACATCTCATCTTTTCCTCTCCCTAATTTCCTAACGCCCACGCTGTGCTTGACATTATAAGGGTGCAAATCCCTTTAGCGTGTGTACATTATAAAGAAAAAAAGGAATGAATTAAACTACATTAAAACTAAAGTTTGACTGGGAAATAAATATAATTATAATGATTATTTTTGTATGAAATCAAATGCTTATAAGTAATAATTTTTAATGATTTATATTAGATTATTAGAAAATATCCGAACTTTTGGCGTTTTTTTAGTCACTACACGTATTTATAATTCGTTAGATTTTATTAAAAAAATATTAGTTTTATATTAAAAAAGGGGCATGTAAGCTTCAACGCGCGACTGGAGCTTACTCATTAAGAATCGATTTTCATATATAACAAGCTCCACACGCCATGAGTTGCACGCGTCACAAATTACGTCATCGCAAGCCGAGCACTAACTAACAACGCGCGACATTCGTAACACGTGGAATATCAAAAATGCTTTGTGAGATATAGCTGCATATCGAAGTCGAGCGCTAACTAATTGTTTTAAAACAAGTGTCATCAATTTGTGACTAGTAGAAATCGATATATACCAGGAGACCGATTATGTATCTGTCCCATTTCGACTTTCAACTTACGACAAGTCGAAATCCTCAAAGTCGTAATTTCTACTTTTTTATGTAAGCATGTACGACCAATTTTTTTTTAACTAAAACTATTGCCCGATAGCGCCATTTTGAATGTATATTTTGTTGTTGTTTATACTTGTTTACTTTTTTTTGTGTTTTAGTATATTCAAAAATATTTATATTTTTATATAAAACTTATATTTTTATTGTTTAAATTTAATATTCATTGCTATATTGCTTTCAACAAAAAAATAAAAATTACAACAACATACACATTGGATAGACCAGAAAACGGTTAGCGTTAACCAAAAATTTTTTTTAATATTTAACCAAATTTTTATTTATAATTCTCACCACCAGAGTCGACTTTTAAAAATTATATATGGATAAGTTGGCAAACACATGAAACAAACAATTTACCAAAATTTGGTTAGTTTTTGCTGTTGCTTTAATCAGCCGTTAACCACAAAAAATACCTAACTCATTTTGTTGAAAGCAATATAGCATATGTAAGAAATTTGTATTGACGAAAGTACAAATACGTAGTTACCAAAAAAAACAGCAAAAAGGTCGGCGGTGCTCGCGTCATTCAAATAAAAAATTTTAAATTTTTTTTTATTTTAGTTATAATTATTACTTAAAAGTTTTTTACTCGTTTGATATCATACAGAAATAATCATTTTGATTGCATATATTTCTCAGTCGAACTCCAAATAGGTGTTCTACTAAAACAACAATTCGGGAGAAATTACGACTTGTTGTATACTCCGCTTCAACGGAATAGGTACAACATTTTTCAAGGGTATGGGATTCATTTGCTATATTGCTTTCAACAAATTAACATTTTGCTATTTGGATCCAATTTAAAGTGGCTGCGTAAATTGCGCAGTCGATTTTTCTTTACTGCATTGGCTGGAAAATTGAATTTTTGATCAATATGCACCATAAACTGTGCAGCCGCTGAATTCTTGACCGCAGCCTACATACTGCATATGTTTGTTTCGTTCTGCTCAAGCATTGGGCTTGATTGTATCTTATTGAAATCACATACATCATCATCAATCACATCAAATACAACACAATAAATAATTTATAAGCTGATTTTAATGTTCTTAACAATTTATTGTGAGGTGGGTGCATATTGCATATTGGATATTGCATATCATTGCACTAACATAGTAATGCAGTTGCGTCGATAGTAGTAGGAGAAGTAAAAGCTGTTAAAAAAATGAGTGCATGTAATATTTACGCGCGGTAAATGCACAAGTCGCTTGAGAAACGGCTCAGTTTCAGAAATTCCACTTCCTAATGACCATATCCCAGAATTTCGATGGGAACAAGTTTTACAGTCGCATCTTAGACCTATATTCCGAATTTCATACAAATCGCTTGATTTTGCTTTGCTTTGTTCCCGAAATTCCAGACAATAATGATCTAATTCCAGAATTTCCATAGGAATAAGTCTTATAGTAGCATCTTGCCCCTACATACCGAATTTCATGCGAATCGCTTGAAAAATTGCTTTTATGTTCCCGAAATTCCAGACAATAATGATCAAATTCCAGATTTCCGATAGAAAGAAGTCTTATAGTAGCATCTTATCCCTACATACCAAATTTCTTGCGAATCGCTTGAGAAATTGCTTTGTTCCAGAAATTCCAGACAATAATGACCATATTCCAGAATTTCCATAGGAAGAAGTCTTATAGTCGCATCTTACCCCTACATACCAAATTTCATGCAAATCGCTTGAGAAATTGCTTTGTTCCCGAACTTCTCGACAATAATGATTATATTCTAGAATTTCCATAGCAGAAGTCTTATAATCGCATCTTACTCCTATATTCCGAGTTTCATGCAAATCGCTTGAGAAATTGATTTGTTCCAGAAATTCCAGACCATAATGATCATATTCCAAAATTTCCATAGGGAGAAGTCTTATAGTCGCATCTTACCCCTACATACCAAATTTCATGCAAATCGCTTGAGAAATTGCTTTGTTCCCGAAATTCCAGACAATAATGATCTAATTCCAGAATTTCCATAGGAAGAAGTCTTATAGTAGCATCTTACCCCTACATACCGAATTCCACGCGAATCGCTTAAGAAATGGCTTTGTTCCCGAAATTCCAGACAATAATGATCATATTCCAGAATTTCCATAGGAAGAAGTCTTATAGTAGCATCTTACCCCTACATACCGAATTTCTTGCGAATCGCGTGAGAAATTGCTTTGTTCCAGAAATTCCAGACAATAATGATCATATTCCAGAATTTCCATAGGAAGAAGTCTTATAGTCGCATCTTACCCCTACATACCAAATTTCATGCAAATCGCTTGAGAATTTGATTTGTTCCAGAAATTCCAGACAATAATGATCATATTCCAGAATTTCCATAGGAAGAAGTCTTATAGTCGCATCTTGCCCCTACATACCAAATTTCATGCAAATCGCTTGAGAAATTGATTTGTTCCCGAAATTCCAGACAATAAAGATCATATTCAAGAATTTCCATAGGAAGAATCTTATACTCGCATCTTACCCCTACATACCGAATTTAATGCAGACCGCTTGAGAAATTGCTTTGTTCCCGAAATTCCAGACAATAATGATTTAATTTCAGAATTTCCATAGGAAGAAGTCTTATAGTAGCATCTTACGCCTACATACCGAATTTAATGCAAATTGCTTGAGAAATTGCTTTGTTCCCGAAATTTCAGACAATAATGATCATATTCCAGAATTTCCATAGGAAGAAGTCTTATAATCGCATCTTACCCCTACATACCGATTTTCTTGCGAATCGCTTGAGAAATTGCTTTGTTCTAGAAAATCCAGACAATAATGATCATATTCCAGAATTTCCATAGCAAGAAGTCTTATAGTCGCATCTTGCCCCTACAAACCAAATTTCATGAAAATCGCTTTAGAAATTGATTTGTTCCCGAAATTCCAGACAATAAAGATCATATTCCAGATTTCCATAGGAAGAATCTTATACTCGCATCTTACCCCTACATACCGAATTTAATGCAAATCGCTTGAGAAATTGCTTTGTTCCCGAAATTCCAGACAATAATGATCTAATTTCAGAATTTCCATAGGAAGAAGTCTCATAGTAGCATCTTACGCCTACATACCGAATTTAATGCAAATCGCTTGAGAAATTGCTTTGTTCTCACAATACTGACATTTAACAGTGTCTCACTTAACAGTGTCTCACAACAGTGTGAGCACTGTATCATTTAACATTTTACTTCTTGAACAGGCACCCCCTTATACCTTGTAGTGAGACGTGGTCACGTCAAAACGCCGTTGTTCCCCAAGGCTCTGTGTTCTCTCCGACACTATTTCTGATTTTCATAAAGGATCTCCAATCCGCCACTTCTAATCCAATCCATTCTTTAACTGACGACGGCACTCTTAGCTTTTCATATAATTGCAAGCTTTCTGTACGCCCCTCTTCGTCCCAAGTGGAACTTGAACAACAACTTATGTTAAGCACGTTAAATTCTGACCTTGACCGGATAACAAGGTTGAATTTAACGCTTCTAAAACGCCATCCTCTCTGCTGTCGTCCAAGCGTAACGTCAACCCCCAAACTTTATCTATGAATGACTCTTGCATCGAAGAAACTGAAAACCCCGCAATTCTCGGTATGTACGTCAACAACAAGCCTCGTTGAAACGACCACATATTTGCCATCGCCAAGAATGCTGCGAAATGTTTAGGTTTCCTAAAACTATGCAAGATGTACTTCACTCATTCAGATCTGACTACTATTTACAAGTCATATATTCGCCCTAAACTTGAATACAGCTGTATTGTCTGGGCAGGTGCCCCAAAGACCACATTGCATCTACTAGCCAGAATTCAGAACCGTGCGATATAACTTATTGGTGACGTAAATATCGCGAAAACAATCGAATCGCTCGAACATCGTGGGAAAGTTTCCTGCTTGTCACTTTTTTATCGCTTATTTTACAAGTGTTGTTCAAAAAAAATATCCAGATGCATCCCGCCCATCTTCGGACGTACTAACAAATTCAGAGATTTCTTCTTTAGCCGCACTATAGTTATGTGGAATGAATTGCCCGATTCTGTGTTTCCGCATTGATATGATCTGCAGTCATTTAAGACACACGTGCATAGACATCTCATCTTTTCCTCTCCCTAATTTCCTAACGCCCACGCTGTGCTTGATATTATAATGGTGCAAATCCCTTTAGCGTGTGTACATTATAAAGAAAAAAAAGAATAAATTAAACTACATTAAAACTAAAGTTTGACTGGGAAATAAATATAATTATAATGATTATTTTTGTATGAAATCAAATGCGTAATTTACTTATAAGTAATAATTTTTAATGATTTATATTAGATTATTAGAAAATATCCGAACTTTTGGCGTTTTTTTAGTCACTACACGTATTTATAATTCGTTAGATTTTATTAAAAAAATATTAGTTTTATATTAAAAAAGGGGCATGTAAGCTTCAACGCGCGACTGGAGCTTACTCATTAAGAATCGATTTTCATATATAACAAGCTCCACACGCTATGAGTTGCACGATTCACAAATTACGTCATCGCAAGCCGAGCACTAACTAACAACGCGCGACATTCGTAACACGTGGAATATCAAAAATGCTTTGTGAGATATAGCTGCATATCGAAGCCGAGCGCTAACAAATTGTTTTAAAACAAGTTTCATCAATTTGTGACTAGTAGAAATCGATATACACCAGGAGACCGATTATGTATCTGTCCCATTTCGACTTTCAACTTACGACAAGTCGAAATCCTCAAAGTCGTAATTTCGACTTTTTTTATGTAAGCATGTACGACCAATTTTTCTTGTACTAAAACTATTGCCCGATAGCGCCATTTTGAATGTATATTTTGTTGTTGTTTATACTTGTTTACTTTTTTTTGTGTTTTTGTATATTCAAAAATGTTTATATTTTTATATAAAACTAATATTTTTATTGTTTAAATTTAATATTCATTGCTATATTGCTTTAAACAAAAAAATAAAAATTACAACAACAAACACATTGGATAGACCAGAAAACGGTTAGTGTCAAACAAGAAAAAATTTTTGGTTAAGAAATATTTAACCAAATTTTTATTTATAATTCTCACCACCAGAGTCGACTTTTAAAAATTATATATGGATAAGTTGGCAAACACATTAAACAAAAAATTTACCAAAATTTGGTTAGTTTTTGCTGTTGCTTTAATCAGCCGTTAACCACAAAAAATACCTAACTCATTTTGTTGAAAGCAATATAGCATATGTAAGAAATTTGTATTGACGAAAGTACAAATACGTAGTTACCAAAAAAACAGCAAAAAGGTCGGCGGTGCTCGCGTCATTCAAATAAAAAATTTTAATTTTTTTTATTTTAGTTATAATTATTACTTAAAAGAAACAAAATGAGTTAGGTATTTTTTGTGGTTAACGGCTGATCAAAGCAACAGCAAAAACTAACCAAGTCAATTGGTCAATTTTTTGTTTCATGTGTTTGCCAACTTATCCATATATAATTTTTTAAAGTCGACTCTGGTGGTGGGAATTATAACTAAAAATTTGGTTAAATATTTCTTAACCAAAAATTTTTTTTTGGTTAACGTTAAACCTTTTCTGGTCTATCCAATATGTTTGTTGTTGTAATTTTTATTTTTTTGTTGAAAGCAATATAGCAATAGACTAATCATAGAATAATTAAAAAAGCACCGTTATTTTTTTCTGGTTCTCTTCCAAGCATTTTTTTCCGTCAACTGAATAGGTACATTTGCATTTAACAACAATTGCTGCGTTGCTTTGGCTAATCCAGCTTGGCTTACAACAACAATCGCATAAGCATAAAGCCGAAAATAAATCCAAAAAGTTTTTAGAATTTATAACTAAAGCCATTTTTTAGTTATAGTGCTTACCGTAAGACGGTGTTTTGTTTAACACACATAACAATTAAAATGCATCGAAATTTAAAGCCAAAAGCTGTTGATGCATCGAACATTTAAAGCCAAAAGTTGTTGGTTTTGTAAAGACAAGCTGGATTAGCCAAAGCAACGCAGCAATTGTTGTTATATTCATTGTTTTTGTGTATACACAAATTATGAACGACACCACAATACTGCACTACAAAACTCAATATTTAGAACACATATTACCTTAAGATACAAATGCAACAAAAACATATGATATCGGATTTGTTTTGATATAGCTTCACTTCATAAAAAATAAAATATTTATATTTTCTTTATTATAAGTACATAACATGATGTAAAAATACTATAACTACTTTTGGTATCCAGTTAACTTTATGATTTTTAAATTTTTTGTGAATAAAATAACTATATATTCTCTTTTGCAAGGAAATCTACTTGAAGTGCAGCCATTTCACTTTTGTGTTGCACCTTTTTAAAAAGGAAAATTTATATTACGTAAAATCATGTATAATAACTCCATTAACTGGAAATTAAATAATAATAATAACAATACTTTTATTTTACTATTTTTTGGTTATAATCGTCCAATTATGAGGTAGAGCTATTTCACAATTTAACCATTAAAGTAATCATGAAAATTTGCGAACTCGGGATTTTTGCAGATTCAGAGTCAGAAAAAGGGAAAATAATAAAATTCTTTGTCTCTCTGTCTGTCTGTATATCTGTCTCTGTACACTCTACAACCGAGACGGCTAAACTTACCGTGATGATAATTCATATATAAGCTTTTTACATAAATTTTAAAGGGCCAGGTGATTTTGACGGAAATCTGACAGTCGGAAGTGACAGTTTACTTTGAAAGTTTTTCAAGTTTGAGCAAATAACTCAAAAAGTATAGCACTTAGGAGAAATCTGTTAAGTGCAAAAAAAATTAAAAAAAAAAAAAATTAAAAAATTAAAAAAGAAAAAAATTTGAAAAAAAAAATTTAATATACATTTATTGAAGTTTCCGGCCCCGTCCGCAAAAGAAATTGTGTTGTGCCCACACCTCCATCTTTTAATTAATTTTTTTATTGTAGCATTATTGTTATTTAACGTGGAGACGTCGCGCTATTTTCCCTAATGAAACAAAGAAGCGAATGAAAGGAAATCAATTAATTATATATCAAAATTTCAGCAACTTGATTTCAGTGCCTTTCATAAAGGCCCATTTAGACGATCAGTTCAGTTACCAGTTCATTTGTGAGTCAGTTAAAAAAGGCAGTGCATTTAGACGTCAGTCCGGTAGTGATGGGCTAAATTGGTTAATTTGCTAACCAACATCGAATTTTTTTTTTTTTTTTCAGATTAACCAGGTTCATTTGACCAGGGGTGCCAGCACGTAACTTGATACGAACGAGGATTGTTGATCGACGTTCAACTCGAAACATTTAAACATTTTAAAAGGACGCTGGAGGTGCCTGTTCAGTGAGCAAAACTTAGATTTGATCCAGAAACCGTCAGCCGAATTATTAATGTGTGCTGTGCTCTCCATAATGCCTTTATTCATTTTAGGCTACCATTCGAAGAGGAAGGTACAAATACGGTGACATATAGCACGGAAGCTAATGTACTTTCAAGCTCAAACTTGAATGATAATCTATTAAGAATTGCCCAAAATATAAGAAATAATATTAAAAATTCTTTATAAAAACTTTTTCCCAGAGAATATGGCTAGTTTTTTTTCCCTTGTGAAGTTTTTAGTATCCTTTTTGCGAGGTCGGGATGACCACTCATAAGAATGGTCAATTTCTCGATTTGCTTCTTATTTATCGACCTATTCAGCTTTGATTCCATTTTCCTGACCCGCAGACGATAGGTATTTTCTGTCGACTGATTTTTTTCGTTTCAATCGTCATGTTCAACATTGTGTGCTTCCAAATCTGACGTTACAATCGAGGATAGTCGATTGAACCAAATTACGTGCTGTCAATGCTCGATTGTATAGATTAATTTAGTTATTAACCAGTTTGACTGTCGATTAGTTTTATAGAAACTGAGAATGTGTCATGAGTACAAACGTTTATTTTAAATTATGCTGAAAAATCGAAGATGGAGGAACAAGAGCGAATACACAAATATAACGAACGACGAAAAACGGTTGCAATATAACTGTTTAGAAACAGATGCTGGTTTTAAAATAACACTTTCAGGGTTGTTTGCTCTAACCTTTGATTGAGCGTTTGTGGACCTGATGTGATTTGCATTACATTTTCTTATGATGGACCCGGATTTTCCTCAGTTCATTGCTGGAGCCCAGAAGATGATGGAGCATTTGCATCCAAATAATTTACTGTCGAAGTCGGATGGGTTACGGTTGCTGTTCTCTCGCTTGACTCGTCGTGTAATTGTATTGCTGCTACTATGCTTCTACTTGCCGGCTTTTAGGGAGCGCTGAATAATGCCGCCGTAACTGTAGCATGCCTCCTGTAAAGGTGTCTTTTTAAGTTTGTAATGGCTCCCCCTTTATAAGATAGCTCACTTTTACCAAGGCCAAATCTGGCTTTATTATCGTTAATTTCAATAAAATGTAGCCAAATTTCACTACGGTTACGCGACAACGCCATTTTATATTATATTATGGTAATTTGTTAAAAAGTAGAAAAGGTAAAAACTTATAGTTATATTCAAAATTTAAATTAAAATTCGAAAACTAACTGACACTTATGATTTTCTTTAAACTATCTGACAGTCTGGAAAATTTATTACGATCTGTCATTTTACTATTCAAATTCTGAATGGCTGATTTCGTCTTCGACCTTTCTATTAATAGCAAATTATTTAGTGACCGCGAGCGCAAAATATTAAATCAAGTGAATGCCTGTAATTAAATGGTTTTGGGGTTTTTCTGTTTTCATTCATAAATTGACTATTGACAATAATTAAGAATTTCCATCCAGTTCTTTTTCATTCATAAATTGACATTTGGCTGCAATTACGAAATTTCGGGATTTACCTGTTTTCAGTATAAAACTAAAAAGGTCATTCAGGCAGTCATTTAGTTGCCTTTTACACAATTTAGTTGCCATTTAAACCAAACACATAAAATGATTTATTTGCAAGAAATTTTAAATTGCAGTTCGGTTGCAGTATTTGTTTTGAACACCTAAACAGAAAATACATTTCTTTTTGTGCATACAAAAACAAAAACTGCAAAAATATTTTTTTTCCCCGATGATCTGCATAGCACAAACAGCCAAAACTAAACAACCGATTGAAATAAAAATCACGCAGATATTTAAAATGGGCTATAATCTGCATATAAGTTAAAAGTCGTTGCGTTGACTTTTCTAAAAAAAATATATTTTTATTGCACCTTTCGTGCTTATTACATTACATGACTTAAAATTAAAGACTAAAATAACAATTGAATTATACCTTGAACGTAAGCTTCACCTTTTGCTTTGTTGCCCATGCGACGGATGTGCAATTTCCCGTCGTATCCCACAATCAGCTAAATTCGTGATTGCGAGCTGCAATCCGATACGTCAGCAGAAGTGCACAATTGTGTGGGAAAATTCTTTGGAATTTTTCCATTTGATAATTTTGGCGAAATATAATTTGTGCTGAGTTAACTCCTCCCTTCTTAAATTCAAACGTCCTCGTTTGAGGTCATTGGTTTCCAAAGGTGTTGGAATTGATGGAAGTTCGATCTTGGTGATGTTGAGGGTTTCTCGTCCTGTACCAAGGGGAGGTTTGGAACTGCATTTAAAATCTGTTGATCATTTTTATTTTCGTTGATAACTGTATTGTTTTGTAAGGACCTTTTTCGCATAACATTTTTAGAAACGATGACTATGATTATTGCTACTACCAAGAGTGAAAGTCCAAAGTTGGTGGAGAGACTGATTTTATTTTGCTTGCTTAATAGATTGATATGTTTGGTATTGTTAATATTGAGTTCCTTTACCATTTCCAGTGATAGCACTTCCTTGATTTCCTTGGATGTGGAGGCTGGTTGCAGGATGGCTGGCAAGGGGTTGCTGTAAGTGGATTCACGTGATGTGTAGATGATATCACCGATTTCTATTGTTGAGTTATGATATCGTATAATGAATGTTCCATTAAGTTGTACCATGTCATTGTTTATGTTTATTGGTCCATCATATTGGTTTAAAAATATTATTCCTGGAAGGACTTCTTCAACTGCCGGGATGTGCTGGTTATTTATTGTGGTGCAATTAGGTGGGCGGCTATTAAGTAGGTTCGGTATGCATGAGGTGTTGCTTGTGTTCACGACTTTGTCTGAAGGACATATAGATAGCTTATTATAAGATTTACAATTAGTTTTTATGCCATAAAGGTTTTTGTTGCATTGTAAAATTGAATTAAAACTTATTTTATTAATTAAGCTTCCTTTTTTAACAGCTTTGATTAAAATTTTTTCACAAGATTCTACTTTAGTTGTTGGTAGACTTACAATATAAATTATATTTTTACTATCGGATGCTATTCTTGTTTCAGCAAATTCTAACGCTTCGTCTATGTTTACATAAGGAATGTTCTCATTCTTAAGAATATTTTCTGTCGTATTAATTTCGGAATTTGATAAGATAAAGGAATTTATTATATTGGCCTTAGCCCAATGGATTGCATATTCAATATTGACAATCTCTTCTTTAATTAATTCTAGTCTATATTTAAAATTTAAAATTAATTCGTTTTTAACACTTTCGTTAGACTTTATCATTTTAAGTATTTCATTTGTTACATTTCTGATTTCATTAATTTTTGGTCCTGATAATTTATTGATTATGATTTGCTTGTTATTATTTTTTAGAACGTTGTTTATTTTATCAACTAATATAACTATTATAAATCTTGGTGGTCAGGATTTCCGGCAATCCACTTCCATGCCGTGCCTATGAAATCCAGTGACCGTTTTTGTCTATTGTTTGGCTTAAGTCTACTTATATGGCTTTTTATCTGAATTATTTCATGGGAAAGGAAGGGAAAAATGGGATGATTATTATTAACGTTTTGCTTAATTGTTTGCTCCAGCTGTCAAGAAGAGTTTCGTACTATTGAGGGTTTATGACATGAATTAGCTTAAATGATCCTGTCTGTAGTTTTGCCACACCCGTATGTATGGTAACTAATTGGGAATTGGAGTAATCCAATATTTGGGTATCTCCCGCACATGATGTTATGAAAAGCCTAGAAAGAAAATTAACTCTTAATATGACTTTTGTGAACAACTCTTCCAGATCTGGTTAGGACTGTAGTGGACCTGTTTTCAGAGACTATTTCCTTTTTGTATCGTGGTGAGAGCTTACTACCTAGTCGCTTATTGATTCGAACAAAGATTGTATAGCCGATTGAATAGTTTTTTTATAGGTTGTCTTTTTTTGTTATGATTACTTAAATCGCTAGCTTGTTTTTTCCGAATGTTCTCAATGTTTTCCTGTCGGGATCTTTCAAATTGTTCAGGGTCGGTACTCACATTCCTACCGAAAAATACTTCAAGGGGTTTTCTCTTTGTCGTAGAATGAACTGAAAAATTGTACTCGTAAACAGAGCGGTCTAATAAGTCGGAGAATGATCTATGTATTTTATCTGTTTTTAAACATCTCATAATTTCTGTTAAAGTGGAATGAAACCTTTCCACCTGTCCGTTTACAGAACTAGTATGAGGTGGGGTTTTATATATTTCGATTTCAAGTTGATCTTTTACCATGAAGCCTATAGATTCTGAGTTTAATGATTTTTCGTTATCTATAATTATTAATTTGGGTATGCCGAAAGAAAATAATAATTCACGTAAGGGTTGTCTAACGTCCTCTATTGCTTTTGACTGTATGATTTTAGCCTGCGCGTATTTAGAAAACTTGTCGAGTGCTGTGAGGACTAAATGATTTTTAGTTGAATAAATGTCAATGTGGAGGATGTGTCCTGGGTATTGTGGAATCGGTGTTGGTTTTAACTCCGGTTTGTTTGGATGCCTATCGTATTTTTGCTCCTTGCAAACTACACATTGTTTAACTATCTTATTTATTTTTGAACTCGTTTGTGGGAAATAGACTTTTTGTAATAATTGTATCTTGTTCTCTTGTCCGTTTCTGTGTGCTCTTTTATGTTCCCTTAATATAAATACGTCCTGTTTTGTTTGGTCAGGTTCATCTTCAACTTGGGTTTGTGTGAATCGTATCTTATACTGTCGGAAATGGAGTGGGTATATTTCTTGGATAATTCCACGTTCGGTAGTATTTAGGCCGTTAATAACACTTGGATTAAGATAACGCTTGAATAAACTGACAATATCTTCTTCTGTATATTCTGGTTGTGTTATGGTATGCCTGTGGTAGGTCGGGAATGGTATTTCAAATTTGTAGCTGCTATTATTACCTTCTAATAGAAAAATCTGGCTCTTAAAAACGTTTATCGGGGATTCTACCGTAGGAATAAGTTCATGAGACGAGCTTTCTTCACTGTGCTGTGATGCCGTCATGGAATTTACTTGGGATACTTTGGGGGGCCTGGAAAGTGCATCGGCTACGACATTGCTTTTCCCTGGTTTGTATTTTAACTCGTAATTATACTCTTCGAGAATTGCTTTCCAGCGCTTCATCTTAGAGTTATTATTTTTGGTACTAAGTGCATAGGTCAGTGGCTGATGATCGGTATAAATTTTAACACGTGCGGTTCCGTATAAGTAGTTTCGCAAAGAATTTAGTGCCCATATTATTGCAAGCATTTCTTTCTCATTTGCTGCATAGTTCTCCTCGGTCCTATTCAAAGTCCTCGAGATGAACGTTATGGGTCTATCGTCTTGAGATAGCACTGCGCCGATAGAAAAGTTGGATGCATCGGTCGTGAGCTCAAATTCTTTGTTAAAATTAGGATAGGAAAGAATTATATCTTTGGAAATAAGGGAGTTTTTAATTTTTTGAAAAGCTGTTATGGCATCAGGAGATAAAAAAATTGATGTTTTACTCGATTTTGTTTTGGACAGTCGTCCTCTCTCCCCTCTTAAAAGGGATGTCAGTGGTTTAGCGAGTTTTGCATAATCATTCACAAAGCGTCGATAGTACCCTGACAGACCTTAGAACGATCTTAGTTCTTTAAGAGTGCTTGGAGTTGGGAATTTTACAATTGCCTCCACTTTCGCTGGATTGGTTGTTATACCTTTGTGAGAAACAATAAAACCTAGGAATTCGACTTGTTCTCTAAAGAATTCGCACTTGTCCAATTGAACTTTCATGTTCGCTTCTTCAAGTGCATTGAATACTTTAGCTAGGTGTTCAAGGTGTTCTGTTTCGTTCCTACTGAAGACGATTATATCGTCAATATAAACGTAACAAAACTTGCTTATGTAATCACGAAGTATATCATCAACAGCGCGTTGGAAAATTGAGGGTGCGTTCTTAAGGCCGAATGGAAGCCTTGTGAACTCGTACTTTGCGTTGTTAATTGAAAATGCCGTCTTTTCTACATCGGATTCCTTCAGAGGAAAGCCGCTTTTCAAGTCGAGAACTGAGAAGTGCTTACTTTCCCCTAACTGTGCAAGTACCTCATTTATCTCCGGAATGGGATAACGGTCTGCGATGGTGACAGTATTCAGTTTCCTGTAATCGATCACGAGTCTGAATTGCTTGTTACCAGCTGAGTCAGGTTTCTTGGATACAATCCACACCGGTGAATTGTAGGGTGATCTAGATCGTCTTATAATACCATCGTCGAGAAGTTTGTTAACTTGCTTCTCAACTTCGTCTTTAAGGGATGAAGGGTAAGGGTAAAATTTGGTGTAGACGGGGGAATCGGAAGTTGTACGTATTTCGCCAGTCACCTTTGTGGTGTATGTTAATTTTTCGTCCGGATCAGAAAATAAAGAAGGAAATTCTGTAATAACTGTCTGTATTGCAGCCTTTTGGGAATCTGGTAAGTGACAAATCTTTTCATTTAAAGAGTTTACTGACTGCGATATCTGCTGTTTGATTTGTATCTTCACTTTATTTAGAATTTCCATATAACTTTCTCTAGTATGAATTACAGCTGACAAAGCTTTAAGGCTATTATTTCCAAGTATTCCATGAAAATATGGCAACGAAGAGTTGGTCAACCTAAAAAATGTATGTCACTGTATTCAAATGACTGTTCGGAAGTTGTTTCTTCCTCCATTTGTTCTTGATATTGTGAATATTCTTGCAATGTCTGTTCGTAATTTGGGTCTTCTGACTCTGTCACTTGATTATAATCGGTTAGGTCTCCTTGGGGAGTTTCGCCTGTTGAAGGATCAATATGAAAATTCCTTTGATATTCGGGGGCTGCTGGTGCTTGTAACGGTGGGCCTGCTGGTCTTTTTCCTGCATACCTGAAAGGTGGTGGTCTATTTTGGTAGTTAACCCTTCCAGTCTGTATGGTTGACGTTTCCATTGGCCCTGGTTTTGGTTGTGGCTTCGGCGCTTATGGCCGAGGTGGTGTTTGATTCTGATGAGCATAATTTTGATGGTAGTACTGCTGATTATTAGAGCGATTTAGGTTTGGATAATTGTTATAAGCTTGATGTGCAAATAGGCAATTTGGGGGAAAAATTGTTGAGGGCGCATCGCTTGCTGATGCTGGTGAGAAAAATTGTTTTTACGGGGTGGTATAGGTGGCTGATTTTGGGTCCTTATGATAAATGTTTGGTTATTATTTGCGTAATGAGATCTAAAGGTTTGATTTTCTAGTTTTTGACATAAGTGTAAAGCTTGAGGAAGGTCTAAGGGTTCCTTCATACCAAGGAGCCTTGGCAGATCACCTCTAAGACTACGGATAAATGTGTCTAGTGCCTTATCTCTGTAGGTTTTTGTTAGTAATTGCAGAGATTCCGCACTTACCTCCATGCCTGATATTTTGTTTAAAATGAGTGATAAATGCGTGTAGACTAATTGGTAGAATTCCTGAATTGTCGTATTACCTTGGATAAGCGATGTCATTTGGTACTCTAAGGTACCAATATCCCGTTTATCTGCGTAATGCAGAGTAAGGCACCTGTAAATCGCTGGCCAGTCCAATGGTGTATTGTATGATTCTAACGCCGTGTCCGCATTACCAGTTATCTTGTTGCGTATGACACTCAACATGCCATAATATTTAGCTGTACCCTTGAGGGGCTCATAGATTTTAAGAATTCGGTCTACGCTCTTTCGCCAATAGCCGAATTCTCCGGAATTTCCGGAGAAATCCCGAAGGCATCTGACGACGTCTGGAATCTTGTCCATGTCTGCCAGATTATTTCTATGTTCAGGTCTAATTTGTTGATCTTGACCGAGAGAGAGTTCAAAGCTTGGGTTTATAATGGAGTTAAAAATATTCCTACCTTGATTTTGCAAAACATTACTAACAATAGTGGTAATTAACGAAATTAATTCGGGTGGAGCTATGGGCTGTGCTTGGGGTTGTGCTTGAGGTTGTACTTGAGGTTGTGCCTCAAGTTGTGGATTTGGTCGTGGATGAGGTGGGGGTTGTTGATTTGCTTCTGGTACGTTCTGTACAATCAGCACAGGGGGTCGGACTAAATTTTGGTTATTGGCCATTTTGTTTTACTCTATAATTACTTTCTTATTTTCTAGAATTCAATTCTCTAGAATTTTTTCTATGCACGAATTAATACGTATGATTAAATTATTATATATAAAAATTTCTTCTTTAATAAGTTTACGTTTTATAGAAACATTGGTCATTGGGTAAAGGATTTTTTACTAGGCTAGGTTGGATATAATTTTGGCTTGAGCCTGTATCGATTAAGAATTTTAGACACTCACCACTCTTCGTTTTGCACAGAAAATATGGCAACGAAGAGTTGGTCAACCTAAAAAATGTATGTCACTGTATTCAAATGACTGTTCGGAAGTTGTTTCTTCCTCCATTTGTTCTTGATATTGTGAATATTCTTGCAATGTCTGTTCGTAATTTGGGTCTTCTGACTCTGTCACTTGATTATAATCGGTTAGGTCTCCTTGGGGAGTTTCGCCTGTTGAAGGATCAATATGAAAATTCCTTTGATATTCGGGGGCTGCTGGTGCTTGTAACGGTGGGCCTGGTGGTCTTTTTCCTGCATACCTGAAAGGTGGTGGTCTATTATGGTAGTTAACCCTTCCAGTCAGTATGGTTGACGTTTCCATTGGCCCTGGTTTTGGTTGTGGCTTCGGCGCTTATGGCCGAGGTGGTGCTTGATTCTGATGAGCATAATTTTGATGGTAGTACTGCTGATTATTAGAGCGATTTAGGTTTGGATAATTGTTATAAGCTTGATGTGCAAATAGGCAATTTGGGGGAAAAATTGTTGAGGGCGCATCGCTTGCTGATGCTGGCGAGAAAAATTGTTTTTACGGGGTGGTATAGGTGGCTGATTTTGGGTCCTTATGATAAATGTTTGTTTATTATTTGCGTAATGAGATCTAAAGGTTTGATTTTCTAGTTTTTGACATAAGTGTAAAGCTTGAGGAAGGTCTAAGGGTTCCTTCATACCAAGGAGCCTTGGCAGATCACCTCTAAGACTACGGATAAATGTGTCTAATGCCTTATCTTTGTAGGTTTTTGTTAGTAATTGCAGAGATTCCGCACTTACCTCCATGCCTGATATTTTGTTTAAAATGAGTGATAAATGCGTGTAGACTAATTGGTAGAATTCCTGAATTGTCGTATTACCTTGGATAAGCGATGTCATTTGGTACTCTAAGGTACCAATATCCCGTTTATCTGCGTAATGCAGAGTAAGGCACCTGTAAATCGCTGGCCAGTCCAATGGTGTATTGTATGATTCTAACGCCGTGTCCGCATTACCAGTTATCTTGTTGCGTATGACACTCAACATGCCATAATATTTAGCTGTACCCTTGAGGGGCTCATAGATTTTAAGAATTCGGTCTACGCTCTTTCGCCAATAGCCGAATTCTCCGGAATTTCCGGAGAAATCCCGAAGGCATCTGACGACGTCTGGAATTTTGTCCATGTCTGCCAGATTATTTCTATGTTCAGGTCTAATTTGTTGATCTTGGCCGAGAGAGAGTTCAAAGCTTGGGTTTATAATGGAGTTAAAAATATTCCTACCTTGATTTTGCAAAACATTACTAACAATAGTGGTAATTAACGAAATTAATTCGGGTGGAGCTATGGGCTGTGCTTGGGGTTGTGCTTGAGGTTGTACTTGAGGTTGTGCCTCAAGTTGTGGATTTAGTCGTGGATGAGGTGGGGGTTGTTGATTTGCTTCTGGTACGTTCTGTACAATCAGCACAGGGGGTCGGACTAAATTTTGGTAATTGGCCATTTTGTTTTACTCTATAATTACTTTCTTATTTTCTAGAATTCAATTCTCTAGAATTTTTTCTATGCACGAATTAATACGTATGATTAAATTATTATATATAAAAATTTCTTCTTTAATAAGTTTACGTTTTATAGAAACATTGGTCATTGGGTAAAGGATTTTTTACTAGGCTAGGTTGGATATAATTTTGGCTTGAGCCTGTATCGATTAAGAATTTTAGACACTCACCACTCTTCGTTTTGCACAGAAAATATGGCAACGAAGAGTTGGTCAACCTAAAAAATGTATGTCACTGTATTCAAATGACTGTTCGGAAGTTGTTTCTTCCTCCATTTGTTCTTGATATTGTGAATATTCTTGCAATGTCTGTTCGTAATTTGGGTCTTCTGACTCTGTCACTTGATTATAATCGGTTAGGTCTCCTTGGGGAGTTTCGCCTGTTGAAGGATCAATATGAAAATTCCTTTGATATTCGGGGGCTGCTGGTGCTTGTAACGGTGGGCCTGGTGGTCTTTTTCCTGCATACCTGAAAGGTGGTGGTCTATTTTGGTAGTTAACCATTCCAGTCTGTATGGTTGACGTTTCCATTGGCCCTGGTTTTGGTTGTGGCTTCGGCGCTTATGGCCGAGGTGGTGCTTGATTCTGATGAGCATAATTTTGATGGTAGTACTGCTGATTATTAGAGCGATTTAGGTTTGGATAATTGTTATAAGCTTGATGTGCAAATAGGCAATTTGGGGGAAAAATTGTTGAGGGCGCATCGCTTGCTGATGCTGGTGAGAAAAATTGTTTTTACGGGGTGGTATAGGTGGCTGATTTTGGGTCCTTTTGATAAATGTTTGGTTATTATTTGCGTAATGAGATCTAAAGTTTTGATTTTCTAGTTTTTGACATAAGTGTAAAGCTTGAGGAAGGTCTAAGGGTTCCTTCATACCAAGGAGCCTTGGCAGATCACCTCTAAGACCACGGATAAATGTGTCTAGTGCCTTATCTCTGTAGGTTTTTGTTAGTAATTGCA